>CM068550.1:10075000-11325000 GCA_035048495.1 Euptelea pleiosperma | reverse complement strand
AAGTTAAAAATCAACCCATGAAAATGACTCAAATCCAACGCTTAGAAATCACTGATCAGGTTAATTTTTGGTCTGTATGTCCATCTAGGGTTGGGCTAAACATCCATCCGGTTAGAAATCTCTAAGAATATGACACGTGTCTCATATTGTGGTCAGTTTGCTGACTAGCACGATCAGCTAAGTTCTACTCTTGGGCATGTATATACTGTATATGTAACTCCACTAATAATCCATAATTTTTACTCTGTAGGAGTAAAATTTTGATGACAGCGCACTGTCATCGGCATCAATGACAATGCGCAATATAAGCCACGTGGCACACTCAGAGTACTGACTGTATGATGTTTGACCAATCCCTAGGTGGACCCACAAACCAAAAATCAACCTGATTAGTGATTTCTAGGCCTTGGATTGGAATTAATTTCATGGGTTGATTTTAACCATGGAAATTTGAGTAATTTTTACCATTTTTTGAGGTACAAAGATCCAAAGGTTTTAAATCACTAATCAGGCTGATTTTTGGGTTGTAGGTCCATCTAGGGATTGGAAAAACATCCATACAGTCAGAGTAATCTAGGAGTATGCCACGTGCCTCACATTGCGCGTTGTCATCAGCCTCTATGAAATTTTACTGCATAGCCCACATGTTTGATCAAAGTTGAAAAGAATAAATCCCTATTGTCACATTCTTAGATGGGTAATATATTTGATCAGATCATATTGACCCTTGGATTGCATGAACTTTTTTTTGTTGACTTCTAACGTTCAAAGATAAGATAGCCTAGAAAACTTTTCCATGGAAATAAAGCTGGGCCCACTCTAGTTTAAAATCGGAACAGTTGAAGCAGTAAATTTAAAAACATAGTGAAAATGATTTTGTTTGAAGTTCTTTGAACTATATAAATATATTTTGGGTGGGGGGTGTGCGTATTTTGCACCACGTACATTGTAGCAGAACGCGGTTTCCATGGCTGGAAACATGAAGTTTTGAACAAGACAGAGACGAATAGCCGAGTATTTGGCGCTTTTGAAGACGATTTTGCTCCAAACTATATACTTTGGAGGTGTGTCTTATGCACCACGTACACTATAGAAAAAAGCGGTTGTCGTTAGTAGCAGAGCTCCCATTAATGGAACCAGAGGTACGAATCGCCGAGTGTTTGGCGTGTTCGAAGAGAGAGATTTTAGCGAGTGCGGTGGGGGGGCTCTTCCGAATCTTTTTTAACTTAACGTGGCCCTCACGCAAGCCCGTCACTTTCAAACCGAATTTCATTAATTTTTTATTTAAAATATTATATTGGAGCAAACATAATGTGCTTCGCAACTCACCATAGTAAACTACATTACTCGGACTCTAATCTAATCCCCGATAAAACTAGCATCTCTCGTGTTTGAAGTTTTAACCAAGGGAAGGGCCCACCTCATGTCAATAGACGTGGCATCCTAATGGTAGAACAAGATCCACTGAGATAACCGGTAAGATCACCAAGGTCAAAAGTCAACGTAATCGATTGACCATAATCATTCAGTCTATGGTGATTGAACTTTTTAGAATATTTATTGATAAAATTCTCACCTAATTCGATAAGGTTGATTTTGACCCAAGAGATCTCTTTGTTACCCACTTTTGTCTAGATTTTTCAGCACATGGTTTTTTATTTTTTTCTTCTAATTAACTAAAACAATGGGTCAGATTAGACGATTAAAATCACTGCGTTGACTTTGACCTCAAAGATCTCTACGTGGACCCATTAGCTTGCAGCTCCGACCCTGCATGTGCCCTGCTGCGGTTGCGGGGAACATATGCACTGGTACTTAATAACTCTTTGATGAGTGACGCTCACGGACGTCCCAATGGGCCACGTGGAACACTTTTAGAGACCAACGATGGTATGGATGTTAGGCCCATTCACAGGTGGTCTATAAGAATAACACGTGTCCTACTCTGACGACCAACGGTGGAAAATGTGCCACATTGTTTTTTTCTTTTTTTCTTTTTTTCTTTTTTTTTTATGTCTGCACGGTCCCACGGGAAAAATTCACCTCATGGTAAATTGTGTCCCCAAAGGATGAATTTCCGTTACCTCAGCTTCTCTGCTATTTTTCTTTGAAAAAATAAAATGGATAATTTGGTAACACACCTCTAAAATTTGAAAGTAATTAGAAATGTCCCCTTATATTAGTTTCAAACTTTAGGATTACCCCCTTGACCTAGTTTAATAGTGGTTGACTTAAGTTAAAATGGACTTGAATCAAACGTCGTTAGCATTGGACTTGCAATATAGGGCATTAACAGGCGCGCGCGCATGATGCATGTCATGTCATACGTTAGTCAAGTGATAGTTAAAGTAGGTGATCAAGGGGGTTAATCATAAAGCTTATTACTAAAGGCTCAGGAGACTCATCTTTTCTTACTAGTCTTGGGAATCGTGTCCTGGCCGTGGATTTCTGATTTAAAGTTTGAAAAAAAAAGGAAATTTTGAACCACCGCTGTGAAATCTTCGATATTTGCACCAAGGTTTAAAGTACGGACTGGGGCGTTACCGCTTTTTTCCGTTAGAACGGCAGTTATAACAAAAAAAAAATGCTCAGGGGCAAAAATGGAAAATAAATAGAAATAACAGAAAAAATGTGGCTGAAATTCAAATTTTGAATTTTAAAATTTGAATTTCAAAAATAAAAAATAACGGAAAAAAAACGAAAATAACAGCCATTTTTTTTCACAAAATTTTTCAGAAAATAATAGTCGTTATAACGGAAAAATAACAGAAAATAAGGGCCGTTATTTTAGTTATAACGGCCGTTTTTTAAACCTTGATTTGCATTACCCCTTGGTCGTTTCACTTTGTTACGTTTTTCCCCTTTACTCGCAACTTTTCTTCTTTGACCTTAAATGGTCTGTCTAATTTTTGTTCTCAAGACCAAAATACCCTTTCTTTTTAAAATTACGAAAAGTTACGCTCAAATGAAAAAAACGTAACAAATTAAAACCACCAAGGTGAATGCAAATATCAATGAGTTCACAAGGGGTAATACAGCATTATCAACCACTGTTGGATTCTTAAGATTCATGGCCAAGAACAACTCTCAGGATGAGTTCCCTAAGCCCCACCCATTACTAAAATATCTAGATAAAATTCATTTGCTGCAATTCGTAGGAGAAAGGTCCAATACAAGATAGAGAGAAAAAATTTGAAGCACCGAATCACATTGTGCACAATCCGTTGTTCAAAAGCAATAGTGGATTGTGGCACAATATGATTGGCCACTGCTACAAAAATCCACTGCTTCGAAAAATTTCTCATAAATAGGTTATGCACATGATGTGGACAAGGGCACTATCAACCATGGTTTGAAATCTCAGGATTGCAGATTGGATCTGCGGGCTTCGATCCCGATCTGGATCAGTTTGATCCGGAACGAGATCGGCCCATCTCGCGCAAGACAAAGTGGGACTCCTTTGTGAAACAGTGATCTCCAAACGAGATAGAGCCTGATTTGGATCTGTTCGGTGGGGATCTGATCCCGATCTGAATCGTCCGATCTAGAATGGGATCGGCCCATCTCATGCAAGACAAAGCGGGACTCCTTTGTGAAACAATGATCTCGGAGGAGCACAAAGCCTAGTTTGGATCGAATCGGTGGACTCCGATCCGAGACTTTGAACCATGCTATCAACTTGACCTAACCACTACTTAGATGGACGATCCTGATTGGCCATGTCAAACCATCATGTCTAATAGATGAGATATGGTAGCAAGCAACCCTCGCGAGAGAGAGAGAGAGAGAGAGTAGCACATATGCAACCCCACAAAAGACAAGAAAAATGAAAATTACCTCAGCACCCTTGATGACGAACGCTGAAGAGGGAGCACATTATAAGCCACGTGGAACATTATTGGAGATCACTGATCCCTAGGTGGACCTAGAACATACGAAAAGTAGGTACTTAGGTCTACCTAAGGATGGACCAAATACCGTACAGTGTCAGTCATCAATGATTTACTCGTTCTCTTCACTGACCGCCCCGACGACCGTTCACACCTTTAGAGGACGCTAATCGTAAGTAAAACTTTGATGACAAGGGTCTGGCATCAACGCCGATGACAGGGCTCAATATGAGCTACGTGGCACACTCTTAGAGGACTCTGACCGTATAGATGTTTTTCCAATATCTCAGTGGACCACTAATCCAACAATCAGCCCGATTATTAATTTATAGGCGTTGGATTTGAATTATTCTCATGGGTTGATTTTAACCGTGGAAATTTAAGCATTATTGACCATATTTTGGGTTACAAAGATCCAAAGGTTTGAAATCACTAATAGAGCTGATGTTTGGTTAGTGATCCACATAGGGATTGGAAAAACATCTATACGGTCAGAGTCCTCTAAGAGTGTGCCACGTTGCTCAAATTGAGCCCTGTCATCAAAGTTTTACTCGAGATCGGCCTACAAACCAAAAATCAGCCCGAATAGTGCTCAAACAACTAAAATCAACCCATGAAAATGACTCCAATCCAACGCTTAGAAAACACTAATCGAGTTGATTTTTTATTTGAATGTCCACTTAGGGATTGGCAAAACATCATACGGTCAGTGTCCTTTACAAATGTACCACGTGGCTCACTATGAGCGATCAACCTGGGCGGTCAACAAAGTTTTAGACGCTAGTCCATATAATTTTCATTTACGGGAGTAGCGTACCTTGGACTTCGTGCATATCATTTATATGTACCCATACGGAGCATCAGTTACACTTTACCGCCAATGGGACCACCAAACTGACCCGATGGACTCGGGACGAGTAAAACTTGCCTGAGTAAAACTTGGTCTGGTAGCTACTTGACGATAGGTGCAGTTCTCTCGGCACGTGGATTTTGTACTGTGAAACAACGTGGAGTACTCGGCACGTACGTCGAGGTCTTTTTGTTTTTATATTAAAAAAAATAAAGGGAGCTCATATTTGCACACCCCATTTCCTGTACCGGTGGACTCCTAGTCGGGGCACACCCCAAAGAGAGAGATCTATCTCTAAAACTTGGCTGGCCGGTGACCGCTCACAAAATGGGCCATGTGGCATATTTTTAGAGGACACTGACCGTATGGATGTTTGACCAATCTCTAGGTGGACCTAAGAAGGAAAAATCAGCTTGATTAGTGATTTCAAACCTTTCAATCTTGTACCCCAAATAATGGTTGATAATGCTCAAATTCCCACGGCTAAATCAACCCATGAAAATGGCTCCATTCAACACTTCGAAATTACTAATCAAGTTGAATTTTGGTTTGTAGGTCCACCTAGAGATTGGCCAAACATCTATAGGGTCAGTGTCCTCTAATAATGTGCCACGTGGCTGATTTTGTGGGCGGTCAGTGTGGTCACCGGTCGGCCAAGTAATAGAGAGATCTCTCTTTTTGGGGGGTGCCCCAACTAGGAGTCCACCAGGATAGGAAATGGGGTTTGGGTGTGCAAATATGCCCTCCCAAAAATAAATCTTAAAAAACTCAACTGGGTACGTGTTTGATGAGGTTGAGTTTGTCAATCCGTACAAAATCCACGTGCCGAGCACTACACCTATCATCAAGTAGCAACCAGACCATCGATGGTCAGTCAAGTTTTACTCGACTGCCGACACGAGTTATTAGACTTTACCACATTGGATACTTTTGTTAGACTCTTGAAGACCATTGACCGTATTGATGTTTGCCCCAACTGTAGGTGGACCAACATAGCAGACATCAACCAGATAAGTGATTTGTAACCTTTGGATCATATTACCTCAAATAATACTCGAGTCCACAAATCCCTAAAAATAAACCATGAAAAGACTCTAATACAACGGTTAAAAATCACTAATCAGAATGAATTTTGGTATGTAGGTCCACCTAGGGCTGGTTCAAACATCCATCTAAGAGTTTGCCATATGGCTCCTATTAGGGTTCAACATAATGAACCTTATGTGGCATATTCTTATAGATCACTAACCGTATGGATGTTTTTCCATCCTAAGGTGGACTTATATACCAAAAATCACCCTTATCAGTGATTTCTAACCGTTGGATTGGAGTCTTTTTCATGGTGTACTTTTAATTGTGCGAATCAAGCATTATTTTGGGTGTTTAGATCCAAAGGTTAGAGATCACTAATCAGGCCTTTTTTGACATGTAGGTCCATATAGGGACACGCCATGTCAAGTTTATTCACATGTAAAAAAAAGTGATAATTTGTCATTTTTTTAGAATACTTTTATCCAAAAAATTAGGGTTTTAATAATTTTTATGAAATTTATCTATCTATACAATTATAAACCCAAAATATGGGATGACGGTGACAAGGGCTTCAAATGACATCCTAATAATTTCAAAAATACCCTTATGTATTCTATATACTTTTCTCTCTCTCATTTACCTTGAAAAAGATTTTTTTGTCTTTCAACAGGGGTTCTTTTGTCTTTTGGTTTCCAAGATGACACTAATTGAATGGATGGTTGGTCCTTTTCTAGGTGAACCTAGGTACAAAAATCAGCTTGATTTATGATTTCCAACCTTTGGATCTGGGTACCCCAAATAATGTTCAAAATCTACAGCTAAAAATCAACTCCTAAAAACGACTCCAATCGAATGCCTAGAAGTCACTAATCGAGATGATTTTTTCCATGTAGGTCCACTTATGGGCCAACCATCCATTCGGTCAGTGATCACTCTTATCTGGGTAGCCCAAATAATGCTCAAAATCTACAGTTAAAAATCAACTCCTAAAAATGACTCCAATCAAATGCCTAGAAATCACTAATCGAGATGATTTTTTGCATGTAGGTCCACTTAGGGATGGGCCAACCATCCATACGGTGCACATGCATCGCACGTGTGTTGCCCTAGTCCAAATTAAACCTACCAAGTGACCGATGGACATTTTTATAGGCAAATATGGTTTTTAGAAAAGTCTTCTTAGGGCAGCCATACGGGACTCCAGCGGCATGTCCCATGGTCCAATTCGGTTTTTGTGGGTTTCCTCCACGGCCTACAAGATACAGACTGGGCCCTGTTTGTTTAAGAAAATGGGATCGAATTCCTGTGTTTCTTGCAGGATTTAAGTCCCACAATTTTGATGGATCCTACCTAAAGATCACTAAGCGAGAATCCGAGTCAACTCGGAAATTTCACATACGACATCGCCGTGATCCGATAATGTAGAATTTCACCTACATTATGTGTACGTGACACCCAATCTTTTTATTTCTTGTAGACGTCGCAGATCGAGTAACATAAATTTGAGCGAAATCGACATCGTTGATCATGAATTAAATGGGTCCCTTGTTTCATTGATAAACGTACTATATATATTGTTGTTATAGATTTACAAATTAATATGCAGCGTGCACCGACACGCTTCCGTACATGGTGCATAGCACATGCACTAAGGAGATGCATGAAACACATCATGCTTCATTTTGAAGGAATTGAACAGAGCTAGTAAATCATTTTGATAGTGCTATGGCCCACTTTATAATCATACTGATCGAAATATAGTAAATCATTTTTTCGACGGGCAATAATGTAACGAATTATATCGACTAGCTTGTGCGCGCGGTCGAACCCATATATTCGAGATAAGGCTTATGATAGCGATTAGACAATTCAAACAACCCTAATCCCTAACCTTATGCTTTCTCACCTAACCAAGTTTTTTTTTCCCGAGATCGAACGGTTTATATTCTCCGGTATCCACCGACTAAACAGTCGTAGGCCACGTGTACGAGGCGACCGCCGTGCCACGCTGAACACAGTTGGTGGCAAAGCCATGATCCTTGAACAACATCCTTGTGTTCTCTTTTTAGGAATTTTGAAAGAGACCGTTGGAACGATTTGCACCAGAAAATTGCACGCATTTAGAATCTCAACTGCTCAAACCATGCATGATCCATATATTGCAATAAAATCTGTTTTAACTTTAGCTTTGAATTAAAGAATCATTAAAGATGCTCATTAATTATACGCGTTACTTTATCGACCACTTGTCAATCTCCCCTTCGACCTTTTTTCGCAAGAGATATTTCTTATTGGCATTTGCCGTGACGCGTCCCCACTCGATCGAAAAGACGTCAAGCTTTTTACACCGAACGGGTTTGTTGGGGGATTAAAGTGTTATCAGGATTAAGCACGCGTAGCTGAATTTGATGGTGTTAGGGTTGAGTTTGGGTAAGCTTAAAGTTTATATTAAGTATTTACCTAATAGTACTTATATGTAAAAGTGCTTGAGTTAAGCTGTTTTGGCCGTTTGGTAACCATTCAAGAAAATTATTTTTTTTCCTAAAAAGCCTTTTTAGGGTATTTAGTAACACCCCCTGAAATTTGAAAGTAATTAGTAATAGCCCTTATACTTTCAAACTTTAGGATTACCCCTTGACCTAGTTTAACCATCATTAATTTGACTAATCACGGTAAAACGTGACATGCATCATGCGCTTGTTAATGCACCTATGAAAGGACCATAATATTGTAATTACAATGCCAACGGCATATGATTCAAGTCCGTTTTAACTTAAGTCAACCACTGTTAAACTAGGTCAAAGGGGTAATGTTAAAGTTTGAAAGTATAATGGGGTGTAACTAATTACTTTCAAAATTTAGGGGGTGGTACTAAAATACCAAGGATAAATTGGATGGTGCTATGTGTTGCAACTTAATATGTGGGAAAACTAGTGGGTGGCCCATGCCGTGGCACTCCCGGACAAAGCATTTGCCCAAATTAGGTGTAGATCCACCGTCCATTTGCGGATAAGGTCTCAGCGATCTATATATGAAGCCTATAAGAGGGGGAAGACAAGTGAGCTGATTTGTTATATTGGTTTGGCGTCACATAAATCAAGGGCCGTCAATCAATACACGAGAGGTGGGCCATAACTTTTTTGTGGGTCCACCTCATATGTATTAAATGGATGGCCCTTGATTGACGTGACTCCCTTTGGGTCAAGCAACACCAACATGTGAGGCAAGATTTAACGTATGTCCAAATTGACGTCACATAGGAATTAATGTGTGTCCAATGTTCAATGAGGGGCGTGTGCCAGGTAAGCACAGTTGGTCAATTCAGACCTTGTGCGTAATAGTCAACGTTACCAGCCATGATCATGATTGTCCACTTTTGATCATTATTTGGACGGCTATAAATAATTTGGGTCGGGCTCCGTAGACAGATCTAAAATGACAGGGACACATTATAAGCCACCTGGCACACTGTTACAGGACTCTCACTGTATGGATGTTTGTCATATCCCATGATGGCCGTACAAACCAAAAATTAGCCCGATTAATGATTTATAGTCTTTTGATTGGACTTATTTTCATGGGCTGATCTCAACTGTGGGAATTTGAGCGGTCTTTGAGGTTCAAAGATGCAACACTTATAAATCACTAATCATGCTGATTTTTGGTTTGTAAGTCCACCATGGGATAGGACAAACATCCGTACATTCATAGTCCTGTAACAGTGTGCCACCTGGCTTATATTGTGTCCCTATCATTTACCTGTCGACCCAAATAATTTTACAATAGTTAGGATTTTAATCCAATGGCCTAACTATTCAACTAAAATCTAAAATATTACACACAGGAAGAGAGCATGGTTTTATAATCACGTTTGAGTCCGTCTAGAGCCCAGTTCTTACACCTAGTGGTGGGGCCCACATGGAGATCGTCTTGGTCAATCCAACCGTACAGTGCGTTTTAGATACTATGGTTACCATAGTCACAAAAAAATAGGACATTTCGACATTTTTAACCTCATAAAAATTGACTTTAATTTGAAAAATCCAGGCCATCCAATTAAATCATTATTTTAGGTCAATTGTTTACATAGTTACGTCGAAATGAACTGTTCTTTTTCGGTGATGATGATCATCATGGCAAGGACAATTCAATGTATGGTTGGACCGACCAAGATGATATCCATGTGGGGCCACCACCGGGTGTAAGAAATGGGTGTAGTTCTTGATGGACTCATCGCATTTTGGTTGTCAATATATCAATATTTATTGGTATCAGCCAGTAGCCAATACAATATATATGTGCCATTCGATAAAATTGGTTTAATCAGCCAATACCCAACATATCTATATAACAAAACAGGGAAGTTGTCTCCCCTGTTATCCGGCTTCATAAAGGACGGCCAAGATCTTATCCCCCCAATGGACAGTGGATCTCCACCACTCACACTCGATTTTGGCAAATGCTGTGGGCACGGGCCACCCACTAGTCTATATAACAAAACAGAGAAGTTGTCTCCCCACTTATACCCCCTCTTGTATGTTTCAACAAAGAAGGGCCAAGATTTTATCTCCAAAATAGACAGTGGATCTCAGCCACTCACACTCAATTTTGGCAAACTCTTTGTTGGAGAGTGTCGTGGGCACGGGCCACCCACTATCTATATAACAAAACAGGGAAGTTGTCTCCCCACTTATACCCCTCTTATTTGTTTCAACAAAGGGCCGGACGGTGGATCTCAGCCACTCACACCTGATTTTGGCAAATGCTTTGACTGGGAGTGCCGAGGGCACGGGCCACCCACTATCAATATATATAACAAGTGACTGAATTTCTTATACCCCTTACCTTATATGGCTTCAATAGTGAGTGGCTGAGATCCACTATGCTTCATATCGATAGCTGAGATTAACTCCCACCCGATTTTGACAAACACTTTATCGGAAAGTGCCACGGACACGGACCACCCTCGCATATATCAAGACAACTTAGTTGTATTCTCTTATCTTATCCATCCATCTAATGTGGACGGTTAGATAAAGAGTGGTTGAGATCAAATCCATCGATCTAATGTGGACGGTTAGATTTCAGCCACTCAATCTGCCTCATTTGACCTCAATTTATTCAAAATTTGAATTTCAACATCTTTATTTTTTGTTATTTCTGTTAATTTCCCATTTCTCCCTCTGCGCATGACAATCCGTTATAACAGCCGTTATAAGGAAAAAAACGGTAACGCCCCAGTCCGTTATACCGTTTGAGTGCCGAAGGCACCCAATTTTTGCAAGCGCTTTTGTCAGAGAGTGCCGTGGGCACGGGCCATTTACTATTCTATATAACAAAACACATTGGTTTGTCTCCTTATTTATACCTCTTCTTATAAGCATCAACAAAGAAGAGCTGAGATCTAATCCTCCCCCAAATAGACGGTGGATCTCCGCCACTCACTTGATTTTGGCAAATTCTTTGTCGAGGATGCCGATGGCACGGGGCACCCACTAGTCTATATAACAAAACACAGTGGTTGTCTCCCCGCTTATACCCCCTCTTATAGGTTTCAACAAATGAGGGTCGAGATCTTATCCCCCAACTGGATGGTGGATCTCAGCCACTCACACCCAGTTTTGGCAAATGCTTTGTCAGGAAGTGCCGTGGGCACGAGCCACCCACTATCTATATAACAAAACAGGTAAGTTGTTTTATCCCTTATCTTATCCGACTTCATAAGATAAAAAGTGATTGAAATCGAATCCATTCATCTAATGTTAGACGGTTGATCTCAACCACTCACTCTCTCATTTATTCGCCCCATGCTATGATTTTCGGGAAAATTTGAAATTTCGCTGTACAGCTTTGGATTTAGTGTATGTCCATCAAATATGTGCCGAACATAAATAGGGTTCATGGGCCCAAAAGTAAAGATATTTGGTGTACGCTATGAATAGCGACTATTATAACGGGTTTGGACCTCCCTCATTACGTTATGTACCGTTTTAACGCTCGGAAATTAATGGCCATTATTTTCTGTTATTTTTCCATTATGACGAAAATAACGACAGTTATTTTTTGAAAAAAAATTGTTAAAAAATATATGTTATTTTTCATCATAAATTTTAGTGAATATTTGAAAATCAAAATTTTAATTTTAACACTGTTAATTTCCATTCCTTTCCATTTTTTACCCATGTGTGTTACAATCCATTAAACGGAAATAACAGTAATGCCCACAATCCGTTATACTGTTGGAGTGCCAAAGGCTCCCAAGTTTTGCAAATGCGTATTTTGGGGAGTGCCATGAACGTGGCCATTTACTATTCTTTATAACAAAACACAGTGGTTGTCTCCCCACTTATACCACCTCTTATAGGTATCAACAAATAAGGACCGAGATCTAATCCCCCAAATGGAAGGTGGATCTCAGCCACTCACCTAATTTTGTAAAATTCTTTGTCGAGAAGTACCGATGGCACGAGCCACCCACTAGTCTATATAACAAGTGCCAGTGGTTGTCTCCCCACTTATATCCTCTCTTATTGGCTTCAATAAAGAATGGCCAAGATCATATCCCCAACTAGACGGTGGATCTCAGCCACTCATACCTGATTTTGACAAATGCTTTGTTAGGGAGTGCCGTGGGCACCGGCTAGTTCTAGATATCAAAGTTTTAAACGGTCCATTAAAATGTTTACTTAACAATACCTTTACGCCCGTTGTAACAGGGTCACATCAGTCACCTTTGAGAAAAAAAAAAAAAAGGTCAAAATATTATTATTTTAAGGGTCGGGCTCAGGGGACCCTCATTTTTCTGACCCCTCTTCGTGTTCGTGTGCTTGGCCGTGGATTTCAAGAATCCAACGATGGTTGTCAGCGCCAAGCTGGTATTATTTTTCACTTTTGGGTGCTGACAACCACCGTTGGATTCGTGAAATCCGCGGCTGAGAGCTCGAACACCGAGATGGGTCAGAAAAAGGGGGTCTTCGGTGCCTGAGTCTTATTTTGATTAACGACCATTATCTCCGTTATAAAGAATATCCCTTTTTTCCCTCTTGTGCGCTATAATAATGGTAAAAAAAAAAAAAACACGTAGCATGATTTGGGCATTACCATTATTTTTGTTATAACGGCCATTTTTTTTAACACAGGTTAGCAGGTAAAAGAATCAAAACTACCTGGTAGGTTAACTTAATTAGAAGGCAAACTTACCTTTTTTTTTCTTCTTTAAGTCGCTGCGACTTTTTGGTACTAGGGTATCTAGGCCCTATGTCATTTGTCCGTTTAAAAGCATCAGCGGATTGTGGCATGGTGTAATTGGCCGGCCACTACTTGGCTGCTTCAAAAAGAGAATTTTTGAAGCAAGGGTTTTTGAAGCGGCAACGTAGTGCCCGGCCAATCACATTGCGCCACAATCCGCTGATCTTCGCCGCTTCAAAAAATCTGCTGCTTCAAAAAAATTCTCATTTGAAAAATTCCACGGGACATACTAGTCACTCCTCCACACGTGCAAGTGTTATGGGAGAGTTTTGATGTGAACTGAGCCACTTAGTGCTGCTTTTTTCGAGGGGGTGGCCCCAAGGAGAGTTGAACTCAGAACCTCTTGCTTTCGGAGTCCTAGCCAACACCGGTACTTAGGGGTTAAAATGGGGACTGGTTTCCATATGCATTACAGTTCTCTTCTACATAGTGGCCGGGTTGCTTTATACGTCGCTGAGCTGGCAGAGGGTCCCATACATTTTGCCACCTCTTCAACTTCTCTCTACGTGGCAAGTTTCGGCCCAATAACATGATTCTTTTTGTTTATTTTTATTTTTTGGGTCGGGCTCAAGGGACCCCATTTCTGACCCCCTTCCATCTTGGCGTACCGAAGTAGAAGGTGAATCAATGGCTGATTTTTGGTGGGAATGATCACCCCAACAAAAAATCAGCCCATTCCGAAATTTCTAACCCCATCAAATGTGGTTTTAAGTTACACGGTAAAAATCGATGGTCCATAATGCTTCAGCTTCTAAACCAGTCTATGAATATCAGAATGATTTGAATTTTTGTGAGGATGATCTCCTCACCATAGAGATCATCCTCACAAAAAATCAGCCATTGATTCATCTTCTATGTGGGTACGCCAAGATGGGGGTCAAAAATGGGGGTCCCTAGAGCCCGACCCTTACTTTTTTTAGCTTTATTGCTAAAATCAGTGAGGGAAAAGTATGAGAAAATGTTGCCGTCCCCAACCCCAGCCACGACATATGCATTGCGGTGGGACCCACATGTTTCTTTTAAGGCTATGTTTGGAACATTATTAGTTGAAAAATACAAAAAGAAATTATTGTTGTCCATAAATATTTATTTGCGACGTACAGTTCGTGTATTAACCATCTTACGTTATTTTCTCGCAACATATGTAGCCATGTAGGTCCTACTTATCAAATAACTCAAATATGGGTTAGGTGAGAATGAGCCCACATATTAGGTTAGATGACCTAAATGATCTCGCTTTTTATCTTTTTTACTAAAAAATCAGTTTTATCGAAAAATTATTTTTCCGCAAGAAAAAATTTTAAATCAAGGCTTAAAATGATGCAAAAATATTTTAGCAGGGCGGACAATAAAATATTTACCCGCGTCGGTGGGCAGATTCGTGGGCCCAGAAAATATGTGCACAACAAATGCGTTGCCAAATGCGCGGCAAATGCACTGTAAGAGAACTCACACTAAAGTGATAATTTTTTTTTAAGCGACGGGGTTTTTCGAAGCAGCGATCATGCGCCAATGGTTATATGTGGTGCACGATCATTGGCGGGGCTTTTTTAAGCAGCGATCATGCGCCAATGATAGTGCGCCACATATACCGCTTCAAAAATCCCGCCGCTTCAAAAAATTTCTCCTCTTAAGTGAGATTCATGGAGTTTTATAGAACCATATACTTCGAAGTCTGAAGATGTGGGTTCGATAAGCACACAGCGCAATCACGCATGCCTGGTAAGGGTTTGAATGGGCTAGTATGATCCAATGGGTTTAAAGATCCAGCTTTTCTTGGGCTTGGTTTTAGTTGTAATTTAAGCCCACATATTTGTATGGCCCATAGTACTAAGGGGGCCTTTCTTCTATGAGCCTAGTATGTTAAGCCACACTGATGAAGACAAGTTCGGTCATAGGCCCATTAATCTGAGAAATTTCATATGTGCTTGGCTTGGGCCAGATGCTGCTTGAAATGTACCCAATACTTTGGTGGGTTGGAGTTAGGCCAGGCGGGTGTCTGAAGTGGGTCACGTAATGGGCTTGGGGCTCGGTTTAGACCTTGGATCATGGAGGAGGCCATGGATGACCCAGCGTTGTCTCAGGTTTATTGCCCATAACATTACCTTCATGGGAGGGCATATAATCAAGTAGCTTGAGTCTAAGTTAACAGCGTTTCACCGACGGATCGAGCACCAAACCGCATTTCAACTGCCATCACGTAGCATTAGGATGATTTTAGCGTTGTTAAGGTGAAAGAGTAAGAATCTTCTAATTATATTTACAGAGAAACCCGTTTCCGCTTCGCACATTCCTTCGTCTTCAAGGAAATTATGCTTCAAATTAGAAGCATTTTTTGGTCTTCCAATGTCACTTCCATTACACTGTTCTTGGCCTTGGACTTAGGCCTATTCAAAAGGTTATAGAAAACTAGGCCCAGGACGAAGCCCATGCGTAGTCTCATTCATATCACTACCCGGAGTCCATCCATGATCCACGTCGCCCTTGTCAGGGAAAATCTTGAGAGCTATTTTCAGTCTTTCCTCTGCTTCCTGTTCCCGTTCCTTTGAACGAAATTCAAGTCACTAACTTGGGAACTGGCCATGGAGTCAGGGCCGTCTCTACCATAAAGGCCACTAAGTCGGTCGCCATAGGCCCCCAGCCCACTATCCACATGGATATGTTTAGCCTCTCTAGCCATAGATTTTACTACTTTTTAGGATTGGTTGTAGCCATTGGATGCAAGCATGTTTTTTGGGTAGTAAATCCAATGGCTAGAAATCATCAATCAATCTAATTTTTGGTGTGTTTATTCACCAATAGGTGGGCTGAACATCCACGCAGTCATTAGGCCCAAAAAATAATCTATGTAGGGTGGGTCATATAAGCTCATAGTTGGACTTTGGGTTAGGTCGACCGGTCCACAGTCGTCTCATCCCTTCTACTGGCGATGCATTCCTGGCCTTAGCTGGCCGGATTGTGCCTCTGGTGCTGTTATTTTTTTAAAAAAATTAGAGTGCTCAAAGCAAGCCCAAGCTTTGATACCATGTTAAACACACATTTGTCCCAAAAGATCAACTAGTTTGGAAAAGGTGAAACAACTATGTATACCAACAGGTCGTCGAACCAACACAATATATGCGCGGGAACACACCATCCACTAACAAGTGGGTGTAAATGAGTGTTTTACGTGGCATTTTGGGAGGGAGGACTTAAAAATCCCTGGGACAGCAAATTTCCTTTTGGTCTCAAAGGAGTTTAAAAAAGAAAAAGAAAAAAGAAAGAAAATTGCTAAAAATAGAGAGATAATTTTAAGAAAAAAAAATAACTAAGAATTATAAAAAGGGAAAATTGCTAAAAAAAAAAAAAGAAGGGATATTAATGATAAGGATAGTCCATAAATAATTGTCAATAAAGTATGATTTAATAATAACAAAAATTCATGAATATTATTTAAACAAAATTATTTTCATATTTTTACATAAATTATATATTATTTTCTAAAATAGTTTAAATAGTAAAAGAGCTAAATGAGAACTAAAAGACTTGTAGTTGTGTAAAGACTATCTTTAATACTAATATTTACATTCCTTATTATTTCTTATCTTTTTTAGCTATTTTTTCAGAAAAAAAAAAAGAGTGGACGAGTCACGGGTCACGGGTCACGGGTCATGGGTATTGAGTGGATATTTTAAGCTGTTCTTAGTGGGCTAATAAGTAATTGTAAAAAGTCGCCTATATGCATGGTTTAAAAAACAGCCTTTATAATGTATTCGGACCTCCCCGGTTACGTTATGTACCGTTAAAATGCCAAAATGAATTTCAGTGCTATTATTCATGGTATTTGCCATTATTTTTACCCCTAACCATTACAATTCGTTATAACGGTAACACCCCCACCCCAAGTCCGTTATACCGTTATGACGGCCCCTTTTAAACCTTGCCTATATGTTCCATTTGTCACCTCAATTTGAGGGCCAAGTGGCATGGTATGAATAACATAACTTTAGTATGTAAAAGGCATAAATTATTTGATTGGCAAAGTCCATGCTCTGTTATTTATTTTAGTTTAAGTTAATAGATTAGCCACCCACTGGTGGGCCCATGGGTAGGTATGTTACCACAATTTGGACTTAAAAAGGGCTTTGATCCCAACTTATCTACTCTAAATGAGAGAGACAATTACTCAAACATCTGCCAGAAAATATTTGCTATCTCCTGTGACCTTCAAATTTTGAAGTCTCTCCCCCTCTCAAAATAGCACATGGAGCACTCTTTTGGGCCCACTGACCTTATGGATGTTTGGTCCACCTCTTGGTGGACCCATGCACCAAAATCAGCTTGATTGGTGATATGTACCACTTAGATATTAGCAACCAAAAGAAAACCGAAAACCCAACTGCCATAAATCACCCCATTAAAATGCTCAAATCCAACAGCTAGAAATCACTCGTT
This sequence comes from Euptelea pleiosperma, assembly GCA_035048495.1. NCBI lineage: Eukaryota > Viridiplantae > Streptophyta > Magnoliopsida > Ranunculales > Eupteleaceae > Euptelea > Euptelea pleiosperma. Next base: position 11,307,546 of record CM068550.1, on the reverse strand, counting down.
AAAATTATCTTTGGTGTATAAGTCCACCACCAAACATCCATAGATATGTGGACCCAAAAGATGTGCCACGTGGCATTTTGGATAGGAAAATCGAGCTCCTGTTTTCTGCTATTCCCCACTAGAAGAAATAGCCCGGGACCAGGGCAATATAGTTGACTTTTGCAAAAGGGTTTTGTTGACTTAACTTCTGGTGAATTAGAAATGCCTCCCTAGATTTAAAAAAATTTAGTCTTGCATCTGACCGCAGATTTTGACCGAGTCTAACTCGAAATTATTTATATTTATATTTTATTTTAATTTCATGCACTAGTCCCTCCCACGTAGAAGGTGGCTTCATCATTTTTGACTAGTTAGTGTAAATGGGCTGGGCCTGGACTTGGTTTTTGATGAATTTTGACTTGGCCCGAACCCGAGTCAGAGGCTCAATCTGATACAGTTCAAATCTAAGCCCAAAACCTCTAATGTGCCGGCCTATTTACACCACCTATCTTAGTCATTGCCCATGAAGCATATCCACAACCCGGGTAGGTGGTCCACCAATTCTTAGGGCCTGTTACGGAAACCCAACAAATACGGCCACCATAAATTAATTCAATGTTGCTATCTACTTTTCAAAAAACCAACACTGGTCCTTTTTTAAGGGGAAAATTTGTAAAAAAAAAAAAAAAAAAAAACCAGGACCCACAAAAGTGAGCCATATAGAGTTACCAAACATGACCAGAGGGACCAGACCTGGATTGATCTGGCACCATTTTTCGGGGTTTCCAAACAGCACGAACTTACAATTAGTGAACCAATGATTTTAATCGTTTGATATCAATCAATCATTTTCGTTTGGATTGAATGGTAAAACCTAAAAAAACGATTATTTGTAAATAACTGCTCGTTATAACAGAAATCTCCTTTTTTGTTCGGGAACCTCTACGGGCGCCCACGTCTTTCAGCTGAGAGAGAGAGAGGTGGGGTAGGATGGGTGTCCAAACTGGGGGAAGGTATTTTTGTAAAAAAAAAGTTTGTCTAAAATGTGGGTGCCCAGCTTAAAGATATAGGTGCCCATAGAGGAAGAAAACCTAACAGGACATCCAAATCCTACCTAGTATCCTAACATAAAAAAAAGAATACGGGACGTCAAGACCCAATCCTACCCCACCTCTCTATTTAGGAGGTGGAGAAACTTGAGTATCGATGAGTCGGTTTTAAACCCGGTTCAATTTTATCTAGAAGGCTAGAACCAGACCCAATTATGTACCCGTTGCGAGTCCTATTCAATTCCGAATTTCCGATACCAAAAAAAGGGAAAAAGGCTAGAACTAGATAACAGGATCTTTGTCTTGTCGGGTAATCGGGTACCCAATGACACCATAAGGTGAAAGTAAAATGACTTAACACCATGGATGAAAGTCTAGGTTTCGGGGGCTAGATCGGTGGGACGCTAATCCTGATCTAGTTCGGACTCGAGATGATGTGAGGCCCCTGATCAAATGGATCGATGTTTGTCGATCCCGATCTCAATCAAGATCGCCTACAGAGCAGGATTGGATTGGCTGATACTTTGAAGTGGTTTAAAATCTCGGGATCGGAGGCCGGATTGGTGGGCTCCGATCCCAATCCAGGATCGGCGCATCTCACCCGAGACAAAGTGAGGCTTCTTTGGCTAGACGATCCATTTTTGGATCCCGATCCCAATCCGGATCGCCCGATCCAGACAGGCTTAACAAGAAAAAAAATTAGAATAAGGAGTCAAACGCAAGGGAAAAATCTATGATACACAATTCTGTATGAAAATTTTGATGCAAAAGTCCCTCAATTTGCCACGTAGTAGACTCTTTCGGACCCACTGCCACCATAAATGTTTGGCCCACATCTTAGTGGACCCACACAACAAAAATCAGTGTGCTTAGTGATTCCTAGCCATTGGATTTGAGCACTTTTTCATAATGGGCTTGAAACAACTCATAGTTGTGTTCATAACGCCCATGATGAAAAACTCAAATCATAGGGCTAGAAATCACCAATCACGCTGATTTTTTGTATGTAGGTCTATCATAATGTGGGCCAGACATTCAAGTGGCAAGTGGGCCCGCACGAGTCTATTACGTTGCAAATTTAGGGATTCTGCATCAAAATTTTGATACAGAAGGCTGCATCAAAGAACTCCTAGAAAAACAAAAAAAAGAGTCAAACGTGGGTTCTTCCAAGTCCATATATCTCCGCGTCTTTCCCATCAATGTGGTACTTCGATTTGTTCAAAGAGAAGGGGAGTAAAAGAAAGAAAAACAAAACCGATTGTCTCCCTCCATCCCTCTCTCGTACCTGAATTTTCTCTACGACCTTTATGCGCAGTCTACACATCGATTTCTAAAAGTCTACAAGAGAAACCCGGTCTCGTTCTCTCTATCTTCGATCGGTAACCTTAGCTGTTCCTGTTGTTCTTGATTCTTCTAAGTTCCAAGCCTCTCCCTTTCTCTTGGAATCTCAGGTACCCTTTCTCCTGATTTCTTGTTTTGATTCTGTTTTTGGGTTTTATTTTTATGGTTTTATCCGTTTTCTATGTTGGGTGCTGCAGATTATTCTCAGATTTTACTAAATTTGATTTTTGGGGTTTTCCAAAACGAATCCCACTTTTTTTTTTTTTCTTTTGAGTTTGTGTTTGATCTTTTTCTGTAACTGTTCTTGTAATCCTCTCTCTTTTGGGAATTTTAGATATCCTTTTTTATATCTACTTGGATTTCTGCTTCTTTTTTTTTCTGGGCTTTGAACTTGGATCTTTTTTTTTGTTCGGTAATGTAAATTTGGTATCTCTTTGTTCGGTAATGTAAATTTGGTGCTTTTACAGTTTGCAGATTGCTTTGGAAGTTCTGATATCTTTAATTTCCAAATTCCTCTCCCAAAAAACCTCCTTTTTTTTTTTGGACAAAAAAAAGTGATCTTTTTCCTCTTGGTCTGTTAATATGCATCCTTTTTGGAATTTCGCATACCCTTTTCGAATATCTTCTTGAATTTCTTTTTCTTTTTTTCTTCTGTTTCTGGATTTTGATTCGTATCGCTTTTAATTCTTCTGTTGGTTTCCGCAAAAATATCTTGTATTTTGTGTTGGATTTTTCAATTATTTATCTTGTTCTTCCTGCTCTTTGATTGTAGAGCCTGTTTGGATCCGCCATTTTTTTGCTCCAAGAGAAGATAGTTTTGAAAGCTTTTTTTGGCAAAAAAGAACATATTTTTCTTCTTTCCGGCAAAAAATGAATCCAAACAGGCCCTGAGTGTTTTCAGGTAATCCATTGTGACTTTGGCTTTTTGATTTCGGTTTTGAACATCCCGTGCACTGCCTTTGAATTTATGTAGTTTTCGTTATTAACAACATATCACATATTGATCTTGTTTGTAATTCCAGGTACTATTGCTGAATCTCTATACAGATTTCATCTTTTCCTCTTTCTGGGTGTTCTTCCCCCATCAACTCCTAGTTGATTTCTGCAATCTTTGCGAGCTCTGAAAATGTTTGGATTTAGGAAATCACCCATGACTAAGATTGCGAAGCAAAAGTCGGTTGACCCTCCTGGTTCTACTACTTCTAATCCTTTTAATTCCGATTCTGAGTCTGATGCTAAGCAAACCCTTAAACCTTCAAGACGAACCTCTTCCGAACCCGTTCTTGTTGCACCAGATTTCAATACAAACCCTTTCGATGAGGACGATGGAAGAGGAGCCTCTTCTTCTTCATCTTCATACTCAGCTGCTTTGGCGGCAAAAAACAAATACAAGAATGATTTCCGCGATTCAGGAGGGTTAGATAACCAAAGTGTGCAAGAACTGGAAAATTATGCGGTGTACAAATCTGAGGAGACTACGAAGACAGTCAACACCTGCCTGAAGATTGCCGAGGACATTAGAGAGGATGCTTCTAAGACTCTCGTCACCTTGCATCAGCAGGGTGAGCAAATCACGAGGACTCACATGACCGCTGCCGATATTGACCATGATCTCAGTCGGGTATGGCTCATTTTCCCTTTCCCTGTCCTATTTTATCTTTCAATGGACAAAAACTGTGTAATGTAGGAAAATAAATCAAGCATAAAAGAAAAAAAATATATGCTGATGATAATCTACATAGCAAGGAGTTTCTGAAGCAATCCACTCTGGTTTTGTTCATCTTAAAGCTTCTGTTCACCTAAGTTAATAATGCTTTTTCTGAATAAAGTTATTTTTATTACTTGAGAATGCACTCTTCAAACCTATGCACTTTCAGCAGTTTCTCATCCATTAGGAAGTTGGAGATAGCTTTGAGTCTTCAGATCATATTGACTAGTTTCTTTCTATGTTGCATGGATTCATCTGAATGGGTAAGTACCCATGTTAGACACGTGTCGGAGTCCAACACAATACAATTCTAGTTTTAGTTTTTCTTTCCATAGTTTTAAGATACTAATTAACATTGGCCAGAGGTTATGAGTTCTATGTTTTACAATTAAAGCTTTCTATGTAACAAATACAGCATTATCACATTATCCACTATTATCCTCATTATTATATAAATAAACAAGTACTTTGTTTCACATTATTTAAAATATACTGTCAAGTCCACGAATCCTATGTTCTAGGTCGTGGAATCGAACACTCCGCACCCATGTTGGACTCTGACAGCCGCAACATAGGTTTATGTTGTGTTCTTAATGTCTTGGGAAACTTGAGGATTCTTGATTCAAAGCCTTGTGGTTCCTTATGCAGAAGTATTTTAAAGTTAAGACTCTGGCATATTGTGTTGTGTTGGGGAATCGGGTCCTTTACTCTCGTCGTGATAATCCCAACTGTATGACATTGATATCTGGTTACCCATCTAAAAGAGAAAGGCATATGGATGCATTTAATTTGGAACCTTGCCTCTTAAACCTTGATAAGAATCACCCCTGTTATCTTTTTTTTTTCCTTGTTCCTTTTTCCTTTTTCCTTTTTCCCTATACGTAGACAAGTATTATTAAAGAAATGAAAACGCACAATGAAGGGGCTTGGAGGCCTGCAGAATGGGCATAAGGGCCAAAGCCTCAGTGCAACACAAATAATTCCGTGATTTGCCAGTTTATTTGCAAACTATTAGCCTCCCTATATGTTGGTGATCGCTCCAATTATGCTCCATTTTCTGAAATTTAGACAAATGTGGTCATGTTGAGAACCACTATTTGATTGGTTGGACCTCAGAGATCTCCTTTTTTTTTTTATTTTTTTAAAAAGTACAGATCTCCTAGTTCAATAACCCACCTGATCAAATGTCACAACCATTGTATGTGAAACACAGTATTTTCGAATGGGTTTTTATGGATAGCAGATATCCAACAGGGACACTCGTACATTTACAAAAAGTTCATTTTCTGAGGCTCACATGTATTCCAACTATGTACATGTGTAATGAAAACATCTAATGCGAAATCTTGTTATGCTATCCCTCACTTTTACTCAACCAATCCCATCAAAACTACTTATGCAGTAACCAGTTGATCCTCTGACCTCATGGAGAAGATCCTGCACTTTGGCTGCATCTTTGTACATTGATCCAACCAGATTATCCTAACATCCACTCTATGCATTATGTTTTGCATGGTGAAAAAAAGTATTAAAAACAGTCCTGAAAGTAATTCCCCTAGATCAGATGAGTAGAATTGCACGTCTGGGTCATGTTTTTAACCTAGAACTCCTTGAGTGTACCCATCTAATGGTGGGTACATACCTTGTGCATGTGTGCCATTTTCATGGTAAGTGCAGAAAGGACTGCTTCTTCCCAAAATCCCTTCCCGTAGTAACTAGTAAGTATCCATGTTGCGATTTGCTGGACTTTTTTGTGTGAGCTTTTGAGTGTAAAATTGGAAACATTGATTATTTTGGTGTTAATTTCAGGGTGAGAAGCTTCTGGGAAGTCTTGGAGGTATTTTTTCCAAGACATGGAAGCCAAAGAAGACTCGTGCAATTACGGGGCCAGTTATTACAAGAGGTAATCATCAAAATTACTCATGATCATTGGAGCTGGTCTACCCATTCAATGTGTTCATATTTGATTTGTTGGCTTGGTACACAGATAATTCATTCAAAAGAAGGGGCAATCAGTTGGAGCAGAGGGAGAGGTTGGGATTGGCACCCACTCATAAGGGACGATCAAACCCTCGACAACCTCCTTCTGAACCTACAAATGCACTACAGCAGGTTGAGGTATGTATTGGTGATTATTGATTGAAAAAACATGTTGTTTATTTTGACCTCAATAGTATGTAATTATTTGGGGTTCTTTTAAAACAGGTGGAAAAGACAAAGCAAGACGATGCACTTAATGATTTAAGTAATATTTTGGGTGAGCTGAAGGTTATGGCCGTTGATATGGGGTCTGAGATCGAAAGGTTAGTGGTGTATTTGTATTACTTGAACTCCTTATATCTTTTGCATCCTTCTCTTAGTAAGTGATCCTGCTTCACCGCTTTGAGAAAGGAAAAATGACAAGTACCTTCATCTATCTCTTTAAAGTAGCCTCATCCTTTTCTATGCAAATGCCGGTTCTGGATTGAAGCGCTAGATGCCCTTGTTTTGCAAAAATGAACCAAAATCTTACTGAGAGATTATATTGTCCTCTGTTTTTAACTCAGTACATTTATTATTGGACCTTTTTCTTTCATTCCTTTTTTTAGGCAGTAGTTTGCTAACGAGGCTATGATATTTCATACTTGCTGTCCTTTCGATCAGTAGGCCACCACTTGGATTTTCCATAACCAAACAATGCTCTGAGTGGATGATCTTAAACATCTGATAAATCAATCTTTTGGGTAGCCAATAATAGTGTAAAATGTTGTAAATATGTGTGTACTCTCTCAATTTCTTTTTTCTTTTCTATTCAACAAGTTCAGATTCTCTTGGTCTCATTTGAGAAGAACGACTTTGTTATTCCAGGATTAGAAAGTGTCTATAGATAGCAGATCTGTAGAATGTGTTTCTGAGAGCAACAAAACTACAAGAGCTTTCTATTATGAATTTGAGCTCCCAATCTGTTAAAAGTTCATGTTCTGCGTCCATGCTTAAAGATATATTTGTTTGCTTTTCTTGTCATTCAAATATTGTTTTAATATAGTACCGTTCTTACAAATGCAGGCAAAATACAGCTCTAGATCATGTTCACGATGACGTGGAGGAGCTCAATTTCCGAGTGAGGGGTGCCAATCAGCGTGGGCGGCGCTTGCTTGGGAAATAGAAAGCCTTGGGGAAGTCTGGTCTGGTTTACGACAATCACACCCACCAAGCTTGACTGAGCCTTTTTTTTTTCATATCTTCTGTTTGCTTCTTTGTTCTCCTGTTGTATTAATGAATTTGGATAACTTTTTGGATTTAGATACTCTCATAATATGTATAGGGTTGTACCCTCCTTTGTATACAAGCGAAAGTATGAAATTTTTTTTTTTTTTATTTATTTCTTGGGCCATTGTTTCAAGTCTCCCTAATCATGCTTTATCTGTTCAACACGTCAAATGAGTTGGGAGAAATCCTTCTCGAGTGTCTTTAGTGGGAGTCCCTCCTACCCCTATTTGTTTTTTTTTTAGGGTCTTGTTTTTAACACCTCCTTGATAAATCTTCTATATTAGTGAAACCCCTTCAATTTTCATTCTTTTGGTCCTGCCCTCTTGACCATGTATGCCAATATGAGAAGGGTAGACTGTCCTTAGGGTCTAGCAGATGGGTTCCCTGTAGATTAGAGATTTGAGAGGGAGAAAGGTTGAGATTCCAAGTCTGGAAAAAGAAAAAATGAAAAGATGCCTCCAAAATGTAGTATCCAGTCATCAGATGCAGAGGACTTTTGATGCAGTCGATGCAAAAGGCTCTAGTGGCCTACATAGCTCATTTTTTTGGGCCCACTAACCGCATAGATGTTTAGCACACTACTTGGTGGATATATATACCAAAAAGCAGCTTGATTGATAATTCCTAGTCGTTGGATTAAGTATCCAAAGATATGCAAAAAAAATGCTTGAATCCAACGGTTAGAATCAATCTCAAAAAAGTGCTAAAATCTATGGCCAGAGAAAACCAATCAGACTGATTTTTGGTATGTATATCCACCAAGGGGTGAGCTAAACATCCATGCGGTTAGTGGGCCCAAAAAAATGAGCTATGTAGGGCCACAAGAGCTCTTTGCATCGATTATATCCAAAGTCCTCTGCATCTAAAAATTTTCCCACTTTAATAACCTCTTTCACGTCACTCCCAAACCCTTAAAAAGTTCTTACACAGTTCCACCAACCTCAGATCCCTCCTGCAGCTTCAACAGTTCAACCCCACCCCATCTAATGGCATCTCATCACCACCACAGCCACCACCATCAACAGAACAACCTCCCCACCTGCTATTGCTGCTGTAGCAGCTGCCCCTCTTCCCATCCTTCTCCACCCTCTCAGTGTCAGCCCCACACCACAGATCCTCTTGTTCAAGCCATTGCCACCCACCTCCTTCAATCTTCACAAACCCATCTCTACGCTCAATATCTCAAACCCCAACACCAACAGAAACAACAACAACACTATCACCAACAGCAGCGAACCCAATCCCTCCTCACATCTCTCCACCGTCGCATCGACGCCCTTGAATCATCTCTCCACCACCTCTCTGCTTCTCCAGCTCCTCCTCCTCCTCCTCCTCCTCTATCTCTCCGAAATCTCGCCGCTCGTACGATCCAAACCCACTTCCGTGCCTTCCTCGTTCGCCGATCACGTACTCTCCGACACCTCAAAGACCTCGCTTTCATTAAGTCCACTCTCAATAACCTCAAATCCTCTCTCTCCGATAAGACCCACCTCAGTTCCGAAGCTATCTCGCAGAAAGCGATGGATTTGCTTCTCAAGCTCGACTCTATTCAGGTAAAATCCCTCGTGGGTGTTTGTTGTTTCATCATTGTTCGATCTGGGTATCGGAGATCTGATGCGGGTTTTGTAACTTTTGTTTGCAGGGCGGTGATCCGATGATCCGGGACGGGAAACGGTCGATTAGCAGAGAATTGGTTAGGTTCCTGGAGTTTGTTGATGGGGTTTCAGTGAAAAGGCACGAGATTTCTTCTAAAGCAACGAGGAATGTGAAATTTGTAGAAAATAATAAGGAATCTAGGGTTTTTATTAGCAACCATGGCACATTTCCGAGCAGGGAAGTCGTGGTGAATGGCATCGACACCAATCGTCGAGATCTGGGTGATGATCAAAGAGCATTCTTGCAGAAATTGAGTCACCAAGTTGAAGAGATTCAAGGTTTTTGCAGGCTTTCTGAGAATGATGAGGAAGCACATGTGGAGCTTGAAGGATTCCACCACTTCAGTGACGATGAAGAAATTTCAAGAAATCCCAATAATGGAAAGAAAGGGTTTCCCCAAGCTCAAAATGGGATTTTGGTGAGAAGGCAGAACCTTCCATCTAAAGCCAAGAAAAGTGTGAGTTTTGCAGAGAATGGGAAGGTCTCTAGGGTTTTTATTAGTGCCCATGATCCATTTTCAAGTGGGGATGATGAGAGAGAACTTATGGAGAATTTGTGCAGGGAAGTTGATGAGATTGGGGCTTTTTCTAGGGTTTCTGAGGATGGCGAGGAAGAAGCACTCATGGAAAAGGGCGGACCTGCCCAGTTCAGTGATGGTGAAAGAAACCCTAGAAGGAATGTGAATACTGAGGTCAATTATGGAATAGGGGGGCATTTTCAGGGTCTAAATGGTAATTTTGTATTCTCTGCTCCAATGCCTGTGCAGATGGAGCCTAGAAGAGATGATTTGGTGAAGAGAAACAAGGTTGTGAGGGTTAGCAGGTAATGGTCTCCATTATTGGTTTAGGGTTTGAGGGTGTTTTATGTAATTCCCATCAAGAAAAAAAGGTCTCAAAACTGGCTTATCTCATATTGTTTAACAGTTGGTTTATTTGTAGTTTCTCTTTCCCTCCATTGCCACTGTTGGAGAGATTGTTGTAACTCTAATCTACCTTTGAAGGCTTCAATGAATGATATCCTCTTCCACTTTGGTCCCTATAGTTTCATAGCAGATATAGCTCTCACCTGGGGTATGTTTAAAATAAGTTAAAAGTCAGTTTATAGCTTATTGAAAAGTAATTTTTCAAACTTATTATGTTTTGGGGTCCCATGGTTTCTGTTCCTGTACTGGAACACAAACCAGGAACCTAGTTCACCATGGGAATGGGGTTTACTTTATCTAAATACGAAAAAAATGGATGAAAAAATAAAATAAAATGAAATGGCTTCAATGCTCAAATGCAAAGGGGGTATGTTTGGAAGACGGAAAAATCGAAGAAAAAATAAAAATGAAAAACATTTTGTGCTCGGAGTGAAAAGAAAGTTGACATCTTTAACACTATTATATACATCAACTCTCAGTCCTATCAGTTCTATTCCGATCCGACAAAAAAAACTCCAGTCACTATCTGAATGTCTAAACAAATACCAGCTAACCGGATCAAATCCCCACCAATAACAAAGATTGCTTGGGGTTGGATAATCTATCAAATGTTGATTAAAGTGTGGAGGATATAGGTTGTTTAAGAAGTGAGAATCGTTGGTTCCTTATAGTCATTTCTCTTTCCTATCATGACAACTCATGTTTTCCCACCCTTTCAGCGTTCTAGGGCTGTAACCAGATCTTGATCAAAACCCAGTATAGAAAACAGAAGTGCGCTCCTGTGCACTCCAACTTGAAAGCTGTAGTTTGCTCAGTTCACTGCCTGACCACGAATCCCGTTTCCTTCGAATGAGCTTCCTCCAGGGGGCATTCTCCACAAACTGAGTGTTTCCATAGATTTCTTTTTTCCCCTGTTCTAGGAACCCAGGTGGTGATTGAATTAGATTCCATGTTTGAATCATTCTCATCCACCCGGCCGGGAAAGAATCCAGATAAAGAGGCAGCCTGACCTCCCCGACCACCAACCACTAGGTTACTCAAATCCGAAGGTTAAAAATTACTAATCAGGCTGATTTTTGGTATGTAGGTCCACTTGGGATGGAACAAACATCCACATGATCAATGTCCTCTAGAGGAATTTTTTACCCTTTTTTATTCATTTTTTCTTTCAACACGTGGCGTTTATAGGTGAGCATCTTGTGAAGCCCACTACGGTTGCCCAACCTAGGTTTTCGCCTTAAAGTAGTATAGAAGATAGACATATACAATCTAGATAAATGTGGTGCCAACCTTCTTAGAATTTCTTCACTTCGATCCCTAATCCAAAGTCTAAACACTCCCTTGAAGATGGTGCAACTTAAACTAATGGGTGGTCTTAGACGAGAAAATTTTTGCTCCTCGGACATTTTGATCCATGGCATATTTGGACTTACAGTTAAGTGCCACTTATCATGGCCCTTAACTGTAGTTGCTTTTTCTCCACTATTAAGGGTAACTACAATTAATGGCCACCTTAACCCCAAACAAGTGGCACTTAACTATCAGACCATCTGTCCACATGCATATACCAACCTGCGACAGGCTGCAAACTCTGAGCAAAGATATAACAGACAATTGTGACAAGAAGAAGCTACTTGGTACATAACACAGGCATGGTTTAGGATCCATCATTCCACGTGTCAAATATCAAATTTGATCAAAAGAATGCAATGATCCGAACAATCACATTTCTCCTAAAGATTTCAGAGAGAAGTCTACAGACTATATGATTACAGTCACGTTTAAAGTGGACTGTTGCACATTATAACAAAGAGGTATCATTACCGTTATGTCCGCTATAACAGCCATTATAACAGGTCAAACCAAAGTTAAAAAACTATCAAATGGCATTACATTGTTGGAGTGTTACTGTTATAACGGACTATATAACGTTTGTTAAACCATGCTGTTTGGATCAATTTGCTGGCATGGAAGAGAAAAAACTCAGTGGGACACTTTAGTCCACTGCGTACAGGCATGTCATTGATGAGCACATTTACTGTCTACCAGACTCAGAATTCGAATTTCACCAATTGTAAATTTGCTAGGAGCCTACAGACACGCAGGAGGCTCAATAATAATGCAAGTCAAACTGCCCCATTAGATAGATATTAGGAAAGAATGATACTGCTTTCGTACCTTGTACAACATTTGTTGTCTCTGATCAGTTTTGTGGTTGAAAATTCACATTTAGTCTGCAAGGACAAAATGAAAAGAGCATCTAACATACATTAGTAAACATGGTCATTCTGATGCGTTGACGGTAACCATCCAGGAAATCCCGTAGGCCATTATCCAACCCAATTAGATGGCTGTATCCATCAAACTCATCAGATTCTTGTGGAAGGTAAAAGAATACGGTACATGGTCCCAAAAAATAAAGTCAAAAGATTTGATGGTTACAATCCTTTGATAAGATTAAATTTTGGCCAAGGAGAGTTCTTATATGGATCCATCAAATGAATAGTCTTCACATCTCATGCATGAGCCACATGCTCTCTGCAGTACCAAATAAAGTATACTCTTGTGTTGGTGAATGTACCTAAGGTTTACTCAACTAAGAAGATTAATAAATCAAGATATAATCACTCAGACAATTCCAACCATACTGAATCAAAGAGGCTTTATGGAAGGATATTGTATTAGAAAAGACCCAAACTGAACCCATGGAATTGTATCCAATAACTGGGAAAAGAACTATGTGAAGCTTAAATCAGTATTAGTATAGTAAACACATCATAAAATGACAAAGTAAAAAATCAAGGAAATATGAGAGCAGTCCGCAACAGCCATTTCTCAAAGAAAAAGAACCCAGTACCCCACAAATGCATCACCCTTTCAAAAAGAAACACAAAAGAATGAAAGTTAAAAATTGGCCTGTTAGGATCGTCATTTTTGCACTGAAAAAATGTGTTTTTAAGAGCTTTAGCAACAACAACAAAAAAAATCTTCTGCTGGCTAATGGCAATCCAAACAGGCCCTTCAATTATTTCCAATAGCCAAGCAAACCAGGCCAAAAAATAATAATAATAATAATAATAACCACCAAAACAACTGCACAGAACTTTGATGGATGTCATTCACAGTTGAAAACACAAGTTACAAAGAATGAAACCCACAAAACAAGTAAAAGACAGAAAGCAAACACCTGCACTAAAAGATCATACCTTTCGTCAGTTCCAAAATCCCCAAAACACAAATGAAAGGAGGAAAAGAGATCAGTGTGTAGTGATCGTGCACTTCCAGTCCCAGACCCCGTTAACCAGCAGATAAAAAGTTAAAAACAAATAATTATAACTAAAACATAATAGAGAAGAGATATCAGTTGCAGTACAGGCTTTGTCAAACGCCTCTACAGAACAAACAAAATGACCACCATAAAACCACTAAAGCCCACCATAAAGTATCAAACTTAAAGAGAATAAAGTACAACAGTAAAACCACCACTGGTGTAGAACAATAATCCGCTATCTTGTTAACTTTCATATAAACATGACTACATAGAGCACAAATGTGTCTCTGATATTAACATGGTTACCTTCAACTTTGAGGAACATTTTCTCTGGCCCCAGACTGACTGGCCATAGATGCTAACTCTTGGTTTGGCTGACCCTATAAAAGATAAATGACCTTAGCGTAAATGATAGGAGAAGAAATTGAAGTTTCAATCTAAAATTAATCTATTTGAACGAAAATTCTTACTGTAACAGTGTTTGGGTTCTGATCCTTCAACCACAAACAAGAACGACTATCGTGTCCAGGACACTTGCACATTGTGCATATCCTAACTCTGCTTGTGGGCTGCTCCGATACAGATGTGGATCTATTATTACTGGTAAGAGAGTCTTTTGTTTTAGTTTTCTGAGAATCACAGGGCGTTATCGGGACTGTGGAACTGTCTACCTGACTCCCAATTGTGCTTGCATCCTGGCAACCTGCACTAACCATGGTTTCAAGCTTTAGGGCATTAGCAGCATTTTTCTTTGCTTCAATAATTTTCATCCTAGCCTCTCGTAACACACTCAGTGCCACTTTAAAACAATGGTCAGATGCCACCCCTTCCTCTGCACATTTAATGGCTTCTTGATACAAAACATTGTATTGTGAGTTCTTGGCCTTCTGAGAATTTGCTTGCATCTCAACACAGGGTACCATATCCAATATGACCTCATCCTTGGCATTTCTCGTCCATCGCTTCAAGACATAATGTGATGGAAGCATAAAGACATTTGTCGCTCTGAATACTGCAAGTACATGTCTACAAAGGATGCCTTCAGATTCAAACATCTTGCAACTGCAACTAGCTATCTTTTCAGAAACATTACATGCAACAGAGTACACCTTATGTTCTTCATCAAATCTCGCTACCTCATACGTGGTTGTAGCTACATCCTCCCCACTATTTTTCACAGCAAGAACAAGAGATTCAAAAATTTCCTCCTGAAATACTGTGAACATTTTTCTTGTATAAATTTCCGCTGCTTGTTTCTCCATCGGCAGGGGTGTCTTTAGAACTGGTTTGGTGTAAAACGTGTCAAATTCTGCCCGTGCTTCTTTTTCAAACCGATCATCTAAAGCCTTCTCATACTGCTCTGCAAAATCTTGTAAAGTAGTTCTTGCATTCACATACCCGTCAAAAAGTGAGTTTACACTTCCACTTCGTTGGGTTGCAGACATTCCTGCAAAGAACGTATCTCGTAAGTATGCAGGGACCCACTCTTTGCGATCGACATATAATGATTGAAGCCAATCGTTCCCCCGAAGATTATACTTATCAAGGAGCAACTCCCAAGCTAATTCAAATTCTTCAGTTGTTTCACTCTTGTTGACGCACTTGTCAAATTCCAGTTGAAATGTCTTTGGAAGTGCACTATATACATGTCCCAATTCTTTAGGCATTTTGAGCAAGATGTGCAACTTGCAATATTGATGGCAGGATTCTGTGAAAACCAGCGCAACTGCATTCTTTATGGCTATATCATGATCCGTTATTATTAAGCCTGGTTGGCGTCCAGACATTGCTTCAAGCCAGGTTTTGAAAAGCCAAACAAATGTGGACTCGGTCTCATCTGCAAGCAATGCACAACCAAACAATACAGACTGTTTATGATGATTCACTCCAGTGAATGAAGCAAATGGCATTTTATACTGATTCACTTGGTACGTTGTGTCAAAGGAAACCACATCGGAGAAGCAATTGTAAGCAATTCTAGACCTCGTATCAACCCAAAACACACTACTCAGACGATCTTCTTCATCAACCTGTATAGCATAAAAGAATGCAGGATCATTTGCTTGCATAATCTTGAAAAAGCCTAGGAGACTTTGGGCATCTATCCCAAAGGTGCTTAGCCTTCCTTTTCCAATATAATTACTCTGATCCTGTGTGGCGAATCCTATCTTGCTAATCCCCCCATACTCTTCGGTTAAGACACTCACAGTACTGCTTGTACCCATTCCCGGCGTACCAAAAGCATTAATTAAACTTCTCTTCGAATCATATTCCTGCCGATGAGATCGAAGAAATTGTCGCATTGCCGGAGTCACTAATTCATGATTATGATTTTTATCCAATTTTGCAATGTACCATTTACCACAGTCTCGCCTCCTTACGGTCATCAGTGCCTTGCAACCTTCCCTTGTTATGGGTCGGGCTCGCCTCCTTTTCATATCATCGCTCCAATCTATTTTGCCTGAACGTTTATCTCGGCGGAAACCTTCTTTAGAGCAACAAAATTCCCGAGAAATAATTGAGTTGTCTTTCTTCGAACGATAGTACGAGTTCACACGAATGCTAAAGCCCATCTGTTTAGCATACGCATTGTAAAAATTCCTTGCATCCTCTTCAGAACCAAATTCCATGCCCATTGTTGGTTCTATAATTCCACCAACTAGACATGTAGATAACTCAAGATTCACAGAATCTTCCTTCTTCGCATCATACAATCCCATAGGAACTTCGACATCCTCTACGACACAACACTCTTCGCCTTCATCCTCCATGGCCACATAAGATTCCATCAGGTCTTTACCTTCAATGGTGGGCTCTTCCATGGGATCTTCCATTTTATATTAGTGTATCCTGTAAACATGTCAAATTATTGATAGTGAGATTTATTAAAAGTTCGTGCCATTTGAACACAAAAGACATGCCCTCTCAAACATATCAGAAATAATCGAAGGAGTTGTCAAAACTACACAATTCCAGTAGAAACAGTTTTCTACTGGTGCATTGAACAAAAAAGAAAATGGGTCTCTTTTACTCATCAAATTAATTGACGGCGATCATAGAAACAAGTTGATTCAGGTAATTAATAGCTTCTACTTAGTGCATAGAACAAACAAGAAAATGGGTCTCTTCTACTTCTCAAAATTATCGAAAGTCCGATTTGAGCAGCTAACAGTTCTAACTTGGTGCACAGAACTAAAAAGAAAATGGATCTCTGTTACTTTTCAAACTAATCGACTAGTATTATCGGAAAAAATGTGTTAGCTAGCAAAAAAAATTCCTTTTTTTTAGTAATTGATAGGAATTATCTATTAGTTTCACTTCTAATCTTCCAGCAAAGTAAAAGAAGAAAAAAAAATCTGTTCGAATTTTTTTTTTTTTGAAAAAACATGAAACAAATAAACAAAAGAGCAAACTTTTATATACAGAAATGGATATTAACCAATATAAGAATGCAAACTCAGAATCCTACTATTATTAGGGATTTATCTTTAGAGCAGTCTCACCTCTCTAGAATGGTGGCGCACTCCGGCGCACTTTCGCGTATAACCTTCTGAAACAAAAATAAATCTGAAAAGGTTCCCAAAACTCCATTAATTGAACTAAAAAAATCAAAATGAAAAATTTTAATTTTAAAGGACTAATATGAGTTCTAGGCCCTACAAGGAAAAAACCTAAAACCAATCACTAGGGTTTTCGTCTGTAGATAAGAGACGGTGAGGAGAGAGAGAGAGAGGGTTCGATCGTTACCTCTCTTCTTCTTCTCCTTCTTCTTCTTCTTCTTCACACGTTGCAGTCTTTCGCCGTTAAGGAGAGAGAAAGAGACGTTAGGGAAGAGAGAGAGAGAGAGAGAGAGAATGAAGAAGAAGACGAGGACGATGGGAGGGCAGAAAGAAAGCTGTCCTTCTCTTGCAGAGCCAAAAACAAAACTGACCCTAGACGTTCGATTGTGCTAGTCAATATTTCACAAGAATCCGACGGATAGAATTTCTTTCGTAGACTGCAGATTTCGCCTAGAACTGATAGACTGTAAGTATTCTAATTTATTAATGGGTCGTGATGTAACAAGGTATACCTGAGATCGTTTCATTTGCGGAAGCGGCATTTTTGGTAGTCACCACTGCCATCTGGGCCTACTGACCGCATGGATGTTTAGCCCACCCTTTAATAGACATTCATACAAAAAATCAGCTTTTTTAATGATTTTTAGCCGTTGGTTTTAGTACTCAAAAACGGTTGTATTCAACGGCTATAAGAACGCTTTAAATGGTGCTAAAAAGTGTTAAAATATAATGGTTATATATTACCAATCAAGGTGATTTTTGGTATATATATCCACCAAGGGGTGGGATAAACATCCAAGCGGTCAGTGGGCCCAGATGGCAGCGGCGACTACCAAAAATGCCGCTTCCACAAATGAACAGTTTCAGGCATACCTTGTTACATCTTTTTCCTTAATAAATAACATGAGTTTAACAGTGGTGGTCCTCGAATAGACCCGCTGCGTTTGGTTCGCGAAAAATATGAATTCTGCAGACCATATTTTCTTACAAATTTTCGAAATGTTTATTTGGTTCATTCTAAGAAAAAAATTATGGAATAAAAATAGACTTTTGAAAAATAAAATAGGAAAACCAATGGACCGAAACAAGGTCAGTAGTTCGTTCATTTTCCGAAGTTGCACCACGACTTTATTTTACCTTGAGACTCGATACTATGAATAATGTTTTCATACTCTGACCGGTCAAGGGTTATTGGTTCAACCGCGGGGTCGACTGGGTCAACCCACCACATTGCAACTCTTTGGGGCCCATTAACCCATGAATGTTTTACCCGCTTCTTGGTGGACCGGACCGGTTCATAGGGTCATTGGTTCAACTGCGAGGTCGATTGGGTCAACCCGCCACATGGCAACTCTTTGGGACTCATTGATCCATGATTGTTTTGCCCGCCCCTTGGTGGGCCACCCCAAGTCACCAGTTCAACCCGTGTTTGGGTCACCGGTTCAACCTGTGTCTAGGTCAGTTGGGTCACCGATTCAATTGGCTGGGTCGACTAGGTCAACGTGGCAACTCTTTGGGGCCCACTGATCTATGAATATTTTGCCCGCCCCTTGGTGGACCACCATAGGTCACCGGTTCAAACCGTGTCTAGTTCAGTTGAGTCACTGGTTCAATTGGCTGGGTCAATTGGGTCAACCCGCTATATGGCAACTCTTTGGAGCCCACTGATCCATGAATGTTTTGCCCGCCCCTTGGCAGACCACCGCAGGTCACCGGTTCAATTGGCCGGGTCGAGCGAGTTAGAAGAATGTGAATGGTTTTTTCAAAGATTACTGGGTCGGGAACAACCCAATCCAATTTTGTGACCGGGTCCATGATTGTTAGGCTCATCCTTGGTGGACCTACACACCAAAAATCAACCTGATTGGTGGTATATAGCATGGTTTAAGAAACGGCCGTTATAACGAAAATAACGGTTGTACAATGGATTCAGACCTCCCCCATTATGTTATGTACCATTTTAACACTCAGAAAATAGAGGCCATTATTTCTGTTATTTTCCCAATTTTTTCTCCTTTTTGCCCGTGTATTCTCTGTTATAACGGAAAAAATGGTAACGCCCCCAATCCGTTATTACAGCCCTTTTTAAACCTTGGTATATAGACATTAAATTTGAGCTTTTTTTTTTTTTTATTTATCATGGACTTCATAATTAATGGGTTCCAAGTCCATGAAGAAAAATGTTGGAATTCAATGGCTAGAAAATTATCAATCATATGTAGGTCCACAAAGGGGTGGGCTAAACAATCATGGGAGTGGGCCCGAAAGAGTATTCCACATAGCATTTTGAGGGATTTCTGTATACAGAACAGGTTGGCTTTTTGAAATATTATTCCACGCTAAGACAGAGCTAGGCCTTGAAAGCGCAGCTCATCTATAATACAGAATTCTGTATCAAAAGTTTGATATGAAAATCTCACAAAATGCCATGTGGCTCATTCTTTCGGGCCCACTAACCCATGAATATTTGGCCCACACCTTAGTGGACCTACATTTCAAAAATTAGATAATTTCTAGCCATTGGATTTGAGCACTATTTCATTAAGGGCTTCATGAACCGGCCTATGGAGGGTTCAAAGCGGAGGATGAAAAAGTGCTCGAATCACAGGGATTTCTATATCAAACATTTGATACAGAATTTTGTATCTAGTTTTCAGTTGAAAGCATGAGCTCTCCAAACAAGCCCTAATAATGTAATGAACAAAATTAAGTTATAAATGTTGCGAAATAATCCCATAAGGTCGCAAAAGCATCCAAAATTAGTGCATATATGCTTCAAATTTAATGAAATGATAATAAAATAAAATCAAGGAATTGGGTTAACTAAGCGACCCACGAATCAGAAGCTCCAAATCAAGCATGATTCGAGTCGAACTAAGATCACATAGACCTCGAGACCCACTCATATTGACGTAGCGGAAGCATTTAGTTAATTATGAAAATGAGAACAAAGAGGAAGCAAAGCTGATAAGTATTGAAGATCTCGTTGTTTCCTTTCAGAAAAATTTGACCCTGCTTAATTCCGACACTGAAAATATTTCATTAATGTCTGTTACGTCCTTTTTAGTGCATCTTTAATATTAATGTATATTACGTCCTTTTTAGCATCGTTTGGACTTTTGACTGTCCAAACGCTCCTATGAACTCCTCTTCTACATGTTCTATATCGCAGATGATCATGTCTATATATGAGCATTTAAATTCTAAAAACATGTCAAACCAGATTTTTTTTTTTTTTTTTAATTTCTTGACACCCATATATGCCAAACCAAATATTAGCATTTTAATTTCTCGAAGAAGCTCAAGACGATCAAACAAACAAATAAAAAAATGGCAATAAATTTAAAAAAAAATTACTTGCATTTTCATGGGAGTCAAGATGACTCTGTTGCCCCATTTTGTTTGTTTGCAGAGAGCATGTCTTCGTCATAAGACTATTTGGTTGAGGGGAAAACAGCTCTGCAAGGTAATTACCTGGTTATCATTATCCATCATTCTTTTCAAACTTTGGCTGACCACATAAAAAGTCTTCCAAAAGGATTTGTAAGCCAAAAAGATGTCAATTTAGAAAACTTTTAAGAACATTTACAGGCAAGAAGCATTTCTAGAAAAAGTTATGTTTGGAACTCACCTCATTGTTCACATAGTCCCTTTCATTGTTTTTCTTAACTCTCAAATCAGCCATTTTTCTTTTACTTGCCTTTAATTTCAAGATTGTTATTGATTTAGGACAAAACTTTTATGACAATGAGCTCTCATGGAAGCCCGGCACGTATACGAGTGCTTTTTGCCACTTGGGTATGTGGCAAAAAGCACTAGAGGTACGTGTTGAGAACTCATCGGTTGTCACGATGACAGGGCATTGTCATTGAGGGTGCCCTGTCATCGAGGCCGATGAAAGCCACATAATTGTTGACAGGTACTCGAGTGATTTGTGCCCCGTACCCAAGTCCTTTTGCTTTTATAATAAAAATTAAAAAAGAAATCTTAAAAAAACTCACTTGGGTTATGTGCCAAGAATTGTTTGGCTGTCATCGAACTCTAAATTTAGCGTGTTTTTTTCGGTGCGCCTGGTGAATCTTTATGCATTGCGCGAAAGGTTACTAACATCGATAAAAATAATTATGACAGTTTGTAAAAAGTTACTACCGAAGAATCTAAATGAAAGATTCTAAACATAAAAAGTTACAACTCTTCTTCGTTATAAAAATTACTCCGAGGAACTGTCGATCATCACAAATGAACTGTCGTGTTGATTCTGCGCATGGTATTTAAAGATTCTTATGCACACCGAAGATTTGGCCTTAAAATTTATCTTGAAGGATTTTATTTTTATACCTTTTTAAGCAAGGCGGCTCTTCTTGGATTGCAAGACTAGTTCGCAAGAAGTCTACTGCACGGATCGAAACCCCGACCCCACTAGGGTAGGCTACAAAACTACAACCCGGCCGGTTAAACGGCTTCTGTATTGCAAAGAGGGACAATTATAGACACCCAAATCCAACAATTAAACATTTTCCATGGACAAAGTGCCATATTTAGAGGCTCATTGCCTTATTAAAATCTAGTAAATGAGACAGAAAGAGACAATAATACAAGTCAGATATTGTGATAAGCTTCATGTCCTTCATCTTCGTTTTTTTACTTTTTTTCTCCCATAAAATCTAATTTGGAAGAAATTGTACAACATTTTCATTGGATTGCTATCACATTGATGATGAATGGTTTGAAGGAATCACGGGTAATCTTCCTCACCATGCCATGGTCAAGATGGCATCTCCCATGGAAAATCAAATCAAATCAAATCTCTTTAAATCACGTGGACCCACATAGTCAACCTGCATGGGAACATTTATGTACATATACCCACATACAGCGGCCGAGGAGCCAGGATTTTGTTCAAGGGGGGGGCACAATTTTGTAGAGGAGAAGACTTCACGGGCGAAAATCTGAATGAAATCGCAGGCTTGAAGAAAAAGAAAAACTAAGGGGGATGGCAATTTCCCTCCAAAACATAAATAAAAGTGTAATTCATTCGAGTACAATTCGGGTTTTCATTTAAAAATGCGTTAAAATTTTGGAAAAAATAATTTAAAAAATAAAATAAAATATTGACAACTTTTGTCTTATAAAATGATTTTTCATGTTCAAAACTGATTAATTAGAAAAGTTCGTGAATTATTGGAGAATAATTTGATCATGTTAAAAAAAAATGTGCGAATTTTTCCAAACATTTGAATAAGACGTTGTTCAGTTCATTTTTTGAATAATTCGTGAATAATTCGAGAATTTACTATCTAGGGGCCAGACCGATCGACTTCAAAGTCCAGACCCAAATCACAAAAGGCTCGACTCCGTGCCCTGTTAACCGGACTTGGGCTCCGCTCTAGAATGCGGCCAGGCCGCACTTCATTTGCGATATTTAATATTCTAGCTGGGTAGGTGTAGGCTGGTGTATAAATTATAGGAAAATGCTATTCTGCGACTTAACCGCAAAAAAGCCGGACCACGTGGCAGTATCTTATGAATACCAAAAATGACTATTTTACCCTTTACAACACGAGTACCCTAAATTATATGTATTTGTATAGAAGCATGTATTGTACGTTTATATCTCTAGATGAAAGATAGTGACCGTTTGTTTCTTGGCAATTAGTACTTGTTCATGGGTCTCTTGCCTTGAGTTATAATCACCACAACCTCCCCTCTCTCTCTCTCTCTCTCTCTCTCTCTATCTATCTATCTTTCTCTTTCTATAACATTCTCTTGATCCCTTCTCCCCTCAAACACCTCTCTGATCTCTTTCTCTTTCAAAACTTTTTAACGGTATGAAGAGTCCTCCCTCTTCTACCACCACCACCACCACCATTGCAATTGTTCTTCTCCTCCTCTTGTTGACATCAAATATTCAATTATCTGAATCGTTGAGGCCGGTGATCTCTTCAACCCACCACCACCTCCATCACCAGCATGTTGTCAATTGTATCTCCTCTAAAGACCCACCGCCACCACCACCAGCTCTCGACGAAATCGATCCAAGATACGGTGTCGAGAAGCGACTCGTCCCCACCGGACCAAATCCCCTCCACAACTGAGAATTCCATCGATGGAACAATTATCAATACTGGGGTCATCTTCTTCATGAGTTTTTTACCTCTAAATCTAGTCATTCTCCTCTAAATTTGGCTAGATTCTCCTCTTCTTGGTATCTGTCTCATGAAGTAAATATATATATGTTGCACTTTTTGTCCTTGTTTTGTTAATCCAAGAAGGTAGAAGATGAGAAGATCTTTGATTATGCTACAGCTACTGTTGAAAAGGAAGAACTTAGGTACAAGGGTGTCAATTCAATCCAATAGTTCTGCTTTTTTTTTTTTCTTGTTTTTGCTTCTGTTTTTTTTTTTCTTCCTCCTTTGGTGGGTTTTTTTGGAGTTCAAGAGGAGCCCATGAGTTTCATTAATTTGAAGCTGTAAGGAGGCACTCAATGCGTCAGCTTTTTGGTGAGGGGCAATATGGTCTTTTTATTGCTAATGACATCTCTATCTGCAATCAATATATTCATGTATAATTCCCGTGTATTTATGAATACCAATTAATATTCTTGCCTGCTTTTCCTTTCTGTTTTTTCTTTTTAATTGTCTTTTTCCATGTATTTAATGATTATTCCCTATATCTAAAATTATGGATTTTTGATAGATTTATGATCATTTGTGCATCTTATGGTGCTTGATCAAGTGGGTCCCTCTAAATTTTTGAGATTGTTCATCATCTTCATGTAATTGGGGGGTTTTGATTTTGCTAATATGGGATTGCATCACAGAATCAAACAAATATCCTGAATTTGAGGGGTCAAACAATTTTGGAAAATATAGAGCCATCCCCATCTCCAGCTTCTAGTGGGTCAAGACAATATTATTAAAGTAAGAGCAATAATTATAAGGTGATAGCTTGAAATTTTGTTTTTAATCTTGGATTGCTTTGTAAAGCAAAAATTGTTTTTGATGGGATTTTGATGATTAGCTTAGCTTTTGCTAATGGTCATTGATGGCAACATAATCAAATTTTAGGCGTGTTTGTTTACAGGAACGGTAGTTTACGTATAATCAAACCCACGAGATAGCGGGTGTGGGATAACTTACGAGAAGGCGTTCAACACCCATATGCAATGTATCGGTACCAAACTTGTGTTATAAGTTCGCTTGGTACCGATACATACTGTCCCCTTAAAATGGGTTTTCACGTGTGCGTTTAAATCTACACCACAAATGGCTGTCCCATAAACAAGATCACCCTTCTGAACCACAAATTTAATGGTATAGATCAATGACTTGGTGGTATATGTGTACCATATAGGGGCTTAGGCCCCGCTGATGATCGAAATCAAGTCTGTCCATCACACACATTGAGAAATTTTACAGTACATTCGCAAGCTCCCCCATCCTATCATCTTAACAATCGTGTGTCTGAGGAGCACGGTGTGCGTGAGACTCTAGGGAATCTACGCCGCACATCTGAGATATCAACATCTCGGTGTGAGACAAGGTTCGCAGGAGACTCCCGGGCACACCTTATATATGACAGCTCTTTCTAAAATGTAATAGATCGTCAGGTTGAGTTAGGGCCGTTGGATCGCCATTTTTGAGACAGAAAAAATATATTTTTTGCAGGAAAAATCTTTCAGAATTTTTTTTGGACAAGAGTGGCTATCCAAACATACCATTAACCTTGGACCCATCAAATGATTGTCCCTACCACAAACATAGGAGGAATCATCAAATGGTGATCCCATCCCAAGTCCCCCTGATGTCTGACACATTTTCTCCCAGCTGCTCTACAAGAGTAAAAGAAAACCATACATAGGATGGCTAGAGTCATGAGATAGGGTGGATTTATTTACATGGGTGTCTCGACTGCAGTGCCAATACAGGTAAAGTCGATGATCTCCATTGATTAGATCCAATCAGAGACTGGATTATTCGCAGAACTACAAGAATGCGCGTCACCGGCAGAACACCAATATCCCCTAGAAAAATGCTTCTGGCTCACTGGAATCTGTTCTCCCTGCCGTGCACTTGTGCAGCACAAACAACTTCCTAAGTTCTAACTTCTACTTGACTGTTTACAATAAAGCCTCAAAATGTCAGATGGGAGATGGTCCAGGGTCTAAAAACTACAGCCAACTTCCATCAAACGTTTCAGCAAAGTCTTGAACTCGTACTCCAGAATTCTTCCCTTTCAAAAACTCATGAAAGTGAAGCTTTGATGCTTTCAAACATCTTACTTTTGGTTAGTCTTGTCATTTAGGAAGATTACAAGCATCCTACTCGAGCTCCTGGAACAAGACAAAGGGGAAGGATGCACCAGAACATGTCCCCTATTTTACTGCCAATGTCTCGTGACATTGGTCAATTGTTTTCGCAGCGGGAGTGACCGCTCTGACCATTATCGGGCCTCTTAGAGCACCCAACTAGTCCCACAGGGCACGTGTCACCCCTTCCACGCGTACCAGTTGTACTAGGATAAAATTAAACTACTTGTAATTCCCACAATCCCATGAACATGATGCCTGATTAGGCATACAAACTCATCTAGTCCTAAGCTCCAAGTATGCTTCACTGCAAGTATCTATGCTTCGCCTTGTACAGCTACATGCAGGCAGCTACATTATCACTGATCTAGCAGTCACTTCATCGAGTGACACCGATCCTTGTCCAACTGCAGAAGTCAGCAGTACACAAGCACAGTCATCAAGTTCACGAACTCCCTCATCCCGTTGCACGGTTCCTGCCTCCATAATAGTACGACTAGTTTTTATAGTTATGGCTCACACCGAGTCATCCAAGCTCCCTAATAGCTAAGGACACATTAAGCTCCCGCGCATGGATACTGAAGGCTTATTAGGCCTACAACACTATCCTTGGGATAGGACCCACACAAGGAGGGCAACCACTACCCTGAAGCACGTATCCGACGCCCCAATCCAAGATTCAAGCATCACATATCAAGAGCATAATTGCACAATGTCACCCCTACACTGCTATTGCGCCACAGACGAAGGGTTACTCGGCCTAAGAGCACCAAGTACCCAATATAAGCACTCCCAAGTCCCAAGTCATCAAGAATCAAGATAAGTTTCGTACATCACAACCCATGAGTTGTGCATAGCACATATCGAGAGTACGCAACACATTCAATTTCTGGGTCCGAAGGACGCCAAAGTGCTGGCTCGCCAATTCCCGACAATGTTCTAAGGGAGACCCAGAAGATCCCCTACAAAATGCCTAAGCCTGGCATCAGGTGACCCCAGGTTGCCCTTGTAATGGCCTAAACACTTGGCCATGGGCAGAGGGGTAGGGCACTTACCCCTCCTTAAAGAGTATGCTAAACATTTGGTAGCTTGCCATAAGGGAACATCAAAAGTTGAGGCCAAGGCCAACCACACAAGGCTTTTATTTCTAGCATAAATGTCCGATTGGTAAACCCTTCGTTCCTATGGATTCTGCTCCTCATAAGCTTTCTAGAAATGTATAATATTTTTAAGGTAAAATCACTCTAGGTGGGGCCCAACCGGCAGCGTCCCTCACAGGTCATACGCTTTCCAAGTCGGCCCATGCCATTGCCTAGCACCTCCCATCCCATATGCCCAAAGGTCATGCCAATGACACTCAAGCAAGCACCTCGCTCCAAGTGGAATGGGAGCAGCCCACCCCTGTGAGTCACCTTACAGCACGCCCGAACTACATAAGAAGATCAATTTCTTGTTCTCTGAGATTCCTCCCAAACTTCATAACCCTTGACATCTTACCCCAGCATTTTGTGACACTCCACCAGAGCATCCCTCCTAAGAACAAACCTATAACACCTTTCAAACACAAAGCTTCCCAAACTCACCTATTCACTGCACTAAATGAAACCTAATCCCCTTCCAAAACCCCTCCCCCACTTTACATGCAGACCTCCACGTGATTACCTGCAGTCATTTCCTTGCAGTCCCATCCCCTGACATTGCTCTCGTACTTTACTTCCATAATACCATTATCTTAGTCCAATGCCCCTTCAGTTCCTCCGCTAATTTCCAAAGCTATTTTCTTAGTTTTGCTTTATTCCTATCAGTGAGCATTGCAATACTGATTTCCCAAACCTTCTTAGGCCAGATAACTCCTCCCATCAATAAAATGGAGAGCCACATCACTAAATCCCAAGTTCTAAAAGTTTGGAACTAGATTCATACTTGGATAGGGCAAGAGCCTTGAGTCAACCACTCAGATAGAGTCAATTGACATTTAAGATTTTGCTAAAACTATAAAAAAGAGTAAAAATAATTAAATAGGAACATACTCAAGCACTAGTGAAAACTAACAAAAATAAACATTTACGTGTTGAATTCACTAAAACATGCACAGTCATAAATGTAGAAAGTCTGAAATCCAACACTGGATTAGTGGAATGAGGGATCCAAAGACTGATGGAAGGAAGGGGGGGGGCGGGGGGGGGGGGGGGGGGGGGGGAGGGCCAGCTAAATCTGATTAGCAAACACAAAAACTGTCAAAAAAAATCTAGAAACCGCAAGAATTACATCTAATAACAAATCATGATTTACAAATACTAGGGGAGTCATAAGTCACCAAAACTATAACATACCACAAGTACACGAGTACAATGCTGAAAAGTATTAAGAACTAGCGAAATGAGAACCTACCAAACTCGAGTTCGTCGGGCTTAAGAGAGAAACAAAGAGGAGGGATCTGAAGTGGTGTTATACTTGATCAGTTGATTATGACCAATTCCAACCCTAAATTTGTTTCCAGGTTTTGTTTTATTTGTTTTGCAAGAAATACAAAGGCACAACTTGATGAGTATTTTGAGTACTCCATCAAGTTTTTCGTTTTAAAAATGACATGGTGTACACTCGTACCTATGACCTTCGTTGAGTCAACTCAATCAACTGACTTTTTGAGCACTTGATCGAATTTCTAATCCATGGATAATGTTGTTAACTACAGTCAGAGAATCAACCAAGAGTTAATCTCCCTTGTAATTTCTTGTTTCAACTGCGGTCCTTTACTTTTTCCTGAGGTAAGTGGCCAAAGGGGAACACTAGACAATACTAATACAAGCCATTAGGTGAAAGAACGAAAAATGGGAATGGCAGCGAGACAATCGTTCTGTGGTTCACCTATTTTGGATGTGCAAGAAATGAATATAGAACTCATCAGAGATATCCATTTCCTAAAGAAAAGAGCTTCCACTTGTCTTCCATTATGGTGGCACTACCTCAAGGACCAGCAAGAACAATCAAAATCTAGGCTCCTCGTCTAAACTCCATGAAAGATGCACCATGCCTAGACAAAGAACTAGAGATTTTAGACTAGGATGAATCAAAATTATCTCACTTATTCACTAAAATTTATAGTACCCTTGAGATGGGTATGCACAAACCATTTCTACATCAAGTTCAGTAATCACTATAAATTCACGTATCCATCTTTACATTTCTTTGCTCGTAAAGCAAATATTTTCTCTACAAATATGATAACTCAATCAACATAGATGCAAATGATGTGTAATCTCAACCAAGAAAGAAGAAGTGACAACCAACAAGAATCACAGTCGAAGAGAGGGCTAACTCGCTCTATTCTACATGAACTGGAACCCATTTTGCACCTACAAATAGAAACCAGTGGATTGAGGAAAGACCAGTGGATCGACGAAAGAGGGCTACCAAAACAGCAAGACTCTCCAGTGGCATTGATATCTTTCACAAGTCGGTTAGCTGTTCTAAATCGAAAAGATAAGGAGATCATCCAAGGTCCTAGATGAAATAGCATATGATAATTCTAGAACATGACAACCACTAATTTCCATTTACTGAGAAAAGTCTGCATCAGACCTGTTATATCAACTCAATCAAATTCAATAGCGGAGGCAGAAAAACATTCTACCTCAACGTCAATAATCTTCCACTAAAATATCAGAAACCCATGATATACAATTAAAAATTTTGGTTCTTTGCAGCATGAATACGCATTAGAATCGTTAAAACAGTTGAGTGAAATCCCAAGCTCGTGCTCGTGAAAGTTCTAAATCAAACTAGAAACTTACACACAACATATTCAGAAGCTCGGATAAGAGCCACCAACCTCACCAAAAAGGGTATGAATCAAGCAACTCCCTAAGGCTCAAAACCTACAAAAACCCCATTTCCGGAACATCAGTATTCACCCCAAAAGGCTAAGTGCCAGTTTACCTCGACATTTTTGCGCCACAAAAAAGATATATTTTACATGAAAAAGCTTTCAAAAATATGTCTGATTCAAAACTGATCCAAACAGGTCCTAAAACTCAAAACCCACAAGAATTTCACAACAAAAAAAGTAACCTTACGTGGATTTAAAATCAAATTTTCAGAATATTTCAACATGGTATCAAGTGAAACCATTGGTTCTGATCTTTGAAATTCAGCACCCATCAAACCCCACGCCAAACCAAGTAATCAACCTTACACTACAGGTAAAAAAAAACCAGTAAGATTTCCATTTTTCTCCAATATGGGTATCCATCAAAAACCTTCTAATTATTTAGTAAACTCGAAATCCATAACAATTCTACATCAAACCCACTAATCTTACACTACAAATTCACAAACCCATAAAACAAAATCAGATTTCATTAATTTCTCACAACATTTGTTACCAAATCCTATCGACGAAAGGAAATAGAATCGCGAATTAGCATCAGCTGCTGCATATATTGACAGAGTTTCATCGGCTCTTCATCTCCATGACACTTTTTGCTCTTGGAGCGTACAATGAGTACACCAACGCCTGTCTTTTCGCTACTTCGAGGTGAGATTTGCCGTCCAAAAACGCCGAAGAAACCAAAGAAGGGTCCGAAAGTTCGCGGTTCTGACGGAACCCATCAATCGTTCTCCGCTTAGCATACTCCCTGATGTTGTAGTCGGAAAACTCTCGAGCTGTCCGTAGCAGAGACCGGAAGAGAGAGAGGATTTCAGCTCTGGACGCGGCAGAAGCAGCAATCGCCATCGCAATAAGAGAGAGGGAGGGAGGGAGGGAGTCCATAATGACCATAACTAGCATATAAAGGGGAATAAAGGATTTCTGGAGCTACACTCCAGAACTCGTGACTGTAGTGCGAGACCCAAAATGTCACGTGACACTCTTTGGACCTCCTGACCTTATAAATGTTTGGCCAATCCCTAGGTGGACCTACAAACCAAAAATCAGCCTATCTAGTGATTTCTAGGCGTTGGATTGGACTCATTTTCATGGCTTGATCTCAGCTGTGGGAATTGGAGCAGTATTTGAGGTAGAAAGAACCAAAGGTTTGAAATCACTAATCAAACTGATTTTTGGTTTGTAGGTCCACCTAGGAATTGGCCAAACATCCATACGATTGTTATCTTCAAAGCAACAAGTGCCCCCACTTTATTGGTGATTAGAACATGCAAACGGGGTTCTTACAATCTTGTTTCTAGATACAACAAAGTTTTTCAACCTGATCGACTTTGCACCATTGATCTAGGTTTTAAACATCCCCTATTGTATACCAAAGATGTAGGATACAACAAAGCTTTTCAACCTCATCGATTTTGCACCATTGATGTAAATCATTCCAACGGTCAAAGGAACACCAATCATGTTTATCAATCAACCATTATGATCTAATCATGTCCAATCAGGATCAACGGCTATGATCCAACTTGATCAATCAAGAGATCAACATATTTTAACTTCTATCAATGATTGTAGTTTAAGACTATGCTTGATTAATGATAATCAAAATAGATTATCTATAAGTATTATACAGGTACATATGTAAGCATTGTGTATAGATAAAAGTGACTTTGGACTTGAGCCTTCACTTATTGTAAACTAGTAGGTGGCCGGTGCCCACGGCACTCTCCGACAAAGCATTTGCCAAAATCTAATTAGATCCACCATCCATTTTGGGTGATAAGATCTCAGCCTTCCTTTGTGAAGTTGATAAGAGGGGGGATAAGTGACTTCTCTGTTTTGTTGCATAGATGTATAGTGGGTAGCCGTGCCCTCAGCGCTCCCCTACAAAGCATTTCCCAAAATCGGGTGTGAGTGGTTGAGATCCATAGTCCATTTGGGGGATAAGATCTCGGCCATCCTTTGTGAAGCCAATAAGAGGGGCATAAGTGGGGAGACAATTTTCCTGTTAAATTAATCCAACCGTCTAAATTTTATATTTATGTATGTAAGGGTTGATATGGGCCCTTGGATATACGAAGCCTATAGAGGGGGAGACAACTTCTCTGTTTTGTTATATAGACTAGTGGGTGCCCCGTGCCATCGGCACTCCTCCACAAAGAATTTGCCAAAATCAGGTGAGTGGCGGAGATCCACCATCCATTTGGGGGAGGATTAGATCTTGGCCCTTCTTTGTTGATGCTTGTAAGATGAGGTATAAGGAGGGAGACAACCAATGTGTTTTGTTATATAGAATAGTAAATGGCCCATGCCCATGGCACTCTCTGACAAAAGCGTTTGCAAAAATCGGGTGCCTTCAGCACTCATACGATATAACGGACTGGGGCGTTACTGTTTTTTTCCATTATAGCGGCTGTTATAACGGATTGTAACGTACAGAGGGAGAAATGGGAAAATAACAGAAATAACAAAAAATAACGGTGTTGAAATTTAAATTTTAAATAAATTGAAGTCAAATGAGTGGCTGAAATCTAACCGTCCACTTTTGATCGATGGATTTGATCTCAACCACTCTTTATCTAACCGTCAACATTAGATGGATGGAAAAGATAAGAGAATACAACTGAATTGTCTTGATATATGCGTGGGTGGCCCGTGCCCTTGGCACTTTTCGACAAAGTGTTTGTCAAAATCGGGGGGGGGGAGTTAATCTCAGCCATTACTATGAAGCATAGTGGATCTCAGCCACTCATTATTGAAGCCATCTATAAAATAAAACAGGATGGTTGTCTCCCCATCTTATCCGGCTTCATAAAGGATGGCTGAGATCTTATCACACCAAATGGATAGTGAATCTCAGCTATCACACCCAATTTTGACAAACGCTTTGTTGATGAGTGCCGTGGGCATGGGTCACCTACTATTTACCTACATATAAGGAATGAAATGGGTTGGATTTACATATAGCCCAAGGGTCAAGCTCAGGAGCCCCACTTTTTATTCCTCGAGAGGGGTATTACCGTTAAAACGGATTGAAATGGCCAGGGGCAAAAATAGTAAAAATGGATTTTAACGGATTTGAATGATTTTAACAGAAAAAAGTGGTGCTGAAATTCAAATTTTGAAATTTGAAAACTTAAAATTTTAAAAAAAAATAGAATTTAACGAAAATTTAATAGTTTTCTTATACCCCTCTTATCTTATATGGCTTCAATAATGAGTGGCTGAGATCCACTATGCTTCATATCGATGGCTGAGATTAACTCCCACCCGATTTTGACAAATACTTTGTCGGAAAGTGCCATGGGCACAGGCCACCCACGCATATATCAAGACAACTCAGTTGTATTCTCTTATCTTATCCATCCATCTAATGTGGATGGTTAGATAAAGAGTGGTTGAGATCAAATCCATCGATCTAAAGTGGACGGTTAGATTTCAGCCACTCAATCCGCCTCATTTGACCTCAATTTATTCAAAATTTAAATTTCAACACCGTTATTTTTTGTTATTTCTGCTATTTTCTCATTTCTCCCTCTGTGCATTACAATCCGTTATAATAGCCGTTATAAAGGAAAAAACGGTAACACCCCAGTCCGTTATACCGTTTGAGTGCCAAAGGCACCCAATTTTTGCAAACGCTTTTGTCGGAGAGTGCCATGGGCGTGGGCCATTTACTATTCTATATAACAAAACACATTGGTAGTTTTCCTACTTATACCTCCTCTTATAAGCATCAACAAAGAAGGGCTGAGATCTAATCCTCCCCCAAATAGACGGTGGATCTTTGCCACTCACCTGATTTTGGCAAATTCTTTGTCGAGGAGTGCTGATGGCACGGGGCATCCACTAGTATAAGATAAGAGGGTATAAGAAAACCATTAAATTTTTAATTTTTAATTTAATTTCTAATTTCAAACTTTGAATTTCAGCACCATTTTTTTTCCATTAAAATCCATTTTTTCATTTTTGCCCTTGGCCATTTCAACGGCCGTTTTAACTGTAACACCCCTCTCGAGGCATAAAAAGTGGGGCTCCTGAGCCTGACCCTTGGGCTATATGTAAATCCAACCCATTTCATTCCTTATATGTAGGTAAAATAACAGGTGACCCGTGCCCACGGCACTCATCGACAAAGCGTTTGTTAAAATTGGGTGTGAGTAGCTGAGATCCACCGTCCATTTGGTATGATAAGATCTCGGCCATCCTTTATGAAGTTGGATTAGAGGGGGAGACAACCGTCTTGTTTTGTTGTATAGATAGTGGGTGGCCCGTGCCCTCGGCACTCCACGACAAAGCATTTGTCAAAATTAGGTGTGAGTGGCTGAGATCCACCGTCCATTTAGGGGATAAGATCTCGGCCATCCTTTGTTAAAACATATAAGAGGGGGTATAAGTGGGGAGACAACTTCCCTGTTTTGTTATATAGAGTAGTAAATGGCCCGTGCCCCTGGCACTCTTCGACAAAAGCGTTTGCAAAAATTGGGTGCCTTCGGCACTCAAACGGTATAATGGACTAGGGTGTTACCATTTTTTCCATTATAATGGTGTGTAAATTCAAATTTTGAATAAATTGAGATTAAATGAGGCAGATTGAGTGGCTGAAATCTAACCGTCCACATTAGATTGATGGATTTGATCTCAACCACTCTTTATCTAACCGTCCACATTAGATGGATTGATAAGATAAGAGAATACAATTAAGTTGTCTTGTTATATGCGTGGGTGGCCCATGCCCGTGGCACTTTCTGACAAAGTGTTTGTCAAAATCAAGTGGGAGTTAATCTCAGTCATCGATATGAAACGTAGTGGATCTCAGCCACTCATTATTAAAGCCATATAAGATAAGAGGGGGTATAAGAAAAACACGGTCACTTGTTATATTGATAGTGGGTGGCCTGTGCACTTGGTACTCCCCATCAAAGCATTTGCCAAAATCAGGTGTGAGTGACTGAGATCCACTGTCAATTTGGGGGATAAGATCTCGGCCCTTCTTTGTTGAAATAGATAAGAGGGGGTATAAGTGGGGAGACAACTTTCCTGTTTTGTTATATAGATAGGAAACGTCGAGTCAAGCCGTAGTTAGCTAGCATAGTGAACTAAAGTCTTGAACTAAGGACTTTATTTGGAAAATTTGGATATATCGTGCACACACAATCTTCAAGTAGTGACCGGCTACCTATAATGCTACTTGATTATCACTACGAAATAGAACAACAAGTATCGGCTAACCCCATGATAGCAGTTCCATTAGTGGATTCTTTTGTTTTCTTACCAACAACTACAAATGCCATGTATTTGGATTTCATGGAGAATTGAGAAATGCGTTTTTACTTCTTTGAAGCCAATTACACTGCAATGCCTCCTAAGATATATACACATACATATGCTGGTGGAATTAAAATTCCAATCCGCATTGTTGTATCCTTTTAACATATTCGGTTCTTGAAGGTGCCAACTTGCTCAGTTGGTAATGTTAGTGTGTGATGATACCATAGACATGGGTTCAAAACCCGCCTTCACCGAGTTACCGATCTCTTTAAAAACTGGCTTACTTATTAAAAAAAAAACATAATCGGTTTCTCTACATAATGTAAGTCATAATTTATTGGTAGCTCTCAAAATCCGACCTAACTCATGAACTAGCTTCTTCCCGTGTTGGTGCAATAGATCCCTTGGCTTGATGAGGTCTTGAAAAATAGGATTTTCGGCCTCTCATCCAAGGATACATTATCAATGAGGAGGAAACTCAAACACATCCAAGTAATGGGTATCCGATTGAAACATAGAAACCATAGATTCGCGTCGCCTACTTGCTGAAAGCACAAGTGGAATGGATGATCATTTATTGCATGACGTTTTTAAGACCTCACTAATCAACCTTACACTCTTGAGTTCATGATGAATGGAATGAACCTCCAGATGAAGAGAAACTATCCCAAGCAGTGGTAGCCCTGAGACTTGGTCGTGACGATACCTTTCTTAGTGGAAGATCGGAAAAGACGTCTCTTCGTCACGCATAATTATTTTCAAATATGGAAATACTCTTAGCCAGTTCACTCCAATGATTACCCAATGATTACGATTAGGATCGTTAGTAAATATACTTAATTTTCCTACAACAAAAGCAATATCAAGTACAACACATAGAATTTCCTATTCTTTTAGCTTATTTTAATTGATTCATACTTCTTCCTTAAGGCCCGTTTGGCAAATCGGGGGAAGCAAAAAATAACTTCTAAATTAAATATACGAGCCCTTAAAAGTTTGTTATTTGGAAGCAAAAGTTTGTTCGGTAGTGTGAATGAGAGGCAAAGAAGTCAAACTCCCATCTCGCGGAAACACTTGTTGGTTCCAGGTAAGCTCATCAAGGAAGAGCTAAAGAAGCCAAAAAAGAAAAGAAAAGAAAAAAAAATTGAAAAGAGAAGAAAAAAGAGACACTTGCGTCAGGACAGGAGGACGGGAGGAACAATCAACTATAATATATGTGGTCCACCATGCTTGTGCAAGGAGATACAAAGTCCAAATGTGTATTTTTTTTGTATAGTCTTATACACAAGATCTTCTAACAAAATCACTCCACAAATGATCCTAACCATCCGATCTATAGATTCCTTTTTCCTGGACCATTCATCATATTTTTCCTAACCATCCAACGGGACGTTATATTTAATCCGAGGGGATCCAAAGTGGGTCCAACTAGCCTGGACGCGGGCCTCGTGTACATGATAGTACGGAAGACGGCTTCTCCCGTCCTGACGTTCCTGTCCTCCCCCCATCTTCTCAAAATCGCGGGTAACTCCTCATCAGAAACGTTTCAATGAGAAGTTAAAAAGGCAAAAAAAGAAAAAAAAAACGAAGCTCAGGTTTTCTCTTTCGTGTCGGCTGGTTTTGGGGTTTAAACTTTGAAGTTTAAATAAACCGTTTTTATCCTCTTACTCAGAAAGAGAAATAAAAGTAGAAAAACAAGAGATTTTGCGGATCCGATCATGGAGTATCCGGATCTCGAAATCGAGAAATAGTTCTTCGATCTGCACTTGGCATCGATTTATCTGCGCAGAGATCTCAGTTTCAATGGCATCTTCGTCGGCGTTTGCTTTGATTTGCGTCCTCTCTCTGCTCCTCAACGTCGCTCACTGCAAAACCTTAAAACGAGACGGTAATTTCAGATCTTTCACTTAGATTGCATTCTACCGAGTTTTTGTTCTCGATTGATTTTAGTGAAATCGACAGTTAGAGTCGAAGATCAAAATTTCAGAGCTCTTGCATTGTAGCATGACAAATTCTTATTATTAGTATGATTTCGAATTCTGTAGTGTCCGTTGTGAATACATACATCTCTCTCGTGCTTCTATTTGAAGTAATTTAGTTAGATTTTGAAGTTAGGGTTTGTTTCTTATTTTCTATTTTTATTTTTTTAAATTAGAGTATCGATGCAGTTCGTGGGATCTTTTGTGAGTTAGTAGAGTACCAATTGATCTCATGTCTGCATAAACCTCATAGGTGTGCGGTATCTTAACTGATTAGAGTGAAGCTCAAGTTAAGTTAATTAGATCTTGAAATACGTTTTGATGTGATTTAGTCGAACTAAAACTTTGGCAATTCTAAGCCACATTTAAGAAAGGATTTTAGTTTCCGTTCCTCAATGGTGAAATTTTGCTCACTGTATTAGAATTAATAGTGAAATGGATCTGATTCTGTTAAAGAGAGATAAATAAAATGACTTTCCTGGTGCTTTCTTATAGAGTAAAAAATGAATTGTGGTTGCAGTGAAAGCCTTGAACGAAATCAAGGCATCTCTTGGATGGAGGGTGGTGTATGCGTGGGTTGGAGACGATCCTTGTGGAGATGGCGATCTACCACCATGGTCTGGGGTAACATGCTCCACACAGGGTGATTATAGACTTGTTACAGAATTGTAAGCATTTTCTCTCATTTGTTGTCAATGCTCTGATGGTTAAGGATTCATTTTTTATTTATGTGTGTATGCTTGGGAACGTGTGCTTTTTCTGTAACTGCAATGCTGTATCTCCATCAGACTTCTTCATCATTTAATTAGCTTGTTTGCTGTATTACATGTTCATATCATACTGTTTGGAAGCTGTCAGTTTTATTCAAATTTGATAACATCATCCTGAATATAAGATGTATAAAGAAGGAACAAGAAAAATGATTATATAGATAAATCACTAGGGTCTATAATTTGTGTAATTTGTGGGAGGCTAGAAATATCATTCATGTGAGGATAGAGTTCCTGGTGGAGGAAATCCAAATTTAGAATTGATGTTTGAGAAAAGTGTTTGGGTATTGACTTTTGATCCTTATTATGGTCACTTGTAGGGAAGTTTATGCAGTATCAATTGTTGGACCTTTTCCAACTGCTGTAACCAATCTGTTGGATTTGACAAGGCTGTAAGTAAACTCTATCTCTTTGGTCTTTTGATAGTATTTTATGATTTTTTAAGCTCCATAGCATGGTAACTATCCATTCGTGTTTGTGGGAATGTTCCTGAAAGTAGCTTTTAATTCCAGCACACATTTTGGAATGGTTTAAAAGAATTCATTTCAAAGTTCAGTACGAATATTGTGCTGTTCATATCCATTAAGCTTGAGAATCTGTTAATTTGTGTTTGCCTGTATACGTGCATGTCTGTCGGCTATCAAGGCAACTAGAGGCCTTGAATGGACTTATTCTTTATGTATTGATCTACGTAACGGCATGGCACAGTTAGGTTTTTTTCCCTGTTAATGCTGATACTCTTGTTGATTTGTTCCGACTCACATCCTGACACATATGATAGTGTCACCCTTAATTTTTATTATTATTTTTATACAAAATGGTTTCTAAAAAGAGCTAGTGTGCCCCATCCTCCATACACTATTTTATTAAGTTGTTAAACACCACTATATTTGTTTGATAGTCATCCCCCTTAAAAATCTACTTATATTTATTAAGTTACTAGATATCTTGATGGTGCATGGAAATGCTCTCTTTTACTTCTCACATGTTCCTTTCCTTATTTTTATTTTAAAAATAAGCCTTTGTAACAAAATTATTGTATTATAATACATGCCCATGGATGTGTCTGTTTTGGGGCTTCTTGAAGTCGCTTTTCAGACACCTTGTATTTGTGTTGATCACCTACACACATGTTTGTATCATTGTTACATAGGTATTAATAGCTTGGGTCTGTCATTATATCACAAAAACAATTAATGATTGCCCTATTTGAGTATTTTGTACAAAGCAATAGACATAGATGAAACATATTCAACTTGATGGAGTGGATAGGAATCATCGTCATCATCTATGCCTTATCCCAATGTTTGGGGTTGCCCTTCGACTTTGTTTAGAGATGTCTTCTGTCAAAGCATGTCTTCAAATCTTTCCGTACTCCCTCCATCCATGTCATTTTCGGCATTCGTCTCTCCTTTAAGGCCTTCTACTTGCACCAAGGTGCTCATTCTCATTGGTTTCATCGTTGGTTTTTGTTGCACATTTCCAAAACCATCTCATTCCACTTTTCCTTATTTTATCTCCTATTGGAGCTATTCGTAGGTTTCCTCAAATGTGTTCCTTTTTGATTTTGTCTCTTCTAGCTTTTTCACTCATCCTTTTCAACATCCTCATCTCTGCGCCACTCATTGTATGAGCATGTTATTTCTTAACTGCCTAATATTCAGCTCCATGGAGCATAGCTGGTCTTACAACTGTCTTATGGAATTTTCCTTTTAGATACATTAGGTAGGGATTGTGCCTAAATGGCATCTATATTGAAACACTTATGAAATTTGTTGCCTCAATGCAAATGATAGAGATCACATGGAACATTTGCAATTGATACACACACACACACACATACACTAGAAATTGTACCCTGGTGTCTTGTTATATTAGTTTATTATGTAATCTCTAATCAGGAGGAAATCATTTTCAAAAATATCGAAGCTGTTTTCTAGCAAGGCAGTCTTTTAGCTGTTGGTTGTTGTTGATCCTCTTAAAACTAGAAATGTTTTGCTCACAAGGAAAGTCTATAGTAGGCATGGATTTCAGCGTGAGTCGTGACTGATATGAATGTTTAATTTTTTTTTTCTCGATCAGTTAAGTATTTGGTATATTGAAAAGGGGAAAGAAGAAGGGGTACAAAGACCCATTGTACAAACAAGGCTACAGACAGGAAAGGAAGCCTTACCAAATTAAAAACAATTACAACTAAGACTGAGATTGGCTTCCTTCCTTCTAAATACCAATTCCTCAAATTTTAAACCCTTACAACATTCAATGGAAGAGGACCAAGAAAAAAGACACACATTGATACGTAAAACGACATCTTCAACCTCCTCCACAAAATAAACTTCACTATAATATATTATAGAAGATATAAGAATTCGAGATTTTTTTTTAATCCTAACAAATTGATTTCTTCTTCAAGAAATTGCCTAACCTGTGATTATGTTTAAATGACAGGGATCTTCATAATAACAAGTTGACTGGGCCAATCCCTCCTCAAATTGGACGGCTGAAACGTCTTAGAATACTGTACATTCCTACACTCACTCCTAGGATGTTATTCATTTAAAATAGTTCCATATTTAACTTAAGCTCATGGCTTGGTATTGGCGTTGCTGTTCTATTTTTCCATTTAGTTTCATAATAGAGCAACTATTTAGCATCATTTTGCAACTTTTATGCGTAAAGATTGCAGATATTTGTATATTGTGGTTCCTTTGGATATTTTTTCCATTCACTAAAAATTAAAATAGGTTCTAAGATATTGAAAGTGGTGCCGTAGTTTCCTAAACATCATGGGTAAATCAGCAACCTTTTTAAATAAGAGAGTCAACCTGTTACTATTTTCTTGAAGGTCCATCTTTTTGTCCCTTTTTAAAGCTGTAATTTTAGATGATTGGTGTCATCTATTCTGGTATGTGAAGGTGACTTGGTAAATCTCCATGATTTGTAATGTCAATCTTTAAGATTGCAACATCTACTGCTGCTTGGCGTGAGAAAACCTA
This sequence comes from Euptelea pleiosperma, assembly GCA_035048495.1. Classification (NCBI taxonomy): domain Eukaryota; kingdom Viridiplantae; phylum Streptophyta; class Magnoliopsida; order Ranunculales; family Eupteleaceae; genus Euptelea; species Euptelea pleiosperma. Next base: position 11,267,601 of record CM068550.1, on the reverse strand, counting down.
GAGATCATTCTCCGGGCTGGTCGGGTGGAGAGACAATTGGTGTATTTGGCAATTTGCTACCTTGGATGATGCCTGCATGCCTAAAGTGGAGGGAGTTGGGTACCATAAGGCTCTCTACCCTTTAAGTGCTGGAAGCAGAAGTGGAAGCTGATCTGGGTGGCACAAAAGAGAAGCAATGGCCTCAAAAAGTTCTGGAAGCGGTTGTGCTTAGAAAACCTTTGCATAGCATCTCATAAGAAAAATGTGAAAGCTATTTTATTTAATGTTTATCTTCATAGGCTTTTTTCTCTTAATCCTTTCTACAAGTAAGCAACAAAAACAATGTGGTGTTGAATATTAGTCAGTCCGTGGTGTTAATTTGAAACTGACAAAAAAAATCTGAATATTACTCAATCCATGGTGTTGAAAAATGGTCTTGGAATTAGACCAAACTTGGTTGCAGTAGCTGGTGGTAGATATAACAGCTTTTCGTTGGAGTGAAGAGAACACAGTGGTACAATCTTTGATGGGAAGAGCAGGTCTACAATAATGATTCTCAATAATCATTGTTGTAACAAATAATTCTTAAGAGAAGGTCTACAATATCCTATGGTAAGCAACAAAAATGAGATGAAGAAATTGTCTTCTTAGAAACTTACACAATTTTGATCTGGAACTGAAAAAAAAATCTGAATATTACTCAATCCATGGTGTTGAAAAATGGTCTTGGAATTAGACCAAATTTGGTTGCAGTAGTTGGTGGTAGATCCAACAGCTTTTTGTTGGAGTGGAAAGAACACAGTGGTACAATCTTTGATTGGAAGAGCAGGTCTACGATAATGATTCTCAAACTTGAGTGAAGTTGATATTAGATTTTTGAATAAAATATACCACTTAAAATGGTGGATTTTGAAAGAAGTTGGAAGCTATCATATATAGTTGGGCAGTGAAGAATTGGTTTCCTAGTGGTGAAAAATGGGTGGCTCAAACTTATGAAGGTGCTTTTTAGGCGATCTCAGCCATGATTGGAAGCATTCTTAGAGAAAATTTTGGCAATATTTTACAAGTTTTCTTTGGTCTGTTTAACACAAGGGCTACCAACAAAGTGAAGACTAGAGCTATCTTTCAAAGTTAAATGATATTTTGGTATTGTTTTTTGGGGCCTTCGATAGTGCAAAGGGACTCCATTAATGCCATTTTGTGCTCTGGAGTGGATGGATCAGGAAGGCTTAGACCTCATTGTACAATTAATAAGGGCTTGTGCATAGGCTTTTTTCTCATATGCTTAGAGTTAGAGATGCCAATGGGTTAGCAGTCTCTACGGCTAGAATCATTGTAAATAGAGAATCTTTGTACAAGGGATTGTCTTCCCCAAAGACTTTTATAGTGTTAATAATTCTTTCTAAACAAGTCTGTCACGTATTTAAAGCATAAGTTCCAGTCGATTGTTCACAAGGATGTTAGCAAGATTAAGGAGAATGGGAGACATGGTATTATTAAAAGCTTGAGGAGGCAATAAAGCCCTTTGTCCTTTTTTCTTCATCAGTCATTGGAAAATATACCAGAACAAGTAAAGGGAGATAATTTTTGCTGCAAATTTGCAACATTTAACTTGATGCACCTTCTTTAGCCTATGAGTTGGCATTCTTCTTTGCAATCTATGCATGCAATTGCACATACGTAATGTCAACACCAACTCTAAGCATGCGTAAACGGGTCATGCAAATGCTTTTGTGCCCGTAAATGGATTTTAAGCGTGTTTGGAACGTCATTTGCATGTGCAAATCATTTGTGGGCAGAGGCCGATTTGCGCACATTCTTAAGAAAATGAATTCATAACCCCCACCCTCATGAGGATTTGATTTGCGCACCTAGGTATGCAAATAGGAAAATACATGTGCCACACATGCATGAGTATTGTTCATGTGCATACCAAGAATGCACCAAATATGTGGGCCCTATACATCAAAGGGCTAGATGGGCCACCCACACACTAAGTTGGGTCCCACGTGCATAGAGGTGTGCATCCCAAGGTTGCTCCCACATGTACCAAGATGGGGGCTTGTGATTCAACACATCAATGCACCACAAGCAACAAGGTGGGCCCCACACACACTAAGGTGGGTCCTATGCACATTGAGATGAGCATCCCTAGGTGCTCTGGTACGTATCAGGATGGGGGCCTGTGGTGGCCCTACAATTCATGTGTGGATCCCACAAGCTTTGAGGTGCCCAACTTTGTGTGTGTGGGACCCACCTTTCTTCATGTGGGGCCCACATTGCCGTTTAACGATGGAGCCTACAGATTTGGTGCATTCTTAGTGAGAGCGTAAAAATATACGTACATATGCGACACACTTGAATTTTCCTATTTGCATCCCCAAATGAGTGAATCAAATGCTCACCAAATCCCAAATTCAAATCTGGTGCGTAATCATGCGCACGCACAGTCATTTGCACACGAAATCATTTACGTGTATTCCAAACAGACCCTAAGATACCTGATATGTTCCATTACATTTGCAGATCTCCAGGTCCTTTTGAGTTCCCTGATGCTGCACGCGATAATATTTATGTGGTCACCCAATAGTGGGAGCAAGCAAAATGAAGTATTTCATCCTTCTTGCAATGTGTCTTCACCTTTACCTCATTTGTGTCCTATAAGAGAAAGAAAATTGTGATTAATTAGTTAAAATTTTTATAAAGTAAAAAAAAAAAATGAAATGTGAGATAAGGATTTAGCACTCCCTCTGGAATCAAGCGTGAGAAATTTGGAGAAGTTGCTTTAGAGAATCGAGTAGGAGCCCGAGGGATTTCGGAGGAAGATAATTTATGATAGACATGGTAGGAAAGATAGTAGCTGGGAGTGGAAGGAGTTTCTTAGTGAAGAGGGTCAGGAATGTGCTAGTGATTTGTGACTGTATCCCCCTCTTGTAGTTCTTAACTGGTTTATTTTATCCATTCTTAATAAAAAAATTGTTACCTATCAATGGAAGAAGATGGGAAAAAATTGAGTTTTTCAAATATTATGATTTTCTCATGCAATCTCACATACATCTGGAAGTTATGATCCACCTCGTGCCCATGCCGTCAGTATCCAGACACACCATTCAATTATACTAATCTGTTACGCGTATAATTTCTAGGCATGCCTTTCCGTATTGCTACGGGAAACACTTCTTCCCATTGTTAAGTAGCTTTTGATATTTTGTTTTGTATTTGTTTTTAATATTTGTCTTTTACTAACTTTTTTTGTCCGTTAGAAATTTGAGGTGGAATAAGCTACAAGATGCAATTCCTCCTGAAATTGGTGAACTGAAGAAGCTAACACATCTGTGAGTATTTCAACATCTCTTATGATATTTGACTTTGCTTGTGCTTTTTTGAGATAATACTTTTCTTTTGTCAGTTTAAATTATTATCAACTGAAAATTCTGCAGGTACCTGAGCTTCAATAATTTCAAAGGAGAAATTCCTAAGGAGCTTGCTAATCTACCAGAACTTCGCTATCTCTATCTTCATGAAAATCGCTTTATTGGGCGAATTCCACCAGAATTGGGCACTCTGCAAAACCTTCGGCACTTGTAATATTCTATACTCTCTTTGTCGGTTTATTGGGAAAATATAGATTTCTACCCGATCGCCTATGCATCTTTTTACTGTGCACATCATCATATTCTTAGCCACCTTCAACATTTAATTTGCTAATCCATAATACCATTTGTTTTTAGGGATGTTGGTAATAACCATGTGGTGGGTACCATAAGAGAGCTCATACGTTTTGAGGGAAGCTTTCCTGCTTTGCACAACCTGTAAGTTGGTTCCTGTTCTGGAATTTCTAATTAATTTATTGACTGCAACCTGGGCTATTACTCATTGTTAACGACTTCTAAGTAATGCATCTTGGACTTGTGATGTTAGGTACCTGAACAATAATTTTTTAACTGGAGGAATTCCAGCACAGCTTGCAAACTTGACAAATTTGGAAATCTTGTAAGTACAGCTAATTCAGATGAACTATTTTCTTGGGAATTTTAGCTTAACTTTAATTGCTTAACTCACTATCATGGAATTTGTAAAGTTAATTGCTATTTTTTTGTAGGTACTTATCCTACAACAAGATGTCCGGAACGATACCATCAGGACTTGCCCATATTCCTAGATTGACTTACTTGTGAGTCTCGCCATCCTCAATCTACTTTCCAAGGTTTCAGTACTGATTTCTTGTTTGAGGAATACTTGCGTTAGGATAGGATGGGAGGACAGGAAGTATCCTCCTTTTCTGCCAATGCTGTACACGTCACACACGTGGGACAGTTGGGACTGACCACTCAATGGACCCTCACTGGGAGTTCTCTAGGCTCACCTGATTGAGTGATCTTAACTGTCCAAGCTATTATATTCTTGCAAACGGTTGGGTAATATGGCAGGTGGTCCCAAAAAAACATACGATTTGATGAAAAAGGACTGTAGATTGGGTCCTTACGTTCATCTGATTGGGCCAATTTTTGTCTTGGAAGATCTCTTTAGCATGTGTGACCCATCAAAGGTGGATTCCAACCACTTTGGATTTGTGCCACATGCACGGGGCAGGGGGGATGAGTTGTTTCTAGATAATGAATACCAACCACCTTGGACGTGTGATGATAATTTGTGTCTTCATCTTGGTTTCGTGGCATTAATTAATAGTTTGTAGTGTTCTGAGGGAACCCTGACTCGTTTCCTTGCTATTTCATAGACAATTGCTATTCATGACTTTTACCTTACAACTCAGTTACATATTGGAGTGATGTGATGAAAACTTCTTTGTTTGAGAACAGCTAAAATAATTGATATAAAATCTGAACCATATCATTTGGTGTGCCTAAAGCACATTTGCTCTCAAGGATCTAGACCGCACATCTGAGTGTCAGGCAACTCAGATACTAAAAGGTGGTGCACACACCAGATATGCGGTATGGATTTCCAGAAGCCTTGAGCTCACAGTGCTCCAGAGGCGCACCTTGTAACAGCTCAAAATCTGATTTGCTTCTGTGTGATATGTTTAGCATCAGATGATGTCTTAATCCATTTGTCCTACACACATGGGCATGTTATTAAGCTTGTCGTGTTAGCATTCCCTCACATGCCAGTTTTGACTCTATGGGACTCTCAACACCTATGAAAACTTCCTGTGTGCTCATCAAGTATACAGGGTCGGTTTAGCAGTTTGCGGTCCTTTTTCTCTCTTGATGGTGCTGGGAGACATATATACAGACATGTGGATTTATGTACGTATGTGTTTATGGAGTTCATTGTCTGTTACTTGATTCCCCACCACACATACACCTGACACAACATTATTTTTAAAAGAGAATTCCTAGCCTAAGGTGTACCCGCAGGACACGTACATAAAAAAAGAGCTCCAACTCCTGTTAAACCATGATTAAAAAGTAACCTCATTTTAGTTTAACTTGAGCTAGAGCTTTTTAGTACACGTGTCCAGCAAATGTGAACCCCGTTGCAAACCTTTGTGACAGAGTCTCTGCGTAAGTGGACTCTTATTAAAAAGTGTTCAAATTTCAGAAAGTGAAAGTCAAGTGTATGTGTGGTGGGGAAGTGAGTCACAAATTTTCTATGAATTTTCAAGTCACAGATAATCAACTCAACGAGCTTATGATGATGATGATGATGATGATGAATGTGTTTATGGATGTTGTTGCATTGACAACTGTTTTTAACTTGTGCACATCATACCTTGATGGAATTTCAGGTACTTGGATCACAATCAATTTACAGGGAGGATTCCAGATGCCTTCTATAAGCACTCTTTCTTGAAAGAAATGTGAGTTCCCTTCCATCCCATCATCCAAAAGAAAGCAACTGGCCTCTTTCGAAACTACACAGGTAATAAAAAATATTGACTTCAACTCTAATGTTCTGATGCAGGTACATTGAAGGAAACGGATTCCGGCCAGGTGTAAACCCCATAGGTGCCCACAAAGTTCTTGAAGTTTCTGACACGGAGTTCCTGTTTTAGTTAAATTGATATCTTATTCTTTACTTGTTTAACGATCGATCATTTGTGTGTTTGAGATGACAGCTTAGGGCTTAGGGTTCATATAAATCTTCAAATGAAATGGGAAGTTTTAGTTCATGTTGTTCCTATTCTATTACATGTTGAGTAACTGCTGCATCAAGTTGTCCTTTTGAGTAATTTTGATGTAGCTTAAGAGAAATATTGTGCTTGTTGTGTTTGTACATATAGTGCAGAACAATAATTGATTTTTCGGATGCGGTTATACAAACAACTTAAGAGATTTGGTTTTGGCATTTTAGCATCTGAGCTTAATCCCAAAACAGGATTGTAGCACTCAAGAGTCTACGGTCCTGGTACCGATACAGATGTAGCAGACACGAGGTGAAGACCATTTTCCTCAATGAGTAGAACTTTGCTGATGGACAGCTGTCGTCAACATTGATGACAGACCACTGCATAAGCCACACTCTGATTGCACGAAAAATTTTCCTGAGAAAATACATCTGGGATAGGCCTTAAACGGCTGATTGATTGCAACTGAGAACACATATTCCAATCATGTGAGAAAATAAAGGTGTCTTTTCAGGTGGAAATGAATTCTCACCTATCTGGATGGGAAATGAATTCCGGGCTTAGTAGGAAAAATTATCCAAATTTAAATGGCTTGTTAGATAAAATTATATAGATTTATACTGGCTAGCTAACAATGGACAGTTATGTCTTCCCAAGGAAAATGCAATTTTCCCACTTGGTAATCAAACATGGCCTTAGAGATTGATGACCGTATGGATGTCTGGCCCACCCTTAGGTAGACTTAAAGATAAAACAATTAGTCTGATTAATGATTTATGAGTATTGGATTGGAGTCGTTTTCATGGTTTGATTTTTTCGGTGGAATTTGAGCATTATTTGTGGTACAAAGATAGGAAGGTTTGAATTCACTAATCGGGCTGATTGTTGGTATGTAGGTTCACTTAGGGATGAGCCAAACATACATAAAGTCTGAGATCCCACTTAGGGATGAGCCAAACATACATAAAGTCTGAGATCCCTAAGAGCGTGCCGCATGGTCATTAGGTGGTATGTCATCGACGGACGCCCTTCAGCAAAGTTCTACTCTTGCTCAACGAGAAATTTTTTGAAGCGGCTTGCGTTCGATCAGAGAAAAAAAAATTTTGCTGGTCCCAAAGTTCCCCTCCCAAAATGTCTGACTCACAACTAACCAAGGGTTTAGCGTGGGTCTGGTTTAGGCCTGGACTTACGTGTCAGACATTCTGGGAGGGGAACCTTCAAAGTTTGAGTAAAACTTCTGTCACAACGGTTTGCAAATCACACAATCACAAACCAATGAGTTCTCGGCGCACGTACCCAAGTGCTTTTTGCAAGGCACCGATGTGCTTTTGCTTGGAGGTGTGTGCCGAGAACTCATTGGCTTGTGATTGTCTGATTTGCAATCGGTTGTGACAGAAGCTTTACTCTCAAAGTTTGAAGGTCCCTGGTATCTTTTCTCCCTCCGATCATATTGCACCAGTAGAGGAAATGATTTTGCGCTAGGTTAACCCTGGTGTACCTGGTGCAATATGATTGGGCGGCGAGCGATTGGGCACAAGATCCCCGCTTCAAAAAATTTCTCTTGCTCAACAGTCTGCGCCTGACGTACCCTGACAATGCTGTTTGAATTTAAGTACATATAACTTTGAATCTTTGATGACCGACATCCCACAGAGACCACTGACCTAAAGGGTGGGAGTAAAACTTCTGTGACAACAAAGTTGGAAATCACACAATCACAGCCAATGAATTCTCGGCACATACACCTCAAAGCAAAAAGCACATGGACACGTTGCTATGCAATTGTGTACGTGCTGAGAACTCATTGACTTGTGATTGTGTGATTTACATTTTGTTGTGACGGAAGTTTTACTCTATGGATGGTATACCAAAAATCAGCTGATCAGTGATTTCAAACCTTTGGATATTTGTACCCCAAATAATGTAAAAAATCAACCCATGAAAACGACTTCAATCCAACTTAGGGTTGGGCCAAACAGTCAGCGATCTCTAAGAATGTGCCATGTGGCTCATATGTGGGCGTCGGCAAAGTTCTATTCATGGTTGTTGGGGGTGCCGCTCTTGAGCAAATATGAACTTACGCGGGGGACAACACATAGGACGTCATTTAAGCGGACACGATTCTAGATTCATGAATGGCTCCCCATTCCAAGCTCTATTCAAGTTCAAATATCTTTTTGTCAACCCAACCCAATATGGCTCCCTCTTTCATCTGCACGCCACCATCTCCTCCAGCCCCAACATCTCTGATCGCTCTACGAGCCTTCGCTCAAACTTCACAGCAATCAAATCATGCCGTAACCCTACCCAAGCACGTCACCTGTTCGACAGATTGCCTGAAAGAAGCTCGCCCCTATATAATGCCATGATCAAATGTTACACCCACAACGAACAACCCGGACAAGCACTACTCCTGTTTGTTGAAATGCTCACTTTAGGACAGCACCGGCCTGATAACTTCACCTTCCCTTGTGTCCTCAAGGCCTGCAGCGACTTGTCAATGCTTGACACGGGTATGGTAATTCATTGTCTTGCTTTGATGAGCGGATTTGAATTGGACACATATGTGCAGAATTCTTTGTTAGCCATGTATATGAATTGCGGCGAGAAGGAGGCAGCTAGGGATGTTTTTGATAGAATGCAGGCACGGACTGTGGTGTCTTGGAACACCATGATAAGTGGGTACTTTCGGAGTGGGCGTGCTGAGGAAGCTCTGATGTTTTTTGATCGGATGATGCGTTCAGATGTAGGACCTGATCATGTTACCATGGTTTCGGTGCTACCGGCATGTGCTTATTTGAAGGATTTGCGATTGGGGAGGAAGTTTCATGAATTAGTGAAGGAGAAGGGACTTGGGGTCCACATTGCAGTGAAGAACTCTTTAATTGATATGTATGCGAAATGTGGTTGCATAGATGAAGCCCGATTGATCTTTGATGAGATGGGTGAGAGGGATGTGGTGTCGTGGACAGCCATGATTGGAGGGTTTGTTTTGAACAGTGATGCAAGAAGTGCATTAGCTCTTTGTCATCTGATGCAGTTGGAGGGGTTAAGACCCAATTCGGTAACCATGGCCGCTCTCCTTTCAGCTTGTGTGAGTTTATCTTCTCGGAAGCATGGCAAGTGCATACATGGATGGGCTATAAGATGTAGGCTTGAATCAGATGTTATTGTGGAGACTGCCTTGATAGACCTGTATTCAAAGTGCAACTGCATGGACCTTAGTTTCCGGGTGTTCACAAAAACTTCCAAAAAAAGAACGGTCCCATGGAATGCGATTATTTCTGGATGCGTTCATAATGGGCTTGCAAGAGAAGCAATAGAGCTTTTCAAACAAATGCAGGTGGAAGCGGTGGACAGTGATGCTACGACCTTGATCAGCCTCCTTCCTGCTTATGCTGATCTAGCAGATTTGCAGCAGGCAAAGAACCTACATTGTTACCTCATCCGGTCTGGCTTTCATCCAAGAATCGAAACCAGCTCTGGTTTGATCGATATCTATTCAAAATGTGGAAGCCTAGATTCTGCTCACGAGCTTTTCAACAGGATACCCGAAAAGGACAAGGACATAATCTCATGGAGTACGATCATAGCTGGATATGGAATGCACGGACATGGTGTAGCTGCCATTTCGCTTTTTGATCAGATGGTGCAGTCTGGGTTGAAACCAAATAAAGTCACTTTTACATCTGTGTTGCATGCCTGCAGCCACGCAGGGCTGGTGGACGAGGGTCTACGCTTGTTCAAAAGCATGGTCGAGGATCACCACAGGAGACCTTGTGCTGATCACTACACTTGCATCATCGATCTTCTTGGCCGTGCAGGTCGACTCAATGAAGCCTACGAGTTGATTAAATCAATGCCTTTCGAGCCCAATCATGCTGTATGGGGTGCATTGCTTGGTGCATGCGTGATACATGAGAATGTTGAACTAGGAGAGGTGGCTGCAAAACGTCTCTTTGAACTAGAGCCAGATAATACAGGGAATTATGTGTTAATGTCGAAGATTTACGCTGCAGTGGGAAGGTGGGAAGATGCGGAGAATGTGAGAAATATGATGAGTGAAATGGGATTAAGAAAAACACCAGGTAGCAGCTCGATTGAGGTTAGAAATATGGTGAATTCATCTATTATCTTTGCTTGTAATGGATGAAAGCCCCAATTTGAACAAGAGTGTCTCAAGGAAGCAGAAAAACGCAGATCGCGACTAAAAAGATGGATTTGTAGATTAAGGAGTAAAGGTTATTAGCAAGAGCAGGATACGACAATTTTGCAACAAAAAGATGCCAGCTCGAGCGGCCGGTACTTGTCGACCAATCCAAATTTCAACTGATTAAGGCTTGTTTATGGATTCATATCATGAAGCCATTGCAATGCGGCTGGAATTTACAGAGTGGTCTATTGCAGTAAAAAGAAGGGTAAGATGTTATCCATCGAAAGCGATTGTTGGGTCTCCCCTGAACCCCAGAACAAGGGGTGGTCGAGCTATGACATGAACCAAAATCCATTCACGGATTCACCAGACTCTGTACAAAGAACTGAGTACTGGGAGTAAGCTTTCCCTAGTTTTCTCCTCAAATATGGTGTTTTTCTGTTACTACTCTTTCTGGACATACAAGAATTCCTTACACATGGCTTGCATCGTCGTCAATCTGGACATACCAAATATTTGTCAAGGCCGTGGATTGTCTGCATACCAAAATTGGTGCTAAGTCTAACCATTTGACCAATTCAATATCGGCGATGAATCGGATAGTTAGGATTCCATTAGATGGTTCTTGATTGGCTGCAGGGGCTCTGGATACCGTTCAGTGTGCGAGAGAACCAAAAGGAGGACGGATTGCTTTGCAAAAGAGCTAAGCCCCACACTGCCCATACAAAAAAAGCTGTTTTAGTAACACCCCACTGAAATTTGAAAGTAATTAGTAATACCCACTTATAGTTTCAAAATTTAGGATTACCCCCTTGACCTAGTTTAACAGTGGTTGACTCAAGTTAAACGGACTTGAATCACACGTCGTTAGCATTGTACTTGCAATATTATGGTCCTTTCATAGGTGCATTAACATGCGCCTGATGCATGACGTTTTAATGTTCGTCAAATGATGGTTGAACTAGGTTAAAAGAGGGTAATCTTAAAGTTTGAAATTATAAAGGGGGTATTATTAATTACTTCCAAATTTCAGGGGGGTGTTACTAATGATGCTGACTCGTTTCTATCTTTTCCGGCCACAACCGGTCCCCGCATCCAAACACGCCCTAGCGTTGCGCGTCCAAACTTTAACAAGAAATCCCCAAGAAAGTGCCAAACAACTTTTTTGGTATTGAACTAGTCACAGTGACGTCAAAAAGTTTGAAACGGTCCATCATGGCTGTAGTAAATCTCAGGTAATATTATAAGGCACTAAAGTCTAAAGATGTATGAAGGGTTGACAATGGGTACCCGATTAATTAGTCGGGTTTGGGTCCATCCTTTTGAACCCGATTAATCATCGGGTTTGGTCCAAACATTTGAATAAGACATTGTTCAGTTCATTTTTTGAATAATTTGTATGGTTTGTGCTTTATTTGAGAATTTACTATGGGTCAGATATAAGAAGATTCGGATCCGGACCTGACTTTGAATTGCATGTGATGATCCGACTTGGATCTATGACACATTATCCAAATCCAAACCATTATCCATCTGGGAATACTCGGATCTGACCCCACATGTGAAATACGGTTCAGATCTAAAAACAAATTTTAATAATAACCCAATTCACAAACCTAAGATCTGACCCGATTAGGCTCTGAGGATACCCTTTTTCTGACCCCTCTTGGCAGTCGTTTGCTAGACCTTTGATTTCATGAGTAAAACTTTGATGACTGGGCCCTGTCATCGGCGGCAATGATAGGGCTGTGGTCCTCGGCACATGGATTTTGTACGGTTGAACCACCTCGGCCTCACCACACGTACCTAGGTGAGTATTTTTTAAGATTTCTTTTTAATTTCACCGGTGTAGATGGGAAAAGGCACTCGGGTACACCCTGGGCACGTGTGTGGTGAGGCCGAGGTGGTCAGTCCGTACAAAATCCACGCGCCGAGAACTGCGGCCCATGACAGGCCCGGTCATCAACGTTTTACTCGGATTTCACCAATCCAACAATTGTTGAGCTCTAGCAAAAAGTGATAAAAGTATATGTCATCTCAGCACTATCAACCACCGTTGGATTCTCAGAATCCATGGCCAAGCACACAACTCCCGAGAAGGATAAGAAAGAGGGTACCCAAGAGCCCAACCCTATAACACTAGAATCCGAATTCCACCTGAATCCAAATCAGATAAATTTACATGGATTCGAATTTGACCCGTTTTTAATTTGGATCACATCTCAACTATCCAAATCCATAAAATATGGGTTCAAAATGGGTCGAGCAGATCCGTCCCCATTTCATGCATTAAACCCAATGCTTCACCTCAAACTTAGGAGACATCTGAATTTGGTTCCACACACCTCTCCCCCTCTTCTCTAAGCCAATCAATCACAAGGTCAAACAGCTCCTAAATTTCCTCTCTCCTCTCTCCTCTCTCCTCTCTCTCTCTCTGTCTCTCTCTTACGCACAAATCCAAAGTTCCAAACACGATACACGCTTTTGACCAAAAGGACTATTATTTCACCACATTAACAAATCTCATTTCCTTTCTCCCTCTCTCTCTCTCTCTCTCTCTCTTTCTTATTTTTCTTCATTTCTTCCCAAAAAAAAAATCGTCGGAGAAACAAATTAAGATCCGATCGATAGATCGATAGTTCGATCAATCAAGCTCGCGATCTCTCTCTGAAAGAAAGGAACAAAACAAGAACACAAAGAAGACCCTTCTCTGTCTGTCTGTGTCTGTGTGTGTGTCTCTCTCTCTGGTTTCCCCATGGGAGGGAAAGAAGAAGAACCCAGTTCGAGTTATTCATCAAACAGTCATCTCTGCAACTGAAATCTATAAAAACCCATCTCCAATCTCCAATGCCGGATTCGAAGAGACCCGGAAAACAGAATTTGAGAAAGACCCAGAAGAGAAAGAGATCTCATCATTCTCTGTCGTCGATCTGTTCACGTTCTAATTCTCCTTCTTCTTCTGGGTCTGATGGTGATTTTCGTGGGGTTTTCCGGGGGATCTCAGTTTTTGAGTTCGGTTTGTAGGGGGGTTCTCGTTGACGTGACGACGACGAGACGGAGACGAAGACGATGCAGCTTCACTTCTCTCCTAGCATGAAAAGTATCACGATCTCGAGCAGCAATGGGTTTCTTGACTTCATGAAGATCAAGGTCGCAGCTCGCCACATCTCATATCGGACTCTCTTCCACACCATTCTCGTCCTCGCCTTCCTTTTACCCTTCGTCTTCATTCTCACCGCTGTCGTCACCCTCGAAGGCGTCAACAAGTGCTCCTCCCTCCGTACGATACTACCCACATCGCCTGTCTCTATTTCTTCCCACTTCATAGCTGTTTTGATTGCATCAGATTGAGATCTTCTTGTAATTCTCATTTTATGTTGCGGGTATTGGGGTTTCTTTGATTGAATTGATATTTGAAGTAGTGGGTTCTCCTTTAGATTGAGCTGTTTGGATGGATTGGGTTTGAATTTAAGGTCTTTTTACCTGTTGGGCTTGTTGAGAGATTTGAAAGAGCAATGGATCTATTGTGGTTCGATTAGGTTTGATTGGATTCTTATCTGATTTTGATTCGTTTGGGTTACACACGCTTGGATTCTGTTTTTTCCTTTTATATATATTTTTTTTCGTTTATTCGTTTGCTCTGGTTTCTGTGGTTCTATTGATTGCATTTGAATTTGAGTTTTTTTGGTTGGTTTTGATCTGGGGGTAGATCTTTTTCATTGTTGTTTTGTTGGTTTCAACTTTTCTTTTTTTCTTTTGGGTGTCCTACGGTTGATAGCTTGAATTTGATTCCACTTTTTTTTTGCTTGGGTTCTGATCCTTTTCTCGTTGCGGTCATTGCTTATCTATTTCCATATTGTTTTTTTTCCAAATCGATTGGCATTAGTTGCAGATTAATTGATTGAATTGATTCGAGACATTGGCTTGACAAGTCTTGTTTAATAGTTCTCTTTTTTCTCGGATTCTAATCAAGTGAATCTGGATTTGGATTTTACTTGTTGGGTTTCCATTTGTGGCATTTCTTCTTGTTGTGGAAATTTGGTAAGGATTAAAGACTCGATTTGGTTTGTGACTGAAAAACAAGTTGGTTTCAACTCACATGAATTGGTCCCACATTGTTATGGTTTTTACTATGACTCGTGCTTATATTGGTAGCCCCCAAACCATATTGGTCCCCCCAAAATTGAGATGACTTGGTTGAACTTTTAAACCTCGATACTTGGTTTGTTCACTTGTTCTTGTTCTCCGCTGTGGTTTATTGGGTCTTCTGTGAATATTAATTTCTTGCCGCATTCAATCTTTGAGTTGGTTTCTTTCTTTCGTTCTTTCTCTCTCCCTTGTGACAGTTTTTATTTTTAATATTATTTTGTTCATTGGTTCTTTTGAAAAGTTTTGATTGTGATGGATTCCTGGTACTATACATCATTTTGCTAGACCCAGTTGAAACTTTGCATTCATTTAAAATGAGGGTTAGCAACTTTTTGGTTAACTGTGCCTATATTCTTTTGCTTTTTATCTTTTTGTAATCTATATATTTTTTGATAAGCAACACTGTTTTTAATGCTGTTACTAACTGGTTCGATTGTGGGGTCATTACATGACTTTAATTCTACCTCTCATTATGTGCTTCAGATTGTTTGGGAAGGCGATTGGGACCAAGACTTCTTGGTAGAGCTGATGATTCGGTGGTAAATACTTATTTCTTATATTTAATTTAATTTGAGATCAAGTTATAACCATTGGATGGAGTGGAAGCTTTTTCCGTTTTGGGTGGAAGAATTGTTTATGGTTTAAACTAGAATTTGTGGTGGTGGTTGTGCAGAATCTAGTTCGAGATTTATACAAGATCCTCAACCAAGTGAATTCTGTGGAAATACCAGATGACCTGAAGCTGCCAGAGTCATTCAGCCAACTTGTTTCTGAGATGAAGAACAACCAGTATGATGCCAAGACATTTGCTATCAAGTTAAAGGCGATGGTATGTCGTTAAGTTACAGAAATAACTCTTTTGATTGTTGAAAAGTAGAGTCTTATTGTAATGGTCTTTGATCTCAATTTATAAGCTTTAGCAATGGTGCCAATTGGAAACCCAGCACTAAGAAGTGTTTTATTGAAATGAAGTTGGAAAATGAACCTTTTATTAGTAAAATAATTAAGAAACTACATTTGTTAATAGCTATTCATGAGACCTATCTGGAAATTTTCTTTTTGCATTTTTTGGCAACAATATAAACAAAATTAGTTAGTTTGTGTAGATCTTCTATTTTATTTTTCTATTCTTTCTTTTAATTTTTTGCAGATCTAGTTCCTGATCTGATTTTTTATTTGTTCCAAATCTGCATTTTCTGTTTGATTCCTGAATACCTTTCTGTTTCCTTAGATCTGTTTTCCCTTCCCTGATGTAAAAGTTAAAAAAAAGAATTATCCCAAATTTCCTCCTTTTGTTCTTGATTTCATTACTTGAGGGGACATCGCCTAATTCACCTTTGGGGTTATAGGTGGTTCTCCCTTTGAATGGATGATGCTCCCACTTCAGTGCTTGATGCTCCTATGGCATACTTGAGGCTTGGATCTGTGCAGTTTGATGAGGAGTGGAAATGAGCTCGGCTGGGATTTATGATTCTTAGCTGAGATGCTAAGAGACTGAAGTGCTGAGAAGTAGTTCGTAAATAGTTTCACAGGATCCCATTTGATTCTTAGCTGAGATGCTAAGAGACTGAAGTGCTGAGAAGTAGTTCGTAAATAGTTTCATAGGATCCCATTTGACTTGCTCCCCAAACTCATGATTCAACGGTTTAGCTGAGGCACGTTAAAGAGCCCAAACTGCTCTGACTGAGTTTGTCAGTAATTTCACAAACTCATGCTTGGCTTGCTCCTACTGCATGACTTGTCATCAACATAACATAAATGGAAATTGGCTTGGAACAAGATGAAGCCAAATAGACTATTCTCAATGTGTAACACATCATAAGAGAGGGATTGAACTTGTGTTTTGCAGAGAATGATGTTTATGTTTCCTTGTTCGCCTTCTTGGGTTATTTAGGTAACTTAGTTACTTAGTGTAACCTATTTACTTGAATTTTAAGTTTCCTAATAAAACTTCTAGAGCTACATGTCACTCAAAGCAAGCAACTAATAAGCTTGTGAGCGAGCATCCCAAACCTCACCAAAGGCTTGTTTACTTTGTGAGCCTATTTTGAGATCCAAGCTGTGCTCATCAGCTTCTAGGCTAGGTTTAGGCTTGGCCTATGTTGCGTTAATATAGGTACGGGTTTTAGAGTCCAACACGGATGTGGAGTGTCTGATTCTGCGAACCTTGGAAAATAGGATTCGTGGAATCAATAGTATAATGATAAATAATGTGAATCAAAGTTATTATTGTTTAATATAATAACAAGGATAATAGTGGACAATGCAATATAATATCTTATGATTTTTTTTCTCAATTGAAAGGATATCTTATGACTTGTATCTATAGCGCACCTTAGTTGCAGGAAACTATTATGTAAGGTGATGCTCCTGCTCTAGAACCTTGCTTCTAACTTGGGAGCTCTTCAAACTTGTATCAGAAACCCAAATTTGTATTAGACAGACTCTTGATTCGCTAAACAAAAAGCATTTGACAGGAAATTTCAGAAACAATGCATAATGATCCTCCTATTCTTTATCCATTGGGAATGTCATGAAATATCTTTTACTGATAAAAAAAATGTCATGAAAACCTAGGTGTTGGTGCCCTGGTAGGGAAAGTCAAGGGTAATCTGCCTGGGTGAAAGATTTCTAGAGTCAGTTGCCTAGGAAACAGAAATCGGATTAAAAAAGCCAGGCCCACTAATCCAATACTATTATCCAATTCAGTTGTTTGATTCCCTTTTCCCTCTCCTTGCCTTTTTTTCCCCCTGCAGTCAAATGACTGGCTGGAATATGTACAATATATATATACCCTAGGGCTTCTTTATAACACCTGCTTCCTCGCTCCCACTCCCGCATCTGCTCTTGCACTGACTTTGTGCAAATAAGTACTAACGAGTCATGTACATTTGTTGCATAGAAACTTCAGTTGTAAAAGATAGAACTCATAACCTCTGGAAAATGTTATTTAGTAACTTGCAAGTTAGGAAATAAAAAGAAATAGAATTTGGAAGTGTTGCACTAGAATCTGTTTTGTGTTGGACTCTGACACATGTCTAATAAGGATACTGCACCTGTTTAAAAGAATCCATGCAACATAGGACTCAGCTCGTTGTCTTTGCCATGATATGGGTGAGACTCCATTCACAGGCTTGATTCACCAATACGAAGGAAATGTCCAAACCGGTGAGCATTGGGCCCAGCAAGCTACGGCTTCAAAGTGCCCACTGATTGATGGTGGAGAAGAAGGTGGGGCACTAACCATGAGGTGCTGAGCTGTCCTAAAAGCTTGCCAAGCTAAGTTGGCTATTCTACACTCCCACTGATTTTCATGTCTTGCTACTCTTGTGGTGATGTTTTCACTGCGGTGGTTATTCTCTTAACCAAATGTTAGATGTTCTTAGTTTCTATTTAGGATGCTACACTGACTTGCCTTTGCTGTCACTTCAAGAAGGCTCAAGTCCTATAATGCTTATCTTCCTCTTTTTATCATAGCCACAGACTTTGTCTTGATTTGAGCAGTTCTAAAGTGTCTAATCTTAGCCTTCATGCAAGTGTACTTGTCAGGTTTAAATAGCTCCAAAAGTACTTCCAATGATACCATAAATCACTAGCATTGATTTAAGGTCACTTTTACTAGAGAGAAAATATCTCTTATGGTAATTTCTCAGTCATAAATTTTGCTTCATATATGTCAAGTTAAATAACATGCACCTCTGAGGAGAAGTGCTTTGGGATTCCTATGCATGACAGGATGCTTGATACTGCATCTTGACAATAACTTAGGATATAACAGGGGCCTTGACGAAGAATCTGACTGGCTGAACTTTATGGGTCCTATACTGAACCTAAACAACATGAAGGTCCTTTTCATGGTTACTTTAGCTAGTTCTTTTACTGTTACCGTGTCTCCTTCAAATAGCTTGTGAGCATTGTTTGAAGAATTTATGTATCATACTTGTACTTTCATTGGAGTTAATTCCCTTCGTGATCATATGCACAAGCAGCCGCATTACCTAGGTGCACAAGTGCCAAGTGTACACAAGTTTCTAGCTGTCTACCTCTAAAAATGCCGGAATAGTGACATGGCCATATAAAAATATTAAAGAATACATAAATTATTAAAGGGATAGAGACAAAACAGGTCAAATTTGAAAGTATGAACTTCATTATGAAGTGGAGAGAGACAAAAAAAGGGATTGAAAGAGTGAATGGTGCTGATCATCAAATAAAGCAAAAATTATGAAAAAAAAATAGAAAAAGGATCAAAGATTAGAGAGGTAGATGTGTCTATTGGCATTCAACAATCTATATAGAACTCACTAGTCCTGCAATTACCATGTATTGTTGAGTAAGTGACAGAAACAAGAGGAATGAGAAGAGGAACAAGTGGGGCTTATGAGAGAAATAGATTGAAAAGATGATGGAATCAAGGGGGAAGAAGACAATGGAAGCTCTCTCAAATAAATCATATATTTATTACTTTTTTGTTTTTGCAATCATATATTTATTACTTTGATTCTATGTTTTAGCATGCATGATTAGGAAGTTAATCAGTGCTTGACACTATATTAATTCATACATTTGTACAAAACAGAATTTTGTGTTGGCACCTTAGTTAATATGTCCTTTTTGTTACACCTTGTTTAGGAGTGCCAAGTGCCAAACCCTCTTGATGATGTCACCTTGACACTCCTCAGCATGTGTCAAGGAGTTTCGGCATGGTGGCACGGCTAGAAGCCTAGAACCCTTATATTTTAGGTGTCCTGGTAGCAGATTATCATCGAGGTTCCTTCCTTTTGGCAAGTATGCGAGCAACTCTATTTGCTTCTTTCCATGCATGGAATATTTCCTTTATTTCAAGCTTGCTAAGTAGGGCACCATATGATTTAATCATGTTTTTTGGCTTTCCAATGACATAGGATCTCTTTGTTTATACACTAGACCACTACCAATTATAATTTGCTTCTTGGCTACCTGATTCCTGTTTTCATGTTCCCCACCTACAATTATTTTTAGTAGTGAGTTGGTTTCCTTGCATTGGAAGGGCGTGCATGCAACCATCGTATTAAATTTCGACGTATTTCCACAAAATATTCTGAAATATTTCCATAGGACTGAAATGAAACATTACTAGAGTATTTCCATTTCCATAATATATTTTTTTATAGGGATATATAAAAACTAATTAATAATTAGGAATGGTGTATGGGAATTAGTAAATGAGTAGTAAATAAAATATGTACATTTGAACTCCAATGGGTACAAATCTAATTTTCATAGTTAAAAATAAAAATAGGAAAAGGATACCTGTAGGTCGTAGATCCATGTGGTTGATCTCCATTTTAAGGCAGCTGGTGTTTTGCATTTATTCACTTATATTTCATTATTATATTCAAATGTGTAAATCTGATTCCCAAAGTTTGGGTCTCTGTCTTGGTTTAGAAAACAGCCGTTATAACGGAAAGAACAGCTATTATACGGTAGACCCTCAACCCCGTTATGTCATATTCGTTTAACATTTTAAATTTAACAGCCGTTATTGTCATAAGTCTAAATCCAAATTTTGAATTTCAAATTTAAAATTAAGATCCGTTGTAAATTCTCACAAATAACAGCCATTAAATATGTTATAAACCAGTTATAACATATATAACGCCTGTTATATGTGAATGTAATAAAAAATAATATTTGGGATCTGTTATTTTCCATTATTTTTCGTTAAAATCGCTGGCCGTTACAACGGAAATAACAGTAACATCTGTCTGTTTTACCGTTATAATGGCCCCTTCAAAACCTTGGTCTCAAGTATCTGCGTTCGCATGTATTGAATGCTATTGATCATGTTTCTCTTGCTCCAAATGGTTGGATATTGTAGTAAGATGAGTTATGAGTGAGTTTTCATGCTTCTCTAGTCATTTCCTAAAGTTTCAATGCATATTTTCTATGATTTCCATAATATTTCAATGATTTTCAAAAATTACAATATCTCCGCACTGATTGAAATATTTCAATGATTTTCAAAAATTACAATATCTTTGACATGAAGCTGCGATATGTTAATTTTTTTCTGCTGTACTGAGAGTGTTACAGTAAGTTGGACACTTTAGTATCTTTCAGTTATTTTCATTGCATTATCTTCATCATTTTCTGTGTATTGGTGCACCAGCCAGATAGATTTGATCTACGGATTGGACAATGGATGTTTCGAGCATAAAAAACATGCACAAGTTGCGGAAATTTTTTTAATCTCACAAATTTAGATTCTCTTTTTTCAGTTTATGTTTTTACAATAAATGCCTGATAATTATGGAAGCAGGAGGAAGCCTAAATGAGCTGCGCTTATGTTTTGAAAAATCATGAAAACACTTTGATGCCAGTATTAGCTCATCTTCACCATCCTCAAAAAGTGTGATTTGCTCCAACCTGTCCTCATAATTTCTTTGACTTGGTCCTTTTTATAGTTGCACGAATCTTTGAGGTCTTGCATTCCCTCAATGTTTTGAACCATATAGCTTATTTAGGGCTATTTCTTGATGCCACCACCTCAGGCTCCTACACTCCTCCCACTTTCTGCTGCTTCTCATGACAAGGTTTTCTGTGATGCCCTCAAGCTAATTGTGCCATTGCATTCCAGGTGTTCTTTTGGTTTCTTTCATTTATGACCACCTGTATCCATTTCACCTCTTGGGCGGTGCAGTTGTGCACCCCTTGAGGAGTGCATGTCTGACACATCCACTTGTTCTAGCTTCTTTTTGTGGTTTCCTGATTCCTACCAGGAATGGGTTGTTTCTAGAAAGTTACGGTAACTTGCAAATTTCATTCTACGGAGAAAAAGCAGGGGATGAGAGGGGAAGGATTTCTTGGGTAGGTATTTAGGAAAAATGGAAAAGACAAGGAAAGGTTGGGAAAACAGTGATCTATGTAATTTTCTCTGTAGGTGTTGGTAAATGTACTGTGGCCCACATACGAAAAAGATGACAGTGAGCATGCGCATGTGGTCATGGTTCAATGTCTTGTTCTGCCTTGGCTGAGACATCTCGGTACCTTGCAGTATGTATCTTCTCGTACCAAAAAAGTAATTTAAACTTTTTTTTTTATATATTATATGTGCCTTTTACAACACACATAAAAGATAAACAACGTATTCTTAGCTTAATTTTGCGTTAAAAGGCATGCAATGTAATGTATAGACGTATCTTTTCATATTGAGGCATGTATTACATCTCAGTTGAGACATCTCATTTCATCAACTTACAAAGACTCTGAATGAGAACGAGATTTTAAACCTTGTATGCATGTGCTTGTGTCTGTGTGTGTGCCTGAGTAGATGTCTAGATAGATAGAACAACTGGGTGTTCAAATAAGAATGTTTGAGCACAATGTGTTGTGCATTACCTATTTGTATATTTTTTCAACTAATAAAATTCATTTATGCAGATGGAGAAATTTGACAGGGAGGTCAGGGAATCCAAGTTTGCAGAACTAATGAACAAGCATTTTGCAGCGAGCGCTATTCCAAAAGGCATTCACTGCCTCTCTCTGCGTTTGACTGATGAGTACTCCTCCAATGCTCACGCACGCAAACAGTTGCCATCTCCAGAGTTGCTCCCCTTGCTTTCTGACAACTCTTACCATCACTTTGTCGTGGCGACTGATAACATCCTGGCAGCTTCTGTCGTGGTCACTTCCACCGTCCAATCATCTCTAAAACCCAACAAGATCGTCTTTCATGTTATCACTGACAAGAAGACATATGCAGGCATGCACTCATGGTTTGCACTGAACCCTCTCTCCCCAGCCATTATCGAGGTGAAAGGTGTTCACCAGTTTGACTGGTTAACAAGAGAAAATGTACCCGTGCTTGAAGCTGTAGAGAACCATCATGGGATCAGAAACTATTACCATGGAAACCACATTGCTGGGGCCAATCTCAGTGAGATTACTCCACGAACATTTGCTTCAAAACTGCAGGCAAGAAGTCCGAAGTACATTTCGTTACTCAATCATCTCCGCATATACCTCCCAGAGGTAATTGGACGTGGCCTGAATATTTTTTCTTCTCTTTATATCGATATTTGAAACCTTTGATGTTTGATCCTAGAATATTTGAGTCCAGAACTGATGATAAAGAGCTTGGCATTGCTTTGGGGATGTCTCAAATTGAATTTGACTCTGCCAAGTCGATGAGAAACTTGATGATTCTGTTTAATGATTGAATCTATAAAATAAAATTTAGAAAAGAATTGACAATTAAAAACAAAAAGAGGTCATGAAAAGAGAAAAAAAAAAGAAGGAAAATGGAAGAGGTAAAAGGTAAAGAAAAAATGAAGAATTATTGGGAGAAGGAAGAGTGTAAAAGTGGCTGGTTTAGGGTGAATTGGGAAGAAGAGAAGGAAAGAGTAATGTGATATTTTTATTTCATAACTTATAAAAAAAAACATATTTTTATTTCTTCAAAAAGTATATCGGGGATTTCCAAGTGGCATTGCTTTCTGTGCGTGTGTTGTGGGTGGGGAGCCGGATGGAAGTTGGGTACCAATCATCACTAAGTATTTGGGACAAGAAGCTTGGTTCCTGTCCCAAGTACTTGTATATTGTTCCATAGAACTTTGGGAGCTGCTAGAATGTATTCTTTTATTATTATTATTGTTGTTGTTGTTGCTGTCATGGGTTTTTTTTGCAGTACGCTTACTGATCACCTTGTGATGTATGTGAACAGCTCTTCCCAAACCTTCACAAGGTGGTCTTTTTAGATGATGATGTCGTAATTCAGCGTGACCTGTCATCTCTATGGGAGATTGATCTTGGGGGCAAGGTTAATGGGGCTGTTGAAACCTGTAAAGGGGAAGATGAGTGGGTAATGTCTAAGCGATTCAAGAACTACTTCAATTTTTCTCATCCTCGCATAGCAAAGAATTTAAACCCGGATGAGTGTGCATGGGCTTACGGGATGAATATCTTTGATCTGCACGCATGGAGGAAGACAAATATAAGAGACACTTATCATTCCTGGCTGAGGGAGGTAAAGTTCAGAAGTACTTGCACACACCTGAGTAAATGTTTTGTTTCTTCTTTTCTTGGTTCTGGTGGTGGTGGAAATAGTGGAACAGAATTGAACTTACAAACTGAAATGGCAGAACGTAATTGAACTTACAAACTGAGATAGCATTTGTCTTGGTTGTTGGGAGTTTCCACAACAGGTTTTCTTTTTCCTGGAAACCTTCTATCTATTTGTCATAGGTGGGATCCATCAAGTGTTGGTCTGAACCCTATTGTGCATGGTATATGTAAGGCTTAGTAGTAGGGACGGTAGGAACTCTGTTCTGCTGCAGATTATCCCAGATTTCCTATTTTATGAAAATTTGGTCAAGTAGGCCTTGGCATTTACAGCCCAGCCAAACTGAGTTCTGATAATCACATGTTTTTTTGCCTGGTTTTTTTTTAATTTAAGCCCTTCTTAGATTTGATGTATCCAATCACAGAAGAGATAGATAAGTAGATGCTTCTTTATTGCTTTTTCGTATTCATGTGATGAGAATTTCTTCCCGGTGCAGAATCTGAAGTCGAACTTGACGATGTGGAAGCTTGGGACACTACCACCTGCTCTAATCGCGTTCAAAGGCCACATTCACCCGATTGATTCATCTTGGCACATGCTAGGCTTGGGCTACCAGAATAAAACCGACATTGAGCGTGTGAAGAAGGCTGCAGTGATTCACTACAATGGCCAATCTAAACCATGGCTAGAGATTGGCTTCGAGCATCTCCGTCCTTTTTGGACCAAATATGTCAACTACTCAAACGATTTCATAAGGAGCTGCCACATCTTAGAGTAGTAATGGATCAACTGGAAGAGACGGAGAGAAATGAGATGGGTTACCGGCAGTTTTGTGACTCGGAAGTTTTGCAAGAGATTCATTAAGGAAGAAAACAAGAAATTTTGCCATGTGGGTAATGCTGTCAGATCTGGATATTCTGCGGGTGCCTCCAGCTGACAGAAGAGTTCCTCCATTACCGCTGGGCATGTGAGACATTCTTTCAATCTGTAACATAGCAATCCATGCTTTATTTTTTGGTCAAAGAAGGGTAGTTCTCCTTTTTGTCTTCCACAGGGGTATTCGATTTTACCCCATTTCTGGGCACTGGGACTGTCCAGTGGCGGGCGGAACTATGAGCATGATCAGAACTGCCAATTCGGAATGTTGATAGATGCAAGAAAGAGAGGGTTTGGACTGGTTCTTTTAAAGCACCCCAAATTTGTTTTATTTTTTCAATCTTCTCTAATTTTTTCCTCTTTTTTCTTCGACCCCATTTTTATTTTTTTGGTTCTGTATTTTTCTTTGTGATTTTTGAGTAATGGACCATGGAGATTGCTGTGTTGCGGATCCCAATGAATTGGGGAACTATTCTTAGGGTATTTGTTACAATTCATGAGAATACTGAAAATGTGCAGATAATTCTTTTTTGCCTCTCTCTCTCTCTCTCTCTCTCTCTCTCTCTCTCAAGTTGATGACTTGTAATCCTCCCCAATAGTATATTTGTTTTGGTTTTTTTTTCTCCAAATGTCATCTAACATTTCAAAACAAAGGCTGTTTCTTGGTTTGGCGCTTTTTTAGGAAAAGAAAACAAAAACCTGGAAAAGTGCCACTTTAGGGCTAAAAAGTGAGCCCCATGGAAAACCACTTCCTTCACATCCCGTTTTAAAGGAAAATGACTTTTGCTCCTCACAAGTGAAAGTCTATTTTCTAGTGTATCTCTCTCTCACGTCACGTATTTTCTCTCATCGTTCTCTTTCTCCTCTATTCTACTCTTCTTTGAATTGTCTGTTATTGTTAGGATTGAGGCTTAGAATCTTCGTTGTGTCTGTCGGTGAAGAGATCTCGGTTAAAAATTGGGAAGAACGGTCGGATTTGGCCGTTAGATAACATCTTGTTGGCGAGGATCGGTGTCTTGTCGGGCTCTTTAGGAACAAAAGCGAACTTGAAATCATCGTCGTCGGTATCATCGTTACTATTTCCTTCTGCTTCTTGTCTTGAGGTTAATCATTTGAGCTTTGTTTGGGAGGTAGTTCCTCTGTTGTATTATTTGTGTTCAACGTGATGTTCTAAAAGTAGAGTTGTCCCATGCACTATTTATTTGTTGCTAACAAGTTCATTAGATGTCTACTCCTAAGGTTCAACAACTAGATTGAAGGTAGGCAACACTCCAAAACCATCAACTTGCGAACTCAATTGTAACAATACTATCTCTTGAAATAAAATTAGGAAAAGACTTAAAATCTATAACTCAAAATGAAAAGAGAGAACACGTCTTTATGCACACAGTTTTTGTAACATATATTTGACTCTCTTCTTTTCTTTATATAGAGTTGGAAGAGAGATCTGAATAAATAGCCTAATTAAATTGTACATGGAACATTACAAAATTAATGAGTTTTATTTGTCCTAAGTGACTGGAGATTTCATGATCTAGGTTCAATAGAGAAACTAGTTAAGAATGTTAAATGAGAAATACTATATTGGAGATTATCCTTCTCATCTCTATGGTATAAATAGTACAACCTGTAAAAAGAAAAAGGGTGAATATTAACTCTAAATGAATCTATGGTTTTCTTGTCAAATGGGATGCAACAGAGCATTCTTTATAAATCACCTTTCTGAGTGTGAAAATGTGGCTGTTTTCTATGAGGATTTAGCTAATTCTATAGAGCACTCATTAAATATTGAATTGAGCTCATGACCGAAAAAAAGCAAAACGTAACTATACAGTGGACAAGAAATGTAGTGTGTAGTCTGTTATCTTAGTTTACATTATAAAATTAGACAATTCAAGACATCAAGTTCACTGAACAGCTAGTAAACTCGATAGACTAAAGGTTCAAGTCCAAAAAATACTTTTGCCTATATACAATGTTTCTAATTATATTCGCAATTTTTTTTTTAATTTTCATTAATGTGAGTGATTGTTATTCAAAGTTTAAATTTTTTAAACTTGGAAAAATTTGAATGAAAAGAATCATGAGCCATGGGCCATAGGTTGTGGGTTATGAACTGTGGATTATGGGCTATTAAAAGCTTAAATTGTTTTTTGGTTTTCTCACACTAAAAATATGTTTATTGTGCACATTCACATTTGATTTTAAAAAGGTCCATGCACATATAAAACTCATTAATTTTGTAACATTCCATGCACAATTTAATCATGCTCTTCACTCGGATCTCTCTTTTAACTCTATATAAATAGAAGAAGAGAGGCTTAAGAGATACATTACTTCTTCTTCTGATCTTTATCTTTCTGCTAAACTTTTTCTGAACGTATTTATCTAAGGGTTTCCATTGTGAGTTCGATGTATTGAAGGTTTGGAGTGCTACCTACATTCAGTGGGTTGTTGAATATTGGGAGCAATCGCGGACCAACTGTCAGCAACACATACAAAGTGCAACGACGAAATTTGCTTTAGGATGGCATGTACAACGCATGCCTCAACCACAACTTACACCGATAAGTTCATCTGATTTTTGTTTACAGATTCTATTATGGATTATTTACTTGCTAGAGTTCTTCATTTGGGTACTTGTCTGTTCTGTTGTTACTTCTCAGTTAATATAAAATATAGCATTATTCTTTTTGTTTCTCAATTTTAGTTTACGCTTGTTCATTGATACATAAACCAAGAACATCTACAATAACAGAGTTTACTTGTGAGAGCTAGTTGTTGCATACTCTGTGTTCAAAAGCACTTGAACCATTTTCTTTTCTGTGGTACCTCCTGAGTTTTACTCATCATTTGATGGAATCATTTTCCGTCCACAAGAAAGGCAATACTATTGCAATTCAACTCGTCTCTTGTATCCAGGTCATAAGACAAAGTAACTTTGAGTCAATTATAAATAGAATAACTCCTTGGCTTGAGGCACTCAAGCTGCCCTTGCATAGACTAAGCTTGTTTGGACTCAAAACATAACTGGTGATATTTTTCATTTCTGTCAACTGCATTTTGTGATCCCATTCATTTGACAGCACCCCTTTTGTGCCTAGACATGCACATCTACACTTAATGCCCCCAAAAATAGTGTTGGCTAAATTTTAGACACGCCATCATTGTTTTCCTTCTTAACGCATTTTGCGTTGTCCAAATCCCCCGAAGGAGGTTGATGGGGAATGCTTGAAAATAAATTAAGTGTGAATGAAATACGTCCAGAGTAACTAAAATGGCATCCACAACAGCTTTTTACTTTGAAGAGGGCCCCACTCGGGTCACATACCCCTTCCATGGGCCAACCCCCCATAAGAGGGCCCTACTATAAGACAATAATAACACCGGCAATACTTTGTAGAACCGGATGTTGAGAATTAAGAAACGTGTTCATAAAATGAGTACAGTAGAGATAAAGACGTTGAGATCGATGTATGGTAAGAGAGAGATAAAATTAGAAATGAATGCATTCGTGAAAATATAGGAGTAACCCCAATAAGTGACAAAATGAGGGAAAGTCGATTGAGATGGTTTGGTTATGTACAATGAAGACTAATAACAATACCAATGACAAGGGATGTGTAATTCGAATGGCCTAAAAGAGCGAGAAAATTTCAAAACAGACGTGGAATGAGGTTCTGAGAGGAGATTTTAACTTGTCTTAATGAAAGAGACGGTGTGGATACCATATATATATAACCACTTAAATCTCGGTCGTACACATCACCACACCTATTAAAGTACACACGCCTAGGACAACACGTGACATCTGGGCCCCTACTTAATACTGAGGGAACCAGTTAATATACAACATTTTAATTCCTTTTAAAAATATTCTAGCAAGATTCTATACCAGCTACAGACTTGTCAACATAGCAAAACTCTCGTCGAGTCAACACAAAAGAGTATTCATACAAAAGATAACTTTTTAATTATCGATTAAGACCAATAATAGAAGAAGTCTGAAGAGAATCCAACTCCACTCAGAGTTGGACTCCTTCGCATGACATGATGAGGAATGAGACTTTTCTAATCAACCAAGTCAAGTCTTAACCCAAGACCCATCCTCACAAAAAAGAAAAGTCCATTTCGACATTCCTAACCCAATCAAAAAGTAGATTCAAGATTTTTTATTTTTTATTTTTGTGTGTGTGTGTGTGTAATCAACCCATATATTCCGTTTCCGCCCCAAAAAAAGATTACATGGAACCTAAAGAACCCTCTCCCTCCATGACTAAGCTTAGCCATGGAGGGAATTCCTGATCCCAAATACAAGAGTGAAGGAAGGGTTAAAGCCTTAGAGACTATAGTATGTGCAACCCCATTAAGAGACTTGGGAACAAAACCAAAAGAAAAAGAAGAAAATGAACTTGTTAAAAGTAAGATATCCTCGGCAACAGCTGATGAGCCTTTCTTTAAAGGTTGGATCAAACTAGGGCATCTGATTCCACAATCAGCTGTGTCCCGCCCCCAAGACGAGAAGCAACTTGAAGACCTGACCTTATGGCTCGAGCCTCGACTTCTTCAACAGAGTCGGCCCGACAGTGAGATCTACCTGCCATAAGACATACATTAAACTCATCTATGAGAACAAAACCCAAATAAATCCGAGGCCTAAAAGTAGATACAAGTTGAAAATATCTAGATTCTCATAAACTCTTCTTTGATCTCAATGGACAAGTTACAAACCACCAACCCTAACGAGTGGACACGTGGCTGCATTCCTTGACTAACACCTGTCCTGTACAGAATCCTGTCATTTTAACCCTAATAAGAATATGATGTGCTTGAAACCAACTTACAAACTATCTTCTTTTTGTATCTGAAAGTGACCAAGTTAGATATTTCCTCCATGAACAAAGCCAAACCTAAAGGCCTGTTTGGGCCCCACTTTTTCTAATTTTTCCCTTTAAATAGGACCATACTTGGTTTTTTGAAAGACGTTACAACATCGAACCAGTTCTTCTATCCCTAAACTGGGCTAGAACTGCGCTGGCCCCTAAAAATATTAACTTTCCAGACAAGCAGCCATCCAATCAATGGAGTTGTAGCTCAAAAGCGCAAAAAAAAACTTTGATGACAGGGCCTGTCATCAAGGCCGATGACAAGGTACAGTATGAGCCACGTGGAACAGTCTTAGAGGGCTCTGACCGTATGGATGTTTGGCCAATCATTAGGTGGAGTTACAAACCAAAACTCAGCCCGATTAGTGATTTCTAGGCGTTGGATTGGAATTATTTTCCTGGGTTGATTTTAACCGTGGGAAATTTTAGCATTATTGAGTACAAAGATCCAAATGTTTGAAATCAAAAATCAAAATATGCCACGTGGCTCCTATTGCACCCTGTCGTCGGCCTCGATGACAGTGCCCTGTCATCTAATCAAAATACTTTGAATGGTCAATAATATTGGGTAATGACCACATATCAGACAGTCAGTATTGCTGGGTCATCAAACCTGATTGGTGGTGAAGATGGTGTACACACAACTGGCTGTGTATCAAACAACAAACCCATATTTAATTGCAAAGGGTTTGATCTTTTATATGGAGGAATATATCGTTGATGACGGGCGAGGGTACTAGCCGCCGAGTAAAACTTTGCTGCATCGAGGCCGTTGACAGCGTGCAATAAGAGCCACGTGGCACATTCTTGGAGGACTCTGATCGTATGGATGTTTGGCCAATCCCTAGGGGGACCTACAAACGGAAAATTAAGCTCATTAGTAATTTATAGGCGTTGGATTGGAGTTATTTTCTTGTGTTGATTTGAATCTTGTGAATTTGAGCATTATTGATCATTATTTAAGGTACAAATATCCAAAGGTTTGCAATCACTAATCAGGCGAATTGTAGGTTTGTAGATCCACCTAAGGACTGGCCAAACATCCATACGGTCAGAGTTCTCAAGTATCTGCCACGTGGCTCATATTGCGCACTGTCATTAGCCTCAATGACAGCACATGTCATGAAAGTTTTCCTCTGAGCCGCCTAGTATACTCGTAGTGGGGTCTTTGTTCGCTGTCGTAGGATAACTTCAAACTTGGAAGTCCCCTTCCAAAAATATATGTGGACTATTCTTTCGGGCTCAAATATCCATGCATGTTTGATTCACCTCTTGGTGGGCCTATACAGAAAAAAGTAATTTTAATTTCTGATTTTTAGCCTTTGAATTTGAGCATTTTAATTGGGTGATTTCTGGCCGTTGAATTTTGAGCTTTATTTTGGATGCTAGAATTAGCTGCTAGAATTAGAAATCAAGATAATTTTTAATGTATGAGTCCACCAAGAAATTGGACAAACATCCATAAGGTTAGTTGGACAAAACTGTGAATTTTAGGAGGTGATGACTTCAAAATTTGAAGTCTTTGGAGACGGTAAATATTTTCCCTCTTAGAGACCACTGGCCCGTCCTAGGTGGACCTACATACCATAAATCAACCGCTTTAGTGATCTCTAGCCATTGGATTAGAGTCTTTTCCATGGTTTATCATTAACCGTAGGATTTCGAGGGGTGAAAGTTAAGCACTTGTCAGATTCCTGTGTGGAAATTATGCAAAGGAGTTTGTAGAGGAATTTTCCGAAAAAATGTCCAGGAAGGAAGAGAGGAATTTTGAAAGGAAACAGCCAAGAATCTGTCGATTTCCAGGGTCTCAGGAGATTCGAAGTGGCAAGGATGGAGTCATTGACTACTGTTTCCGATGACTTTGGAAACTCCGAAATCGCCTCGTCTCTGGGGATTTTAATCGTTCATCTCTTCTGACTTCTCCTTTAGAACCATTGGCTTCTTCATCTGCTTGGGTTTCTGAACCACCAGAGAGACAGAGAGAGAGACTGGTTCACTTTTTTGAGTGGTTTTGATTATTTTTCATAATACCCAGTTGAGTCTTTTTGTTGTTTTTGAAGTTTTCACAGGGCCCACGTGAAGGTTTGGGGGAGTGTTTTTTCACTTTTTTTTATTGGTTTTAATCGTTTTGCACGATACCCAGTTGAGAATTTTAATGGGTTTTCAAATTTTCAGAAGACTCCAGTGAAGATTTGGGTGTGTTTTCTTTCTTCTAAGAAGAGCACTTTTATCTTTTTAGTTTGCATGCTTGCTTTGCAGGATCTAAATCTTGTAGATTTTGGGTGTGTTTTTTTATTTTTTTATCTTGCTGAAGATCCAATTCAAATAGTTTGGTGGCCTATCAAAAAAATATCAAATACTTCGGTGGATTCTGACTTTTCACAGTAAACCCAATTGGAGTATCCATTTTTTTTCCCCGCCGTCTCCTCTTGATTGTTATTTTGGAGAAGACCCAAGGGCAGATCTAGCTTGTATTGGTTTCAGAAGGCTGTGAGATCACTAGAAATGTCTGGAGCGCAGGATCAGTTAGAAATCAAGTTCCGGTTGACCGACGGGTCAGACATCGGTCCCAAAAGCTTCCCTGCTGCTACTAGTGTTGTCACCCTGAAGGAAAGCATCCTTGCTCAATGGCCTAAAGGTTGGTTGGGTGTTTGATTTTCTTATCCCACTTGTATTGTATATTGTTTTTGTAGGAAGTCATGGCAGACTAATTTTTATTTTTATTTGATGTTATTCAGATAGAAATCTTGGTAGAACTTGTCAAATGAAGACAATTCATATCATACTGATTTTCCTTTTATTCGGCGTTATTCAGATAGAAATCT
The DNA here is from genome assembly GCA_035048495.1 of Euptelea pleiosperma. Classification (NCBI taxonomy): domain Eukaryota; kingdom Viridiplantae; phylum Streptophyta; class Magnoliopsida; order Ranunculales; family Eupteleaceae; genus Euptelea; species Euptelea pleiosperma. Next base: position 11,235,599 of record CM068550.1, on the reverse strand, counting down.
TGGTAGAAGCTGTAATCTGTATTGATGTTGGAAGGATATAGATTAGAATCTATGTAATGGTTGTGGATTTTGTTGGATGTTTAGGATGACTGATGTTCTTTTCCTTTTAATAGTTGAATTGATCTCTATTAGTAAAGTTATGGACTGTTAAATAACCTGCCAAAATGTCTATGTCGGTGTGTACAATATGTGTCTGTGTTGGATGAAGATGTTTAAATTCTGTTATGGGTTCTCAAAACTTTGCATTTTAACTACTTGTGCTAGAAATGGCACTGGTTCTGTTAGAAAATCTTGATGAAGTTTTTGGCTAATATGCCTTGTCGATCGGGAATCATTACCCTGTTGAAGTAGGAGACGTTTGGGCTATGGATAAAAGATCAGTACTTGGGGATTATCTTTGGTGTTTCAATTTCTTTTATCATTTGTAGTTTTTGCTCTTTTTTGGTAGCTAGCTTTCCTTGGGCTCAAACTTTTTTGTATTTTGGCTCATTTTTAGTGGTATTATTGGTACCAATAATGCAAAAGAGAGTAAGAGCCAGTTGGGCATAATGGATGTATTGTTTTTTTTTTTTTTGGCCTCTCAACTGTGATGGTTTTAGGATTTTTCACAGACCTCCTTGGTGAGTCAGGTTCTGTAGTAGATGTCACTGAAGTGGTGAAGATAGGTCTAAAGATGCTTACGCTTTGTGGACCATAGTCTAGTCGATCAAATGATAGAGGGGGACAATCCCAAAAGGATATGATATTCCATTGAGGGCAGCCCACACCATTGTCAGGGAACCCTGGTCCAACAAGGAATGCGGTAAATTCTTGCTGATGGGCCTCAAATGAGGAGTGAACTGGGGCTATAGAGAAGCAAGTACTCAGAGGATAGAGAAGATCTCCATCGAGATCGTAATTAAAGCAAGAACTACTAAGAAATCAAGATAAACTAGAAGAATCACAATAATAATACACTAAATTTGACAGGAGTCCCTGAAAGGAAAGTCAGGTTTTGGCACAAATAAGTTTCTTCTGTAAAGATGTAGGATTGGAGAAATTGGACTATTTATGCCAAGTTCATAATGCATAGGCTTATATGTAACTTAGATAGGACAGAAATGTTGGTGCTAGATATGCGACACAAGGTTTAAAATTATAGCTGACTTGGTTTCAATCAGGGGTGAATATAGTAGGGAGAGGGCCCTAGCAGGGTCCTAACTGTATCACCGGCTTGTTCCGCACTTGTGGATTGTTTTCTAAGGTTTTTTTTCTCTCTCAAATAGAAAAAAGGTTTATTGCGAGTCATTGGAATCGTAGAATGTTTTTTATTTTTAAAATTTTGTTACTTTGGTCTTCTCTCACTTGTCATGAATTATGTACTACATGTCCCCTGTGAATTTAATCTTTTTTCCTTTCGTCTGTTTTTTCGTGTGTGGATTGGATGCTTTGGGTACTAAAATTATTGGCATTTGAGCTGTCTAGTGTTACCCATATAAGACATTCTAACAGATTATCTTTGTGATCAGAGAAGGAGAATGGTCCCAGGACGGTGAAAGATGTCAAGATAATAAGCGCTGGAAAGATATTGGAGAACAATAGAACACTGGGAGAGTGCAGAAGTCCAATATGTGATATTCCTGGGGGAGTTACAACCATGCACGTTGTTGTTCAACCCCCTTTCTCAGAGAGAGGTAAGGTATACTCGAAAATGTTCAAAAAGCATTTATCGATATTTTATTAGAGAAGATAAGTGATGCTTTCTCAAAAGGCATTGACAGTGCTCCCGACATCCCATACTGTACAGAAGCCCAGATTTTCATCAATTTGTATATTCAGCAAGTGGTTCTCTTATTTGATGGGGCATAGCCCATCATATTTGTCATTTTCCCTTTTCCCAGTCTGTTTCACACTTCAGCACTGTGTTGGACGGTATGAACCTCCATGCCGTCTCCGACCATTCTTTTTTTTTTTTTTCCCATTATTCCCTATAGTAGGTGGCAAACAGATGGACCTCACTCACAGAATGGAATTTATGGGAGCACCATATGTTCTCTCATTTTGGTTTTTTAGATCTTGATATTTCCACTACCAGGTTTTTTACTAAATTAAATTATTTTATCATGGGGACAGAAAAGAAAGCATCAAACCAACCAAAGCAGAGCAAGTGTGTTTGTGCTATCTTGTAATTCGCAGTTTCAAAGGGGAAGAAACATTATTGGTTAGGTGAGGTTATTTAACTACCCATGCAATGTTTTTTTATCTTATGATGCTCTGAAGACTAATCGAACGTCTTGTTTTCCTTTGTCGCTAGATTGTTGGAGTTGGTATAGATACTGAATTTGGAGAATCTATGAGACCATCGATGGGCAGTTGATACTGAACTTGGGGAATCTAGTGAGACGGTCGATGGGCGGTTGATATGGTACACATCAGATCATGGCTCACAATTCTACATGATTTGACACCTCGTAAAGCTGTTGCTTTTATGTACATTTGCGATTTTTTAATCCTTACATTTGATTAGACTACTATTTATGCTTTTATATCCCAAGCTTCTTGTGTTGAGTTCATGTTTTACCTCAGTAATTTATTATAGTTTCCAGCCATTGAGGTTTAGAGAAAATCAATTCTGAATTTTGAGAATTTGTTTTCAACTTCATCATTTGGATTTGATCTTGGGTATCATATCAGGATGTACCTTACAACACATCTGAAACTCCATTGCCTTAATTGGGACATTAGAAAATATATTAAACTTACAGAAGAAACAAGACTCATAAGGGAATGAGGCTGGAAGCGAACAATAAAAGCAGGCCTGGGCCTAAGTCTGGGATAATTAAGATCTTTGGTGAAGCCTGAAGGGCATGTTTGTATGCAAGGACATTTGAGGATTTCTTCGAATTTATGTTTCAACACAAAAGTTTGTTTTGGGAGTGTAATCCTAGAATAGCCCTCCCGTAAAGTGTCGTCTTCCAGATGCACAATACTTTTTAATTGTTCGCTCTTATCCTTGATGAGGACAGCATTAACACAACCGAACATGTCCTAAATTTATAGCCTAATATGCATATTGAATTCTTGAATGGAGGAACAATATTCGTGCAGCTGACCCTCTATCGTTGGGATAAGGTTTATGATGAAGATGATATGATATTATCTATACTAGTGGGTCGCATGTGCGTTGCACGTTAGTGATTGTAAGGGCCTTTTTGGAAGAAGTGGCAAAATAAGAAAGTTTCAACACAAATGACAGTTTGGAATATTAGTTTAGAGGGGTGAATATGTAAATTGTGGCAATTCAAAGCACAACTAAAAAATCAAAATTCTGAAGTCCATAGAATTAGATATGTAGTTATAAAGGGAATTATTTGGAAATATAAAAAAATGAAATAAAAAATAATTAAAATTGTTATTACGGAACTGTTTTGGAAACATCTATTCTACTTATTAAAGAGAGAAGCCGGTTCTTACATTAAAAACTATTAAAATGTCAAATGACCTTCTTCAATTCCTTTTAAAGTGTTTTGGTAATTACGTTCTTATTTCAAAAATGCCTATTTTTTATTTTACTTTTTTTTTTTTTTTTTTACAATTTTTAAGGGTGTTTTAGTAATAATACACTTTTACTTTTCAACACATTATGAACAAGCATTAATGCGTTCACTTGAAATGAAATCTTCCTTGAGAAAGTATTTAATGTAGAATATCAATCGTCAATGTTGATGATGGACCACAGTGTGAGCCACGTGGCACATTATTATAGGCCACTTATCATACAGATGTTTGGCCCATCTATAATAGATATATGCAACAAAAATCAGCCTGATTAGTAATTCCTAACCTTTCGATCATGATGCTTGAAATCCCTGTTTACAAATAAACCATAAAAAAGACTAATCTAACGGATAGAAATTGCTAATCCGAATGAATTTTGGTACACGGTCCACCTAGGGACGGGCCTAACATTCATACGGTCATTTATCTCTTACTAAGAAGAGTGTGTCACGTGGCTCATAATATGGTCCATCATCAATGTGGATGTTTTGACAAAAATCATTTTTTAAAGTTACTGGTACATACCTCATCTATATAACAAAACGGGGAAGTTGTCTCCCCATCTTATCTATTTAGACAAAGAAGGGCTGAGATCTTATCCCCCAAATAGATGGTGGATCTCAGCCATCACACCCAGTTTTGACAAACGCTTTGATGGAGAGTGCCATGGGCACTGGCCACCCATTATCTATATAACAAGTGACAGTGGTTGTCTTATACCCCTCTTATCTTATATGGCTTCAATAATGAGTGGCTGAGATCCACTATGCTTCATAGTGATGGCTGAGATTAACTCCCACTCGATTTTGACAAACACTTTGTCGGAAAGTACCGCGGGCACGGGCAACCCATGCATATAACAAGACAACTCAGTTGTATTCTCTTATCTTATCCATCCATCTAATGTGGACGGTTAGATAAAGAGTGGTTGAGATCAAATCCATCGATCTAATGCGGATGGTTAGATTTCAGCCACTCAATCCGCCTCATTTGACCTCAATTTATTCAAAATTTGAATTTCAACACCGTTATTTTTTGTTATTTCTGTTATTTTACTATTTCTCCCTCCGTGCGTTACAATCCGTTATAACAGCCGTTGTAATGGAAAAAACGGTAACGCCCCAGTCCGTTATACCGTTTGATTTACAAACGCTTTTGTCGGAGAGTGCCATGGGCATGGGCCATTTACTATTCTATATAATAAAACACATTGGTTGTCTCCCTACTTATACCTCCTCTAATCCTCCCCCAAATGGACGGTGGATCTCCGCCACTCACCTGATTTTGGCAAATTCTTTGTCGAGGAGTGCCGATGGCACGGGGCACCCACTAGTTATTAAAATAGTAAAGATCGCATAGTTCAAGAGCCATGGATGTTATCATGTTGCATACTGGTGTCGTTTTACGTTGGCCAAATAATACTCAAAATCTACAGTTAAAAACAAACCTTGAAAAAGACTAATTCAACGGATAAAAATAATTAATCAGGATGAATTTTTGTATGCAGCTCTATCTAGGGATGGGTGAAACATCTATACAGTCATCGATCTCTAAGAGTATGCCATGTGTAAGGTGTTGCTACATGTAAGGTGCACATGCATCTCACGTGGCGGTCTCCTAGTGAAAATAATGACATAGTAAGTAGTTAAGCAGGATCAAAGGGTTGTGTTGAAAATAAGGATGATGACATGAAAAAGGAATTAAGTATTTATCAAGGGGTTGTATTAAAAATGTAATTAATGGCATTAGAGTTGTCAAGGTAATTAATTAACTTTTTTTTATGGAGAAGGGCATTTAATGAACTAATAAATGCTTTTTTTTTTCTACCGGCAGAGGTGCTTGCCATGCCTAGGTGAATGTCTTGTGATCTGTCCCATCTAGGGGTGTCAATTTTACCCGTTTAACCGGAACCGAAAACACCGGTTCCGGTTCCACATTTTTGGGAACCAATTAAAAAGTAACCGGAAGCAAAACCGAACCGACAATAATGATTCCGGTTATGGGTAGCCTAATATGGAACCGGAATCGAACTGATAAGAACCGGTACAAATAAAAAAATATAGTGTAAATATTCTCAAGATTTGGCCCAATATACTCGGAACCGGAACCGATATAAATACATAATCAGTTCCGGTTCCGGATCCATCACTTTGAGAACCGGAACAATTAAGGAACATAACCGATAAGAACCGGAACCGATTGTTCCAGTTCTGGTCACCTTAGGAATCGAACTGGAATTAACCCGTTGACACCCCTAGTCCCAGCCCAAGTTTTGCACCAAGAACACTTGTATCAAGGGTTAGTTTAGAGGGGTGAACTATTTTGGGTCCTAAATGTTGAGACTTGAGACCAATTCTTGGTCCCTCATTGTGGGGCAAAAAATTTCTCCCTATGGCAGCCCTTCAATTTTTAAAATTTTAAGATGTATAAGTGAAAGAAACCTTTCTGCTTTCACCTTGTGGCGGAAGTTAGTCTAGTTAAACCTCGCCACGTGGAGAGGGGGTAAGGTGGCCAAACAGGTGGAGGAGGAATCTTTTTGTTTCCACCACCCCAGCTGGCACCTAAGAACCGAGTCTGTGCAGGGATTGAAGTCTATTATGTCACCTAAGACAATACCAAGCCCAGTTTCTAATAGGAAATGGGGAGGAGAAAAGAAGTGAACACAGGAAAAAGAAAAAACAAGAGTTGGGAATACATCTCTTTTCGTTTTCTTTTGTTTTTTCAATGAGTAGAGAAAAATAAAACGGACATACCTATTAAGGGGACATTTGTGAACTCAAAAAAAAAAAAAAAACTTTATAACTTAATTAAGTCAAGAAGTTGAAAAAATAGTTAGATTGTGTTTACTTTGTACCTTCTAACCATTAAAAAATAATCACAACAAATGGTAAAAGATTTGGCTTTTAACTTCTCAAGAAGTTACTTTTGCTTGCTTCAATTTAACTATAAGTTGAATTGAAAACTTTAATGAAGCTTTGATAATATCATATTCTCCCCCTCTAATCCTCTAAGGGGAATTATAAATGAACACTTAAGCTAATGCGGAGATGAAATGGAGATTAAATAGCAAACTGAAATGGCGAAACAAAATTAGACTTGAACTCCACCCTCCTTCCCCCCCCTCCCCCCTCCAAGGGGTTAGGGACCAAGGGTTCTATTGGTTGAACAAAAGAGGGGTTCTTGTTCGTCGATAAAAGAGGGAGTAGAAGAACTCGTTTCAAAGAACTTCATTGGTAACATCCCGAATCATCTCAACTGTGAGAACCACAGTTCTTTGTCTGAGCAAGGTACCATTTTCAATTTGAACCGTCCTTCTTCTTCATGTACCAAGGTACCATTTACTGCTCCCGTTTGTTTGAACTCTACTTTCTTTGACATGAACGCGTTAGGGTTTGTTAATATTATTCACACTTTGAGAACGTTTGCATGCTCGTGTGCATATGCAAAGGTTTGAAGATAGTTTCTACAACATTCTATTTCACATGTAACTAATTATAACTTCTCATGCATATTAACTATAATTTCTTTTTCAAACATTATGGACTACATGTCGAGTTATTTTAGAAAACCCATGATCCATTTCATCGTGGATCTAAGATCAATCAACACCATCTAACGGTGGGGGTGGCTATGCCTGCATCATCTAGGCCCGCTTAGGGTTGGGCGAAACATCAAAACGGCCAGTGATCTTTAAGAGTGTACCACGTGGCTCAAAGTTCTACTCTTATTATGGGGTTTGTACAGGGTTTTCGTGTTCTCCTCCACTTCAATCTCTCCTTCTAATATGCAGTATCGCCTTCTTTCTTAGAAATTGAAACCTCTAATAAACCCTGGTCGCTACTATATCGAAACCCTAATAGCGAAAGAGTTCGTCGGATTCAATGGGAAAGAAGAAGTTCATCGACAAGAGAAAAGCTGCAACGTTTCAGTTATTCGCAAGGGACTCGTCCGATCCGAACTACGACGGAGGACCGGCAGGTGACCGAGTTTTTGTAAGGGTTGACAGCAATCCATACTCCATTCATGGATTCGGTGATGAAGACGGCAACGATGTTGCGGCCATTAATAATCCTGGTTTTTCTGGAGAAACTCGTTTCGTCAAAGACCCAGATTCCATTTGCTGATGCACCAGGAGATGACGATTACGATGAGGATGAGACGCACAGTAACCAAATTCGAACTCCGGTGACCAGTGCTGCACCTCTACCCAATGATATAAGGAGGGAAGTCTTGGAGCTAGGCTTTCCGGATGACGGTTATAATTACCTTCTCCATTTACGAGAAATTAAGAACACTGGAGGCGGTTCTGCGTTTTATCATAATAGTAAGGCGAAGCTCGATCAACTCCCATTTGATGTAAAGGTCGGTAGATTAGACTACTAAACGAAATTTTGTATTTTTAAGGTTTTTGTTTCGAAGAACTTTTATCTTATTGTTTAATTTGTTTTTATATTTACAGGCTTATGATGCTTCCAGAGTACGGATTTCAGGAGCCGATGTCGATTCGAATGAGAATTTGATTTACAGTGTTGCATCGAAGACTGTTGGTGTGAGGATTCAGAAAGCCGTTGATCCTGAAGTAACGGCTTTGCTTGATGATAGTGACTTGTCTCGGTTTGGATCGGATGTAGAGGACTTGGAAGAGGATTTTGTGGTGCGGGCAAATCTTCCTGAAGAAGGGGAGGATGTAATTGTAGATAAGAAGATGAATTTGGTTGAGCAACCCGAAAATCAAAATTGACAATTGTGGTCCTCAAGAAGGTGAAGTCAACTCCATTGGTGGGGATGAATCGAGCAGTCACCAGTTGGAAGCGGGAAGTGAGTGGGTTAGTGATAAGCAGAGAGTACGTCGTCTTTTGGATGAGCAGTTTGATCTGGTTCATTTTCTCTTTCTCATGTAACTTCTTTCCCCCCCAATCTTATCTAATGTGCTAGTTAAATTGTCAGGATTAGGTATCGTGTTTGCGGAAATTTCAGTTAGATATTGCATTTTAATGTGGAATTCCAACTTTTGAAATTTTATATTCCATCTATGCTTGCTTGTTGATTGTTGTAGTGTTTAAAAGTGACATTTTCTCAAGCATTTTACCCATTGTTTGGAAAATCATAATAAGAAGTCGCGCAATGCCTCTTAACTAAAGTCGATAGAAAATTTTGATATCGCCAATGAATGCAATTGTTTAAGCTTTAGGCTCTGCTTGGTGTCCTGTCTGTAGTTTGTAGGAAAACGTTTGTAGGCAAATATTTGATAATCAAATGTTTGCACTGACAAACATTTGTTGGGAAAATATTCATATGGTTGGGTAGGGGGGAGCTGTTAGGGGAGACCAAAGGGGATGAGAGGGTCATTTGCCTATTGTTTGCAGCCACTTTTTTGGCTGCAAACATTAGACCACGTTTTGGCAAAAAATGAATGGGTCTAATACAAATATTTGTTGGATGTTGCGCCACCAAGCACATGCAAATGCCACAAATGTTTGCGCGCAAACATTTGTAGTGCTACCAAGCAAGGCCTTAGTTGCAGGAGCCTCCTGCCAAGGTGCCATACCTGCTTTAGATCCCATTGCCACTCCCATTTCCCATCTTGTCCTTTTATTTATTTATTTATTTTGAGGGCGCACCACTGCTGATGCGCCCTAGTTAATTGGGCCCCTAAGTTGGCTGCTAACAAATACATCTGTTAGAAATTATGAATTTTCCAAATTCAGTATTATAATCTATATGCATTTATAGAGAGAACTTTCAAGAAAACTTAACTGAGCTTCAAGTTGACTGTCGTGTTTTCAGAACTGATGTAGTTTTTCTGGATATTTTCTGTAAAATAAATTACCAAGTCAAGCAAGTAACCTGAGGTGTCTTTGTATATTTTTCGTGAAATAAAATATTTTTCCTCATATTTACTTATTCAATTATTGCATCAGCTGGATGCTATTCATTTGTCCTTGTGTTCTTCATTTTAGGAAGTACGCATCTTGCACCATTTATCCATTTCTGGCACCTACACTCGTTTATTCAATTGAGAGGAACCGCATTTGTGACATTTTAATGCCATTCTCACATCTACAACTTTGTGTTCCAAATACTTCTAGTCTGCTGGTTAAATAGGTTATCTACCTGATCTATTTTTGCCGGAGTGGGTTCTTCTGTCTATATTGTTGGATTGTTCTTTTTTAACCTTGGGAAATTGTTTTCTTGTTTTCCATATATCTCGGACTAACTCTATCATTTTTCAAGAGAACATTGTCTATTTATATCTTTTCCTCTTGTTTTTAATACGTAATTACATAACATCTCCCATCCTAATGTTTTTCTTGTTTGTACTACAGCTAACACTTCAGGAGTATGGAACAGACAGTGATAGTAATTATGATGGTTCCATAGCTGCAGAAGGTGAATCTCTTGCAGGTAAGCTTAACCATGCCCTTAAAGACCATGTGGTGGATGACTTGGAGCTTGTTGACAAGTATAAAGTTCCTGTGGATTTCTTACATGGGAATGAGGGACCAAACAATGGGGAGCTTGTGGACTCGGCTGCTGATGTGATTCGGCGGTGTGCAGAGTACGCTGAGATGTATAAAAATGAAAGTCGAGATAACGAGGAGGTGTTTCTGCAGGAAAGTAGTGATGAATCCTGGGACTGTGAGACTATTGTATCTACATATTTGAATCTTGATAACCACCCTGGGAAAATAGAAGCTCCAGGGAAGACTAGAAAGAAGAAACTGGCTGAAACTGTCCCTACAGTTTCGAGTGCCAGCAGTCATGTGATTTTTCTTCGAGGAAAGGCAAAGCTTCCAGTGGATTTCTTGCCTCACAGCAGAAAAGCTGTTGTTGAGAAGGAGAAGAGAGCGCCGAGCTTGAGAACCGACCAGCAGAAGAGGAGACCACATGGTGAGGAGTCAAAGGAGGAAAAGAAAGAACGGAAGGTAACTGCTGATTATTGTTGAACAAGCTGCCTGCATGTTTTTAAGCCCAGATATTGGACTATGTTCGATCATGAATGACATTTTAACTGAAAAGGTTGAGTTGCCTTGACAATTGACACAAACACTCAAAAACCAAAAAAAATGTGCTGTTCATTTTCCTGAAAATACAATATTTTGTAATAGTACGTTTAGTGAATGCTAATGTGGTTGACAATGAATTTCTTTATATGCAAGCTACAGTAAAAGAGGAGCGACGAGAGGCACGACAAGCAAAGAAAGAAATAAAGGGGTTGTACAGGTGTGAAGCCCAGCGTGCCCAGAAGGCTGCTGCTATTTCTGGGCCATCTTCCGTCCATCTCATCTAAGGTAACTGATTTTTTATTTTATTTTATTGTATTGTATTTTTTTTATATTTAGAGGAATTGCTGCTAACCCCATATAGTTGAAATAAGGCTTATAATGGTGAATAAATTGGAGTTGCTACTCCATATTTGGATCTCAAATCAGAGATAATCTTGTTTCCTTGGAGAATTGTCTATCTTAAACTCTTAATATGTAAATTCATCTATCTAGATAGGCCCATGATATAAATTCATTTCAACTTGCAGTAAGAATATAGGTATTTATTTTTTAATATAATACTTTAGTTCCATATATTTTTCACATTCTTTATTAGTCATGCCCAGGGCTGTCAATGGATCAGGTCCGAGTTGGATTGGTGCTGATCTGGTACCAATCTGATAAGAAATCTGGACCCGATCAGATCAGTCAAATTGACTTCTGAAACCGATCTGATATGATTAAAATGGTTGAGGATCCACTCTGATCCGAAAATGCGAGGTATTTTGTATTTAATCATTTTAAGCCTATTTTTTTTATGGTTTTTTGGTATTCAGTAGTACAACACTACTACCATTAACTGTTGCAACATGAATATAATCACATGAGAAGCAATAGTTGCCAACAAAAAACCGCTCGTCTCTCTAACAACCCACAATCATACAAAAAAATAAAGAACATACTATTACAATTAGCATCATATTCCCACCAGAAGAGGTGGAAGTTGGTGTAGCAACTGATAAACAAATCAAGTTATAAAAGATGATTAAAAGAAAAAGAAAACACCAAGGCAACTAATAAAACTTGAATTGTAAAAATTTATTTACCTTGTGGACTTAGGTAGCAAGCAATCCTGTTAACATACAAGAGCCTCCAGAGATCTGGAAGCATGAAACTACGATATTGATCAGGTACCCTACTCCTGGTACTAAATGCCGATTCTGATGCGATGGTTGATACTACAATTGTAAGAATATCAAGAGCCATTTTGATAGTATAGGATACACCAATTCAATATCATGAACTCTTGGTTACTAGAGAATTTGGACTTCCAAATAATGGTCTTGTTATGATTTTTACATTAAGCTACCATAACCCTCACGAAGGTGATGCGTTCAAATGAAGAAAGACTACAACTCATGTCTGCTTTCGAAGTTGAAGCTCGACTATTATTCAAATTCGGCATCCAATGAGCTGCATATTTAGAGTAGATATCAATTATCCATTTCTGTAACTCAGCCTCACTACCATATATGAGGCTGTAGTAATACTCTAGAAACTTTAACTTGAATTGTCGATCAAGGATAATTGTCATTACCAAAACCAAACTCCATGCACTCCAATACTTGCTAAACTTTCTTTTCATGCTTTCTATCGTCGTCTTAACAGAAATGTCAATCGCTCCAACACCATTCAATCAAGCTCAAAAGAATTTTACACTCCTTAAGAAAATATATGTTTGTAGTTGGATGCTTGCAACCTGAGTAAAAAAAGATAAAAAATTGGAAGCATTGTTAAAGGAAAAGATACACGAGTACATAAAAAGTATACTTGGCATTAAAAATAAAGATGCAAATTTGGAAATTTAAAATTACCTGTGAGAGAATCGTAGCATCATAAAAGATCTTCAAAAGTTACAAATCACACTTTGCCTTTTCCCACTTTGGCGTTGTCTTGAAATCATTTTCACATTTTAAACAAAAAAATTCTTCTTTGTACTCCAGTTCAACATCGAGCATGAGATAAGTGGAGTTCCATCATTGAAACGTCAAGACACTTTTTTGTTGCTGGTAATTTTACTTGATCCATTGCAGGTTGAAATTTTCGTATCCTTTTAGTTGTTAATCTAACATATTTGACATTTTCTCGAATCTTAAAGATCACATCCTCTATCACCAACAAACCACCGTGGACAACGAGGTTAAGAATGTGGGTAGTGCAACGTACATGAAATAACTCCCCACATGACACAAGCAATCCATCCCGATCCTCGTTCATCCTCATAACCATTGAATCCTTGGCGGTACAATTGGAAATATTCAGGGAAATACAAAGTTGTTGTGATTGAAGTTCTTGTTCGGGTTTTGGTTTCGAGTTTTTTTTTTCAGTTCTACTTTTTTTATTGTTGCTTTGATTTTCATAGAGGTCTGATGGCATATCTGAATTTTGATGTTTTGTGCTTGAAATGGTCGAAGAAGTCGACCGACCGACCTTTGATGGATCTTGAATGACCTGAAAGTGTTGGATTTCATTTGTTCTCTATCTGAATTTTGATGTTTTGTGCTTGAAATGGTCAAGGAAGTCGACCGACCTCTGATGGATCTTGAATGACCTCTGTGTTTGAATTTCATTTGTTCTCTCTATTTTGTTTGTAGAATCTTCTGAGTCTGTTTCTCATCTGAATTTCAGGTGCGATAAACAGAACAGCATAGAACTCAATAGGCATCATTTACAAGTGGAGCAGAATGCAAATTATCTTATCCAAGGCCTTCAAAGTCTTCCCTCTCCTACAAGTCCATGCCTCCTCTACTTCTTCTTACTCTCACCTTATCCTGTTCCCAAGCTTGTCACCTCTTACTTAACCTTTGGTCACCTCGTTGATGCCCATGTTATAACTGAGAATTCGAAAGCTGTGCATGCTTTGCCATGGAACCTGTTTATTTCTGCCATGTTAAAAATGGATCTTGTAGGGAGGCTCTCTCCGTCTATAATCAGATGGTGGACATGGGCATCAAACCTGATAACTTCACCTACCCATCTGCTCTCAAGGCTTTGTGCTGATGAATTTGATCTGAATTTTGAGAGGGAGCTACATAGATCCATTAATACTAGCCACCTTGAATGGAGCTTGTTCGTGCAAAATGCATTGGTCTCAATGTATGCAAAGCATGGAGAAGTCGATGTCACACGTAGCCTGTTGTTTGAGAAAATGCCGGAGAAGGATGTTATTTCTTGGAACTCAATGATCTCTGGATATGCTTCCAAGGGGTATGTGGGATCAGTCCTTTTGAGCTGTTCGAAGAGGATGTGGACGGGTCCTTTTGTTTTGTTATTGTTTCTAGTATATTTGTTGGGATGTTTACTTCTTCCTAGAGTTTCTCCATTCACCTTCTTCATCAGTAGGAATGCAGATTGCATGTTTGCAATTAAAATTTTCCTGAACATAAAATTGGGAATCGTTGCAAATTAATCATTACAAAAGTTTTAATTCTCATCGTTCTTGTATTTCTGCCGGGATTAATAAAAAAATTCCCTTCACCAGATTATTTTTTTGTTACACGTCTGATGGAGTGATGGGGGACATGGGTCATAATCAAAAAGTTCATCTGATCAATAACCAATATTTCAAAAGATTAATACGGGCACATTCGATCCAATGGTCATGTACAATATGGGCACAATTGACCCAATGGCAAGCAATAATCTATATAGGACCTATTTTGTCTTCTTAATGTGTGGGACCAACATATGTGAGCTGTGCAGGACCAAATAATGCGTAAATTTTGAAATTTGCTTATGCAAAGTGCGAATCAGAGGTAAGAAAATAGTGGGGATGCGCAAACCATTGCACGCGCAATGGCGAACCAAACAGACCATAAGATATAAAAATAAAAGAACACGAACATAAATGGTAAGAGAGAAGTAGAACGAGATGGGGAGGAAGTTGGGGTGTGTTCGCTGTTTTGTTGTTGTGCCCTTTCTTCTCCTTTTGTTGGTTTGTTTCGTTCATAAAAAATAGAAGTTTAAAGATTACTTGACAATAAAAAAATTCCGTTGCCGGGACTTGAACCCGGGTCTCTCGGGTGAGAGCCGAGTATCCTAACCAACTAGACTACAACGGATTAATATTAACTGGTGAAAATTTTGAATTCTTATTTTTGCATGACCTAAGAGGACTTTGGATGCAGTCGATGCACAGGACTCTCATGGCCCTACATAACCGCATGGAAAAATCAAGCTGATTAGTTATCTCTAGCCATAGATTTTAGCACTTTTTAAAGATTGATTCTAGCCGTTGGATTCGAGCATGTTTATGGGTACAAAATCTAACGGCTGGAAATCATCAATCAGGCTGATTTTTAGGGCCACGAGAAAGAATTATGTAGGGCCACAATAATTCTCTGCATCTGAAACTTAATTTCTCTCTCAGTTACAGATTAACAAACCCATCCGAGTCACTGAGTTAGTAAGAGAAGAAGTCTTTCTTTTTGTTTGGGTACACAGAACCAACGGCTATAAATCATAAATCAGGCAATTTTTTTGGTCTGTAGGTCCACCAAGGGATGACCAATAGGCTCATACGGTCATCTGATGGTCAGGATCATTCAATCTCTATGAATTCAGGGATCACCCAAGAAGTGATCAGTGACTTAATCATCCAGATTGATGAGCTAGCTAGTGGCCCCACATGCTTGAAATATGTTACATCATATCAGTTTTTAAAATCAATCAGTCAACAGAGAAATCATAGAAAAGTATGATGCCATCATTTCCATCAATCTAACCGCATTTGTTCACAATTCTACAATATTATCTTACCATTGGGACCATCAAATCATTAACGAAAAAAACCAAAAGTAGTTGCTGACAATAGTGTTCCACAGTAAGTCCCACCTAAATCCAACGACTCACAACCTTCCCCCACCATAAAAAATTGACTTATTTAAAACTTTTGGACTGGAGCCATATTTGAAGCTGATAAATCTTAACAGAAAGTCTCTTAAATTGGAGAATTTCCATTCTTGGGTGACTTGTCCTCAATCTATATCTTAACTAAAATTAGCAGACCTACTAAATATAGTTGGTTTCATCTCTATCTCTATATATTTGTTTAATCTTCTTTCATCATTCAGCCTTCAAAGTTCTATGATGGGTATGGTGTTTTGTCTCAGAATTCTTCTTCTTCCACTATTTCTGTCACAATTTTTGCTAAATTTGGCGGAAAATGTTACGGTTACTGTGAAAGTGGTGACTGCCAGTGCTAGAACAGACGATAACTTTGTATGTGCAACTCTAGATTGGTGGCCGTCCGACAAGTGCAACTACAACCAGTGCCCATGGGGAAATGCTGGCATTTTCAATCTGGTGTGCATTTTAATCTGTTTATAGGATTTGAATAACCATCAAATATATATACTTATGTGGGTTTGTGATCTTTACAGGATTTGAATAACACAATTCTTCCAAAAGCTATCAAAGGTAAGTGGATCAAATAACTTGTGTTCCTTCCTTTTAATGCTCGAAAAAATGTTGGCGGGCTCAGAATTTGGAGAGTCGAGTCAGTTCGACGATCTTCGGATACCAAGTCCAAACAATTTTAACACAGTTTCTTCATATAGTCTATTCCCTGATCTTTGTTGGAGTTTATATATATATATACTCATGCTATTCTTACTAATAAATGACTAATGGACGTGGGGCCGACATGCAGATGAGTCTTAAGCTGATTTTTCCTCACAAGTAATTTTTAAAACTTTTCTAGCCCTATCGAATATGGACCTAAATTTAATAGTGAAAATGGATGGTCCAAAATTTTTCAACTTGCAATCCACTTTTTCACAAGGCTACAAGTGTTGGAATGGACTGATTTTTTGTGAGGTAATTGGTGTCCATGTTGAGAAGAATATCATCACAAAAAATTCACCGATAACTCATCTGCGTGTGGGCCCCACATCCATTATTCATTATATTAGTAAGAATAAGATGAGTCAACGTATCCCGGCCCTATATATATATATATTCACTGTTGGGAAATGACCATTTTTCCCAAGTTATTTTCATAGGGACATTGGTGCAAGTACCTTGTTTCTCAAGGTGTTTTATCTAAGGGCCTGTTTGATTGCACAGAAAATTTTCCCGAGAAAATACATCTGGGAAATGCCTTAAATGGCTGATTGATTGCAACTGAGAACACATCTTTCAATCATGTGAGAAAATAAAGGCGTATTTTCAGGTGGAAATGAATTCTCACCTATCTGGATGGGAAAATTATCCAGATTTAAATGGCTTGGTAGGGAAAATTATGCAGATTTAAAATGGCTCTCTAAGAATGGACAGTTGTGTTTTCCCAAGGAAAATGCAATTTTCCCGCTTGGCAATCAAACACGCCCTAAGGTTTGTCAGTTTCTTCAGAGCTTGAATGTTGTTGAAATTACAGCTTTCAGTCCTCTAAGAATCAGAATTGGAGGTTCACTGCAAGACCAAATCCTTTACAAAGTGGGAAACAAAGTTAGAGGGTGCCCCAACTTGCAAAATGACACCAAGGGATTGTTTGGGTTCAGCCAAGGTTGCCTCACCATGGAAAGATGGGATCAGATCAGTAACTTACTTAGTCAAACAGGGTGAAGATTATTTCATCCCCACATCTTTTCCACATCCTTCTTTTTTCTCTTTTCTGCTAAACAAATAAGACTTCAAAAACATATTAGAACTTAGAGAAGATACTAAAATGAGATTCATGATTGAATGTTGCAGAGCTTTGGTAACATTTGGGTTGAATGCACTCTATGGGAGGAAAAAGATAACTGATGATGGTCTATATGGAGGTGACTGGAACCCGAAGAATGCTCGCGATTTCATTCAGTACACTGTCTCAAAGGGATACAAAATCGATTCGTGGGAATTTGGTAACTAGAATCATAACTCGAGTTTATAAATCAAAGGCCCCAAACTCATTCTATTCTTCTCATACTAACACCAAGGTCTACCTTTTCGTAAGGAAATGAGCTATGTGGAGGTGGCATTGCGGCAAGGGTAGAGGCTAACCAGTATGCGAAAGACGTAATCATCCTCAAAAAGCTCCTCAATAAATTGTATAAGAATTCCTCAGCACAACCAAAATTACTAGCTCCAGGAGGCTTCTACGATCAGAAATGGTTTTCTACCTTCCTTCAGGCTTCAGGGCCTAATGTTGTTGATGGGATAACCCACCATATCTACAACCTAGGTGCAGGTATCACT
The DNA here is from genome assembly GCA_035048495.1 of Euptelea pleiosperma. Lineage (NCBI taxonomy): Eukaryota > Viridiplantae > Streptophyta > Magnoliopsida > Ranunculales > Eupteleaceae > Euptelea > Euptelea pleiosperma. Next base: position 11,217,837 of record CM068550.1, on the reverse strand, counting down.
CTGGTGTCATATTATTGTATACTTAAAGCTGCAAGTATGCTTGTTAGATGATCGCAACGCATATGTGCACACATGCATGTCCAGGTGTTGATCCTAATCTACTGTACAAAATCCAAGATCCATTTTATCTTGATCGGATAGCTCAGACATACAAAGACCTTGAGACAACTATTAAAAGCTTTGGCCCATGGTCATCTGCTTGGGTTGGAGAAGCCGGCGGTGCATATAACAGTGGAGGCAAATATGTATCGCATACGTTTATTAACAGTTACTGGTAAGTGTTGATTTATATCTGTTTTCTCATTGAAACACTGTTCAATTAAGTTGTTTTTCCATAATTACCTCAAGTAACAAACACTCCCCCCATCTTGGAGTTCCATGAACAATGTGTTTCACTTTGACTAGGATTGGTGTTGGGCTTCTATAGGTACTTAGATCAGCTCGGCATGACATCGACCTTTGATCACAAGGTTTTCTGCAGACAGACATTGATTGGTGGAAACTATGGTCTCCTCAATACCACGACATTTCTCCCCAACCCAGATTACTATAGGTGGGTGTTTCATGGAAACAATCTCTAATGAGCTAATTTCAGTGATTAATCATACGGAAATGTTTCATCGTTTTTTTTTTTTCTAAAATTTCTTCTACCAGTGCTCTTCTTTGGCATCGATTAATGGGAAAGAATGTTCTGTCAACTACTCACAATGGCTCCCCTTACTTGCGTGCATATTCTCATTGTTCAAGGAAGAAGGTATAACTAAATCATCTTCCTGTCATTTTTTACGTTCTCCGCAATTCTATAACTGTTTAGCATTGATCACCATTTTCTCAGAAGCTATGAACTTCAAACATAAGCTTTAACTTTCCTCTATCTCAGCAGGGTATTACTCTACTACTGATTAATATGTCCAACTCTACTTCCTTCGACGTTTCGGTGGCTAGTGACTTAAACTTGAATCCGAAGGCAACGGTCCAGGAGTCTAAAATGGTTCAAGATGGACATCAGAGAGAAGAATACCATTTGACTCCCAAAGATGGTAATCTTCAGAGTGATGTCATGTTGCTAAATGGGGTCCCCTTGGTGCTAACAGAAACATTAGACATCCCCCCTTTGAATCCTGTTCTTGCTAATCCTTCGTCCCCGATCAACATTGCTCCGAGTTCAATCGTCTTTGCCACTTTGGTGGACTTCAATGCTCCTGCCTGTGCTTGAGAGATTGTTTTGAAGATGTGAGGATGTCAGGGATGTAAAACAAGAACAGGGATCCCTTCAAGTATATTGTTTATTCTTTCTAGGTGCTTGGAACTGCCCTTCAAAACAGAGTTAGCCAGAGTTGCTTAGGTCCATGGAAGGCCACGTTGGCTGTTATAACATGGTGATCTTGAGTCTTGAGCTTTTCTAATACCTGTAAAGAACATTTATAAAAAAAATTCAGAGCAGAAGAAGATGGCTTCAATGCGACATCGAACTTTACTTCTACTTCGCACTTCTAACACTTGTTTTCACAAATTCTACATAACCTCATAATCATTTGATGCATCCCATCTAGGAGTTTTTGACATAAACTTGATCCTAACCTATAATTCATCAGACCAAATGACAGAGAGACATGTCGACGAATGAGTTCATCGAAAGTATTGCTTGGGGGCAGTTTTGAATCTGATCCAAGGTTATACTATCGACGACACGGATAAGAGGCATTTTAAATGTAGATAGCGGATATGAAAATGCGTGCACCAGGAAAATAGTCCTTCAAGATCATTTTCCAGGACCTTGGACACATACAGATATAGGAATCACATCGAATGCATTGATACCATGCTTCTCATTTTTGTTTTTCTGAAGGTAAGCATCACCATAACCCATCACAATATATTGATTTGATCGACCTTTTAATTTTCGCGCAGTCTTTTTAACAGTGAGATACTTGATAATATACAATTTTTATAGACGTGTTAACGAAATAAATACGAAAAGCACCAGGATTTAAGAAACAACCAACAATATAAGAAGGTCTCATAGAAGTATTCATGCAATATCCAGTGCCATTACCTGGCCGTATCGGGTATTCTAACCTCACAAAGGCTGTTGTTGTGAGTTGTGTGACCTGCATTCCCAGTTCCCAGTAGAGGTGTCAAGGGGTTGGTTCTAGTTTGGGTACTAGTGTACCAGAACCAGATCCTATTATAGATGATGGTTTTGGGTCTTGTTGGTTCCGATTCCAGTACTAAAAAAGTGGTCTTGGGACTGGAACTGATAATACTCAAATACTTCGATTTCGGTTTCTATTCATTTTGGGCCCGGAACTGAAATAAGTGGTCCTAGAACGGGGATAATCAGGACCGGTTATCATCAGGTTCTTAGGGGTACCCATTGGCACCCGAGCTCCCAGGCCTGTTCTTCTTGCAATTCTCACAGGAGTAAAACTTTAATGACAGTGCACTGCCTGACTGTATGGATGTTTGGCCAATCCCTAGTTGGACCTACAAACTAAAATCAGCCTGCTTTATGATTTCTAGGCGTTGGATTGGAATTATTTTCATGGGTTTATTTTAAGTTTTTTTAACCATGGGAATTTGAGCATTATTGACCATTAGGTACAAAGATCTAAAGGTTTGAAATCACTAATCAAGCTGATTTTTGGTTTGTAGGTCAACCTAGGGATTGGAAAAACATCCATATGGTCAGAGCCCTATAAGAGTGTGCCGCGTGGCTCATATTGTGTGCTGTCATTGGCCTCGAAGCGCTGTCATCGAAGTTTTACTCCCCTCACAGGACTGTTGGGGACGAGTAAAACTTGCATGACCACAGGTCAGCGACGTCACCTACATTACGAGCCACGTGGCACTTTTTAAAGGACAATAGGCGTATGGATGTTTGGCCAATCCCTAGGTGGATCTACAAACTAAAAATCAGTCTCATTAGTGATTTCTAAGCGCGGTGGTCATTTTCATGGGTTGATTTCCATTCGGGCAGCGTACTCTAAGAATGTGCCACGTGGCTCATATTGTGGGCGGTCAGGGCTTCCCTGACCGTCGCTGGTCAGTCAAGTTTTATTCGTTGGGGGAACCACCATGATTTTTTTTTGTCTAAGGGGGGACCCACCATGTCCTTTTGCAACCTTACGTTAATTACGTGTAGGAAAAAAAACGAGGGATGCGCAATACGCACCATGCTTATCCAATAATCTAGGGATCCATGTTCTTGAACACTCTAGTATAGCTTGGCTAACTGTAGTATCTTCTACAAGAACCTACGAGAACAATCGAACGATCTCCTTTTTAAATTCACACGCAAAGGCCTTCCTTTTTTCAACATTTTATCGAGAACGCCCTTGCCGGCAAATAGAAAACCAGGAAAATTCACTGAAAAACTAGGTAGTCTCGACGGTTTCTGTTCATGGAGACGATCTTATCAGGCGTCCAGCTTCGTCTTCCAACGTCATCGACGAGTTGCAGCAGAAGAGATTTGCTCGCTCGTCCTCAATTCTCTCTGAGCTTAACTGTGAACCCTAGAACTCTAAAAACCCTAAAATATTCGAAAGCTTTGAAGAAGAGTGATGGGTTTCTCACAAGAGGATTGGAGAGATTCGGGAAGAGCTCGTCGCGGCCGTTCGTTGTTCGATGCGAAGCTACGAAGGATGGAAGGGTAATTGTCGTGTTCTCTGTTTTGATTCTGTTTACTTATCAATGGATTTGAGTGAAATTTCGCAACTTTGGTATTGGTTTTCGATATTGTTCTTGTTTTGTTTCATTGTCATTGAAGAGAAATTGGGTACATTTTGGACTTCGACAAATTTGTCGAAGTATGGAATTTGGTGTGAGTTTTGATTTTTAAATTAAGTTTTGAGTTCCGTTTTCAAGTAAAGAAGAAATTGTTTTTTGATGAATTTCTGTGAAAATTTTCAGTTTCAGTCTACTTTATATTCTTTTACGTGATTTGTTTGTTAGTGGTCGAGAAGTGGATTTTTGTGTATTTCATATTGGATTTAAAAATAATAATTTATTGGTGTTTTTGTTCTAGTTCTGATTTGGTTGTCAATGAAGAGAACTTGAGTAGGTTGGCATAAATTTGGGTCGGGCATTTGCAGATTTCAATCAATTGTTTTTTTTTTTTTTTTGTGTGTGTATTTTACTAATCGGGGAGTTGAGTGGATTTGTGTGGAAGTTTGCAGTTTTATTTTTTGTAGGTTATAAATTAAGAGAGGTTCTGTATATTTTAATGAAATTGGGTGACCCAATTTTCAACATTTCTGATGTGCTTTTTTGTTTCAAGGGAAACTGTGTATGGTTTGAAATTTTAAATTTTGACAAAATTTCAACCCAAATACTTCCTCTTAAAAAGGTTCTTTACTTTTCTTTTCTATTTTTTTTTTCATAGAATGTGGTGCAATTGTGGTTTTGATTTTTTTGTATGTTCTCCTTCCGTTTCTTCTCAACGAAGAGCGCCACTATATATAGTTTTCATTAATTTGGGGTCTTTATTTCATGATAGATTACTCAACAAGAATTTACAGAGATGGCTTGGCAAGCAATTGTTTCATCGCCGGAAATTGCAAAAGAGAACAAGCATCAGATTGTAGAGACAGAGCATCTGATGAAGGCCCTGTTGGAGCAGAAGAACGGGTTTGCTCGGCGCATCTTTTCGAAGGTGGGAGTTGACAACTCCCGCCTTCTAGAAGCTACTGATAAGTTTATTCAGCGGCAACCAAAGGTAAGATCTGCTGGTTCTGGAATTCTTTGGTTTTTTCTGGTTGTTTCATCGTCTGTGAATAAATTTATCATCAGCATCTGATGTACACTTAATATAACCATGGACTACCAGCAGCATACTGGTACCTTTAGTGCACAGGAGGGAAGTCAGATCCACCATTCGATGGGTACCACCTAGGAGATAACCATGCCAGAAGTTTTACTCAATTGGATGATTTTGACTTAGCTCTATTGCACCCTGGTAAATAGTGAAAAAATATGGGGAAGTCTATTGAACTTATGCTTGTGATCATCTGGTCAAGTTATTTTTTGGTGTAGGAGATCTACCAATCAAATGGTGACTCACACTTCTCTACATGTATGCCACATGTCGGTATAGTGTTAGTAGACCATTCTTGGGGTTTATGGGTACCTTAGACGTCCTCTTTTATCATTTAGACTTATCAGTTGGACCTACGTTGTTCATACATTCTCAATTTACATCTCTTTCAAATCCCTTTTATCCTGTCTAATGCTGTTATTCTGATAAACTGATATTCTTTTTTTCTTGCATAATTCGTCCAACCACCCCAGGTTCTTGGTGAATCAGCTGGTTCCATGTTAGGACGGGATTTGGAAGCTTTGATTCAACGATCCAGGGAGTCCAAGAAAGAGTATGGTGATTCCTTTGTGTCGGTTGAGCATTTAGTTCTTGGTTTTACACAAGATCAACGATTTGGGAGACAATTATTTAAGGATTTTCAAATTTCTCTCAATACCTTAAAATCTGCCGTACAGGCCATAAGGGGACGCCAAACAGTTATTGACCAAGGTGATAATGGCTTTTCTTACTTACTCTCCTATCTCTGATTATATCTCCCTTTCCGTGATTACTTAGTTAAGATAAGATTACTTGCATTGCATGCGAGTACTCCTTGAAATAGTAGTGGAACTATTAGTGGGTAGAATTCCTGCATGGTTGTTGCTGGTATGAACTTGGCTTAACAATGGTCTATTTTGTGTGTTTGAAAGGATGTGTTATGCTCATTCAGGATGCTCATCACCTTAGTCAATCCTGTTTAAGCAAAGTTGCTCTAGTGGACTTGATGTTGTATCATCAAATTATTTTGGCATGCATTTAGGAACCTTTCTATGTTATGATATGTGCTCAAGATTTCGTTAACTTAGGCTGGGTTTAACTTTGAAGTTTCACATTTTGAATTTCTAACAGATCCGGAGGGGAAGTATGAAGCCTTAGATAAATATGGAAAGGATTTGACAGCTATGGCTCAGGCAGGAAAGCTTGATCCAGTTATTGGAAGAGATGATGAAATACGAAGATGCATACAGATCCTTTCAAGGAGAACAAAGAACAATCCTGTACTAATTGGTGAGCCAGGTGTTGGGAAAACTGCGATTTCAGAAGGGTAAGTGTCTACAGTGTTTGCCGAGTAGGGTGTAAACGAGCTAAACTGAACAGAACTTTGGCCAGGTGGGCTGGGGCTCATGATCCAAGGCTCAAGTTCAGGCTTGGCTCATCGAGAATTTTGAGAGCTCATGCTTGGCTCAAGCTAATATGTCTTGTGAGCTTGTCTTGAGGTCAGACTCAGTTTGTGAGTATCTAGGATCTCAGTCTCACTCCTGGTTTCGCTCGACTCATTAACACCCGTAAACACACACACTGGTGAGGTCTTTCTCTATGCTAGATGTTTATTTCAACTCTTACCTTTTCAACAGGTTGGCCCAGAGGATAGTGCAAGGAGATGTGCCTCAAGCTTTGATGAACCGCAAGGTGGGCATTTTACCGAGTGGCCTTAGCAATAAGTTTACTGCTAAAATATCTTACAGTGGCACTAGAAACTTGAAAGTTTAATATCCTGTAAAAATCGTGTTGCTCTAACATTTGTTATCAGATGACTTGAACTTACTCAAGCAGTATGGGCATACTAGTTTCTGGAGTTTAAAATATTAATTAATGATGGTTTCTTCAAATGTTTAGAGTTATTTGAATCACAATGGGTTTCTTTGTATCTGTCTATAGATTTCGTTCAACTTTTGGTGAAGATTTCGTTCAATTGTTGATAACTTGCATAGTGATAATAGTACATCATGGTTAATCCCACACCACATGCTCGTGTATGTTCTTAGCTATTATCATCCTACTAGTGACGTCCTTGTTCTATATAACCCTTCTTTTACATGAAGTGTTTATACATGCTCCAAGTCTCCAACAAATGCTTGTTTGGAACATTTAGGCTTTGGTAGCCATTATGTGGTAGAGTTTTAGAGGTGTTACGAAGAAAATAAACAAATCTCGGTTACAAATTAAGAACCTGATCTTTTCTTTGTTGCTGTTCCTTCATTTTTGCCTTTTCAAGTATGACTAAGGGTTTGACATTATTCATCTGTCACTATGAACACCTAGGCTCTTGAATGATAAGTAATTTGGACATCTGGTCACCTTGGTTAGCATTCTATTACCAGTGGAAAATAAAAAGTTAAAAAGAATCTAGGTTCGTATGTGATGGCTTTTCAAACATTGGTAAATATGAGGCTGAACCTCTGAATCTCAACTTATTATTTCGTTCCTTCTCTTCTTTTTTTTGTCGGTTTCTTCCTGTTGTAGTTCCTCCTTAAATCCTTTATCTTACAAGACATGTTAAAATTGATGTATCTGGGATTGCGCTCGATTTTTCATGACTCTAGAGTCAAGATGGATGTGATAAAGCATATAACAGTCTCCATTCCTTTGGACCGTAACTTTATGTTGATCATTCTTTCGTTTTCACCTTTTGTCTTTCTGTGTTGATTCTTTACTTATGCCTCATAATGGCCCAAAGTTGCAGATAGTTGGTCCTGATATTTTCTAGCAAAAGTGATGAGGCTATGGAATCCTATAGGGCTTCCAAAACTCTAGCTTCATTAGAATTCTAATTTCATTAGAACTTGAGCTAGAACTTCCAATAATTGCAATAAAGCTCATTAACAGAACTGCAATTTTTTAAGAATTATTCAAAGGCCCTTTCCTGCTAATTAATATATATTGGTCCCTCCACAAACTGTCCATAAATAGTCCTTTTAAGGTTTTTGAACATTCACTGTCACACCCTTGACTATTAAACTATTTAAATACAAGTACTTGAGTTTTAAATTTATCAATTGAACGCACAAAATACTTTCTTGAAATCTTTTAGAAAATATCTTATTTAATATTTATTAGTTATCACAAAACTTCAACAAACAATTTATCAATAAACAACGGATCCGACGCGCAAAAAACTTTCTTGAAATCTTTTAAGAAATATCTTATTTAATATTTATTAGTTATCACAAAACTTTAACAAACAATTTATCAATAAACAACGGATCCGGTTTTACGTTCAGTTGATCAAATCAGTTCATGTGGATATTTGCTTTAAAATTTTAGTGGATTCCTTATTGAGCACTTGCAATCTCACAGTAATATACCGGCTACCCAAACTATCCAGTTTGTAGCCTTATTTGACATTACTAGTTGATAATTCAAAGCAACGAGTATTGATTCCTTGAGAGCTACAAATCTCTCAAGTTTAGGGACAACATATAGTTTTAGCAGAATGAGGTTTGCACTCACTTTGACACTGAACTTCTCAAGTGCAGTCTCATTATCATCTTGTTTAGCGTAGGATAATCCGTACACCAATGTATAGACTTAGAGTCAACCACTATGATGACTGAGATATGATCATCGTATCTTGTTGCAATCATGTACATTATAGTCATTGTAAGTGAAGTGCCTAGCTTCATCCCGAACTGTGAAGATTTCAGGTTTACAAGGAACTGGAAATATAGATCTCCAAAAACCTGGAGATCTTAATTTCATCTCATGAAATAATAATGGTAAAATATGTATAAATATGCACATGATTAATCATAAGTTAATATAATAAAGTTACTAAAACACATAAAATAGGCTTTGTCAGGTAATACAACCCAACAGCCTCCTCACCCACCATCGTAAGTACCTTATCTTGCTTGACATATGGAAGGATGATCTAGGTCCAAAACACTTATTCCCCACTTATTAGCAAACTGATGGGATTGGTTGATTGAAGGATGACCACCTTCCTGAATCACGGCCACTTGCCTCACTTCTCCAAGTCCCTCATCCTACTAACATGTGGTCTGTACGCTCCACCTTGGACATGCCTGCACTCGCACTGCGTCTCTTCACCATGAATGCTACCACCGCCAATTTCTTCGCATAGGCAGCAGAGAGAAACTATGACCTAGCTGTATCTGGCTGGACAAAGAACTCCAAAGAAGAGCCAACAGATGATTCCATATACGGCTTAGTGAGACCTTTGTTATCCCTGGTAGCCTCCCCTTCATTGACCATGAGCAGCACCGTAAAAGAGAGCGGAGACAGTAATGGTCCTCAAAATTTCTATCCATCACACTTGCATCCGTATCTTTGCTTCTCCGAATTCAAACTGCTCCTTGGTTGAGATTAATTTCCAACAGACCTCCTAACATCTCCCCTATCCTCTTGAGCATGGTTGGAGACCAAGTGGAAGGGGAGTCCCTGAACGCTAACCCAAGACGACGCACTTAGCCGACTGTCGTTGAAAGCATTGAAGTCAGGTCACCATTTGTACAGGGAGATCAGGCGTCTATCCTCATCTATCCCATCAAGCATAGGAAAAAAAAACTCCCATCATTTTCATCATAGAGAACCTTCTTCCTGGTGGCAAATGAAAAGAGGCAAATGGGAGACCTTGAACCTTAAATCTTCCGGAAAGCCATCTCAATGCCCTCCAAGGAGGTTTCTATTGTGAAGCCTTGTAGATTAGAGCCTTACTCCCCTTACCAAAGGTTGCAAAAGCTGAGCTTGGATAGTGAGATGTGCACTTTAAGCCCGTTGAAGGAAAAAAAATCTGCCTCCCACATGCTTCCACCCACGCTTGCTTGAGAATGATACTTGAGTGGCTATTTTAGCATTACCTTACTTCTATAAAAGTGAACAACTGATAGCTACCTTTCCTCTGCTACACTTGAAACGTTTGAACTGGAGTTCTCGCTCTTAGGCAAGTATTGTAGGAGAAAGCCTATTACAGAAGTAAGCGTTGAACCTTCAATCTTAGGAGCGTGGGTCCCCTACTCTACACCAACTCATTCCATCGGTTGAGATTGAAGGTGGTTTCTTCTTTTCTTTCTCTTTCTCACACCCACCTACCTGTGAATGGGAACGGTTGGGGTAGGAGAAGGTTTCGATTGAATTGATCGTGGAATTATCCTTGTCTATTATCTTCGTAATAACGTCGTCTATTATTGAAGTTCGAACAACTCTCGTCACAGTTGTCTATTATGATAAAAGTGACTTACCGCTCTTTAAGGGGAGCGCCAGAAGGAAGGCTAGCTATATACACATGCACCTGCACACTAGAGATGCCTACGAGAGATCGAACCGAAGGGAAAGCTGATTTTTTCGAGCCAACGAAGGAATGCTATTTCTCTCTAGCAGTGAGAGCCGAGACCAGTAAAAAAGCAAGTACGCCTAGCTCTGTTAAGCTGTGTGCTTGCACACTTAGGTTAACTCTTGCTATTGCTTCTCTTGCGCGATGGCAATTTCACATGGAGCAAGGAAATAAATTTCCCGAAATTAACGAAATATTTCGCGAAATATTTCTATTTTCTAGGTTACCGACAGGAAAGAATACATACACGAAATGTTTCCATACATGTCGAAATATTTCGTGTTAACAGTAAATTTCGGTCAATTAACGGTGTAAATATGTATTATTTTGGTCGAAATGTTTCGACATCAATAGAAACATTTCGATCGAAGGTAGGAAATGTCCCATTTGAGCACCACAAATCTCATATTTGATCATTTAACCCCTTTCCATATATATATATATAGAAGGCCAATCCATTATAGACCGCTATGGTTATTCATTTCCACACTACATATGGTTGTATATTATGGTTTGATAGTTTATGAGTGTTTTTAGGCTTGTTTTTATCATTTCCCATACTTTCCAGAAACATTTCTATAATATTTCCATCATTTCCGCATTATTTCCATCATTTCCACGAAAATGTATTATTTCCACACTGGTCGAAATATTTCCATTTCCGGGCTGGTCGAAATAAACCTCGAAACCGAAATTTATTTCCTTGACATGGAGTAACAGTAACAGTAGCCTTCGGCAAAGGAGAACGCAAGGCAAGTTGGATAGGGTATTCTTTAATTTTGAGTTCAAGAACCTGAACTGAGATGGTCTGTCAGGCGCTAAACCTTGGTCTCTTTGACCACTCCCCCATTCTAATGAAGTGGTCCATTGAGGATAATAGGAGGAAATCGCTGTTCAGGTTCTACAACTATTGGTGTAAAGAGGAAACCTTGTTGCATCCTTGAGGCGTGAAAATCCACTAACCTCACGAAACTACTATTAGCATTCTTCAGCAGCTCAGCAATATTCATTCTACCTGATGTAGTATATTTCCTTCACAGGGGTTTGCCATTATTCTTTGTTTTTGCATTTAAAAGAGCTTTAGACATCCAAGCCGCTTCAGCTAACGATAGCACAGTCTCCCGCCAGGGACATCGGGACACCACCTTCTGCTCACCTCCGAGATCTTCACAACTCTCTCCTTACCCTTCCACACCTTTCAAAACAGAACGATTTAGCTTCAATCTTCACCTTCACAATTTGTTTCTTAAAGATGGACCTAATCCAGTACTAGGCTCATCCATATAAATGACTCAAGGATCTCCAATCAGGGAGATGGCAACATAAGCTTTCTCTTCATTACCACCGCTTACACCTCCATGAAATAGACCTTCAGAGATTCTTGTACTTAATTGAAAGACTGATTTTTAATTGGCATCTGAGTTCTTGAATGTAGGCAGCTTGTTTTCTTGAACTGCTTTGTTTTACTTGCAAAATTGAACTGTGAATTTTTAGTTTCTTGCAAGCGCAGGAGTGGTATGATATGTAACTATGATTACTTATCAAAATATATATATAACTATGATTGATGCAATCTGAATCTTGATCTAACCTGGTTTCCTTTTGCAGTTGATTTCCCTTGACATGGGTGCGCTCATTGCTGGGGCAAAATTCCGGGGAGAATTTGAGGATAGGCTGAAAGCTGTACTTAGGGAAGTGACAGAATCAGATGGGCAGATAATCCTTTTCATCGATGAGATCCACACAGTTGTTGGGGCAGGTAATTGTACTTACATGCTTAATTACCTATAATTATCTTATTCCGGACGACCAAGATTCTTTGAAAGCTTGTTGAAGGCTGTAATCATTTATGACAAAGAAGGTACAAATCAAAGTTAAGAAGTTCATGAGATGGATTATATTCATGGTGGTCTTTACTCTTGGTCATGGTTAAGTAGACATCTGAGCTATGTGAATTTAACCAACTTTTTCTTGTGGTCTTAACGTTTTATGTTCTTGAGTACTTGTTTGAGTTTTTGTGCTTACACAAACTGAGTCAACCGCTTAACTCAATTGTAGTCTTAACATTGAATTGACTTGGGTAATTTCTTAAATTCTTGATCGAGTCCAAACTTTAGAACTGGATGGCAATTGATGTTCTCTGCATTTCTATTTCAGGTGCCACAAATGGTGCCATGGATGCTGGTAATCTGTTGAAACCTATGCTTGGTCGAGGAGAGTTGCGATGCATTGGCGCAACAACACTTGACGAATACCGTAAATATATTGAGAAAGATCCGGCCTTGGAGCGTCGTTTCCAGCAAGTTTATGTTGATCAACCGTCAGTGGAAGATACGATTTCTATATTACGTGGATTGCGTGAAAGATATGAGCTGCATCATGGAGTCCGCATTTCTGACAGCGCACTGGTGGAGGCTGCAATTCTTTCAGATCGCTACATCAGTGGGCGCTTTTTGCCAGACAAAGGTAATCAATGTAACAGGGGCAACGACACTCCTTTTTTTTTTTTAAAAGTTGTTGTGTTTCGAAGTTACATTGCGTATATGTGATGTCAATTACCCAAAGTGGAACACAAGGTGTTACCAAGTGCTAACATATACACTTTCCTTCCAGCTATTGACCTAGTTGATGAGGCAGCTGCAAAACTGAAAATGGAAATCACTTCAAAACCAACTGCCCTGGATGAGATCAATCGTACTGTATTGAAGATGGAGATGGAGCGTCTTTCCCTTATGAATGACACAGACAAAGCTTCAAAAGATAGATTGCATCGCCTAGAGGCAGAGCTGTCTCTCTTAAAGGAAAAGCAAAATGAGCTAACTGAGCAGTGGGAGCATGAGAAATCTGTCATGACACGCATTCAGTCCATTAAAGAAGAGGTATCTGGTGCTCTTTTTTTTTTTCTTCTCTCTCTCTCTCTCTCTCTCTCTCTCTCTCTCTCTCTCTCTCTCTCTCTCTCTCTCTCAATAATCTAGTGTTTAGTCAGTATATAAACACCTTCATCGGGTGTACCTTATTTGGAAGCTGAATCAGATATGGACATGTTGACTTGGAGCTTGCTGATTTAGCCATGTCAATTGGAAGTCGGTAAAACCACTAAAAATAACCACGAAAACATGAACAATTGAGAAAAAAATTTGGAACTGACCATCTATAGGATTTTGCCTTCTTTTTTATTTCATAGGTAAACATTTATTATTCCCCCTATACCCCCCAACCCCTAAACTCTAACCCCCTAAGGTAAGAACAAGACCGAACCCAGGTCTTTGGGAATAACACCCCAAAGACTCGATCCCAGGTGGGTACAACTCCCCACAGCTTGACCAACTCAGCTGTTGGACACTTCTGAGGATTTTGCCTTCTTTGATCCATGGATATTGTAGCATGTGAAGAATCTAATCTACGTTTCAGTTGTTAAGCTTTTTGGGTTGGGATAATTGGGAAGAGAAAAATCTTTTGATTTGATATAGTGCTCAGCAGTTTTGGTTAAATTTGGTGGAAGGGAAAGAGGTTCAGAGATTTCTATGGGTGTGTTATGAACTTATGATTTAGGGGGAAAGTAGGAAGGGGAGAAGACATAGGGGGTGGGAAATTCAGGGCGAGGGTTCCAGAGAAGTGTATCAAAACCTGAGAAACGAAGAAGTTAAGCAGAAATAAGATTGACTTAAGGTGGCCATCCATAAACTCAACTAGTTTTTTTTTTTTTTTGATTAGTAAACTCAACTATAGTTTTACCTTCACATGTCTAAGAATGGGGTTTTTTCCAAGTAAATGAAACTTCTGGATAAAGATGGGAAGCTAAGGGATCAGGGAAGTCCTATTTTACAGCTGTTGCCATTTTACACACAACATCTGAAGATTCTGAACATCAACCAAAGTCAAGGGTGTCTCGATGATGTTGGGAAGCTTATATCAGCCCTCCTTTCTTGAAGCACATGAATCATGTTAATTGAATTGTTAAATATCCATAGAGAGATTGGGCCTCTGCTTCATTTGAACTTTCAAGCTTAGAACGTAAAACAACTTCAAAGTCAATTCCCAATCTTCTCTTATGATATCTACAATGCCAAGTGGGTTTGTTGCTTGATTCCAGTGCACCGAGTTCCAGAATTGCTTCCTTTTGGTCATTTTCATCTGAGGTAAAAATCCAGCTGAGTTTATTGGTCCAGAAATGAGAAGTTTGTTATTTGGTCATTTTCATCTGAGGTAAAAATCCAGCTGAGTTTATTGGTCCAGAAATGAGAAGTTTGTTATTCAGTTTCCGCTTGAATGTTTTATCTGGATTTTGAGCACTTACAAGTGCTTCTATCCATCCTTCTATATTTGTCAGTTCATTTCCCAATGACCAAAAAAAAGGGCACAGGTAACCTTTGGGATTTGGTTCTCGTTTGCACGTTGAACCACTCAACTCTGTCAAGTGGCAAGGTTTTAAACATTGTTCATAGCTTCATATAAGCTGTTCTGTTTCCATGTGTCTGATTCTTACTCCTCCATTTTATTGTCTGCCCATTTCTCAATGCAGATTGACAGGGTAAATCTTGAGATTCAGCAAGCGGAGCGGGAGTATGACCTTAATCGCGCTGCTGAACTAAAGTATGGAAGTCTTAATACTTTGCAACGCCAGCTTGAAGGAGCGGAAAAGGAGTTGGATGAATATATTAATTCTGGGAAGTCCATGCTTAGAGAAGAAGTTACTGGGGACGACATTGCCGAAATAGTCAGCAAATGGACGGGTATCCCTGTTTCCAAGTTGCAACAGTCAGAGAGAGAAAAGCTGTTACATTTGGAAGAAGAGCTGCATAAACGTGTTGTGGGTCAAGACCCAGCAGTGAGAGCAGTAGCGGATGCCATCCAACGGTCTCGAGCAGGCCTCTCAGATCCTAACCGGCCTATTGCTAGTTTCATGTTCATGGGTCCCACAGGGGTCGGCAAGACAGAACTAGCCAAGGCACTCGCTTCCTACATGTTCAACACTGAAGAAGCCCTTGTGCGGATCGACATGAGTGAGTACATGGAGAAGCACGCGGTCTCAAGATTAATAGGGGCCCCGCCCGGTTATGTTGGGTATGAGGAAGGCGGGCAGCTCACAGAGACAGTCCGCAGGAGGCCATATTGTGTCATCTTGTTTGACGAGATTGAAAAGGCTCATTCTGATGTGTTCAATGTGTTTCTTCAGATTTTGGATGATGGTAGGGTGACGGACTCACAGGGCCGCACAGTGAGCTTTACTAACACTGTAATCATTATGACTTCGAATGTGGGGTCACAGTACATACTCAACACAGATGACGAGACCTCGTCTAAGGACTTGACTTATGAGACTATCAAGCAGAGGGTGATGGAGGCCGCTAGATCAATCTTTCGTCCTGAGTTCATGAACCGGGTCGACGAGTATATAGTTTTCCAGCCTCTGGATCGCGACCAGATAAACAGCATTGTGAGGTTACAGGTAAGATGCTCCTGCATTGATACCTTCCAAGTTATATCTTGATTTTAGTGAAGATTGTGTTTGGGTTATTTGAATGAGAGGCCAATAATGCTTCTTATCACAGTATGAAAACTCCATGCTTCCCCATACCATAAAATCTGTGGGCCATCTCATCTCTTGAAGTCATCCAATCAATTGGCCGCTACTTGAGTTGGCCATAAATAGCATAGTCTGAAAATCTTAGTGATTGGTTCGAAACCATCTAATGAGCTGCATTATTGTGGAGAAAAATCCCCTCAATATTACTATGAAAAACTTTTTTGTACATCTAGAATACCATAGCAATGGTCTGTCACATGGCTATACATGTGGGCCGACCATAGGTAGGCGTGGCCTACCATAAATATGGTCTATCACTGTCATGGTTGTGCACGTGGAGTAGGTGGGTTTGGTCCACCCTTCACTACTTTATTCTTGAGAGTTCTATTAGAAAGCGACACAATGATTGTGTTTGATGTGTCAGATAAGATATATGGTGAATGATCTAAAATTTGTATGGATTAGATGGCTGGAGATTTCGTTGGTGTGACCCATCAAACCACTCCCCACCTTTACCCAATGTATACAACTATGTTTTTTGTAGAATATAGTTGTGTTTTTTAAGAACGTGATTCTGTCAGATGGATATTATCATCCCATTGGCGTGAATTGTGTGCGGAAGGCAGTTCAAGAAGTGGCCTATCTGTTGAGATTGATAAGATGGCTTAACAATTTGATAGGGTGATGCATGGAGTTCCTGTGTTGAAGCATTATGAGAGATCATCCTTTTGGAATTTGGATAAAATGATCTTTATGGAATCTGACGAGGAAAGCTTTTTGACCCCTTTGGAGTCCCAGTGTTATCTTATGTTTGCTCTTCAAATTTTATAGTATATTTATTAGTTATCAGACTCCTTTCTCTGTCAGCTCTTCTCTGGTTGGATTGGTTTTGGAGATTCAGGCTTTACTATACATTTCAAAGAGCTCAACCTCATCTTGATTTTTCCTCATTTCTTTTGTCAAATTATATCTTGGGTCTCTCAAAAGTTCAGTTCATTTATCTTTGGATATGCTTTCAACTCATCCTTATGCTTGCGTCTGCATTTCAGTTGGAACGAGTACAGAAGAGAGTTGCGGATCGTAAGATGAAAATCCTGGTGACTGATGCGGCAGTTCAGCTCTTGGGGAGTCTTGGGTACGACCCCAGCTATGGAGCCAGGCCAGTTAAACGAGTGATCCAACTGAATGTTGAAAACGAGCTTGCCAAGGGTATCTTGAGAGGAGAGTTCAAGGAAGAAGACACAATCTTAATAGACACAGAGGTCACTGCATTCTCTAATGGCCAGCTCCCCCAACAAAAGCTTGTGTTCAGGAAACTAAATTCTGATTCAGACACACCTGTTGCAGACGATCAGAAAGCGTTCTCAGAGACTGTCTGATAGAGATGTTTACTTGTTTGTATCTCGGTATAGGTCCCATATAAAGCTTGTTAGAAGGTACTCATCTCATACTAGTTAAATTTACCTCCTCTTTGTATACCATGTCTTGTTCTCTAGTATAGCAATATGAAAACATAGAAGAGTTCCTTCTTCAGTGGGAAATGGAAAAAGGAAGATCAATTTTGTTCACAAGTGGTTCAAATATATAATCTTCTCGTCCTTAAGTGATTTTGCAGCTATTCTGTCTCTATCTTTGGTGTTGGCAAAAGAAAGAAAATGTCAAATTGTTCTTTGCAAATTTACATATTTTCTTGTATGGATGAAGACTGCAATCGGCTCTCTTCATTTTGTTGAAATGTGAAGAGAGGGGAATGAAGGGTGTGCACTATAAGATAAATTTATTTAGATATCAGTTGGCTTTACATATTTTAACCTTCTGACCATTGCTGGAAGTTTGAGTTTCTTTTAGAGATCAGGTTAAAACTGAAAACCAGCGAGATTGAGTTGGCAATGCCGGATTTATGATGAAATTGGGGTTTGGATTTGATGATTTTAGTTTTGCTGAACGGATTCAGCTGCTGAGCCAGGTTGACCGGCCAAAATATGGGTAAATAGCAGAATTATTGCTTCATTGTAGGGCTGTCATTGAACCAGGCTGTCCCGAAGATTGTACGAGTCCAATCTGATCCAAAACATCGGGTCTGGATATCTGGATCTAGAAATGATTAAACACGCTCCACTTAAATTTAACAAGTTCTTCAATTAGATAAACTAAATATTTGGTCTCTCATGGGTCTGGACCTAGGAATTGCCATTCAATAAACTATTGGATCAGTTTTGGATCAACCCTGATCCGACCCAGCCCTACTTCATTGAAGATTTGTAGAGAAGTGGAGGACATATGGACTTGAGCAGCACAAGGACCTGTTAGGAAACCCAAAAATTATGGTCAGCCAAGGTTAGCCCAGGCAGTCGTTCTTGTGTTTGGTAACTGTGTGAGGCCCATTTTTTTTTTCTAGAGCTGGCTTTTTGAAAAGAGGTTGCAAGATAGAACCGGTTCTTCCATCCCTGAACTGAACTAGGAAAGGGCTATGTGCACAAAACATCAGCTTTCCTACACAGGCCCAAAGTATTTTAATGATTTACTAGCCCAATTGCAGTGTTCATGGTTACTTTTCTTGACGAGATTAAGCTTTTCTTGGGAACGGCAGTATCATGCAAGAATAAACAAATCCAATTCTAGAATGCCATATGGGAGGTGTTTGGTTTCAATCCATAAGTTGTGCAAGGAACACCCAGTGTACAATGTTGCAAGTAAAAACCAACTAGTGTTCTCGGATTTAACTAGCTCCCGGTTTGATGCTCGTTCTCCCTAAATCAAGTTGGTGCCAAACACCCCTACAGTTCCTTTCCTGTTTAGATAGTACCACACATCTTGAGATCCACAACCAAACACTCAGGGAAGAAATCCGACTCCATCGCACAGTAGGATAAAAAATGTTTCGGTATCAGCCTCGTGATTGATTATCAACACCCGAGCCCCTCTAAAAATGTTTTGGACAAAAGTCGGTTTGGTAAGATGTGATAATAGACAAACTATTTTTTCATAATGATAAATCGTTTTCTCCTTAAAATCATTAGTGGGCCGTACATGTGTTGCACGTGACGTGATTGTAGGGGTCTTTCTGGAAGAAGTGGCAAAATAAGAAAGTTACAACCCAAATGGTAGTTTGGAAGATTATTTTAGTGGGGCTGAATGCTGAATGTCGCGTGGTGTGATGCCAAGTTTTGGCTTTAAAATAGTAATAGATGGATAAAATGGCATGATAAGTAATTTAGTGATGATGAATATAATTAATGGCATGAAAATTATAAAGTAGTTAAATAAGATCATTTTCAAGACTCGAACTTGAGAACCCCCTTTTTCTGAATGCCAGCTCAGTGCTATCAACTACAGTGGAGAACATGACTCTCGAAAGCCATCAGAAAGGGGGTCCCTTGAGCCCGACCCTATTTTCAATGACTTGCAAGCTTTTTTAGAGTAAATCTTTTGACATTGATGACAATCAACAGACCACAGTATGAGCCACATGACAAACTTTTAGAGACCATGACCGTGTGGATGTTTGGCCCATCCCAAAATCGTGATTTCTAACCTTTGGATCCAAGTATCCAAATAATGCTCAAATCCCACGGTTCATAAAAAGGACTCCAATTAACAGTTGCAAATCACTAACCTGGCTGATTTTTTGGTCTGTTAGTCTACCTAAGGATGTGCCAAACAGCAACACGGTTAGCCCCCCCCCTCCCATGTTATTTTGAAAATTTGACATACCCCCCTATGACTCGGTCCACTGTCATTTGACCAGTGTTGACCCGAGTTGACCACCAAATTTTATATTAAATGACAGAAACGCCCTTGTTTTCAACTTTGAAACAAGAGTTGGTTAAAACCTAAACCCCAAATCGAACGGATGTGGAGGACGACTAGCCAAGAGACTCCAATAGGTTGGTCGTCCATCACCGGCGACCAACCCACCGGAGTCTCATGGCCGGCTGACCACTACTCTAGCAATAATTTAAAACTCAAGGTTTTGAAAAAAAATAAAACATACAATTATATTTCTAAAATATTCATTAACAAAAATAAAAAATAAGAATAAGAGCAATTTAGATTTTAAGCTTTTGAGACATGGATTTTGGAAAGATGGGTTCTTTCAATTTTAAAAAGAAATCGCATTCCCTCGTGAGTTTTATCTATTTTTATGGTTTTTTATTTTCAATATTTGTTTAATTCAGAAAAAAAAAATCTCAAGTTCACTAACAATGGTTTTTATTTTTATTTTTATTTTTAATCTCTTTTCATGTTTGATTTGGGGTTTGGGTTTTGGTCCAAACCCAAACCCTTGTTTTGAGGCACTTTTGTCCATTAATACAAAATTTGGTAATCAACTCGGGTCAACACTGGTCAAATGACAGTGGACCGAGTCATAGGGGGGTATGTCAGCTTTTTCAAATCATGGGGGGTATGTCAAATTTTCAAAATAACATGGGGGTATGTAAAAAATTCCTAAAAATTTATTCGTTTTTTTTAAACCAAAATATTTGTTGTTTTAATGGGAGAGTAGGCGAAGGAACATTCAATGAACGTTTTCTCTTTTCTTCTAGTAAGAGATGCATTTAATGAACTAATAAATTGCCTACCTAACTAGTAAGTACCTATACTGTTTTTTTGATTGGCAACTAATAGTGAACGTCGTGCCCTAATCCAAGTTTTGGCTTTAAAGTAGTAATAGATAAATAAATAAAATACTTATGTATGATACGTGATCTCTCTCTCTCTCCTCTCTCTCTCTCTCAAACCATGGGTATCCGGCCCTCTTAGAGCACACGACTATTTCCCCAGGGCACGATAGTCACCCCTTCCACACGTGCCAGAGTGTACTGGAAGAGTTGATATGGACTGAGCCACTTATTACCCTCTACTCATTCCGGGGTGGCCCCAAGGAGAGTTGAACTCAGAACCTCCTACTTTTTGGAGTGGATGAAATCCTCCTCTTCTTGTTCTTCATCACGACTACCACCTTTGTTGTCAATACTCTCTCACCAATAACCCGATGTGGCTAGAGCATGAAATCATCACGATTACCACCTTTGTTGTCAATGCGACAGAATCCAAACTTGTATTTAGTGGGTTTCAATCATTGACATACGATTTGAATGAGATGGGTCAGATACGGATCAGTGTAAAATAATACGATTTGGATGCTTTTGTGTCGTCGGATTCGGATCCCTGGTATCGAGTACCCAGACAAGTCGTATACTGCGTTTGGAGTTGGATCCTTGTTAAAACTTGTAATTTTTAGTAGATCAGACCTGTATCCACCCATATTCAAAAAAATGGATCAGATCCAAATAATCCCTTTGGATCATGATTCAAATTTGGGTCATGTGTCATTGATCCTAAATCTGGATATTGATCATGATATTAAAAGTAGAAATTGGATCTGATCCATATTTGACACAGATCCAAATTTAGATGTAGATCATTATATTAAAAGTTGAATTTAGATCAAGATCTACATTGATCCTTGCCGGATCTATCAAAAGTCGAAACTATATATGGACAAACTATAGATTCGACCTGAAATTTAGATCTGGATCCATAAATTTGAGTCGGATCTGAATCTGGGTATGGACCATGATATTAAACGGGCCCTAGGTGTTACCTTTGATTTTTCATATTCTGCAAGTCTGTCCCCTACTATTTTTGATGTTGTGTAATGTGTTTGCCACTTCCTTCACTTGTCCGTTGATCCATGTACAAAAGGACCAAACAACCTTAATTGTGAAAAGACACTTTTGCCCCCCTTCTACTTCTCATCTCTTTTTCTACATCTTCCACTTGAACTACCATCGTATCTGTAGTAGTGCGAAAAGAAGGCCCGACTCCAACCATCTTCTAGTTCATTGTGAGTTTGACAGACAGGTTTGGTTGCTCTTCTTAGTACATGCGGGAGTACCTTGGGTCTTTCTGGAGAGTATAGGGGCGATTGTAGAGAGCTGGCCTAAGGTTCCTATGTCGGTCAGGGGAATGTTTTTGTGGAAGATGATTCCGTTAGCAATGATCTGGGGAGTGTGGCTGGAGCGGAATAAGAGAACCTTTGGAGGTAAGGAGAGTTTGCTTTTTCAAGTCATATTAAGTATTAAGGCTCTCTTATACTGCTGGGGTAATGCATCACATGAGGTGAGAGGCACCTTCTTTAGTGACTTGGTTTTTCGTCTTGATCAGCTTTTGGTTTGATTCTTCTATTTTTATTTTTTCCTTTTTAACTTTTGTACATAGAGATCTTCTCGATCTCCTTTCATCAATGCATACTTGGATCTATAAAAAATAAAAAATAAAAACAGTGGAATAGTAGCTTTGAGTTTTCTCGACTCTTTGCCTTAGGATTAGTCAGTTCTATTTCTTGATGGGGATATAACTTACTTTGGGAGAAGGGGTACCTCCTCACAAAGGGGGTCACAATGACCAGGCCTGAGGCGACTGTTTACCAAAACACAAGTCTCCACAAAGTCGTAAGACCATGTATGAGGGCTGAAGCCTGTCCCGTGTGCCCGAAAGGTGAAGGAAGTTGGTGACCTAATGACAAGGGAGCTGACAACTGAAGCACCGGTGAATGGCGGTTCCTAAGGGAGTAGAAAAAGAAAGGAGAAGTAAAAGAAAGGGGGCAAAAGTGTCTTTTCACGTTATAAGAGTAAAAATTAGGGGTAACACTAATTTCGCACAATTTGCAGGGGTTAGTTAATAAATAAATAAAAATACTAAGAGGTTTGTTATTGAGTTTAACAGTAGAGGGAGAGATCTGTAAATTAATGGCTCTCCACTTCCTCTCTTATGAACCCTAGAGAAACCTCTCCGCTCTGGAGGAAAAACCTTAAATTTCTGTAAAAATCTCATAAATTTCCCTGAATTTGTAGGGTTTCATGGGGATTCCATGTTTTTTTCTTCTTCATCCTGATAGGTTCAATTTGACGTCTTGAGGCGTCGTTCTTGTAAAATGTCGAAACATTTACGCAGAATTCAGTAATGACTGGTGCCGGTACTCTTTGATCAGTTATATAGGAATTTTTTGCATAATTTAATATGCTTAGTCTTTGACCAGAGGTTCGCGTTCATTGTTTAGTCATCGTTATTTGGAAAATGTAGCAGCTTTGTTTAAAATTCATGGATTGAAGGGTTCTGGATCCTCAGATTGTGAAATTTAGGGCATTTTGAAGATTACCGGGTTTATGATCGCTTTGTGATGGAGATGAATTGCGAAGGTGGAGATGATCAGGGCTCGGGATGGTTTGAAGTGAAAAAGGTTTTCTCCTATCCTCTATTTTCATCATTTTTCATAATTCTTATCGTTGGAGTTGTGTTAAAAGTGTAGATTCTATCAATTTGTGCGTAAATGTGATGAACATGAACTCCAACCTATCTTGCTTGAATTAAATAAAAGAGAAAAAGGAACAAGAAATGAGATAGGTTACTAGACCAAAGAAAAACAAATGCATGGTGAATTTTCATTTACTCTTAATCGTTAGTTTTGGTCGTCATTATCCTTTGTTGCTGCAAACATGGTGAAACAACCAGACCCTACAATTTGCTAGTTTTGTCAGTTAAATTTTTTATCTTGTGGTAGGTGGAGCAGTTCCAACCAAAGTGAGAAAATGTTGCATTGAATTTTGCTGATTTGGGATACATGTGCCAGGGAGGCTGGGATTCTTAATGAATCCCCATGTATCTTTTCAATGTTGTTGTTTGAGGAAGGCAGATTATGAACTAAACTATGGTCCATTCTGTAAGAGACCTGGATTTGATTGCAATTGTAATTTCAACAGACTCAATGCAAACAGGAATGGCATTGCCTTCATTGTTTAAGGAGAACCAGATGATCACTTTCGAAACCAAATGTAACCCATTGGGCTTCTTGACCTGAGACAGAGGTGTTGTTCGTTTAGGAGAGTCAAAACTTGTTGAGGATTTAACCAGTCTGCATCTCTCTTCAAAGAATAAAAGGTATGATCGTAGAAAACTATTCATAAACTGACATGTTTGAACTTGAGGTCCTATAGAATGCGGGAAAGCAAGGTGCAACGAGAGTTTCCTCGCATTTGTTTCCTTTCTTTTTTTGCTTTCAAGAGGTTTCGGTATCCATTCCTGACCGTGAGTATAATGAGGTGTACCAAGTCATAGCTAGCCTTTCAACATTTGTATTGCAGAAAACTTCAGTTATTGGCTACCAAGGTTTGCAAGCTGACCTTCCTGCTCGCACATCCAGAATTACGACTAGAATTTTGACTCTATGTTAATTTTCTTCATCCAAGTAGTGCCAGACGTGTCGCTCAAACTCTTTAGTGCCTCCATTGAGACTTAAAAGACTCTCATTTATGGTCCTCACTTAAATGATACTTAAAGAATCACATTATCTCTAGTTATCACCAAATATTTCTCTTTTGGGATCAGTCGAAGAGATCCTCCTAACGCTCTCATCTGAAGAAAAAAGAGCTTTACTACATGAATCAAAAACTGCTAACTCATCTCATGTACTGTATGTTTATCGTTTAAGGTTCTTGATTGGCTTATTACATATTATGATCTACGTTCTCGGAGTTTCAGTTTTGCATAGAGGTATATTTGCACGAGGGATCCTTAAAATTGCTCTTATCCTCCAATCTAACTCAAGGTTCTTGAACTCTTGAAGCCACATGAGCTTGAACCAAAAGGGCAGTGGCTTCCACAAATTGCCCTTTCGAACTAGTAGACTGCTAATTTTTTTAACATCTCATGTAAGAATCTTGGATTGATTTTTCTTTGGGAATATTTCATCCAAAATAGTTTTACTGGGTCGTAACATTGCTCGCATCACGAGGGCATAGACTGCTGTCATCACGAAGAGAATGGCATATCAAGAGGAACGGTAGCAGATAGATGTTGAATGTTATACACATATTGATGCTAGACAAGGGGAACCCCGTCTGCGGTCGGATGACTCGATGGTATCATTCCATCGAGTTTTGAAGGAATCACTTCTCGTGGAAGAATCGCTCTTCCCTCCCAGGCATCTCACCCAAAAATTTGGAATCACTCCAAAAAGAAAAAAATATATTCATTTATTATTTCTCAAAATCAAATATTACAACCCTATTTATAAAATTTTGAAATCCTAACTTTCCTAATTCTTCCAAAATTCTACTTATAAAAATAAGTAAACCTCCTAATCTAATTTTAGAAACTAACAGAAATTTCTAACCAAGTTAAACAATCATAATTAACTTCCTAAAAAAGAAATTACTAATTAAAAGAGAATAGATATTAAGCCACGTATATTTATAAGATTATAAAAATCATTCAACTGTCCCTATTTGTCAGAATGGAACCCTGCTTAGCTTCGTGTGAAATAATTTTTGTTCCATTACTCAACAATTACCTCCTTTATCAGTAGAAAGAGTATTATCTAGCTTGTTTATTTATTTATTTCCGATAAGTACTAAGTATGATTAAAAAGGGGGAGAACCCCACAGAATACAACCAAGGGGAACCTCAAGAGAAGATCCTAACTACAAAATATATATATACAAATCAAATGGGAGAAGATCCTCCTATAAGCTCCTCCCATTAGAACACAAAAGCAGAAAAAAAAACATCCTCTAAACTCCAAAGAAAAGGAGGACTAGAGATACAAGTATGCTTTTGATCATCAACAATACTCTAGGGACATCTTCTTCTTTCCCATCAAAGATGCAAGAATTCTCTCTTTCCAAATAGCCCACATGACCGCAAATGGAAGGATGCACCAAAGGTATTTACCTCTCCCTTTGAAGACCTCCAATGATATGCCTTGGACTAGGATGCTCACCTACTCCGGCACCACAAAGTCGACCCCAAATAGAGATAATAAGGCTTGCCAGATGGCAAAGGAGAATGAGCAGTGAATCATCAGGCGATCAACCGTCTCTGCACTTGAGTTTCATATAGAACATCTATGGGGCAACATCTGGCTTCTTGTATTTTGTCACATCTTTGGTAGCTATTTTACAAGCTAGGCAGTTCAAGCGGGGATGGAACCTCAAGCAGAAGGTTCTTGCATTATTACCAACATTCCGTCATTGGCCGAAACTAGATTCAAACCCTTCTTATTTTGTCCTAATTCACAAATGAGTAAAGATACAAGGTCGGCCTGATCTTTGGAAACTCAATGGAATTACATAGGTTTTCCTTTCCTAACATCACTCAGGGGTGGCAAAGTCATTGCTTTGTAAATGCAATGGGGCCTGACTGCTTCAGAAACTGCACTTGCATCCTAGAACATCTCACTATAGACAATTGTCATTGTTTGATCATAAACAGATGCTTTTTGTTTCATATTTCAATCCCAAGGTAAGTTTGCAGTGCATGACTAATCTTTTTAAGTTTTATTTCCTTTAGTTTTCCATGTGTATGTGTGTGATACTTGGCTGTGGCTTAGGGCATGGTACCCTTTAATGAATCAATCTTATGGGGAAGGGTTTATTATTTGGTTTTAGTGGAGCTTTTTAGTGCAACGAGTAATTGAAGACCAACCAATCATTAGGGCTTAGAAGTTTTTCAGATATGATCCATTTAGTTGTAACTGTATTAAGTGTTATTGGCCTTCTTTGATTCTTTTGTGCTCTATTTTTCTTGCCCAGAAGCATAGAACTAGCTCAAAGTTCTCTATACAAGGTTTTGTTGGGGGATTTTCTAACAACGGCCCTTCTAGTTTTCTGCGCAATCAGTCAGTTAATGAAAAAGGTGGAAATTCACATGCCAAGGAGAGATCCCAGCCCTCTAAAGCAGGACGAGATTTTTCCAAACGCGTCCAGGTGTGTAGTGAAAATTCTAATTCTGTGTTAGAAGAAGCAGAGAAGGCTGTGCATTGCCTTGACAAATGTATTGTTAATCAAGATACTGAACTACCTAAGTCATCTCCACCGAGATCCTTAAGTATTACAGATTCAAGTGGTGAAAGTGGAAATGTTCATGCAGTTACTCGAGAAGAAAAAATGGATATGGTTCCCAAAATCAAGTGGGGTGATCTCGAGGATGATGCTTTGGTGTTGTGTCATAGAAGTTCAGATAGAGCTGAAATCAAATTTGGTAATCTTGGAGATGATAATCTGGTGGTATACAGAAAGTCGGGAAGTGATGGTGACTCGGTATCATGTGATCCTTCTTGTACTGTTCCCCCAAAGGAGAAAGCAGTTGTAACAATTCTCGATGCAGAACATTTTCCTGCTCCAATGCTTTCATCGGCTCTGAGGGATGAATCTTTTGAAAGCCGTAAAGAGGTCAATGAACTATCTTCAAAAGATATAGGATTACCAGATGCAGATGAGAAAATGGTCAGTCCAAATGATGATGTTGGAAATCTTTGCGGAATCCACTGTGAACTTGTCAAGCCAATTAGCAATGATACTAGAGATGGTTTGGATTCTAATAATCCAGGTAGTGAAATGGTCTCCCTTCAATTGTCGAAGAGGTTGGAATGATGATGACACCTCGGGGTCCTGACGATAAATCTGAGGATGGTGCTTTGGACATTTCTGAAGTACCAGTCATAAACGGGGTGTCAAGCACAGTTGTGGGTGGCCAAGATTCAGTTTTACCTCCACTCCAGAAAAGTGGCCCAGAAGTTTCAGGTGATGCTTCGGTGGCAGCTGTGGTTGAAGACTGGAAGGTGTTGCAGCATGGTATGGTACATGTGGATTTGTCAAAAGCCCAGTTTATGAATGCCCTTGGAGAAGGTGAATCAGGTGAAAGCAAAGAAAGGTTTAGGCAACGGCTTTGGTGCTTTCTCTTTGAGAATCTAAATAGAGCCGTTGATGAACTTTATCTTCTATGTGAACTGGAATGTGATTTGGAGCAGATGAAAGAGGCTATTCTTGTCCTGGAAGAAGCTGGATCTGATTTTAAAGAATTAAAATCTAGAGTGGAAGGATTTGAGAATGTGAAAAGGTCCTCTTCTCAACAATCAGTAGATGGGCTGCTGATGAACATGAAGAGTGAACACCGCAGGCCACATGCCCTTTCTTGGGAGGTTAGGATGCTTCTTTCCTTTACTAGCATATGCTGAATAGACTCACACTGCTGGAACTGACATTTCATACCAATAAACACACATAGTTGCTTCTTTCCTGTTTATTCTCCTCGGCATAGTTACAATTTTTTTTTAATTAAGTTCTTGGTTATTTTTAATTAAAAAAAATTCCTCATGTTTTTGTCAGGAAATCTTGGAAAAATTAGAGAAGGAAAAAAGGAAAAGGAAATTATATACATGTATATGTGTGTGTACGCGTTTACCATGTTGGGTACTGTGCTGTACTCACATGTCAGGCACATGCTGACACTTTTTCAAACAAACCTTAATTTATTCAACTATTTTGTTTTCAGCTATATTGTTTTTACGATCTTAATGCCATCGAAAACATTTAAATATGTCAATCTATCAAAATACATTCTTTCTATATTGTACACTTTACCTTAACTTGTATTTATGAAATATTCCTCTCAACATAGGAATAAATTGTATGGACTTGTCGGCTGAGTTTGTGGGTGTTAGTATGTCTAACACTTCATATCAGTGGCGGACACAGGCACACTTATCATTTTCCGTGTTACGTTAAATGTTGAGCGGTGCTGCGGTAGGGAAGTTTATATATTTCATTCATTAACAAACATCAAATCTTTTGGAATTCCCATAATAAAATTTTCGATTTTGTCTGTTGCAGGAAAATAAGAAATAATTTCTAGTATGAAACTAATTTCTTGCAATAAACTAATTTTTTTACCAATTTGAACATCTTGGAAAGTATTGTTAGATCTTTGAAAAATGTTGGAGATAATTATGAACTTGTGATAGAGCAGTAGACCTGACCCCATATAGTTGGGATAAAGGCTTTTGATGATGATGATGATGATGACGATGATAGAGCAGTAGACAAGGAGTACAATTGACTAATGGTTTATCTTAGTGAGCTAGTTGTACTTTGACACTCATGGTTCTTACGTGTCGTCAAGTTTAATGGGAAAGGACTTGTATTTATTGCAAATGAAGAAAATAGTTTTAAACTAAAATTGAAATAAACACTATGGGCATATATCATGGCCACAGTAAACACTATGGATAATTAGAAGTATCATTGGTGTCAAACAATCTAGTTGCTGAGAAAGATATGGGTATCAACCACGGTGCTTAGATAGCCTGTGTAGAAATGGGAACAAAGGAATGGCCCTGAAGAGAATTTTTTATTTACGAATAATGTTTTGGTGAAAGTTAGCTTGGGTTATCACCGCGGACTACATAGCCAAATAAGATGGGGTTTCTTGCCATGTGGGATGCTGATGTGGCAAATCTGCACTGTTCATCTGATAGATAACCATCTGGATCATCTATGAGGATGGCGCTCTTGTCCATGTTGCACCCATACCCTACCATGTCTTGCACTTTTCCCTCTGAATGACAGCCCTTGAATTTTGTATTCTTGTAAATAGAGAAGAAAGTGAGGAAGAAGCTTTACCCTCTTTGCCATGTGGCAGAGTACAATTTGGCTGAAACTTACCACACGGAGAGGGGGTGAGGTGGTTCAACAAGTGGATCCCTTTTGGTCCTGCCACCACAGCTGCCAAATGTGAAAACCCTGGCTTAGGGGGTTTCTTTTGTTTATCCGTCTATTTTAAGTTATAGGAGCTTTGATAGATTCCAAAATCTCTATTTAACTGCATATTCGCAACTTGGAATCTGAAATCCCAGTTAATTTTACCTTGTATAAATTTGATTTTTCATATTATTAGCCTAACTAGGTTAACACTGAAACTGATTTAAAGACTTCGTTAAATATTAGTTCTTGTTTAGAGTGTCCCCATTCTACTTGTGTGCTTTCCTGCTTTTTGTTTCTCCAACATTTTATTAATATTAAAGGTTCCCTGGTGCACATGGGTAGTGGACGGGAATTACTGGCACCCTTGTAATAAAATCATAATTACGAAATCCTATTAATCACTGTAATATTTTTTATATAATTATTAATCACTATAATATAAGAATGTGTGCTCACATTTTTGTTTTGCTTCAAGTACTCAACTATTGCGTGCAGGTTCGGAGAATGACAACATCACCTCACAGAGCGGAAATTCTGTCTTCATCTCTTGAGGCTTTCAAGAAAATTCAGCACGAAAGAGCCTACATGCGTCGAACTCATGATGCAAAACCGCAGGGCCCTGGTTGTGCAACTCTTTATGTTTCTAATGATCTTCTGAGGAAGTCAGCTGGAAGGAATGATGTACCATCAAATGCTAAAGAATCAGCAACAAAATCAAGGAAGCAGAGTGGAGTTTCAGATATTGGTCTGGGAAACTTCAGTGGGGAGAAGCGAAAAGTGGACGGAGGCAGGTTGAACAATGCATGTTTAGTACAAAATGGCCGGCTCCCACCACAGAGCTCATCTACTCCTGATCCTAATGTATCTCGGGTATCTTTGAAGGATAGGCATGCTGCTTCTGTTGCTGGAAAGTTCAAGAGAGAACCCTTTGGATCAGCTTTCGAAATAGAAAAGCAGGTGCCTAACAAGGATAAAATGTTGACAGAAAGTAAGGGTGAGAAAAATCCCAAATATAGGGATCCCCTGAAAAGGCAAATTCCTCTTCCTGAAAAAGAGAAGGAAAAGAGGAATACAGCATCATGGAAGTCCATGGATGCTTGGAAAGAGAAGAGAAATTGGGAGGATATTCTTGCATCTCCATTGCGTACCTCTTCTCGAGTTTCTCATTCACTGTGCATGAGCAGGAAAAGTGTGGAGCGTGCACGTGTTTTGCATGATAAACTAATGTCTCCCGAAAAGAAGAAGAAGACTGCTTTGGATTTGAAAAAAGAAGCAGAAGAAAAGCATGCACGAGCAATGAGGATTAGAAGTGAGTTAGAGAATGAGAGAGTGCAAAGGCTACAGCGTACATCAGAGAAACTAAACCGTGTCAACGAGTGGCAGGCCGTTCGCAGTATGAAGTTGCGAGAGGGAATGTATGCTCGTCATCAGCGTAGTGAATCCCGGCATGAAGCTCATCTGGCTCAAGTTGTGAGAAGGGCTGGTGATGAAAGCAGTAAAGTTAATGAGGTCCGTTTCATTACTTCCTTAAATGAAGAGAATAAAAAGCTTATGTTACGCCAGAAACTTCATGATTCAGAGCTGCGGAGAGCTGAAAAGCTTCAGATAATTAAGACTAAACAGAAAGAGGATATGGCAAGAGAAGAAGCTGTGTTAGAACGCAGGAGGCTCCTTGAAGCTGAAAAGTTGCAACGCCTTGCCGAGACTCAACGGAAGAAAGAAGAGGCTTTAGTAAGAAGAGAAGAGGAACGCAAGGCTTCAAGTGCAGCCCGTGAGGCAAGGGCTGCAGAACAACTGCGGAGAAAGGAAGTGAGGGCCAAAGCCCAACAAGAGGAAGCTGAACTCTTAGCTCAGAAATTAGCTGAGAGACTTAGTGAAAGCGAACAACGTCGAAAGTTCTACCTGGAGCAAATACGGGAGAGAGCTTCAATGGATTTCAGAGACCAATCTTCGCCTCTACTGCGCCGTTCTTCGAACAAGGAGACCCTTGGTAGATCTTCATCAATCAGTAATGTTGAAGATTATCAAGCAAACGGCATTTCAGTTGTAGGAGGTTCTGCTCTGGGGATTGGTGATACTGCAGTGCAGCATTCATTGAAACGAAGGATTAAAAAAATTAGGCAAAGGCTTATGGCTCTGAAACATGAATTCCATGAGCCTCCACTCAGTGCTGAAAGTGCAGGTATTGGATACAGAACTTCAGTGGGAACTGCAAGGGCAAAAATTGGAAGATGGCTTCAGGAACTTCAAAGACTTCGGCAGGCCAGAAAAGAAGGGGCTGCAAGTATAGGACTAATAGTCGGGGATATGATCAAGGTACTCGTTTTGGATATTTTCTGAGTTCCTCTGAGTAAATTATTAACCTTTGTATAGCCAGCTTGGCGATGGCAATTATCCTGTGCTTGTTTAAAGAATATATTCCCCCTCTCTCAGTTTGCAAAATTAGCGTTGAGGAGCTTTACATCCAGACTCATAGGAAAAGTATGATTGTTTTATCCTTAAGAAACTAGAGAAGGAAGAAACAATCATAATTCATCCTATATATGTATGCTACTAATTAGTATTACCATAAAATCACACTTAACTTTAGTAATATTATTGCTGTTTCCATGTATTGTTCTTCTGAATCTCCATCTCTTCAATTTTTTGCCTTCTTCCACCCAAGATGAGGCAGAGCTTTAGTTTGGTCAGTAGGTCCTGTGTCAATGACACTCTTATAAATGGACTGTCTTCAACAGTTCAAATGTTGCTTTTCTGTGAGGTGGATGTTCTTTCTCCTTGGTGTTGATATCTCTCATATTTTCAATGACACTCTTGTACGACCTGACAATCTGCAAACACATACATAGTGGCTTATATTATCAGCTTCAAATGACCAGCTAGTTTGATGCTTGGGAGTTGCTGCTAGGCTGGTAACGTTCTGTTGTATATTCAGGCATGGCTGAAGTTTGTGCAATTTTTGAACTCATTTTGTGTGTAGTTCGCTCCCATGAACCATTTCTGGGTGCATCTTGTTCGTGCAGATGGTCTTTGTTCAGTATGCATGTAGAAGGCCATCGCCTTAACTGGTGGTGTTGGCTAGCAGGCTATCATTTGAAGATAACCTGCTGAGCCTCTCACATACCTTTATGCAGTTGTCATTTGGATACTCTAGAAATGTGAACTTCTTGTTCAGTGAGAAGTAGGAGGGAGAGCGAGACTATTTTTATTGAGACAAATGATTTTTTTTTTTTCTGTCATTTTTATCTTCTCTTTTGTATTGTTAAAAAGATTCTCCAGTTAGTAGGACGTTAGTGACAGTCTGATTAATGCATGCTGTAATTTATCTTTTATGTGATAATAATGTGTGTTCTTTGAATGAAGATCATTAAATAGGGATGCCGGGCCTTTGCTTTTAATTTGGTACTTCAATTTGAGTTATTTTTATTGAATAATTATTTCTATTTCTGACTTTTAGCTTATGAAATAGTTTTTGGAGGAAAAGGAACCTGAGTTACATGCATCTCGTCAAGCTGGTTTGCTCGACTTCATTGCTTCTGCACTGCCTGCATCTCACACATCAAGGCCTGAAGCTTGTCTGGTGACAATATACCTTTTAAGACTTTTGAGGGTCGTGCTGTCTGTGCCTGCAAATCGGAGTTATTTTCTTGCACAAAATCTCTTGCCTCCAGTTATCCCCATGCTGTCTGCAGCTCTTGAGAACTACATCAAGATTGCAGCATCTTTAAATGTCCCTGGAAGTAACAACTTATTGTCAAGCAAAATGTCGGTCGAGAATTTCGAGTCAATCTCTGAAGTACTGGATGGCTTCTTATGGACTGTTACAACAATTATTGGTCATATCTGCTCTGATGAAAGGCAACTTCAAATGCAGGATGGTCTGCTGGAGCTTGTGCTTGCTTATCAAGTTATTCATCGTCTGCGTGATCTTTTTGCCCTCTATGACAGGCCCCAGTTGGAAGGGTCCCCTTTTCCTTCATCTATTATTTTAAGTTTAAATCTGTTGGCAGTTTTAACATCTAGGCCCAGAACTATTTCTTCCATCGATTGGGAATCTTTTCCTTCTAAAGTGGTGTCAGCAAATGAAACTCAAGAAGCTAAACTTGCAGAATCTGTAGATCTTGGGAATTCCTCTGTAAATACCACTAGTGCAGATTATAGATCCCCGTTATCTGTACCATATGTCATTGCTGACAGACCTCTATCAGATGTACCAGAGGACAGACCGTTGGATGAATCATTTAGAACATGTAGGCATGAGGAGTCACCATCCAGTTCCAGGGATCATGAGAAAGAGCTTACTGATATTTCAGTAGACTTGAATGTTCCCTCAGCTTTGCAAATGCGTGCGACAGATGCTTCAGTTGAATCCCAGAAAGGCCTGTTTGTGGGGCATTTCAAGTCCACTTTACCTCAGAAGGATGAGAAGAGCTCCATGGATATTGATGCAGGACAAAGGAATGGAAACATTCAGAGCTTGAAGCAGCCTGTAACATTTCTTCTTTCTGTTATTGCTGAAACTGGCCTAGTCAGCCTTCCTTCGCTTTTGACAGCTGTGCTGTTACAAGCAAATAGTAGATTGTCCTCAGAGCAGGTAATTTTGCTGTCTGCTGCAATTACATGATCACTGTATGCTATTTTAGGGCAAGTAATGAGATAAACATTTAATGAGTCATGTTGGATTTCAGGCCTCATATGCTCTTCCATCAAATTTTGAAGAAGTTGCAACTGGTGTATTGAAGGTGTTGAACAATCTGGCTCTCTTGGATATTACTCTAATGCAGAGAATGCTAGTAAGTCATTTTTTTTTCATTTATCATGTTAGGGTTTGGTTGAGGGTGGCTAACTTCTTGAATTTAGCTTCATTCCAGTTCTCCTTTTTAATGTTTGTCAACTCATGGCATGCATGAGTTTGACATGTTTCTCAACAAAATGACACATTTTTCGTGAATTTTCTCAGGCTAGGCCTGACCTAAAAGTGGAGTTCTTCCACTTGATGAGTTTCCTTCTCTCTCATTGCACAAGCAAGTGGAAAGTAGCTAGCGATCAGGTGATTTCTGTATTTCACACTATTAAAATGTTGTTTACGGATATTTGTGTTCTATTGATAATTTCATTGGAAGAAAGTTCTTAATACCAAATTTGGTTCATTTACACACTCACGTGCATTTTATGCTAATTTTAATTTGCTCCATTTAAAGAACAATTTGGTTTTGCATCCTTTTTAAGTAGTTCCAAATAAGTTCTCTTTATTTTTATGTTCCTTGCATGATTTATTTCCATTATATCTCTTTTATGTTGATGACTGTATTCGAAGCTGAATTTATTATATGTGCTAGCATTTATTTGCAGTACTTGATGCATACTTGCATTTTGCAACTTGTCCAGGTGGGTTTGCTTTTGCTCGAATCTCTGTTGCTTCTTGGGTACTTTGCTTTGTTCCATCCTGGAAATCAAGCAGTCCTTCGGTGGGGCAAGAGCCCAACCATCCTTCACAAGGTTAGTTAATCGTGGGACTTACTCCTTTTGCTAGATCCCTAAGATTTTATGGAGAAAATCTAACCTTTTCATCTGGACGAGAACAGGTCTGTGATCTTCCGTTTGTGTTCTTTAGTGACCCAGAGTTGATGCCCATCTTGGCTGGCACACTAGTGGCTGCCTGCTATGGGTGTGAGCAAAACAGGGGTGTGGTTCAGCAAGAACTCAGTACAGAAATGCTGCTTTCCTTGCTCAGATCATGCAGAAATGGACTGCTTCTTGTTCAATCTGATTCTTCTCCTCCAGACAATCCCATGACAGATGATCCATGTGAAGGTCATCAGTTGGGTCCCGAACCTAAAAAGTTTCAAGGTGACCTCCCTATAAGATCCAGCCGTTACAATCAAAGAAGCACTCGTGTTTCTTTGGGAAAGGTTGGTGCCTTGGGAAGCAATACCAGAGTCGGCAAGGTGAGAAACCAAAAGGATAGCAAAGTAACAAAAACTTGTGAAGAATGGGCTCTCAAGCACAATCTACCAGCTTCAGAAACTTCCTCTACTTTCATGTTGCACAGTAGATTCCCCAGCAGCTTTATCGATAGAGCAGAGGAGTTCTTCTCAGCAGGGACCCCTAGTGTGTGTGATGAAGTATGACTTGAGCTAACACGGAAACCGTGGATTTCAAGTCAAGAATTTTTTGCTTTCCAGAGCACATCCTGAGCATGTTGGTGTTACGACCAACTCTTGCGTTGGCGTTTTACAGGTCAACCTTGCATTCTCCAAATGAATTTCAATAACTTGCATCTGAATGGTTTCCAAATGCCACCGCCGCTCCCCAAGTCAATCACTGGGCTTACAAATCAGATCCCGGAATCATGCTTTCCAAAGGCCATTGGATTCTGATTGTGGATTATCTCAAGTGGGCTGCATCATAGTCGTGGAAGCCTACAAGAAAGAGTTGTGTGCCCTTGTAAAGATGGAATTCCTATCGATGGTTACAATCATTTGAGGGCATCAAGGTTTCATTACAATCGCCCCGTAGATGGGAGTTGCATTATAATGGGACATACTTATATGAGCGGTACCTATGAGAGTAACAAATTACACTTAGGCAACAAGAAAAAAAGAAATCCTGTTCGAGTACTAGCAACAACTGAGCTAAGTAGCTAAATCAAGTGATAAGAGAAGATACATGATACAATTTATGCCCTAGGGGTCAGTTTGTAAATCCAAAAAATGGGGCCAGCCATGGTCACTCCAGGTCCAGGCTTTCTGCCCTTGTTTGGGCCCATTTTTTCAGATTTGGCAAGAAGACGAGATTGTTTGGTGAAAGTAGTTGCAACACTGAACGTGGTCTTCCATCCCTGAACTGGGCTACTCCCCGAAGAGATACCATAGGTTGGAGTCGTTGGACATATCATATTTTGGGTCTTGAACATAATTCGCAAACCGTAGAAATTATTCAAAAAAAAAAAATGAACAGAACAAAGTCATATTCAAAGTTTTGGAAATTCGCACATTGTTTTAACATGATCAAATTATTCTTGAATAATTCACAAACTTTTCTGAACTATTACCGGATTAT
Source organism: Euptelea pleiosperma (assembly GCA_035048495.1). Classification (NCBI taxonomy): domain Eukaryota; kingdom Viridiplantae; phylum Streptophyta; class Magnoliopsida; order Ranunculales; family Eupteleaceae; genus Euptelea; species Euptelea pleiosperma. Next base: position 11,181,553 of record CM068550.1, on the reverse strand, counting down.
TCAGTTTTGAACATGAAAAATCATTTTATAAGACAAAATTGTCGATATTTGGTTTTATTATATTTTTAAATTATTTTTTAATGACAAACTCGAACATACACCGAATTGCTAACTATGGTCTTGAACGTCTTGCATGTGATTGAACACCACGCACCATCCCGACATTGTGCTTACATACGGCGATATAGTCTACCTTACCTTACTGTAACACTTCATTTTCTTTTGCCTCATTTTTTAAGAGTGTGAAAACGCTCAACAGAGCCTTCGGAATAATTACAGAGCTTGATTATTTATCTGTGAGCTCACCCTACCTCTTGATTTCAACAGATTTCGAAGGATGTGAATGGCCTCTCTGAATGATACGAATGTATGCCATGTGCTGCATATTGTCATTATCCACACCATTTGATTGGTGGATCTTTTGGGTGACTACAACCCAATTAGAGGAATCCCAAGCATTGGATTCAAGCATTTTTTTTTAATCAATGGTTTTGGACCCATTTGCAACAATTGCCAAATGATTTTTTATAGGGAATTTTTGACATACCCCACCCCCGCCCCCTAACTTGAAAAAGCTGGTATACCCACATCCCGGTCCACTGTCATTGTCCCAAATTGACAAACAAATTTTTTTTTTATAAGATGAAAATGCTCATTTCTTCAACCTTAGATCACAAGAATGTATGGATTTTGACCGAAACCCTAATCCCAAATCAAAAGGCTTTTGTGGTTGGCCGACCACCACTAGTGAGTAATTCAACAAAAGAGATTTTTAAAACAACCCATTTGTGTTATTTTCCCCCTTTTATTTATTTCTTTTTATTTCTTTTAAATCTCTTTTCTTTGTATATGTAATCTCCTATCAATCTCCTTAATTCGGATAATTTATAATATACACCATCACCCAACTCAGTTTTTTCTTCAAATATACATTATGTTCCTAAAAACACATAAAAGGCAAGGATTTGAAATTCATAAAAGGCAAGGATTTGAAATTAAAATTGCTTGTGATTATAGCCTTTTGATTTGGGGTAAGGGTTTTATAACCCACATGTTCTTGTGATCCAAGGTTGAAGAAGGAATTTTTCGTCCTTTAAAAAAAAATAGAACGGTGGACCAAGTTATAGGGGGGTATGTCAGCTTTTCAAAATTGTGGGGGAATGCCAAATTTCCAAGATAGCCCTTTTTTTAATTGTCCAAAAGAATGATCTTGCGTGGATGGTCTTGATTTAATGATGGTATGAAGTTTTGGTCTATAATGTAACCAAGTGGTAGCCTAACATGTGGTAGGTCCAGATTGATGTCCAAGTCCGCCATGTGGCAAACATCCAAGTTATGCGTATAGAAACTGTTCCTAAGTGTGTGCACTTTGTGTTCATGTAAACGAGACAGTACAATGAGTACATAGAAAAATTGCAAATCAAATCTTAGCACAAGTTTCAAAAAAAAAATTAAAAAATCTTAGAACAAGTCCAACATCACCCAGTTTCTCAGTACATCATGATTCTAAAAATCAGACGCAGCAAACAGCAAAATTATTGATTATTTTTCGCTGAAAATGGAGGTTACACAGTGCATCCAAGCAGCCCAAAGTAGAAAATGAATAATTACAAGAAGTTGAGAGCAGTTTTAATAATAAGGAATGCACATACCTACAGAGTTGGCATTCCATCACAAACCATGATATGACAACTTAAAAGTTAACACTAATGCAATTTGGTATAAGCAACACTGAACCAGAGGCCAATCGATCATAAAAAGAGAAACCGACAAAAAAATTATATATTTTCTCTGATCCACATTTGAGATGGAGGGGGATGATTCTTAGTGGACACCCACCCTCTTCAGCAAAGGAATCCTGCCTTAGCAACTCAGTGTTTTGTTCTCTGAGTGACCTAGAATTGTTCTGATCAATACTCCGCATCTCCATATCGTTCTGAAGTCTTGTTTTACACACCAAAAAATAAAATAAAAAAGGTTGTATCTAATCCTTAACTGCTGACCACCACTTGTGAGTAATAGGGATTCAGGGAAATCCTCTAAAGCCCTTACAAAAATCAATATGTTCAGCTTGCCTGAAAGAGACCTAAATGTACAAGGACGGGCTTATGAAAATAATCGAGTCATATAGTTGATACATAATTAGATTTTAGTAACAAGGTGTGACATTCACAATAAACTTAATCCTGAAATGCAGAAATTTTGAAACTGAATTTGAACATCCTATGATTCTAACTGGTTTCCACTCGCACTCAAATCTTGATCAAAGATCTTGGAAATGGAGTGTTCCTTTTAACTTTTAACTTGAAACTTTAAAGATATTAAATTAGGTATTAACACAGTAAATATGTTTACGTAGTTTGCATGCTTCGTCTCACTTCACTCTCTAAGGCATGTGTGTTAACCAAAATGTGAGTGAGAAGCTAAATCGATTGAACACATTATTTTAAGTCATTTGAAGCAAGAAAACATGTGGATAAATCTAGACTCGTTAACCTCTACTTAAATGACAACTAAATTCTCCTCAAATCTATTTCTAGAGCTATAGATGGACTCTAAAGAATAAGAGAAGTGACCATTGTTTGTAGCATTGAATTCGGAATCCAAGGTGTGGAGTATCATTGAGGTTGTCAGTTGTCACCAATTAATCTCTTTTCACTTGCATTCTTCCAAAATGTGGAGGAAACTTAACCTTAAAGCCAAAGGAATTTAATTTCCAGACCTCTACACCAGCGGATTTCATCCTCAGCCTTAGGCCCTCTAGATATTCTCTCTAGAACTGCAATCAAAAGAGTGTATAGGATGGGATTCAGGAATAGTGTAATGGAAGTCCTTGCAAGAAAACACTAAAGAGATGGTGCAGTTATACCAAACACAAACTCTTTTTTTTTTTTTGCAGGCAAGCCAAAACACAAAACTCTTGTGATGATTTCTCTATGAATCCAATCCACTAACTCGTCCTCAATAGTACTAATACCTTTCCATACCCAATAATCTCGTATGTAGATGCTGGCCGAACTTCACAATTCAAACCTCTAATTCCATACCCTATTAATGACATCTTTCCAAGTCCACTACTTTCATTGCTTAATCTTTATTAGAACTTGCCAGAAAGTAGATGAATTAATTGATCGATTAGGAGGCATCTCTGCATCTTTTCATCTAGCAGCGGCTCAAAATAGTTAATGGTTCCCATTCAATTGAACTATTGAAGTAGAGAACATATGATGATAAACCAAATAAGAAGAAACAAAGCGAGGGAAAAATCTTCACATGAACAACATTGAACTACAAAGAAATGAAACCAAAACTGAAAAGGGTCTGAAAGATTAGTGGCCAGTATCAAAAAACTATCTCACATTTATATTTATGGCAACCCAACAATTCTTTTTCTTTCTTTTCAGTTATAAGGAAAGAACTATTAACAGGAAAATGAGAGGTACAAAGGAGAAAAGGAGAGGCTTAGGTACAAGAATCCACTATGTTGCCCACAACAATGAACTGGAACCCCTTGTTTAACTAAGCTATCGATGTATCATCGTACATAGCCCTTGAAAATTGGAAAATATTTCTGACCATGTGGGCTGCCTATCAGGTCAAATTATTGACATATAAGCAAAATGACTTAAAGATCAAAATGCAAAATAACTCTACAGGTTTATATCTTTTTAGCTGTATTAATTCAAATTCAAAAACCAATACCTTACTTCTTTCTTCTTGAGGTTAGCAGTGAGGACCGAGAACGGTACCTGTTACTTTGTCTTACTGAGTCTTTTGTCCAGTTCTGAAGCATCAATGCCCGTGTTTTACCATCAGGTTTAAGCCCACTCTCACACATTTTCATGTACAATTTCTTTGCTGACGTGATCTTCCCTCGGAGACACATCCCATGAATGACTGCATTGTATATAGATGCATTCGGAGTGACACGCTGCCAAACACACAAGATATACATAAGTTAAAAAATCAACACGTCGGGTATTAAGTGCCACAACAAAGATAGAATTTCATGGCTCTCTTCGAAAAAAATCAGAAGTTGAATAAAAAGGCTAAAATCCAAAAGAACTCACATAAAGAAAATAGAATCAAGCTCATAAATCCATAATCGAAAGAACTTAATGTTGCCTTCAAAATTTCTCTTCTAATTTAGATTGACTCCAGAGAGTTGTAGAATAACTAGGACATTTATAAATTTACTCAATTGATCATCAAACAACAAAATAACAAAGTGAAGTTCTGGTTTGGTACTTGGATTCCAGACAAACCGAGTAAACTCGGCTAAGGTCCAAGTCTGTCAGCAAGTTCTTGAACATTTGATGATTAAATACAAAAAGAAAACTAGATAAGTTAGAAAATATAAAATTTATAAAATGCAACTTACATCTAGGATTTCCTCCACTTCAGCCCATAGAGATCCCCAAATACAAGCCCTTATTAATGACAAATAAGTGAATGTGTCCGGACTGCAGTTCTGATGAACCATGTGTTCAAGGATTTGCAAAGCAACTTTCGGCTTCCTTGCAGCCTCACAAGCACCAATAACAATATTATATGATGCAGTTGAAACAGACAGTCCACTTGCTTCCATTTGCCACAAAAGTTGCAAAGATCGATCCCATAACCTGAGCTTTTGACAAGACATTAGAGCTGTGTTGTATAAATGAGGATTTAATTGAGAATTCTGCTCTCTTTTAATACTCTCGAAGAGCCGAAGAGCATCAGCATATCTATTCCCCCTGTACAAAGCACCAAGCAATGAATTCCATGTGTATACATCGGGTGTATGACCTGAACATCTCATGAGATCGTAAACCCTGAATGCTAGTTCGACTTCCCCAGCTTTCCCTAGAGAGTTCATCATTGAATTAAAAGCAATAATATTTGGGTTCAACCCGCTGTCCAACATATTCTGGAAGAAGCTGAGTGCCAAACCCCACTTCCCCTCCTTTGTGCATGCAGCGATTATAGCTTGCATCATATTGTCACCCGGTTTCAATTCATTTTGGACCATCTCACGGTAAGCATCAAGAGCCAGTTCTGTCTGTCCGCAGCGAGCAAAAATGTTAACTAACAGGCAATAAGTAACTCTGGTTCCGCTGCAACCGTTCTCCTTCAGACTTCTCCATATTCTCTCAGTTTGAATCCAGTTGTTTGCTTTCCCACAAACTGAGATCATCGTGTTGTAAACAATTGCATCAAAGCCTTTCTTGAGTGTACCTTCCCCTTCCAATGCCATGAACATTTTTAGGGCTGAATCACAACCCTGAGTGCTTGCAATTGCTTTGAGGATCAAACTGTATGCATGGCCTGTAGTCATCTCCTTATCCTTCATCATCTCAAAGACTTGTAAGGCCTCATTTAGCAACCCATTCCGCAAAAGACAAGAAAGGAGAGAGTTGCAGGCATGTAAATTGGGTCGAAGACCTGAAACCTCCATAGAGATATACAATTCCAATGCACTTCTAACCTTGTTAGATCTGCTTAGGCACAAGATCCTTTTTGCCAAGATCTCTTCGTCCCTTTCCTCTAAAAAATGCAGCTTGGCTTCAAGCATACAAGCTACCCTCCCAGAATTAGAAGACGGACTACCTTCTCTACGTTCAAAACTACGGTCATCCTGAATCTCTAGATTTCCCCATGGAGGCAACCTATGCTCATAACTAATAGTACCAAGTTCCTCTTCCCTTTTTGAAATTGATATGTTGTTTTCCTCCCCTTCGCAAACCAACTCATATTTGAAACTAGAAACCATGACCATATTTACCTTTATTCTTGTAGACCCAAATACCCATTTCGCTCTGGGGATTATCAGACGCTGAACTCCATACCAACTACCAACTTCCTCAACCTTGGACACCATGTTTAGGCCATAAACCATGGCATGCTTTTGGTTTGTTTTCCAATTAGCTGAACTAAAATCTAGTCTACAATGGAAACATTGTACACAGATTTTATTTTCACGATTACTTCGGTAGTGCTGGCCATGAGACCTGTGCGATGTGATGCAAATCGGAACTGGACTCTTCAACACTTCTACCATAGTTGGGCACCGGAAGGAGAAAAGAACCAAAAGGATATCTCTTTGTTCGAGCAGTTAGAGAAAAAAAAACTGCAATTCAAGCCCTTCCGAGCTTGAAGATGACGACGAATGTGATTTTTGTTTCTGTAAAATGAAACCCAACTCAACTAAGGCACTTCCTAGAAGCCTGCAACTTCCATAAAACGTAAATTTTAACTGTTGTGGAAAACCTCACATAAATTCAAGAACTTCCAAGCCTAAAAACTGAAGGAAAGATGATTTTTATAGCTGTGGAAGAAAATCCACATTATTAAACCACGTAAGATTTTGAAACTTGATGAAAGAAGTGATTTTTGTCACCATGGAAGAAAACCCATTTCATTAGGAGCAATTCCAACCTTGAAAATGAAGAAGAAAAAAAATGTGATTTTTAACACCAACGAACAGAGACCATCTCAGTTGAAGCAGTCATATTCATTGAAACATGAACAAAAAGTGAACCTTTTCATCATGGACGAAAACCCACCTCAGTTGAAGCAGCCTCAACCTTGAAAACCGAAGAATCAGTGATTCTGGTCAAATAGAAGGAAGTCCCACATCTGAAATGGAGGAAGAGATGATATACCCCTTTTGTCACAGTGGGGAGACAAAAAGTGAGGAAACTGAAGTTGGGATTTTACGGGGATATTACCACCCACGTTATTATGCTGTCCACCCACGTTATATATCCACCTACCATCTTTTTTACCTTGCCACCCCCTTTTAATTTTACTCTCTCTCTCTCTCTCTCTCTCTTAGCCTCCATGATGCTGAACTACTGTGGGGACTGTGTAGACCACGGCCAGCCCAACCGTGGCTACCATGACTGGACTTTCAGCACCGCGAGGCTAAGGCCGAGAGAGAGATGGAAAGAGAGAGACAGAGGCTTTGTGGCGGAATCTCATTCCTTGCATGTTGATTCCATATATAAGCCAGTGTGGAATCAAACGTCTTCTCCTATGCTGATTTTCTAGTTGGGTGATACTTTGTTATTGACTTCCATATAATGCATGGAGTCTACACCAGTAACCTGTATTTGCCGGCTCAGGTAGTTGTTTGACCACAACTATTAGTGAAACATAGCTAAGCTTATACGTGATCGATCAGGCATTCGATGACTGTTGACTTTCTAGGATCGTTGATAAGCCCAGGAGTGGAATAATCCTACTCCCCACGTCTAAAAGCCACTCTAACAGACATGTGAATCTCATTTTATTTCTACACTCATAAACACTACCTTTACACCCAAGGTTCCTTAGAAAAATAACAGTACGATTTCTCAGACTTTCTTAGTGACGCCCATCTCTAAGACGACCCATAACATTCTAGAGGTAAAAAGAGTCTCTTATATCATCCTGGTCCAACTCACTACTTTCGGAATAAAAAATGCCATGAATTGTCTGTAAGGAACTCATCTAACCCTTTTTCTGAATTACCGATATGATGCAATATATAATACTTTATCATTTCATTTCTTTTATTTATCTGAAAAATCACAAAAAATGGTTGTCAACATAATTAATCATCGACACTCCGATATTCAACTAACTCCTCCATTGCTCGACTACTAACACTAAAGAACTGCCTTTCGAAAAACTTTTCTTTAAGGACATCGCCCTAAATCGACGTACAATTATATTCGAGGGGTCTTGTACCATCATAGGACCATTAGAATCCCTTATCATACATATCAAAATCGCAATGATTATCATAACATATCTAGAACCCACAACTTTTAGAGCATCTCCAACCCTACCCTAAAGTTCATCTTATTTTAGGGTAACCCCGAATCTTACCTTAAAGTTAGTATGATACTTAATTGAGTTGTGGAATTAGGCTGAATTTTGGGTCTAGTGATTAAGAAACTGTAAGTGTCAGAGGATAAGGCAAGTGACAAATGTCTAATTAGCAGGGAAAGGTAGTTCAGGAGATCCACTTAAGCTAAGTCATTAGTCGTTCGAGTTTCGTATTCGTTAGACTGAGAGAACATAATGGATCAAGACAGATGGACATAGAGAGAAAATAGGGAATATGTGTGTGTGTGTGAGAGAGAGAGAAGTGTGTCCCCCCTTCTTTTCTCTTTGGGGGTACTTATAGACCCAGATCTAAGAGGCAAAATAACTGAAATACCCTCGTCCCATGTAGAAATGACATGGTACATATGACTATATTGATTGGTCACGGGTGTTGATTGTTCATTCTTGTACTCTTCTCTCTCAGTCTACTAATCTCCAATACACGTATGTATCAACGTCATGTCGATAAAAAGATAAAATTGACGAGGTGCATCCGTTGTTCCTTACGACATCAAGATCATGTCATGTGGATTTATCTCTCGACCTCCAATCCTATATATCTTATGTCACCTAAGTGCTGACTATATATTGTTGTCCTACCTTTAAGTATTTTACGTGACTCTATGTTTCTTGTGTGGCATCCACGTAAGCACGTGCATATTGAAGCATTTACAGATACCAAGGTTTAAAGGATGGCGTTTTAACGGTTAAACGAACTGGGGGCGTTACCGTTTAAACCGTTTAAATGGCCGTTAAAACAGATTGAAATGGACAAGGGCAAAAATGAAAAAAAATGAAATTAAATGGATTTTAACGGTTTGAACGGAAAAAGATAGAAAAAACGATGCTGAAATTCAAAATTTGAAATTTGACAAAAAAAAAAAGAATTTAACTGATTTTAACGGAATTAAGCAGATTTAACGGCCATTTTTTTCACAAAATTTTTCAGAATTAAACGGTTGTTTAAACAATTTTAACGGCCTTTAAAACAAAAAAAAAAAGGCATATACAATAAAATTTTCAGATTAAAATAACATCATAAAGTTGTCATATATGCCTAAAATCGTAACTTATTCTATTTTCAGAATAGAAACTCCATGTAAGAAGCGGAATATTGAATCGGGAAAAAGTGGGCTATACCGACGGTTAGATGTGTTCATTGATCAGGTGGCCCAGATCGTACAGGAGAGTGTGTAAGTTGTATCATTCTCAGTGATCCTAAGCAGCAACATGTATCACATTCCCTTCGCTAAACTCTCTCTCTCATCAAAGAAGGGTAGTTTCTCCTCACCAGCGAGGAACTCTTTGATAGTTTCTCAGGAAAATGGGTACTGAGAAAAATCTTCTATTCTTCCATATATAATAAAGAGAGAAAAATTGATTGACCAAATGGGCTATTTTTTATTTTTTCTTTGCAGAGAAAGGAGAAGTAAAGATGGAGAAAGTGATGGAAGGAATAGCGTCGATAGCTCTGCTTCCGGGTGGCTCCATCTCAGGCCATTTCATCCAAATCCCTGACTCTGTCTGTTATGGCCTTCATGGCACTGGTATGTACACTACATATATAAGTATAACCCATCATCTATTTATCTGTTTTATGTTCATTCTTTCTTCCAATCACTTAACCGTTGATTTCACTAAGATTTCCAACTGGGTCTTTCTCAAATTCCCATACCACCTTTTTTGTTTATGGATGTATGATTGATTGGTTGCAGAATGGATGATGGGTATCAGAAAACTTGTTACTTCAAGCTAGTTGAGATAAACTAGTTTAGCTTGTCATCCTTATACAACTCTGTTTTCTTTTGTTGTAGCTGTTGTTTTTGTGATTCTGTTTTTCTCTTAGGTAGTAGTTTTTAATATGGTTAACACTCCCCGTGAAAGGAGGTCCAATTGGCATATTAGAACTTCGGAATGACGAGTTCATGTAGTAATAGAAATCTATATAAGTTCTGGGATAACCAAGGGCAAGGATCAAAATTAGGCTTGTGTTTATCGTCATAAGAGACTGTATAATAGAAGTCTTGCTGATGTTACTTTTAACGACTTACAGATTTTGCTTTGCTGAACAGAAATTAACTTGAACAATATTGTTGAAAGATTCACGTAGTCTTGTTGAAAGGTTCCTCGTGCAGGTTTTGATCTTCCTCTCATTTTTACATTTAAAAGTTCATACCAATCCAGTAAAACAAACCTTTTTTCTTTTCTTTTTTTCTCTTAAGATTTCCAACTGGGTCTTCCGCATTATGTTTTGGTCGCTGTTGCTTCTGTTTTGGTGTATTGTACTTGGAGAAGGATGGCTTCTCTCTCTTGTTTGGTTTTGGGGATTCTATCTGATGTCGATTGTTTGCAATTTACAAATGAGTCATTTTTTCTTGGATTTAAATGGTAGAGATAGGGCATGACAAGTAACACTCTCTCCATGCAAGCAATTCCAAATTTCCAATTGGCAAATCAGAATGTTTGGATGCCCAGTGGCCTTAGGTCAGTACAGTTATTACATTAACCATAATAACTAACAAGTTCGTGTGGTAATGGAAAGTTAATTTTATTCTTACATAACCAAGGATCAAAATTTGACCCGTTGGTTATTTCTTATCATACTGCATAAGATAACTCTTACCAATTTTACTTGTAAGTTGTAGCAGGTTTCAGTCTGCCAGAAGTGAACTGAACTACAATAAAAGAGAAAATGCTATGGTTATGTCTTTCAGTAACTTGAATAACCTTGTTGAAAATTCATGCGATCCTTTTCATTTATATGCAGTTTTTGTTTTATTGTACTATTTTTTTTCAGTTGGATTCGTAGTTTCTGTTTGTTTTTGCATGTGACATGGGTTTTCTAAGAAGTAGCTACTTTGTCCCATTTCTTTTTGTTCATTATTGTAGATTCTTTATAATGTTGTATGTTAGAAGACGGGTCGTTTCATTGTTTGGTTATGGTCATTAATCTGGTTCGGTGGATTATGAACATCTTAGGTTTGATCTGTAGACATAGTGAATGAAGACAAATGATCTCCATGCATGTGGTTTCTGGAAGCAAATGACATGGATGATTGATTCCTTGCAGTACTAAAATTTAATCAAGCTCTAGTGTAAACAAGGACAAAATTTGACCCGAATATACCTGGATAGCTCTTGTTAAGATTGGTAATAGTGTTGGACAATCTACCAGCACTGAATGAGGAGCATCAGTAATGACCAGTCATTATGGTGGTAAGGTGCAACGATATTTAGTGTTTCTTCACATAATAAATCTTCTAATGAAACGCAGTTGAAGGAAAACATTTGGTCCTAGACAACAAGATGAGTATCGATTTCTTAGTTCTCAATTTTCAGCTTTGGCTCACTTGATTCAAAGAAAACTTGGAGTTTGAAGTTTGAACTTGTCTGCACCTTTTATTAAATTGGAGTTTAGAGTTTGGACTCCGTTTTTGGTACCTGGCCAAACCATATTGACCTGCCTGGTTCCAAGTTGATCAGCTAGTTTTGGAACATTGTTTGTGATCTTGAGCTGAATGCTACATTTAAATACTAGACATTCTCAACAATTTTTATAGGAAACAGTTGCTGTAATCTGAAAGATACTGAAGAGTTACAGAAGTGCAGGAAAATTAGATCCTTTAAAGAGGTGGAGCTGTGGATTGTGGTGAGGTTAGTTACATGCTTAGTGTCGGATGTTTTTGAGGGGGAAAGCGTAGTTGCACATGACTAGTGACTAGACAAGATATTATGTGCTATGACAATAATGAATTTCTCTCTGCCTCTTTTGTAATCTTCAGGGAAGGAGGTTTCATTGCACTCACATGGCCTTTTGTCCTTTCAATGCTCATGTGACTATTACCAATTTTTTTCTTTCTTATTCCCGAAATTTTAGGATATTTCAAGTATAGGATATTGAAATATTTTCTGTTTCCTTTCTGCTGTGAAAGAATTAGAGTGTGAGAGGGAATGCAGCAGAGGTGAGGATTACCGCTTAATCAAGCTCACTATCATTGACTATTCTGTGAGATCAATTTGCCTCTTTTTTCTTTTTCCTTTTCCTTCGTTTCCCTATTTTCTTCAAATTTGTCTCGGTTTGTGTTTTGTGATTTATTGGGTTTTGTCAGGCTTCTTGCTTACCTAAAATAACTGGCCTGATGCAGAAGAAGAGAGAGCGAGTTGTTGTGGTGGAGTGCAGAGGGCATGATGCTGCTAGGTTCCAAAACGTCGACCATGCCCACGGGTAAGCCATCTTTGAATGACCTGACTATCATACTGTGATTTAAATGTTCCATCTCCAATGTATGTTTAATGACTAAAAGCATTGATTAGGGGCTTTTTTTTTGTCTTCTTATGTCCAATTATTTTTATTTGATTCTTTTATATAATTAATAGCCTAAGAACCTCTTTTGTGTCTGATCTCCTTCTTGTAAGCTTAATCTTACTATACTAAGTAAAAATGGGTGAATGGCTTTTAACATCCGAATGAAATGGCATTGTTGTTGCCTTAAGTAATTAATCTGTAGAAGCTTTATGAATTCTGAAATAATTCTTGTTTTGCAACTTTTTTTTTCCGATAATCAAGGTTTAAAATATCGCTTCGTCTCATTGTTTTGGTAAGCTGATGGAACGAGATGTATTGACCGAAACGAAACAAGACAATGGAGAAAACAGTATGTTTTTTTTTTTTTTAATAACTAAAACAGTATGTGTCTTGATAAAATTAAACCATTTTCTAATGTTTAATTACACTACAAACTTGTTTTTTAGCATTTATACGTGTTATAGAAGACACACATATCATGAAAATAAGCTTGAAAACCAGTTTTAATACTTATATTAGACTTTTGATATGAGGCGATACATTCCCCAATGTACTGTCTTGATACACTACCAAAACGAGATGTCTTGGCCAAGACGAAACGAAATTTTGAACCATGTGGATAAATAATTCTTTTTTCTTTGGATGTCAATCTCAAACCTTGACCCTTAAAATCACTTGGTTCTTATTTTTGAGACTATAAGAACATTACATAGAAATAAGAAGTTCAATGTCTTGCTAAAGCTCTACACATATAAACAGTTGGGAGAAGGATGTTGTGGGTATGGTCGAAAAGGAGCACGCAAAACACAAAATTTTGGTTTCTTTCGAGTGTGAGACATTGAAGGCCGAGAAAGCAGCAGAAGACCATATCAGGCAATTCATGCCCAATATAGCTGGACTGGATGCTGTAGGTAAGGAGTTCAGGTTCCTTCTTATTCTCTGTCATATTTTTCTTTTGGGAGAAGGAAATGTGGGTTGAAATTATTGGCTTCTTCACCCTACAAGGTTTCCCTACACGTGGCACACAAGGTCATCAATACGAATATCTAATTGCTAGCGCGGCATGCATGGGCAATAGCTCAAATTCACACCATATTGATGTCCCTAACCCATTCGAAGAAAGATCTAAGGTTCAAGTGATGGTACCATTAAGCAAAACCAGATTGCATGGTTAGGATCCGATCCAAATGAAAGCTCTTACTTGGACTACTAAAAGTCTAAAACTGTCTTAGTGGCATGAATAGCCAATCCCAGGTGGCCTAACATTTTAGGCCATCTGAGTACCATCTCCCATATGTTTTTCCTATGAATGGTCCCAGTTGGATGGTTAAGATCAACCAACAAGTGTGAATTTCTGTCTTAATGGCATGAATAGCCAATCCCAGGTGGCCTAACATTTTAGGCCATCTGAGTACCATCTCCCATATGTTTTTCCTATGAATGGTCCCAGTTGGATGGTTAAGATCAACCAAAAAGTGTGAATTTTGGTTTGTGGCAATCCAAGGCATGAGACTTCATTTGAGCAGGTCCGGATGATGACCATGTGTGCCATATATTAGGAATTCCCATAGTTGCAGAGAAGTCCAATTTGTTTATTCAGGTGGCAGGACCACTACTCTTTTCTGTTTTCTTTTAATGCTTTACTAATAAGGAACGAATAGATTACTATTAAAAGTTCAAACTTTTCCGAGAACATTGTCATCATTTCCAAGTCCCTGGTGATTTCCATGAAAACTTGAAATGTTAGGCCCTGTATGGTCGCTCTTAGAGAACTTTTCTAGAAATGCTTCCGGCCCATTAATGTCCATAAAGTTACCTGGATCAAAACTTTTGACCAATGAACGTTAATCTAGAAAAATTATGTGTTGTTAAATTATGTGTTGTTACCATACAGGACTTTAGTTTGGAGGTTTTTAAGATCTGGTCACAGCAATATATAGACACTAGTGGAGAAGCACGACTGTAATTAAGAAGAAATAGAGGAAAACTTTTATAATAAGGGTTCTAAAGTGATAAATTCCCCTGTTCGTATCAACATGTATTAGATATTACAAGGTTGTGGGGTAAAAGTGGCAAAAAAAAAATAGACCGCTAAAGGGTTTGGTTCACGGTGAAGGGGTGAGCCCGTTATAATAGTCGAGATATATATTAGGAATCTCAGGTACACAACAATATAGAATCACACTTTGTTGGGCACTGGAGGAGAGGACACAAGCAGCAATGCAACGGGATCCTGTCCCGATTGGAGATATAGGTCAAAATTAAAAAATAAATACAATCGTATCCATCCCATCAATAACATTTTGTTTGGAGATCAGGAAAAAAACGGAGAGAACTGTTTAGAAAAAGCTTTTTTTTCGACCAGTAAAAGGATATATATTAGAAGAGGGCTGAGGAAGCCCAAAAGCTGTACAAAGAAGAGCACAAAAAGGAGCACAAACCGAGAGTCCAAAACCCAAAAGAAAGAAACACAACTAAGAGATCAAGCGGTCCCACCGGATCACAAAATCATCAAATCTGAACTGCTTGAGCTCGTGGATGACTGAGCCCCAGTAATAGAGGGAGACTTTAATGTTCATGACAATCTCCTCTACCTTTTTTTTTTTGATAAGTCAAAATATTATATAAGAGATCGAGAAGATCTCAGAAAATACAAAGAGGAAAAAACAAACCCCCTCAAGAACAAAGACAAAACAAAACAGCCCAGACTACCTACTCAGAACTGAATCAAAACTGAAGACCAAATCATTGAAAAAAGTGCCTCTCAACTCTATAGAGGTATTGCCCCAATAGTGGAGAAGAGCCTTAATACTAAGAATGATGTCTTGAAGAGAGTTAACCTCTCCTCTAAAGACCCTCAAGTTCCTTTCCTTCCAAAGACCCCAAATGATAGCAAATGGGACCCTCCAAATTATCCTGCCCCTAGCTGAGAGGTCAAAAGTAGGCCACCCACTCAACAAAGTGCCAATCGACTTCGGCATAACCCAAGAGATACCCCCTTGAATAAAAAAATAAGACCAAATCTGGGTAGCCAAATCACAATGAAGGAGAAGATGGTCAGTACTTTCACCACTCGACTTACATATAGCACAATAGCTTACCAAAATCCATTTCCTAGCAATCAAGTTGTCACAAGTGAGTAATTTGTTCAATGAGGATGTCTATGCAAAGAAACGGATTTTCAAGGGGACCTTGGCTTTCTAAATGTTGGGGCAAAGGTAGGGATGAGTAATGGGAGATTGAGAATCCTTCTGTTCCTCTCCTTCCAGATCTCCCAACAAATAGCAAAGGGGGTCATTCTCCATATAGTATGACCGCTCGCTGAGAATGACTTGGAATTCCATCCGACAAAGGTATCAAACACCGACAGAGGAAAAACCCAAGAAATTCCAAAAAGCTAGAGAAATTGCTCCCAAATTTCCTTGGAGACACCACAGTGGATGAGCAGATGATTGGTAGTCTCCTCAACACAGCACCCAACACAATACACCTGTATTTGTTATATCACAATAGGTAGAGTTGAACTTGGGATAGGATTCATGTGTAACATTTTTCATGTTGCAACCTTAAATTGTTGTGATACGGCACGTCTAATGGTGATGATCATGTATTTATAAACATTAAACTTCCTTTTTCTATTTTCTTTTATGTGTTCTAACAAGATGTCTAATTGCAGTTAATGTTGGTCAGATGCGCATTGTCGGCATGGACTTTGAAGCAGAGGATGAACTTGAAGAGAAGCATGATAAATAATACAAAGAAATTTTTACCTCTTGTTTACTTCATTTTGATGGCACAAACTTACATATCAAGCCTATACTATATGTCCTGTAAAAATTAAATGCACTCTAATATAATGCTCATTTTTTTTTTCTATCTTCCTCCTGCTCATTTTACTTGAATGTGCCCTGAAATCAAATATAAAATAAGTCTCACCCAAAGAATTAATCTCTAAAGCATGAGACTGGATACAAGCGACATTTGGAAACGCACAGCGATTTCATTAACAGTGAATGCTCATAATACATTTTTTTCTTCTTCGCAAAGACTCTTTGGTGGTGCAATTTAATACTGTTAAACAAAAATACAATGCAGTAGGGCAGACTCATATGGTGGATGCTGCTATAACCGAATCTTGTTACAGTAGATCTTATAAATTATTCAGTATTTGAGGAACTTTTATGTTCATTGCTTTCAGTAACTGTTCTTTTCCCACTACCGTATGCACTACCGGGCACTGTAATTAACAGTCCATCATCAACTGTATTCTCTTCCATGTCCAAGTGCTCTCGGCCCTGAAACCCATAAAAACAATAATCTCTCTTAAACAAGGTAACACTTCAAACGTTAAGACAGTGGATACGGTGGAAGAGAAAATATCAGAATAAACTTCAGCTGATGCAGGACAAGTGAAAAAAAAACATAGAATTATTCAAAATAATGTAGCAAGGAATCAGCCACTGGATAAAATTCTAAGTTAGGGAAGAAGGAAAGCAAGTCTTGCACGTTTAGTGCCCTCAACTGAGTACATGCAAACTTGGAAACCCTTTTTTTTGTTCTATTGATAAGTTCAAAAAGCATGATTATAGCATAAGCATTTTGAACACACCTCAATCAAGTGCTCTCAGAAATCCTGATCAGCATAAGCTTTTTGAAAAAAAATTGACCAAATGCCCGGGTTACAGGATAACTCTTGACTCCAAGTTAGGCCAAAGGCCAAGCAAGAGGCATTTGATTATCAGAATTTTTTATTTACAGAAGGGAAACTTTGTGATAGCTCTAGGGTTGCTATACTTAGTGATCGCTAGTTCCCTCAGTAAACTGTCTAATAGATGGTCCAGTATTTCTATTACACGTGCCTCCAAAACCATATTAATCGGATGATACAGTGTTCCCTACCATTTGATCAAATAGAATTTCTAAACCATTAGTCAAGGCTTCATAGGTATTTGACTAGATAGTGTAAGATTTCCGATCAGTAACCCAGTGATGGTTGGTCCAGATCAATAAGAACATGCATAATAGTTACATGGTTGAGACCCTCAGATGTTATAGCATAATAATGTTGGAGCTATCTGGTAGTTTCAATTCTAGGCCAGTGTAGACATCTTAGACAAAAGAAAAGAGAGATTGTTTTAGATGGAATTCTGAGAGGCATTCTACCTCTAAGTCAGAGTTGGTATGTTCCATTTTGCCACCATCTTTGAGGTCTTTCAGGATGATTCTGAGTTCTTTCTTAGCCTTGATCCTTGTGAGACGTCGTTCAGCACATTGAGCTACAGTAACCTCAGAATGACAGGCTACACAGAGAGTCCTCATGTTCTCTAGTTTACATTCCCCTATCAAAAAAGATTTCAGATAGTTTTAGACTTCAAAAACTAACTCCAACTATCGTTTTTTCAGTTACCTTTTTTCTGAATTGGATAATTGTCTAGGGACTCGGTGGTAAACTCCTAACTCAGCCAAATCCAAGTGGTCTGGCTGAGTTTCAAGTACCTAGTCCAAACGCACATTTTGCAGAACATATGCCAAGTTTATGTTCATGACTCAATGTCAGGAATCAATCTTTCAGAAAGTGCAAGTCCTTGAACAATGATTTGAATGATATTCAAGTTTCAGACCTCCCCCTTGGTAAACTGGTACTTTGTGGTCTGCATGCCATGCATTGCCCTCGCTTGGTTCATAGACGAGCTTATCAAGTCTGCAAGAAGTCAAACAAAAAATAAAGCCCTTCATTTTATTGATAAGTTAAAGAGAGTTGAGAGCATCTTATGAAAAGAAAAGAAACAAAATGAAGGCAAAATGTGGATCACATGTTACCCTTCAGGGTTGCCTTTATAATAGTAAAGAATATGAAAAAGCAAATTACAACATGATATAGAAACTAGCGACTAAAAATGCCCTAAAATTTTATGGATTTTTTATATTTGTTATGGGCATGAATAGGAACTGAGACCATACTTGAACTTGTAGTGGTCAACATCAATTGATCAAGGGGCTGTGGACCAAAACAAGGTCAGGTATGGTATTTTAGTTCCCTTCAGTTGACTGTGGATCATTTCTTCTATGTTAAAACTTAAATGTGTTAATTTACTTAATTGTTATTTTCTTATTACTTTGTATGGATATCATTAAGTCACTATTTTTCCTGAGCTAAGTCTATTTCACTAGCACACACCGAGCCTGTTTGTGCAACACTTTAGCGTGTTACATTGTTTTGAGCAGGATTTAGACATTTGTACCATAGCATTGGAAAGGAAAACTGGCACATGTAACAAACAAATTTACCATGTCACACCTCATATGGACAAATTAAACGGTAAAGAAACTCACAATTTCTTATGACTCGCCACCTTTGGAGCTACCTTCTCAATGTACTCTCGCCGCCTCGCAACAGATAAAGGTCTTATGTATTCTACAAGTTTATGGCAGTCCAGATTGCACACTGTGCAAATGCCATGTTCTATTTGGAAAAGTGCCTGGAAACCTCAGTGTGTTACTCAAAGTATTATATACTGAGAAGTAGAGGTGTAAAGGATAATAATAAACAAGTTGAGCTTTCAGTATGAAAACAATTCCACCGTGCATCAAATAAATCTGAACTACAGGAAAGAATATGTTCAATAATATGTAGCTACAGTAAATATGAGATTCACGTCCTAACCTCACGTAGTGATCTTTGACTGGTTCTTATACGAAACTCTTCAAAGCAGCCCAAATTACAGAACAGATCCTCAAAAAATTCAGGTGTCTTGGCAAGCTTACCCCTGCAAATAAACAGTGTATAAATGTCAAGCCCAAGCAATTATTGTGAGCGCCATTAATGGGGACTTACTTGCACGGTGTTTGACAGAGTTTACAGAGTGGTTCACCCGTCATGGTCCAACCCTGAATGTATTCTTTCTCTTTTCTCCCATAGCCACTACAAAGAGAAATCTTCTTCCAGATGGCATTTGCGGGCAGTGGATGGCTTATGTCATACAAAGGTGTAGCACGTCGCTTGCTTCCACCTTTAAGCAGTCCCTGTTATGGTAAATTAATAGGTTGTTATCCTAACCAGACTAACTAAATACGGAACTTCGTCAAAATTGAAAAGAAAACGAGGTGCAATGAGTTTAATTTCTTATAGACATACCCCATTTCCATGGTTAATGCTATCTTTCAGATAGCACAGTTCAACACTTAATGGAAGTTGTAAAGGCTTCCCAAGCAATTTCTTTCGTTCAATGGCTGTTAGATTGTTCCACTCCTTGATGAATGCCAGAAGAACATCCTTATATGCTGGATTTTCCTTGATAAATTTTTGATCAGTTTTCTTGCTTATATCGGCAGCAGAAAGGTTCAGTGACTCTAGTTCCTCTGGTCGGAAATTCTCAAAAAGTGGCCTTGGTCTTGAATCCTTTCCTGTAATGCAAGTGTACAAGTGGACCCGGCCAGTGTATTGACTTAACTGCAAAAGCAAATGAAAAATTTTAAATGGATGATCCAAATATGGTTGTTTTCACCATGTTCTATGCCAACTAATAAATAGTCATATTGGACCTATTGTTAATTCTACCAAATAGCAAAAGGGGGTGGGGGGGGGGAGCAAGCTCATCTCGCCTTTGTGTCAAGCTTGCATTAAGCCTGCAAAGGCAGCCCACAACTAGAAAGATAGCAAACAAACATCATCAAATTTACAAATTTATTCAAATTAAACTGCTACTGAAACCTAGACTTTAATGATGAAGTGAACTGTCAGATTACTTAAAACCACCTCTATCAAATTAATTCGTCCCCAGTACTGACAATCAATCTCATCTCAACATGCACAAGGCTCTGAAGAGTCGTACGGTCAAACAGCCACGATTAATGTAGATCATGCTAGGGATATTAGAGTTTTTGTCTAATTGAAATATGAACATTTTATTCGGGTTGCAACTTTTACTAATCATTGGTCATGACACAGTAGATATATTCCAGCAAGTCTAACGTCAGTGGTGCTGAATATATTCTAGAAGTATGTGTATTTGACTGTCTGGGGTGAGAATAGTAGTAAAGCAGCGGAAAACAACCAAAATATCATAAAAATTAGCCCCAGTAAGGGGAGAATTCCTAGCCTACAGTGTACCCACAGCAACAGTGTTGCAGCGGGGTTCCTCTTTTGTAGGACACATACCTGAGAAAGAGCTCCAATCCCTGTTAAACCCGTGATTTATGAGTAACCTCAATCAAGTTGGAGCTTTTTTGTGTATGTGTCCTGCAAAATGAACCCCGTCGCAGCGGTTTGCAACGGAGTCTCCATTGCGTAGGTGAACCCACTAAGGGTGGGTCAAATTCTCCAATGGGGAAGACTAGACTACTCGAAAAACCAGTTAAATCAACCCCATCCCTCCACCCCCCACAAAAAACGTTGCATAAATCCTAGCCCTCCAGAAAAAATAACATCAAAATCAACAGCTAGACCTAAAATACGTCTAGAATAAGACCTCCTAGATGCAAATAACAGCCTATTAGCAGTTGGAATGAAAAATTATACACCCTATTTTACACCTCAAATGAACCATGAGGGCTGAAGCCATGATGATGTCACTGTGTTGTCAAATTTGGGCTCCTGGATTGAAGCCGTCCTACATCACCCAGATAAATCAAGGATACATCCCTAATACAACACAAGTATATAGACTTAGGATTAAAGTATCTGACAGGCACTCACTTTAAAGTATCAGGGTAACATGGGCTATAGTCTATAGATGGTCCTTTCTTCTTTCATCTCATAAGATGATAAGAAGAAAATCTTCATCCAAATCCGCATTGGTGCTGGTGCTAATTCTCCTACAAAGACTACACTATGTATGCACTTACATTACTTGCAGTTTCTACAAATTTTCCCAGGATAAAAATCACATTAGACACCAAAATAAAAACCTGATGGCCCATCCAAAAAAGATTATACCGAGGAAGAGTGCCCAGAGGCATCCTAATTACACGGATGTTCAACACACATTGTAGAGAGATCTGCAGGCTCAACTGAACACCAGTCATGGCAATACCCATGCCCAAAATGTCAGAGTAAGGCCATGCTATTTGAAGCTGACTCAGCAAGCCCATTACCAGGCATGCTCCGCGGAGTACAATGCAACTCAGTTGTGTTGATGTGAATTGAGAATCACTAGATTCAGTTCGACTCTCACTAACTAGGCCAATACAATTAAGACATAGATACAAATATGATCCAGTTTAACTTGGGCCAATGGATTATGAACTCAACCGAGTCACATGTAGTAATTGTATCAGTATGTCAGTATGACTTCTTGGTATTGGAAGCTGACTCAGCAAGCCCATTACCAGGCACGCTCCGCGGAGTCCAATGCAACTCAGTTGTGTTGATGTGAGTTGAGAATCACTAGATTCAGTTCGACTCTCACTAACTGAGCAAGTACAATGTTTAAGTCAGAGATACAAATATGATTGAGTTTAACTTGGGGCAATGGGATTATGAACTCAACCGAGTCACATGTAGTAATTGTATCAGTGTGTTACAGAATCAGTATGACTTGGCCAAGTAATATGGACTTACCAAACGCCAACAAATGGACATCTATGCTTAAGCTCACCATGAATGCTAGGTGATATTCTCACAAAACGATATCCTGAAACAAGTGATTGGCGCTCTCACGAGCTGTGGAAGCCTTTTCATTATTGACCTTCAATGAGTAGTAGGCATGTCATCAGTTTCTAACTTCAATGTCCCACCATCTTTGAAATTAAAGGGCAAGAGATTCACCATTGAGTAAAAGATTCTACTTATAAGATGTGTTGAGCCTATGGCAGGTTGAAGTTTATAACATTTTTTAAATGTAATCCAGTTGAAATTAAATTTGGCAATAAGTTTCTACCTCAAATCGCAGAGAATCTGCTGCAATGACACTACTTGCATCAGCTTTAATCAGTTCAACAGGTCCGTCTTCATTTTTTTCAGATGTTACAGTGTACATTTTCTCTGCCTGCTCTCTTGAATTTACCGAAATATTTTGAGAAATGGTTGGCTCTGTGAGCAAAATCCCTTCAAGTGCTGCATGCTCCAACAGCTCATATGTGTCACTTGCTTCATCCAATTTTTGTGTAGAAACTACGTCAGAACTTCCACTTCTCAAAACTTCAGAAGTATAGTCTTCTAACCTTCCATTTGTAACAGAATCCTCGACCATCTCTACATCAGAAACCCTATCAACCTGTTTATCCAATCATATTAGATTCATTCAGTAAAATGAAGAAACAAAGACAATTGAGTAATGTATCCAACAAAGCCACCAAAACTGCACTATCTGGCACCACTAAGAGAGTACGAGGAAAGAATTGAAATTTGAACTTGAAGGCAGGCAAGAAAAATTGAGTGTCAATGTTCTACCTCAAAATCAATTGAATCTGTTTGGGTTGAACTATTTGGATCAGCTTCAACCTGCTTTTCAGATCTATGCTTACCCTTGCACATTTCAATATGTCGCATCAGATTTATGGCAGTACTCTGGGAGTTTGTTGACTCTACTTTGATGAGTTCATTACATACTGCAGTCTCCGATAATCCATTTTCACCAGTAGTGTTGTCAGTTTTACTGACAGGATTTGAACCTGAAGCTCCACTTTTCGAATCCCCGGTCTCATTTCCTTTCGAATTTTCATATTGAGCAAAATCCCCTTCAAAGCCTAGATCAGAAACTCTCTCGACCTGCCAAACAATAAAAATTAGGAGACGTCAAAAACATTAGAGAGGCAAAAAAAAAGGGGCAATGTAGTAAAAAATGTTATGCCACACTGAGATGACTGGTTTCTCGAGTAGGCGACGCTGAAGCAAAAATTAATGAATTTCCAAAAATAAAAATAATATTACAAAAAGATTTATTTGTTTAACTATTTATTGATTTAGAAGGTGCAGAACCGAAAGTGTATCGACTTTAGACACCTCTCTCAAGGCACTGGAATCATAAGATCTCTCTCTCTCTCTCTCGATCAACCTCGATCGAACTGCTTTTGTACCAGTGCCTACCTAAGGGGGTCTCTCCCTCTGACTGCTTTTGTATCAGTGCCTACCTAATGGGTCTCAACTATGTGAAGCTTCTCTCTCTCTCGATCGAACTGCTTTTGCACCAGTGCCGCCTACTCTCTCTCTCTCTCTCTCTCTCTCCACCCTACTACTATATAAGCTGCCTGATAATGGTTCTGACTCCCAAGTTCCCAACCAAAGAATCTAAACGTTGATACAGCCATCCAACGAGATACAAGCATTTACCATTTAGTACAAAGCATTCAAGTTCTTATCTATTGTTTATAGCTAAAGCCACAGATATGTTCACGAATAGACTCGTACAACCAAAAAACAAAAAAGAAAATTAAGAGATATAGTAATATTAACATGCCAAAAGATGACCTAATTTTAAAGCATATCATTCATTAAAATATATATGTAAGGTGGTCCATAAAAATTTACACCACTAAATTAAATACAATCCATGAGTCAAGGAAAATCTACAATAAAATCAAGCTTTGGACAGGCAAGCTAACAGCCAGAGCTCAAAACCTCTGGATCCCCTGATCACTAGTTAGGTCATAGAAACTAATGCAGAGTTGAGTGAAGTGGGTAAACGTAAAAGAATGAGCACTTCCAATAAATGCATGCTAAGTCAGAAACAAATAGATCAAGAAAGATAGAACTATACCGCTATCTCTTTTACTGCATCATATTTTCCATTCATCATTGCTGAAACCCTGGGGAGACTCTTGTTTAAATTCTGCCAACGTAACTCATCTGAAGAATCCTGAAATACGATAATCCCTCTTAACAACAACAAAAGACAAATATAGCCAACATCTTGGCAAAGTTGTGTAAGAAGCACTGAGCACCTTTGCACAAAAGATGTATATGTTCACCGCATTGGTTTGCCCTCGCCTATGAGCTCTATCCTCAGCCTTAGAATTAGTTGCAAGCACACATACACATCAGACAAAAATTAAAAGTCAATCAAAATCAAGGAAGAACTAGGGCACAACAGGGAGGTCAGGAACTTAAAGCATCTTTATTTAGACCAAAAAAAAAAAAAACTGAGAAATGGCTTTTGAGACTTGCCAGCCATCATATCTGACAAGTGACAAAATATTACACTAACTAGTGCACCATATTAGATTCTATTCACAAACCATATAATAGTTGCAGTACTGAATATCTGCTGTAGACATAATTGCATTGTAAACTCAACTATAATATACAAATATTGCATAATGTTCATGATTACGACCATCCAAGAATTGTCCTAACTATTTGGCATCCGCTATACTATTTGGCACCATATTAGATTCTATTCACAATCCTGTTCCGCCATCCCATTATATTCGGGGTCTTATCCTCTGTGTTGATCCATACGTCTTCAAATCATTTCTCATTACCTCAATCAACATTTTTTCCACATTCCTCTACTAGTTTAGAGCCTTCAACCTGTGTACTTCTCAGTGGTGCTGCCAATGGCCCTTCATTGCAGATGACCAAACCATCTTCTTCAACACTCCTTTAGCTTGTCACATATTGGAGGTGATACAAGGTTCCACGCAGTTTTACTAAAATCCTACGATTCAAATCAAATCTTAACCCAAACGGTTTGAATCTTATGTCTGAATCCCTTTTGATAAAAATCCTACGATATTATGTGAATCTTACATTTGAGTATGATTCGCGATTTGAATCTTATGATGTGAATGGAAACATGGGGCAAATTTTCAGGTGAAAACAATGACTCCTATCTTTGTTCTTTTGGTTTTTTTAAACTTTATTACACAAAAGAAAATCAATGGGTGTTTTTACTTTTTACTAATTAAACAAATCTAGAACATGTTTCTTGCTGTCTTTCCACGTAGACATAATATCTTTTTAACATAGTTCCACCATCGAACATTGGTTATTTTGTTTAGTTTTCTGACTTATATTGTTCCTCTTTAATATTTTAATGTAAAAAGCACCTTATTAAAGAAAAGTTATTAAAGTCCTTAACAAAGAACTCATTAAGTGGTTAGGGTTAAGGACAAGAAACGAGCAAAATTTTTGCACGAGTATTCTACATATAAGGGTATCATATGTAGTTTATTTTCTCTATCTTAGCTCTTTATCAAGGTATTAAGTTGATTGCATTTTAGAGGAAAAAAAAAGTATAAATTAAATATTCTACAGTAAGCACTTATTACAATACATTTATTGCAGGGAACAGTCTTGGACTTCTAAAGAAACTGACTCGAACCTTCAATTACTTCCCCATCCTCTGCGTCTTTCCATGTGTCTACTCAATGCATTCATTACTTTGATAAAGAAAAAAGAAATAAGGCCTCTTGAGCTTCTAAAGAAACCAGTCAGAGAACCATTGAAAAGAATAGAGAAAGAAGCCTTCGATACGCATGGTTATAACTTGTAAGCCTTTTCCATGCCAACTTTGCAAAGAAACCCAATTCCCCCATTCGAATGCGCAAATCCAAACATTCGTTGCAAAGAATCCTTGTTTCTCACTTCTATTGCACCCAATTCTTGAGTAGACCATTGTACACCTTATGTTTGACCTCAAAACTTTTTTAGCTGCCTTTTACATTGTTGTATCTTTCAAAGTTGTCCTCATTTCTAATCCCTTGCCAAACTTAAAAAGACATAAAAGTTGCATAACATAAAATATCATGTTCAATTCAACATATAGGGGTATTGTAATATAGAACAAACTTCCATGTGCATAAATTTTTAGTAAAGAGTTGCACAAATTATGATTGCACTTGAAAGATATACCATGAATCAGTGCTAGATATGCAATTCAAAGTTTTTCCTCAAAAATTGTTTTCAAGCTTTTTTTTTTTTTTTTGATCGGTAAAAAAATAAAAAAGGGTCAATTAGGAAGGCCATATCAAGCATATAAACATACCCAACATCTATATCACTTTCTTTTTAGTGTGCAGAAAACATTTATCCTAAAAATGGGTCAATTAGGACCAAGTCAGATAAAGTCTGAGCAATCAGAAATATGATCAAGTTTGAACAAACTTGAGTAGGAGCATCCAATCATGAACTTGACTCAATGGAGTCTTTCAAACGTTTGTTCACCCATTCTACTCATATCATTAACCCAATTAGTGTCCAGAGATAAATTGAATGAACAAACAGGTCAGAGGAGAGATGTTTTCAATTGATTTATAGGATGTCAGAGTTCAGAATGCTAAACGAGTTTTGAATAATAAACCTGTAGCATGTCCGATGCAGATTTTGGCATCTCCAAGAAAACAACATTTTGGGCTAATGAAAAGTCTAGTCCAACTCCCCCAGCAGTTATTCCAATTATTGCAATCTTGACCTGAAGTACAGAAGACAATTAATGTGTCATTATATGTCAAACAATGACAACTACATATAGCTCAAAACAATTGGAGGAAGACAAGTATACCATCAATTAGATGTATTTTTAACTGTGTAGTGCCTCCAAAATATGCCTCTGATGAAATGTGACTTTAGACAGACAGACTTTGTGCACCCATCACGTGGAAATCTTTGCAATAAAAGTAAGAACAGGACAGCTTGTAAAACTGGGCATGAATGCAATCCATAACATTGGTGTTAACCACGCATCTTGGGGCATGTTTCTTAAGTGTTACACTTACAGAACACTTTCTTTTTTTCCTAAACATACCTCAACTTGTATAGTTTACACCAATCGATGGTGATCATTAAGAAGTTTGATGTTTTACAATTGCCCTAGCAGCACAATATGTCAAGCTTATGGAAAAAGAGTTGCTTAAAGCTGAACCTCAATTTACGGCCAATATTTCTCAAAATCCATGTAGCTTAATAGTGTTCATAACCAAATCAGTTAAAAGCTTTAAGAGGAATATAATACGAGCCTCTGCCGATGATCGAAATGCTTGTACAGCTGATTGCTTATCTCTAGGGAGTGTGTGCCCATCAATCCGGACAAACCCAATTCCTTTCTCACATGCAAACTCCTACGTATTTCAGAAATGGAATTACATTAGAAGTAACTCCTGAATCATGATAAACCAAATCTTCATACCCAAAAAGAAAAATCATTTTGATATTAGGATAAACATCTGATCACACATTATCCGGATAGCGCGACTTCTTAAAAGACTATATTACGACTATTAAACACCAAACCTCAAGTACTCCTGTAAGGAGCAACTGCTAGAAATGAAACACGTGAATAGAAGTGTTTTTTCTCCCATTTAATACGGAAGATGATAATTCTTGCATACCAAAAAAATGATAGTTCTAGCTTTTTCTGTTACTATACAAGAAAAAACAATAAAGAGGAACTTATATACCTGAATACCATCAAGAACCTTCAGGTGATGAGCAAAAATTATCATTTTGTGAGAGCTAATATCCATGTCCAAATTTCTTGCACATTCTGATTCTGTAACAATTGGATGGATGGAAAGCCACTCACGGAACCCGGAAAGCTTTGCAATACCAAGTTCTTGATCGGAAAGTTGCCTTGAAGTTCTATGACAATCACTATTATCTGAAAGCAAGGAAAACAAGAGCTCAGTAGAAGTCAATCTGAAAACTACTGTATATGCATCAAATGCAAACTTAATTACTGGTCATTAGCTATCTCTCTTAGTCTATGAACAACTCTCAATCATTTTTTTTTTTTTGATAAATAGTGGATGATTCATTAAAAAGGGGGGCAAGAACCCCAAAATGAGCTACAAAGGGATCTCAAGACGAGATACCTGAGAACAGCCAGAGGACCATCAGACAGGGTTGGACCCCTTTAGGAGGTCCTCCCATCTAAAAACGAAAACATAAAAAAAGCAACCTCTAAAGTCCGGCAAAATAGAGGACCATAAGAACAAATAGGATTTAATCCTTAATAATTTTTTTGATAACTATAAAATTTTCATTAAAGCCATCAACAATTACAGAAAGATCAGTTAAAGAGGTCGAGATGACCTACTAAAACTACAGCCAACTAAAGCAAACAACGAGCTAATAAATAAAATAAAATCAACCATCTCTTGAGCATAATAGATCCCATTGAATTACGAAATCTTCGAAAAAAAGCCCTCTGCAAACCCTAGATAACTTGGACCACAGAAATAAACTCCCCTTTATGGATAGCACAATAGATGCCACATCTTCACCCTTTCCCTCAAAGACTCTCCGGTTGCGCTCCTTCCATAGTTCCCACACAATTGCTAGAGGTAACATTCGCCACAAAAATCGCCCTCTAGAACAAAAAGCTTTAACCTTCCAACTAATCAAGAGTTCCATCAAAGAATTCGGCATAACCCACTTGTGTCACACACTGTTCAATATCTGAGATGCATAATAAAGCTTCCACACACCCTTCAAACAATTTTTGTCACAATTTATTATGTTCTCTAATGGTGCAGAAAAGGTTTGGAGGACTTCCATTATTCAGAACTCAAATCAAGTGACAGAACAGGGGATGTATCATAGGTAGTCAAATTTAAGTGAATAGGGTTTCGGGTGAAATGATCAGGTAGTTAATTCACGAACAACAGTAATGGAACAGTGGCATGCTCGACCAGGAAAGCACATGTGAGCATGATTAAGGATTAATATTAAGCTCATAAATTATATGTTCAGAATCTGGGAGTTACCATCACACTCATTAAAAATCTCTACAGACCCGTCTCCATCAGCATCAATGTCGGAAGTGCAATGATTCATCACAGGTCCAACTTCTTTTCGGCTTTCCGTGCAACAAATGTCACCCACCTTAGCAGCAACTACTAAGATAATATCTTGTCTCTTCAGCATCAATCTTATGATTTGTCGACGTTTGGGCGGTAGTTGTATTAACACATGCTCCTTCAAACGCCTTATCTATAATAAGCAAATGTGCAGTTACGAATTAAACAATGTTTCTTTGGTAAGCACATAATATAACATAGCATCCTAAGCTTCATTCAGTTCTTCTTAATGTTTGACACTTCGGAAGGAAAAGGCAGCTACAGAACCCCAAAATTATCATTAGGTTACCATGACATGATTCAAATGTCCTTATGAGGATTCCCCTTAAAGTAAATTGGGGAATAAATCAAACTTTTATATTGAACCGCTATCAAAGTATGCTGTATTTCCAATAAATGTGAACCAATTAGAATTTATAAGTTCTGATTAAGAACCCTTTAAGCTTAAAATCAGAGTTCGTGCATCATGCTTAGCTGAGTACGGTGGGGATCGTTGAGTGCTTGATTATCACAACTATAATCACAATCATAAACCAACTCTGATATAATGGGGAAATACTTTTTGGTTTTAAGAATTGAAGAAAATTGACCCTTTCAAGATACATTGATGAAAATAAGTTGGTATCGAATCAATTCCCATAGAGAACAAGAGCAAACCATGACAGTTTGCTTAAGTAGCACGTTTAACTCCTCCAAGCGAATGCCCTTTGAGAAATCCTGAAAAAATGAAATCATTAACTGTTTCATGATTTTCAATTATGAAACTGAAATGAACATAAAAGGCAAAATTAGCAAAATGGTACGAATCTTTATTGTATATTACTCCCTCCTCTTAATAATTATTGATATTAAAGGTAACTAAAAGGTATAAATTCATTTTGAACAATCCATGTACTGATGCCAATAACAAAGCATGTAATATTTAAGGAACTCAAGAGCTACATTCTTATCAGTTCATGTGCATTATCTTCTTCCATATGGAACAGTATGATCTAGTTATTGACTTACCAGAAACAATAAAATATGACCCACACCAATGAAAAGTAATCATGATTCAGTTCAAATATTATCCCCTATGTTAAAAAATGCTGATGAGCTTTAGGACACAAAAAGGCGTTTTAGGTTTCTTATGATTCAGCTTGCCATATTACAATCACGGGTTCCCTCCCAACTTGTTAACTAAAAAGTTGGACATTTTAGGTATTTTTATGTGACAAATCCAAGGATAATTTAGAATATCAATTTTTTTTGTTTCTTCATACAAATTTGGTTACGAGTTGTCTACCACATGCACACTACTCCATTTCTGTAGTTAAATAAACCCCTAAACGTAACCTAGAATAATATAGGGAAAAAACTACTAAACTACATTTATTTTACAGAAACAAATTTATGATTGCTAACGGCTCAAATGGATTTTCAAACATGGAATACCTTGAGCCATCATAATAGTAACAAGAGAAGCCATAATAAAATCACTCTATAATGACTCGCAAAAGCATAGCAAATGGAATGATTTTGAGCAGTTCGGGACAAGTAAACCAAATATGACTAATTATTGAAATTTTGCATTGGTACAGGCAAAGCATATGGGTTACTTAAATGCAATTCCAAAGATTTACCCGGAAAATCTTCCCTTGAGAACCATGAACAAATTGTACTGCACAATATGTCTTTGCAAATTCATATTTGTTCTTTCCCAGCAAACCAGGCCTAAAGAAAAGAGGCATTGTTAACAAAATGAAAATGAATCAATTAACCAAAAAACACCAAATCAATCTTGTTATCCACTTTAGATAAAATCATAAAAACATCTTCAATAGTAAAGGCACAAAGAGAACTTGCCATAATATATTTATTTGATGAAAAATGTCATATGGCCTATGATCACCTAGGAGAGAATACGAAGTAAGATATTAGTATGCATCAAAAATCTATAAAAACGCCAGCAGATAACAAATTAAATAAAGATCTAAAAGCAAGGTTTTAAGAATGGACATTGTAACCAATATTAACCATGTTAACAACTGTGGTCATACCCTTCTACATTATATAAAGGATCGATAAAATGGTTGTTATAAACTGTGATCCATTTTATAACGGCTGATATTCCGTTATTTAAGAACCATTATTAATGTTTAAATATTATATCCTAATAAAATTGTGAAATACATCAGATATTAAACTAAATGTTTAAAAAAAATACTTAAATTTTTTTTAAAAAAGTACATTCCGCAATAATGGCCGTTACAACTGTTATAATGGTAACGGTCAAGGTCCACCAGACCACTACCATTAACCCCAATATTTTATAATTTTAAACCTTGTCTAAAAGATCTCATGCAAATAAAAATCGGGACCACATTGTGATCAGTGGAGAAAAAAAAAAAGCACAAAACAGGCCACATATATACTCAAAAACAATTGTGTTCAAATAAAGAAAGTCGATTGAACACCATTACCACTATTTGTTCCCAGGGCCTTAGTAATTTAGTATACAACCTTGACAAAGAAGGCGTCCCAGAAAGCAGAATTTTGCGTTTGACTTTTGTTGCCATATCTAGGACAGCTCTTATCTGTTATTAACATAACATGGAAAAATGATGAGAGAGAGAGAGAGAGAGAGAGAGAGATGAAAGATTTGCATACCACAACTAGAAGTATACAAAATCTAAACATGATAATTACAAGAAAATGCAATCAAAAGTAAAATGAAAGAAACAGCATTCAATATACAGAAACATATCTAGCAATATTTGGACAAGCAAAAAGGGATTCAAACGAATTAAACAAAATATTTGGACAAGAAATCAATGGCAAATATAATTGAAAACAAAACATATCTAGCAATATCCAGAAACATAAAATGTTTGCTAGAAAGAACAATACAATCACAACAACAATCATTACCTCGTGTATGGGGATGTTAGCAGGTCGTGTTCGGACCGGGACAGGCCAAACTCTGTCCAAGCCCAGCCCTGAACATAGGTAATTAGGCCCAAGCCCAGCCCAAGAATAGATACAACAGCCTGAGCCATTAGATTTGAATAGTCATAAGCTTATTTTCACCAATATCAAAGCCCAAGCTCAAATAAAAAAGCATAGATGAACCAACTAATGCATCCCAAGCTTGATCTTATTGTGCCATAGCCGGCCATGAATAAAAGCACAGCAGGCAAGCCTAGCCCATTAACACCCCTACTCTATATAACAACCTTAATTACAGGAAATTTCTATCGTAGGTGCTGCCCTTACTCCACCTCCCGCTCTGGAATCTTGTTCCCACTCCCGCTTTATAAAATAATACAACTAAAATTTGTTTGCAGCAGCCGCTTCCTTGCTCCTGCACCTGCGTCCTCTCTCACCCTAACTCCCATTTTGTGCAGCTAAGGTAACAACGAAAAGGCCATTTTTAGGTTTGTAGCCGTGTTGACACACATCAACACAAATATCAAGATATGTGCAAGGAAGTAAATTTCGATTTCAAGGTTTATTTCGACCATCCCAGAAACGGAAATATTTCATGGAAATATTTTGGCCAGTGTGGAAATGATGGAAACAATGAGGAAATGATGAAAATATTGTAGAAAGTTTGGGAAATGATAAAACAAGCATAAAAACACTCATAAGCTGTCAAACCATAATATGCAACCATATGTAGTGTGGAAATGAATGACCATAGCGGTTTGTAATATGTTGAGGCATGTATCTGATAGCCAATCAAGGTATTGTTTAATTAGATAACTATTATTTAATTACAAATTACAAAAAGAGTTAAAAATAAAGGTATTAACGAATCCTTATTCACTTACATTAATGTCTTATAACCAATAACCTGCAGGCTTTCCAAGAAAAAAAGGCACATTCTATACCTCTTCTGGTTCTGATGTTTTCTTTGTAGATCGTAAATGGTGAGATTCATCAACAATCAAAAGAGCCCATTCTTGATCTAGCATACTCTTCCGCAGTCGATTAAGCATTGTATATGAGATAACCACAACTCTAGGACATCTTGTCAAATAGGCAGGATTATTTCGATGACCAAAAACTGAAAACAATTAAAGAAACATCAAACTTAAGCATGGCAAGTAGTCAAGATGCTCAAAGCATTGTCAATCACCATCATAATCATTAACAGTGATTTATCACAACTATTTGGGTCAGCAGCACAAACAATTGTCAATGAACCAGAAACCATGTTTAATATGCATATATACATGTGTGTGTAACAACAATACATAAAATCACTTCCAAAGATAAGGTAGAATACACTAAATACTGGAAAACATTTCTAATAAGTACCATACTAGCATAACAGAACTGTCCTGTGACGCACAATTGTATTAATTAATAGCCAACCACAGAGACTAGCATTGCAGCAGTTCATTCTTCTTAATCAAACTATTTTTAATAAGCAAAGGATTGTATGGTCAAGAGGTCAAAAGCAAAAGAGAAGATAATGTGGAAGAATACAAAAAAATTCGCTAGGCCCTCTAGTGATCCTCAAGTACGACCTCATCCCACCTAAATACAAAGTTCTTAAAGCACAACCCATTAAATTCACAGTATTTCAGTATCTCTCTAAAATGTTAATTTTATCCATAACATTTCAGACATTAGAAGAAACAAATATACAAAAGGCACATATAAATGAAGACATGAGATACTTCTTTTGCAAACATTGATGGTTAGTAGAGGACCAATGGAAGACCACTGTTTCAGAAGTATATGGGTGCCCTCATGTAAGCAATAGAATTGCATAATGAGAGAAGACTGAAGAGTGAAGCAGCAGAAGCTCTTCAATCAGTTTGTATATCAAGAAGGTGAGTTCAATGTAGCCTACTTTAGATTTTATTGGCATCTTGCCTTCTCAGTATAAATTTTCAGGCCCTCATTATTGGGGCTGAGAAAAATGGGCTCATAACTTTGATAGCCAGTATGATGGACGGCTGGCCCTGAACCACAAGATCTTCTCATTTTTTTAGCAAGCAACAGGAATATTGAGTATATATTGATGAGACCCAAGTACAGGGAATTAGGGAAGAGATTCCTTTTATACAAAGTGTCTACTAAGCAAGGAAATAAATTTTGCAAAATTGTCGAAATATTTCACGAAATATTCCCATTTTCTAGGTTATCGATAGGAAAGAATACATACATAAAAAAAATGTTAAATTTCAAGAAATATTTCTATTTATGTCGAAATATTTCGCGTGAACAATAAATTTCGATCAATTGACAGTGTTAACCATGTATTATTTTGGTTAAAATGTTTCGACATATATGGAAACATTTCGATCGAAGGTAGGAAACATCCCATTTGAGCTCAAAACCACCCAAAATCCCATATTTGATCCATTTAACCCCTTTCCCTATATATATTTTTTTTATAAAAAAAGACAAATCCATTGTAGATTTCTTGGTTTGCGGTTAGATCGTGAGGACGAATTGAATCCTGATTTGGAATTTTTTCAAATTCGAAATGTATGTAAGTATAAAACTCCTTGCTATCGTTTCTTGCTACAAATGGATAGATTAGGTGTAAGCGCATCAAATCTATAAATCTATGATGCATTTACACTAGATTTGTGCACGAATTGAAGATCATTTAGGGTTAAATTTTCAAATTTGAGAAAAACCTGAATTTCATTGGTTTTTAACCAAAACATCTATGACTATGTATAAATTGATTATATGTTGCATAACTAAGCCCGTTCTACAAGTTGGTTGGGTTAAATTTTGACATACCACCCAAGTTATCTTTGAAATTAGCCATACCCACCCCCCCACCCCCACACACCCACACCCACACCCACACACACACAAATTTTTGACATGACCCGGTCTACGTTATTGACTAATAATTTTTTTGAAAAGGACGAGAATGTCCCTTTCTCCATCCTTGGAACACCACATTAGGGTTTGGGCCAAAAGGACTAACATTTTTTACTTTTTGTTTTTTTATTTTCAGACTTGGGGTGTTATTAGTAGGATTTGATTCTGGGGTAAATCCCATGTTTGTTTTTGTTGTTTTTTGTAATATGATTGAAGATGGTGAGAGGGTTTCTAAGAAACTCTTATTTTTTTTCAAGCATTCCCGACAGCGTCGCTCCTAAAGTAAAAGTTATAGCCTCAATTACTTTTATGCTTATTTAAGTTTTTTTTTTTCACATGAAACGTTATTTCTGATTTTTGTAGAATTAATTATATTTTTTTAGCATTTTTTAAGCAATTTTTTTTTTAAAATTGAGGCTTACGCCTCGGTACCGCCTCGAGGCTACGCCTCACCTTTTTTAGACAAAACGCCTCAGTTTCCAAACTAGCCTTTTTAAACTTTGAACTCACCCCACCATATTTCTTGATGTACTGTGATCTATGATGCTTAGGATTGAATATAATTATTGGTTAGATTAACCGTAAATTATATGGATTGGTACTATACATGACTATTTGGTTGTTATTGCATTGTTTATCATGGAAAGTATGATATATGAATTAAGTTAAGCACACCTATATTCTAGGGTTTATCTGAGTTGGTTGTGTACGAGCACCTCAGATAGGCCCTTGGGTGGTTGTGTTTGACCCTAAACTTTAAGCAAGCAGGGAACAAGGAGAAGCCCTTGGATGCAAAGCCCTGAATCGTCAGTGATCACGCGACTATCCATATGTTAGATTTATTGGCTAGACCATCCGAAACGTCGGATTAATTAACATTAATACATTAGTAGTGCATCATGAATTAAGATGAGTATGCTTCCTTATATTTGTATGCATGACTAATTGGCTACAGAATGAGACGAATGTATGGACTCTTATAGGTTATGACTATAGAATGTTCAGAGACATTGCTACAACTGTGACTGATCCTATTGACTGTTGATTGTCGTTGTCCACACACAAGAACATGTCACATGCACATAGTTAATGAGTGTCTAGCTTACGAGTCTGATGGACTCACCCTTGTATATGATATCTTTTTGCAGGACGTTATCGATAGATCTTGTGAGGCCCTAGATCGGCCTACTAGCAATAGCTAGGAGTTGGGGTTTGGTAGTTTAGTTATTATTGCAGTTCACTCATGGGAAGTTCACGAGTTGTTATATTGGATTGTTTTGGGTTATTGTTTATACCCAATTTTATTATTCTGCCTTTAGTTTAGTTGGACCCATTATATTTATATTTCAGATAACATTTAGTTGAGTTGACTTTTATATTGATCTAACATTTATGAGATTATTCTTGATTCTCGCGATGAATTAGGATTAGTTCCCAGATCGCACCACGGGATTCGTGCACGGATAGAGATATTCTATTGTACGAGTTGCGGGGCGTGACATGGTGTTCCAAGATGGAGAGAGGGACATTCTCGTCCTTTTTAAAAAAATTATTAGTCAAACTTTAGTCAATAACGGTAGACCAAGTCATAGAGGGCTAAGTCAGCTTTTTCAAATTGTGGGGTGATATGTCTAATTTCAAAGATAACTTGGGGGGTATGTCAAAAATTCCCTAAATTTTTTCCCAAAAAATATTTAAACATTAAAAAAATTAAGTAAATGTTATAAGTTAATAGTAAATAGGTTTTCTGAAATTATACATAATATTAAGGCATTACTATAAGTCTATAAGTGAATAAGGATTCATTAATACCTTGATTTATAACATTTTATAATTAGCAATTAAGTAATAGTTATCTAATTAAATAATAGCTTGACTATCACATACCTTCCTCAACATATTACAGACCGCTATGGTCATTCATTTCCATATGAGTGTGTTTTTATGCTTGTTTTATTATTTCCCAAACTTTCCACAATATTTCCATCATTTCTGCATTATTTCCATCATTTCCACGAAAAAATGTATTATTTCCACACTAGTCGAAATATTTCCATTTCCAGGCTGGTCGAAGACTCGAAATAAACCTCAAAACTGAAATTTATTTCTTTGATCCTAAGTACACTATATTTTACTAACTCGTCCACCACATAATTAGGGTTCCTTGGCGTATTGGAGAAAATTCAATCCATCCTCTAAGGTAAGATCTTATCTTTTCTTATACAACTCAGCTGGTACATTGGAGACCCCAATGAGATGAAAGTAGTGGTATATGTGGTGTGTCTATGTACAGGTGTGTGTGCTTGCGTGCATGTAGAAGAGAAGTTTATGACATACTTGCTTGAAGTTCAAACCAACCTTCAATTTTGATATTTGAGAGCTTCAAAAACTTTGAATAGAAACTCATCAAAAAAAAAAAAAAAACTTTGAATAGAAGTGAAAGACTAGGATTTTAGCAATGCTTGTTTTTCTTCTCTGACCAGCAACATCTCCAACTTCAAGTTGATTATCCGTCATAGCTTCTACATGATGAAGCCCACATTGGTCAACCACCATCGGTCCCCAGATGATCGTTTACAAGCTTCAAGACTCAAAAGATCTATTTAAAAGGCAACAACAAAACATTGAAAGGATCTCAATGTTCTAGTATTTTTTCAAAAGTAGGGTCTTCTGCACATATGTTTACTCCAAATTTAAACCACATGTAAAGAAAATCTATGTGTATGCAGCAAGCCACCCATGCTTTGCATATTTAGGTTTAATAATGAGGATCTTTTATTCCACAGCTTTCTTAGAAAATCCATATCAAATGTAGGCAGATTCTATACCAAGGTTGCCATCTAATCTAAGTATAAATGTTACAGTATGAATGTTTTCCAATTTATCAGGAGCTACAGCAGGATTTATAAACTTTCATGTAGTAAACAAACAGATTTACAATGTTGCTTCAATAAGCATAACTTTTGTCAAAGATAAAGAAGTATCTTCCCTCCATGTGACACTCGGGTCAATTTTCCAGAGAAATTGTTCCACTCACTACACCCACAGCTTCAGGGAGAATTTTAGGTCCCTCGAAGACAAAGTGTGATACCCATACTTCAAGGATTCAAGAATTCCAAATGTGTACTCCAAATCAACATTGGTCCCATTAACTAACTCTCCAGCCAACACTTCTGATACGACAATAGCCTGATAGCTATAAGATTGCCTAGAATGAGGTTATAGAAAGTAACTATTCTACATAAACAGTTTTTGGTATTACAGGCTTTTGCAAGTGTGATGGGACACTTATCATCCCCGAAATGAAATGGCCATTGCTGATAATTGTCACCAGCAAGTGTTTGAGTTCATTGTTAAGAGCAACCGAACAAGTCACTAAGTTATGGGCCAGTTTTGAGAACTTTTTTGTTGAGATTTGGCCGATCTAATTCCCATAGAGTAAACTTGTGTTTTTGTCAGCGAGCTTCATTTTGGGTAGCTCAAGAGTCAACTCGGGGCCATCAGGTATCAGAGGTGTTTTGATAGACAGCAATAGAGAAAATAACAAAACTTATTATTGATTGATCAATGATAAGGATTCCACAAAAGAACAAGTTAGAGGATTGTTGGAAGGGATTGGGAATTTTAGAGACTATATGTAAGCCAAGTAATCAAAAAATGAGATTCGCTCAATGTAATCAGTTGAGGGGTCAGGAGTCTTGCTTTCACATGAATGAATTTTGGATTCTTGGCTTCTTGCAATGTCAAGGTTACTTCTTTTTCCAATATCTAAGATGGATTTTTTGGTCTACCTTACTTTGTTCATTTTCCCCTTGTATCAATAACTTAATAAAAAATGTGAGAATCTAATGAAATAGTCAACTCTTTAGCTACTACACAAGGAATCTCCAAGCCTTCTTTATTGACAGGAGATTCTACACCCTTCTGTAGATATCTCTTCTCACTTGCAATAAATTTAGTGTTTATCAGAAAGAAAGCCCAACTCCAGAAATACATCATGTTATACAGTTAAGGAATAATTACAAAAGTTCCACTATGTGTAGATCAGAGGGGGAGAAGCAAAAAATACCTCGAGGATAACTAGGCAATTAAACAACCGAACACCAAGAAGTTTCAAACTCCAAAAAGGGAAAATCTTTGAAGTATCACAAATTGATGAGCTTAAACTAGCCATAACATTCGAAACCAAACCATGACATGCTCCATAGTTGTCATTGGCATCACTCTAAATTAAAGCGCAACTAGTGATAATTCAAAGGATGTACCAAGATGAATATCTGCAGGTAAACAAAAGGGAAGCCAACGCTCTAACTCTTCTGCCCATGAAAATCGCAAAATAGCTGGGCACACAACAAGCAAAGGACCTTCATTCATAAAACAGCACGCAATCGCAATTGCCTGAAAACAAAGGAATATAAGAATAACATTTCAGTTCAACGTTAAAAGATAACATCTCAATTGTGTACTATCGTGGTTGTTAAAAAATAATAGTGAGAAACTAGCAACATTTGATAAAAGTGATACTAAATCTGACAAAAAGATTAATCTAAACATTAGATAATGATTTCTTTTGTTCCATCAATTCAACAAGAAAAACAAAGTACAGAAATTTACAGAGTGGGAATACAATCCCAACTTCTATAAGTGTTTCAGACTTGAGATAAAGCACTAAAATAATTAAATTGATCTGGTTGTGTTTCCCCTTCAACGTATTAAAAGGACAAAGAACACCCATGGTAAACAAATAATTGCAAGTTTGCACTAAATAAGACTTAAGTACGTGTGATTTCTTTATAGTAAGCTTTATACTCCATATTGACATAGTTTATACCTGTGGTTTGAAGTTTCACCAGGTATCCTTTCCTCATCAAGGGTACCAAAAAAATACCATGTAAAAGGCAAATTGACCACTGTCAAACCGTAACAAGCCACATCAAACCATATTGACCATCTATCGATGCAAATTGAACCACATTGAGCTATTATTTTTTAGATTTCCTTTCAAAAACATTGGTCATTTCAACACTTATCAATCGATACACATATCCATCAATAGATACGCATGTGTATTGTATCGTATCAACCAATAGTCAATACAGCCACCAAAACCAATACTTAAAACCATGTACATACCTCAACTAATAGGCATAACTAATTTGCACATGTACTAATCATAAATAACAAAGCTTTTAGTCATAGGTCATGAGCATTGGAGCCATCTAGTTTTTTGTATTCGCAAAAGACCCTTTTTTTTCTTAATAATGAGTAAGATATACTATTCATAATCAAAAGGGAGGCTAAACCAAGCGTTCATTGTACAATGGCTGCCCAAATACACATTCCGTAGCCAATGAATAAGCTTTTTCATTGGCATTTTCTATGACTGTCACCATGGCTATACAAAATTTCAAGATATATATAATGTATCATGGTTTTATGTCTCCATCTCAATATCTAGATCGTCTGGGACCGAGACCAAGTTGACTCGGGCTAGTCAACTCAGCCTCGTGACTGTCTCGACCTAGACTGAAGATATGATGCTTGTGTGATCCGATTTACCTAAGGATTATAACTCGGTCCTACTTATCAAAAAAAATAAATAAATAAACAAGTCAACTCACACTCGATCAAGACTTAAAAGTTAAAACCAAGAATTTTATCCACAATATTTACAAGTCTACCGGGCGTCATGGATCCCCACACAGTGGCATTAGAGTCACCCTCCATGATCAACAAAGCATTAAAATAAGCCTTAGCCTCTGCTTTGTTGGAATCTATAATACCAAAACGGACCAAAGGAGTCCTTAGCATTGATCCACTCACGTCTTTAACAATGCCCCATTATTGACCTACCCACCATTTCCGACAAAGCACCCATCAAAGTGATGCAATCACCTTCCAACAGTCATAACTTTCGGCACGTATCTCTATTTGAGGCTCATAGTACTCGATTTGAATATCTCAAAAAGGTCCATAACTCCTATCTCTAAGGATATTTAAGATTCACATATTTCAAGCTTCAAAATTGGGATTAAAGTTAGAAGGTGTGAATAGTGTTCTATCTCAGAATTTTGATCTACAAAAGGTCACTCTAGGAATGTAGGATTTTACATTAGTTAGGGTATCTTAGAGTATTGAGTGTCATATTTGATGAATGGTCCAATTTTCATAAAAACATTTAGGCTTCTACATGAAGCTCTATATTAAACAACCATTTACCCAAAAAGATCGACCTTTTGGGGAAAGAAGAAACAACTATGTATACCAACGGTTCGTCAGGCCAACACAATACGTGCGCGGGAACAAACCATCCGATAACACGCCCACTCAGCAGGAAGAAATACACTCCACTGGAGACTTGAACCCGCGACCTCTCGGGCCTTAAGGCTCTGATACCATATTAAACAACCATTTAGCCCAAAAGATCAACCTTTTGGGGAAAGGCGAAACAACTATGTATACCAACGGGTCGTCGGGCCAACACAATACGTGCGCGGGAACAAACCATCCGCTAACACTCTATAAATACATGTCACCAATTGTGATTGGACGTCTAGTTTTATTATTGAATGAAATCCATTAGGCTTTCATAAATATTTTTCTTTATGAGCTAAAACATATTTGAAATTATATCCAAAAATTTTAAAAATACATAAAATGCCTAGCTACTCCATAATCCATCATATAATGACAAGGATACTTTGAAAATGAGCGAAAATAAAGAATATGATGTATTTTGAGCATGTTAGTACGTATATATAATTGTTTACGTTCTAATTAGTTAGAAATATTATTATTTTATTCATAAAAATTCAGAAACAATTAGAAAAATGAATAAGGATGCATAAACATAGTAGCTAATAGTTGTATAATTTAAGCAAGTGATCTATATATTTCTGCTCTTTAGGGTAGCTCACTGTTAAACAACCATTTAGAGTTTGAAACCTCCATTCGTACTCCCCAAGCGGGATACTTAACCCTTTTGATCATCTTCTCATACCTCTCCCTCTCTTAAACTCTCTCTCGTCTCTCCCCTTCTCATTCTCTCCAATCTCCATCTGATGTCGCGGATGCTGACGACAACCAATCATTGTTTGATTCGTCATTGCCGATCGTCTCTCAAGTAGGTTAAACATAAATTTCTCTCACCATGTGTCCAACGAAAATTTAAAATAACAGGGAGAAAAAAAAAACCATATGATAGTAGCTACAGGTGTCTCTCCCCCACTTCCCAAATTCATACAAAAAATCGTTGGAGAGTAAATGTGTCCCCAAGGATGAAGTCAATCTTGTGATTCTCGAAATTAATGTGAATCTTTTTTTGTTTTGAGTTTAAATAGTTTGTAGAGAGGTTTTGGTGCAATTTCAAGTCTATTACGGTGTTGCTTGGTTTTGTGTTTTTGACTATTTTATTTTATTATTAGATTGTGCAATTTTGTCAACCAATCCAGCCAACCCGACACAACCCGCATTGGGCTGGGCATCTTAGGCCCGAGCTCAAGTTGGGCTCGGGTTGACTCCCAACCATGGTTCAAAATCTAGATCCGCCTCATTTCGTCTCGACCAACACGTCTCATTCTGATAGTGTACTGAGAGGGTGCATAAGAGAATGTACCGTCTAGTGCCAAAAGTGTAATTCAAGTACTAAAATTAGTTTAAAATTTTATTTTCATGTTATATAATATATATATATATATATCATATCGAGATAAACACCGTTTTTTCCATTGTCTTGTTCCGTCTTAGTCGAGACGTCTAACGAGACGAAACAATATTTTAATCCTTGCTCCAAACCCAACCCGCCCGAGTTGCAACCCTAGGAATAAGAATGTTGTGATGAAAAAACATTACAACGACTTGATTGCAAAAGCCAAGCTACATATTGGCTTGTAAAATCAACAAAAAAATTGTTCAACTTTTATTTGATTGAAATTGCCACTCTAGAAGTCTCATTATCAAACAAATATTCATGTAAGAATTCTAGTGTGATTGTTCCTAGACCCTTTTTGAGTGTGAGAGAATTTTCAAGACTAGTCATATTGCAAGCATGCTTGAGACATATTGATATAAAAATAAAATACAGTTGTTTGCATAATAAACCCTAAGAGAATGAAGTGTTTGCCCTTGGATTTTAAGGAAGCACCTTTACAGCAACATCCAAAAGATGTTCAATCCATAACTTTTTGAAGATCTAACACTGGAAATTAGGGTTGCAAACTTGGGCGGGTCCAACCCAAGCCTGACAGTCTAAACCCGACTTTGGGTCGGGCTTGGGTTAGGTTTCATTGGGATCGGGATCGGGATTGAGATCTGGCTTGATTTTCTGAACCCGACCAAAACTCGGGTTGGGCTCGGGTTGATGCTCCACACAACACAACCCAACCCCAACCCGATATATATGTTTATTTTTATATATATATATATATATATATATATATATATATATATATATATATATATATATATATATATATATTCTTCTTACAAAACTGTACCCTCCCCTTCTCTCTCCTGTCCCAAACTCTACCCTCCCTCCTCTCTCTCCGCCCCAAAACCCCTCCTCTACCAAATGGTGAATCAAATCCTAATGCCCCCTCTCTCTCTTAACGAACCATGTTGCAAGAAACCCTTATTTTAGATCCGGTGTAATGATTTTAATCTTTAAAAAATCAATTGTTAGTTCGGCTATTTGTTTCATAGGCACGAAGAGAGGTGGACAAGCACTTGCAGCACCGACTAAGAAGAATCCGATAATTCTTTTTACTTCTTTTCATTTTCTATCTCACCCATCTTCCTCTCTCTCCATCGTTCGTATATAACTTCCCCTCTCTCCCAATACCAGGCTACCAACCCGACCAACCCGCTCAGGTTGGGCTCGGGTTGAGCATGTTAGGCCGGACCTCAGGTTGGAAATTTCAGTCTAACGTGGCTACTATATGATGTAATTGTCCAGCATCAACCGAATACC
Organism: Euptelea pleiosperma; assembly: GCA_035048495.1. Classification (NCBI taxonomy): domain Eukaryota; kingdom Viridiplantae; phylum Streptophyta; class Magnoliopsida; order Ranunculales; family Eupteleaceae; genus Euptelea; species Euptelea pleiosperma. Next base: position 11,137,853 of record CM068550.1, on the reverse strand, counting down.
AGGGTTTTAAATTTCGTCGAAACCACTGAAATTTCAGGCCATAATTTCGGTTTCAACCCCTACGGAAATCGAAACACCAAATATTTCAATTTCGTATTAATTAACACATTTTCTCAAAATAATTAAGGAATAAATCAATGTTTTAAAATCCGAACCGATGATCGAACCGATTCTTCATGAGACTGGTCGGACCGTGGTCCAACCACAGATCGATTTGGTTGGACCGGATTATATTTATTAAATATTTTTATATACAAAAATAAGAATAATTTAAAAAACACAAACACTTCAAGAAATAGGGGATAAAAATTAAAATAAAAAATTTTGAGAATTAAAACGAGGATTCATTTACTATTGAAGACGATGTTAATTTGGTATAGATTCATAAAACTCCATTCCATATTTTTGACGTTTTTGTTAATTTAGTAGATATTTGAAAAAGTATTCTATATTTGAAGTAGAAAAAACAGAGATTTGATAGAGATTCAGTAAAAATTAGATCACGTGAAATCTAACGTATCTAGGAAATCTTTTAAAGATTTTTTGCCTAAATTTTCTCAACTGAACACAAATCACTTTCATCTTTAGATTTACCAAAATCGGTTTATTTCCAAAACGGTTGGTTTGTCTGGTTCAACCGTCAAACCTGAAAAAACCACTGGTTTCATGATTTTACCGGTTCCATTGTTCTAATGGAACCAGATCGAAAAAATTTTAAATCCCGGTCGGACCTGTCCGATCTTCAAAACACTGGAATAAATTAAGATTTCCTTAATTTTAGGGATTGGAGAGAGAAAGTAATAAGATTTGGTTACTAATTTCCTATAAATAAGGAAGTTTAATAAATATCTGACTATTAAACATATGTTTTTTGCTAAGATTTACCGAAATTTTAAAATTTTGATTTTGACGTAGGCCGAAACCAGGTCGAAAACGAAATTTAATTCCTTGCCGAATATTGTTCTTCTATTATAGCTTGGCAATAGACTCTTGATTTTAATAGTTAAACCACATAGGACGGTATACACATTTGATAACTCATTCAGAAAGCTCCATTTGTAAATTAACCAAGTAGTGACACATAGGACAGTAGACACCCTTAACACACATTATATCATCCATTGCCCATACTAGTGCAATAAAAACCAGTGTTTTGAAAATCGAACCAGACCGACGGTCGACGGTCGGACCTGGTCCGACCGGGATTTGAAATTTTTCGGTCCGGTTCCATTAGAACTGGTAAAATCATGAAACCGGTGGTTTTTTCAGGTTTGACGGTTGAACCGGACAAACCGACCGTTTTGGAAATAAACTAATATTAGTAAATCTAAATATGAAAATGATTTGTATTCAGTTGAGAAAATTTAGGCAAAAAATCATTAAAAGATTTCCTAGATACATTAGATTCCACGTGATCTAATTTTTACCGAATCTCTATCAAATCTCTATTTTTTCTACTTCAAATATAGAATACTTTTTCAAATCTCTACTAAATTAACAACAACGTCAAAAATATAGAATGGAGTTTTATGAATCTATACCAAATTAACATCGTCTTCAATTGTTAAATGAATCCTCGTTTTAATTCTCAAAATTTTTTATTTTAATTTTTATCCCCTGTTTCTTTAAGTGTTTGTGTTTTTTAAATTATTCCTATTTTTGTATATAAAAATATTTAATAAATATAATCCGGTCCAACCAAATCGAACCGTGGTCGGACCGTATCGGTTCGGTTTTTAAAACATTGATAAAAACATGAATGTCAACAATTTGCAACCATCACAGGGCACACGGATTAAAGGGAACACACCAAGAACCTTTTTTTATTAGTAAAAAAATTGATTGGTTTTTTAAACAAAAAAAATTAATCGGCACACACCAAGAACATGAAGCGATGTTTGATCCATAGCGGCACAAAAGATGTGTTCGTGTTTCTTAGAAAATGACCTGAATAGTTTTCCCTAGCCCCATTTCATCTGCAATGAGACAGCACCCACCCCTTCGCAAACCAAATCTCACACCATCAAGCTGAAACGGCATAAGTGCATTTAATAGAATTTTAGGCAGCTTCCTTATCAATGCATCAACATCATCGTCAGACAAATGCTCCGGCATGCAAGGTATCCAACGCTCCGCAACAAAGGAATGTGAAAGTTTCTGGACAACATTAAGTGTTCTCCACGGAATCTCTTGCAATTCAATGCCTTTGAACTTCTTTAAACATTTTAGTACCATATCGTAATCCCTGAGCTTATAAACAGAAGACATTCCACCACTCTGATTTTGAGTATGGTGAGAGGGCACAACCTATTCAAATTCAAAAGACAGAAATGAGAAATGCTCCTAAACAATAATAGACAGGTGGCATTAGAATGATCAGATTCTCTTTAAGAATCACAAAAGAAAACGAATTCCCCGAAAGGAATAACAACCTGCAAGACCACACTAAATTCTTTGCTATAATTGCATACGACAAGATCTCATATATTTCCACAACTCATGCAAAAGAAAGGCAAAAGCCAAACCAGTTGCAGAATGTCGCAAAAATCATTGAAGCTTCCACAACCCCCACAGCTTATGGAAAAGCATGCACACAAACCCAACCAAGTTTATAAAGGACAATTCAAACTCAGCTACCCACAAGAAAATAAACAACTCCTCAAACTCCAACTTCGCCGTGACAATCTTGACCAGACGAACAAATCAAATCCTCTAAGAAATACAACAATAACCATCAATTTCATCCGTGTATATCGATAATCATAGTGGAGAGCCCAAGGGTCTGGGTAGCATATTATTGGTTGGTCAAAACTCAAAAGAAAATAACAATATATAAATAAAACTTACACACATTGTCACAATAAAAGCTTTGCTGATCATGTTCCCAAGTAATATACTAATGTAGACAATCTTAAGAATACGTCAAGAAACTCTAGGACTAGTTTGGTATTTGCAGTAGACAATCTTCTTTTCGCAGAATCATTCTTAAAGAAATGTCCTTTTTTTTTCCTTTATTTCCTAGGATTTATGGTCAGTTTGGACTGCCAATTTTGCACCCAAGAAAGATATTTGTTGCTCAATAAAATATCTAAAAAAAATTCTTGTTTTTGTGACGTAAAGATTGAAATTCAAACAGTCAGAGACTCAATTTTGGCTAAATTTATTTTTTTTTAAAATCGACATCTTCCAACAGACCCTATTCTTCACTTTCGCCCTAAACCCTTAATTTTCAAAACCCGCATGAACTTAAAGTGGAACAAAGTGAACGAGAGGAGAAGGTCTTACAAATGCAAGCCACGAACTGAGCCTCTGCAAGCACTCGGTTTCTCCAGGATAAGGAGAATCCGCCAATGCCTCCGGCGTGATGGAAAATGAATCGGGAGAACAGACCTCGAGCCTGACGCGAAATTTCTCTGTATAAGGATTTGTAGAATTCGGGAATCCGTTGGCAAATAGATTTTCAGGTTTCGGGAGCGCACCGGGTTCCGGGGATATCTTGCGGCATTTGAAGAGCTTCCATGCGTCTTCTTTCACGGCCGCTGTGGCCTTACGCTTCGCCAGAGCAGCCAGTCGGTTCGTCTCTGCTCTTTTTCTCTGCTCCTCAGTGATTTCCATCGATTCATAGAAGGAATTGCAGAGGTTTGAGGGGAGATTGATTTGCGGCTGGTAAAGATTAGAAAAAATTAGAGTTTCGGAGGAGAAAAAGCGGAGAATTTAGGGAGAGAGAGAGAGAGAGAGAGAGAGAGGCCTGTTTGAAACGAAGATACATCAGGCGGAATGAACGACCGTGATTTGAAATAAAAGCCGCGAACTTCTGGTTTTGAACCTCCCTCGCCGTAGATTTTATGAACTTTCCACATGTTCTGGGGCTGTTCTTTGATATCGACTACGGTATCAAAATTTGATGCCGAAGTCCCTCAATTTGCCACGTAGTAGACTCTTTCGGGCCCACTGACTCCATAAATATTTGGCCCACATCTTGGTGAACCCACACACCAAAAATCAGCGTGATTGGTGATTTCTAGCCGTAGGATTTGAGCACTTTTTATCATGGGCTTTATGAACATGCCTATGAAGTGGTTCCAAGCCCATTATAAAAAAGTGCTCAAATTCAATGGCTAGAAATCACTAATCAAGCTGATTTTTGATGTGTGGATACACCAAGATGTGGGCCAAATATTCATGGAGTCAGTGGGCCCGAAAGAGTCTACTACGTGGCAAATTGAGGGACTTCCGCATCAAATTTTTGATACCGAAGTAGGTATCATAGATTTTTCCCATGTTCTGCTTCTTTTCTTTTCTTTATTTCATGTGACGGGTCCCACGAGTAAACTTTGGCTCACACCCCGGTGTGTGCGAAGCCGATCGCAGTCCACAGTACGAGCCACGTGGCACGCACTTAATGGACGATGACCGTATGGATCTTTGGCCAGTCCCTCGGTGGACCCGTAAACCAAAAAACAGCCTGATTAGTGGTTTAAAACCTTTGGATCTTTGTACCCAAATAATGCTCAATAATGCTCAAATTCCCACGGTTAAAATCAACCCATGAAAATAACTTCAATTCAACGCTTAAAAATCACTGATTAGGTTTATTTTTAGTTATAGGTCCATCTAATGATTGGCCAAACATCCATACGGTAAGCATCCAGTGAGAGTGTGCCACATGGCTAATATTGTAGGCTGTGATAAGAGCAGAGGTTTTTTCCCACAATTTTGTTAGGCCATGATTGATTGCACCGAAAATTTTTTCGAGAAAATACATATGGGATATGCCTTAAATGGCCGATTGATTGCAACTGAGAACACATTTCAATCATGTGAGAAAATAAAGGTGTATTTTCAGGTGGAAATGAATTGTCACCTGTTTGGATGAGAAATGAATTCCAGGCTTAGAAGGGAAAATTATCCAAATTTAAATGGATTCTTAGGGATGATTATACAGATTTATAAGTGCTATCTAACAATGGACAGTTGTGTTTTCCTAGGGAAAATGTAATTTTCCCACTTGGTAATCAAACACGGCCTTAGTATAATCGGTTCTTGATTGAGAATACATTTCACCATGATTGCTACCAAATTGGCCCTTCGAGTTCGGATGTCATAAAACTTTTAGGGTGTTGGCTAATAAAGTTTACTTTGCCCACTCATATATAGACCAACACATGAAAAGGGGAAAACCTAATTATTTCAATTAGTTGTATATGGGACGTAAACACGATATTTTTCGTTCCCTTAAATCAAGTTCAACCTAGTGCAAGTTAATTGTGACGCCAACTATATATTAGCACTTGTAACTTAAACTTTGTCACCAAACACCACTAAAATAAGATAATGGCATATTGGATATTTTGAGAAATATCTATTGATGTCTTTTTGTAACTTCGTGAATTTTCTCAGTCTTTGACTGCACGAGCATACACATGGTACAATAGTCTCTAACCTAATAGCATTTGATCTTGGCATGACATGGTTGATGCATTCCACACCATTTTTTTTTTTTATTACTGAACAAATAATGATTGCAGACCTTCGTAGCATGTGATAAAGCGCGACATAACTTTGCAACAACTTTGTACGATGTTTTAGAGATTTTGCCATGGATTGCAATAAAATAGTCATTGAGACGAGACTCGTAGAAATTTGCATCCAAGGTATGCTGCCAATGTACACACCTCACTTGGAAAACTTACATTTGTTAATCTTCACCGAGTTGCATAATACTACTAAAAAAAAGTGAGAATTCTATTCCACTCATGTGACAACATGCATGGGCTGAAAAGTGTGGCTGTTGCATTCTCCCCTACCTCCATGTTCTCCTTCTTGAGTACAAGCACTATTCCCGATACAACCCTAGAACGTATGATGCTCCCTTTGTTATCCTCTTCAGATGGAAGGATTGAGGAGCGCAGTGACAACATGCTCCTGGGTGCGAGGGAGCATTTAGCACTATAGGAAGGGTGCTTGACCATTGTAGGAGTTGTTTAAAACCAGAGACTATAAAGCCTTAGTTTGTAGCCAAGATTGAATTCGTTTGGAGCAACCTAATAGTTCACTAGAACTAGATCCATCAAAGTTTGATATGTTTTTCGGCAACGTAGATAGTTAAATACACAATGAAACAGGTGAGTGAGAGGCCCTTCATGTTTACCCCTTAGTTATAGTGCATCCAGGTGTCGGCTGTCGTAACAGAAACAGACCTCCCCCGTGATGTTATGTATCGTTTTGACACTCAGAAAATAACGGATGTTATAACAATAATAAAGACATTTATAACTATATTATTGGCAGTTATTTTATGCAAAAATTTGTTTAAAAAAGCCTTTTATTTTCCAATTTTTTTTCGTTATAAATTTTACTGAAAATTTGAAATTAAAAAATTGAATTTTAGATCCATTTTTTCCCAATTATTTCCGTTATTTTCCATTATATCTGTTATTCCCCGTTATCTCCTCCCTTCAAGGGTCCCACAGTACAAGATTTCTCCGCCCTAAAATTAACCTGATGGAATTGTAACCATTTGATGTATACTTACTTTTCACCATCTTTTTTGCTTCATCTATGATTCATAAGTTATACAAGATTTTCTCTAGCCCGAAATTGACCAGATCAAGTTGTAAGCATTGGATTTATAGACTTATTTTTCACCAACTTTTTGTTGTCTGCATGATTTCTCTAAATTGTCAACTCCTACTAGAGCTACACCCATTTCTTACACACGGTGGTGTGCCCCCCCCCCCCCCCATAGAGATCATGTTAGACAATCCAACCGTAGGGTGAGTAGTCGATATTGTGGAGACCGTCCTTGTAAAAAATCAGTCCATTATGATATATATTCCTAAGATCTAGACCATCCAAATTTACCGTTAATTTTTCATATAAGGTTAATGATGTCAGAATTGAATAATTTTTGGTGATGATTATCAACATGACGAGAACAACGCACTGAGTGGTTGGATTGTCCAACATGATCTCCACGTGGGCTTTACCACCGGATGTAAGAAAGGAGTGTATCCATTTCTTACATGGGGGGCCCGCATGGAGATCATGTTGCACAATCCAACCACACAGTGTCTTGTCTTCATCTTCTTGATGATTATCACCAAAAGTCATTCAATTCTTACATTACTAACCTCAATTTTTGTCAACATATTCTCGGTAAGTATGAACACAAGGTTAGGGGACGCCACACGCGTTGCACATGCACCTTACATGTGGCCGCACTCTTAGAGATCACTGACCGTAAGGATGTTTGGCCCATCCCTAAGTAGACCTACATACAAAAAGTCAGCCTGATTGGTGATTTCTAAGCATTTAATAGGAGCCGTCTTTTGGGTACAAATATCCAAAAGTTTGAAATCACTGAATGGCATAGTTAGAGTACTCAGATCCAAAAATTAGAAATCACTAATTAGGCTTTTTTTTTTTTTTTTTTTGTGAGAAAAAGAGTTTCAATGACTAATATTTAGCCATAAGAATATTATCTAGGCTAAATATTTGTGCATATCAATATTTAACAACATTTGGTACGTGTATTAGCTAGTTTACTTCATTTTCTTTCAATTTGTGTGGGTCCCACATAATCAAAGTAAGTCAAATATGGGTTAGGGAAGTGTGAGACCCACATATTAAGTCACAGGATCCAAAAAATCATTTTTATCTTTTTATATATTAAAAATTTTATTTTTATTGAAAATAACAAATCTCCCGCAAAAAAGTAAAATTTTCCTACCAAGGCTTATTTGATATGAAAATATTTACTCAGGGGGGAGGTGATCAAATGTTTTCCCGCTGCAGCGGGCAAATTTGTGAGCCCGGCTAAATATTCAACGCGGGAAAATGCGTGCCAAACACGCCCGGACGAATATTAGCGTGCGCAAATATTTTATTTTCCCACCGCAGTGGCCTACCAAACATGGCCTTAATGAGGAAAAGAGGCGAGTCTCTTGCAAACCGAGAGACGAAAGAAGCCCCACTGAGACAAAAAAGACAAAAAATCTCTTCTAAGTAAATAATTCAAAGAGAACTAAAGTAGAAAAATAGAGGTCTTTTCGGAATTATGAGGATGTCATTTGAAGCTCGCGTCATCCATCCCATGTTCTTGCTTTATAATAGTACAGATATATGTTTGTGTATTAAAAAAAAAAAAAAAAAAAAAGGAAAAAGAATGAGTGAGAATATGTCAGGGCCAAGTGACCAACCACTAGTTACGCAACCCATATTCTCCTAAACTTTTCACACCTTTACACCCCTCACAAAAGAGGCTTGAAAAACAGAAAGACCACACAGAAAAAGGCCCAAAAAGGGGCACATTTGTAGCCTCGCAGGTTACTTCAATGGAAAGAAGGCCCCAAAAAACTTAAAACAACTTGAACCTTGAACCCAAGCATCAAGAAAAAGGACAAATCCTTTCCTTCACTGACCAGCTCTTTAGATCCTAACCAGGCCTTGCATGCAAAGCATAACTCACTTTGCTTGCCACCCTCCCCAGTTCACTAGCTATAGGCCAAAACAACTTTCATAAACTTCCGCTCAACTCTTTTCCTTCAAATAAACAGCCCCCATGGTCCTCCTCCCTATTATACCCAAACCCATCTTTCAGAAACTTCAGACTACTTGGAAGATCCATCTCTGTGTTCCTATAGAATGGAGGGTGTGGTTAAGCAAATGAGGTACCTCTCATCTTCAACTAACAATTATTGAAATTACATTCTTATTTCTGTTCATTTATGTTGAAAATCAAGGCTATAATTTGTTGCATCAAAGCAAAATATAAGAAAAAAAAATTAGTGAACTCATAAAAATAATCCGCATATACAGAAGTCTCATACTTTTTTTCTTGTTCCTTACATATCATTTATGCAGATATTTTTTTTTTAATGTCCAGTTAGAATTACTTCCTTTTTTCTATTATTTATTGTGTCAAAAATCGCAGTTTCATGTTTTTACGATGACGAAGAAGCTATTTAAGTTGGGTGGCCGACCCCTACCAGCTATTAATAAACATAAAAGCTTTATCCGTCAACACCCTGGTAAAACGGGGTTTTTTTTGCGTTAGAAGGGGAAAGAATGGTTGATTTACTGTCCTATCCTATAAGACCCCACCATCCCTGAAATAAAATAGTAAAATGTTGATTCTGGCAAGTCCACCAATATTTCAGTAAAGTTAATTTCTTACTAGCTATTATGTATATGTTCTCTCTTTTTCACCTGTATTATAGACTGTATATGTTCTCTTCATGTTTTCTCTGCAGCTTCTAATTCAATTGAGATCACTGACAATTTTGTTAGGGTGAGGTTTTCTGGTTTAGGACAGGATAGCCAAGAAGGGACAAACAACAGCAGAGAAAAAAGGTTACCAGCACGAAGAACACAATCCTTCAAAGGAGGTAGGTATTGATGGATATTTCACATTTGTCTCATATTTCCACTCCTGAAAAACCCAAAAAAGGGGCGAAATAAAATAGCAATATCCCTCCCTTTCATAAAGACAAGTGTGGCCTTTTTTTTTCTGTCCCATGGGTTCTTTGGGTGTAAACTAAACCCAGACCCAATTTTCCTGATTTTGGCACATGGATTTCTTATTTCTCTCTTTGAGAGGAAAAGACTCTTTGGCAGAAATAGCTATTGACACCTTTTTGCCCTTCTCCTTATGGATGGTCATTTGGAACTAGAACCCTTTTCTTGTCCATATTGTACATCTGTTTCCTATTTACTTGATATAGAAATGCTCATCCCTCCTAATAGTAGACACCTTTTACCATCTCTTTTTGGGGTCCGGTAGAACCTGCAAACATTCTGTACGCACAGTTCAAGCCACTCAACTTCAGAGGAGAATTTTTTTCTTCTTAATGGCTAACCATGAAGTAATACCCATCACCATGCTCAACAATTAATCAAAGAAAACAAGTCTCATTGGTTGGTTTTTGTAGAGAGGAAGAAGGCACAGAACTGGATCCAAAGACAGTTTTCTGGCCAAATGAATCAGGAGTATGAATCGAGTGATGGTGACGAGTTTGCAACCGTGGCAGCAGCGGTTGCGTTTGCCGTCAACTCAATTGAAGAAGCAGGATTGCAGAATCAGAAAAAGATGAGCGAGGTACCAGAAACACCTTGGACCAAAAGCAAGATCAGAAAAGAAGATAGCAAGGTTGGATTGCCAGATCCTGGAAGAGTTTCCAGAAGGTTTTCTGGCAAGGAAGCAAAAGAAGATAAGCAATCTCTAGGTAATTTCTACCCTGCATAAGAGTTTCTATCAAGCTTAATGCTCCAGGAAAAATAACAAGGTGGCTTGTACCAGGTGAAACTTCCATGAAAAAATCAGAGGTGACAGATCAGGGAAGGCCAGAAGGTGCAGCTATCGATCGAAAGATGCCAGAAAAGGCTGCTGGTGTAGTCCCAACAATTAAAAGGACTCCAACTTTCGCTGATGCGTACCTGAATGGCACAGGTACCACAAAACCTGGAACCACACTTGATACAAGACCAAGACCAGGAGGTCCAGAAACAGTAGCAGATGCTTGGGAGAAAACTGAGCTGGCAAGGATAGAGAAAAGGTAATTTCATTGTTACTTAGAACAGTTCAGTTTATTGAAAACTCAAATTGCTTAATTGCAAAGCTAACCAAGTCACCCTGAGTTTATCAAGATTCACAGTCAATGGGGCAGATCTCAAAACTCTTTTTAACATTGAAATAGGGAAAAAAAGTACTTGAAATTTGAAAACTCAAGAAATCAAGAAGCTTTTTAAACTTAAAGAACTTGCTTAAACATCTATAGTATAAAGCATTGGAATTGGGTTTTTATCTTTCGACTAATATGTTGAAGTTTCAGGTATGAGAAGATGAATTCCACAATTCTTTCATGGGAAAGCGGGAAGAGGGCGAAAGCTAGACGTCGAATGGATAGAATAGAGGTTTTGCTTTCCTTTCCTTCAGAATTTAACCAAGATTGTGGATGCCCATTACTAGAACTGATTGATTACTTCTTGGAATTGCAGAGTGAATTGGAGAGGAGAAGGTTAAGGGCCTCGCAACATTACCGAAGTGAGATATCAAGGATTGATGAAATTGCCGGGGGTGCCAGAAAACTCGCAGAGGAGAGAAGAATCCATTCGGAGTCTAAGGCAAAAGAAAAGGCAAAGAAGATCAGATCAACAGGAAAGGCTCCTGTCACGTGTTTCTGCTTCTGAATGTTACCAACAATGACAGCTAACATGGCTTTGTAAAAATCTCAGAAATGTAACTAATTATTTTACCTGGTCTCTGCAACTCAAAACATTGATCATGGCAGGAAGTAAACTGTATTTTATATGTCACAGTAACACATTTACACAATTCAGCCTTCTGGATTTGAGCAAAACAATCTGTAAAGAAATTCAAATACCCGTTTCTACATGTAACAGAACTGAATAATCTTAAGCAAGAAGTGGTGTTGAATCACTGCAGATGTTAAAATGCTATTCAGATACATATGCAGATAGTACAATGTACACAAGATATCATGGTTCACGGTAACATTATAAATACTCGAAAATGGAAACAAAGGTCAGCAATGGCTCCTAACCCTTTAGACTTAGAGCACAAAGTGTGTTGCGAAAAGATTGGGGAGCAGTCACTCTAAGCTTGGCAGCCCAAAGAGAGATTCTTGTAAGGAAACAGGAAAGTCAGATCCCATACCCTGTTAAACAAAAGTTGAAGGCCCAGTTACAGATTTGTCTCACCGAAGTCCAAATACAATCCACAGCATGAACAAACAAATCTCAAACTACCAATGATTAAAGGTCTGTCCAAGAAAAGGAAATAACAGGTGAGAATAAATATCATAAAAACTAGCCAATTAACTGGAGGATATCAGTACCCGTGAATCCGGGAAATTCACACGGATGGACTTTTAAAACCAGAAGAAATGGGGTGTCAGCCATTTTGGCAGTATAAATCCTTACATAAATTTAGGGGCTTATTTTTTAATATTATAAACTATTGGTTTTGATGGAGATTTTTAGCCGGAAAATAACAAGTGCAAGCGATGCCCCCAATCTAAAATTCAGTAAAATGGACGAAAGTGTCCTTTTATTTTCACAAACTTACTAAAATAACATTGTACACTAGTATAATTTCCATAAATTGCAACACCTGAAGTGAATGGCAAAAGTCTTATATAAGAAAGGAAATGGTTGTCTAGTTGACGTGTTACATCCATTGTTCCTGAGGTTAATAGTAACACAGTCCACGTAATAATATTGTAGCTGAAGTTTTGGGAGGATGCTTGATGCCAAGACCAATATTTTCCACGGGAGATTCTTTTATGAAATATGACAGAGGAACACTCACACCAAAACAGAAAGAAGCTTCCCTCGTTGCCTCCACTAAACGCACAAGGCAAAGATGCAGGTGGTTACAATTCACCATTCAATGGGTCCCACCAAAGAGATTTCCTTCGCGAATTTTTCTTCCAGATCATCTGAACTATGGTGAGGGAGTCTACATACCAGATTGCGATCACCTAATCAGATTAACTTTTACCTAAAGATCTCCTTGGTGGGACCTATTGGGTGCGGGAGTTCTTAAACCCATGAAAGTGAACCATGTGTGTTGTAGAAGCAGAGAAGAGGCTTCTTCCTATCCTCCCATCCTGACATGAGTATTCGTTTACGATAAGGGCTTATTTTCAATTAGCATCAGGAGCACTTTAAGTAACGTAGCCCTGTATTTGGAGAATATTTTTTTTCTCAATCTCTCAAGAACTTGGGTGTGATTATATTTTTATAAAAAGAAAACGGTTGCCTAATTACGAGAGCATACCCAAGCCGAGCATACCCAAGCCAGGCTCTAAACTTCACTCCAGCTCAGATGCCTCCTCTGAATCAGATAGGGGAAAGAGGGTGCAGATCCCAAGCATATGTCCATTAAGGCATATGTAATACTCGATGCAATCATCATAAGCACCCAACCTGCTGCATGCACTCTGCGGTATCATTTTGGCTTGTAGCATGTTCCACAGCTTCGCCTTGCAATACGGGCACACCTCCGTCGGATGGAACTTGGCTTCTCTATCAATCAGCATCTTTCGAACTTTCGACACCGAAAATGACTTGAAAACTCCTCGAAAGAATCCCACATCACCCTCCTCCCCCTGATCAAGATGCTCACAAGGGTCTGACACATACAGCACATCCGTTCTGCACTGGGGTAAAAGAAAGCTTTTCCCTGATGTTCTGGAAAACCGGGTCCGATAAACAAAGTGGCCAGGGATTTGAATGCTATTAAACAGGCCACCCTTGGTGCACCCTGAACAGTAAATGAGAAGCTTCCCAAGTGCCTTCCAGTTCCCGTCCACGCTGTGACTTCCACTAGATTGCAGATCAAGCATCATCTTTGGGGCTCGTGTCCGACAAAACTCTTTCCATAGAACCCGTTTAGCAATGTCATCAAACCATTTGCAGACACAAGACAAAGTGGCAATCAACCTAGGGTTCCAATTCAGTTGTTGAAATACTAGGAAAATTACATCTTCGCTTAGATGACCTTTTGTGCATACACAACTTGCTGAGTGTATACAACGGTACTGCTTTGCTACAATCATTGTTTCCAGATAGTACAACTGGTCGGGAGAGTCAATTGATCGAGAACCTTGTTGGACCCACTATCTGGGTTTATTTCAGTAACCCAATTAAAAGTGATGATGGTCAAGTTTCTTAACCGGGTCAACAGCGAAGATAAGATGCCATGATCCTGATGAGAGAAGCTCAGTCAGATATAAGTTCAGCATTCAAAACTTCAAAAATTGCACTAGTACATGACCCAAACCCAACGTGAATGGCAAACATTGAACGCGGAGCATCTATTCTGATTATACAAATTAGATAAACTCAGAAAGTGGGCCCATCTGTTTTCAATTCACTTAAAAAAATTTAAGTTTCAACCAGCCCAAGAAGCACATAGTGAGGACAAACAGCTCCTTTGTTATTAACTTACTATTATTATTATTATTATTTACAGCTTGAGTGCCTTTTCAATTTGCTAATTTTTTTTCAAGTCATAAGCAGACTTCCAATTTTTTTTCCACTGTAAAATTTTACCAAAATCCAGTTTACTTAAGTCGTCCAGATACGTGTCTAAAGTCAATTAATATTGGGAATATCTTTTGCAATATTACATTTATTTCTTCAATTTTTATAAATTCAATATATAATTACCATCTAGAATTCGTGTCGCCCAAGGACCCTGATGCCTTATGATTTTAACTACAGTGCTTTCAAATTCTTTAAAAGTAGTGTTCAAGTGACAACTTTAAAAGTAATGCCCTTGAACAAACACTTACCCAATTTTCATTTGCTTTGGAAATTCTCCTATTTCTCCTTCAGATTGCCCAAAGGGTTATTATTACTTCTCCCCAGTGCCTCAATAGACAAACTAGTTACTAAATCATCTTGCGAGCAAAAACACATTCAAATCCATAAAGAGATAGGAACTGATTTTGTACTTCCATAGCAAATGAAAGAAGTTGGGAACACCATTTTCCCCTATTACAAATCATGCAAATGTAGTTTGAACAATTACCTCATTGGTTCAAGTGATTCCACAAGGAGAATTTGGTCCCGCACTACCGTCCACATGGATTTCAGCTTTGGAATGCCCTAGAGCTCCCCAAATCTTTTCTATTACAAAGGGAAGCCTCAAGGGCAAAAATTGATCCACATTTTGCCACTTTTTCCATAACATACCTCAACTCCCTTCAATTAGCAAAAAGGACAGAAAGGTCTTTCGGAATTTAATAAATAGACAAAGAATAAAAAGTCCTTATTCTTATCTTTTAAAACATCTCTCCTAAAAACCAAACCCATAACTGTCTCGTAAAAACTCTCCCAAAACTGCTTCCCCTCTGCTCACCCAATAGACTCTTTATTAAAAGAAATAATTAACTTTCATCCCAATCCCTACGAACACGTTTCTTAGGTACACTAATTACTTCATCCTATCCCCCATTCAAAATTGAAAATAGCACGTCCACATCATAAGTCACATTTTTTAGGAAACTACTTGCAACAAAACTACGAAAACCCCATAGCACACCATCTCCCATAGCCCATACATGTACACTCTCTCTCTTTTGACAATCCAACTCATCGATACACATATCTAAGATGTAGAATAAGAAGGGAAAGCAAAAAAGGAAGTACTCATGTTCTTTTGAGAGGTAAGTGTTGTGTAAAGGATGAACTCTTTGTTCTTACCTTTAAAACAATTCCGTTTTGAAACCCTATACTAAATTGGGTTACAGAGATTCTCTCTACACAGGCTGCCCATTAGTAGGGAGGTCAACTTCTTGGAAGAGTTGGACTTCGCAATTGCCAGGTACATTTTAATTTCTGTTGATGAGTAATTGCCAGGTTATCTTTGCCAATTTTTGTTGTTTGACAAGTTCGATATCTTATCTTTGCCAATTGAGGCCATTCAATTCCCACCAAGAAGTCATAGCGACGAATTAGTCAACCATCTTCTTCTGCATTGCAAGGTGGTGATGGCAGTCTAGACTTCGTTCTTCGGGAACTTTGGGATGGCTTGGGTGCTTCTAGCTTCGTTGTTAGATCTTGTCTCCAGTTGGTATACTATGGCCTTCTCCTGTAGAGGGCATATTTTATGGCGCAAGATTCCCAAGATTTGATAGCCTCCATTCCATCATCTCAAGGCTTCCTCTTCTACCAAGTGGATGATAATCTCTGTGAGTGTTGCATTCGTGGTGAAACTTCTCTTGAAGATTCAACCTTTGGTTCAGATTCATCTTACAGTAAGTATTTCTTCGAAAAACCCTTAGTTGAATTATTTCTATCAAAATCTATGAACCCCTGTTTGGTTGGTGAGTGGTTACTCATTGTGGTTGAGTTGTGGATTGTAGATCCGTTAGGAATCTAGGTATTCCTTAATTCTACTGGCCTAGGTGACTCACTAGGTGCTACGAGAGTGATACTCGTGTGTTTAGGTCAAGTGGATTCTTAGCTGGATTATTTCATTCAATTGGGAAGTGTTGTAATGCATGATTGAGTGAATAAGAAATTGCTCGTGCTGAGTGTTTGAGAGTGGATGTAGGTGCAAGTTCACCGAACCACTATAAATTCCTATATTGTGAGATTGTGAATCTTGTGTTTGTCTTGTATATATTTCAGTACTTGTGGATGAATGCTAATATGTTGAAAGCTTGATTTATTTTCGCATAGCTTTACTGTTAATTTTAATCTACACCGAGTAATTCGCAGAGAAATTTAATTGTCCTATTCACCGCCCTCTAGGACTTGTCATAGTAATTGAAAGGGAATTTCATTCTCGACCGCTAAGTCGGCCTTTGTTTTTTCTCTTTTGCCTTTCAATAATGTTTATACTTAAACAAAAAAAAATATTACTTGATGTTGATCTCCCTTTCACTCTGTTGCCTTTCAATAATGTTTATACTTATAAAAAAAAATATAACTTGATTTTGATCTCCCTTTCACAAAGATATATTGAGACTGAAATACGGCTTTTTATTTCTAATTTTAGCATTTGGTCTTTGTATTTTCGTGAACACAAACATATGTGCAAATCAGATTTCCAATAACAGCATGTACCTTCCCCTAGTGTCATATGGAGATTCAAAAGGATCTTCGTTCATCAAGCTATTAAAAAAGGATATCATGGAGAAAATACCTTGCATTTTCCAAACATCATTTTTTTACATTTTTTAGTTCTTGATGAAATAGAATTATTTTTATTTGATAGCATATCATTCAATTTTGGTAATGCAACAATAGAATCTTGGAGAGTGCTAGCAATACTAAAGAAAGTAAATAAAAAGCATATATTTGCTGTCTTTATTGTACACATGTTCATATAAGGGTGTTTTTGTAATTATAATAAGCACTACTGCCCCTATGGAAATTACAGAAACACCCTCATGGTATGGACATGTGTTCAACAAAGAGGGTGATAGCTGTTTTTTTCCTACTCATGGGAGTAGTGCAAGCATTCCTCTAGAATTTTACCCCGATTTGAGTGACAAGAAAGTGTCATGTCATGGCACTTTCATTTGGCACATCAGTCTTCGTTTGCTTTTAGCTTTATGTGTTCTTCAAGAAAAGAAAACCACAACGGCACCAATTAGTTATCAAAATATACAAGGGCCTAGTCTTCTTACGATCTAAAATGTTTACCGAGTGTCGAGGCTTCTTCTTCGAAGACTTTGTGTTTAGATGGGATACACTCTGTATTACAGATGGTTGATTTTTGTCTGTTTTCTCTTACCTCTGTTTTGTTGTTTAAGAGATTAGCTTTGTGAAGGTCACCTCGACCTTACTAACTTTGTGTTTTTTTGGTTTTGGCGTTGCCTTCAATATAGTTTATACTTATAAAAAAATAATAAAAAATATACTCATTTCATTTTCTCAAAATAGTATAAATGAATTATGTGATTCCCCTTTTTCAGTTGTTCATTTAGATGTGTAGGCACAAGGATTATAAACTCGAGTTTTGGAATGTGACTTGCTAGCCACCAAAATAAAGTCAAGATCGATATGGCACAGCTGGTCCACTCTGATTCAAGTGACTCTTTCTAAGTGTTTGTTTAAAGGAAAACCACTTACCATTCTAAAGGATTGATTGGATTGATTCTCTTACTAACAATTGTTCTACTTCTGATTATTGCAACCTCTTTGAGGAGAATCTGGTAACTTGAGAAAATAAACTAGTGTTTCTAAAAAACAATCATTGTGGCAACCAAGCCACAAATCTCCTCCAATCTAGTTTTCCACAAAGGGTGTACAAGGAAGTTCTTGTACAATGTGAAAGATAATGTAATGATAAAAGAAACAAGAACCCAATATATGAAGCTCAAATATTAGTTATTCGACATTTTTTCTCCTGCACAAGCCAGACATGGTTATTTATTTTAATTTCTTATGGCTTACACGAATTGGTTAGCTATACGACACTCTCCTTGTTTTGTTTTCTCTTCTTCTTTCAATCAAGTTTACCTTGTCAAAAAAAAAAATACGTCACTCAGTCTTTTACTTTTCCATCTCTGTAGTTTTTTACATTATGTTCTTCTTACCCCTTTACTCTTCTACTGTGCATTATGAAGACTTGAAATGAATTATTGTAACTTTTTTCCCAAGAAGGTCTTCTCGTCTTGCTTCCTCTTTCATGTTCAACGCAGTGAGTTTACATGTGTCCATTTCAATAAAACCAAAATGCAAGAAAACAAAAAAGTCTCAAGTCCTTGTCACATAGAAAGAAACACAAACAATCGATCTGGAAACAAAAGGAAAACTCACAAATATGACTACTTTTGGAAGCCTCGTATCCAAGGTTTTACTTTCTGGGTCTTGACAAATTTTGGTTAAATTTCTCCATGGGTTGGGCTTTCCCATATGGATTTCAGATTAGGTTTCCTAATTGGGTTTCTCAGATCATAGATCATTTTTTTAATCACAAACTTAGTTTATTTTCTCAAAACATCCATTGCTTACCTCGTAACCTTCTGATTCCCAAACCACAACAACAAAATTTAACTACAAAAATGCCACTTATTTAAGTTGATTATTGTTCAACCTTCTTTCCACAATCTACTCCTTTTCTTCAAGATCATCAAAATTTCGTTTTTCCTCATAATTACATATAATAGCATTTAAGTTCGAAAAATCAACAAAATACGAAACCCTAAATTGTCATCAAAATCAACCAAAACACTCCGATTCAAATAAACAATCTGAAATTGCACCAATACAAATAAACAGATTAACATAATAACATCAAATCGAAACCAAATTTCTCACCTTATCCAAGAATGTTCTCTTCAAATCTTCTCAAACCCAAGCGAAAGGGCTTCTGCATGGAAGAAGAGAAACATAAATTAGGGTTTTAATACGAATCGAGCTCAATTCAAAACCAGGAAGAGTAGAATTTTAGGGGAAAAAGTCTCACACTTTCTCATTTGCCGTAGCGGTAGACTACTTGTCGCTGATGATCACTCCTTCGTTAGCAAATCTCTTAGAGAGAGAGAGAGAGAGAGAACGTATAACATAGTTTAGGGCTTTGTTTGGACGCAAGACAAACAAAAAATAAAACAAAAAATGGGATGCAGCTTCGGTGCACTGGGGGATGACGTGACATGGACAAATTGGACACGTGGCTCATCTAATCCACCACTTGACGACACATACGCCCACATACCTGTCAATGAATGAGCCTGTGCCACAAAGACAGGTCACTAGATCAAGGTTTTGGATCTTTGGTGCTTCACCACGAGCCCGAGTTTGCTGTCCCTGTCTCCCAAAATGCCACGTAAGCATTCTCTGGCCCAATGAACTTTTGGATATTTGATCCACCTCTTGCTGGATCTTCCCATCAAAAATCAGTTTAAAACAAGGGTCGGGCTCCGTTGACAGATCTAAAATGACAGGGACACAATATAAGCCACATGGCACACTGTTACAGGACTCTGATCGTATGGTTGTTTTTCTTATCCCATGGTGAATCTACAAACCAAAAATCAGCCAGATTAGTGATTCATAGGCTTTGGATTGGACTTATTTTCATGGGCTGATCTCAACTGTGGGAATTTGAGCAGTATTTGAGGTACAAATATGCAACACTTATAAATTACTAATCAGTCTGATTTTGGTTTGTAGGTCCACCATGGGATTGGACAAACATCCGTACGGTCAGAGTCCTGTAACAGTGTGCCACCTGGCATATATTGTCCCTGTCATTTTAGATCTGTCAACGGAGCCCAACCCTTAAAACAATGATTAGATTTCTTTGATACACACTCACGCTTACAAGAATTCTAATAGTAGTGATAATGGTTGTCTCCCCACTTTTACCCCCTCTTATAGGCTTAAATAAAGAAGGGCTGAGATCTTATCCCCCAACTAGACGGTGGATCTCAACCACTCACACCCGATTTTGGCAGATGCTTTGTCGGGTAGTTATATGGGCACGGCCCACCCATTAATATATATATATATATAACTTAAAAATACAACAAATTTATGTAAAAATAGCTTTCTTAAAATAGAAAGTAAGAAAAAGAGATATATTTATCTATCTATACTATTATAAAGCCAAAACCTTGACGACAACGCGGGCTTCACATACTCCAAACCCCAATTTCTCAAAAATACCCTTATTTTTGCTTTCTTTAAATTATTCATTTACTAGGGCTTCTTTTGTCTTTTGGTAAGCTCATTAAATGACGCCTCCAAAAAAAAATTTTCTTCACCTCACTAAGCTAGACTATTTGAAAAAAACTTTTATAATGGACTACAATGTGAGCCACGTGGCATGCTCCTAGAGGAAACTGACCATATGGATGTTTGTACAATCCCTAGGTAGACCAACAAACCAAAAATCAGCTCGATTAGGTATTTCTAGCCTTTAAATCTGAATACCCCAAATAATGTTCAAAATCCACAGTTAAAAAATAAATCATGAATACGACTCTAATCCAATGGATAGAAATTACTAATTGGGATGAATTTTGGTAAGTAGATCGAACTAGGGATGGGACAAAGATCCATACGGTCGGTGGTCTCTAAGAGTGCGCCATGTGTCTCATATTGTTGTTCCTCATCATCACAATTCTACCTCTGTAATTTCTTTAACTAGTGACTTGTAAAAGCGTATCCAACGCAGTGCCTTTTCTCCGTGTCAAATTTGGCATATGTTATTTTTTGTGCCAGCTGTTTTGCACTTCTCTATCTATTTTTTAACTCTTTCATCATTTTAACTCTCGTTTTTTTTCATTTTGACTCTTTTAGCTGAAATTAAGTAATTTTGGTGATTAAGTTGCATTTGATAAACGACTTAATTTCAGCACTTATCATCAAACTCAAGGAAAAGAAGACAGAAGTAAAAAGTGACCCAACCTTCACTTTTTGCGGTAAGTGAATGAATCTTTAAAAAATATTCTGTGATTCTTTTTTAATACCAACAATACCTTTTTTTCAAACCTTTCTCTTTTAAAAACTTACGAAAATATCCTAATAAATATTTCAAAATACCCACAATGCCCTTGACTTAATTTTAAGACTTAAGACCTTAGCCAAACATCCTAATTCAGACATAAGTCATTAAGCTATCAGATCTTAAGCACTTTAAGCTTTTAGATCTGATAACTTAATTTACCAAACACCACCTTAATCATTTCATATTTAGGAACCAAACCAAAACCGACCAATTGACACTCCTAATTGGTAGGACGAATGTTAGATGAATTTTTTTTTTTTTTTGGGAACCAATTGAATAAGAACCAGAAATGGAACTAAAATGATAATAACGATTCCGATTTTGGGATACCCATAAATAAACAATGTTAAAAACTTAAAATTGTCAAATAATCAAGATTTGAACCAATGTACCTCAAATCGGAACCTACCGAAACAAACTAATCATTTCAAGTTCCGGATCCATCATTTTGAGAACCAGAACTGATAAGAACCGACAATATTGGTCCATTCCAATTTTGGGTACCTTAGGAAACTGACCCATTGACACCCCTAATGTGGACCTTGGGACTGCCCTATGTTAAATGTGGCCCACTGATTTGAGAAATTTAAACTATGGGGCCGTTATAATAATAACATAATAGTGGGTAGGTATATATGTTACTGTTATGAACATCATAACAGCCATATAATGGGTCGAAGAACAGTCAATTTTTTGTTGTTATTATTTTTTTACTTCGTTTTTTAATTAAATGTAAATAACGGTTATAACTGACTGTTAAATACTTAACAGTGCACTTACCGTTATAAAGGTGGTTACAGATGTTTTTGTTGATTAAACCATTGATGTATCACCCCTTGATGTATTAATTCTAGATTAATTTGTTATTGAAAATCCTCCATCCATTTTTCTATGTTATGAATGATATGATGCATGTAGGACATCTGGATTAATTGGGGATGTTCTATGTCCTACATCCCCAATTAATTGTCTCCTTTATTTGTTATCTTTTTAAAACAAGTGTACTTCAATTAGGCGACACATTATAAACGTAACATTAGCCTGGGACCGTCGGTATTTTTGAGTAACGCCGGCACTTTCACAGTGTGACATGCCATCCATGTTTCAAAATAATAATAATAATAATAATAATAATACAAAAATTCACACTAATTTTGGCGGACCCACATGGAAAATAAATCAATGGCTGATTTTTGATCAGGATGATCTCTTCACCATATTGATCACCCCTACAACAAAATCAGCCCATGCTGAAAGTTCTAACCCCATCAAATGCGGGTTTCAAAGTTAACGGTAAAAAATAGACGGTTCATAATTCTTCAACTTGTAAACCAGGCTTTGAATATCAGAATGATTTGAATTTTTGTGAGGGTGATCTCCTCACCATAATGACCATCCTCACCAAAAATTATCCCATTCCAAAAACTTCTAATTTATATATTGGCCCCCGCCAATTTTTTGGTGCAAAATTTGGTGTCCCCCGATCCTGATCCCCATAATAATAAGAGCCTAGCATGTATTTGTCATGCCATTTATTACTTATGCAACATACCACACAGGTTCAAGGCAAGCATATATGCAAGTTTATAAAAGAGATTTATGGGTTGAAAGTGATGGATACGGAATTAGCATACACCGATGCGTCCTTGACCCATTTTTATTTATTTATTTTTGCATTTCAGCATTTAATGTCGGCATGATGTGGTGCTAAACAATATTCAAATTTCAAACTGAAAATAACTTGGATAAGCAATTTGATTTTCAACTTTCCTTAAATGTGAGTAGTTGACAAAAATCGTGTGACGATGGCTTAACTTCCCAAGCTCTATAGCATCGATGAACCACACAAATCGCAACGACTAGTCTGGTCGAATGCGACAACCCACAACCCACGACCCACAAGTTTATCAATTTACAATATATATCTCACGAATTTCGGTTGACAACACTATGCACGCGTGGGTTTTGTGTCTAACAAGAGCGTGACCGATGTAGTTCAAAATGGTAGCAGAGGGGGTCGCATTGTCTGATCATTGCGAAACGGAAAAAATTGGTCCTATGTAGACAGTTGTAGTTAGGGGTACAACTAGGTCATGTCTAAAGGAAGCAGATTTTGTTCCGGATGGGTAATTGCAATGGGTGGATACGACCCTTAATAGTTGTACATCCTTCAACCAGCTCCAACCAATTAAAATTTCAACCCGATACAGATTTAATCAGGTTTAGAGACACGAGTCATGCAAAGGAAGGGGTCGTATCCATTTTTTTTACCTAATTGGTATGTTTTGGGATCACATTTCAAATAGGAGAACCACAAAGCTTATTGAAGGAATTTATTTATTTTTTAAAATTTTATTTAATATATATATAATTTTCAACATTTAATGTCGGCATGATGTGGTGCTAAACAATATTCAAACATCAAATAACTTGGATAAAAAAATATTCGATTTTCAACTTTCCTTAAATGAGTAGTTGACAAGAATCGTGTGACGACGGCCTCCCATGGTCTATAGCGTTAATGGACGACAAACTACACAAATCGCAATGACCATCCCTTGAACTGGAATGCACATGACATCTTTAATGCGACGACTAATTTAACCGTATTTTATATAACAAAATAGTACCACGTACAAAAATTGTGTTAATAGCAAGATGATTCTGGTCAGATGACAACAACCCACAATCCACAACCCACGACCCACGACCCACGACTCATGTATCTATCAATTTACAATATTTATCTCATAAATTTTAGTGGACAATAGAATGCACGCGTGGGGTATGTGCCTAAGAAGAACGCGACCGATGCAGTTCAAAAGCCTAGCAGAGGGGGTCACATTGTCTGATCATTGCGACATGGAAAAAGAACTAGTCCTATAGAGATAGTTGCACTTAGGGGGTAAAGCAGAACTAGAGTCATGTCTAGATGAGACCGACTTAGCTATGGATGGGTGGGTAGTTGCAAAGGGTGGATGCGACGACCCTTTCCATCCTTCAACCAGCTCCAACCAATTAAAATTTCAACCCGACATGGATTGAAAGCAGGTTTAGAGATACGTGTCGTGCAAAGGAGAGGATTGCATTCACAATTTGCAACAAGCCAAAATTTCCATTTTAGAACACCCCTTTCTTGGATGGGCCCGAGATCCGCGAACCAACTTTTTTGCACTCACTAATGCTCTTCCGAGAACCCAACGGTGGTTGTGTGCGCTGAGCTGGCTTTCACTAGATTCACATTTTGCCAAAGCACAACCACCGTTGGATTTTTGGAATCCCGGCCAAGAGCGTTAGTGAAATTATTAGTGCACAAATATTGGTCTCGGGACCTATTCCTTCTTGCATTCTTGAAGTCATTTCCAGGGAAAATAATAAGTCAGTTTTATTTTTTTAGGAGGTAGCCGTAAACTTTGATGCAGAAGTCCCTCAAGCTGCCACGTCGTACATTATTTCGGGCCCACTGACCCCCGAATGTTTGGCCCATACCATTGCGGAGCTACACACCAAAAATCAGCATGATTGGTGATTTCTAGCTGTAGGATTGTGCACTTTTTCATCATAGGCTTCATAAACAGGCCCATGGGTTGGTTCCAAGTCCATGATGAAAAAGTGCTCAAATCCAATGGCTAGGAATCACCAATCACACATATTTTTGGTGGGTGGGTCAACCGAGGTATGAGTCAAACATTCAAGGTAGGATCGAAAGAGGGTTCTACGTGGCAATTTAAGAGATGCTGCATCAAAATTTTGATATATAAGAATGTATCATAGAGTTTCCCGCGAGTTGGGTTGGAGTTGACACTCTTGTCATTCTAAAGAGAGAAAAGGATTGGTGGTGACACGTGGTGGCCATGGAGGACCATTTACAGCTCATGGAAGGGTGCCACGTGGTGAGATATTATCATGGATACGTGGCAAAAGCCGATGCAGGCCTTTAAGAAGAAATATCTGGTTGAGAAGTAAGGGCTTGAATGCGTAATAATTTGCATGTTTGAGGGTCAAAAAGTGGAGAGGCAGTGAAGACAGCACCAAGCAATTTGAGAAAAACCTAGCGAAGCCGATCACACGCCACAATAGGAGCCACGTGACAGACTCTTAGAGGACGCTGACTGTATGGATGTTTGTCCAGTCCCTTGGTAGGCCCTGCAAGCGAAAAATCAGCCTGATTAGTGATGTTAGACCTTTGGATTTAGTACCCCAAATAATGGTCAATAATGCTCAAAATTATACGGTTAAAATCAACCCATGAAAATTACTCCAATCCAACGCTTAGAAATCACTAATCAGGATGATGTTTGGTTTACAAGTCCACCGATGGACTGGTCAAACATCCATACGGTCATCGTCCTCTAAGAGTGTGCCACATAGCTCATATTGTGGTGTGTGATCGGCTTTGCTCACACAAGGTTTTCTCAAGAGATTTGGGGACGGACGAAAGGGACAATCTACAATGATAAGAGGTTTTGTGGTCTTTGTCAGTTAAGCCGTCCCTAGGAGTACGTCCTCCTTAGGTCCATAAGTTAATGGTCCACTTATTTGTGTGGTGTAAATCTCCAAGATCATCAACGACGTGGACCCCATGGAGGATTTACTCTTCATGAGCCTCACAAGTCTTAACATCTGATGAGCACATGTTTTCAAAGGCTATTAAAATTGATGATGATCAAGAATCACACCTGTCGCACGACCATTCCATGAGTCCCACTGAAGTAGAGCTACTAGGTCAAATCAATGCCAGCGAGGATCATAACCATCCGATCTGTGAATGAAATCAATTAGATGACCTTCATCATGTGATCACGATAACTTTTGTCTTATGTGATCTCATCCATTGAACGATAAGGCACAATCTGTTGCATATCCGTTAAGTGGTCCTCCAGATACACGACAAATAAATACAATGACCATCCAACAGCCAAGACCCTACGGGGGACGTCCTCCTCGGGCAGACATCATTTTTGCAAGATAATACCCTCATCCTAAAGCAGAGAATGTGATGACATAAATGCCCTTAAAAGTATCAAATAATGACGCCTTAACATTTACCGAACACAAGACTGTCGTGCAATTGTGGGCCCCCTATCATCCAACGTATATTTACCAGTGGGTGGCCCGTGCCCTCGGCGCTCCTCGACAAAGCATTTGCCAAAATCAGGTGTGAGTGGCTGATATCCACAGTCCATTTGGGGGATAAGATCTCGGCCATCCTTTGTTGAAATATATAAGAGAGGGTATAAGTGGGGAGACAACTTCCCTGTTTTGTATTTATCAAAAAAAAAAAAAACTTCCCTGTTTTGTTATATAGATAGTGGGTGCCCCGTGCCGATGGCACTCCTCGACAAAAATTTGCCAAAATTACGTGAGTGGCGGAGATCCACCGTCCATTTGGGGGAGGATTAGATCTCGGCCCTTCTTTGTTGATGCTTATAAGAGGAGGTATAAGTAGAGAGACAACCAATGTGTTTTGTTATATAGAATAGTAAATGGCCCATGCCTACGGCACTCTCCGACAAATGCGTTTGCAAAAATTGGGTGCCTTCGGCACTCAAACGGTATAACGGACTCGGGCATTACCGTTTTTTCCATTATAATGGCTGTTATAACGGATTGTAACGCACAGAGGGAGAAATGGAAAAATAACAGAAATAACAAAAATTAACGGTGTTGAAATTTAAATTTTGAATAAATTGAGGTCAAATGAGGTGGATTGAGTGGCTGAAATCTAACCGTCCACATTAGATCGATGGATTTGATCTCAACCACTCTTTATCTAACCGTCCACATTAGATGGATGGATAAGATAAGAGAATACAACTGAGTTGTCTTGATATATGCATGGGTGGCCCATGCCCTCGGCACTTTCCGACAAAGTGTTTGTCAAAATTAGGTGGGAGTTAATCTCAGCCATCGATATGAAGCATAGTGGATCTTAGCCACTCATTATTGGAGTCATAGAAGATAAGAGGGGTATAAGAAAACCATTAAATTTTCGTTAAATTCTATTTTTTTTTTAATTTCAATTTTCAAAATTTGAATTTCAGCACCACTTTTTTCTATTAAAATATTTAAAAACAATTTTTTTAATTTTTGCCCCTGGCCGTTTCAATCCGTTATAACGGTAACACCCCTCTCGAGGCATAAAAAGTGGGGCTCTGAGCCTGACCCTTGGGCTATATGTAAATCCAACCTATTTCATTCCTTATATGTAGATAAATAGTAGGTGA
Source organism: Euptelea pleiosperma (assembly GCA_035048495.1). Classification (NCBI taxonomy): domain Eukaryota; kingdom Viridiplantae; phylum Streptophyta; class Magnoliopsida; order Ranunculales; family Eupteleaceae; genus Euptelea; species Euptelea pleiosperma. The sequence goes on along the minus strand of CM068550.1, from coordinate 11,110,628 downwards.
CCCGTGCCCACGGCACTCAACGACAAAACGTTTGTCAAAATTGAGTGTGAGTGGCTAAGTTCCACCGTCCATTTGGTGTGATAAGATCTCGGCCCTTCTTTATGAAGCCAGATGAGAGAGAGAGAGACAACCGTCTTGTTTTGTTATATAGATTTTCCTCGACAAGACAACACATCTTGTAGCCCCTAAAGTTCTAGTCGTGTGAGTATCCAGCTATACACCGTTGGATGGTCTTTCATATTTGTTTAGTGTGAATCTTCGCGTAGATGGATTAAGTACGACTCTCGAGGTAAAAAGATCGTCCATCGATTATTATTTTATGGAACGGATATCTACGTGACCCTAACGTCAATTTGTTATGTCCCGTGACCTGAGTCCAACACATCTGGTGCCATCACAAATCTCGTGGTTTAATTTGAGAACGAATCTCCAAAACATGCCATAAATAATGTAATGCCAACTTATAAAACATGATCCATTTAAATGAATTAAAATAAAATCAAATATCCAAGTAATCAAAATATCTGAAAATGAAACTAAATGACCGATTGTAATACAACTCAGGTCTCGCTACATAAATCTCTCAAATTAAAACTACTTTCAAGTAGTTCAAATGCATCTAAACAATCATGCGTGCAATTTTACTGCCCGTGAAAAGGGATAGTCTATGAAAGATGAGTCCAACCGAATTGTAAGTAAAAACTATATTAAACCCTCCCAATGTACGTGTATAACTAACTGTACATAACAACATTCTCGGTATTTTGCTAAGTATAATTAATAAAGAAACATAACATAAGAGATATACGAAATTTCAAAAAACAGATCTACAAAATATACTAATTAAGAAGATCAATGAATGACATCCACAATAACGAAATATTTTTTGAAGCGGCGAAAATTTAGAAACGGGGATCATGTGCCCAAGCATATTGCACCAGATATACAAGATACACTAGAGTTAATTAACCTGAGTCAATATTATTGCCCCTACACTTAGGTGTACCAGGAGCAAAAATTCTTGACAACAACTATTTCGTAATTATGTTTTGAAGTTCTTTTGCTTGAAAATAATTGCAAGAATGACTTACATGGTAATTTTAGTATTTGGTCCACCAGGAAACATCGAACGGCTTGGATTCATGCATAGGTGGGTTCATTTGCAAGACAAAAAAGTCCAACCCCACCGGATAATTGTTGTATCGCAAAGATAGTGAAATGACATAAATGGGCTTGACATGGACCTTCTATCGGAAGTAGCAGTGAGAGAAAGAGCGGCATAAGCAAAATCAAAACAAATTCCTCAGTGCTCATTTGACACCACATGTTTCTTGTAAAGTCTCCATCTACAAATGTGACTTCAAAAGGCCCCAAAAGAAAAGGAAATAAGAGAACCCAACTCTTATGCAGTTCTTCATTTGAAGACAGATCTAGAGAGAGAGAGAGAGAGAGAGAGAGAGGAGCATCATGAGTCACTGTGTAGTACCCAACTGGAATCTGATACACCAAAGACAAGAACAAGGAGGAGGAGAAGAAGGAAACAGATCCTCTCACGTGCACATCCAACAACCTAATATTCTTGTCCCCATGTATGGACTCTGAAAAAATTCTTCTTCGTCATTTGATTTTTCTCTTCTTCTTTGGTTTTTTTCTTCTTCTTCTTCTTCCCCTTTTCATGTCTGTGTTTTTCTTTCTTTCTTTCTGGATTTATCCTCAGTTGGGTGAAGATCCCACTCTGAGGGATTTTCATTTTCTTATTTTTTGATATTCTCCTCAGTTGATCTACCAATTATTTTTTCTGCTTAAAAAATAGAGACCCCCACTTTTATCTTTTTTGTAGTTTGAGTTCTTGTATTACTTTTAGCTTTTCTTCTTTTTTGTCATTTCATGTTACAATGGGATTCTTGTTTAGTTTAAATTAAACTTGAAAAAACCCATCTTTTCAATTCCTTATTTTCAATCCTCCTTTGGACTTGTTTATATAGTTGTTTTTTCCAATTTAGAAAAACCCATTTTCACTTTCCTATGCTCTTGTTTGGTTTGATTAATTGCTTCAACATTAGTGTTCTTCTTCACTTACTCTCACTTCAAAAACCCACCTCTCTCTTTATCTGCCTCTCTCTCTCTCTCTCTCTTTAAAATCCCACCTCTCTCTCTCTCTATATATATATATATATATGTGTGTCTGTCTCTCTCGTTTCTCCTTCACCTTTTCTTCTTCTTTTATTTATTTATTTTTATCTTAATTGGCTTGTTTGTAAAACCCACATTTCTTTCGATTTAATCTTTCTTTATCGTTGCAGTTTAATGAATTTTTTTTGGTTGAAGAAACCCCCCACTTTTTAATTTAATCTCTCTCTCTCTCGTCTCTCCTTACATTTTTTTTCTACTTCTTTAGTGGAGAATCCACTTCTACTTTCTCTGTCCACCAATGACATCATTTTGTAGACTCTCTCTCTATCTCTCTCTCTCTTTCTCTCTCTCTTTTTGTGAAGTCTCTCTCTCTCTCGTTTCTTCTTCGCCTCCTCTTCTTTTTGTTTTTAATTGGCTTACTTGTTTGCAAAACCCCACTTTTCTTTTCGGTTTAATCTGTCTTTGCATTGCTCTCTCTCTCTCTCTCTCTCTCTCTCGTGTTTCTTCTTGCACCTCCTCTTCCTTTTGTTTTTAATTGGCATACTTGTTTGTAAAACCCCACTTTCATTTTCAGTTTAATCTCTCTTTGCAGTTTGCATTGCTGTTTAACGGCTACTTTTTAGTTCAAGAAACCGATTTTCTCTTTTCCATTTTCTTTTCTACTCTCTTTTTAGTCTTTTTCAACCTGGAAAATATTTACTCACCATTTCCAATTCTATCCTTTCATTTGTTGTTAATTTTTTAAATTCGATCAGGTCGTCGGATTATGAAGTTGCAGAGCTGACATGGGAGAACGGCCAGCTAGCCATGCATGGGCTTGGTGGGCTTGTTCCCACCACTCCGGCAAAGTCTTCATGGGTTCGGGCAGGCGGCACACTAGAGTCTGTCGTCCACCAGGCCACTTGCCACAAAGAAAATTCGAATCTGGTTGAATATGACCCGAATCCGGCAAATATCAACTCCGTTGTTGCATCTTCTGGCGGAAAATGGGCCGAAAATACTAGCGAGGTCCAAACCGGCCCAGAGTTAATGAAGAAGCGATCGAGGTCTGAGACCCGGCCCAATAGAAGACATTGTAGTAGTAATGTTCGAGAAGAGCGTGCGGATCGTAGTGCATGTGCTAGTGCTAGTGCAACTTTTTGCCGTGAGACCGATACTACTATGATGACGTGGACGTCACTCGAATCTCCCCACAGCTTGAAGACGAAGACGACTGACGAGGACTCAGCCTGCCGCGGGGAACAGGTAAATATGACCAACCCGACCCGACCCGGCCCATTCGGCTCCTGATGAGGAGGATACCAACATTTTATTAAAGTTATTGAATTATGAGATACCTAGATAGGGTGATATTCATTATTTATCTATTTGAAATGTGTATTGCCACGTGGACACTTATCCCATGAACGATTGGCCCATCCCTTAGTGGACCTACACACCAAAAAGCAGCCTGATTGAATTTGAGTACCCAACAGAAATCACTTGTCAAAATGCTCAAAATCCAATGGTCATAAATCACCAATCAGGCTAGTTTTTTGGTGGGTAGGTCCAATAAGCGATGGGCCAAACAGTTCATGGGGTGGTGGGCCTGAAAGATTGTGCCAAATGGCAAATTGGGGGTGGACATCAAAGGGATATTATATTTTATAACAGATTTGACAAAATGATCAAAGTAGACATCATGATCCTGACAGATATTTTGAATTCTCAGTTCAATCTTTTCTATGTTGATTTTTCTAATAAGCCCCTGCACCTTCAAGGTGCACATTAGAGGAATCCTATAGATGGAGCTATCTTGAGCTTCTTGTGTTACACATTTTTTACCAGGAAAACCCAGATGAAGAACTGGAGACCAAAGCTGAAACTGGCCGTTTTCATTCGTCTAGGAGAAGTCGAGCCGCCGCTGTTCATAATCAATCAGAACGGGTAACGGGAAATGCATTATCGTCGATCGATCGTTAATTAAGAGCACAAACAAATGCTTTAGGATGATAATTAGTGAATGCATTTTTCAGCTGCAATGCAATAATATATCCGTAAATACCGAAATATATACCGATGTTTTCAATGTTTACGATGGTGTAGAGGCGCCGGGATAGGATCAATCAGAAGATGAAAACTTTGCAGAAGTTGGTACCCAATTCAAGTAAGGTAAATACAATATTTCTTCATATATTGAAGACTCTATGTTCTGAAACATAATTTCCTTTTGTTGGAATTTCATTGAAGATCTGGCACAAGAATTTATTCAAAAAATTTGAGTCATATCACCAGTAATGAATATTTACAAATCATGATCATATGAAGTTGTTGTTTCTCTGCCTTTTTGGTTTACAGACAGATAAAGCTTCAATGCTGGATGAAGTGATTGAATACTTGAAACAGCTTCAAGCCCAAGTTCAGATGATGAGTGTTAGGAATATGCCTCAGATGATGATGCCTCTAGGGATGCAACAACATCTCCAAATGTCTCTCCTAGCACGCATGGGCATGGGCATGGGACTTGGGATGGGGATGGGAATGTTGGACATGAGCACCGTTGCGCGCGCTGCCCCTCAACCAATTCCTCCTCTTCTTCACCCCACTTCGGTTGCCGCCGGTGCAACTCCTACATTTGTTCCACCTCAATTCATCATTCCTCCTATGATGCCGACACGCACGACTGCATCCGCGAATTCAGATCATGCTGCCAAACCTCAGATTCCAATGCCCGACCCCTATTGCGCGTTTCTAACACAAGTAAATGAACATACACTAAATAATTTCATTAATTATCTGTTGATATATACACAGTAACCATTACGCGTTCGACAACTCACATGTGGGCTTGCTTGTGTGCCTGTTTTTAGCAATCTATGAATATAGATCTCTACAACAAGATGGCGGCGCTATATCAGCAACAAGTCAATCAGACTGCACTGGCAACAACTACTTCAGCGGCGAACCGTCCGACGTGATTGAGAAGAACATTATATTACTGCATATATGCCCTTCTTAAGAACATAAACAGTAGTTGCTCTCCCCGACTTAGATTGCGGTAGTGGCCAGCGACTTGCTGCGATATCCTTTTTGTGTAAATTATGTGAAGCAATCTTGTAATAATAAGTGCTTATTGTGGCCTGAGACAAGCTGCATTTCCCCTGAGGTATTGTGAGGAAACTTGTAGAATTTTTCAGTGTTCTTGGTGTTAAATGGGAACCAAAATCAAACTACTGTTCAGTTGGCAGCTCACTTACATCTCAATGTATCTTCAAGTGGGGATTTTCACCACTTGCATGGAATTTTTTTTTTTCAAAAAATAAAAAAAATAAGACAAGCAATTTTTTTTCATCCATCGATAGAGTATGGAAGATATTTTGAAGATGGTCACCTTGGCATCGTCGATAAGTCTTCCTTGTAAGCCCTACAAAGTTGTCGGCAGACGTCGTGGTTCGAAACATGCACGCCTTTGTGCTTGAATGTAAGCAGGGTGTCATGCTTATCCATTCATCCCAAATTCCTTATTATTGGGGTCATCAATTGAGACAGAAATGAGAGTAACTATCAACTTCCCATGTGCAAGGGTGTGTGGGGACCTTAATTAGGAGGGCACCCCTTTCCTGTCTAACCCAATAATATCAACATTGTTCAGCAATCATGTGTGTGTGTGTGTGTGTGGTGCAATATCCAGTTTATAGGAATCAAGATTCAAGGCAAAATGAATGGATAAATGGTATGCTTGATGGGTTTCACCTGAAAGATCTTTTAGGCAAAAAATCAACCCAATCACCTTATTTTGGATGGCTAGAAAAGAAACATGGCAGATTGATCAGATGTTTAAGATCATTATTGAGTAGAGATCTTGATGGATCCTACCCCTTAATGTGCACCACATTATATGCCATTACAAGGGTGAGGGACTATAGAGCATCCCTTAAAAGATCTCATGTGGGATCCACTTGAAGCATCAATATTCAACTAGCTATAAATGGAAAACCAACCTCCTTCGTCAGCTCTAGAGCATCCCAATATGTGTAAATCAGTGAGGACCATTTGATGCTTGTTACAAGCTGGATACCAGAATGATTGGAGCTTGTCTTGTACACTTGGAAGTGAGGCAACCACTAACATGAGAGGGTCTCTCTCACCCACAGACTCCTCTGAGCTTGTCTTGTACACTTGGAAGTCGAATGCGCGATCGGATATTTTCGAGTAAAATTTAGTTGGCTACCGATAACTTGCCACCCATCATAATCAATCAATTTGATATATACATCAATGAATGATCATCGTCGATACTAGTACTAGACGGAAGACTTTAATGCGTTAAGATAATGGCAACCCGTTGCGTGTTTTCTCTCTGAGAGATGTGGAAATTAAGAAAGTTTTTAGCATTTTGGTTTTGTAACCATTCATGTTTAGCTTGGCTGAAACATATTGACATATGGAGGTTGGTGATGTTTAGGTCCTGTGCTTGTAGAAGAGAATCTTAGAACAATGCTTCAACTGGGGTAATCAGTATGTGTTTGTGATGTTTAGGTCCATTTGGATTGCCAATTTTCACAAAATTTGAAAAAAAAGACTTTTTTGAAAATGTGTTTTTCTTAGAAGGTTGTTTGGATCATCGTCAATGCAAAATGTTTTGATCTTCTCCTAGTGGGTCCCATTATTATAATTGATGAGTGATAAATGGGGGAGGGGTTGGAGTAGGGTTTCTTTGTTTATTATGTTCACTGAGCTAGCAAAATTTAGAAGTCTTATTGACTTGAAAAACAGCTAGCTTTCAGCTAATTTTTATAAGGTCGGGCTCAAGGGACCCCCATTTCTGACCCCCTTTTTTGATCCCCATCTTGGCGTATCCACGTAGAAGATGAATCAATGGCCGATTTTTGGTGGGCAATGATAACCTCACCATATAGATCACCCCAACAAAAAATCAGCCCATTATGAAATTTCTAACCCCATCAAATGTGGTTTTAAAGTTACACAGTAAAAATAGACGGTCCATTATGCTTCAGCTTCTAAACCAGTCTATGAATATCGGAATGATTTGAATTTTTGTGAGGATGATCTCCTCACCATAGAGATCATCCTCACCAAAAATCAGCCATTGATTCATCTTCTACGTGTGTACGCCAAGATGGGGGTAAAAAAAGGGGGTCAGAAATGGGGGTCCCTTGAGCCCGACCCTTTTTATAAAGAAGATTTTTTGGTTCAAAAAATATATTTTTATGGAATAAATACTTTTTAAAAAACAGTCATCCAAACAATCTGTTATATTGAAAAAGTCTTTTTTTATGAAAAAATAACTTTTTCAGGTCTAAAAAATGGTCATCGAACTTGGCCTGGCCCATGGGTAGATACGATGGCTTAGCCCGGCCCAATACTTCAGAAAACTCAAGTAGGCGATTAACGGGCCCTTAATGGGCTGGGCGTATGCCCAGCACAACCCCATTACTCAAAAATTTGGTTGGAAGGATTTAATCCTTAGTTAGAAGACATGTGACAAACACATGCAACCATCCAAGCAATACAACTAATGTTGGAGCCCTTGGGCATCCCAATTTTGTGCCCATGCGCACAATTCTACAAACCTAAAAATACGCATGCGTGCACGTTGCAAGCTCTATATAAAGAGAGGAAGAACAAAAGCTGAACACAAGTTTATAAATTTTCGAAAAAAAAAATCTTTGCAAAAACTATCTCTTCTCTCTCCCCTTCTTCTGTTGGACAGTGTCTTTGCAACCTGCAGATATACAATAGTAATTTTTTTGTGGTTCCACAATATTTTTCAATTCTTTGAGGGTATACCACTAAAAGTTCGATAATACTAGAGGTGTTGGAATGCTACTTACCTTCACTCAGCTATTGAATCTTGTGGGCAGACGTCCGATTATCTGTCAGCAATACTCACGAAGTGCAGCGGTGAAATCTGCCTTAGGACAACGCATAGAAAACGTGCCTTACCCTAAGCCAAACCAATAAGTTCTCTCACTCTTTTTACAGTGCGGATTCTAAATACTAAAAGCTTGTTGGAATTTCTACAATACCGGGTTTATTTCTCATTTACTGATTTTTCTTATTTAACATATATTGCAACTGTATTTTCTGTTTCTCTCTGTTTTAGTGTTATTGTTGTTTACTGATACATAAACCGGAAACATCTGCGATAACATTATCTACTACTGTCTTCCGTATTAATAGGCTTCCTAATCCTGTCCTTCGTGGCTCATCCTGATATTTTCATTTAGCCCATCCATAATACGTATAAGAGTCCAGTTACTCTAATTGATCTAGAACAGAATGTAAAAATATTTTATAAGCTGTATATCTTACCCTAAGCCCGGTCCATGGTTGTTGGGCCTTACAACCCAACTGGTTGGCCTGGCCCATTAGCAACCCTACCAGCAGACATGCGTTCGTGTATGAATCAGGGACATTTTTGGAAGAAGAGGCAAAATAGGAAAGTTTCAACCCAAAGGGCAGTTTTGAAAGATTAGTTTTATGGGGTGAATCTATGAATGTGAACTCTAGGCACAGTTAGGAAAAGCAAAATTCTGAAGTCGGAAAAGTTGAAGCTACCCATGAAGCACATCCTTAAGCCAAGCTAGCCAAACTTTGTTTCATAGAACATTTTGATGGCATGGAGTCACACCCATTTGTGGAAAACACATCCCACCCAATAAAATTTAGGGAATTTTTGACATACCCCCCTATGACTCGGTCCACTGTCTTTTGATCAGTGTTGACCCGAGTTGACTACCAAATTTTGTATTAAATGGCAAAAATGCCCTTGTCTTCAACCTTGGAACAAGGGTTTGGGCAAATACCCAAACCCCAAATCAAACGGCTGTAGTGGACGGCCAGCCAAGAGATTCCAATGGGTTGGCCGCCCATCACTGACAACCAACCAACAGGAGTCTCATGGCTAGCCGGCCACCACTCCAAAAGGTATAAAAAAGAAAAAAAAGCGGTATAAAATTGTAGTTTTAAAATTTTCATTAACATAAATGAAAAACAAGACAAAGCAATTTATATTTTAAGCTTTTGAGATGTGAATTTTGGAAAGATGGGTTATCTCAATTTTAAAATATTCCTTCATAAATTTTATCTATTTTTTGGGGGTTTTTTCTTCTCAATATTTGCTTAATTCATCAAAAAATTAAAAAAAATAAAAAAATCTCAAGTTTACGAACATGGGCTTTAATTTTTATTTTTAATCTCCTCTTTTCATGTTTGATTTGGAGTTGGGTTTTGGCTTAAACCCAAACACTTGTTCTAAAGTTGAAGAGAAGGGCACTTTCGTCCTTTAATACAAAATTTGGTCGACAACTCGGGTCAACACTGGTCAAATGACAGTGGACCGAGTCATAGGGGTATGTCAGTTTTTTCAAATTGTGGGGGTATGTCAAATTTTAAAGATAACATGGGGGAGTATGTCAAAAATTCCCTAAAATTTAACTCCAAAATAGTAACCCACAGTTTGCGCAGATTTTAGAGACGATGTCCCATCACAATTCACAAGCAAATTTGCACTGTAGAACTACTTATTGCTTTTACCTGCCTTCTTTCTCTCTAAAGTTGGGACTTGGGATTATCCTTGGCTGGGGTTGACTGTTATTGCCCTAAGAGGGAAGTTCATGTTATCAAGCCAAAAGCCATCTCACCACAAATGAAGAAAAACATTAACAGTGAAGTTCTTGTTATCAAGCCACAGGCCATCTCACCACAAAAGAACAACAAAAATCCAGACACAAAATAGAGAGAAGATACCAGTGTGACTCAACTTGGACACATAAGTCATAGACGTCCATGGCACTGTTCTTTGCCCACCTTAATTTTCTGCGTTGTAATTACTAGAGGTGAGCTACTCGACATCTTACAATTGCATCGTCCATTAATATAGGCCTCAAACATAACCATTGTACTTGAAGTGTGACAGAGAACTTGGACATCTCAATTCTCAACAATGTGTGTTTGTAGGGTTTTTGTAAAAACAAGCTCGATCGAGATGTAATCGAGGTTTCGAACCATGAATACCACCAATTAAGACTTAAAATGGGAAGTTCAAAATCAATACCATCCAAATCCCACCCAAAAAGAAAATTGAAGAAAAAGAAAGCAATCTCAACTATGTCAACACTATTTGGGTTCAATTTTGCTCAATGTTGATACAGAAATTGATTACACTCCTTCATAAAGCATGAAATGAAAACTTTCTACAAAACAGATTTGTAGCATGTCAACACAACACAAGAAAACAGTTCCAACTCTTTCATCCAAGCTTCCTCACTTCAACTGAACTGTTACACTGTTGCAACTTCACAAGCCTCAAACTCAAATGTCGCCTTCAAAAGTATGGTTATTTTGAATTATTCTTTACAAAAGTAACAAAACAAATGTAATGTTGAAGAAAAGAGAGAAATTCCTTTTGCAACTCAACCAGTACTAGTAGCAGAAGGTTTGATATCTTGGAGGGAGATTACGGTTTCAAAAGCACCTACCAGGGCCTTGACCTTGCTCTTCCTGGCCTCCACGAGCTTACTCGCGGTCTCTTCAATAACATTATTAAACAATCCCTGGGCATCTTTCTTTCCCTGCGTGTCTTGGTGCTTCAGAACAACCTTTTCAGATTCAGTAGTGTTATCACCACCCACTTCTCTCCTCCTCCTAAAGCTTCTCCTCCCGAGGTCACCCTTTCCATTTTGGTTGTCCCCTAACACTCTTCCCTGCCTGAATTTGAGTCTTCTAGGGCCATTATTCTCAGTCTGAAGGTTAACCACCTTTCCTCTTCTGAAATTTAGCTTCTGTGGTGGGTCTTTATCTTCAGGCTGAACCATTGCAGCCCTTCTTGGTCTCCTCTTGTACTCTGATTTCAAAGTTCCGGTTTGGTCCTTGTTCTCGGTTACGTCGTATTCAGAGACAGATTCGTCTTCCTCACTAAGTATTGATTCAGACTCCTCTTCCGTATCTTCATCATGTGATGACAATGACGGAGGGGATGGTGCGGATGACAATGACGGAGGGGATGGTGCGGATGACAACATCGATGATGACAATGATGAAGATGAAGATAATTGACTGGTATGAGTTTCATTTTGAGCAGGTCCCAAACTCTGGCTCTCAGGTTTTGGCTCAATGACATACAAGGTCTTTTCACTGACTTGATCATCATTGGGTAACCTGGGTTCAGCTTTTCTAACCTTGTTTTGATTCTTCAGAGGAGAGGCAGCTTTCAGGATGCTATAGTTTCTTGTATTTAAGCTAGCAACTCTGTTGACAGAAGGTTTGGGGGACAATGACACAGTAGGTGGCACCAATGCTTTCTTCTCACCTATTTTGGAGGTCCTTATGTTATTGGCCATCTTACTGTCACTGTTTTGTCTACTGCTTAGACCTCCTGAAGAATTCAATGGGGAAGAAGATGACTTCGCCACCACAGGCTTTGGCTTCAAAGCAGTTGCAGGTTTTGCAGGAACGGCTATTTTCTTGAAAGGCGATAAAGCTTCTTGATTCATGATATTGGTCTTCTGCTTGATGGTCTTGGTCTTTAGCTTGACAGTTTTGGGTTTATCAGGTAACTGGGTTTTTGTCTCAGGCAAAGGCTTGGGCTTGACCACTGGTTTCTTCTTTCTATCTGCTAGAATTACACTTTTTACTGGAATTTGGCTTTGAGCTGGTGTTGCTGTAAATCCTTTCAGCATGGGATTGTTTCCCTTTGCTTCAAAAGCATGTTTCCTTCCGTATTTACAGAAATCATGGCATGAATTGGTAGAAGCTCTGAGATAATGGGGGAGAATTTTATCTCCACTATTTGAGGTACTTGTTCTTCCTGTTGAGTTCCTCCTTAAATTACCATCTTTGGGCTTGGTTCTCTCTGGGGTCACTAGGATCTCGATCTTCTCCTCAGCCATTATAATAAGGAGAAAAATACTGAACCAAAATAGAAAATCCCCAATCCTGCAGCAAATTAAAATTGTTGTCTAATGAAAAATGAAAAAAAAACAGGGTAGACTAGACTTTGATCAATAATTGGGTTGTAATGGGGAAACTTTGTTTTCAATTGAGCACTCAAAAACTTGATCGAGTGCTTTAAAACTTCAAATCAGGTACTCAAATTACTCAATTGAGTACTCGGTCAAGTTTTCAGTTTACTCGGACTTGAACTCAATACTAGAACCAGTTGAGTTTTAGGTTGTTAAACCCTGGATTTTATATTAAAAATTTCTGAAGATACTCCATACAAAAAAAAATCTCGTTCCAATTGTCTTCAAGCTATTATATTCAATTCGTCAATTACAGATGAACAGGATGAAAAAAACTCACCAATATCTAATATGATTTCATTCTGATGTAGAGACTATTTTGACTCTAAAATATACACAAGATTGACAACCTGCAAAGAGAAAAATGATATTAAACAAAAGATATTTTATTAGAGCTATAGAAATTCATGAATTGCATGGATTGAATTCCAAAAATAAAAGAAAAAGCAAGTCTATCGATAAATACTAAATCTGGATGCTTCCACAATGATGAACAAAAACTCAGTTCTTGTGGAGAAATTCATCAAGAAATTGAAAAATACGGAAAAAAAATACTTTTCAGTTTGTTATTTACTTATTTCCTTCCATCCGAATTCATCTATTCAAGAACGCCAATAGGAAAACACTACTTTAAGGAAAAATAAATCAATAACATTCTAAAATAGCATCAACATGCAGACCTTTCTGCAATCTCCTGGATTAACAAAAGGAAACCAAAAACAAACAAACAACAAAGAAACCCATTTGATCTTAAATGTAGAAACTAGAAATATCACAAATTCACAGCATCAAATTCTTCCCTTTAAACCTTTTTGTCCACAAACTTCAATATATATTTTTTTTAAAAACCTTCTTTATAGCCTAAACCAATCAATAAATTGTATATTTCTGTAGTACCTTGCAGTGAAAACCAGGAAAGGAAAATACACTAATCTACAATTTCCTTACATCTGAACCATACCATTCAAGAATATCAGTTATGAACAAAGCTACAGTTTTTTTTAATGAATCCATGATCTGTAAAACACCCATCAAAACTACACCTTCCTGTTAATTCCTTGCAACAGTACAATGGAAAGACCATTTCAGGCTGAGAATTAGAGAAGAAAAACATATATAGATCATCCATATCCATTCATTCACTCATTCGATCAGGATTCTATTTACGGTGAGTTAAAATAAATATTTTTGTAAGAGAACCCACAAATATTTTTATGATTATCTGGCCAGGGCAAGAGATACAACAGTCAGCAAAATGCCTCAACCAAGAAAAAAACGAATTTGAGAAGAACCCATTGAGATGTCTTCCTTGAATTCCCCTCATCAGACAAACAACCGACCCAAATGAACTATACAAGAGAAGCTACTCTTTTTTTTTTCCTTTAATGGGTGAATGAATCACTGAACTTGATGAAAGCCCATTAAATTTTTTTCTGCAATCCCAAAATCATATGTAAAAGCCAAAAAAAAAAACCCGCTTAAATTCAGTAAGACGACTTCATTTCTGTCCAATTAAAACTAAAAAAGCAAGAAAAAGGCCAATCATGATCATACCTTTCTGCAATTCAAAGCACCAGAAATGAAGAACAATACGACCCTTTAAATTCTAAAAATAAAACTCCTTTTACAAGGTGAACCCAGTCTGCAAAGCAAACCTGAAATGAAAAAAAAAACGGAAAAATCAGGATAAAAACCAACCCATTTCAGTTTCAAAAAAAAAAGTTAAAAAGTTTTTTCTACACAAATCATAAACAGAGTTGAAAGAAACCATCAAGATCTTATCTTCCTGCAACTCCCTATCTCGTAACAAAAGAAAAGCCACCCCAACTGTAATCTACAGAGGAAAAACTCCTTTTGGGAGCGAGTTTAAGGGAGAAACTTGAAGAGAACACGTAAAGATCGTACCTTTCCGAAACTCTCTTCCCTGGAAAGTGAAGAAAAAGCATAACCAGTTGAGGTTTCTTCGGGAAAACCCACTTTTGCTTTAGAGATCGTGCAAGCAACAATGGTATGAGATTGCGTGTTTGATGCAGCAGTAACCCCAAAAAACAAGGAAATTTGCAGATAAAGAGAGAGTGCGTGCGGTGAGCGGCCCCAACGAAAGAAACGCTGTGAAGTAACTATGAACAGATCAATTCCTCGGAATGATGTAGCGGACCCCACACACCAATTTATCGTCAACTTATCGCGTAGCTGAGAAAACGTAGTTCTTTAAAATTGGTAATCTTAGTAAATATTAATAAAATTCATTTGCTTGCTTTAAGATAACTAGGAGATGCCACGTGTGATGCACGTGCATCTTACACGTGGCACATTATTAGAGACCAACTGACCGCATGGATGTTATGCCCATCCCTAGGTGGAATTACATGCAAAACATCAGCCTGATTAGTGATTTATATAAGCATTTGATTGGAGTCATTTTCATGGGTTGATTTTTAATTGTGGAATTTGAGTGTCACTATTTAGCACGTAATTCGAGGTACATTTTCAGCTAATGAAAAAATGACACCAGGATGCACATCCAACGTCCATGGACTTTAGACCATGTGATCATTTTCTTTTAATAAATGGGGTAAGTACAAGTAACTTTTAATCAATTTTTTTTTTTTTTGATAAATATAGAATTTTAACACCAAATAATTGAAAAAAAAAACACCAAATAATTGGTGCCATCGTGGAGCAATTTTAGAGAACATTGACCTTATAGATGTATGGACCATCCTAGGTGGACCAACATACTAATCGTCATCCTAATTAGTAACCGTGAATTTATTTCGAGCATTATGATCCAAAGGTTAGAAATTACTAATCAGTCCGATTTGTTAAGTAGATCTACCTAGGGATGGGCCAAATATCTATATGGTCAGTAGCCTTTAATATTGTGCCGAATTGCTAGTACTGTAGGTCCGTCATCAATTTTGATAGTGGACATCATCATCTAAGTTAAGGTGCCACGCGGGTGTTCAATAAATGCTTTAACAGATGAATTGAAATGCGAAAGACCGAATCACCTCTATAAATTTAAAAATTCAAAAAAAAAATGAGAAAAATAATGTTTGTCAATTTAAAGAATTTGAGGATCATAATAGGAAAAATGAAAATAAAATAAAAGAGAAGTACATTGAGTTGCAGGGTGACGTGTGCTCACAGGCGAAGTGTTTGACACCAGAAAGACCGAAGAGCCCCTTCTATGTTAATAGTTTAAACAACACAAAAGAAGTAAAATAGGGGTATTTTTGGGCTATTTTGGTTTAGCGCGGAGCACGGAAAAAGGGTCTTGGTCCATTAATAAGCAGAATAAATAAATATCTTTTTTAAATTTTCATTATAAAATATCATTTCGATCTCATTATATCATCAAAATATCGTGATATATTGATTTTTCTTAGGTCAGAAAGGTAGACATGGGAGAGGGTACCGCGAATGGTGTGCTAAACAAAAGTCAAATTTCTAAAAAAAGAGTCCAAATTGCCAATTTTGAATTGGATCTCATATGTGAAGCTGGGAAAAATTTTAGATGAACGAAGACTTTGGATCCAGTCAATGCAGAGGACTTTCGTGGCCCAAACATAGTTCAATTTTTGGGCCCACTGACCACATGGATTTTGATCCACCAATTGGTGACTATGCACACTAAAAATCAATTTGATTGATTTTTTCTCGCCATTGGATTAATACCCAAAAAAACATGCTTGAATCCAATGGTTAGAATCAATTCTAAAAAAGGCTAAAAACATTTGGCTAGAGATAGGCTGATTTTTGGTATTTATATCCACCAAGGGATTTGCTAAACATACATGCTGTTAGTTGGCCCAAAAAAGTGCGTTATATAGGGCCACGAGCAGCGGCGGAGCCAAGAGGGACACAATCAATTGAGTAGAACCGTCCATAATATGAGTCGCTTGGCATATTCTTAGAGATTTCTGACCGCATGGATGTTTGGCTCAACCCTAGATGAACATATAGACAAAAAATTAGCCTGAGCAGTAATTTCTAAGCATTGGATTGGGTGTGAGTAGCAGAGATCCACCGTACAGTTGGGGGATAAGATCTCAGATAATGTTAGTCACGTTGTTAAGACAAATTAACTCGAGATCTTGTTTTTTCCTCACAATTTTAAAATAAAATTTTGAAATTCAAACTCCCAATTTTTATTTTATTAATTCTTTGTGGGTGCCCAATTTCTATTTTATTAACTCAAACAATTATCTTGCACACGTACCCGAGTGCTTTTTGCCACGTACCCAAGTGAGTGTTTTTTTTACGATTTCTTTTTCAATTTTTTATTACGAAAGCAAAAAGGCACTTGGGTATGTGGCAAAAAGCATTCGGGTACGTGCCGATAACTATGATAGTCGGCAGCTTCGCTGACAACTGGCTGTCATCAAAGTTTTATTCTTCTTTCTTAAATGTTTTGGGCTTATCTTCTTAAAACTTAGTGGATACCCAATTGGGCTTTTCCAAGAAATGGTTCTGACTTCTTTATGGGATATATATATATATATATATATATATTTTCATATTCTTTGAGGTGAACACATGGGGATTCTGATTCAAGAGGAAGGCAGGTCTCATGGTTCTGGTGTTGCCAAAGGGAAAAAAGGAATTTGTAATATAGATTAGGGTATTTAGTAACACCCCCCTGAAATTTGAAAGTAATTAGTAGTATCCCCTTAATACTTACAAACTTTAGGATTACCCTGCTTGACCTAGTTTAACATTGGTTGACTTAAGTTTTTTTTTTTTGTAGTTAACCGTGGTCGACTTAAGTTGAAATGGATTTGAATTACACGTCGTTAGCATTGTACTTGCAATATTATGGTCATTTCATAGGTGCATTATGCACATCACGTTTTAACACTAGTCAAATGAGTGTTAAACTAGGTCAAGGGGGGTAATCCTAAAGTTTAAAAGTATAAGGGGGTACTACTAATTACTTTCAAACTTCAGGGGCGTGTTACTGAAATACCCAATTGATTAACCAGGAAAAAAAAAGGGGCACCTTGGATTCCCTTCCACTCTCCACCTTTTCCTCCGTGTTGAGATCTAGCATGTTCTTATGTAATAATGAAATCAAAAGAGCTAATCCTCTCTTGATCAAGTACTGGGGTCACAAAACACAAGAACTTTATCCTCTCTCTCTCTCTTGATCTTGATCTTGAGAATGAAATCTCATCCAATTTGTCAATTTGGTAGAGAAAGGTTAGTAAAGGAGGGTGACCCTCCAACCAAAAAGTAAGCTTATATTTATAATAAGATGAGTATCTCTGGTGGGAATTTAACGGGGGATGTAATCATCAATAGAAGAAGTCTTCCTCCCTTGACCGGCCCAAAACTTTTTTTTTTCTTGGGAAGTAGAGCAGCATGACCATCTTGGGCCTCATGCCATATCTTGGTCTCTCTAAAGGAATTTCCCAAACAAAGATGCCACAACAATGATTCAATACCACCAGTGGTATGGCAGTTAACATGGAGAGGGGATCTAAACCTTTGGTGAAGGAGAATCATGGGCACTATGATGTCATGCTCCACCATTGCATTTTTTTTTTACACCCTTTTATAATGTTAACCAAGAAGTGTGACGCTTCTTAAAAGTCAACTTAGTCTAATTAAACCAACCCAACAACTTGGAGAGCAAATCATGAGGCATGTAAAAAAGGGATATTACAGTTCTGCAGCTCTTCAATGGAGAAGTTTAATTTTCTCCATTATTCCTAGTTAGAAAACGATTTATATAGGATGCTTGGTACGAAAAGATGCAGGTTGCAAGTGATGGTCAACTATTGTGGGAGTTCGGCTTTCGACGCCAACCCTACGATTGGGAGAGCCCTCAGGTGAATGAACTTCTGATCAAAGTAGAAGAGACTATCCTACGCAGCTTGAGGAATGATTCTAGACGGTGGATATTTGAGAAAAAAGACACATTCTCCGTGCACTCTTATTGTGGAGCACTAGAACAAGGGGAATCAGAAGAGTTCCCTACAACCAGAGTTTGGGGAAGCAAAGTCCCATCCGCAGCTTGGTTTCTAGCATGGTGTGCAATGCGGGGTCGGCTGCAGACTATGGACTTCCTTTAGAGAAGAGGGGTTAGGGTTATGGATTATTGTCCATTTTGTTTATATAGTGGAGAGTCTGTAGACCATTTGTTCTTACAGTGAAGGTGTGCGTGGCTTATATGGACTAACTTGCTCAGAGAGTTCAAAGTATCATGGGTAATCCCTAAAACTGTGAAAGAGCTATTCTTCGCTTGGAGATGTAAATCTCTAAGTCGACTTGGAAAAAGGAGGCGAGTTTTGACTCCTTTAGTGTATACGTGGGTCAAATTGTATGAGGAAGGGAAGGGGATCTTTTTCGAGGATATGTTGTTCAAATGGTTTGAATTAGGTTGTAGGGGGGCACAAATAGGGGTGGGTGTTATTGGGTGTTTCGGTTTGTTGTTGGGTTGTTCTTTTCCTTTTGTTGGTCTCTCTAATCTGTTTTTGTATTTCTTATGATCGCTTGGTAGGCTTCCTTAGCCTCCAAGGGTCCCTTTTAATAAAGCGGTTCAATTATCAAAAAAGTATGTAGTTGATAGTTATAGCCTTAGGTGTGATCGATATATAAAACCCATGAGATGTTGAGGGTTATCAAGAAAAATTAAGTACTATATGGGTGATACCCTCCCTCCTCATGGTGCTGTTGCATGTGGCACACATATGCATGGATTAGGACCCACCATTTGTTAGGGTCCACCAACCAAATTCTTTGGTAAAAAAATCTGCCCCATTTGGATAATCAAGTTTTTCCTGTTGGGAAGAAAGAACAATAAACGAGCAAGAAAAAACAAAGATGCAAACAAACCACAACACGGAGATTTACGTGGTTCCCTCTAGATTGAGGTACGTCCACGGATCCACACCAATTCCACTATGCTTTAGGGCAAAAGAATACACACAGTACAAGTTTGAGATACTCATCTCTCACAAACAAGGATATATATAATCCCAAGACGAAATTAGGGTTTCCGCGGAATCGTGCCTTCATGTACAGTGCTTCAAGAATCATCGGTCTCTACATAACACAACATTTCCTAAACAATTCAAAAATAGGTAAATGGTTGAATGGTTAGGATCATCTGTTGGGTTATTTTTTTGACCTACAAGATCTCATTGGTTGGGCCAATCAAATTGTGGGTCCTGAACTTTTCTGCATACATGCCACTTGTACACAGATTTTTTTTATAACATTCCCAAAACAACCCCTCACATATTTAATGTCTCATCTCCCATTTCATCTATATTTTCAAAACAGCCCTTTATAAACTATAACCTTTATTTTCGAAACCCATAATATTAACAAATTAGTCCTTCTATAATTACTCAATGTCTTTCTTTTTCATTTTGTCTCTAAGGTGTGACAAAACTAGGCCACATTGAGAATATCCACCACCTAATGTACTAAAGAACATAGACATGGCCCACCTACTCGGTCCATGTCAACCCCTACCATCTTCAAGTGTCTGAAGAAAATGAATAAAAGTCAGATGGCAAGTTATTATAGCATGAACAGAAAAAGGTTAGCCACAATAGAGTGAACAGTCTTTTTCACTTTTTTTTTTAAGAAAGTATACTCCAAAATTGATTGAAGAGGTAGGTTTCTTCTTCAAAATTTAAGGAAAAAAAATTGATTAAGGGCGTATTTGATCGAGCAGAAAATTTTTCCAACAAAATTTCATTTCTGATGAAAACTTTTCCTGGGAAAATACGCTTGATAGGGCTGTTTGATTGCACCTGAGAAAATATGCAATTTTCGATTATGTGAGAAAATAAGGGTGTGTTTTTCTGGAAACCTATTCTCACCGATGTGGAACATAAATGAATTCCAAGCTTGGATGGGAAAATCTCATTTTCTCAATAAAATTTTTGCAATTTAAAATGGCTATCAAACAAGGAAAAATTGGCAATCAAACACGACCTAAATAAAACTTCCAATTCCAAGTTGATTCTGATCAAATACGAAGGCAACTTAAGGCTATGTATGATTGCCCTGAATAAGTTTTCTAGAAATGATTTTTACATATAAGGCTATGTATGGTTTGCCCAGCTTGCTCAATTGGTAAATTTTGTGGGTGATGATACCATAGACCTGGGTTCAAAACCCGACTTCACCGAGTTACTGATCTCTTTAAAAACATGCTTAAGTACCAAAAAAATAAAAATAAATTTTTATGGTTGCCCAAAATAAGTTTTCTAGAAATGATTTTGCATATAAGGCTTTGAATGGTAATCAACAAATAGTTTTACAGAAAAGGATTTGCACGTCAGGAAGTGTTGATACAGAAAAAGTTTTATGACATTTATATGCAAAAATCATTTCTAGAAAACTTATTCACGACGACCATACAAAACCTGAATGTCATAAAACTTTTTCTGTATCAAAACTTGATGACATACAAATCTTTTTCTATAAACAAAATCACCATACAGAGCCTAAATGTCATAAAACGTTTTCCGTGTCAACACTTTCTAACATACAAATCTTTTTTTCTGTAAAACATTTTGTTGATCACCATACAGAGCCTAATGGTAAATTGTTTCTTCGAAAATCGGGAATCGCTCGATCAAGTGCTAAAAGGCTACCTAAGTTGACTCAACATGAAAAAGATGTGGATTTATAGGAGCAACTAAATTCTTTTGCAACCCAACAAAATTCAATCATGAGCTTAATAGCTTAAGAAATGGATTACTTTAGAATCAATAAAGTAAGACGATAACCAAGGTCCCTACAACGGTGCACATGCAGTGGGATTGGATCCACCATTGGATTGATCTTACCAAGGAGATTGTTGATACCGCCAATCACATCCCTGATTAAGGCAGCATTTGTGTATAAAAAGTAATTTAGCTTTTCCTTTCTGTTCTTTTTATGAAGTTACAGGAAAAAGAAAAGAAAAGAAAAAGAAATCATCCAGATTGGATTACCATAACCATCCAATCTTTTTTTTTTTTTTTAGGGACAATTTGCCATGTTTCTTCCAACTTCCAGGAGATTCTGATACCCTCTCTCATCAAGCTCAGTTATAAATGGGCCGCTGGCGGGCTGAGATTTAAACGGGCTGGGATGGGCTGCAAGCTAAGATCCCAAGGTTGAGCCCAATCCTGAGCCCTTAGGTGTGCCGGTCCACGGGCCAAGCCGGGCTAGTTGAGCCCACTTGAGCTCGGTTTTTATATTAAATTCAAAAATTCAAAAAAATGTAGAAAAATCTACAAATTAGAAATTATTATTTTTTAGGAGGTGTCAACGGTCAAATGTTGGACACGAGGGGGGAGGGGCTCCAAAATGCCAACCAGCACTGACCATTATTGGAGATGGGCCGGGCCTATACACGGACCGCACCTGGACCCAGAAAAAGAGCCGGATCACAGGCTCGTGGTCCAAATTTACACCCCTATGCAGACCTCTGTCCTTATGGTGCGCCCATTTAGGAAAGGACCATGAGGGAATGGAAACCCAGTTAAATTTTCCACCATGCTATTGCTTGCAGAAGCAACCATCAAACTGAAAATCTCTTGTAATCCTGCACTGTTTCTTCAGGACCCACACAAATATTTGTGACACTGATCGGTTGGCCATTTAACCGTTTTATTTTAGTTTTTTTCATGGGTACATTTTTTGAAAGGCGCCATTGGAGCACACCATGCCAAATATAGCACATCAAATAGCATTACCACTGGAGATGCTCTTAGGTAAGAGAAGAGGAACGGGCATTGAGAAGATCAACGACGGCTTAATTCATAGAAGAGAAGAGCCTCTAATATGCAGGAATTAGATTTCTACGTAAATAGTAATTAGACTCTAATCCAGATCACAAAACGAACCCATGATTACTGTCCCTCATTGCGTGCCAAGGTTCTGCATACAACTGCTTAGGATGAGGATTTGTCAGGTTAAAGATCAGCTCTTCCTGCATTTCGGTGAGGAGGTAAGAGCTCTTCAGGAATGGGAAGATCTCTGAGGATTTTCCATGTAAAGAGAATCAAAGAATTGATTTAACCAAATATAGAAATTGCACGAACATGGTCACAGGATTCTGAACCGGTCCAGGAAGAACTGATTTACCTGATCATGAGATGGTCCAGGGAGTTGCAGGTCGAAAATTCAGGAGTGACAATTATATTCACATTAACATAGTTGCTGATAGTCAGCTACGTACCTGGGCCGGGAGGACACGGCAAATTGATCAGCAAGACTGTAAAGTATTGGGTTCCATTCAAAGTGAACCTGCCAAGTATTAAAACATCTCTAATAGATTTACCGCAAAAGAAATGAAACGCGCGGACAGACAACAAAGGTTGGACGAAGATCATCAAATATAAAGTTTCCATACAAAACAAGAAACAGAGATTCTTGGACTGTCACAAAGCTCCAATCATTTTTCAACTGTCTTCTTGCAAGAGCTCTGCTTACACACAAATTTTAAATTCAACCACAATGAGCAAGCCTCACAGATCACCACCACCATTGCAGTACACAAAGTCCACCAGATCCGACCTGATTCTTAACACAGAAGGATCAAACTAAAGGATAGTTGGGTTTACAATACAAAAAAAGAGTGGTCAGCCTTGAAAACAGGGAAGTCGTCGAATTACACCATTACAGGGGTTCAAATGAAGATGTGGCATTGTAGCTGCAAATATCTATTCACAGGGTTTATAGGAACCAACAGGATCTCAAGTGATGATTTCTCTCACCAGCCAATCCAAACTAGGGTATGCAAAGTACAGTATGAGAAAAGATGGAAGTGCAAACAGAATCGTGACAAGAATGTACAGGACCAAGATGGCAGCACTGGCAGGTATTGCATACAAGATGATCAGAAGAAATATGACAACAAGTGGGAACTTGGCCGTCAATTGATAGAAGAAAACCAGTGACTTACGCAGGGAAGCTTTGAGCCTCTCCACATTGAGGTAGTTAGCGACAAGGCTAACATGATCACGGTTGGGCCCTGGCTGTTCTAGATGAAACATGTGTGGGGCTCTCCTGAGAGTACTGTGGTTAACTTGACTTCCCAAGGCTAAACCGCTGTTCAGAGACCAGACCGGTGGATGGTTCCCTAAAAAGGCAGAATGAGACTTCACCCTATCACCATTCATGCTCTCGACCATCCAAAGGAGGAAGAAGTTCTTGCGTGGGAACTTGAGATTCCCCTTGTAAACTATCCGGAAGGATAATAGATGGCACCACGGGCACGAAATGAAGAGCGGCAGCTGAACGGGCAAACTGGGGAATTTCACAACAGCCCATTGGAGCCCGAGGACGCAGTTCTTGCAAAGGGTGTGGCCACACCATAAGACATAGGGTACATTCTCAACGATATTGAAGGATTCCCAACATATTGGGCATTCCAGTCCTTCCTCTCTGCTAGTGTTTGAAGAAACTTCGTCATCCGAGCTTTCTGAATTGGCTCGACTTTGCTTTGAAGAGACATTCTTGAGTCCAATAGTTCCAGCTATGGCCTTTGAAGCGTAACTCCACATGGTGACAGTGGAAGGAGATTGACTAGGGAAGAGACATCAGTGGCCAAAGTTGTTGAGTCTGAACCATAGAAGGGGTACTATTGGCTACGAATCCGAGCCTTGAGGGGGTCCTGTCCACAAGTATAACTGTCAATAGCATTCATTCCTTGAAGCAAGCCTGAAAAGAAATGGTACATGGTAAGGATGTGAATGACCTCATATTCTTGCAATCCTGAACAAATATGGCCAAGGACATATTTGGTTACAGCAATAAATCCAAGTCAAATCAATTTCAGGCAACATCAAATCTATTTTGTTGTTTGGCTTGGAATGATTTTAAGGGTTTATGTGTCCTCAGCCCAAGGTGCACCTTCACACTTTTTCAGCGTTATTTGGTGCAAGTATACTCTCCAAAAAATTGGTTCCCCGCATAGTGTTAATGCTGCAAACAAACATGCCCCAAGATCCTCATAGGACAAAAGAAGAAGGGCATATATAGTGCTCAAATGCGAGTATAGTTGTACATACAACTTTATAAATCTCCAGAAACTTGGACTAGGATATGGGTATGCATATCCTATCCAAGACATAGACATTCCGCAAAAACAGGCAGGGTACTAAGGAGTGTTGGACACTAACACTAAACTAAATAATACATTATTGTTAAATAAGTTTCCGGCGATCCCGAATAGTCGGAATAAGGACTGTTAATGATGATGATGACTGTTAATAAGTTCCCATTTCTATCCAGAAATGAAAAAGTATGAATGAACACAACATTTAAGCCACAGCTCAACTCTATGATATGAACAACGAGCTTACCAACCCCGTTAAGGACCCTCCACCTTGATGCCCTGAGAAATGAAGTTGGAGGAACTGCCTTTGACTACTCATCTCTACTTCCCTGGGTATGGCAGTGACACGGCCGAGGTATGTCATACTTAAAAGAGGAAGTGTAGGACAAGGGTATGGCATTGATTTTAAAGTGTCAAGGTAACATACAACTAGGTTGCATTTTCTCCAAAACAATGCGCAAATTTGTGATCATTGAATATTCAACAGCATTCCCCTTTTGGGATCATTGAATTTGCGCAAATTGAGATTCGGTTTGTAGAATACCCTAATTTAGTTTTCCATCCTATATTCCATGGGCATTGCGCGATCTTGTAATTACTTGCAAAATCCCATATCTTCTGCATCCAATCCATGCGTATCAGCCAACATTGTAATTACTTAAAAATTCCGTTTCTTCGGCATCATAAAACAATAAAAACACTAGGAAAACATAAACTCCCAAATCAACGTCATCGGCAGCAATATAAACCCTAAAACATAAAACTTAGTAATCTACACAAACCCATTAAAAAAATAAATTCAAATATGCGACAACATGGTATCCACGAAATTAACACACAACACCAAATCAAGATCACAAAAACCTAAAATTTAGGGCAAAATCTAGATATTACAACCGATCCACATACAAATCTAAGCAGAATCCATCATTTTCATTGGCAAAATCGAATGTTTTTAGGTCATGATAGGATTTCGGTTTAATTGAAAAAAAAATAATAATTAAGGTGATCTTACGGATTATTTGTCTCGAATTCGAAGATTTAAGAAGGAAGAGGAGGAGGAGGGTCGAGAAAGGAACCTCCCTCTCTCTCTCTCTCTGCTCGAAACTGCAAAGAAACGAACCGCTATTTTTTGTGATCTATGATTCTATATAACAGAGAAGATCCCCAAGAACCTTTCGAACTCCTTTTAAGAGTAAAACTTCGCTGACCGCCCATAATATGAGCCACGTGGCACACCCCTAAAGGACACTGACCGTATGGATGTTTGGCCAATCCCTAGGTCGACCTACAAACCAAAAATTAGTCTGATTAGAGATTTGAATCCTTTGGATCTTTGTACCCCCAAATAATGGTCAATAATGCTCAAATCCCCACGGTTAAAACCAACCCATGAAAATGACTCCAATCTAACGCTTCGAAATCACTAATCATGTTGTTTTTGATTTGTAGGTCGACCTATGGATTGGGTCATCATCCTATAAGAATGTGACACGTGTCTCATATTGTGGGTGGACAAATTGCTGGTGGACAACGGTTTCGCTGACCAGACAAGTTTTACCCCCTTTTTATAGCCAAGGCAGGCCAGATTCTGCCGTTTGGGAACGAGAAGTAAAAGCACTTCTACTTGTAGAAGAAGTTATAAGTTAATTTTTTACCTCCAAAAAAGTCATAAAAATTCAAATGTCGGGAGGGATTCTAATTTTTGAGAAGTTATTTCTCTTTGAAGTCAAAAAGCTAAAAATTTTAGCTTGAGTTTTAAGTTAATTTTTAACTTTTCGAAAGTTAAAATATATATGAAACACATCCAAACTAACTTTTTAACTTTTTGGCTTATAAAAGTCAATAGGTTACTTATTTTTGTGTACCGGTCCACTGAGTGACTGGCCAAACATCATACGGTCATCGTCCTCTAATAGTATGCCAAGTGGCTCGTATTGAGTGCTGTGACCGGCTTCCGTCACAACATCTTGTGACACAAGTTTTACTCAAAAGTTATTTTGTTACTTTATACTTAAGTAGTGATTTATAAAACTTTGATGACCGGCCTGCTGTCGAAGGAGATGAAAGGGCAGCAGATCTCAGCACGTGGAATTTGTACTGACTGACCACCTCGGCCACACCACACGTACCCAGGTGAGTACTTGAGTGCTTTTTGCCGAAACACACCTGTGTACGTGGGTGGTGAGGCCGAGTTGGTCTGTCGGTACAAAATCCACGTGCCGCTGACCTGTCATCTCCTTCGATGACAGGGCCTGTCATTAAAGTTTTACTAGTGATTTATTCCCATGCTTTAAAATGAGACATTAAAGTAAAAGATAACATCAATCTTCAGGTAACAGTAAGCACGGATCTCGATACAAGTAGGCCTAAAACGAAAACTTTATATAAAACTCTTTTATATTTAACTAGTAGGTGCACACATGCGTTGCACGTGGATAGTTAGAGTTGGACTAAGGAATCTAATGAACCTATTTCGTATTTAATATAAGTTTTTATAAAATCTAAAATATATGTATTCTTTTAATTGCATAGATTAAGTGTGTATGGAGTTTTTGAGAATAGATTAAGAAAAAGAGTTGGAATGGGGAAAATCATTTTTTTTTTAAAGAAAGTAGAAATGAGGAAATGCTTACTTAGATTTTTAAGCAGGGTTTTAAATGGTTCTGCAATCGAGAAATAAATAAAGAATTTAAGAAACAAATGAAGGAGAGGGAGAGACATTGGAAGAGGAATTTTAAAAGGGGTATTTAAGAAATTAATGATAGATGAAGGCATGGTTAAAAATAACGTCGTTATAACGAAAATAACGGCCGTTATAATGGATTCGGACATAACCGGTTCCGTTATATAAAAAATAACGGATTTTCGTTATAACGGCCGTTATAACGAAAACAACATGGTTATATTTCTATTTAAACCTTGATTATAACGGCTGATATTTTCCGTTATTTTTTAATATTTTTCGTTTGATTCCGATATTTTCTGATATTATAATTTATAGCACAAAATGGGTGGGACCATGGGATTTGACATTTGCAAAGGGAGTTGATTTAATTAGGGTAGGCTATTGTAGGCAGCTAGTGTAGGCTATCTAGTGGAATAAAGCTTTGATGACAGGTATGTCATCAAGGCCTATGACAGAGCACAATATGAGCCACGTGGAACACTCTTAGAGGACTCTGACCGTATGGATGTTTGGCCAATCATTAGTGGACCTACAAACAAAAAATCAGCCCGATTAGTAACTTCTAGGCGTTGGATTGGAATTGTTTTCATGGGTTAATTTTAACCATGGGAAATTTGAGCATTATTGACCATTATTTGAGGTACAAAGATCCATAGCTTTGAAATCACAAATCAATTTGATTTTTGTTTGTAGATCCATATAAGGATTGGAAAAACATCCATACGGTCAGAGTCATCTAAGAGTATGCCACGTGGCTCTATTGCACCCTGGCATCGGCCTTGATGAAAGGCCCTGTCATCAAAGTCTTACTTTATTTTTTAGACTGTATGTTTCTGCAGAAGGAGTTGATTGTTTTAAGGGAGCAAGACTTGCCTGACCACCCACAATATTGTCACGTGGAAATTTATTAGAGGATACTGACCGTATAGATGTTTGACCAATCCCTAGGTGGACCTATAGACCCAAAATAAACCTGATCAGTGATTTCTAAGCATTAGTTGAAGTCATTTTCGGTTGGTTGATTTTAACCATAGGAATTTGAGCATTATTTACCATTATTTCCATGTAAAGATCCAACGGTTTGAAATCACTAATCAGACTGATTTTTGGTTTGTAGTTCCACTTCCACTTACAAATTGGACAAATATCTATATGGTCAGTGTCCTCTAATAAATTGCCACGTAGCTAATATTGTGGGTGGTCAGGTAGCTACCTGACGGGCAAGTCTTGCCTTTTTTAGGGTAGGCTTGTAGGCTTTTCAGTGAGAATTAATGCTCAATTGTCATTTCAAAAGGTGTGCATAGGAGGGTCGTGATGTAACAAGGTATACCTGAGATCTTTTCATTTGCAAAAGCGGTAATGTGGGTAGTCACTGCTGCCATCTAGGCCCACTGACAGCATGGATGTTTAGCCAACACCTCAATAGACATTCATACCAAAAATCAGCTTGTTTAATGGTTTTAAGCCGTTGGTTTTAGCACTCAAAAAATGGTTGCATTCACCGGCTATAAGAACGCCTTAAAAAGTGCTAAAAAGTATTAAAATCTAATGGTTTTAGATTACCAACAAGGGTGATTTTTGGTTTGTATATCTACCAAGGGTGCGATGAACATCCATACGGTCAATGGGCCAAAATGACAGTGGTGACTACAAAAAATGCCGCTTCCGCAAATGAAACAGTTTCAGACATACCTTGTTACATCTTTTTCCTTTAAAATTTTAAGGCTGTGTTTTTTTTTCCCACTTGTCGTGGTACAAAATAAGCCACGTGGGAAACTCAGAGGACAAACCAAAAAATCAACTTGATTAGTGATTTCAAACCAATTGATCTTTGTACCTCAAATATTGATCAATAATGTCAAATTTCCAACGATTAAAATCAACCCATGAAAATAATTTCAGTCCAATGCCTAGAATCACTTATCGGGCTGATTTTTGGTTTGTAGGTCCACCTAAGGATTAGCCAAACATCCATATGGTTAGAGTCCTCTAATAGTGTGCCACGTGGCTCATATTGCCTTATAAAGTTTTATTATTGCATTTAGAAAAAATAAAAGTTAAAATAACGGCTGTTATAACTGTTATTTTCTGTTATAACACCCGTTATTTACAACAACAATAAAAAAGATTTTAAGATCCACTTTTTCCGTTATAATGGCCGTTATAATGGAAAAAATAGTAACGCCCCCAGTCCATTATACCGTTATAACGGTCTCCTTTAAACCTTGGATGAAGGAGAGAGAGAGAGACATTTTAAGATAGAAGTGTATTGAAAGTAGGGCCCGGGCTGAGGGATATTTTAAGGAAAATAGGAAAAAAACCAGAGATAAAAAAAGGAAGGAGAGAAGGAGATGAAGAGACATTGGGAGAGGAATTTTAGAAGGGGCATTTAAGAAATTGATAATAGATGAAGAAGATGGAGAGATGTTTTAGGATAGAAGTGTATTGAAAGTAGGGGCTTAAGGATATTTTGGGGAAAAGAGAAAAAAATCAAGGATAAAATAGGAAAAAAAAGTTTTTTCTACGTACTGACATTTAGAAGTAGTATAGATACTAGTGGGTGGCCCGTGTCCACGACACTCCCTGAAAAAACATTTGCCAAAATTGGGTGTGAGTGGCTGAGATCCATCCTCTAGTTGGGGGGATAAGATCTCGGCCGTTCTTTATTGAAGCCTATAAGATGGGAAAATAATTGAGCTCCCTTGTTATATACTAGTGGGTGGCCCGTGTCCACGACACTCCCCGACAAAGCATTTGCCAAAATCGGGTTCGAGTAGCTGAGATCCACCGTCCAATCGGGGGATAAGATATGTATGGGCCATCGATATATGAAGCCTATAAGAGGTGGGAGACAATTGAGCTGTTTTGTTATATAGACCGAGGTTTAAAGGAGGCCGTTTTAATGGTTAAATGGACTAGGGGTGTTACCGTTTAAACGGTCAGGGGTAAAAATAGAATTTAACGGAAAAAATGGCCTTGAAATTCAAATTTGAAAATAAAAAAAAATAGAATTTAATGTAATTAACAGAAATTAAACGGATTTTAACGGAATTAAAAGGATTTAACGGCCGTTTTTTCACAAAAATTTTCAGAATTAAACGGATGTTTAAACGATTTTAACGGTCATTTAAACGGTTTTAACGGCCGTTAAAACAAAAAAAATGGCTGTTTTATTCAAAAATGATAAAACATGTTTAAACAGTTTTAACGGAAACGGGCTTGGGGCGTTATCGTTTAAACAGCCATTTTGAAAACCATGATATAGACTAGTGGGTGGCCTGTACCCTTAGCACTCTCCAACAAAGCATTTGCCAAAATTGGGTGTGAGTGGCTGAGATCCACCATCCATTTGGGAAATAAGATCTTGGCCCTCCTTTGTGAAGCCGATAAGTGGGGAGACAACATCCCTATTTTGTTATATAAGTACTTAATATATTAATTTATATGATATTAATTAAAAAAATATTAAACTCTCTATGTAATTGAAAATCTTTACCTAAAAACTAGGGTTTTTTTGGCTTGTCCCCCTTATTTTATTGATGCAATTTGCATCTCACCCAATGTTTTTAAAATATTTGCGTTGATGAGAACCGTCAATATTGGTTCCGGTTCTGGTTACCTTAGGAACCGACTCGTTGACATCCCTATGATTGACTGATAAATGTGCATGAACTGCAACCTTAAAAATATGGGCTGAACTTGGTACGTACACCTCCCACACGCTACGCTACTGAATTCTTTAGAAAGTTTCATGAATCAAGTTGAAAGGCACCCCTCACCCGATAGTAATGTTAATAAACCAACACTAGCTTGAAAATGTTGCAGATTCATGAGTCTATAAACAGTCACTAGAATATGACATGTGTCACACTATTTTGGGCTCACTGTCTATATGAATGTTTGACCTATCCTTTGTTGACCTACACACCAAAAATCAGCCTGATTTGTGATTTCTAGCCATTGGATTTGAACATCTTTTTCATCATAGGCTTCTTGAACATGCCAATAGATAAGATCAAAGCCTATAAAAAAAATTGCTCAAAATCAAGGTGTGTAGTGTTATCTGTATGATATATTCACAGAAAATATATAGAAGAAAAGAATAAAAGAATAATAATAACATAATTAATTAAAATAAAAACTCACTGTTAATTGGCAAGTATAATAGATTGAGACTTGTGTTATACACAATAACCTTAAGATAAATTCATCTCCTTATTGCAGTGCTAAAAGTCTATGGACGTCTATCTCCCAGGATACAACGATCTTAACGTGCGGAAATAGCATTTAATTCACACTGGAATTGTGTTCGTACTCTCACAGAAGAAAACTTATAAAATTCAGAAAAATTGTTTAAACCATAGAAATTCTGTGTATTTTGAAAGATGGGACGAAAAATGATTAAATAGAGAAAGTGGTTCGTAATCGTTTGACGGTTATGGGAATAACAGTTATGTTGAGTTTTCAAGATGATTGAATTGCCTTAATCAAGTCTTGATGTCAGTGATCACCAGTAAAGGAAGATGGCTGCCAGCCAAAATGATGATCAATGATGGTTATTTGATTTTGTACTAGTGAAATCAAGTAGGATATTGTCTTTGAGAAGAAGTCTTTAGTTAGGCTAAAAGCCGCTAAACCAGAATCCGTCGAATTTTAATCCGGAGAAAAGACTTCATTGAGGCCAAAATGTGTGTAGGCATCTTTTTGCTTCACAGGTTTGGGCTCTATGAGTCCTCAAACAATGAAGCGTGTGGGCCTCTTATGATCCTTACAAGGGTGTGGACTTCTTTTTGAGCCTCACCAGTGTCTTTTGGGGGCATCATTAACTTGGGCTTTAAAATCCTCAAGCAAATTTATCTATTTTTTTTTAAATGATGGGTTGAGGTCTGAACTAAGATGCGGATGGGCTTTGGCTCAACTAATTAGGCTGAAATGAATGGCAAAGCCCATAGAATAATTGGTGTTGGACTAATTAAAAACAAGCCTACAAAAACCTTTCTTGGTGACTTCTCCTTCTTTTGCACAAAGGAAAGAAGAGGTTTTTATTTGTTGGTAGACGATGGCTCACAGCAACGGTAGCACAATTGAGATGACGATCTGATGGCGATGTTGTGGATGGCAAAGAACGACGATGGCACCAGCGGGAGTAGATGCAATAATGTCGACGGCAAATCTAGTAGAGATTTGGATCTGCTGTGGGATGTACTTCAGGCGAGGAGCGACAATGGAGGGAGAACGTTACAATCGAAAATGGTAGAAAGTGACTAGAGAGTGATGAAATCTTGGATGTAGGTCTTGTAGTTATGATGTTTGGGGTGGCCGGTGTCTATGGACAACAATGGTGATGGTGAACATAGCACACGGCCGATAGTTGTAGAGTTTTGCAGCTACTCGGGCGAACCAAACCTCTCTTTTCTCGTTGGAACACAATTTTTCCTCTCCCCAACAACCTTCATCACTGTCTCCCAACCTACATCTCTCTCTTCAACAACTAATTTTTTTCTATATGATTTTCAAAAGGATCAACCTCTTGGTATATGCCTTTTTTTGCAGGCTCCCAAGACTTGGATTCTCGGGCATGGATTTCGAGAATCCAACGATAGTGATAGCACTGAGCTGGCATCACTTTTTGATAAAGCAAAACTACCATTAGATTCTCATAATCCACACCCGAGAATCCAAGTCTTAGGAGCCTAAAAAAAGGTGTGTCCCAGGAGCCTGAGCCTTTTCGAAAACACGTTAAAAAGATCTTGATGAGAGCTTTACAATGATATCCATGCAACTACTTAAATCATGCAATACATATTTGTTCTAAATAGGGCGTTTTAGTCTTTTGAAATTTTAAAAATATCGTAAATAAACAAAGAAGAATACCTCGACCTTTACACACGTCGTACAACCCCGACGCCTCTGCTCTTCAGTCAAGTGCATCGCATGTGCCCCCGAGTCTTAATTATATTTTGATTTTAATGATTAAACATCATAAACCTAAGCTTCATGACGTAGTCGTTAATCATTAAGATTCAATTTTTAAACTTAATTAGGTCAGGTTAAATTTCAATTTGGTTCTGTTGATCACTTTTTATGTAGGTAAAGCTAGGATATTCAACTTTTAACTACAATCTTATGATCTTTGAGTTCTAATGGCTAGTGGGGGTTTCATGAATTTTCATTCAGAAACCCTAATTATAGTTATTTTTTTTATCAACTCCCCTGTAAATTCAAAATCACCTAGTTCAATATTAGAATTATTATCATGTTTAGAGCAAGGCTTAAAAGGATTCGTTATAACGGACTGGGGGCGTTACCATTTTTTCCGTTATAATTAATTGCAACGCACAGGGGCAAAAAACTGAAAATAACGGCGCTAAAATTCAACATTTGAATTTCAATTTAAAAAAAATTATAACGGAATAATAGTGGAAAATAAGGGATGTTTTATTAACAATTTTTTTTAGAAAACAACAGTCATTATAACAGAAAATAACGGTACATAACATAATGGGGAGGTCCGAATCTGTTATAACGGATGTTATTTCTGTTATAACAGCCGTTATTTTTGTTATAACGGACATTTTTTTTAAACCATGGTTTAGAGCAAGGTTCAAAAGAGGCCGTTGTAACAGTATAACAGACTGGGGACATTACCATTTTTTCCGTTAAAATGAATTGTATCAGACGGGCAAAATGAAAAAATAACAGGAAAAATTGGCGCTGAAATTCAGAATTCAAAAATTCCAATTTTCAAAAACGGAAATAACGGCCTTTTTCACAATTTTTTTTCAGAAAATAATAGCCGTTATTTTCTGAGCGTTAAAATGCTACATAACATAATGGGGGAGGTCCGAATCCGTTATAACGACTGTTTTTTAAACCATGGGTTAGAGAACATATAATTTAACAGGATCAACTGGAAAATTATTTGTAAAACATGAAAATATGGGTGGGTCCCCACAGTGAGATGGTTTCAAAATTTAAAATATAACACTAATACATTTGCAAGTATCATCCACATAAGTTGACGTGCAAGCTTCCCATCTCATGAATCAAGAAATCTTGGTAGAAATTATAAGACACCGAGACAAGTAAATGAACACAAGGTCTCCCCTTGTACTTGTAATAATATTTTACGGGTTTATGGACCTTCCTACTCAAGTTTTCAATTAAAATCAAAATGGGTCTAGTTCAAGGGACCCCTTTTTTCCGACCCCTCACGAGAGTCGTGTTCTTGGCTGTGGATTCCAAGAATCCAATGGTAGAATTCACTTTTTTCACTTTTTGTAAAAGTTCAACCACCATTGGATTTGTGAAATCCACAGTCGAGAACACGGCTCCTGAGAGGGGGTCAGAAAAAGTGATCCTCAGAGTCTGAGCCAAATCAAAATACAAATGCAGCCGCTTTGCCCTAATTGTAATGTAGAAGCAATGAGGGGGCTTTATTTAAGGGAAAACTCGGAAATCATTGTTTTTGTGCGGATTTCAATAAAAGTATTGTCATTCGGGTCTTAATCAGTGATTTTATTAATTATTTGAGAAATTTCTATTTTGAAACCATGGTTTAAAAAACCTATAATTTAACAGGATCAAATTGAAAATTATTTGTAGAATATGAAAATATGGGTGGGTCCCACACTGAGATGGTTTCAAAATTTAAAAAAAAACTCTAATACATTTGTAATTACCATCCACATAAGTTGACGTGCAAGCTTCCCATCTCATGAATCAAAATCTTTGTAAAAATTATAAGACAGAGAGACAAGTAAATGAACACAAGATCTTCCCTTGTACTTGTAATAATATTTTACACAGTTATGGACCTCCCTACTCAAGTTTTTCAATTAAAATCAAAATGGGAGAGACTCAAGGGACCCCCTTTTGGCCGTAGGTTCCGAGAATCCAACAGTGGCATTCATTTTTTTTTTACTTTTTGCAAAAGCTCAACCACCATTAGATTCGTGAAATTCATGGCTGAGAACACGACGCCCCCGAGAAGGTTCAGAAAAAGGGGTCCTTTGAGCCTGAGCCAAATCAAAATACAAATGCAACCCATTTGCACTAGTTGTAATGTAGAAGCAATGAGCCAAATGATAGCTGGTCTATGAACATGATCACTATTCCATTGAGTTTATGGTCCTTCCCTTTTGCTCTTGTTCCCATGGCTTCAAGAAAGGGGAATTCAATTTGTGGGGACCAATTAATTGGCAAGCTATCATGTTTCCTTTGAGTTTAAATTCACAATTTTAATACTTATAAATGGTCTGTTATAACTGTCCCTTAACGTTAGTGTTACGACGTTATAACGGGGTCACATCAATCACGTCTGAGTAAAAAAGATTAGATTTTTTTTTTTTTAAAAAGAGCCTCAGTAACAGTAGAAAAAGGGTTTTTTTTTTTTTTTTTTCAAATAAGAACCATAATTTCCATTACAATGGCTATTATAACAGATATTCCCTTTTTCGATTGGAACAAATGTGTTAGCAGATGCTGTGTTACCGCGGCGACCTGTTGGTATACATAGTTGTCCCGCCTTTCACCAACAAGTCAATTTTATGCGGTAAATATTTGTTTAACATGGTATCAGAGTCTTAAGGCCTGAGAGGTCGCAGGTTTAAGTCTCTAGCAGAGCATATTCCCGTTAAGGGGCGTGTAACATGTTAACTGATGGTGTATTCCCGCGCATGTGTTGTGTTGACCCGACGACCCATTGGTATACATATTTGTATCACATTTCCCCAACAGATCCATCTTATGAGGTAAATGGTTGTTTAACAAAATGTAATGGGGTTGAAGTGTTACCAGTACGACAGCCGTTGTTTTCGTTAGAATGGCTTTTTTGAACCAAAATTTTAAAAAAATTCATTATAACGGTAACTCTCCAGTCTCGTTACAGTATGTGGTATTTAACAATAAAAATGTTATATCGGCCATTATAATAATCATTAGTTGTTAATTAACCGTTACATACGTTTAGTTGGAAAATGATATAAAAATATTAACTGTTTTTTTTAATACCCCTATGACTGTCATAACTGTCCTATTTAAACCTTGCTTAAAGCAACTGATTTATAAGTATAAAAAAGGTTTCCTTCTGCCAGTAATTCTATATAAAAAGAATTTGCCGCATGTTTGGCCGTGCGGCCGCTAATTTTTTGTTTGGGCCCACGGATTTGCTTGTCAACATGGGTAAATATTTTATCACCTCCCTCTTACTCCTCGTTGTTAAAATATTTTTACGCCATTTAAACCTTGATGGAAAATTTTTAATTTTTATGTTATTGTGGGAATTTTTTTCTTTTTTTCAATGAAAACGAGACCGTTTAGGTCCCACATTCACCTAAACCATATCTCAGTTATTAGATATGTGGGGCCGCGTGAGTTGAGAGAAAATGAGATAAGATAGTTAATACACGAACCAAACATGCAACAAATATTGTCATGTAGCGCGACAATATTTCCTATTACACGAGAAACTTTAGCCGGCTCTTTTTTTTCTCCAACTCGGCCTGGCCCGGCACAATTAGCGCTCAGATTGACATGCCAGCTCGGCCCGGCACTGACTTAATGACTTCAGTTCCCCCTCCTAAAATGCCACAAGGCACACTCTTTTGGGCTTACTGATATATCCATGGGCTCACCTCTTAGCGGACCTACACACCAAAAATGTGCTTAATTGGTGACTATAGCCATTGGATTTGAGCATTTTAATGGGGTGACTTCTAGCCATTGGATATGAACTTTTCTTAGGTGCTCAAATCTAACTGCTAGAAATCATCAATCAAACTGATTTAGGTTTATAAGTCCACCAAGGGGTGGGCCAAACATCCATTGGGTCAGCGGGCCATATATAAAAGACTGCTTCAGTAGTCTCTTGGGAGGGATTTCAAACTTTTTCGTCCCCGGGGACAGCAAAGTTTTTGTGTCTCCCTTGCTTTATGTATCACGCGTAGGTGCATGTTCAGATAAGTAGGACCCAAGGTTGAATCCATCAGATTCTTTTTGACGGTCAGAAAAGGTCCAAAAGTTTGAAAAAATTAATGTAGATTGAATTGTCGATCACAATCATCAGATAAGGTCATCTCATGGTGTGACCCCACCAAAGTGGCAGTCCTCCAGATGTGGCACACCATCCTTTACGTCTACCTGATAGGACCCTACAAATGGAGCCTCCTAGTAGTAAATCCAAAAGAAAAGCTTCCAACCATGATTCAAGAAGTCATGTGTGTCTCCCTGCAGGCAAACTGTCTCTATTCAACATAATTAGGTCTCTCTGCATGTGTGATTCATTCTCCTATAAAAACTCACACCACCCTTGCATCCCCTACAAAATTTACCACCTCACACCTTCCCTAGCCAGTCATCACAAAACCATCACAACCCCGCCGGAAAACCGACATGGTTTCAGAGCGAAACCACTCGAAACACGTCTGCGTTATCGGAGCAGGACCGTCGGGTCTAGTCGCAGCGAGGGAGCTTAGGAAGGAAGGTCACTCTGTGGTAGTCTTGGAACAAAACCATGACATTGGAGGGCAATGGCTGTATGACCCTAGAGTTGAAAGTGAGGATCCCTTAGGGAAGGCCAGTACCCTAAAGGTTCATAGTAGTATCTATGCCTCCCTTAGGCTCACTTCTCCTAGAGAGATCATGGGTTATAGTGATTTTCCATTTTTGGTTAAAAAAGGTAGAGATATGAGGAGATTTCCTGGTCACAAGGAACTTCTCTTGTATCTTAAGGACTTTTGTGACTGGTTTGGATTGAGAGAGATGATAAGATTCAATACTTGGGTTGAGTATGTGGGCATGTTGGATTTTGCCAAATTTGGCAAAGATAAATGGGTTGTTAAAGCTAGGGAGAAAAAGAAGGAGAAGGTCATGGAAGAGGTTTTTGATGCAGTGGTTGTAGCTACTGGTCATTATTCTCAACCTAGGTTGCCTACCATTAAAGGTATGTCAATTTCCTCCTCTCATGGAAAATATCCATTTTTTGAAAAAAAAATTATTTCTATGTGCATACTGTGAACAAAAATAAATTTTAATGTTCTTGGGTTTTTTGAAAAATACCCATTTTGAAAAAGAAAAAGAAACTTCAACACATTTATCAATCTTATATTTGCATATCCTGATCTATGATTTTCAATCTGTTCTACCAAAAAGTCAAAATAAAGCGGCAATGGGTATTCGAGAAAATTTAATATTTTTGTTTTCTTTGTTACGTAACGACGTTTGTGAGTGTTAGCGTCGCTTTTTTCTGTTCTAAGTGCAAAAATTAAAATTATTTTATATTTATGATTAATTAATTGATTTTTACATGGTTGTAAATGTTTTGCTTCCTTTGTGACAATTAGGGATGGATGCATGGAGAAGGAAGCAAATGCATAGTCACATTTATAGGGTTCCCGAGCCATTCCGTAACGAGGTGAGACAAATTTTATACTAATCATATCGATTAAGATATCGCTAATTAACAATATTGGTCAAAAAGGCTTATTTATTATTACAATGCATGGAGTCCTACCAACCACCACTAGCTTAGTCATGACTCAGGACCCACCATACGTAAAAAGAAATGATCCTACCCATCCAACTACTGCAATCTTTTAGGAGTCCAAGTCTATAAATTGAATGGTTAAGATCATTTGATTGAGTCAATCTCGGCCAAGTAAATCTCCTAAATAAGAGTATGAGAGACAACAAATGTTTTGTCTCGACGTCACTACACATGCGTCATGTGCATGGCACAGGTAAATCGAAAAATAAGTATCAGACGTGTCGGCATCCTCACCTATACGAAAAGTTTCATATCCCCTAAGAATTTTTTTACTAAATTTAGATTATAAATATGTTTAATTACTAGCTAATGTAGCAAGCTGCATGTCTTGAAATTCTACAGGTTGTGGTGGTGGTTGGAAATTCATTAAGTGGAACAGATATATCCATGGAGCTTGTGGATGTAGCAAAAGAAATTCATCTCAGTGCTAAATCCCTTGAAATCTCTGAGGGTTTATCGAAAATTATTTCCAAACATCACAATTTACACCTTCATCCACAGGTAACCCTAATCCACTACTATGTATATGAGTGCATGTGTATTTACATTGCAGACAAACTGATTAGATGATCATAACCATTAAATCAAATCTATGAATTGCAGATAGAGTCCCTTCACGAGGATGGACGGGTTCTATTTGTAGACGGCTCTTGGATCATCGCAGACTCCGTCATTTATTGTACAGGGTAATTATCATATAGACACTAATTTGATGAACATAATCATCGACAGACGATATCCGTTACGTGGGACCGAACACATTGTAGACGTGCAATATGGTGCACTTCAAATAATAAATTAAAAAATAATAATGTATGCTTTTCATGTAGGTATTCATATTCATTCCCATTTCTTGACACTAAAGGAATAGTGGTTGTGGATAATGATAGAGTGGGACCATTGTATGAGCACACATTCCCCCCATCACTTGCTCCTTCTCTCTCCTTTGTGGGCATTCCTCGAAAGGTAATTTCATTCTCTATGGCCCTGTGTAATTTTCAATTTTAATTGTCCTTCAAAATGATTATTATATATATATATTGGTAGGTTTCAGAAAAAGAGTATTTAGCTACTTGAGGTAAGGAGATCTCTAAGCTGAAGTTATTGACAACTTTTCCTTGCTCTGATGTAGCTCATTGGGTTCCCTTTCTTTGAATCACAAGCAAAATGGGTAGCTCAAGTCCTGTCTGGGAAAAGAACATTGCCATCATGGGATGACATGATGCAATCCATTAAGGAGTTCTACCACTCAAGGGATGTTGTAGGTGTACCAAAGCATAACACACATGATATTGCTAATTTCGAGGTAACGATCTCGAACGTGCGCTTGTATAATTTTTAAGTTATTTGTATAAAAAAATTGTGGTGACGATTTAAACTGTTAAACAACCATTTACCCCAAAAGATCAACCTGTTAGGGAAAGGCGAAACAACTATGTATACCAATGGGTTGTCGGGCCAATACAACATGTGCGTGAGAACAGGCCCTTTGCTAACATGCCTCCTCAGCGGGAATACATTCTGTTGAAGACTTGAACCCGTGACCTCCCAAGCCTTAAGACTCTGATATCATATTAAACAACCATTTACTCCAAAAGATCAACCTGTTGAGAAAAGGCGAAACAACTCTATATACCAACGGGTTGTCGGGCCAACACAACACGTGTGTGGGAACACACCTTTCACTAACATGCCCTCTCATTGGGAATACACTCCACTGGAGACTGAAACCTGTGACCTCTCAGACCTTAAGGCTCTAATACCATGTTAAACAACCATTTATCCCAAAAGATCGACCTGTTAGGGAAAGGTGTGAAACGACTATGTATACCAACAGTTCATCGGATCAGCACAACTCATGCGTAGGAACACACCATTTGCTAACATAAACAACAACGAAATGGTATATCACTAGTGGCTCAAAGTTTTAGTCTTAACTTCCCATACTAAAAAAGGTGCACCCTTGTTAGGCCCATAATGCACAAATTTGCTCACATAAACAAAGACCTAATATTCTATTCTACCTTAAAATCTTCTTTGCTTTCTTGCAGTACTGTGATAAGTATGGAGATCACTGTGGATTTCCTCATTTAGAGGAATGGAGGAAGGAGCTTTGCATAGCTGCATTAAGAAATGCAGATGCCAACTTGGAAACTTATCGCGATTCATGGGACGATCATGATCTGCTTCAAGTGGCTCATCAGAGCCCACATTTCACCCAACTTGGACCTGAAGCCTTTGATCTATAAACCCTATTTGTTCCATTGGATTTTTTTTTTTCCATTAAATTATAAAAAATTGTTGATAGGGTATACAAATTCAACACAGTGGAACACTGGATTCAATTTCAAATATTTGGCCAAAAATAGCTAAATATCTTATGTGTTTGTTAGCTATGAAGCTTACTGTTTTTAAGTTTTGAAAGATTGGATCTTGGAGTGTGGGACAAGCAGTCCCATGAGCAATTTGTGTTTGTTTTTTTTACAAATTTGTTTTTTGTATGAGAATCTTTAATACAATGTTTTTCACATCAGATATCTATTCAATGTTAGGATCTGGTTGCTTTCCCTTGTCTCCAGATCCGACCCGATTACTAACCGGATCTAAATGATGGATTGGAATTGGATCCGACCAAAACATAAGTCACCTGGTTTGAAAGTGCAGTTTCCAAAAAAAACTCTCATGTCAGAGTGTGTCAGACCAATGGATGTTTGGTCCATCTCTAGGTGTAGGTGGACCCAAGGTTTAAAGAGGACCGTTATAACGGTATAACGGACTGGGGGTACTGTTACCTGTTTTTTCTGTTATAACGAAAAAATGCTCAGGGGCAAAAATGGAAATAACGGAAAAAATGGTGCTGAAATTCAAATTTTGAATTCCAAAATTTCAAAAACGGAAAATAGCGGAAAAAATGGCCATTTTTTTTTCACAATTTTTTCCAGTCGTTATTTTCGTTATAACGGCTGTTATTTTTTGGACATTTTAACTGTCCATAATGTAATGGGGTAGGTCCGAATCGATTATAACGGCCGTATTTTAAACCTTGGGTGGACCTACATACCAAAGTCTGATTAGTGATTTCTAACCTTTG
The DNA here is from genome assembly GCA_035048495.1 of Euptelea pleiosperma. Classification (NCBI taxonomy): domain Eukaryota; kingdom Viridiplantae; phylum Streptophyta; class Magnoliopsida; order Ranunculales; family Eupteleaceae; genus Euptelea; species Euptelea pleiosperma. The sequence continues at coordinate 11,069,069 of CM068550.1, read as the reverse complement.
AATCTGAGCACCCCAACTAATGCTCAATATCTACGGTTAAAAATCAACCCTAAAAATCCTTAAAAATCATTAATCATGCTGATTTTTTGCATGTAGGTCAGTGATCTCTAAGAGTGTACAACGTGTAAGATGCTGCCACGACATACCACCTAGTTAAAAATAAGAAACCAAGTCTAGGGCGCAACCGTCCTATAATGTCCTCACACCTGATAAAAGGGAGATTCAAAAAAGTGGTTCCAAAAGGAAGGGAAAGGCCCTTCTTAGGCTGCTTTTGGCATTGTAGAAAATAAGTCAAAAATTTATCTGTTTAGCTTATTTTAAGGTTTTTACCATAGAAAACGGACCAAAACACTTGCTTTCACAGGTTACGAAGTATTTTTGAAAGTGACTTTTGACTTATGCGCTCAATACTTCTATTTAACACTAGCTTTTGCAGGTTAAGAAGAAGCATTTTTGAAAGTGACTTTTGACTTCTGCGCCCAACACTTCTATTTAGGGGCCCTACGTGTTATTGCACAGAAAAATTTCTCTAGAAAATACATATGAGAAATGTTTTAAATGGCTGATTGATTGCAACTCATAACACATATTTTAATCATGTGAGAAAATAAAGACGTATTTTCAGGTGGAAATCTACATGTATTGGGCTAGCTAGTACCTACGGATGTGCAAACCACATGCATTGAGCAAGTCGGGGAGTAGAATCGAACTTGAGCATCTGGGGAGCAAACCCAAGGTCAAACCAACTCAGCTACCTGTGGGAAGACAAAAAATACTAAATTCAATTAACTTGAACCTTCTTCATTATGTGCCAACTTTTGAGAGTTTCGACATCAATTTTCCCCGCAAATTACTGGCAAAAAAAAATTCTTAAAAAAAACGATTAAAATGTCAAAAATGACCTTACTTTGCTAAGAAAAAAAAAACCCATCCCTTAGAAAATATTTAATGTATAACATCAATAGTCAATGTTGATGATGGACCACAGTTTAAGCTACGTGGCATGTTATTATAGGCTGCTTACCGTAAAGATGTTTGGCCCGTCCATAATAGATATAACTCAACAAATACCTAAAATCCAGGATTACAAATAAACCATGAAAAAGACTAATCTAACGGATAGAAATTATAAATCTGGATGAATTTTGGAATGTACGTCCACCATGGATGGGCCTAACATCCACACGGTCAATTTTGGTTCATATGTCCACCAAGTGGCTCATAATATAATCTATCATCAACGTGGATGTTTTGAAAAAAAAAATAGTAATGATCACATGGTCCTAATAATACTAGTGGTCTTTTTGTCATTGGCCAAATAATACTCAAAGTCCATGGTTAACAACAAATCATGAAAAGACTATAATCCAACCGGGGAGCGGCTTCCATGCGTTAGGGTCGTATGGACCAAACAGAACGGCCTTGCTTAAATTATGACACGTCAACAAAAAAGTTAAAATAACGGAGCAATTACAAACATAAATGCAACCTAGGTTAGTCAGTTATGTAGGTTAGTCAGTTATGTTGGGGGCACAGTTATTTTAGCTTTTTTGCTAACGCGTCATAATTTGAGCAAGGCCGTTTTGCCTGGTCTGTACCGCATTGGCACATGGAAGCCTTTCCCAATCCAAACGATAGAAATAACTAATCAAGATGAATTTTTCTATGTAGGTCCACCTAAGGATGGGCGAAACATCTATATGATCAGTGATCTCAAAGAGTGTGCCATGTGTAAGGTGCTCGTGCATTGTACGTGGCTGTCCCCTACCCCTTTCTTTGATCCCTATTGTGAGCCGTTTTCTCGGCCGAGAATCCGACGGTGGTTGATAGCGCTGAGCTGGCATTCACTTTTCGCATTTGCCATACTCAACCACCGTTGGATTTGTCGTGAATCAAAGGGCCGAGAACACGGCTTCCGCTAGGGGTCAGAAAAAGGGGGCTCCTCGGAGCCCGAGCCTGTACAAAACTCCTCGGAGTCTTTCTTTGTTCAAAGTTCAAAGTTCAAAGTTCAAACTGAAGTCTCGTCGACATTTTCCCTTGGTGGACGTTCTTATGGTGAGGACAAAAGTCAACCCAGTCAACTTTCCAGAAACCCACTATATGCTCTCTCTCTCCATTCATGGGCATCTCTGCCCCAAGGTTTCGGCCCCATTTCCGCCAAAGTTGGGGCTGAGAAATGGGGCTAAAACTCCCTCCAAATTTAGCATGGATTCGATTTAAAGACATTCTGTTTCTCTGAATCGAAACATGGAGACCACATTCTGGCCCCCTTAGGATAGCCCTTGCTTTGCACAGACGCAGAGATTGCAAGCGTTTTCTGGGGTTTTCCTGCTCTCATTTTCATTTTCGTCCTTGGAGCGATTGGGCACCCTAGAATTCGCTTCTTTCTTCCCTAATTCAGCTGTCTAAAGGGATCACAACGGGTAATTCAGGACATTCTTCGTCTCAGCTCTCCCTGGTATGTTTCTTTTCCTCTGTTTCCTCTCTTTCTGTACAAATTGATAAATAAATAAATAAATGATCTTTCTGGCAAATGGGTATGTTAGAATTGGCTCTTTTGGTCTTTGAATTCATCGGAATTGCGATTAGAACCAGAAATCTTAGAGCTCTTATGTCAGAATTTTGAGATAAATTTCTGGGTTATTATAGTTGTTATTATTTTGCCTAATGGATAGATTGATTTAGCTAAATGGGTTCTTTATGTTCTTATTTTCTTTGAACGTTGATTATACGATGAAAATTTGGAGTTTGAATATCTGATTTTCAGATACAATCATTGGTTCTGTTTGATAATTGCTTTTTTTTTTCAATCATTATTTTGAATTACCGATATCAGTTGTCTGAGAAAAATCGGTCTCCTTGACATAGTTTCATCATCCTCGTCATAACAAGTTGACAACTAATTGGCAATGGCAACACGAAATCCTGTTCAGCCACACTCAAGCTTATTTAGAAGCCATGTCATTGATATTGTCTTATAAATGTCTTTAAATTCCTCGAGACAAGGCTATAACCGAGGTTTTCTTGTGCTTGAAATATCGACCTGCTAGTAGTTTAATTGTTTTTCTTTTATCTGTTTTTTCCCTAATAGGTGAAATGTGTACAATGGACCTATGCTATGGGGATGCCTGTAATTTGGATAACAAGTAGTGATTCCTAACTATAAAACTATAATTACAAAAAGACTTATTCTTTTAGTGTCAATGGAAAAGGTACCTGGAAATGTCCTATATATGATCAAGCATGAAAAAAGGATGTGATTTCATTAACATAAAATTAGATAATTATAACTAGATATCTGGAAATGCTTTATATCCTTATGACATGGACACCAATTTCTGACTCTAAATTGAAATGAAGGGAGAGGTAAAAAAATATATTGTTGAGCGGGTGCAAAGAGTACCTCAAAATGCCGCAAATTCTTCTGACAAGGATAAGACGGACCAACTTCTGACTTTGTAATCTGATTTGTCAATAACCATTTTAGGGGATTGGATTAGATGGGTATCTTGAAATCTCACATAATCATTCAAGAAGGATGGAAGGAACATATTCATAACTCTAAAACCTAAGAAACATTTTAATAATATCAGAAGATCTTTACCTGGAAATGTTCTTTTTTTTTTCCTGTGAACGGGCAATACCGTAACTCAAAAATTAAGAAAAAGAGAAAACAAAATGTCTCCTTTGAGGAACAGAAGAAATGGGTACTTGTAAGATGCCTTAAAAATTCTAATGCATTTGGAGCTGGAATTTCTGAGTTGCAGGTACTTTTCATGAATTTTTTTCAGGCAATCTATCAAATCAGATAAATGGGGTTGAGATTCACAAAGCAAGGGCCGGGGAAGGCCGGAAATGAGGTGGGGCTCCACGGTCAACATCACCTGCTTAATTGTCTCACAAGAACTTTTTACATTAGGCACCTGGTCTCTAAGAAAAGGAGGCGAATGCTCGTTGGAGGTTATGATCTTGACATGTCGTATATCACGGATCGTTTAATAGCCATGTCGTTCCCTGCAGAACGCATGCGAGCAATGTATCGGAATCCTCTCTGGCAGGTCAAGTCTGTGTTAGACATGAGACATCTAGAGCACTATAAGGTATACTTTTACAACCCAAGTCCTTCTTTTGTATCTCTTGTAATATTTTTCTTTCCCTTCCATGTTTATTCACTTCATTATCATACCATGTTAAGTTTGAACACTTTTGCTTCTTTATCAAAAAATCCATACAATGAGGAAAAAGTTACAAAATTACAAACAGATGGTAAAAAATTTCTCTTGGGAGATGCTATTTCCAGGCCTCTGTTCACTTCTTCCACTCCACAAAAGCATTTTTATTGAATGTGGGCCAAAATGCTCCTGAGTTAAAAATGGAAAACATAAAAAGTCATCATCTTATCTTTCACCTGCGGGTAGGATCACATGTGAAGTGGGTATCGAGAAGTCTCATGTTCAAATTGTGCAGGTTGACAAAGAGAAGGGGAATGGACATTGGAGAGTAAAAGAGGAGTGAAGTGGGTCAAATATGATCTAAAATTTTGGGGAGTTCCAGTGCAGCCATGAAAGCTTGCTCCCTGTGTCGATTACCATCAAAACATTTTTGTGGGGCATCCCTACTTTAAGAATGACTGTTAAGCTAATGTTGTGGTGAAAGAGATATTTGAGGGTTAAATAACTGTTCCTGTCTAACAAAGCGAGAGAATGATTCGAAGAAGAAGGAAGATAATATAATCATATCCACACACACAGCAAAAGCTGTCAACAAATGGAGGCTTTCAAGCCGGAGTGTGCAAGAGCGCAATTTTGTTTTCTACGCTGCCTGCATATTCAAATACTAAAAAAAAAAATACATTCATGACATGAGTTGAATTGGTACACATTAATGCATTGCAGAAGGAAGATTTCTAGAACTAAAGATGAAAGATATCTGTCCTACCTTGGGATGCACTCGATAGTGTGGACTTGGGCCTGGTTTGAGGCTTGCTATTTAAATGTGCTGGTCATGTGCCTTGTATTCTAAGCCCAACCGGCTCTTATGTATGATGCCAACAGGCTCTTGTTACTTAAATTTTAGAAGAAAACTTGTTTATTTGACAAAAGTCATTAGAGAGAAGCCTTGAATAATTAGAAATGTTCTTTTATTAAGGAAATTTATTTGCTTGGGTTCGGGCCTGACACTGGCTTGAGTTTAGCCAAAACCATAGGGAGCAGGCTTGGGAAGGGCCTAGGGATGGCTGGTTTGGTCGAAGTGAGCTTGGGCCGTGGCCTTTGGTTGGAGGGCAGGCTTGGTGACCCAGGCCCACCCCAAGCCCAGCCTATTGACAGCTCTATTCACAGGTAGGATCTGAAGAGAGATGTTTTTTCTTTTTTTTACTCAGGGCGTTTTGGTCCACTTATAATAAAAAATGATTTTGTGGAATGGAAGAAGTAAACTATGGCTTGGAATAGCATTTCGCTTTTAAACAAACACACACACACATCCCCCCCCCCCCCCCCCCCCCAAAAAAAAAAATGATTTCATAGCATGTGTAATCTATGTGTGTGACTAATGCGATAGCTCTGCTCTGGTACTATATATAAATTAACACTGGGTCTCTAAGTCATCGCATCAGGGTACCATTTGATCAGTCCCATCTGCATGAAAATAAAGAAGCATATTTCTTCGGTTAATTTGAATTTTTTATCTATTTCGTTTAGTATTTATCTATCTACAAATGTAAGCACATATTATGTATCATCAAGAACAAGATGTAAAAGATGTAAGCTAATTTGATTTCTTTATATTGTGTAAGAGAGCCACTCTATTGTTCTTTTCTCTAAAACGGAACACTTGTTGACATATTCAACATATTATTCATTTTATATTTTGGTAGAATTAAATGCCATTTTTATAATTTCATTGTATTTTCTATCTTTTGAAGGATGTCTGCACATAACAATCTTACTTCTGTTTACTGATATTTATCTTTTTGATATTGTCTTTAAGCTACATTGACCAGTCCACGTGTCAGGTATTCAAGCATTACAATGTATGATGCCATGAGTTTGTGTCCAGCACTTGTACATTTATAAATTACGTTCTTTATCTCTTTTATAATATGTAACTTTTTCATCTTCTTTTGTGGGTTTTTGTAGATTTATAACTTGTGTGTAGAAGAATGCTATGATCCATCACATTTCCATGGCCGAGTGGAGACGTTCCCATTTGATGACAACCATGTCCCTCCCCTCCAGATGATCAAGCTCTTCTGTGAAAGTGTACATTCATGGCTATCTGTTGATCCACAAAATGTTGCGGTTATACATTGCATGGTATAAATTGCAAGCTTTGGCATTTCATTTGCTGGATTGTTCCGAGAACGTCATTGGTTAGACCACATTAATGTGCGAGAGCATGTTTTACAATTTTCAATTTGTTCACTGCCTTATTAGCTTGGCGTTTGAACCAAGGTTAAAATCTCAGCCATATCAATGACTCATCTGAGTTTACGGGTATCATAATTAAATGATATTAGGACTACATGTGACTTGGCTGCATCCATAACCTACCGAGTGATGTTGATATCAGGTGGATACCAGTCAATTCATTCTGACTCAGTTCAGTTCCAGTGGTTCCCAATTGAGTACTACTGAGTCGCATGCGACAACCTGGATTATTGCAGGCTTTTAGCAGATTTTGGCTGGCCAAGTCAACCTTTGATACTGATATTCTAAAACTTGTTTCTAACAATTTCTCATAATTATAAAAAAGAGTAGTTATAAATTTCCTTATACTGACCCAACAATTAGCTTTAGAGCATTAAATGGTAAACATTTTTGTAATTCTTTCACAGTAGCCCAAATTCTAAATATACCTCTTTACTGTCCTGTAAATTTTATTTGTGGCTATCCTTTTTGAATTTTAGCTCAGTCTCGGTGCTTGTGTCACTTAACTTTTGCAGGCAGGCAAAGGTCGGACAGGCTTAATGGTTTGTGCCTACCTAATTTACAGTGGCATGTCAGCAGAGGAAGCTCTTCAGTTGTACGCACAAAGAAGAACTACCAACAATGAAGGAGTAAGTTGTACTATGTAACAAGGATAAACATGTTCAATGCAGATAAATGAACTACCATTTTTTGTACATTGTCATGTTGGGAATGTGTGCTTGTCCAATGTTTGTCAGACCTAATTAGGAGGACAAACTCTTGATTTATCCTTTTGCCTTGCTCGGCTACCATATGTTCCTACCAATACCATGGTTCAAAATCTCGGGTTTTGTTTCGGTAGTTTCAGTGGTTTCGGTCCGAAACTTTGCAAAACCAAAGTGAAGGAGAAGTTCAGTAGTTTCGGACATTTCGGTGGTTTCAGTCCAAAATGTTTCAGTAGTTTTGGTAGTTGCAGTGGTTTTGGTCCGAAACTTGGCGAAACCAAAGTGAAGGAGAAATGCGGTAGTTTCGGACAGAAACTACCGAAACTGGGCCGAAACTTATGGGTTTCTGAAACCCTACAATATTTGGTTTCGGTTGAAACTTTCAACCAGGTCCGATACACATAATCATACACACTTGATTTTTCCTCTCGCCCTGCCTAGCTACTATATGTATCAATACACATACTTAATGGGTTTTCTGGAGCTATAAATCATAACTTTTCTCAGGAGTGGTGGGGTTTTCTTTACATGTGGCAGCTGAGGTGGCAAGCCCAAAGGGGCCCACACATTTCATCACCTCAGCTTTTCCCCATGTTGAAAGTTTCAGCCCACCATTGGCCGCGTGGCAATGGAAAACATTTCATCCTTTTGCCAATTCTGATTTCTGTAGCTGTTGGCATAATCATGCAAGCGTACTTATTTCTTACCCTTGACAGGTTTCCATAGCAAGCCAACGTCGTTATGTTGGGTACTGGTCTAAAATATTGACTTTTCCAAGGAGAGGTGATGATGGACCTCCTGATGCGAACTTACCTCAACCATGTAGTAGAGAATTGCGGCGAATCCGACTTTATGACATAGTTAACACTAACTCGGTATTTTTCGTTGTCTCAGAGTTACAGGAGGTAAGTCAACAACTCCTATTGTCTTATATGGTGATGACCTGTTTATATTGAACAAATATCATGTATATCTAATGTCAATAGCATCACATTTCTAATAATATATAAGAGATATTTTGTAATGAACTCTATGAGGGGAGTCCAGTTGACTTGGAACTCGTTCAAGTGCCCCATTGACTTTTATGAGATAAGAAACGTTTCTAATGATCAATGGATATTTTTAAGAACTTAAACTAGTTTCTTCGGATTTCAAGAAATCTGTGTTACCCCCTTTACTTGATCCCGTTCTTGATCAAACTGAGTGGACTCCTGGCTTCCTCAAATACTTGAGCTCCTAAGCATGGTTTTCTAATTCATAAAAAATCAGATAGTATGCATTGTTGTTTGTTGGGCAAATGCGAGCTACTTTGTTAGTTCCATATATCAGTAGTACTTTTCATGCGTATCATGATTTTTTGATTAAGAATAACTTATTTCTTAATATCACCATCCTAGTCTTATCCCAAATATATGGGGTTGGCGACACAAATCTTGTTCCTCCATTCATTTTTATCAAGAGCGTTGTCTTCTATTAAGGGAAGTATCTACAAATCATTTCCCCCTACGTCAATCCACACCCATTTTGGCCTTCCCCTCACCCTTTTAAAGCCGTTCAACTGCATGTTCCTTCTCAGTGGTTCTATCATCGGTCTAGGTTGTTCGTGATTAAACCATCTCAATCCAAACAATGATTTAAAAACTCAGAAATGGATTCCCCGCTTTAGCTTCTTGGTTTCAAAATTGAAAACTGGAGTTTTAAACTTGATTCCTGCATCTGGTGTTTTTTCCTTTTTTTTTCTATTAATTTTCTGTTTTTTTCGTGGGATTCGTAATTGTTTTAACTTTTGGTGCAACAACTTGTACCAGGTTCATGGTCAACTGTACCAACCATCTGTTGAAGTTGCTAGGAGTTGTTGCCGACAAATTAAGCAAGGACATCACAGAACTAACAGCCCGCTTTATTACCTTTCCTTCATTGACAATGATGAGGATGGGAAGAAACCAGAAACAGAAACACCCAGTTTCGTAGTGCAAATGGACACAGAGAGTTCTGTTATCTACCAGAAGACATGTCTTGACTATTATTTTGACAAACCCTTACAAGTAAGTCATTAATAACACACACACACACACAAACATGCAGATATGTGCTCATGTTCCTTGTCCGTTGTTTATTCTTACAGCATAATACAAACTGTATTTATTTTTAATTTTTTGGACAGGTCACTGGAGATGTGCGAGTCATCTTCTACCAAAAGATGATTGGAGGGCGTCTCTTTTATGCCTGCTTTAATACAGCTTTCATTACAAGCAGCTTGCTGCAGGTACACTTACATATGTTTTCACTTTGGAGCTTCAACTAGTCTTGTTTTGCATATGTACAACATGGAATATCAAGAAATCCATGTATAAAAGAGAGGATATTGATGCCCACTATACACCAGTGGTACATTTGTTCTACCAGCTCATTGGACCAGAACATTCAACGTGTTCCGTCTATTGGGACAAAGAGACTGTACAGACCTTTTGTGTTTTTTCTCAACTGCCCATGTTTTTTGCTCTACATTGGATGGTTGAGATCTTCGAGTTGGTTTTATTTTGGGCTATGCCCCACCAAAGTGGTAGCCCACCAATTGAACATTGTGGATGAATGATTCAGTATTGTGGTGTAGGCAGTGTCATTTTTTTTCAACCATACATATTTTATTGCATGTATGATCTTTTTCCAAACCACCATTGATGTGGCATCATGTCCTTAACCTCTAAAATTTGGTTTGTATGAATCCTTGCAGTTCTCTATACAGGATTTGGATAAAGTCGGGTACAATGGCAAATCCATATGTGGCTCTTCCTTCTGTTTGGAGCTGTTCTTCGGTCCTGTTAATGCAAAATACCCATTATCGCCTCCAGTGGATGATGATGCTCTCAGTGATATTAGTCATAAAATCCCGACGTAAGTTCTTTGTAGAGATTTGACAGCTTCATTGCAACTCTTAATAACATAAACTTCTCTATGTAAACTTTGAGAAGGTGGTCTCATTGATTGACCTCCGAAGCTTTAGGTCTAAACTGTAGCCATGTAACCCTGCTGTTTTACCATCTTGTTTTTGTGGTGGAAGGCACCTGTAAGAGTCTGAGAATAAGAACAAGTTTTGTATATATGGAGATTAGAGGGCATTTTTTTGGGAAATGAAACCATGTTCCTTGCCATGGATAGATCAAGGCTTCTCATTCTATCTTAATTTTCTGGTGAGTAAAAGCTCAGATTGAACCCATGACCTCAATGCTGTGCTCCTTGTGACTGCGGCGTGAATAGTATTTCTGTCATTATATACATTTAATATTCTAGTTTCCTGTTGTTAATCTGGGGTTGAACCTATGGCCCCATTGTTGCAATACCTGGGTCATAACCGCCACGAAAAGGGCCCAACCACACCGATAAAAGTTAGCTCAATGAGGTTCAATGTGACTCGGGTTCAAGTCATCTTAATTGCAGCAAATGGAGATTTTCCATACAGTTTTTATTATCAGATAGGTTGTTTAATGACTATGAAAAAGTTGCTTGTATGCCATCTTCTAGCATCTGTTACAGATTATTCTCATTTGGGTAAGCTGCAGTCACTAGCAAATACTCCTTTCTGTTTTTAGTTTGCAGAGTGTTAGGTGTTAGTTTTAATGCTCTTGAAGTTCTTGCTTGCATCAACCATGGATTTTGGTTGAACAAGCAATGGACTGATATGAATGCATTTCCTATCGACACAAACTTCCTAAACCACTATTGCGGGGCACGTAACCTAGTGCGCGCCTTAGCCTTTAATTTACAAATTTGAAAACAACACTTTCCATCAAAACAAGTTTTCATGCAATATGTAGTAAACCCCACTACATTCACACAGGGGAAGCGCATAGGCGCAACCGTGTTCTTGTTTCCTAGTGTCGTAGTCGGCCAGTCCCATCATTTGTGTTTGGTAGATACTTGTTCAGACGCTCGAAACTCTCAACCGTCTCCACTACAAAGTCATGCACTCATTATATGAACCCACCCTTAGGCTCCTCCCATTCATCTCTCCCCTGTATCCAAATCCTCACAATAGATGGACCGAGAAATGCCTGCTCGTCGAGTTATCGCATTTGTGCTAATCATCCTTGTCATCTTCTCTTCAAGCGAGTTGGGATGGTTTAAGTTCGGAGAACCTCGTCTACTGGATGTAACTGTCGTGCCTCTTGGCAAGGACTGTTGCAGTCACAAGTATCCTCCAATGGTGGATGTAACTGTTGTGCCTCCTAGCAAGAACTGCAACTGTACTGACACGCACCAGCATTGTTGCTCAAACACTCTGTTTGAACCCATGAAGCCTAGGTTTCCAGTACCTCCTTCTGGACCAAGTTGCCGATGCAATTGATGGGTACCATGCTTGCATTATATTACATGTTGTGTGTTTGTGCGCAATATTACAAATTATGTTGACGTCTTTGTACTCCGTCATATACTGTCTTTGTGTATTTGTCGTGCTGTTCGTTGTGTCTGTCGTGGATTTGCTATACAGATGATACATACAAGGTTGAAGTAGTTGCATACGTATATGTTGAGTGTTGGATCGTTCTTGTTAAGATACTAATATTGTCGATTTTTTTTTTAAATTGGTCTTTAAATGGGTCAGGATCCACCGTTTCATGTCAACCAATCGAATGATTTCTTGGACCATTTTGCAGATTTTCCCTCGCCGTTCAATTGATGGCTAGGACAATCCAATTAGATCAATTTTGGCCTCGGACCATCCGAATTTTAAATCTTGACCTCTCTGCATGTGCACGACTTGTAGACTGCACAGCCGGGGAAGACACTGTTATGCTTTCAGACCAGATATATATTTGGGCCAATAGATCTTCCTGGCAAGGCCCATTGAATGGACAATCAAGATTGATCAGCATGGCATAATCCCATTGCTAACCAATCCAGATTGCTCTCTTCTTGGATAGGCCATGACATCCCTTTCTCACAAAATCTTCCAGGCCTTGAACTCTGCATGCTGCTTACTACTAGGAAACGTTTGGATTTTAGGTAATTCCTTGGTGGGCTCCAGATCAAACTTTGTGCCACGCCAGTGATCTTAACCACCCAATATATGGATTTGTTTATGACTCTTAACCTGGTTTTTATATAGTCTTCCTGTCCAAGGACTCGCCTAGCGTCTATTTCGTCTGCGGTGTGAGCTCCGGTCATGTATGAGTGTAACAGGGCCTGAAATATGTGTGAGAGATACGGGTGCAGAAGAACTGGGCCAGCCTGTTGAGCACACCGAGTCCAGCCCACTTATGGCAGAGTTTGTGCTCAACCTACAGGGCTAGGGCCTGATCTTGGGCCTGATATATCAATGGGCTAGGCCCACGCCCAAGCCTAACTTTATACCAACCATGTACCTGGCCGCAGTAACCGTGGTCTGGGCTTATGTGAACAGCCCAAGCCTAATTCAGATCCTCTTCACCACATACTCACTTTAAATTCAGTTTTTTTTTTAAATCTATAAAATATGGAGTACGTGGCAAACAAGGAGATGTGGAAGTTGGGTAAGTCAAGGTTTAAAGGAGGCCGTTTTAACGGTTAAACGGACTGGGGGCGTTTCCGTTTAAACGGCCATTAAAACGGATTGAAATGGCCAGGGGCAAAAATGGAAAAAAAGAAAAAAATGGAATTAAACGGATTTTAACGGGGTTTAACGGTTTTAAGGATTTTAACAGAAAAAATGGTGCTGAAATTCAAATTTTGAAAATTAAAAAAAAAGCAGAATTTAACCGATTTTAACGGATTTAACGGCTGTTTTTTTCACAAAAATTTTTCAGAATTAAACAGCTGTTTAAACGATTTTAACGGCTGTTAAAACAAAAAAAGGGCCATTTTTTTCAAAACGATAAAACGTGTTTAAACGGTTTTAACGGAAACGGGCTTGGGGCGTTACCATTTAAACAGCCGTTTTTAAAACCATGGGGTAAGTTACCCAACACCCTAGAGTAGAGGATCTGAATTCTTTACATAAATGGCTACAACTTCTCCAACCCCCCAAAAAAAGTCTTAGACAAAATAGAAAACTAAAAAAATGCAAGAATTTTTCATTAACTTTGAATAGGACGTTGTTCAGTTCGTTTGTTTGGATAATTCGTATGGCCGGTTCACGTATAATTCACGCGTTTTTGAACATGATCAAATTATTCTCGAATAATTTATGAACTTTTTCGAATTATTCCCGCATTATTTAGTTTTGAACATGAAAATTCATTATATAAGACAAAAAATTGCCAATATTTTGGTTTTTTATCTTTTACTTTATTTTTTATTTTATTTTTGCCAAATTTTTTAATGATAAACTATGGGTATATGTGGCACACGATTATTGGACACATGATCGCCGCATCAAAAAATTTCTCGTGTTTAACCATCATCATCATAAGCATTATCCCAACTATATGTCAAGGCAATTATCCCAATGAAGTTTTTCTCCCCACCCAACTCAAACCTTAGGTGTTTATTCCCTCCAAAATGCCACATAAGCACTCTTTTGGATCGTTGGATGTTTGACCCATGTCTCGGTGGGCCTACACGACAAAGACCAAAGACAAAAGACCAGCTCGATTGGTGATTTAATCTTAGCATGAAAAAATAGCTTAAATCCAACGGCCATAAATCGCCATTATTAAAATGCTCAATTCCAATGGCTAGAAATCACCAAGAAAGTCGAGAAAAAAAATTATGTCTAGGTCCACAAGAGACCAACCAGATATAAGCCTATGGGGGATACAATGGTCTCATTTATTCACAAAATTGATTCATTCCGCGTAGGAGAGGAAAATGATCAATGGTGTTCTCTTTCTCTTCATTGCTCAGAGGCGAAACCAGAAGGGCCCCATCATCTTCATGTGTCAATGTATTCGATTCTTTTACTTTTCCCCGCTCAAGCTTTCTCTCTTCCTTCCCATGAAAGAACCTAAGGGCCTGTTTGGTAACGCACCGCGGCGGGAAAGTAAAATATTTGTGCGCACTAATATTCGCCCGAGTGCGTTTGGCAGCCACTTGCCCTTGGCGAATATTTAGCCGGGCCTACATATTTGCTCGTAGGAGAGGAAAATTGATTCATTCCGCGTAGGAGAGGAAAATGATCAATGGTGTTCTCTTTCTCTTCATTGCTCAGAGGCGAAACCAGAAGGGCCCCATCATCTTCATGTGTCAATGTATTCGATTCTTTTACTTTTCCCCGCTCAAGCTTTCTCTCTTCCTTCCCATGAAAGAACCTAAGGGCCTGTTTGGTAACGCACCGCGGCGGGAAAGTAAAATATTTGTGCGCACTAATATTCGCCCGAGTGCGTTTGGCAGCCACTTGCCCTTGGCGAATATTTAGCCGGGCCTACATATTTGCTCTCCGCAGCGGGAAAACATTTGATCCCCCCCCCCTTTGTGTAAATATTTTTACACCAATTATGCCTTGGTGAGAAAATTTTATTTTCTCGCTGGAAAATCACTATTTTTAATAAAAATTAATTTTTTAATATATAAAAAAGATAAAGATGAGTATTTTTTTATCCTTTGACATAATATGTGGTTCCCGCCACTCGCCCAACCTTTTTTTGACTTACTCCCCCCTCTTTGTGTAAATATTTTCACGCCAATTATGCTTTGGTGAGAAAATTTTATTTTCTCGCCGAAAAATCACTATTTTCAATAAAAATTAATTTTTTAATATATAAAAAAGATAAAGATGAATTTTTTTTTTATCCTTTGACATAATATGTGGTTCCTGCACTCGCCCAACCTTTTTTTGACTTACTTTGATATGCCCCCTCCCCCCTTTGTGTAAATATTTTCACGCCAATTATGCTTTGGTGAGAAAATTTTATTTTATCGCCGGAAAATCACTATTTTCAATAAAAATTAATTTTTTAATATATAAAAAAGATAAAGATGAGTTTTTCTTTATCCTTTGACATAATATGTGGTTCCTGCACTCGCCCAACCTTTTTTTGACTTACTTTGATATGCCCCCTCCCCCCCCCCCCCCCCCCCCCCCCTTTGTGTAAATATTTTCACGCCAATTATGCTTTGGTGAGAAAATTTTATTTTCTCGCCAGAAAATCACTATTTTCGATAAAAATTAATTTTTTAATATATAAAAAAGATAAAGATGAGTTTTTTTTATCCTTTGACATAATATGTGGTTCCCGCACTCGCCCAACCTATTTTTGACTTACTTTGATATGTGGGACCCACTCAAATTGAAAAAAATGAAGTAAGCTGAAGTGAGCTAGCTTATACACGCACCAAACATTGTTAAATATTGATATGAGCAAATATTTAGTCAAGATAATTTTCGCCTAGCTAAATATTCGTTATCGGAACTCTTTTTCTCACATACCAAACAGACCCTAAGTTTTCAACTGAATTGGGTGAAGAGGGTAAAAACATTGGGTGAAGAGGGTAAAAATCACCCCATCCTTACTTTCGTTTTTAACATTTGGGGAGTGATAAGAGATTTTGATGGGCCCGAGGGGGCATTTCAAGAATATCATAAAATGGTGGGGGAGATAAAAAAAATGGGGCTGATAACAGACTTATAACCAAGGTTTAAAAAACGGCCGTTATAACGGATTTTGGAACTACCCCATTACATTACGGACCATTAAAACACACAGAAAATAACGCCGTTATTTTCCGTAATAACGAAAATAACGACCGTTATTTTCTGGAAATTTTTGCGAAAAAAATGCCGTTATTTTCGTTTTTTTTTTCTGTTATTTTCCTTTTTTTTTTTTCCGTTATTTTCCATTTTTGAAAATTTGAAATTCAAATTCAAAATTCAAAATTTGAAATTCAGTGCCATTTTTTCCGTTATTTCCCGTTATTTCCATTATTTCCTTTATTTTCCCATTTTTTTCCGTTTTTGGCCCTGAGCGTTTTTACGGTAACGCCCCCAGTCCGTTATACCGTTATAACGGTTCCCTTTAAACCTTGTTTAATCATTTTGGGCAAAATATCTGAAATCCAAGTATTTCCACAGCTTTACAGCTCTCCCGGTTGACACAAAACTCCTTTTACACCCTTAAATTTAGGTACAATTACTAGTGAGGTCTACTTCAATCCTCTCCGTTTCTCATTGGAATCCCATCTCTCCAATACCTATATTTCGAAAAATCGATCAATCTTCATCTGTGATCTTGTACTCCTTGTCTAAATTTGACTTGAAAAACCCTAATTTTCAACACCAAGATGCAATTATCTCTATTTTATACATCAAAAATCTTATTTAATGGCGACCCAGATAATATCTCTCCTCAGAAAAGCCATTTTCTCCATTACCCAGATTCAGTAATGTCTGTTTCCACCTCCCGAAACCTCTTTAATGGTGACTCAAAACCCTAATTTCCAATACCCAGATGCGGAGAAGTAAAGCTGAAAACCTGTAATCTTTTAAATACCCAGAAGCAGAAATCTTTGTTTCCGTCGTTAACTTGCTCTGTAATGGCGACTCAGAAACCTCAAAGGTCTCCGGCAGAGATAGAAGACATCATTCTTCGAAAAATTTTCTTGATCTCTCTAATCGATTCGATGGAAAATGATTCGCGAATCGTATATTTGGAGAGGACAGCGGCCGAAATTCTTAGCGAGGGGAAACCACTTATGCTTTCTCGAGATTTGATGGAGCGGGTTCTGATCGATCGCCTCTCGGATCAATTCCCGGCGCTGAACCAACTTTTCCTTACTTGATCGGTTGCTACCGTCGTGCTTACGAGGAAGGAAGGAAGATTACTTCCACGAAGGACAAGACTCTCAGGTCTGAAATGGAATCTGTTGTCCGGCAGGCAAAGAAGTTGGCCGTTTCGTACTGCCGGATCCATCTGGGCAATCCCGATATGTTTACCACCAACGAGAACAATTCGAATAAGGCAACAGTTTCGCCTTTGCTGCCTTTGATATTCTCGGAAGTTTCGACCCCAATTGATGGGTTTGGGCAAAGTAGTGTTAGTTCCCCGCCCGGGTTCTTAGAGGAATTCTTCCAAGACTCAGACTTGGATAGCTTGGATACAATTTTGAAGGGCTTGTATGAGGATTTGAGGGGAAGTGTGCTTAAGGTATCCGCGCTCGGGAATTTCCAGCAGCCATTGAGAGCATTGATGATGTTGGTTAGTTTTCGCAACGGTGCGAAAGCTCTGGTGAATCACCCATGGTGGGTCCCAAGAGGAGCTTATGTGAACGGGCGTGTAATTGAGATGACAAGCATTTTGGGTCCTTTTTTTCATGTCAGTGCTCTTCCTGATCATACAATCTTCAAGAGTGAGCCAGACGTTGGGTGAGCTTCGTTCAATTTTTCTCTGTTTTTGTGAAATGTATTTTTTTCCTTGGCTTTATGCGTTTTGGTTTTGTTTGCTCCTGGTATCTTCTATGTTATGAAGAGGCTCCAAAATGATTGGTGCATTCGTGTCAATGCTTCAATATGTTTAGAAGCTGTATCCCATATAGACAACCCAAAATCTTTGATGGGATTTGCTTCATTAGATATTTGATGCCTTACATAGAATGCCATTGTTTAAAACTGTTCTTTAATGAAATTAAGATTGTGAGACTGATTTTGATATATTTCTCTCTACCCGTCAATCCATGCATCCATCTATCTATCTATATACATGTGTATGCATTATTAGTATTTGGCTTCCAAGAAATGCATAAAAAGAAAGCAGAAAGATAATTAGACTAAAACCAGTTCTGGAATTCTAAACCATTTGTATTGTCAACATCAAATTCACCATGTGATTTACATCTGAATTTGCTTTCCCAGAGATATGGAATATTTTTGTACAGTTTGTTGCCCAATTGTTAGCGTGTTGAGATGGAACTTTGAGAATCTAATTCCCTGCGTTGTGTATTAGAATTTAGAAACAGGGAAACAAGAGCATGAAATGTTTGGTTTTTGTTTTGATAGTTGGGGTCACTTGCGGAGGATTTTGAAGACCAGGCATTTTGTGCTTTTACTTTGATGGCAAGTGAATTTGATAATTATGTGGTGTTGTAGTTTTCTGTTTTATGTATATTTGGAATATGGAAAGTATATTCAACAATCCTTTACAGAAGTTATAAATGGATATGGAAGACAGACCATGTTATTTTTCATCCCATCAATTTGAATCTTCAACTATACTGTGATAGGTAACCATGTATGAGACTAATAGAGTACTAAGGGTGTATGGAGACTTTTGATGTGCACTGAACACTATTCCCTAAACTCTCTTTTCTTCAAAGGAGAATATATATTATTATACTCATAGGAGGCCAAATTTTATTTTCAGAACTAAATCATCATCAATTATAATGCCAGAAACCTGGATTTCCTATTACTAGTAGCCATCATTTTGATTCTCTGATTCACTCGGGTCACTGCTGTCACAAAACTCTTTCTTGATTAATCATTGTGTCATTCAGCTTTTGAATTTTCCTCAACATTACCTACTTGGGCAGTGTCATTCGTAAAGATGCTTTTGTTTCTCTGCTTCCCTCTGCAACAACGACACTCCATTTTCTAAGAATTTGCCATGTCGGACACCGTGTCATATTCACATGTCAGACGCATGCCAATACTCTTCTTCGAACAAATCTAAATATATCAAATATTTTGGTTTCCGCTATTGTTTCTGTATTGTTATCTGATTGTAATGTATCTTAATTTATTTAAATACATTTTTTTTGTATATTGTATACTTAATGTAAACTCATTTAAAAATAATTTCTCAACATATGGAATACACTGTACGGATGTGTCGGCATATCGGTTCTATGGTGCTTAGTGTCTCTGATACTTTGTATCAGGGTCGGACACCGTCACATTTGTCCGTGTCTTTGTTCATTGTTACATAGCTTCTTCCATATAGACCAAAAGAAGGCTAAGGGGTGATATATGCCCTCTAACGCCAGAAGCCCCCTTGTCTAGTGGCCAACTGATAACCCTACATAGCAGTAAACAACCAAGAAATGACAAAAGTGATTCCAAGACCATTTGGACCACTTAAAATGGACAAAAAAGGCGGTACCATGATTCTTCTTGCATTGTGCATATCATGCACATATATGGAACATGATCTTTCTATGTTGAAGACCATTGCATTTCGGATTTTTTCTAACATCATTGCTCGACAAAAAATATGGAACCTGGTAGGGGAATAGGCATTTGGCACTAATTAGCACGTAATGAGGAAGCTCCAATCCCCTTCAAGAAAGCATCCTAGAAGAAATAATGGGATGGAGGCTCCATGATGCCTCGGGACATGTCATTGTGGAAGAAATTGTGGTCCTAATGTCCTATACGTCTTTTATGGTGTGATATTATAGCATTTATAGAGAACATGGGCCCTTTACGGTCTAGTAAATTCACCTAGAGAGGAAGCAGTTCTTAGATGGAATCCTATCTTATCTGACTTGAACTTCTAGGAACCACTAAAAGGAATACTTCTAGACATCATCATCTAGTTGATGACAAGGACTTCTCTCTTGGACCGCAGAAGATCTTTGACCTTACATTTGTGTCTTTGTGTTCTCATATTTGCACTCATCCAGACGCAAATGTACTGCCTTTTGGGTAGGAAATGAAGAGGTCTCTATGCTGCCTTCTGATGTTTTACAGCACTCATCTTAGCTCCTTCTGTTATTTTTCTTCCTTTTGTCTTTTAATGAAACCTTTTCTAGTTAATTCAAATAAAATTTATGGACAAGTTTTGTGCTGATGCAGATTCCCTTAGGTGGAGTTTTCAGGTTGTCACTTTTGTTGTGTTGATTTTCTTGTAAACAGAGATTGTATCCTCACCGAAAAGTGACAGTACTTTTCATGAAGATATTGGGCAGTGGAGGGATTTTATCCCATATATGCAGTCTTGATTTACTCCGGATGGTTAATGGTTTATATCTTTCTTCAAAAAATCTGGTTACTTAACCATAAAAGAATTGGTTAATGATTCTTATTTTGCTTAAATCCTGCTTTTCACATTCTTTGAGAATTCAATTGGTTGCTTATTGTTCTCGATGGTTATTTTGTTGTATTTTGGAAAAACCAGCCAGCAATGCTTCTCAGAGGTATCAACTCGTCGACCGGCTGATTTGTTGTCTTCCTTCACAACCATTAAGACTGTAATGAATAACTTATATGATGGCCTTGGAGAAGTTATTCTCTCTCTCCTAAAAAATCCTGATACTCGAGATAGCGTTCTTGAGTATCTTGCCGAGGTGATCAAGAAAAACTCATCAAGGGCTCATATGCAGGTGATTTTCTTTCTGAGCTTGATATTGTCTATGTTGTATGGGTTCTTCTAAATAGATGAAGTACTCGTGTCAAATACATTCGGATTCTGACACTCTGTGGGGTCTGGTGGTGCATTTTCAGATTTAAAATTACATTTATGAATTCTCTTATCCATATGTATATGATACAAATCTTAAGATATCCCATCACATCATCCATTATTATCTTTATTACTAGAAAAAAGACAATTGCTTTATTTTACATTATTTAAGTTAATACGGTATACTGTTGAGTCCACACATCCTATTTTTTGGTTCCCCGAATCCAACATTTCGTACTTGTGTTGGACTTTGGCACCCATACCTGTATTGATGGAACTCATAGGATATCGTTCATGTTACAAGGAAGATGCAAGGCTAGGAGGGTGTATGTCAGCATGCTTTGTACGAAGTTCTCTTTATTTTCCAAATATCATATTTTTTTACTTATCAAAAAAGGAAAAAGAAAAAAAGAAAGATGCGAGACAAATATGTATCTTGAACAATACATTTTAATTTTTATCAAAGCGAAAATGAAAGAGGTGATATAAAGTAACGAGAGATAAACAATACGCATGATACACCAGTGGTATACCAATACATGTGGCTCTGGTTGGTCTCACCAAAGAGATCTAGAGAGAAATCTGCACCATTTGATGATCATAGCCATCCAATCTATGACATAACAAAAACGTTTGATTAATGATCCATAAGCAAAGTCTCTAGGTTGGATGATTATGATGATCTAATAATGCGCCACATATACGCATATGCTGTTGGGACATTGTGCTTATAATTACAATTGTATATTGGAGTTCCACAAAAAGAAACTTGTTCGAGTCAATCGTGCTCATTATTGTACAAGAACCTTGCTTCTATACACAGTTTTGTTTCAGGTTGATCCGTTATCTTGTGCAAGTTCGGGCATGTTTGTCAATCTCAGTGCTGTAATGCTTCGGCTATGTGAGCCCTTCTTAGATGCAAATTTGACAAAAAGGGACAAGATCGATCCGAAATATGTATTTTACAATACTCGTTTGGATTTAAGGTGAGAAACTTCAGCTATTTTACAATAGTTTTTTGGATTTGGATTTTTTCCTTCTTTTTTTTTCCTATGTTCTTCCTTGATATCTTTAGTTTTACTGCCTCATAATTGGTGATGAACCTGTATTAGAGAGTTGACAGCTCTACATGCATCATCCGAAGAAGTTGCAGCATGGATCGATAAAGATAACCCTGAGAAAACTGATGGCTTCAGACATAAAAGTGATGAAGAGAACCGAATATTACAATCTCACGAAGCCACCAGCTCTGGCGGTAATACTGGTGTAGCTCCTGTCCTCTCTAAAGCCAAGCCAATGTCAGGTTGTGCTGGAAAAACAAAATATGCGTTTATTTGTGAATGTTTCTTTATGACTGCGAGGGTGCTCAACTTGGGGCTGTTAAAAGCATTTTCTGACTTTAAGCGTCTAGTTCAGGTAATGTGTACTTGCTTTGTAAGGTCTTTCTGAAACTTAACCTTTTCTGTTAGTGGATCTCTCTTTTGAATCATTTTTTATCAGTTCAAGTTTCTAAGGCACAGATTGATGTTGATATATTGATTCTGGACAGCAGTAATAGCTTAACTAGGCTTTCTAAGAGGAATGATAGAATTGATAAATTTGATCTATAAGATAGCACAGGATTTTGGTGGGGATTTTTTATGGTAAAGTATAGATTTGGGACTGATTCAACTAAAAGAACACTTAAGTAATTAGAGAATGAAGCTTATCAAAAAAAAAAAAAAGTAATTAGAGAATGAAGGTGGTAATGACTTCAAAGTCAAACGGACTGTATGAGGAGAAGAATTAGGGAAAAAATACAACTAGAGGGGTGCTGTTTGACAAGTGAAAATAAATTGTGATCTAGAGTTCAAATGGTTGGAATAAAGATTAATATAAAGGGCCCTCAGGATGGTTTATATAACAACTCTAAGGTTAAAAGGGTCTGGACAAATGGATTACGATGGCTAGGAGTCACACCTAACCCAGCAGCAATCACAGAAGCTCAAAATAATAAACCCAAGTCACTAACTCTGAATAAAAGAAAGGAATACAACCTATATAAAGAGGAGCTGGGCAGCAGCCTTGCATCCTCTTCTAATTACTTTCAAATTTCCCAAGGACATAATAACAACTTTCCTCATCATTATCATAAGCCTTTTTCCAATGGTATGGGGTCGGATGTACTGATCGTGTTCCTCCATTCCATCTTGTCTAAAGTTATCTCTTCCGTTAAGGCAAGTTTCTTAAAATCTCCTCTTAGAACTTCACTCCATGTCTGTTTTGGCCTTCTCCTCGCCTTTTAGGCCATTTGAATTGCACTTTCCTCCTCACTGGTGCTATCACTGGTTTTCGTTGTACATGACTAAACCATCTCAATCGACTTTCCATCATTTTGTCACTTATTGGGGCTACTCCTATATTTTCACGAATGCTTTCATTCTTAATTTTCTCTTTCCTTATTTTACCACACATCTATCTTAACATCCTTATCTCAACCGTACTCATTTTATGTACATGTTGTTTCTTGATTGCCCAACATTCTGCTTTATAAAGCATCGCTGGTCTTATCACCATTTATAGGATATTCCTTTTAATCTATGGGCAACATCTTCCTCCATCTCTCCTTCCGTATGAATAATAGAACCAAGGTAACGAAATTGGTCACTTCGAGGTATCTCCTAGTTACTAACTTTAATTGGCAGATCATCTCTATGTGTATCCTTACTATAATTGCATTTCATATATTTTGTCTTGGTTCGATTTATCGTAAAACCTTTAGATTCCAAAGCATTCCTCCAGAGTTTTAGTTTTGCATTGACCTTATCCCTAGTCTCGTCAACCAATACTATGTCATCTGCAAATGAGATATACCCGGGGACCTCATATTGGATATGAGCATTTACTCCATCTATAACTAAAGCAAATATGTATAGACTTAGGGCCGATCCTTGGTGTAATAATCCTACTGTGATTGGAATCTCACTTGCCTCACCACCAATTGTTATAACACTAATTATTGCTCCCTCGTACATATCTTTAATGATGTCAATATATTAATTTAAGGCTCGCTTCTTTCCTAATGCCCACCAAATTAATTCTCTAGGGACTGTATTATATGATTTTTCTAAGTCAATAAAGATCATGTGGAGATTCTTTGTAAGATTGATAATTTTGACTATTTACATACTTTCCTGTTTTCAATAAATTTACACATAAAATACTAACCTGCTACATTCAAACTAAAATGAAAACCTTCCTAAAGCTAACAAATTTGAAATAGTAACTTCACTAAACATGTGGACTCAAAAATAGAAACTAGACTCAAAAAACAAAACGTGGAAAAAAACTAGAAGCTGTTTGGACTAAAATTGGAAACTCTCGGTTGGGCTCACCATGGGCATACAGGTTGTTTGATTGGGCTGGACTAAGGCAAATATTATGTGGAATATGGGATTAGGCCCTAAAAAGGGAGAGGAGGTAATGGTCCCGCTCTCAAGGGGTTTGAGTGCAGATCCGCCACCAAATCGCGACCCCTTTGTTTACTAGTTTGGTCTACCAACTATTTGAACACGTAGTTTTAATGGGGGATTGCTCTTCCATGCGAAACTCATTAAATGCTAAACAGTAATTCTCAAAGAAGCAACTCTCCATTGGATATCCAATGCAGTCTCTCCAGCCTGTCTTCTCTTTTCTCTCCTATTGCACGAAATTCCAAAAAAAATGACTCTCTCTCTCTCTCTCTCTCCTGAGCTCCCAAATCCAACGCAACTCTCATTTCTGGTTTTCTTTCACGCAATTTTTCTGAGTAATGATCCCGGCAGGGGCGTACCTTTCCTTAATAACCATAAGGACCCTTGTGTCTTTTTTCATTGGACAGAATGTACCTTGTGCTCTGTGCAAGCCACTGCAAGTATATTTTACCGAATGAAAAATGACATGTGAGGTCCATACGGTTATTCAAGGTAAAGGGCCCTAATTGGATCACTACTGTTCTTCTTAGGCCTTTCAAACCATAAATCTCTTGAATCCCATGGTCAATTGCCTCAACTGAAATATATTTTGGCTGATCAACTATGGGGTAGCATTTTTCTATAGTTACATATTGTGTTACCTTACGTGTGCAGGTGGTTTATTTGACTTTAGAAGTAAACATTCTTAAAAAAGAAGTGTGGTGATACATACAGCTTTAAGTTTTTAACCAATCATACAAAGACTAAGGGTACACCGTGAGAACAATTCATACTGCCTTGCCACAATCACCACTCAAAAAAGTGTGCAAGTAAATTTTTGAGGTGGATGCGGACCTTTTACTGGAATTAATTTTTGAAATGGTATTAATTTATTTCTGTTCTTCCCAATCAATAGTTCATTCTTTCATTATATATGTCAGTTGTGCGACAAACTATCACTTGATAATGATCGGTTCCTGGTTCAATCATCCAAAATATTTTGAATTTTGTCTTTCTTGCACTGTAATTATTTTGATTAAATCTAATTTTCGTATGAAATAAATTTCAGGACTTGTCCAGGTGTGAAGATACTCTGTCCACCTTTAAAGCAATGCAGGGGCAAGCGTCCTCTCCACAACTGGAGCTGGATATAGCTCGGCTTGAGAAAGAAATTGAGTTGTATTCACAGGAGAAGCTATGTTATGAGGCTCAGATACTGAGGGTACGTCCAGTTCCAATGGTTTACTCATCTTTTTTAGGTTGGCAATTGTCCTTCTTGGTATTTAAAAATGAGTTTTTATGATTTTATGTTTTTGTAGTACATAGGGTACAGGTTGTGCAAATAATCAAACCATCCTTATATGAACATATGTCAAACATAGAGTGTGCGTAGGATACCATACGAAGGATGCCTTTTCGTACGGCTGGGGATAGGGCTAGCAATCCTCATGTTAAAAAACTAGGAATCTATTTGAAAATCAATCTCGAATACAACTTGTGTGGTCAGTGAATGCATGTCAATTATATAAATATTAGGAAAGTTGATGGAAAACTAAAATGAGAGTTTTACTGTGTGGAACTGGCTACACCAAGTCAATCTGACTTTGAGCTAGCTGTTGAGTTTTTGAACATTGATTCAATTTTCAGAATTTAAATTTGACTGGAACTGGTACAGAACTTGACATGGCGTGGTTGTTTGCAAAATTGGAGTTTCAGTCCAGTGAAACCAATTTCACTCATTTAAGTTTTGAGTCAATCTGCGAGTTATTGATCATCAATTACATTGACTAAACCTGACCCTTGTGATTTGGATGTTATGAGAAAGCTGAAATTTCAATAAGAAAACAATACACTTTTTCCTATCAACTATGAAGTGTCTATGCATTTAGGGCTTTGGGAGAGTGGTTGAATGGTAAGCATTTAGTAAAGCTTCCGTGTTGCACATTGTTTGTTGATTGTAAATGTTTCTGATTTACTTTTTCATTCTGTTGGAAGGATGGAGCACTTCTTCAGCGTGCATTATCCTTCTACAGGTTAATGGTGGTTTGGTTGGTTGGCCTTGTGGATGGTTTTAAAATGCCTCTGCCGTCGAGTTGCCCAATGGATTTTGCTTGTATGCCCGAGCACTTTGTTGAAGATGCGATGGAATTGCTTATTTTTGCTTCTCAGATCCCTAAAGCTTTGGATGGCTTTGTACTGGTAGACCCACCTGTTTCACTTTTATCCCTTAGACATAAATGTCTTCTTTTTTTTCTGGATAATTAAGAGATAGGCCCTCTTATGAACTCTTCCACGTCTTATCTTATTTTCTTCTTTTCTTTCTTACAAGGATGATTTTATGAACTTTATAATCATGTTCATGGGGAGTCCAAAATATATCAGAAACCCTTATCTAAGAGCAAAGATGGTAGAAGTCTTGAATTGCTGGATGCCCCAAAGAAGGTTGTTGGATGTTTCCCCTTTCCCACAAATTAGACTTAAACTTGTTTCTTAAATTTGTTTATTTACTATATCTTGTGTATTGCATATCCAGTGGTTCATCTGCAACGGCCACCCTTTTTGAAGGGCATCCACTATCTCTCGAGTATCTTGTCCGGAATCTTCTGAAGCTTTATGTTGACATCGAGTTTACAGGTTCTCATACACAGGTGATTGTGATTCAGCTTGTATATTGTTGTGTGCCCGAGAGTGATGTGAATTGCCTTTGGTCCAATTAGATAGGCAGGGAGAGGGGGCACTATAGTAACTTAAAACACATCTTAGATTTCCCTTTCCATCCATTGAAAAAAAAGATTATCCTCTTTCCTTTCTTCATCTCTATTCTGAAAGTTATAGCATACTTATGTTGCAAGGAATATTAGTCCTGAGTTTTTTTTCTATTTTGTTTACTATGGATTCCAATTTTCTTGCTTTTACCTACTTCCATGTTCTCCCAAATGATCATGGTCTCATACAATCCTCCATTCCTTTCTTTAGATCTTGGAGAGTGTCAGTTTCTTTCTTGGCTTGATTGTTATTTATCATTGTGCAGTTCTACGACAAATTCAACATCCGCCATAATATTGCCGAACTTCTCGAATACTTGTGGCAAGTCCCTAGCCATCGTAATGCATGGAGACAGGTAGATCATTCTGATATACCAATTCGTTATGAAATTTTATGGCTCGTGGCTTCCAGGTGTAGGCATGAATGAACCTTCTGACCCACTCAGTGCCTAATTTCAGTAATTTATATGCATTGTTCTAGATTGCTAGAGAAGAGGAGAAGGGGGTTTATTTGAACTTTTTGAACTTCCTAATCAACGATAGCATATATCTGCTTGATGAAAGTCTTAACAAAATTCTCGAACTCAAAGGGATGGAAGCCGAGATGTCTAATACTGCAGAATGGGAGCGAAGACCAGCTCAAGAGAGGCAAGAGAGAACCCGACAATTCCACTCTCAAGAGAATGTGAGTTTTATTGGTTTTCATAAAAATGTTGTACCTCTGTATTTGGTTGAAGCTCTACCAATGTTGTTCCTCTGCTGTTGAAGCTCTACCAGCGTTCAATATACCTAATTAAATAAAGATTCTTGTGTGTTACTAGATTATCCGAATTGATATGAAATTGGCAAATGAAGATGTGGGAATGCTGGCATTTACTTCAGAACAGATTACAGCTCCTTTCCTTCTTCCGGAAATGGTGACAATTCTTTTTTTTTTTCGTATTTATACATGTTTATCCTAAGAAATATATTGTCAGATTTCCCTGAGCCATACCCTGTAAATTTTCTTTCAATCGGTTGTTGAATGCCTCTTCTTCATTCCAGGTTGAAAGAGTAGCTAACATGCTCAATTACTTCTTATTACAACTTGTGGGCCCCCAACGAAGAGCTCTTAGTCTGAAAGACCCAGAAAAGTATGAGTTCCGGCCAAAACAATTGCTTAAGCAGGTTAGTATCACACATGTTTCTGATTTTGCATCTGTTTTTTTACCTATTATAAGTTTAATTACATCGGTATATCTGTGGTCTGAATATTATAGAAAGCAAGTACTGTCCATAAATGAAATACCAGGATATGTGGTTAACATGCTGTTGGAACCAGCCAGTTTCATTTGTCCCACCTAGGATATCTCGTAGGTTAAAAAAATATATGCCTCTATGATATGTGGTTAACATGCTGTTGGAACCAGCCAGTTTCATTTGTCCCACCTAGGATATCTCGTAGGTTAAAAAAATATATGCCTCTATGAGTTTGGCTTTCAAACACGGTCATGGGGCCCATATGGAAATGAGTTGAGGGTTGATTTTGATGAGCATGCTAACTATGGAGATTGTTGAAAATCGACTTTCACAAACCAGCAAAAATTGAGAGAACCGAAAAGATCAATCACACAGACACAACAAATTTACGTGGTTCAGCAATGTACTTTATGTCCACGGGTGAGAAGAGCTTTTCACTATCTCTAAAGAATTAGGGTTACAATAGTTTCCTTCCTCTCTATCTCTCTCTCTCAATGAACAAGCGAAACCCCAACTTCCCCTTAGCGAATATATATAATCTCTGGTACAATGAAATACCCGAAGTACCCCTAATACAAGTTGTACTCCAACACAAATTTGTACGGACAAAAAACACCATTGGTTCTGAAAAATTTTAGAGCGTCAATTTTTGCTGTTATCTTTAAGTTCACATTTGATAAGATTAGAAGTTTCAGAAAGGACTGATTTTTCGTGAGGATGATCTCTATGGTGAGGAAATCTTCACCTAAAATAGGCCTAACTCATCTAAATGTAGGCCTCACGACCATGTGTCATTTTATGAGTCAAAAAGCCTGAGTCAACTTATTCCGACCTATATATATAATTCTTACACCCAATTCCTACACCCAGTAGTGAGGCCACGTGGAGATCACATTGGACAATCCGGTTACATTGAGTAGTCCTCACCTGACACTAGTAACCATACGACAACCTTACCAAAAGTAACAGTTTAATTGGATGGTGCTGATTTTTCAAATTCAAATCAAGTTTTCAAGAGGTTGGGAATGTCAGAATAGGCTGATTTTTGTGAGGATGGTCTCACAATATGAAAAACTCAATGTGTGGATTCGATTGTCCAACAGAAAATATTTGCTGTCCCCTGGGGACTTCAAAAATTTGAAGTCTCCCCCTCCTAAAAATGCCACGTGGAGCACTCATTAGGGCCCACTGACCTTATGGATGTTTGGTCTACCTCTTGGTGGACCTACATATCAAAAATCAGCTTGATCGACGATTTCAAGCAGTTGTTCTAGCATCCAAAAAAAATGCTTAAATCCAACGGCCAGATATCACGTTATTAAAATGCTCAATTCAACGGCTAGAAATATCCAATTAAACTGATTTTTGATATTTCCATCTAGAGGTGGACCAAACATCCATAAGGTCAGTGGACCCTGAATAGTTCTCCACGTGTTATTTTAGGATGGGGACTTCAAACTTTGAAGTCTCTAGGGGACATCAAACTCGGGATCTGTCTTCCATGTGGGTTCCACCACGAGGTTTAGGAATTGGGTGTAGATTTATCCTATATAGCTGGGGAGATCATGACATCATTCACGTTTTCTGCAACCTTATGATTCCCAAAGCCAATGGCTTCATCTCCTGTTGTATATAACTTACGGTGGCATCAGGGCTGTTCATTTTTTACTTATAATGGTTATTCATGGATTTTTTCCCCATATGGAAAGGTATAACAACTGATTTAGTGAATGGTTTGTTGGAAGATTGTCGACATATACGTTCATCTGGCAAGGGGAGATAAAGAAAATATTTTCCCAGCTGCCATCTCAAAGGATGGTCGATCATACAATGAGCAGGTAATTCAGTTGCAGCAAGGCAAAGTTTTTATTACATTTTTGCAACTTCTTTAATAGTTGAGAAACTTGTCCTTGGTTTCTTTGGGTTATTTTTATGGGAATGGTTGATTGTATTTATTCTGACAGTTTTGGATATGCTCCAGTTGTTTACTGCTGCAGCAGATGTTCTGCATAGGATAGGTGAAGACGGGAGGGTGATTCAGGAATTCGTCGAGCTAGGCGCAAAAGCAAAGGTTGCAGCTTCTGAGGCAATGGACGCCGAGGCTGTCCTTGGCGAGATACCAGACGAATTCCTTGACCCAATTCAAGTATGTTTTACTTCTCGTCATAGTTGGATCAGAGCCTTTCTTGTTATGGTGTAATGGGACTAGGAAACAGGATCTTAGCTTTTGATTGATGCAAGTTCAATACAAAGATTCAACGTCGGTAAAGATAAAAGATGCTGATACCTTCTCTTTTATCTTGCAGTACACATTAATGAAGGATCCTGTGATCCTACCTTCTTCGAGAATCACTGTAGACCGATCTGTCATCCAAAGGCACCTTCTGAGTGATAATGTACCGCCCTTCACTTGTATTACCGCTATTTCACCCATAAAACTGCTTCTTATTACTGAACTAATTTTCTGTGCATCGCAGAGCGACCCATTCAACCGTTCTCATCTTACTCAAGACATGCTCATTCCCAATACTGAACTGAAGTCAAGAATAGAAGAGTTCATCAAGTCTCAAAAATTAAAGAAGCATGGGGAAGGTCTAAGCATGCAAAGCACCAAGGCAGCTATGCAAACCGGGAATGATGCCGTGACTTCAATCGACTAGGACCTGATCAGAGAATTCTTAATTTGGGCATTATGAATTGGGTTAATTTGTTACGACTGGTCAAGAAGGTTTCATGAATCATACTGAGTGGCGTATAGTTATGGGAAAACCCCTGCGCACTATACACATAAATGGATGCTATCATGCAATCAAATTATTCAACAGTGATATTATCTGATCTGTGGACAACTCTTGAAGCTTGAAGAGTCGACCGTTCTTTTTTTTCAGAGAAACCCAATATGTCTTTAGATGGGGGATTCTCATTGAAATGTATTTATCACAGCATCTTGTAAGACAGATATCTTGAAGATCAAAGCTTTTGAATCCAGCCCTCAGCTCTGGTAGGAACTAATATTTCTAGTGAGAACTATATGTCTGGGTTGTTTTTGTAAGAATTGTTCGTAAGCCCTTCCCCCCTTTTTTTGGGCAAAGCATCCTTGACGGATATGTATACATTCTTTTGGATCAAAGAAGGCTCTGCATCAACTTATTTGCTATTATTTGGCAATGGAGCTTAGAGGTAGACGTACAGAGAAGCATAGCATTTTGACCAACATAAACAGGTTAATATACTAGAGCCCAACTAAATGCTACAATATTTGGGGTTCAACAAGATCCCTTGAGCCATCTTATAGGATTCTTGTAAAACAACAGCATTAGAGCCTGAGCCTATCTAACTTGTTAAAAGAAGGGGGCATTAGACTTGAAATTGAGAAGAAAAAGAATTTGGTTATATGATGGATGCAGAATTTATTTATTTTTTTGATGGATAATGGATGCAGAAATTTGACCAAGGAAAACTAGATTTTTGGGGGGAGCTGTTCAGATTTTAGATCGAGAAAAGAAATTGGATTATTGGGATCTGACAAAACTTTGAATTGGTAAGAAAAACTGAAACTTCTTGGTGTGTTTGGAAGAATTTCCAGATTGATAAATTGATGAAACAAGACAACCAAGAAGTTCTAACGGGTCTTGTGGCCCCTATCCTTCCTTCCTCCTCAGACTTTTCTTCTTTCTAATTTTTTTTCTTAAATTTATATTGAAATGCAAGGAGACGGATTACATTCTGGAATTCAATTTCAAACACCACAAGCAGTCCTGTAGATCAAGGCTCAACCACACCAAAATTTCACATCATCGATGCTTCCAGTGTAATAACTTAAAATGAGTAACAATTATCAAACTTGTAGTCCATTTGCTGGAATGTTCAGCATTTAAACTTTTTCTGGCTTTGCCGAAGAATAGGATTGATTCAATGTTTATGATCTTCTGATCACGCTAAATTTCAAAGTCAGTCATCTACCACAAGAAGAGATCTAATGGTGAATCCCCTCCCTACTTCTTGCCGTCACCTCATGTATAGGTATGCTATTCATAACTGTCCTCACAGTTGAAGTTATCAGAATCCCAAAAGCAAGAGCAAGCTTCCCACTGTGACTGATACATTCTTTCATCTCAAACAGTATCACCAATAATCTCTGCAGGAACAAACACCTCCAACAAAATGGTGAAATCGGTTTCGATCTCTAACAGTAATATCTCTCTTATATACCTTCGAAACAAGCTTAAAGAAGTTATGGCAGTCCTTACAAACCCTCAGATTTTTCACTATCCTTAAAGTCAAATTCGGCGAGGTTCTTACAAGCCCAAAAGCAAGAGCAAGCTTCTCACTGTGATACATCAAAGACCGTTCTTTCTCCTCTTCCTCAACATCATAAGAAACCAAGTCAGTGTCCACAACATAACCAGCCAACTTCAATTCCTTGTTCATATCAGCCAACATCTTATAAACCTCCTCCAACTCCAGTTCAATGCTATCCGATACCACAAACTCGTAAACCACATTGTCAATTTCAATCGAACTACACCCAGGGACCTTTAGAATTCCCCTGCGTTTCATCATCTCCCTCACTTCGGCAACTTTAGTCCACCTCTGATCTCTAGCATATAGATTAGAAAGCAAAACATAATTCTCCCAATTATTAGGTTCTAGATGGAGAAGGTTGCCAATCGCGAGCTCACCCACATGGGTATTTCCATGGATTCTGCAAGCACCTAGCAATGCCCTCCAAACGATAGGATCTGGTTTCATGGGCATGGTTCGTATTAGCTCCTGAGCTTCATCCAAGAATCCTGCTCGACCAAGGAGATCAACCATGCAACCAAAATGCTCAATCCCTGGTCGCAAACCATATTCCTTCTCCATGCTTATAAAATGCCTTTGGCCTTCCTCAACAAGACCTTGGTGACAACAAGCACATAAGATAGATAAGAAAGTAACCCCATCAGGCTTAAAATTCTCTGAGACCATCTTCGTGAAAGCCTGCAAAGCAGCTTCACCTTGACCATTCAGGGAAAACCCATGAATCAGAACATTCCATGTATAGACATTCTTCAGTCTCATTGCTCCAAAAACCTTCTCAGACTCATCAACCACCCCACATTTAGCATACATGTCGACAAGAGCAGTACCCACAAATACATTTAATCTGAGTCTGTTCTGATTAATATAATTATGAATCCACTTACCCTGATTCAAAGCTCCCAAATGGGCACAAGCCGAGAGCACACCGACCATGGTGACCTCCGCTGGCTCTACCCCAGATAGCTGCATCTGTCGGAACACATCAATTGCCTCCCTGAACTTCCTGTTGTGGGTATAACCAGTTATTAACGCATTCCATGAAACAGAGTTTCTCTCGGGCATTTCATCAAACAATTGACGGGCTTCGCCCACAGACCTACAAACCGAATACATATGAATAAGAGCCGTGTTTGTGAAGACATCTGACTGCAAACCCAACTGAATCGTGCAACCATGTATCGACTTTCCGAGCTTTCGAAGCCACAATTGAGCGACAGACTTGAGTACAGTGGGATAAGTGGAAGAATCAGGATTAATTCCCATTTTGTGCAACTGGGTATACACTAAAACCGTTTGTAGATGCTTGTTTGAGTGAGTGTAAGATCTAATCATGGAGCTACAGAGGTCAGTGTTGATGAAGTCTTGGAACTGGGTGAAGAGAAGAGCAAAGGAAGCAAAGTCAGATGAGGAAACAGAGATGTCTATGAGCCTCATTAGTGAGAATTGATTGATGGGTATGTTTTGATCTGTGAGAGATTTTAACATGGAAAAGTCTTGTAGATGGGTTATTTGAGTTTGTTTTTCTGTGAGAGCAGAGACTGAAGATGTGCAGATGGGAAAGAATTGGATCCATTTGTGAAATCTAGTTGAGATTTGTGGAGAAAAGAAGAGTGGTTTCATCAGTGATCTTGTTATCATGGTTGTGCTTGGGGAACGACAGAATAAGATTTGACACTGGAAATACTTGTAAATGTACGATTTTGATTCAGTGTAAGCTCATACAATTAAATATGTGTGAGGATTTAGACACGTAAGGCTGTATGAACTATGATCCATGCATGATCATGTGTATCTTCAGGTGAACGGAGGTCTGCACACCGTCGGAAGATAAAACAAGTTCATCCTCAGATTAAATAGTGGGGCCCGAATGAGACAAGAAGCCACATCACTGTCATTAGTAAGACGTTTTATGAGAGTAAACTTACCTGACCACCGCTAGTGAGGTAGCTACCTGATCACCCTCGATATAAGAAACGTGGCAATTTATTAGAGGACACTGACTGTAGAGATGTTTGGCCAATCCCTAGGTGGACCTATAAACCCAAAAGTCAAACTGATCAGTGATTTCTAGTTGAAGTCATTTTTCATGGGTTGGTTTTAAGCGTAGGAATTTGAGCATTATTTGGGTACAAAGATCCAAAGGTTTGAAATCTCTAATCAGGCTGATTTTTGGTTTGTAGGCCCACTTAGGCCAAACATCCATACGGTCAGCATCCTTTAAGAGTACCACGTGGCTCATATCATGGGTGGTCAGGGCTTCCTTGGTCGTCGGTGGTCAGGCAAGTTTTACTCGTTTTATGACAACATTAATGGTGGCAGATCATGGTGTCACTTTGTAACTAGTCTTTGAAAAACAACCTGGCGTTTCCTTAACTGAGAGAAGTACTGAAGATGACAACATCCAAGTGGGGTGAATGTCCACATGGTGACACCAAGTATGAACCAAACATTATAAAAGGAGAAGAGGGAGCTACCAACATGCCATCAACCCCATTTCCCATCTCTTCTTGGCAGTAGACTGGCTTGTATCATATCTCAATCTCTGCATCTAACAGAGTTCACCCCAGAGGAGTGCCACCTGAGAACACAGGTGGTGGTGGTGGTGGTGGTGGCGCTACAAAGTGATCAATACACTTGTGTTCTCAGGTCACCCCTTTGGGGCATCCTGTTCAAATGGCAATCAGGTCACCCGTCACCCTTTTGGGTCACCCTGTTCGCACGGCAATGCGACGACATTTGTAAATTCATTCCATCTCCTTTGCCTTTTCTTTTCTTATACCTGTGGATCCATTTTGACATCTACTTGTCTCTGTGCAGGAAACACTTACATCTTGGGCCCAAAGTTATCTGTTATGGGTTAGATGTATAACCAGCACTGCTCGCTGATCTGCGTCCAATCTCAGGGAAGACCTGCAAATCTTTTGGTGGGTGTCCAGTGTTTCTCCATGATATTGAGCTTATGATGTATATAAAACAAGAACATAAGTACAACATTTACTGATTAGTTTGTTCATCAAAACAAGTCTAATGTCCTTATCTAGAGAGTAACTACATAATATGTGAAAAGCCCAAGTTACAGCTTAGCACGTTAAGAATCTTAAGATGGTTGCAACAATTTGAGTAGCGCGGTCATTTTTGTGCATAATAAAAGCTATTTTCACTGTAATTTAACAACTTGCTAAGTTGGTAAAGCTTGTGGGTCTCGGGCGATACTGCAAAGCAAACCTGGGTTCAAATCCCTTCGCCCTCTAATCTACTAACCAATAATCTGCTTGCCTAGTGAAAAACAGAAAAAAAAAAAATAAGTGGCATCATTTTGCACATTATAAAAGATTATTTGAATGTAATTTAGGAATCTTGCATTTGATCTAAACAAGATGTGTGAATACTTCGTCGATACAAAATATAATCAATAACAAAAAGTAAAACTATGAGATAATACAACAGAACCATTGTTCATTTGCGGTCTGTTGCATTGACACAGCCCAAGTATTGGGGGTCGGAATCTTCTCATCCAGGCAGCATCTATGTGTTATCAGTCCTTCAACAACCCACCTATAATTAATTTCAAGTAAAAAGACAAAAAAAAAAAATCTGTTTTACTGGGATAATGAGCAATGCATGGCGAAATGTTAAATGTAAGTAAAAAAGATGTTCTGAAATTTTACTTCATAGATATACTGAAATATATAAACACGCGTACAAAATGAGTGTCTGCCTGGTTTATAATTGAGCTGTTCATTGTATAAGCTGTGTTTCGAAAGCTACTTGCAACCCAGGTATGTATTACATTTTAGATTAAACTTTTGCCAGATTATTTAATGTTCAGCATCTCTTGTATCAATGGGAATAAGTACAGTAAACAATTTCCTTACCAAAAAAAGAGGGTAAGCAATTTAGGATGGACCTGAGATCCAACAGCATTATCCTGGATGGAGCATGGCCGAAAAATCAGAATAAGGTTTGGAAAGAGTTTGTACATTATTCAGTTCAAGGTGCGCGGGTCATCAGTTTTGTGGGATATGCCGCATCCCATAGATAACCCATCGACTGAACTGACTGGATCGACGAATTGGTGAGGCATGTGATGGTTTCAGGGTAGGGTCATCGAGCATGATGGACCTCAGCTCCATCATATATTTTCTCATATACATTATTTCATCAAATAATTTTTTTTTTTCAATCTAAAATTCCCCAGCCCATAGACACTGAACCAGTCAGTAACTTATGAATGCTGGATCAGGACCTATTGCTGCCTAAATTTCATGTAGATATTGGATTACCAATGGGGAAAGAAATTCATCCCAACGTATAATACCTGGAATATGTTCTGAAGCTGGATCTTGTAAAGATTCCATGATACGATAATAGATTATAAAATCGTCCTAGTCAAAGCTTAGGCATAGGCCAGCCTGCCTTCCGCTTCGCATACTCATGGGCAATGCTGATTGCACTCCTGCTATGACGCAGAGAGAACTCTGCAAGTAGGATCTGGCTTTCTTCCAGTGTCAGATCACCATGACAACCCTGCAAATGAATGAATCACTTGGTTAGTTTCTGAAGACCGCAGACTAAATGCATGTGCAACTGTTGTAACTAATGGGCAGCCAATCTTTTATGCAATCAGGTGAACGATCATATGTAAATTCCCTGGGAGGTTTCTATCTTTTTCCAACCATAGAAAAGAATACGATTCATCAGATGGTTAGAATCATATAATTTCATAGGTTTTATTTTTTTTGCCAGGAGATCTCCATGCTGAAACCCAACAAGAAAAAAAATATTCTATCGTATGGTTAAAAGCATCCAATTGGGTAGAATTTTTTTAATGCCCTACACACTTCTGAATATTAAAATTCCATCAAAAGGAAAAAAGATAACACCAAACAGACAAACCATGAACACAACTTTCAGTTAAGCAAGAAAACGATAGGAAAATAACTATTAAGGGGCTTAGTGACAAAAGTATAAAGTCTTTGCTATTATAAGCAAACTCTTGAATTTGAGCGCTGATACTAGAGAAAGAGGCTAATGCCCCAAGCATCAACCACTAGGTTTTCTGAAAATTTATTAAACCCTAAATTCCTAATCAGTATCTCTCTTTGCTTTTACTACCATAATAATATTTATGGAAGTTTGTCTACTATTAAAAACAATTTCGAGTGCAATGGCTTATTTATTAATGCTCAATGACTAATTACTGGGGGAAAAAAGGTTCATCCTAGGGCTGAACTGCTTTTCGTGATAACAAATTCAGTTAATTTTTTCTTCTACATATCTAAGGAAGGTGGTTCAACATAGTTATTACCAGGCGAGAAGTCCTATCACAAACTGCATGGTGCATGAGGATGCCTGCAGCAACTGAGACATTGAAGGAGTCCACCATGCCTTTCATGGGAATACTACAATGCAAGTCAGACAACTCCAAAGCCTCATCACTTATGCCCCTGCAACCAGGGAAGCACCAACATCCATTAGACATCCAAAACTAAGAAAACAATACTTCCCAAGAAATCTATCAATCAATATTCAGATGGGTTATACAATATAAATATATCGACCAAATAATTACATACAGTGGAATGTCTAAGAAGTAGTTCAGGATTCAGGTAGAGCCAACTAATTAATCGCTAAGAGAAATACTTGAATAGTTGAATTATGATGTGAAAACCTGTGATCCCTGCTTCTCTGCCTTGTACATGTGACACACATGCAGAGCAACAAGGACCCACCTTAAATGATTCACACCCAAAAGATATCTTAAAGTGAAAAATTGAGCTGATCAGATGATCCTTCCATCACATTCGTTTAGATACGAACAGAGATATAGGGATGGTTTGGACAGATGTCTTAGGTTGGATTGGATGCTTACATCCATCTGATTGGTCCAATTTCTTACCTTGAAGTTCTCCTGGTTGGGACCCATCAGATGGTTAGCCTAGGGTCCCTGCTGCATGTGTGCCATGTGTATACCATGGGAAGAGAGGAGGGCTTCTTCCTCATTTCCCATCCTGATGCAAATATTCCACCGCAAACAAATATAACATCAAACGACTCCAGCTTAGGTTTACCGAGTCTGCAACATGACTGATGAATCAAGAATGCTTTTACCGAACCAAAATAAATCTAGGTTGATTCCTCGTTAGCACAGAACTTGATGAACTGAAAAGCCACAAAGAGCAAACCAAGTTACTGTGAATTAACTCCTTGTGAAGGCTAGCCACTGGGAATAACATGTACCCACCAGGAACAAAAGAAAGACCCCATCCTTTTAGGGTTGAGCATTGACAATCGACACTAGCATCACCATTCTGTTGGGCAAGAGTTAAGACTGGACAGACGCCATACAAAACCAAGTCTGGCCATAGTCCCAGAAGAGTGGATAGGTACTATTAATTGCATTGTTATCCCCCAACAACTCTTTGATTTATGAGGGGTTCTATTGTAACCAGGAATTCACATCAAAGACAACACATGACTAAGAAACATATTTAAATGCTTCAACTTCCTCCTTAAAAAGCATGCAAATGAGACAACATTTTCTTCATGAAAAAATATTGATCATGCAATATATGATAGCATTATCTACAGTAGAATGGCAAAACCATCTACAAGAAATGATATTAGTCTGGACCTTGTGGAATGCGGGGTGCAAAAAGAATGAGAGAATATGCTCACCTACTTTCATTTCCGACAACTATTGCAGTCGGGCATGACCAATCCATGTCGTGAATGGAAACCTAGAAATTTTCCAATGAAGATTTATTAGTCATCTAGTTGTCATGATTAAGGAACTAAAAAGCATTTCACAACAAGAACAACAAAAAGAAAAGTCAGATTTCTAAATACCTCAGCAGTAATTACTGAAGAGGAGAAAGAAATTAAGCTTTCTAAATACCATCTACCTAGAGAAAAATATACACACATCATCAAAGAATCAGCTCAGAAAATGCAAACTAACACAACATATGTTCCTCATCCAATTCATAAATGATCTCTATAATAGAAGGTCTTAACCATAAAATACTTGCGGTATGTCATTCACAAATTTAGTGGTCGCTGATTACACTAGAGAGGGACTGAGGGTGTAAATGCAAAACTAGAATAAGGGATGGATACCTTGGAGTCCAAAAGATTTTAAAATAAGTCGAACCATGACAACCCATAAAAAAATTAAGTCGAACCATGACAGTATATATGGAGGGAAAACTATGGTAAGAGCACACAAATGGGCTGAGTGTTGGGAAGAAAGAACAATAAACAATCTAAAAAACAAAGATGCAATCACCCACAACAGAGAGATTTACGTGGTTCCTTCTAGATTGAGGTACGTCCAAGGATCCACACCAATTCCACTATGCTCTAAGGCAAGAAACACACACAATACAATGGATAATTGTCTCTAATCAACCGAGGTATACCCTACGACGAAATTAGGGTTTCTGTATCTCTATGTAAATGTACGAAAATGCCCTGGGAAAAAACCTCCCAAAAAAAAGTCGCCCCCCCCCCCCCTCCTCCCCCCTTAGGATAGGGGGCGAGCTGCCCCCCTGTAACCCCCCAGTCAGCTCAGCACGAAGTTGGGCCCCGGTGTCGTGCCTTCATGTACAGTAGTACTCTAGCACTATCAGGCTCCACATAACGTAACACTGAGGTGTTAGGATCTATGGGAAGAAGATACCCCATAGCAACCATTTTTGTTATCTCATTTCAATTATCCATAAAGAGGGAGATGCTGAGGAGGATGTTGCCCACAGAAATAGAGCTGGGTGGCTTAAATGGAGATGCATTTGCGAAGTGCTATGTGACCAACATAAACTAAATAAACTACAAGTAAATTTTCACAAAGCAATGAGAGGCTATGCTCTAAAAAACAAGAAACAACATGTTCATAGGAGTGTAAAATAGGTAAGGATGTTGAGATGGTTGAGTGGAATGACTAAGAAGGACAAAATAAAAAATAGGCACATCTAAGTGATTTAGGAGTAGCAATAAAGGAAAGTCCATTAAATTGGTTTGGTCATGTACAATAAAGGCCATTGATAGCACCAGTGAGGAGTGCTTTAGTGCAAGTTGAAGAATCTAACAAGGCGAGGGTAAGACCAAGAAGGATGTGGATTGAGGTATTAAAAAGTTTGCTTTTCTATTTTCCTCTATTTTTGTTTCTGGTTCTGTTGTTGTTTTTGCCTTTAGCAGGTCTTCTCGACCTCTTAGGCTCCCTTGTATCTTTGCTTCTCTGTTCTATAAAGCCTACACTTATCAAAAAAAAAAAAATTGCAAGGCAACACAATTAAAAAGTCATATATAAAGTTACTTGGTTGAATACGTCAAGTCATTGAGTTTTTCGAAAATTCAGTGAGGGGTTTGGAATAAAAAGAATGAAAAGAGGGTTTTGTGTCTTAAAAGGGAAAAAAGGAGGGTCTATGAGTTTCTTCCACCAATTGACCCACCATCCACTGGTTGTCTTCCACCATCTAATCACTATGCTGACATGTAGTCACTATGCTGTATAGCTTGGTGATTATGGGACTAGAATGCTTATGAGATGAAGGTGGTTGTGGAAGCTAAGACTGTTGTCTTATCGTGTTTTCGGAAAGGGGGAAGATCTCTGATTAGAATCATA
Source organism: Euptelea pleiosperma (assembly GCA_035048495.1). Lineage (NCBI taxonomy): Eukaryota > Viridiplantae > Streptophyta > Magnoliopsida > Ranunculales > Eupteleaceae > Euptelea > Euptelea pleiosperma. Next base: position 11,028,264 of record CM068550.1, on the reverse strand, counting down.
GAAGACGGGAGAAGATGGGTAGAAGACGCTGATGTTCCAGGGGAGCTTGGGCAGTGGCTTGTGGGCTTGTTCAAGGATGCCATCAAAGCCAAATCCTCTAGGCATATCTGGAGGAAGTTGGTAGTAATGGGGAGGACCTTTATTGTAGAAGAAAAGAAGAATGGAGGTGGCAGATTTATTCAGCTCTCCGAGTTCACTTCTAGAGGAAGGAACTTATTTTTTTTTCCCAGAAGGACCCAAGGGAGAGGATGGAGTTCGTTGGCTGAAGGTCTCTACTCGTTGCATTTGAAGCCTCTCGCTTGGAAAGAGGTGAAGCATTCTGACACCAGAGTGGTTAGGAGAGTGAAGCAACCTCTGGACTCTGGGGTAATTACAACCCCAGAGGCACCTCAGCTAGTACCCACCTATGCTTCAGGAATGGATAGAGGCAAGTTTGGACGGTGGGGCCACTCTTTGTCTCTCTCTCCCAAAAAATTGGCAACTCAATGCTAGTTTGTTTTCAAGGCTAGATTACAGTTAAATCAAGATATCCAAAGGATGAAGTCAAAAACCCACTTATGATTGATTATTTATTTTCTACATTTTTTAGTACCTTTATGTTATTCTATAACTAAAAATAGATAAGGGAAAAAACTAATTTAAGTCATTTTTTATAGGAGGATTTTTTTTCTCTAGTTCCTTCCACAATTATCATATTGTGCAATGTGTTGGCACTTATGTATGGGCATCAAACTATTAATTTTTTATTTTGATAAGTAGAATCAAACTATTAAGATCACCACTATTATTGCCATTGGATGGATACAATCGTTCAAATGATCTGATTTTCAATTTGGGAAATCTACAAGATAGGGCCCACTGATTAAATGATTTAGGTTGATAAGAATGTATAACATATGTACGATATGGATGTTAATATTATTGTATGTGGTGTATTCGAGTATAATTATTTTGATTCGAGTCGAGTACTCAAGTTAACTCTACCCAGCTGATTTCAAGTTGAGTCAGGTTTTCTGGTTTTCGAATACTGACTTGAAGACACACTTTATCCAATGGTGGCGGTGGGGTCCTGTAGAATTGAATGAAATATGTGTGTGTGTAACATTTACTGGACAAGGAAGATCATACCGCATCCATTCCCACATGAGTTGTAGCAATGCGATAACCACGTGATTTTAACACCTTAAAGCACTCTTTGGTGGAGTTCCAAAGTTCAATGTCCAACCATTTCTCGGCACCCATGCTAACATGACGATTGTCTCTATACCTGTAATAAAGATGAAGGAGATGTTAGAAATCGAACAAAAAAGTGGAACGGACCCTCTAAGGCCCAAAGCATACTAAAAGATTCAGCTTCTAGATGTTGTAGAAGATTAATATCCACCAGTTCGCAACATCAAAAACTTATAAATGTCTCCACATAACCTTACAGATTAACATGATATTATACAGACATTATAACAGATTAAGACGCATACAATTGTAATTGACCATGGGTAAAGTTACACTAAAAACGAAGGCTTTCACCTCAAATCTGGTTGCACCTTTTTGTACTGTCACAGGAGACCACGTGAACTGATTGAAACCCGAGCGCATCAGCCGAACGGAACGTAGCCGAAACATTCCCAAAATCAGTGAGACCTTCCACCACCAAGCAAACAGAATAGCTTCTGTTCTTCACAACATTCCTGATCCTCTCCTTCCGCACTTCCAATATATATGGATCGAGCGCTTCGAGTACTTCATCACTATTCAAAAACGAACTTCCTGACTTAAACAAATTGAGATACGGAAACCACTTGGTCTGATGTGTGCGTTCACCTACGTTATCAATTTCAGACCTTCGTTCCATTTTCATTAGGCTTGTGACATCGTCTCTGTTCGAAAGCAACTCTTCGACTGTGTCTTCTGTTAAATCGTCTGATGGTTCTAAGCAATCTGTAATTTCTCTCGAAACTGCTCCGATAACGCAACCGTATGATCTCGAAGGAGCTCTCTTGAGATCAAACGCTAACCCTAAATGAATCGAATCGAAGAGATGAGCGAAAAAAACATGAAAATATACAGAAAGAGAGAAAGGAGAGATCGCTAGAACTGTTGCGACGGTGAGATAGAGGGAGAGAGAGAGAGAGGAATGTTCCAACTTACCTCGATTCAGAGAGAGCAGGGATGCGAACAAGAGATTAGATGAAGTAGCAGAGATCGAACGGAAATTTCGAAGTGAAATCGAAGAGAACCTTCTTCGATTATTACTTCGTATCGTGCCTTCTATAGAAGAGAGAGATGCACGAACTAGGGTTTTGCAGGCGCTCATTGCAGAAAGCTTCGTCGAAGATCGATTTGCAAATCGAAATGACTCTTCGTTTCGCGCCAAGTGAGTAAGAAAAATACAGTGCGGAGGAGGTTTTGGATAGCGTTCGATTTCTCGTTCTCGGAAAAAGGGTATCTTGGTCATTCTGCACGGTGCCGGCTGGGCTGGACTGGGCTGTGGGATTGAGCCCACGACCGACCCGACCCATTTGAGGTTTGATCTGACCTATGACCAAATGTATTCTGTGCTCCTACAAATTAACCCAATGCGAAAATGCCACATCACTAACACAAATTAATATTCAATGAAACTGATAGCGTCCAATCACTCCTCCATATCTATTTATCTGATGATCGCAGTCCTCATATTCTTGGCTCCTCTGTATCTTTTTTGCCGTTTTAAACTCGAGGAGAGAGAGAGAGAGAGAGAGAGCGAGAGAGAGAAGCCAACCATGGTTTCCTCTTCATATCTTCCATTAACCAGTCCTGTCTTTAACCTTTCACCGACCATTACAGTCTCAGAAAAGTTCAGAAACTCTCAGAAAAATCTGAACATCTTGTTCCGGCAAAGACCCACATGGAGTCTTTTATCTAACCCCCTTTCTTCTTCTTCTCCTTCGTCACAATCTCGAGTTCTTCACAGCTCTGTTCCTCTGGCTGCTTCACTTATGATTATTTTGTGGTCGAATCCAGGTAAGCCAGATGAAAATTTCAATTATTTTCTCCTTCTTTGGTTGTTTGGAAAATTACAATTTTTTTATTTTTATATTTTTCACTAATCAAGCGAAAAAAAAAAAAACCAGAGATTTTAAGTTCATATTTTTTTTCTTTTCTTTTGCGGTATCGAGCAAAATACAGGATACCCAGATAAAAAAATTAGGTTTTTGGTTTATGATGAACAGCGAAAGTGCATTGATGCGTGATTAGTGATTTCTAGCCTTTGGATTCGAGCACTTTTTCGCTGTGAGCTTCATGAACAGGCGTATGGGTTGGTTCGAAGCCCATAATGAAAAAGTGATCAAATCTAACGGCTACAAATCACCCATCACATTGATTTTTGGTGTGTTGGTCCAATCAAGTTGTGGGACAATGTTCATCGGTCAGTGGACAAAAAACTTGCACGTGGCAATTTGAGGGACTTGTGTATCCGAATTTATAAATAGAAGATTTTTTTTCCAATAGGCAGTGTTAGTATCGTCCTTAGCATGATCCTCCCAAGATCCATACCACTATGATCATCGAGATTCCCATAACACAGCTCCCTAAGCAGATTGTAGACCCTAGGTCCACTCTATTTGTTCTATCTAACATGTATCTCCAGGATGTACAATCGAACGGATTTGAACTAAGGTTGACAATCCCTATGTGGACCTCAGTCTACTCTAATGCAGCTCATCTAAGGTTCTCGTGATGCCATAAACATCCAATTTGAATGGTCTCATATGACCAAAATACCCTTGCTATATCCCTTATTTTTTAAACCCATTTTTTAAATTAACAATATATATATATATATATATATATATATATATATATTAGTTATTCCATTAGTGAAATCTAGTTTTATTTCCATTTCTTTTAATTGATGAATTACAAGAGTTGTTAAGATTTGTTTATAATTAATCTTATGCGCATTGCAGTTAACGCCGGAATTCTCTCTGGTTTCCCGGGGATCGAATCGGTCCCTGGTCCTCAGTTACCTCAAATCGATTTTCTTAACCGATTCAATGGTACGATTTCACTCCTTACATTTTGATATTAATATATAATATCTCTTAATATGTTGCTATATGATTTTATTTAATATGATCCCAAAGAAAATATATGCTTTCTTATTTTCCATTTTGCAGAAGAAAACCAAAAGAAGTATGCCGAATTCGACGAAAGATTCAAATCATCTCCATTGCTAAAGCAGCTATTGGAGCGATCCAAGTTGAATAAAGAGAAGTAAAATTATTGATGCCCTATTAATTAATCAGTAGAAGTTAATTATAATGGCACTCGCGCGAGTGGGAAAACTAAAAAAAAATATAAAAAATCCCCTCCCCGTCTTTATTGGGCGTGTGTTCATGTTAGGATATTTTGATAATTTAAGAAGAATGCCGCTAACGTAGCCTAGCGAGGTTATAACGGTGTCCAACACCATGGGTCCTGTAATTCATGAAATTTGGAACCGAAAATCTGAATTCATGGCATCTGAACATAAGTCAGCTACTAACTAAATTCGACCCCTTGCGTATCGAATTATTGTGAATTTTCAGGAACAAGCAAGAGATTCTAGACAAGTACTGCATTCGTGGGGCGGAATGGGGTGTCGGAGATTGTTCCGCGGAGGGTATGACACCGGAGGAGAGGGAGAACTTCATTTCAATGTTGAAGCAAAAAGCCGGAATAAAATGATACGAAGCATGTCGCCAATGCTTTTTTCGAGTTAAAAATGCAGATGATTTAACTATGCGAATCTCATGCGCAGAGTCCCTTAATTACCCAAAAAATATAGGAAATTTCCTTCTTTTTTTTTTGATAATTTTTTTTGTAATTTGAATTAGATGGTTTACACATATTCTATTTGTTGTGTATGTGGTCGATTGACAAGTGTCCGATCCATAAGCTCCTATGTTTCCCAACCATCAAACTCATTTCTTTCTTTGAGATGGTCCATGGAATTATGTACACACATTCAAGTCTCCAACAAGCTATGGTTTGTACAAATTCCTCACAATCCATCAGTCTAATGTCCTAAGAGCCATGAATTTCTAGGTTGTCGTTTCAGAATTTGAAGCCTGCAATGACGGGGTTTTTACATGTGTCCGATGAGGTGAATTTTTGCACGTTTTCATTAATCCATGAACATGATCTATATAGACACATAAATCCATGGATCCATACGTCTCGATCGGAAAAGAATCAATAGAAAAAGAAAGAATCGGTTGCCACGATCTTGGACTGCACGTGATTGGTTGGAGGCGGGCAATAAACTAGTGTGCAAGTGGTTGCCAAGCCTTTGCAAACTCCTTAACAAAATGGATGCAAGCCCCGGGTACACTTTGTAGGGAGATGCAAACCTTAGACATAGGTTCAAGGCCACACAAGGTAGGTGCTTGTGCCTTGTGGTGATATTGAGTCTTTTTAGTAAATGCTTAAGTTAATCAGTGGATTCCATCTTTCTTTAGTTGACACTAGTCGGGCGGCACATGCATGATGGACGTATGTAAATTCGGGAGTTTATGGTGATTTGGGAGTTTATTGGACTTTAAAAAAGGATCGGCTGTGGGGACACCTTTTTCTGACCCCTCTTGGGAGTATTGTTCTTGGCCGTGGATTGCAAGAATCCAACAGTGGTTGATAGTGCTGAGCTGGCATTCACTTTTTGCCAGCGCTCAACCACCGTTGGATTCGTGAAATCCACTGCCTAGAACACAACTCCCCAGAGGGGTAGAAAAAGGGGGTCCTTGGAGCCTAAGCCTTAAAAAAAACTTTGTAAATGTATAATTTTTCTTTTTAAAAAAAAAAGTAATAAGGTATACTTGAGACTTTTTCAAATGTGAAAGCGCATTTTTGTTACTTGCTGCTGCCATCTGAGCCCACTGACCCCGCATGGATGTTTAGCCCACCCCTTGGTGGACATACACAACAAAAAACACCATGATTGGTAATTTCTAACCCTTAGATTTTAGTACTTTATAATGTGTGATTCTAGCCATTGGATTCAACCATTTTTTTGAGTACTTAAACCAACAGCTAAAAATCATCAAACAAGCTGATTTTTGGTATGAATGTCTATTAAGGGGTGGGCTAAACACCCATGCAGTCAGTGGGCCCAGATGGCAGCTGTGGGTAACAAAAATGGAACGAATATTCACACCCACCATTTTTGTTCATCCTACCCACCCTATATTCGTACTCACCCAAAATATAACAAAGTGATCAACATGCCATTTTCTACTTGTATACCCACCTCCTAAAAACAAAATAAAACGAAAGAGAAACCGCACCACCGTCGCCGGCTGCTTCTTCTTCGATCACCACCTCTCTCTCTCTCTCTCTCTCTTCTCTCGATGGTCGAGAGGACAAAGGAGGTGGGTCCAACGACCAACACCATCATCCCACCTTATATTTCTCTCTTTCTGTGTGTGTGTGTGTGAGTGTGATGGTCGGGGTTTGTAGAATCAGGTTCTGTAAAAAAAATTGCAGAACTTGGTTTTGCTTGTGGGTTTGCGGAAAAAAATAGTTTCTATATATGATCTACATTTTTTTTTAAATGTTGAACAAAATGGAAAAAAAAAAAAATCAAATCACAGAGCATTCGGTAGACCAAGGCCGAATGTAATCAAAGGATTTCAGGAGACACTAATATAATCGAAGGTCTCGAAGGATACTCAATAATTAGGTATCGAAAGTTTTTTAAGGGCTTTGACAGGAACCCATCAAATGGTATTCAGTTAATAGGAAACACAAGAGAAACAAGGGAAGAAAAAGAAGAGATTTTGTTTGATTTCGCTTTCCTATGATTTTTTCATCAGGTGTAGAAGCTCTGTTTTTCTTATTCCTCTCTCCCTCTCTCAACCATCACCGAGAGAGAGAGAGAATGCGGTGGTAGTGGAAGTAGAAGGAGTAGGCAGTGGTGGTGGAAGAAGAAGCTCTGTTTTTCTATTTCGTCTTTTTTTTGTTTGGGTGAGTATGTTTAACACTTTTGGGAGAATTTTTGGTATTACAAAAGAATGACTTTAAGTGGGTAGGATGAACCCAAATGGTGGGTTCAAATATCTGTTCCATAACAAAAAGTCGAAATTACTATGGACACCATTTGTACCAATAGTAGAGGCATTCATCTTAAAGTCCTCTCTGATCCCACCCATACTCCCTGGACCCTCTCTCTAATTTATGGGGATCTCCGCACCCACCACCGCAAAATTCTTTCGCAGGACCTTGAGTCTTTTGGGTATAACCATTCCTCTCCCTGGCTCATAGCTGGTGACTTTAATGACATTTCAGCCCAGTGGGAGAAATGCGGTGGTTCTTCCAAATCAAAACCAATCAATCGAGCTCATATGGATTTTATGAACTCTTTGATTTTACTGATCTGGGTTATTCGGGCTCACCCTATACTTGGACCAACAATCGCAAAGGTCTTGCTAATGTTAGAGAACGGTTGGATAAAGCTATAGCGAATATTGGTTGGAGACAACTTTTTTCAGATGCTTCAGTAGAGCATTTGATTAATTATGGATCCGACCATTGTCCCATTCTAATCAATTCTTGCCCAGAACCAATGAAAATTCCCAAACCCTTCCATTTTCTTTCGATGTGGGTGTCAGAAGCTGAATGCCAACTTATTGTTCATGAGACTTGGTCACCCCCTCTTCTGAGGACCCCTGTTGATATTGTCAACAATAAGATCAAGTGCACCAAATCCAAATTAAAGACTTGGAATCGGGATAAACTTGGTAATATCCATGAAAAAGTTGGAAGCCTTAAAACCCCACTCTAGGCAATCCAATGTCAAACACATGCCCATGTTCAAGTTACTTCTGAACATTCTCTTTCTTCTAAGCTCAATCAGGCCCTCATCCAAGAAGAATCCCTATGGTGGGAAAAATCTAGAGCTCTTTGGTTAAAAGAGGGAGACCGAAACACAAAATTTTTTCATTTATCCACTATTATCAAGCGGCGGAAGAACAAATTTGATTGGATCAAAGATTCTGATGGTTCTTGGTAGAATTCTAGAGCTAAAGTGGGCCGAGCTTTTTTGAGTTACTTTTCCTCTCTCTTTACATCTTCCAATCCGGATAACAACATACATATTTCTGAATTGGTCCATCCTCGAGTATCCAATGAGGATAATCAGCTTCTTACTACCATTCCATCCCAAGATGAGATTAAGGATGCTGTCTTTAGCATCGGTGCTCATAAGGCCTCGGGTCCGGATGGGTTTACCGGCTTCTTCTACCAAACCTTCTGGGATGAAGTTAAGCCAGATATTGAGAGTATCGTTCTAGAGTTCTTCAACAACAATACCTACTTGGGATCCATCAATCATACCAACTTGGCTCTCATTCCCAAAATTTAAGCTCCGGTTTCTATCTCTCATTTTAGACCCATTAGCTTGTGTAATGTGATCTATAAAATAATCTCCAAGATCCTTGCCGGGCGATTGAAACAAATCATTTCTCATATCATATCTCCCAACCAAGCAGCCTTTGTGTCTGGCCGACTGAGATGCTTCATCATATTAAGCGGAAGAAGGGTAAACAGGGCATTATGGCAATTAAGCTCGATTTGGCCAAAGCTTATGATCGTATTGAATGGTCTTTCGTATGTAATACCATGAAGGCCTTGGGGTTTAGTGAAATCTGGATTAAGTGGATTTATTTATGTATATCTTCTCCATCTTTTTCGATCCTCCTCAACGGTTCTCCTTTTGGTTTCTTTCGATCGTCTCGAGGCCTCCGCCAAGGGGATCCTTTGTCTCCTTTCCTTTTCATCTTATGTACAGAAGTTTTATCAATCAGTATTGGGAGAGAAGAGAGCATCGATCATCTACATGGCCTTAAAATTGCGAAGAATAGTCCGCCTATTTCTCATATTCTATTTGCTGATGATTGCTTCCTCTTTTGCCGAGCTAATCTGATTGAAGCTTGGATGATAAAGAATTTACTAGACGTATTTTGTACACATTCGGGGCAACAAATCAACTTCTCTAAATCAGGAATGATGTTCAGCCTTAACCTTCACTGGAGACAGAAAAAAACAATGTCCTATATTCTGGGTATTAAAAATATGAATATCAGCACTATCTGGGTACCCCATTATTTATAGGCAAATCTAAAAAAATTGCTTTTAGCCATGTTTTCGATCGCCTTAATCAGGCCATTTCTGGATGGAAGGGCGTACTCTTTCTCTTGCCGGGAAAGCCACTCTCATTAAGAGTGTGGCTTCTGCGATCCTAATCTATATTATGTCATCCTTTTTATTATCTCAAACTCTTTGCAAATCCATGGATTCCTTACTTTGTCAATTCTGGTGGCATGGTGGCTCTAAAAGTCATGCCTTACACCTGGCTAGTTGGGCATCCATTTGTGTCCCCTTGGCAAAAGGCGGATTGGGGTTCCGCATTTTCCATGAAGCAAATCTTGCTCTTCTGTCTAAAAATGTGTGGCGCATTCTCTCTCATCCTTCATCACTTTTAGCCAGAACTTTGAAGGGAAGCATTTCCCAAATACCTCTATTTTGGAGGCTGCTCAAAAACTCGATGACCCTTGGGTATGGAAGAGCTTCTTGAAAGCCAGGCACTGTTACAAGCCTTATTTTATCAAAATTATAGGTAATGGACAAGGTACTAATATTTGGCGGGATCCTTGGCTCTTGGATAGCAGGGATCATCTTTTTAGCCCCATCTGCCCTCTAGATTGTACTATTAGCCTTGTTGTAGATCTCATTCTACCCAACAGAACTTGGAATGGATCTCTCATCTCTAAGCTTTTTCCCGAAGAAGAATCCTCAGCCATCTTGCAAATTACTCTGAGTTCTCAGCCTTTTGAGGATCGCTAGCATTGGGTTTTGGACAGCAAAGGTAAGTTCTCCACCAAGTCTGCTTAGAACTATCTCCCCTCTTCTACCTTTGCTCGTACTTCTATGGCCCTAACTCCAGTTCAATGGAAAGCTATGTGGAAGCTTCATGTTCCTTTCCGTTGTATTCTATTCATGTGGAAGCTCCGTAGAGGAATCTTGCCTACTAAAGCCATGTTACATAGTCGTATAGCGAGTTTTAACCCGTCGTGTGTAAGATGTGGTCATCTGTCAGAATCGGCCTCCCATAGCCTCCTCAAATGCCCGGTAACAGCTAGAATTTGGTATGCATCTCCCTTGACCTTCCGTACAATCGATATGACTGATACTATGACCCAAGAGTGGCTTTGGAATATTATTGCTTTGAGCCAAAGAACAGTAGAGACCGATGTCTTCCAAACAGCCTATTGTTGTGTCCTACTATGGAGGATTTGGATATTCATGAATGATGTGATTTTCTCCCAATCCAAGGCCAATCCCCTGGACTTACTCAGTAAGGTGGATTCATACATTATTCCCAAGTCCCACAACAGTTCTTTATCATCTAGAGCTGAGACTTCTTGGACTCCGCCTCCTCCTGGGTGGTTTAAAGTTAATTCGGATAGGGCTTGGGATGAGACTACCCATATTGCAGGGCTGGGTTTTATCATTCGGGAGTCCCACAACTTATTTATTCTAGTAGGTGGGCGACAAGAAGGGGCTTCATCCTCGGAAGAAGCAGAAGCCAAAGCTTTGGAATGGGGTCTGGAGAGGGTAGTGGCTGCGGGCATCACTCGATTGGTAGTTGAATCTAATGATCTTTCTTTGGTAAACAATTTGATCAAGAAGAACTCATTTTTGGGGCGGACTGTCTCTCCTCTTGCAGTGGATATTCTAACTTTAGCGACTAGATTTTTGGACATTCTCTTTCGGTTTTGTTATTGAGATTGTAATAGTATTGCTGACTGCCTAGCCGTTAAGGCTAAATTTTGGTCTTCTGATTCTATTTAGTTTTCTCCTCCTCCTTGGCTAATCTCTTTTTGTATCAAGGAGGGTGGAGTTTTCTCTTAATATATTCTAATCTGGTTCACAAAAAAAAAAAAAATGTGCCTATACATTTGAAAAAGTCTTAAGTATACCTTGTTATCACGACCCTTTTTTTGTGTTGGGATCAGGGGACCGAAGTTACAACCTAACGAGAGAATTTTGGAAGCGGTGGATTTTTTAAGCAGGGAAGCAGTGGCCAATCACATCACACCACAAACCCATAAATGCTTTTGAAGAGCGGTTTGTGGAGTGATGTAATTGGCCACAGCTTCGCTGCTTCAAAAATCAACCGCTTCAAAAAATTTCTCCAACCTAACTCTTCATCCGAAGAGATGAGCCATGGATTTAGGGGAATTGAATGGCTATTACGTAAGTTCACTTTTGAGTAGATGACGAGCCAAGCCAATGAAAGCCAGAGATCGCCGATGAGCCATTGTTTGAAAAAGAAACGGAAAATTTCTAAAAAGAAAATAAACTTTAATCTATTTACAAAAAAGAATACAACTTTTCGCAAATCCCAAAAAAGAAAACGAAACGCCCTTTCAAAGAGCGTTTCATTACGTGGCACATGTTTATCAAAAAACGCACTTTAAAAGGGCGTTTGTCAGTAAAAAACGTCATTTTAAAAGACGTTTTTCAGTAATAGACGCCTTTTTAAAAAACGTCTGTCAGATCTCTGACAACTGACAGACGTTATTTTAAAGGGCGTGTGTCAGTAGAAAACGCCCTTTTAAAGGGCGTTTTTTACTGACAAACGCCCTTTTAAAGGGCTTTTTTGATACCCCAATTTTTACGCCCACTTTGGCGTACCCAGAAGATGAATCAATGGCTGATTTTTGGTGAGGATGATCTCTACGGTGAGGAGATCATCCTCACAAAAATTTAGATCATTCTGATATTTGTAGATTGATTTAGAAGTTGAGGAATTATGGGACTTTTTTTAAAATTTCTCAGGAATAAACGCCCTTTAAAAGGGCGTTTGTCAGACGTGTCAGCCATCAGTCATTCATTAGTCAGTCGGCGACTGATTAGACTGACAGCAGACGAATCGTTTTCTTTTTTGGGATTTGCGAAAAGTTGTATTCTTTTTTGTAAATAAATTAAAGTTTGTTTTCTTTTATGCAATTTTCCGAAAAAGAAATCGGAGAGACTGAAATGCATAAAGAGGGATCCATGTGTCGCAAAACAAAGTGTCTTCTCGTCTTGTCTTCTCTTCCATCCTTGCAACTTTCTTTCTTCTTTAACAGCTAGTGCGAGGTCCAAGTCTTCATTACATAGATTTTGCTTACGAGATCCTTTTCCGTCGAAGAGAACTACTTCCTTGGAGATCCTCTTCAAAGCACACCCTTTTCGGATGCTTGATGATTCTCTCAAGGACTATGGATTCCAGACCCGGGAATTGGATCCTGAAAACCGCTAACTCAACGTGAGTTTAGAGTACTTGTACTCGCACCAGACTTGCCATTTCTCTTCAAGAACACTCCAGTTGAAGCTTTGTTTGAAGAGGTGAAGAAAGGGAACAAGGACCCAGGTGAGATTCCATTAGCTCAGAATCTATCCAATTTGCTCAGGCTCGCATTTCTATACAAATATGGAGGTATTTGCCTGGACAGATCGACTTTGTAGTACTCAAGAAGCTTTCTGGTCTGAAGAACTCAATCGGAGCACAAAGCATGGACGTGGCATCTGGGAATTGGACCTGACTGAACAATGCAGTTTTGATTTTTAATAAGAACCACCCACTCCTTTTCAAGTTCATTGAAGAATTTCCCTCACTTTCGACAGAAACAAATGGAGCATAACAAGCCCTATTGGTTTCAAGGGTGGTTGAGAGGGTACGGAAAAGACCTGGTTATAACTTCACAGTTTGTCCACCAATGGCTTTTTACCCAGTGTATTGCAACAGGATAGGTGGGTTTTTCAGGTGACTAGAGGATCCAGCCCAGTTGAGATGGGTAGCGGCAAAGATGCTTCAACTTAGTAAAGAGACTTATGGGATTCACCTGTGGACAACCAAAGTAGCAGAATGAGAATTGAAGAAGGGCCGGCCGGAGCGTCATATCTCGTCAATTGTGTTCTTTATGATCATAGATGGAAGAGAATTTCTGAAAGTGAACTTCTGTAATAATTGTCGGATTCCCCTAAATCCATGGCTCATCTCTTCGGGATTCAAATAATTTATGCAGCTTCAACATCTCCCGCCTAACAATAGATTTGGAGAAGCACGGCTTACCATAAGGAGCTGTCATTAGATTCAGCTCAAGTACACCTGTCAACTCAAACAATCTTACTGTTTGATGAGTAAACATTCGCTCAGCGGAGTAAAACTTCGAAGACACGGCCCTGTCATCGAAGGAGATGACAGGGCAGTAGATCATGGCACGTAGATTTTGTACGGGCAGGGACAGACACCTCGGCCTCACCACCCACGTACACAGGTGGGTATTTTTGGCAAAAAGCACTTGAGTACTGGTACGTGTGTGGTGTAGCGGAGGTGGTCAGTCTGTACAAATCCACGTGCCTAGATATGCTGCCCTGTCATCTCCTTCAATGATGTGAAGCCACGTGCCACAGTCTTAGAGGGCACTGACCGTATGGATGTTTGGCGGCCAAACATTTTGGCCAATCACTAGGTGGAGCTGCAAACCAAAAATCAGCTTGATTAGTGATTTACAACTCAGCAGACTGAAATGTCACGGACTCACAAGCGCCGGTGACGGATCATGAGTAAGACTTTGATGACAGGGTGCAATAGAAGCCACGTGGCATATTCTTAGAGGACTCTGACCGTATGGATGGTTTTCCAATCCCTATATGGACCTACAAACAAAACATCGGCTTGATTTGTGATTTCAAACAGTTGGATCTTTGTACCTCAAATAATGGTCAATAATGCTAAAATTTGCCACGGTTAAAATCAACCCATGAAAACAATTCCAATCCAATGCCTAGAAATCACTAATCAGGCTGAGTTTTGGTTTGTAGGTCCACCTAATGATTGGCCAAACATCCATAGTCCTCTAAGAGTGTTCCACGTGGCTCGTAAAACTTCGATGACAGGGCCCTGTCATTGAAGGAGATGACAGCGCAGCAGATCACGTGGATTTTGTACGGGTGGACCACCTCGGCCTCACCACCCACGTACACGGGCGAGTGTTTTGGCAAAAAGCACTAGAGTACTAACCTGGATACGTGTGTGGTGACGCCGAGGTGGTCAGCCCATACAAATTCCACGTGCCGAGATCTGCTGCCATGTCATCTCCTTGGGCCCCGTCATCAAAGTTTTATCGCCCTGTCATCAAAGTTTTATTCACGGATCACCACTAACATGATACGTACGCACTTATTTAAGCTGATCTTGGTACGGATGTAGCTTTGAAATCACATCCTTCCCTAAAATTAACACGTGGCGCACTATGGACCTAACACTAACACTCAGTCAGCCGTGGGATTTAAGCATTTTTTTCATCAAGGGTTTCATGAACTGACCTATAAGGGTGCCCACGATGAAAATGGCTCAAATCCATGACTACGAATCACCAATCAGGCTGGTTTTTGGTGCGTAGATCCCACCAAGAGGCGGATCAAACAGTCAGGCTGCCACGTGTCATATTGTGGAACACCTTTCCGTATCAAAACGTAATTATTTCTCATCAAACTAGAAGAGGACAAGACCATGAATAACATTTATTTATTTTTTTGTCGAGCACTCTTGCTGTCATCCTGAGGTTGATATCTTTACTATGTCTACACCGTTGGATGGCTATCACACGAATCGAAAGACCATCCAACGGTATATAATTCTAGGAAAACGTTCTCCTCAGGATGTCTGCATTATGTTCCGACCCTTGTATTTTCCTTCTGTGAACATTTTGCCAATAAACTCATCAGGACACCAAGAACAGTTGTAATCAGGGCCAAAACTCAGGTATTTTCTCTTTATGCATTCAATCTGTAGCTCCAAATTAGGGTTTTATTTAGCCCTTTTGTTTCCCCTTTGTGTATTTTTTTCCTCCAATTTTTTTTTGTCGAATTAAGCTTCCCAAATATCTGGTTACGGATTGAAATAACAATGAATTCTGATGTATTCAGCTGAAGTTACCATTGGAAAGAGGTAATTTGTAGAAAATATGTGTTGATGGGACTGAATTTTGGTGTTTTCTGTGTTGTTTCTCAAGATTCGAATTGGGGTTTTGGTTTATAATTTCATTTGAGTTGATTTGAAAAAATTCTATCCAATCACGATAGTTTTGTTGATTCCATGTGGTGATTAAATGATATTTTGGTGAAATTGGTGGAAATTTTGATATTCGTAGGGGATTTTATGTATCTGGGCGATTAATAGTGCTATCTTGGAGTGATAATCGGAATTTCTGGATGTAATTTAGGGTTTTGTTTTGCATGTTTTGCAGTTTTAGACTCTTATGTGCAGTTGAGGCCTGTGAATTTTAAAAGGATTGGAGTAGATTTAATGGAGAAGGGAATTCTGGTGTTACTGGGATTAGGATTGAAGGAATTTGAGAAGTAGGGTTGTAAAGATTTGATTTTGGGGTCAAGAAAATGTACCGGAGTGTGGCTTCGGCCACTACCCGGGGTGGCTTAGCAACGGACAGTGGAGACTATGTGGTGAGACTTGATCAAGTTCCACGTTGGAGTGATGCAGAGCAGAGGTCTTCTTTAACGTACGAGAAAGAAGATCCTTCTTTTCCTAATTCGTACTTCTTGGATCCGCTAACATCTTCTTCTGGAGCTGAGAGTGGTGGCAATGGGACAACGTCAAGGTTTCCTGTTGATCATGAAATCAACTCGAAGATTTATCTGTGGCGGGGCAACCCTTGGAATCTAGAGGTTGATGCTGTTGTTAACTCCACAAATGAGGTGAGCAGTCAATACTTCCTAAAGTGATTTTGTCTTTATGTTTATGTCAGGTGTGTTTTTCCTAAATGATGATTATTTGGCCAACCATATCAATCTTCATGGAAACTCTACAATTATATGTGGGTTATGCTGGAATATAAATTTGTTTCTATGTAGAGGATTTAGTAGTCTTCTATTAAGCATAATTGACTTCATAACTAATACAATTAGGGGGACTAATAATTTAGTTGAATTCTGAGATTCATTTCTTGAGGTGGTGATTCACAGAATTTGGACGAAGCACATGGCAGCCCTGGTTTGCATGCCGCAGCTGGCCCTGGTCTTGCAGAAGAGTGTTCAACATTGGTAAGTTAGAGATAGTTGAGATTTCCTGTTTCAATGTGACTTACACGCAGATTTGTGTAATTATCAAGTTTAGTCCTTGGCTATGTTGATTGGTACCCTACATGAGCTTTTTTGGAAAAGGTTTGCCCAGTTTATGTGGCGTTTGTTTTGGGTCAGAAGCAAGTAGCCTTATCATGTGAAATGATTCAATATGCCTTCGTTTCTTTACAGGGTGGATGTCGAACAGGAATGGCAAAAGTTACAAATGCATATGATCTTCCTGCTATGTAGGTTTCTGGGTCATTTTCTTAAAATATTTCTGTTTGTGATTCTCAATGGTTACACTGTTCTATTTGTGGAAAATGAAGAAAGAAAAAATGTCTAATTCTGCTCCTAGAAACTCTCTTTCTACACATATATGATACCGTCGCCTACACACCCACAAAACCATATACATTTATTTCCTAGAATGCACGAGTACTTTGAATTTGGAACAGTAAACACATGTTTGATCTTCCCTGTTCAACTCAATTCCTCCATGCCTGGTCATCCAAGTAGCCTTATATACTGAAGCAAAACAATCATGTCAGGGTATGTGGTTATTCTGTAAGTCACAAGCACTGGAATATAGGTAAATGCCATGTTGTCTAGTTGGATAGCCAGTCTCGGTTATCAGACTCATTCTGATGATCACTCATCAAAACTTGCATACACATCACAGATATTTCTATGTTCATGTTGTGCACAGCATGCATCATCTCCACTTATCTTGATGTGCTAAAATTTTTTATTTTTTGACTTCTATCGTTGTGTTCATGTTACAAAATACAGCATACTTCTATTTGTGTAAGTTAAAGACATGGATGCATGACTCAACGTGAGTGCTGTTTCCTGTGTGATCTGTCAGGAGGGTGATTCACACTGTGGGTCCAAAGTATGCAGTCAAATATCATACTGCTGCAGAGAATGCTCTGAGTCACTGCTACCGCTCTTGCCTTGAGCTTCTCATTGAGAACGGACTTCAGAGGTTGATGTGTTAGATGCTCTACATATATTGAATGCTTGTAGTTTATATTGAATGCTTGTAGTTTTGTCAATTTCTTGGACTACAGCTTGTGGAGATAATGGGAACTTAACCTTGGTTTGACCTGTTTGAATGCAGCATCGCTATTGGCTGTATATATACTGAGGCTAAAAATTATCCTCGTGAACCAGCTGCACATGTAGCAATAAGTAAGATATTTCCCTACATGCTCTTACAATGTTGTTTGTTTAATTATTGTGATGCTTTTTTGTTATCGCCAAAATGCTTTGTATGAGATGCATATTGTCTATTAGGCATATGTGTGTGCGATGTGTGTTTGCTTGTATTGGTATATATGTATATTGCTTTGGCCCATTTTATCATTCATCTGGAATTGGTCAGAAACTGTTTTATTGTCTGTTTCATGATTTTCATCTTTCATGTGCAATTGATCAGGGACTGTTCGGCGGTTTCTGGAGAAGCAGAAAGATAAAATCACCGCTGTTGTTTTTTGTACTACAACATCATCTGATACTGAGATATACAAAAGGTAATCCTGTTCCAGAGTTTGTTTCTCTTGCCTTAATGGTGCAAAAAGCATTTTTCTTTGAAGAAGCTGATATGACACCCATATGTGGCTTATGGTATTATTATGCTAGCCTTTTAGCTTATTAGGATTTATTCCCGGATGCCATTCCACCATGCAGATTGCTTCCACTTTACTTTCCTCGGGATAAACATGAGGAGGAGGTGGCATTGTCAAAGCTTCCTGCGGATGTTGGGGATGAGAATGGTGAAACAATAATAGATGAACGCAAAATCAGAATAAAACCTTTGCCGGCTGTAAAAAATACTGTTCCTAAACCTCCCACAGCCCCAGTGGATCTTCCTATCAGTGATGTTGGACTGACAATGAGACGGTTAGTGAGCTTATCAGAAACTGTAGGCCAGTTCTTTTATCTGTTCAACTGTGATGAGAAATTTGCTGAAAAACAATGTAATTAGTTACAAATATCAGAATGGATGTGCCAATATTCTGAAAACAGATTTTATCAGACACATTGTGTTTTTCAGATGTGTTCATTGCACTTTCAAAGCTGAGGCTTAGATCCTAATTCTTGTTTAAATGAATTCTCTAGGCTCTTGATTTAGATACCTTATCTTTATTTAGTAATAACCAACCTTCTATCTCTTGAGCTGACTCATTGAGGTTCTCTATGTTTTCGCACTTGTGAACGGTTTTGTTTACAAATTAATAATCAAACTTCTGTGGGTCGTGGTACACATCTTTTATCCTTTCTGTATATTGTTATGTTTTAGTTCCTTTGCAATGAGAATTTTACTGGTTGTTCCCTTTTTTGCTTTCCTGTTCCATTGATTGACTGACTTTACTGGAAGACTATTGTCCTAACAGGAATTCATCCTATTTGGACTCACATCTGGATCCCGCGTTCATGTCCTTAATTAAGGATCCAGATCAGAGACGCAAGGAACAATGGGAAAAAGCTGCTCAAGCACAGAGCGGTTTTAGTTGTGCTAAATTTCTTGGATTTGGTGATCTTGGAGGCCCTCCATTGTCTGCTGCTGAGGAATACTCAATTCATTCTAGATATCTTGCTAAAGCAAATTCTCTGAATCTTTCTGAAGTTGCAGAAATGAGAATTATGTAAGTATTTCCGTTTTACATTATATTTGCATGAACATCTTAGATATCATTATTATTTCTCCCTTTTTGCATTTCTTATAATTGCAGTTTTTAACAGTTTTGTATTTTTTACATTGTCATCATCATCCTCATCCATCATAAGCTTTTTCCCAACAATATGGGGTAGGAGGCTGCACAAATCCTGTTCCTCCATTCAATCCAGTCTAAAGCCATCTCTTCCATTAAGTCAAGTTTCTTGAAATCTCCTCTCAGAACCTCACTTCACATCCGTTTTGGCCTTCCCCTTGTACTTTTAGGCCCTTCGACTTGCACATTCTTCCTCACTGCACTGGCAGTGTCATTGGTCTTCATTGTACATGATTAAACCATCTCAATCGACATCTCTCATTTTGTCACTTATTGGGGCTACTCCTATATTTTACGAGTGCGTTTATTTCTAATCTGGTCTTTCCTTGTCTTACCACATATTCATCTCTGCATCCTCATCTCGGCTATACTCATTTTATGAATATGTTATTTCTTGATGGTCCAACATTCTGCTCCGTAAATTATCGTCGGTCTTATTGTTGTCTTATAGAATTTTCCTTTTAGTCTGATTGGCACGCGTCGATCACATAGCACTCCGGAAGCACATCTCCACTTTAGCCACGCTGCTCAAATTCTATGGGCAATATCCTCCTCAATCTGTCCTTCCTTATAAGTAATAAATAATAGAACCAAAGTAATGAAATTGGTCACTCCGAGGTATCTCTTGGTTGTCAATTTTAATTGGCAGATCATAAATATGTGCATCCTTACTAAAATTGCATTCCATATACTTTGTCTTGGTTCAACTTATTTTAAAACCTTTAGATTCTAATTCCTTCAGATTTATAGTTTTGCATTACCTAATCTCTAGTCTCGTCAACTAATACTATGTCATATGCAAATAACATACACCAGGGGACCTCATCTTGGATATGATCCGTTATTTCATCTTAACTAAAGCAAATAGGTATGGATATAGGGCCGATCCTTGGTTTAATCCCATTGTAATTAGAAACTCACTTGTCTCACCACCAATTGTTCTAGCACTAGTTTTTGCTCAATCATACATTTATTTAATGATGTCGATATATCCATTTGGGGCTCACTTCTTTCTCAATGTCTACCAAATTAATTCTCTAGGAATTGTATCATATGCTTTTTCTAAGTCAATAAAGACAATGTGGAGATTCTTCCTTTCTCGGAACTTTTCCATCATGTGTCTAAGTAAAAAGATTGCCTCACAATCGACTTTCCTGGCATAAATCCAAATTGGTTTTCAAATATCCTCGTCTTTTGCTTTAATCTTTGTTCATCACTCTTTCCCATAATTTCATTGTGTGGCTCATAAGTTTGATGCCATTGTAGTTTGTGCAGCTATGTACATCTCCTTTGTTCTTCTATATAGGCATTACAATACTTATCCTTTCATCAGACATTTTTCTATCTTCAAAACATTGTTAAATAACTTAGTAAGTCAAGACAATCCAATTCTTCTCATGCATTTCCACACCTCTATCGGGATACCATCTGGTCTTATGGCCCTACTTGTCTTCATTTTAGTTAAAGTTTCCTTCACCTCTGATACTCTAATTCTACGTAAGTATTTACTATGTTTTCCATGTATTTCCATCTAGTTCTATGTCCATTATGCTATCCTCGTATAATAATTTATGGAGATAAGTATTCGACCTTTCCTTAATTTCTTCATCTTTTACTAACTCTCTGGCTGTTTCCCTTAATGCATCTAGCATGATCTATATTTCTAGCATTGCCTTCTCTTGTTCACACAAGCTTGTAGACATCTTTTTCACATTCTCTTGTCCCTAATTTATTATATAGACTATCATATGCTTTATGTTTAACATCACTTACCATTTTCTTTGTGTCCTTTTTAGCATTTTTTTATATTTCTAAGTTCTTGTTGTTTTTAGCCAGTAGTCAGGTCTTGTGATAAATCCTCTTTTCTCTAATGGCCTTCTGAATCTCATTATTCCACCACCAAGTTTCCTTCTGTATATGACTTTTCCTTTTAGATTCCCAAGGACCTCTTTTGCTACTCTTTTAATACATTTAGCCATTACATCCCACATCATTGTAGTCTCTGCTTCTACGTTCCACATTTCTTCATTTACTAATTTATTTATGAAAGACACCTCTTTTTCTTCTTTTAAATTCCACCACCTTATTCTTAGGCATTTTTTATTTTCATTCATCTCTTCCATTTCTTGATGCGAACTTCTAAAACCACTAGCCTATGTTGTGTGGTCAGGCTCTCTCTTGGAATAACCTTACAATCTTTACACATTGATAGTTCATTTCTCCTAACTTGTCAAAAAAAAAAAAAATAGTTCATTTCTCCTAAGTAGAAAAAGTCTGTTTAGCTCATATTTGTTCTACTTTTAACCGTAATTAATAGTTCATCTCTCTTTTTTAAGTATGTGTTTGCTATTGCAATATCATATGCCATCGCAAATTCAAGGATTGTACTTCCCATTTCATTGCTTTCTCCAAACCCATATCCCCTTACACCCTTTCATATCCTCTCCTTGCTTTCTCTACATGCTCATTTAAGTCCCCTCGTATAAATATCTTCTCTCCATCAGGAATTCCTTGTATCAATCCATCCATGTCTTTCCAAAATTGTCTCTTAATGCTTTTGTTTAATCCAACTTGAGGTGCATAAGCGCTAATTATGTTAATAATCTCTTCACCTATCACTATTTTTATTGACAACAACCTATACCTATTCTCTTTACTCATACAACTTGATCTTTCATATCTTTATCTACAATTATTCCTACCAAATTTCTATTTTTATTTTCTTTTGTGTATCAAAGTTTGTAACCATTTATTTTATTATCTTTTTCCCATTCCCACTCTATTTGTAAATAGGCTATGTTAACTACTCTTCTTTTCATTGTGTCTACTAACTCTAAGCTCTTACTTGTTAAAGTCCCAACATTCTGAGTGGCAATACAAATTGTACTTTCTTGGGCTAATACCTTTACCCACACTCGTCCAGTATGGTGTGGGAACTCTTGCCCAGCCTACTTTTCACCGCAATCGGATGCTGTTGCAGTGCGTCTTTTCTAGAGTACGCCCTAGCCAACCCTTGCCCATGCCCCACTGCAATCGGGTGTCATTGCAGCACGTCACTTCTGAGGAAACACCCTAGGATGAGCTAAATGTAATAATGGATTAGGATTCATGGTATGATTTGGTAATGGTTGTTACGGACGTCTTATATTTTATAACATAAAATACTGGCAATCATTGCATTTATAAGTCTACCTTTTCTATTGTTGGATGCATATAGCTGATTTATGTGGTTTTAGATTGCAGTTTCAATGTCCCTTTCCTTTGCTGTTTCAGTTATCGTGGTGGGGTAGACAGTGAGGGACGCCCTGTAATGGTTGTTGTCGGAGCTCATTTTCTACTGCGATGTCTTGACCTGGAGCGATTTGTGCTTTATGTTGTAAAGGCATGTGAGATTATTGACTTGTAGAGATTTTCTCTCATATTCACCCAAATAGCTGTCTACTTCAGCTGTTTTGGTATTTAATCGTATCATGCATTCTATAATATAATTTATCTCTACCCCATCCATTAATGATACTTTTTGTTGGATTGAATGCTACAAAATCCATGCTTCTCTTCTTATCCATTTGTGCTTATAGTGTGATGTTTTGCGTGCAAGTTTCCATGCATGCTAATATTGAGGATTGATTGTTAGGACTGAAACAGTTCTTTGGACCATTGAATTTCAGGAGTTTGAGCCCTTGATACAGAAGCCTTATACTATTGTTTATATCCACTCCGCTGCATCTTTACAGCTGTAAGTATCGAATGATTGAGTTGCAAAATGTATAAGAACTAAGTTTGAGATTTATTGTTCGTGAATTGTGTAGTTGACTAGATAGCTAATAGAGGTGTATATAGATCAGCTTTGTGTATAGGGATTTCTCTTCTCTTAGTCTTGTATCTTCCTTCTTTCCTTCATTAATTTGTTTTTTATCAAAAAAAAGAAAAGAAAATAGAGGTTTGTTGCTTCTTTTTTTGTGGCAGTGAACAAAGTGGTAATTGCGTATACAAACTTCTCTTAGATGATTTTTAGCTCTCTTCACAATTGTTCAACGAATGAAGTTCCTGGATGATCTTCTGAATTTTTTTGATAAAGCATTTGTGCAAAGTTTCTTTACTTCCAAAAAAAGAATCTGCATATTCACACAACTTGGGGTTTTTGAAATCTTGATTCTTTTTTTTTTCATCGGTAAAGGGGATATATTAAAGAGGGCTGAGAGGGCCCAAAAAAACTGTACATCAAAACACAAGAGGAGGAAGCAAGCAAGAGCAACAAAGCAACTACAAGGCACCCCCAAAACCCGAAAAAGCAACCCTATACAGCAAAAAGACGATCCCACTGAAAAACGAAATCTTCAAATCTAAACTTCTTGAGCTCAGGAATGGTGGAGCTCCAATGGTAGAGAGTAGATAATATGTTCATGAAAACTTTCTTGATGTTGGCCTCATCTTCAAACGTCCGACGATTTCTTTCTTTCCAAATCTCCCAGCAAATGGCGAGAGGGATGATCTTCCACAGCGTCCAACCATGGCTGAAAGAGCTTTGGTGCTCCACTCCACAAAAGTGTCGAAAACCGTTTTGGGGAAAACCCAGGAAATCCCAAAACAATGAAGAAAGCGCTCACATATCTCCTTAGAAACATACAATGGAGAAGCATGTGGTTAGTAGTTTCCTCGTCGTTTCGGCCCAAGCTGCATCTACTAGGGAATTGATAACTACGTCTCCGAAGTTTCTCCATGGATAGGATCTTGTCAAGCATGGCACACCACATAAAGAATTTTACTTTGGACGGAATGGGGGTACTTCATAGGTGCTTGGTATAGAGTGATTTTACCGAAAAACTTCCTTTGGGATTATGCTTCCACCATCTCTTGTCCTCTACACTGTCAACTAGCTGTACACCTTCTAACCTATCCATCAAAGAAGCCACGGCTTCAACCTCCCAATCATTAACTCTTCTTATTAACTCCAAGTTCCAAGAGAGAGAACCGTTCTCTCTTGATTCGTATGGGGCTGAATTTTTAATTATCCTTTTCTGATAAAGATTCCATTAAATTGTACTGAGGCAAGAAAACCTTTTGGACACTAACGCACACACGCCCACACTGCTGCACACATTGTGATTCATCATCAGAGGAAGAATGATTAAAGCCTCTCTTCTCCTGCTGCTATCTGAGTTTCTTGTTTGTTTGGGGCCTATCTAATGTTGCATTCATGGGTTTCTAGGCCTGACATCCATCTTTCTTTCTCACCACCAAGGGAAAGAAAATGAAGTTCGGTTTATGAAATTGGTTAAGTTCTGAAATTTTTATGTGAAGATTCATTTCATAATTCTCTCTATCCTGCTCCCATTGCATTCTCTAACTTTCCATTTTATCAACTGCAATTTGGAGTGAATAGTCAACCAGACTTGGGATGGATGAGGCGATTACAACAAATACTTGGTCGGAAACACCAGCGCAACCTGCATGTATGCAAACCTAACTACCCCATCTAATTAGAAATCACATCTTCTTGCTTCAATTCTGATTTGTCCTGCTATACAGGCAATATATGTTCTCCATCCAACATTTGGACTGAAGGCGGCAATCCTTGGTTTGCAATTGTTCGTAGATGGTGAGGTATGTCTTATCATTTTGTCTTCATTCATCAACTAATTGGCGAAACAAGTCTCCAACCAAATAGCTCTTTCTTCAAGGAGTCATGGGCAATAGGGAAGAGCCTGTACCTAATTCCTTTCTCTTTGAAAGCTCATGGTATCTAAAGATTTATGTGGCTTACTATATAGGTGTGGAAGAAAGTCGTGTATGTTGATCGGCTTCTGCAGCTGTTCAGATACGTTCCTCGTGAGCAATTGACCATACCTGATTTTGTGTTCCAGTTGAGTTTCCTTTCTATTCTCTTGAATTATTCTATTAATCATCAAAAAATATTGGGTATTTTAGTAACACCCCCCTGAAATTTGAAAGTAATTAGTAATACCTACTTTCAAACTTTAGGATTACTAAAATACCCAAAAATATTCTATGTATTCTTCAAAAGATTGGTTTGGGGTTGGACCTTTGCCCTAGTAGTTATGACCCCATATGTCTGCAACCTGCAAACAACATGGTCACAATCTGATTCCTGCATACCAACAAATAAAAATATGAAATCAGAAGCGTGGATCTCAATTTCTAACAATGTGGTATACGCAGGCATGATCTTGAAGTCAATGGAGGGAAGGGTCTTATTGTGGACCCAAGAACAAAACATGTATATCATCGACCATAGGCCGTAACATTGACAGTTTTTGCAGGCAAGTGTGACTACAGGATTGGGAATTCATTATTTTTTAATTTTTTCACTTTTTTTTTCCAGTAGGCGAGGTGAAAGTGTATTTGCTTGTTCTTTTTGTGTACAAGTAGTAGATTGCTCCGTTTGTTTTACAGATTCTCTGTTATCTGTAACTTCTGAAGATGGAAATAAAAACCTTTGTTTCTCTTTCTGCATCTTAAATGAGCTCCCCCCACCTAATGTAGTTTAAACTTTAAAAGGTTTGAGCTTGGTTGAAGGTGGGTGCATGCACTAGCTCGTCGCCCTGAGGTCCAGACCACTGATGGTCATCGAGATCCCCACTACATGAATCCCAAAGACCACCACACAAATTTCAAAGAACATCCAATGGGTTGAACATAGGGACGATGATGGAGGATGCCATCATTGCCTGGATCCATCGTGTTAATGCCTCGATCAGTCTGTGCCAAGTGTTCCTGTGTTTTGGAGTACCAAAATATGATGCTTGGGCAATTTAACTGATCTAGGTATCCTTGGCGGAACCTACCTAACGAAGGGTCACATCCTCCATATTTTCTCCACATTTTACAGCACAATTCTCATAATCCTGAGTAACAGGTTTTCCTCATTATCATACACATGGTGCACCCTGTTGTGGTGCTCGAGGCATGTAGTAGTGTATAATCTGGATTTAGTGTTGCATCTATGATGGACCAACTTGATCTCCCACCCCGGTCATTGAGCATGATCTGAGCCCTTGAAACTATATATACACATGGCCTACATGTTCAACAATCCTGACCTTCTAATCTGTGGGCCAGCTCCTGGCCGTGCATGGTTGAAAAAGTCTTAGCAATCTGGATTTCTCAACTTTTAACTGTCAGCTTCTGCTCTGACTGGTTAAACAAGTAAAAATAGTCAGTTGATATGACTCCATCCAAGAGGTAGCCCATATTGGACGGTCTGGCTTGAAGGACACGTTAACCAATTGGCTAAGCAAACCATACTATGATGAATGAAAGTGGTTTAATTTATAAACGGTCGGTATAGAGAGAGAGAGAGAGAGAGATGATTCATACTTTGCTCTGACCCAAAATTCATTCAGATTCAAACAGAAGCCTCTACGGCTTCATTTTTTTTATTTATTTTAAATGACACTTTATATGCCCATCTTCAGATCCTGCACCACCACAAAAACACTCTCACAACTGCATGCCCATCTCTTCATCTCTGGACTCAACAGAGATGCACTTGCTTCCACAAAACTCATTGAATCTTATGCCAAGATGGGTAATCTTGAATCTTCTCGATTGGTCTTTGATACCTTCCAAAACCCAGATTCTTTCATGTGGGGTGTACTGATCAAGAGCTATGTTTGGAATCTCTTCTTCAAAGAAGCCATCTCACTCTATCATGAAATGCTTTATAAGCAACCCCAGCTGGGTAGCTTTATATTTCCATCTCTTCTTAAGGCTTGCTCGGGTCTTGGTGATGTGATTATGGGTGAGAAGATCCATGGAAGGATAATTAGAAGTGGGTTTGAATCTGATGGGGTTGTTGAGACTGCACTGCTTAACATGTATGGAGAGAGAGGCAGCTTAGATGCCGCTCGTAGGCTGTTCGATGACATGCCAATGAGAGACGTGGTTTCTTGGAGTTCAATGGTCTTGAGTTATGTCCGGAATGAACGAGCCCATGAAGGTTTGGAGATGTTCTGTCGGATGGTTTCCGAAGGCATTGAAGCCGATTCCGTGACAATGCTTAGTGTAACTGAAGCTTGTGCTGACTTGGGTTCTCTTAAACTAGCGAAGTCGGTTCATGGTTATATAGTGAGAAGGGAGATTCAGAACGATGGCTCATTGGAGAATGCCATTATTGTTATGTACAGCAAATGCGACGACATGGATAGTGCAGAGAAACTCTTTAAGAAGGCATCTTGCCGGAGTACTGCTTCATGGACAGCGATGATTTCATGTTATAATCAGCGGGCTCACTTCCAAGAAGCATTAGGCATTCATGTTCAGATGCAAGAGTCTGGAGTGGAACCCAATTCAGTAACCATGGTGGGTTTGCTGTTCTCTTGTTCCCAGCTGGGTTGGCTCAGAGAGGGGATGTCAGTTCATGGTTTTGTTATTAGAAGAGGTATAGACCCTGATTTCGAATTTGTAGGACCGGCACTAATAGACATGTATGCCAGTTGTGGGAAGCTTGGAGATTGCCAGAAATTGTTTGATGCCATCCAAGGGAGAAAAATCATCTCATGGAATTCTATCATATCGGTTTATACTCGGAATGGGTTGTCAGAGGAGGCATTGAGACTCTTCGTCCAGCTGCACGTACAAGGACTATTACCTGACTCATTCACCCTGGCAAGTTCTCTCTCAGCCTGTGGAGATATTAGTTTTTCTAAGCTGGGGAGTCAGATCCATGGTCACATTGCGAAAACAGGCTTCGATACTAATGAATTTGTTCAGAATTCCCTCGTAGACATGTACTCCAAATGTGGATTTGTGGACACTGCGTATAGGATATTCAGTAAGATGCGACAGAAAAGCGTTATAACGTGGAACTCCATGATCGGTGGATACGCCCAGAACGGTAATTCGGTAGAAGCAATCTTTCTCTTGGATCAGATGCACTCCAGAGGTCTTGAGATGGATAACGTAACCTTTTTAAGTGCAATTCAAGCATGTTCCCATCTGGGTTATCTAGAAAAGGGGAAATGGTTTCATAACAAGCTCATTGTCTATGGTCTAGAGAAGGACTCTTATGTTGATACAGCTCTTACCGACATGTACGCAAAGTGTGGAGACCTTCGGATGGCTCAGACAGTCTTTGATAACATGTTAGAAAGGAGTGTAGTATCATGGAGTGCGATGATAGCGGGCTATGGGATGCACGGTCACATTGACGCGGCCATCTCACTCTTTTCTCAAATGGTAGGTTTGGGGATAAAACCAAATGAAGTAACCTTCATGAGTATTTTATCTGCATGCAGTCATGCAGGGTCTGTGGAAGAAGGGGAGTCTTATTTTAATTTGATGAGGCAGGACTTTGGCATTGAGCCTAAGTTAGAGCACTTTGCTTGTATGGTCGATCTTCTAAGTCGAGCTGGTGATCTTGATACCGCGTTCGAGTTCATCAAATCTATGCCAATACCTGCAAGTGCCAGCATTTGGGGTGCTCTGCTTAACGGATGCCGTATCCACCGTAGGGTGGACATGATTGGAAGCATTCAAAGAAACATTTTAGATCTTGAACCAGGCAACTCAGGATATTATGTATTACTATCTAACATCTATGCTGAAGGAGGAAACTGGTACGAATTCGGAAAAGTGAGATCAATGATGAAGGATATAGGTCTGAGGAAGGCACCTGGATATAGTACAATCGAAATACATAGAAAGATCTACAGATTCGGCTCCGGAGATACGTCGCATCTGCAAACAAAGGAAATTTACAGATTTTTGGAAGAAATCAAAAGTTTGGCTCAAGAACAGGGTTATATGTTGGAAAGTGATTCTCCCACTCTTGGTACTGAAAAAGGTCCCAAGGGACACAATGTTGAGAGTCACAGCGAGAAGCTGACAATTGCATTTGGAATTATGAATACTCGCCCGGGAACAACGTTACGCATCTCGAAGAACCTTCGAGTTTGTATGGACTGTCATACTTTCACAAAATTTGTTTCCAAGATTACAAGCAGAGAGATCATCATGAGAGATTTGAATCGATTCCATCATTTCAGAAATGGGAGTTGTTCTTGTAGAGACTATTGGTAACAGGTTACAACCAGCAACGACAGCTTAGACAGATTATCGACGACAGTCTTACATCCTGTACAATACACCGAGATTGCATTCGAACAAGATCAGAATCGCTAATGCCGATTTGAGCATTAAAATTTTGTGTGATTCACATCTGTGGAATGTTGTATGTACATGGGTTACGATTCGAAGACGCTAAAAAATAGAATTCATGGACTCTACAGTATATTGTAAATAGTATAGAATATATTACTTTTTTTTTTTTATATTAATGGGGATAATAATGGATTATGCAACAGATATCTTAAAGGCGATTTCTCGTTGTCCCTCATTGTGACATTTTTTTTAATTAAGACAGAGAACAAGAAATCGTTTTATTTTGTTTTTGTTCCATTTTTTGCTTTGTGGTGTTTGGTGATGAGAGGTGGTAGGGACTCCCGAAACGAGAAAAATGCTTTCATCTCGTCAACTGTTCAAGGTTATGTGAATAGATCAACAATAAGCACTACATCAATTCTTGAATATAGTGGGTTGGGCCAAATTCATCTCTACGACCATCTACCATGTCCTGTTGAAATGGTAAGAGGCTGCCGAAATATAGACTTACAATACGGTACTGAACTATCGAATGTATCTTAAGAACCCCAGTAAGCTCTTGTTGAAATAAAATTAAGAACCTCAATAAGATCCTGCCGTTTGAACCAAACTAGTACATCCCAAACTGATTTGATTCAAACAGCAAGACAGAGCCGAAAAATCAACTTACAATACGGCACTGAACTACCAAAACGAAATTAAGCACCCTAGTAAGATCCTGCCGTATGAACCAAACCAGTGGAACTTGCGAAAGATCCTACCGGTACATATCCTCCTTCTGCGTTTTGGTTGAGTAAAAACAAATGAGATGAATAGGGGGGAAGATTAGAGAAAATAGGGTTTTAAGTGGGGATGTTCAGAAAACAAAACAGGGCAAAAATATATTTATATTTTCGATTAGGGGGAGGGAGATTAGATAAAATATAAGGGATATGGTAGTCTTTTTATTTGAAGTTTAAAGGGGAAAGATAAGCTAAAATAGAGGGGATATGGTAGTCTTTTTATTTAAAGTTCAAAGAGGCCTTGGAGACTCATCTTTTCACTGGTGTCGGACGTGAATTCCGAGAATTCAATTGTGGTTGATAGTGCTGAGTTGGCATCATTTTTTGCCAAAGAAAAATTACTGTTGAATTCTCGGAATCCACGACCTAGGACACGAGTAGAAAAGACGAGTCTTGGAGCCTGAGCCTTCTTATAAAGCATGCGACAGGCATGAAGAGAAATATTATCCCTTTTCCCCTAAAAACACCACTGCAAGTGCAAGTATTGATAACACCCAACGTGGCAGCTCAAATGGTTGGTGTGTATCCTCCTCTTTCGAGAGGTCGTGGGGTCAAACCCACACAGGTAGATTTTCTCCTTTGAGTAGTGTGCCAGGAGCAGAAATCCCCTTTACCGGCTTGACCGGGTCCGTATAGGTTTCGCCTGCCAATCCATGGGGCCCTCCCACGATGGTGGCTACAAAAAAAAAAAATCGAAAAATTTCTGAAAAGAAAATAAAATTTAAATAATTTACAAAAAAGAAAAATACTTTTTTCAAATCCCAAAAAAGAAAACGAACTAAGGGTGTTTCGTCAGGCTGTCAGTCGAATCAATCGTCGACTGACTAACGAATGACTGATGGCTGACACGCCTGACAGACGCCCTTTTAAAGAGCGTTTATTCCTGAGAAATGGTTTTTTAAAAAATATTTTTATGGAAAAAATGCCATTTCAAAGGGTGTCTACCAGGCGACGACTTAAATTCCTTTTAACTCACTTTCATCTATTCTCCCGCCTCTCCTCTCTCTCTGTGCTTTCTCCGGCGAACTCTCCCCTCTCTCTCTCCGGCGGTCTCCTTTCTCCGATCGAAGCTGCCTCCTCCGATCAAAACTCAGGTATGTTTTTTTTTTTTGGTGGGGCTTGGGGGACCCCCATTTTGGCCTACACAGTAAAAATCGATGACCCATAATTCCTCAACTTCTAAACCAGTCTACGAATATCGGAATGATTTGAATTTTTGTGAGGATGATCTCCTCACCGTAGAGATCATCCTCACCAAAAATCAGCCATTGATTCATCTTCTGGGTACGCCAAAATGGGCGTAAAAATTGGGGTTTCCTATTTTTTGGGGCTCAGGCTCCGGTGTTACAGGACACAATATTAGCTAAGTGGCACATTCTTAGAGGACTCTGACCGTATGGATGTTTGGCCAATCTCTAAGTGGACCTACAAATCAAAACTCAGACTGATTAGTGATTTATAGGCGTTGGATTAGACTTATTTTCATGGGTTGATCTCAACTGTGAGAATTTGGGAGGTTTTAGAACCTGAGATCTTTTCATTTGCCGAAGTGGCATTTTTGGTAGTCACCACTGTCATCTGGGCTCACAGACCGCATGGATGTTTAGCCCACTCCTTAATAGACATTCATACAAAAAATCAGCTTGTTTAATGATTTTTAGCCGTTGATTTTAGTTCTCAAAAAATGGTTGCATTCAACGGCTATAAGAACGCCTTAAAAAGTGCTAATAAGTGTTAAAATCTATGGTTATAGATTACCAATCAAGGTGAGTTTTGGTCTGTATATCCACCAAGGGGTAGGATAAACATCCATGCGGTCAGTAGGCCTAGATGGCATCGGTGACTACAAAAAATGCCGCAGCTGCAAATGAAATAGTTTCAGGCATACCTCGTTACATCTTGGTCCTATTTGATCAGTAAAAAATGCCCTTTCAAATGACGTCTATCCGTTACCCAATGGTCAAAAAACAGTCAATTTTGGAACGGTTCCCAATGGCCGAACGCCCTTTTAAAGGGCGTTTGTTAGTGAAAAATGCCCTTTTAAAGGGCATTTTTCACTGACACACGCCCTTTAAAATAACGTCTGTCAGTTGTTAGACGTCACTCAGAACCTGACAGACGTTTTTTATAAAGGCGTTTATTTCTGAAAAACGCCCTTTAAAATGACGTTTTTTACTTTCAAACGCCCTTTAAAAGGGCTTTTTTTTTTTTTATAAAGATGTGACATGAAACACCCTTTTAAAGGGCGTTTAGTTTTCTTTTTTGGGATTTGAGAAAAGTTGTATTCTTTTTTGTCAATTATTTAAATTTTATTTTCTTTCCAGAAATTTTTCGAAAAAAAATTAAAGTGCTATTATTGATAAAGTTTATAAAATTGAGGGCTCTTTGGTCTTTTAGTTTGTATCATTATTATAAAGTTTTTAGAGTGCCCATTGAATTGCCACAATTTTCAAATTCACCCCTCCAAATTTGAAAATACCAAATCTTCCAAAATTGCCTCTTAGAGTTACTTAATTTTCAAAGCTGCCCCTCGATATTAATCTTCCAAAACTGCCCCTTGGGCTGAAACTTTTATTTTATTTTATATAATATACCCATAAATAAAAGAAAAAAAAATTATGTAATGTTATATTTGTGACATAGAAAAATATGAAATGGAAAAGGTAGACTACAAATTCAGCCTGACAATTTGGCCCGCTGCCCAGCCGGCCGGGTTGGCCCGATGTGTTCTGTGGGTCGGGCCTGGGTCCACCCTTTTGAGGCTCAGCCAGGCCTGACGAACCCGACAATGGCCTGTTATTTTACATTCTTCTCAATTTTTTTTGAAAATTGACCGGTCCAACCCAAGCTTTGGCCCAGCCCGACCATGGTCCGGATATGGGCTGGGCCTAGGCCCTGGAGCCACTCTGGCCTGGCATGACAATGTAGCTGCTGCCCGGCTGGCCCATCGGGCCAAGTTGCCAGGCCTACTCATAGTAAATGTTAATATGTTGCAAGTGAAGGAGAGAAAACAAAAAAGAAATCTTGAAGTGTTGCACCAAAATGTCTAATCGACGTGGTGCTGTATAATTTTAGGGTGTTTGGTTTGAAAAATATATTTTTATGGAATAAATACTTTAAAAAAATGGCAATTCAGACAATCAATTATTTTGGAAAAAAGTCTTTTCCAAGTCTAAAAATGGCAATCCAAACACTCCCAAGTCTTAACCGCACAATATGCATTGACCATTTTCTCTAAAATATTGCCCTTGTATTTCTGGCCATCGAAAAACGGATACAATTAGTTGGATGGTTAGGATCATCCAATTAGGCTGATATTTGGACCCACAAAATTGGATCATAAGTGGGGTTGTGTGGTTTATAGATGTATTTAGGGTCTCATTAAGGACTTAGCCCCTAAAAATTGAAAAGGGAAAGCATGGTCAAAAGATCCTCTTTGGCATGGAAGAGAAAGAGAGAGAGATAGTATTTGGGGTACAAAATAGTACAGGAGTGCTTGGCATGATCATTTGTGACTGTCCAATTCAGTGATTCTTTCTTTTTTTGATAAGGCCAATTAACTATTTCTGACCTGTTGCACAGACAGACTACACACAAAATCAGGCCTGGGAGCTAAATTAATTCTTCTTCTCTTTCAAACACTTAAAAAGGACATGCAGTAGCTTCTATACTTTTAGTTTAGATGCCCCTTTTAGGTTTTTTTTTTTGTACTACATTTGGGAATTTTGCCATTATACCCTCTATACATATTTCAATTAAGGTCACTCCTTTGACCATCAGTCAAACATTGTTGGTGGGTAAAGGTAATTTTTACAAAATTTCAGGCACTTGATGTTTCATCAGCCTCTTTTCCAAAAGCCAACTCTGATCATGTTTTGAAGGCAAAATCTGAAAGTGAGCCCAAAGAGTGGGCTCCAGAAATCTTACCAACTGGATGATCCAAATCTTTCCACATGTAGACCTTTTTTTGCCGATGATTTGCCCGATCAATCGATGTGCTACATTCAGAAAATCAACCAAATTGTCTATTTAGATTTAATGAACCTGATTCCCGAAATATCTTGAACATAATTGCTAGAGTGATCCATCAAAAAATCCCATCAATTAGACAATTAGGTCATTTGATTGGTGTTATTTTCAAGCTATGGCCCATTCAAGAAGTGACCCCCCACCAATCAATCCGACATCTCGATCGATGAGCATGACCATCAATTATTTGAGCTTGTTTTGTACAGCAAATTTGCAAAAGTGTTCAGTGGTCCTTCCTGAAATCCCAATACCCACTTCTGAAATTTAGGGCTTAGCCCATCACACCCACAGTGCAGAAATGCTGTATATCTCAGAAGAAATAATGCAACATTAATTGTGAATTATACAAGCTGTTAATTCAAGACACATAATTGAAGGGACCCAAATTTTGGGCAAAGAAGACATGTACAAGGCAATCCCCATGGTCACAACTACCACACTGCAAAGCCAACGAAACTACTCCCTACTTCCCCATTTCCCTCTAAAAAATTCTCAAATCACAAATCAAGGCCTCTTTCTATACCTGGGTTAACGGGAGCAGAGTACCGGCAGGAAGCCTCTGCCGCCGTGGCCGTCTAGTTGTCTTCCCCCACCCTTTAAGGCTTCTCTCCGCGAGCCCCAATTCACTATTATTAGGTTGCTGAGGTTGCTGTTTTGGCGGTGAGCTTTCTGTGATCGCTGCCACAATGAGAGCAGGGCCCTGCGACCGCCTCCTCCCCCTTGCCCATCCATTTCTACCTGCATTCCTCCTCGCCAAACTGGTTTCCCATGCGCATCCTGTAGCTCTCATCAGACTACCAAACGTCTGTAGATCTTCCGTCACCTCGTGCCTTGACAAAGAAACAAGACCAGGCAGGATATCCCTTTGAAAATCCCTCCGCTGCCTCCCCCTCCTTGCCTGTCCCCTTCGACGTCGGGTCAGCAATGGAGAGGCACCTGTTTCTTCCTCCTTTTGATATTCCGGCACCCAAGGCTTATACAAGTGCTCGTCCACCTTGGTCTCGATTAGCTTCAATGTCATGGATTCAAAGTAATCAAATTCATCGTCGGAGGACTCATGATCACCTCTGCACTTTCCCCTCAACACTATCCCCACCTCACTCTCAAGATCGCCCGTGTTTGAAGAAACCACCTCTGCAAACCAATGGAGGGAATCCCTTAGAGATGCTTCCAATAGGTGACAAGTGGCATCCTCGAAATGATTATGAACCCGGGATGATGACATGATGACTATAGCCTCTGCTGCAATACTGACAAGTTCCTCGGATGGGTTCTGCCCAGTTTGTGACAATTGGACAGGTGTCTCAAGTTGGTTCCCCAAAGATGCCCCCTCGGGAGGAGTACCCTCCACATTCTCAGGAACCATTGGGGCCTCCAAATCTATCTCACCTGCAATCTTCACCGTGGCTCTTGGAACATAGGGTGTTGATGGAGCCTCTTCCTCATTTGTACATGAGTTCAAATTAATGTGATTTCTAAAACCAGAACGGTCCTTATGGAGTCCCTTATCTACGACCAGAATCTCCGTGGAGAGCTGCTGGCCTGTGTCAGGTAATGCAGGGTAACAATACAAATCAATATGTACTCCAACTTTCCCACTATTCTGAATCTCTTCCGCTCCAGATGGGTACTGAAGAGATTTGGAGGGGGAGCTAACAGAAGATTGGTCCTTGGATATATGAGGCTTGTCAAAAATGGGAAACCCAAGATTTTTTTTGTTACTTGGACAGTAATCCACCTCAATCCTCTGGGATTCAGACTCACGGGCACATGAATCCGGAATAAAACTAGGAGTGGGAACCTTTTCCGTTTCAATTTTACTGGTAAACTGCTGAGAATAAACCTGTAACTGTAAGGAACCCAATGCCATTAGGTTAGAACCTACCTTTCCTTCTGCACATCTATTGTTACAAGCTGGTTTTGCTCTGAGCCAAGGCAACCTCTGCAGTGGGTCTTCATTCTTCCCTTCTCCATCTATAGTCACAACATCTTGTTGGGGTACCACCCCATCTCCAGACCCGTTTGGAAGGGCCAGATTCAAGTTCATATCTTTCGCAGGCTTCACATCCATGCAGTCTGAACCCCTAAAATACTTCGTGCAACTGTGATTTTCGATATGTTCAGAAGCTGAATTATTGTCATTACTGCAGTTCCAGTAATCAAAGCCAACTGCAGGGTAGCGAACCTGTGATGCATTGGACTCCGACTGGGACCCATGGCAAAAGCCATTTCGATAGGATTCTTCGCTCCCAAAACTTGAGTTTGATCTCAAATTGCTATTAAGATGCCACTTCTCTCCAGTAAGCCTAGGGATTTGGCTCGACAATTTGGAACTCGTACTCAATGAAGCAGAGGAGTTAAAGCAAGGGAGTGCTTGAACCGCGATAGAATTCTGGTTCAAGCTACTCATCGGCTTTCTCCAAGATGAAACAGACGGAGAATCGGAACTGGGAACATCAGACTGAGGAATGACTGGATATGGACTGGGTATACGGGGGGACACAACTGGTCCTGAATAGTTATAGTTTGAGAGACTTTGACTTCCTTCTACGCCACAAATTGTTTTTTCTCTCCATGGTTCTCTCTTACTATGATCAGACAGAAGAAATGCTGGAAGTTCATGAGCTTTCTTAAGCTCAACATGTAATTCTTCAGATGGTGTGGGCAATTTCGCTGGACAGAAACCTTGAGGAAAAGAATTCAGGTTGCTTCTACTTTGTCCTGTAAAGAGAGATGTAGCCACATGCAATCATCAGTTGTAAAAGGAAGAGTCCTAAGAACAAAAAGATGAAAAGACCAAAGGAGTCCAAGAAAACTTTCTTTTCAATAATTTGCCACATGATATAGAGTTCAAAACAAAGTTCCTTAAAACTAATGATATTTGGACTCACCGCTCAGTCCCTAAGTAACCAAACCACTAATATGTGTTTCTGTATGTGAATGTAGTACATGTATTTGTATATCGAAGGAGATAATTTCCTAACAAAGCATATACAGATAAATTTCACAATCTTAAAATAAGAACAAGTATATACAACGACTAATCCTCGTCCACTCATTCTTTGGGTGTTTGAAGATCCTTTTCCAGGTTTGAGTTTTTGGAATTCCTGGTTCTTCTACATTTTCATTTATTCTTCATCTCTCGTTTTTAATACTGGATATGTAAAGTCAAAAGCAAGGTTTTAAATGACCAGTTTTAAAGTTATAACAGGCTCATAACGTTACCATTATGACCATTATAACGAGGTCACATCAGCCACATCTGAGTAAAAAAGGGGTCAGAAAATTATTATTTTAATATCTTTAAAAAAACTCCTCGATAATTGTAAAAAAAGTTCCTTTTTCCAAAATAACGGCAGTTATAATGGATACACCATTTTTCAGTTTTGGGCATTATAAGGGGAAAAAACGTAATGAGATCGGGATGTTACCATTATAAAGGCTGTTTTTTAAACCATGGTCAAAAGAAAATCGATTAGTCCATTTTAAAAAATAAACGGTTTGGACGACAACAAACTAGCACAGCCATCTTGTATTGTCTAAAATTGAACAACCCTACATGAAGTCCAGTTTGGTAAAACAGAATAAAGAAGCTAAACCAAATGAGCAGTGATACAGTGACAATGCTTTCACAAAAAATGTCGGGCAGCCCAATCACATCATTCCACGTAGCAAGAGGGGACTGTTTCCCCTCTTTCAATATCAAAATAATTCAAAACAAAGGGGGAAAACAGATAAACAGGTAACCTCATTTCCCCTTCACGTGTAATATGTGGTTGCCTTTCCAACTTTTTCCTGGATAGCTTTGTCATGGTCGGTATAATTTTCCTAAACTTATAAAAGGCCAAATGAATCTGAATTTTGCCAATTCAATTGGATGCAACTAGGATAAAGAAAACTTACCAGCTTCAAGATTATACGATAACCATTCTCGTCTGTTTCCCTCATTCTCTAAATGTAAAACATTTACATGAGTCCCATTATCCCTCCCTTTCTGGGTATTTTGGAAAAATTCCCCGGTCAAACCTGGGAAGCCTGAATCTGGCTTTGCAGGCAGATCCCGCCCTTGAATCTCCCTGTGGAAGGTGGCAGAGCCTAGAAAATTAACAGGAGCCGAAGCTGTTGCCTCCTCAACTTGGACAGGTTCATTCAAGTCAGCCAAACTGTGTTTGTTCTGTAAAAAGGAATCAGAGTCTGAAACATCTCCTCGGTAACTAGGGTTCCAACCACTGCCAAGAGACAGCTTTACAACACTCTCAGGTGCAATCCCACAATTTCTCTTAAGAGGATAACTTGCCACCACAGACACTTGAGAAACATTTTCTTCTTCGATCTGTTCCTCTTCTTCACTGTCGATGTACTCATCAGCTGGAAGTTGGAGGTCAAACATTCTCCTTGGAACCTTCTTGGATTTGGACTCAAACAACTCGCGGTCCTTTAAACTGCCTCCATTTTGGGTTGGGCATGGACCAGCTTGCATGGTGCTCTCTTTTATGAAATTCAAAGGATATTGGATGTTGTCAGCACCTGAAATAGACGGTCTACAACAAGCAGAGTTCACCAAGGGCAAGCTGGGAATTTGCCACATCCTTTGGGCATCTTCAGATGGAATTTGAGATGAAAGTGTACTTGATTGTGACGCCTCCACTGGTACCGCAGATTTGTGTAACTCTTTCCTTTTAAGTTCATCCATCAAATCTCTTTGTATTCTATAAAGACGGTGGAGTTCATAGACCTGGATGAGAAAAACACAGGTTAGTTCAAGTGTTTTAAGAATTGAATTGATACTCGAGGAAAACAATTTAATTCAACTTGACCTGGTCATGACTCATGCCAAGTCAAGGGCCATTTATCTAAAAACTCAGATTTGCTTAATTGAATACTTAAGAAACTCTATCCATCAAAATATGTACTCTATCAGTTGCCCAAAAATATTTTCTAAATTTTAAAGTCAAAGAGGCATCATATATCAGAGAATTTCATAGCTTGACATAGAAAGTTGAGACTACACATACCTGACTCTTGAATATGCCTTCATGTTTAAGCATAGTTTGCTTTAGCACTTCCTTATCATAGTCTGAATATCCATCAGTTGCAGGCCTTGGCAAGAAACAGTTGTAGTAATGCCCGTTCTTCAGGGTTTTATCTTCATAATATAGGGGCCACCTACCACTGTTAGCATCCTCATTAAGATCCCTCATGGAGCAATATCCCGGAGAGTAGCTTTTACACTGTACTTTTGTTCCCATTCCTGCCAAACACCTGAAAACAGCACATCAGTGACATAAACATATATAGAAATGATTTAGTGGTCAGCTAATAATAGTAATAAAATTGTATTTTTCAGCTTTATTAAGAAAATAACACACTCAGTAGAACAACCAATATTCGCTTTTCAGTAACTATGGAAAAAAGATGGACTACTTTTTTTTTTATATATATTCGAAGACAACCAACGGGTTTTCCCCCCCTCAAAGTAGACAAACAAGACCCCCAAGCTTATTTGTTTGAGAGAAAGAACCCCCTCCATCATGATCTCATGCAAAAATCTTTAGAACTCTCTTGCACGTGCAAAATTAATATACAGAAGCAAGACCAACAAGAAAGGTGCAATCATAAAGAGAAACTGGAACGGAATTGTTCAATACATGTAAAAGATCTTCAGAATTTGGTCTTTCCTCAACACCCAGACATGGAAATTTATTTTTTCCAACCTACATGAGTATAATTCCCTCTGGTCACTATGCTGTATCAATCTCAAGCCTATTAAGGTTTCTGAACTATTGGACTAATCATAATTTTATTCCTTTACATCAGCACCATCCAAGAAATGGATATTGCTACATCAGATCCTCAAAGGAGAGCAAAACATCACACGCACACATGTATGTATGTACAGTATATATTTACATATATGTGAGTATTTGGTACGTATTAATGTATGCATTAGTAGGGAAGTTGGAATAACTGTATCAGATATCCAAAGGCAAAATATACATTTTTTGAGTCATTAATGGAGCCCAATTGAGGAAATTGGACTAGTTATCATAGAAACCCAAACTAGAATGTTGAATAGGCAAAGAACAAGCAACACCAAGATGTTCTTAACTTTCTGGTCTCAAGGGAATTAATCAGGTCAGATACCTCCCAAATAAGTGTACGCATGCCAGTCCCCAAGCCACCTTGCTGTACATACAACTTTGCAAACGTCTTTTTTTTTGACAAGTATAAACTTTATTGAAGAAGCCAACCGACATAGCACAAATTCCTTGGAGGTCGAGGAGACCTACATAGAAACAGCTTTGCAAACAACAATGGCTCTTAAAAGCCAATAACACTCCATCAATGACCCTTCCTATGAGAATACCCAGTGATTTTTTTCCATATAACTCGTCCAGTCACTACTGATGTAGTCAAGTACAAATCATTTGCCAAATTCATGAAATTAAGAGCATGAAACACATCACGCATTGAATACACCAAATAAAAAAGAATACATACTATTACCAAGTTTAAATCTAGTGTTTCTAGTGAAATGGTCAAACTCCTCTCTACCTGTTGGTAGAACTATAGGAATCTCTGAAGGGTATCACCATTCTGAATGTTAAGGGAGAGCAAATAGCAATAAACATTTAGAACCAGATGATTGTGAATGAAAACCATTCATAAAGAGGTGCAGAAAATAATTTCCATAACGGTAAAGGTTGAACCATATTTTTATCTTGAAAGAAAGAGCAATGAAGAAGATTTGCTCTCGGCAAACCATTGATATGACAAATTTTGAATTTCTAACCCAATGATATAAAGCAAAGTATAAGAATTCACTGCCTTCAAAACTTAGCCAAGTTGCTCATTTTGGCCAAAATCAGAGTACTGGGGGGGGAGGGGGGTTTACATGAGAGAGAGAGAGAGAGAGAGAGAGAGAGAGAGAGAGAGTGGTATTGCTTTTACAACATCAAGCTTGCTATAAAAAAAAATAGCAAAGAAAAGAAAGATTTGTTATGTACACAAAATCCACTATGAAATAGGTGGAGAATGAGAATTTTCCCTGTGGATTCGAGGCAAAATTTAAATTTTGAACCAGATACTACAACTAGGGTTCCACTAGCAGTATTGCAGAATCAATACTTCAAACACTTCTTCACACCTAGATCGATAAGCAGTTTTTGTTGCTGAAAGTCATTTGGCAGTCTGCATGTATTGTATAATTGCAAATGTGTATGAATACACATGGAGAAAGGATTTCAAGTAGATTAAACAAATAATAGATATTCTAGACTGGAAAATTCAACTTGATTGTACAGGACTTCAACAGATCAATTGTATAGCTCAACTCCTTGTATCTTCTTACTTCAAATTAGAACTTTCAAAAACACAATTAAGGAAGTCGAACTTGACATAAGATTGCATATATTCACTTATGACTTCGTTCATTTTGAGAACCTGTTATATTATGGACTTAGGTATCTTTTTACTAATCTAGTAAGAATCTTATCTCTTCCCAATGGATTTTAGAGTACATGACAATCTACATATATCCAGTAGTACATGACATTGCAGGCATACAAAGTACTTCTAGTTCTAGCATTATACAACATGAGTCATTAAAGATTGTTCA
Organism: Euptelea pleiosperma; assembly: GCA_035048495.1. Lineage (NCBI taxonomy): Eukaryota > Viridiplantae > Streptophyta > Magnoliopsida > Ranunculales > Eupteleaceae > Euptelea > Euptelea pleiosperma. The sequence goes on along the minus strand of CM068550.1, from coordinate 10,986,790 downwards.
CTACTACATCCTTGAACTCTTATATTTTTTTTTGCCAAGCATCGAACTTTGAACTTTTTAATTCAAAGTTCTTTGCTTAACAAAGTCTTCCAATGGATTCTGGTTAAGCAGGCCACCTTTCAAACAAGTTGATCTCATATGGAAATAATAGTGCTAAATGCAACTTTTCAGAGTAATCATCAGCAGGACAGTACCTCAAACCTTCAAATTTCGGAAAGGTTGTGGTTCCTTAAAAAGCCTGCCTAGTGCACCTTCCACCAAAGTTCCTCTTGCTTGTGTGCCCACCGTGCATAAAGATAAGAAGCCGTAGACCTAAGCTCAATGTAGCTTAAACTATTATCTAACTCTGAGATGGCTTGGCACAAAATCTCTAACAACAGTGAGAAAAAAAAATCTGTCAGATGCAAGTCCATAAGATACTAAACAAAATTAAAACCTCTCAAGTCTCAAGAAACTGAAATCCCCATATCCTATTCACTCAGAAAAGGAACAGCATCTTAATAAACTATTCCATTAAATTATGAATGGTAGAGATTTCACAACTACATGCGACTCAATAGACAGCTCTCTAAATACTCAAGACATGAAGTACAAATAACCTAAACATCAAATGCAAGCCAACATATTGAAAAAGATGAGTTCATAATAAAGGCTCATCGAAGAATACAGTGCATTTGACTAACAGAAGAGTAGAATACATTTCTCCAAGGCACCATTCATTGTCATCAGGAAACTGCAATTTAGCCTAAAAGCAAGTGGACTCATTAAATCAATTTCTGCTTTGTCATGAATAGCTCAAATGTGCCCACATTCAATCAAGCCATAAGAACCACTTTTTTTTTTATAACTAATATAAATTAGAGATCCACGATACGATAAACCAGAACGTTATTCTACCACCATATATTGGAAAAACAAAATCCCATTCTCAACCTCCAATAGAAACCCAATTCAAGAATGTTTATTTTCAATTTTCAAAAATGGAACAAGAGAGAGAGAGAGAAGCAACCCCAACTGCATGGAAAAAGCTTATAAGCACCACAAAGATAATCATAATACACTGAATTTCAACAAATTGTATAATCAAGAAAGAACAAATTTTTTTTCTTTGCTAGTTACCAAGAAGGGAAAATCTAAATTAGAAAACAAATATATAAAAAATAGATCTCAACTGACCAACAAAAAGAATAAAGGAATGCAAACAAAAAAATCCCAAATCACCATCCAAACACAAAAATCCATCAGACTCATCAACAAAAAAAAAATTCCGGTAAAGATAAAATACATACACCGAATAACCCAAAATCAATTAACAAAAAAAAATCCTTGATACACAAAATAAGAAAACCAAAACGGGCAATCGAGCCCAATCAACCAAATCACAAAACACAAATACCCATCAAACCTCAAAGTCCAAAACCCCAAGAATTCAGACATAAATCAAATTAAGCAAAAAAAAAAAAAAAATCAAATTTACCTCAGACCCACATCCTCACTATCACCCCTCTTCAAAAATCTGCAATGGATTCAACAAAATCTCGATAAACCAAAAAGGACCCACAAACCCAACTCGCTCCATGAAAATTCACAGTCTTGGACTCCAACTTGTAGCAACAACAAAAACAACAAGTAGATGGTGAGGAGACAAACAACGAAGCAGATGACCTCGAAGAGCCAAAACAACGAACTGGGTATCTCTGTAACGCCATTGAATAAGCTTTAGATTAGATCGTCATCTGAGGTAGAAGAAAAGATGGGAGATTTCGATCTGCTGGGCCAGAGTCCCTGAAAGAAGAAGGAAGAGAGAAAGATCCCAGATAAGAAATCTCCACACACAAAAAAAAACGACCTTCTGAGAACAGTGACATGAAATTTGTCAACATCAGGTCTCCTTATTCTCTGCTTTTTTTTTTCTCTTCTCTCAAATCTTTCTTTTTATTAATTTCTGGATTTTTGAGGATTTGGGTATTTCTAGATTCTCTCCACCTTCCTTGCTTTTGGGTACAGAAATTAAAAACTCAACAATCTCAAAAAACCACTTAATTAATTTTTTTTTTTTTAAATTTGGTATAAACAGTTGACAGATGTGGGCCCACTTTAGGTGGGGCCATGAGGGTTCTTGGGGTTTTATGGTAATTTCATAAATACCCTTGGTACTTCACATAATTACAAGAATAGGATTGTTATGGTGCTTTTGTTTGTCTTTTCATTGGTTGATAACCTCATCCAACTGCTAGTTTCCAAATGCAAAATCATTAGTTTATAAAATATTATGACCTGTTTGGTTCCCAATTTTTGATCCAGATATTTTTGTGAACTTTTCCATGCAAAAAAAAATGGTGATACAAACAGATCCCTAAATAAAGATAAGGTTTTTTTTTTCTCTTGTTTGACAGGTCAAGTTAAAGGTTTGATTAAGTGGGGATCCTCTCATCATCAACTTATAAATGAGAAATGTGAATAACAAATGGGGTTAGTTTGATAAATCTTGTAACATTAATTCTTGGCAGATATTTGTCTAAAACAGTAGACTTATAGTGGTCCATGATTTCAAGAACCAGATCTTGAGGGGGCCCATGGTTCAGTTGTGGTTGAGAAAGGGTTTGTGATGAGAAAAGTCCCTTAGACTTTTCCACATTTGTGTTTATCACCAGTATTGAGGATCACAACAGATAGTATTGGCTTTTTCTTGATCTGATCTTGGTAGGGGTGTCAATTTTACAAATTTAACCCAAACCGAATCGGAATTGGAACCGAAACATCGGTTCTGGTTCCACATTTTTTTGGAAATCGACTAAAAAAGAACCAGAACCAGGTACTGTACCGAAAATAATGGTTCTGGGTAGTTAGATTTGGACTCGAAACTGATAAGAACTGGAACTGAACTGATATATAAATATAGTGTTAAAATTGTAATATTATCAAGATTTGTGTCAATATACCTAGAATTGGAACCCAAACTAACAAGAACCAAATATGGGTTCTAGTTCCAGATCCAGATCCAGCATTTGGAGAATAGAACCGATAAGAACCGACAATATTAGTTTCGATTCTGGGTACCTTGAGAACCAAACCAGAAGCGACCCGTTGACAACCCTAGTGTCTATTAGAGAATATTATAGTATCACATTGTAATAAATTGTGATGAGATGCCCTATATCTCAATAGGTATGCAATTACTTCACTACCTGATAGACCCGGATTGGATTAGTTGGTTTCGGGTTCATTATTAATATTCGGTTTGGGTATGGGCGCCTTGATATGCTGTTTTCTTTTTCTTTTTTTCAATGTTGAGGGTATCGGGGCCTCTTAGAGCACCTGACTAATCCCATAGGGTATGGGTGTACCCCTCCCACACGGGCTAGGTAAAACCAGGATAAATCCCAGAGGGTGGCCCCAAGGGGGGATTCGAACTTAGAACCTGAGCTTCCCGAGGCGTGGTCCTGGCCGGTTTTCTATTCATCACCAATACTTGATTACCTGATACGGGTCAAACTGGTCAGTTCTGGGTCCATCTTTCAAACCGATTAATAATCACGTCGGTTTGGGTATAATGGTACCCGAACCGTATCCAACCCATTGACACCCTTAGATATTGGGTAACATCTCCGATTCCCTTTTGATAATAAAAATTAATATCCCAATGCCACATGGAACATTCTTTCAGGCACACTCTCTCTAGCCGTTGGGTTTGAGCATTTTTTTTTCCTTGATGGGCTTACAACTTCCATAGGCTTGTTCAAGAAGCCCATGGTGAAAAACTTTCAAATCCAACAACTAGAAATCATTGATCAGGCTGATTTTTGGTGTGTAGGTCCACCATGGAGTGAGCCAACGAAACATAGGATCAGTGGTCCTAAAAGAGGGCCCATTTTGATCGGAGCTCCCAAATTCAGTCCCCTACAATTTCCATCTGTTGATGTGATCTATTACTATAACTTTCAAGCGTTGATCAATTTGATAAAAAATGAGCAGATCAAATAATTTACTACTTACTGCTAAGCATGTCAATTAATAGGAAGCTGTGTTTTAAAGTGGACCCCATGTAAAATTCCTTCATTAATCATCATTTCCAATCAATTTAATCTACGGTTGTGATGGGATCTGTAGATATAAATATACATAGGCCCACACACCAAGACCATAACAGAGGACTCCAGCCAAAGAGTGAGGGGCATCTAAGTAATTTTATACAAATAGAATTGGTTTCAAAAAGCGTTAGGGGTTACTCAGATTGCCCGTACTATTGTTCCGCAACCCTTCTCTCCAATCCCGATGTCGATCTGCGTCCATGAATCTTGGACTTCTAAACAAATTAAATACCCCTAAAGTTTTCGAAAATAACGAATACACCACTGTAAGGGAACAAATGACGAAAGTACCCCTCCCTACCAATCACAGGTTCCAAGATCCACTCCCCCCACTTTTTTCGACCATGTCACATGAGCACAAAAAACTATACTCAAACAAAGTTGCCTTTTCTGAGGAATGCTCTGATTTTAATTTAGTAGTTTGTGGGCCCCACGAATGTGACCTGTTACCGCAGCATCAAATTGTTGTTCATATCATGGTTTTAAAAACGGCCGTTATAACGGATTCGGTTACGTTATGTACCGTTGAAACGCCCAAAAAATAACCATCCGTTATTTTCGTTACAACAGCCGTTCTTTTTCCGTTATAACAAAAATAATGACCGTTATTTTCTAGAATTTAAAATTGTGAAAAAATGGCTGTTTTTTCATTATTTCCGTTATTTTCCCATTATTTTTCATTTTTGCCCCTGAGCTTTTTTTTTGTTATAACGGAAAAAACAGTAAAGCCCCCAGTCCATTATAACTAGGGGTGTCAACGGGTCGGTTCTGGTTCGGTTCCTAAGGTGACCAGAACCGGAACAAAATCGGTTCGGGTACTTATCGGTTCCGGTTCTCAAAGTGATGGTACCATAACCGGAACCGATTATGTAGTTTTTGTCAGTTCCGGTTCTGGTTTCGGGTATAACGGGTCCAATCTTGATAATATGAGAATTTTTACACTATATTTATATATTGGTTCCGGTTCTTATCGGTTCGATTCCGGTTCTTATCGGTTTCGGTTCCATATTGGAGTACCAGAACCGTAACCATTATTTTCCGGTTAGGTTCTGGTTCCGGTAACGAACAGCTATTATAACAAAAAAAAATAGCGGCTGTTATATCAGTAACACCTCCCTGAAATTTGAAAATATTTAGTAACACCCCTTATACTTTCAAACTTTAGGATTACCCCTTGACCTAGTTTAATAGTAGTGGACTTAAGTTAAAATGGACTTGAATCACACCTCGTTAGCATCGTATTTGCAATATTATGGTCCTTTCATAGGTGCGCATCAACAGGTGGATGATGCATGTCACATTTTTTATTTTTCCCTGTATCGGGGTATCTGAGAGCCTCTTAGATCACCCGACTAAGTCCCTGCAGACACGGGTAAGGCCATCGTGCACTCCACATCATTTAAACACCTGAGCAAGCCCAGTTGGTGGATGGTCCCAAGGGAAGGGGATTCGAACTGAGTCCCCCGCATTTCACGTTTTAACGTTAGTCAAATGATGGTTAAACTAGGTAAGGGGGTTAATCCTAAAATTTGAAAGTATAAGGGGGTAATACTAATTAATTTTAAATTTCAGGGGTATTATTAAAATACTCTAATGAAAAAGCGCTATTGAAAATTTTGAATCCTACGAGTCTACCATGAGAGGCTAAAGATAAGTTAAAGAAAGTCAGTCATGCCTTTGGAGATACCTTATACCTTTTATCCCAAATTGTGGGTCCCAATCGTACCACATTCTGATGTTGATGATCAATGCCCCCAATTCCAAACGAAAAAGATAAGGTGGTTTATTGGATACTTTATTATAGTAGCTCATGTATTTAAATACCGTTGATATAAGATTTAATATCTTATCTGTTAGTTGAAAGTTGCTCACGAGTTTAAAAGGCTTTACTGAAGTTTTATGTTGACCGTATGGATGTTTGGCCAATCCCTAGATGGGCCTACAAACCAATAATCTACCTGATCAATGATTTTTTAAGCGTTGGATTAGAGTCATTTTCATGGGTTGATTTTAACCGTAGGAATTTGAGCATTATCTGGGTACAAGGATTCAAAGGGTTTGAAATCACCAATCAGGCTGATTTTTTGTTTGTAGGCCCATATAGGGATTGGCCAAACCAAGGTTTAAAGGGGACCGTTACAACGGTATAACGGACTGGGGGACTGGGGCGTTACCGTTTTTTCCCTCATAACGAAAAAAAAAACGCTCAGGGGCAAAAACAGAAAAAAAAATTGGCGGGGCCAATATACTAATTAGAACTCTTGGAATGGGGTGATTTTTTTTTATGAGGATGGTCTATTGTGATATGCATAGCCTGGTTTACAAGTTGAAGAATTATGGACCGTCTATTTTTTACCTACATTTGATGGGGTTAGAAATTTCAGAATGGTGTGATTTTTTGTAGGGGTGATCTATATGATCATCCTCACCAGAAATCAGCCATTGATTTATCTTCCATGTGGGTACACAGAAATTGGTGTGAAATTTTGTGTCAAAATTGGTGTCCCATGATCCTGACCCATTATTTAATTTTAATGAAGGTAGATGAATTAGTCGGATCCGAATAAAGGCCTTTATGAGCGCTGGAAGAAGTAAAAACTTCCTTGAAAAAATCAATTCCCAATTTTTAAGTTTCTCTTTATTGTGCTTTATCTTTTTTAGTTAGGACTTTTAGATCCACATTGGACAATTTTGAAGCCTCTCCAACCCATCTAGATCGTCTCGGGTTCTCGGGTTCTCTCACCCGAGACCAGCCATTTGTAGTAGGGCCTCACGCAGTCTCGAGCGAGATTACTCAATACGAAGTTAGAATTGGGCTGATCCAGCCTCTGATCCCAAGACGTTCATCCATGGTTACATGGAGGTTTTGGGCATCCATGAGAGACAACTCTTGACAACCGCCAAGTGCAAGAGCCTCGGTCTCTTTGATAACTTCGATTTGAGTCCGAATTTTGCCCTGCTTAGAAGCACAAGAGCCTCGGTCTCTTCTGAACTCACAACGTACTTTTCGTTCAAATCCTAACTTGAGCATCAGAGTGTCTTTTGCAGGTAGTCCCGGTGAAGAAAAAATAAGTATTCTTCCTCCAAGATAATCCTCTCTTTTGTTGTTCAAGATCAATCAATGTGTCATTTCTCGAGTGTCCACCACCTATTGAAGATCACGACTGAAGTTTGACCGTCAATTTCTTCCTCAAATCGGAGAAAGGACAAGTTTGGCATTTCCCAATGTGCAACGCCCACCTACTCCCATACCGTATTTGTTTAGAACATTAGTCCCTTTTCTAGTAAAGAGGGAACACATTATAAGACAATGGCAGTCGGCCTCCTTCTTTTTGTCCCAATATAGCATTCTTATTTTGATTTTACCAATTTTAGGGTGTTTTAATAACACCCCCCTGAAATTTTAAAGTAATTAGTAATACCCCCTTGTAATTTCAAACTTTAGGATTACCCCACTTGACCTAGTTTAACCATCATGTGCCTGTTAATGCAGCTATGGAAGGACTATAATATTGCAAGTACAATGCTAACTACGTGTGATTCGAGTCCATTTTAACTTTAAGTCAACCACTGTTAAACTAGGTTAAAGGGGTAATCCTAACCAATTTGGAGGTATAGAGGGGTATTAATAATTACTTACAAATTTCAGGGAGGTGTTACTAAAATACCCACTAATTTAGTATGGAGTGCCGCCTTAGGAGGGATCTTGTCCTTATACATGGAGGATGTGTACTATGGATCTTATAGCACATAAGGTTTGGAACCCAAGACAAAGAAAGGGGGGGGGAGGGGGGCAGGGCATATAGGGGTTTATTTATTGGGGCCATATAAATCCATTTCTTGGAATATTTATATGTCGATTTTGGTTGGGATCAGGGCGGTCAATGGATCGGGTTTAGATCAGATTAGGGTTGAACCAGATCGAAGCAATCAAATTAATCTGATCAATAAACTTGTTAAATTTGATTAAAAAAATAAAATTTGTAAATTCTTAAGTCGAAGAATAATAGGTAAATTTTTTTTTTATTAACATGCATTTGTTGATAAAATATATTTCATTAATAATATCGGATCAGGTCATTTTCGGATCATATCAAGATAGATCCAAAACCGATCCGATAGCTTGGCGGATCAGATGCCCATGTCCAATCTAAGAGAGATAACAAAAACATTAAGTTTTAAAATTTGTGAGTCCAACTTGATTCTAAATTTGTGCATGGATTCAATATAGGCATAATTTTCAAGTAAAATCTTAGGACCTGTTTGGTTCCCCACATGAGCCTTAGACCTCTTAGAGCATCTCCAACACCTATCCATATTGGTCAGCCATTTTAAAATAAAGTAAAATAAAAACGATGAAAAAGGCTATCCAAAAGTGTCTCCAACTGCTTAGCCATATTTGGAGATTAGCTAAAACCACTCCTCTCATCCCTCTATTTCCTTAGCTGTATCTCTTTAGCTAAAAGACCTTTACCATTTTACCCTTCAAAAGTTCTTTACGTAACTTATATAAATAGTAATTTTATATTTTGAGGAAGGATAAAATAGTACATATACAATAGCTACTTTGCAAAGGGCTTTGGAGATGAGGAGTGGTTTGTTAGACAAATATGGAAATGGGGATTGTTTTATTAGCCATAATAAGCAAACCGTGAAGCGTCAAAACTTCTCCCACATTGAAAAATGCAAGTTTCAAAACGATTTAGATTAAAAGAAGTAGAGAAAAAAAATTACGGGTTTGCTTCAGATTGTTGAATATTTTAAAAACAAGAGTGAGTTTTATTCAAGAGATTTTTTGAAAATTCTAAAATTATGGGTTTGCTTCAGATTGTTGAATATTTTGTGCGTTTTTTTTCTTCTTTTTCTTAAAACGCAGTGATTTTAAACAAGGTTTAAAGGAAAAAGACGGAATATAACGGAAAAAAATGAAAGTAACGACCGTTTTTTTCACAAAATTTTCTAGAAAAAAACAGTCGTTATATTCATTATAACGGAAAAGGAACGAAAAATAACAGCCGTTATTTTCATTATAACGGCCATTATTTTTTGGGCATTTTAACGGTCCATAACGTAACGGGGTAGGTCCGAATCCGTTATAATGGCTGTTATAATCGTTTCCCGCACACATTTTCTTCTCTGACAACTATGGATGAACATAGCTTATGTTATTTAACAAGAAGAAAATATATATATATATATATATATATATATATATGTATATATATGTATATATATGTATATATATGTATATATATATATATATATATATGTATATATATGTATATATATGTATATATATATACATATATATATACATATATATATATATATATATATATATATATATATATATATGTATATATATATATATATATATATATATATATATATATATATATATATATATATATATAGTTTTTTTTATTTGTAATACCCTGGTAATAAATCTTCTATATTAATGAAACCCCCCTGAGTTTATATTTCTTTTGGTCTTGCTCCCTTGACTGTTTTTTATCATCATTGACCAAGTCAAAAACATTAACTCTTATCACTCAAAAATTGAAGATTGTTTTTGGTTCTACATAGATCCTTTTTTTTCAGGTGATGGGGTTAAGGTTTTTGACTTGGTCAGTGATGGTCAAAAAAGTCAAATGGCAAGACCGAAGAATGAAAACTAGGGGCTCCACTAATATAAAAGATTTATCACAGGGTGTTATAAAATAAAATAAATAAAATCTGTACTTGGAATATTGACACAGACTTGAGCTTAGTCAAAAAGAGGCGAGAAGATTGACACGCACAAACATGGAATTGATTGATTTCACTTCTTTATTGGCTGTGATTCTAATTTCATGAAAGGATGCCGCGTGGAGTATTCTTTATGACCACTGACCTTATGGATGTTTGGCCCACCTCTTGTTGGACTCATATACCAAAAATCAACTTGATTGGTGATCTCTAGCTGTTAGAATTTAGTAACTAAAAAAAGCTCAGAATTCAACGGCCATAAATATCCTTATTTAAAATGCTCAAATCCAATGGCTAGAAATAACAAATTAAGCTGAGATTTGGTGTATAGGTCCACCATGACATGCATGGATCTGTGGGCCCAAAAGAGGGTGAGGGAGACTTCAAACTTTGAAGTCACCAGGAAAGCAAATATTTTCTCCCATCAGAGGCCTAGGACATCACCGGGTTACTGAAATAAATTAGGTTAAAGGAAATGACGTACATAATTATTATTTCATGAAAACTTTAACCTTGGAGAAGTTCATGGTTTAAAAAAAGGCTGATAAAAAAAAAAAATCGTAACAGTAACACCCCCATCAATTTCACAACTACCCTTTCACTTGTCTTAAATTTCAAAATTGTCCTCAAATTTAAAAAAAAAAATTGATCATTTCATAATTATCCATTGGGTGGCTCTACGGGCACCCACGTCTTTCAACCGGGCACCCCACTTGGACCCAAATACCCCTCCCTTCAGCCGAGCACCCACCCCGTCCCTTCTCCTTCTCTCTCCCTTCCTCTCTCTCTCTACTGTAACTCTCCCCCTCTTTCTCCCTCTACTGTAACTCTCTCTCTCTCACTCTCACCCCTCTCTCTCTACTGTAACTCTCTCTCTCTCTCACTCTCCCCCCTCTCTCTCTCTACTGTAACTCTCTCTCTTTCTCACTCTCCCCCCTCTCAACTGTAACTCTCTCTCACTCTACCCTCTCACTCTACCCTCTCTCTCAATCCCTCTCTCTCTCTGGATTTTAGCTCCCACGGCACTGAACTGCCGTGGGGACTATGTATTCCACGGCTAGGCTGGCCGTGGGATACATAGTCCCTACGGCAGTTCAACACCGTGGGAGCTAAAATCCAGAGAAAGAGAGAGAGGGAGAGAGAGAGAGAGAGTGAGAGAGAAACGGAGAGGGAGAGATTGAGAGAGAGCGTTTAGGGTTTAGGGTTTAGAGAGAGGGGGAGAGTGAGAGAGAGAGGGGGGGAGGGGGGGAGGGAGTTACAATAGAGAGAGAAGGAGAAGGGACACGGATGGGATGGGTGCCCGGCTGAAGGGAGGGGTATTTGGGTCCAAGTGGAATGCCCAGCCAAAAGACGTGGGAGCGACCCTTATCCATTTGATTGTGAAATTTCTGAAAATTTTCCCCAATAATATTTTAAACGGAAAATTTCTTATACGAAAAAAATTTTAAATGCATTTATAAAAATAAAAAACTTTGTGACATTTATGAAAAAAAAAGAAGTAACTAGACGCCCTTTCTCCTTGACAAAAGTTAGAGCTGAAAAGGCTGACAAACGCCCTTTTAAAGGGCATTTTTCCATCACAATATGAGCCACGTGGCACACTCTTAGTGGATGCTGACCACATGGATGTTTGGCCAGTCCTTTTGTGGACGTACAAACCAAAAATCAGCCTGATTAGTAATTTACAACCATTGGATCTTTGCACTCATATAATTATCACATTCCTATGGTTATAATCCACCCATGAAAATAACTTCAATCCCACGCTTATAAATCACTGATCATGTTTATTTTTGGTGTGTACGTCCACCTAGTGATTGGCCAAACATCCATACGGTTAGAGTCCACTAAGAGTGTGCCATGTGGCTCGTATTGTGACAGAAGTTTTACTCCTCTATGGGCAAACGTACATTTAATGGGTGTCTGTCAGGTACAGACACCCTTTAAAAGGGCGTTTGTCAGCCTTTTGGCAGGGAGAGATGCCCTTTCGAAGGGCGTTTAGTTACTTTTTTGGTAAATGTCAGTAAGTCTTTTTTGTTTTTGTAAATACATTTAAATTTTTTTGTTTAAGAAAATTTTCATATTTTAAAACTACCCTTTACTTTGCCATTTTGTAAAAAATCTCCTTAAAACATCAAATACATGCTAAATATAAACAGGGGCATTGTGGTCAACAAAAAACTCCTTTTTATGGCAAAAAAAAAAAAAAAACTATATCTTTCCATATTGTAATGGTGCTCACCCTTTTAAGTCGTGGGCGCCCTACTGCCATAAGCCATCACTGTCACCCTTTTCTCAAAAAAAAAAATGCCCCTCTAAGATAAACTAAAAATACAAAGCTACCCCATGATAAGACATAACCCCAGTATTATGGTAGTGCATTCACAAAGAACTTAGAAACCATCATAAAATTTGTAATTCTATAAGACAATGCTTATCAAGAACCTTGATATCTCAACACAAACACAACTACTAGGGTTCTCATAAGGTCACTTGTACTACTCCACCATTAAAAGGGTGAAAAAATTTGTTCCTTTTTCTAACAAACAAAAACCAAAGAAAAGAAGAGAACTGGTGGTTCCTCATTAGCAAAGAAAAATCTTCAAGTTCCTCAAGTACATGTACCACAATCTCATTGGCGTATCTCTTCAAGTTCTACTACTACTACTCCTACTACTACTACTACTACTACTACATGCCCTTTTAGATGAAAGTCGATCACCTGAGCCGCCGTAAGCACCTTTTGCCACTTCTCTTCCAAAAATAGCCCTGCAAACATGAAGGTCATCTTTGTTCAAGTAGGCTTCTTTTGTCCCTTTTCCCATTTAAGTAGTTTTCCCCTTCTTTTATTGGTTTGAGAAGATAAAGGAACGTGGAGTAGTTAAGACAAGTAATCCTCCTCATCTCCTTATTCTCGAAAAAAAATTCCCAACACTTCATACATCCTCTTCTTCTTGTTTTCTTCCCTATATTACCCCATTACTAATACTTTATGGTAAATTTAATATTTTTAAATAATTTAGCCGATTTTTACAAACCTATCTAGGATTTGTTTTTTCTTCTTTTTATAATTTAAAAATTATAAACCTAGGGCAATAACTATAGGAATCCTACTTTTATAGCAGTATTATGTGTCTCCAATCACATGCCTTCCTTTAGTAATAGTAGTAGTAGAAATAGTAGTAGTAGTAGTAATAATGATGGAACTATCAGTTGTTGAGATCCCACGGGGGCTCCACATTATGTCATTGGTTATCTCTTGGTTGTAGTTATCTTTTTATAATATTTCTTTTTGAGCAGTGTTTTCTCGATTATGTCTTATCACATTAAAGAATCTGATTCACCCTCCAAAGTGAATCAAGGTAAGATTCAAGCCATGCCACAAATGGAAAGATCAACAAATTGCTCCTTATAGAATGAGACAAGGTTGATCTCAAAGGGTCAGATTATTGAGCCTCATGTGGGCCCCACAACCTGTTAGTTGTTGTCTCTTAGTTAGGTTTGGTTGTAGTTATCTTCTTATAATATTTCAATTTGAGCAAGATTTTCATGATTTTGCCTTATCCTCTAAGGTAGGTATAATCGTAGAATTATATATATTGAGTTTTTTTAGGTTTACAACATGTCATGCATGTTAGGGTTGGTTGAGACTGAGGCGACAATTAGGATTAAACGTGGTTTTAATCCTTATTAATCAATAGAGAAGAAATTACTTTTGGTGCGTAGTACGTACATTGTGAGAATAGTGAACCTCGGTGTAAAGTGTGGAGTGACACTTGCCTGATTTGAAAATATTCCCAAAGCATCAATTCATTCCATTTTCTTAATTGGGTCTATTTTTGGAAGGTTTGGAGTCACAACCCGGATTGAGAATTTGAGAACCCAAATTATCGTGTATTTAAAAAAATTATTTTTTTAAAATAATGATTTTTTTTTTTTTTTAAACTTCTTTTTTGATAACAATCTTTTTAAGGAAAATTTCCTTTTCAATGACTTGCCAAAGATAAGATCATTTGGTCTAAACATGAAATCGAGACTGTTGATGTGGTTACAGGATATATATATATAGGAAGGTGTTAGGCATCTACAACCGTCCGATTCGAGATCAGTCCCTACTTCAAAATTTTGGGAGATTTGATGAAAAGTTTATAAATGCTAAGATTTATAGATATTGTAAGAGCAATATATGATTTCTATGGTTTATAAGGATGGTAGAGAATTTTATTTCCCAAAATTAAGAAATTAAACTAAAGACAAACAAGCATAATAATGAATCAAAACAACTATTTTATGAAATGAAATAATTAGTGCAAACTATCCTAAGCATACGAAAGAAAATGAACTAAAATAAAAAAAATTAAATGCATATTATCTAGTGTTTAGGGCCGATATTAAGCCTCAATTATTGTATCTAAAGCCAGAAAGATCTCAAAATGATCTCACAAGAGTGCAAAAAAGGCAATGTCAATGCCATTTGCTTCCCAGAACCTAAGAATTGATTGTTAATCATTATTTTTTACAATATTCTCTTCCCTTTTGCTTTTCTATATTGTTTGAGATTTGGTCTATGGGACAGTATTGTAGCACATAAAATTATCGATTATTCTCAAAATTTTGTGAACATAATGAAATAATGTACCAAACTACAACTCCTTCTTTGCCATGATAAAATAGAGTGGCTGAGAGGAAAAATTAAATACTTAAATACATAGTTACATAGTTACATAGTAGATGTCATGTTAATTAGCTCAAGATTACCTTTGAGCTTGTGTAGGAAAGTAGTTCTTAGTGCTTAATGTGTATTAAACAAATATCATTCAAGAAAATAGATAAGTATATGTTATAAATATTATTCAAGAAGCTTTCTTATAAATACCTTAAAGTGTGAGGGTGTTTAGGCAATGATGTAATACCTAGTCTTAAGAAATTAAAACTAGTACCTAAAATTATAGATTGTGTCTTTATAAGATATGCTCTGAACAATAGTGCCTATAGGTTCATAATAATAAAATCTAAAATCAACGGGACTGATGAAAATACCATTTTAGAGTTCAAAGATGTTGAATTCTTTGAATATACGTACAACTTTTTACTTAAAACTAACTAACAAAATAGAATAATAATACGAAATGTTGATAAAGCTCTAATACCCATTATGAAACTAAAGGAGATGTAGTACCTGGAATGAGTGAAAGGGTGAGTAACTACAAGTTTTTGTCCTGATTTTATAATATTTTTAAATGAGAGAGATTCTCAAATAGTTATTAAAGCCATAAAATCACATGAAGTTCTTTATTAGAATGAAGTTATAAATAGTAAAATAAAATTAATAATGCAAAATAATACGTGAGAGTTAGTTAATTTTTCTTCTAGAGTAAACTAATAGATTATAAATGGATATTCAAAAGAAAACTTAAAATAGATGAAATTATTGAAAAATACAAAGCTAATTAATTTGGTAACTAAAAATTACTGATAGAAAAAAAATTATATTTTCTGACGCATACTCTCTTGTAAAAAAGATAACATCCAATAGAATACTTATAGTTACAACAATCATCTACAACTTAAAAATACATCAAATGGATATAAAACAACTTTCTTAAATGGAGAGTTAGAAAAAAATTCACATAGATCAACCAAAAGGCTTTGCAGTCAAAGGTCTAGAATAAAAAGTTTTTAGGTTAATTAAATCTTTATACGGATTAGAACAAGCTCTAAAATAGTGACACGAAAATTTTAATCATGTGATGATCTCTAATAGATTTAAAATAAATGAATACGATACGATACATAAAGAGTAATGAGGACTCTTATATGATAGTATGTGTATATGTGGACAATATGTTAACAGTGGTATAAACATTGATATAATAAATTCTACTGAAAAAATGTTAGACAAGAAATTTGACATAAAAGACTTATGTCAATTGATGTAATTTAGGATTCAAGAGATAATATACATTCGAAGTTTTTCGTTGTTAAAGTACAACTGTCGTTATTAGAAGAGAGCTAATAACGAATATTCATTGATAAGGAAACAAAATATACAAGCAAGATGCAAGGGAGCGGAGTCCTTCAATTCCTATCATAAAACAACGCCAACAAAGAAGATTTCTAAACTGTAATCTAAAGAAAAACAAAGAAGATTGTGTCTTTCAACTTGAATATTCTAAAATAATTGGAAGTTTAATGTCTATATAATGAGCCCTTAATGAGAATTATTAAGGGCTAAACGGATCTCTCTACCATCTCTATATAAAGAGAGGTTGAGGGGTGTCTCAAATACATAAAAATTACATAAAGAAACTCTCTACAACCATTATGTAACTCTGCAACTAGAAACCTTTCTACTCTTCTCTCTTACTGTGTGTCTTCTTCTTTCAGTCTTTTTTTTAGAGTAATACCACTATGGGTTCGTAAGTACTGGAAGTGAATGTTGCATATCTCTACTTGACTTTGAATCTTGGGGGGAAGATGTCCCAATAACTGTTAGTAACACTATGAAAGTACAGCAGCAAAAATCTACATTAGAAGAGCATGTCAAACGCGCGTCTCTGCCATTCTAATAAATCCATTCTCTTTCTGTTTATAGTTATTACTCTGCCATTGTGTGACATGTTGGGACTTATTGCTATACATACAGGTATTGTTATTCCTTTTTCAGTTAATATATATTGTTGTTTATCTTTCTGATTTCTCTGTTGTCTGGTTAATTGTGTTAACTGTTATTGTAACAACAAACTCTTACTCTAACAACTATTGCATCGTTGTCCGATTGGTCAAACCATTAGATATGCTTCAAAATTTGTGTGATGGTTTTTGTGGATTCATGTGGTGGGGAATTCCGATGACCATCAATAGTCTTGCCCTTGGGATCACGATAGGGACACCACCACTAGGGACGATGCTAACACTGCTCGAGTCTAATAATGGAGGTTAATCTCTCACTAAAAACAAAGGGATATGCTCGAGGTTTTATCAGTCCATGTATTCACGAGTCCCATAGGAGCAGTACACATTCAAAAAGTATGCATACTTTGCACACTAGTGACTAGACAATGTGCACATAAACCACACAAAATGCACATGATGCATACTCATGTATATTCACTGGAGTGCCGCGTAGACTAATGGTGTCATCGACTTTTTCGCGTCCAATAATATAATCGACAAATAAAAGTAATTGACCCTACGATTTACGTGACATTCCATCGATGCTTACACTCCGAGTGAAGTTGATTGGCTTTTAGCAAGTGGTCTAAGCAAGCGATGTCATGTAAAATTTGTTTGTTAATCTAGCTGAACAGATAAGGTTTTTCTTGCACATAATGTTTGTGTTTCTCCATGGTTATCTCCTTATGATAATGAATGACTCTAAGGACAATGGTTGTCCCTGATTGGCATCAAAAGAAGGTACACATTGGAAATTTTGCCAGATACTACATATAGCTTATACTTAACTTAGGGTTGAATTGCATACATAGCTCAATTTGAAGGTGCTTTAGATCACAAACCTTTGAGTTTGCATTTCAAATTGATGAGTACATTAGCTGACATAAAATTTATCCATATTATATTTATCATAATCCATTTGACTTGCAACGACAAAAATGAAAACGATGGAAGGTCGATTCACTCGCCAATTAATGCAGTAGGATATAGATTTTAGTGCAAGCGCGGGCATTGCAAGATCGCAAATCTTATGATTTGTTTTTTGTGTCAGCATGCTTTAGAAGCAGCAGCAGTTGAAATACATAATGTGGTACTCTAGGGGTTTCATGACTACTAGGAAGTTCTATCATCTATAATTCTAGCTACACAAAAAGGCTATAAATGACAACAATGGAAAGATAAGAAGTTATCTGATCAAAAGCTACATAACATTCTTCCTTGAATCTGCATCACAACCTTGAGTTCACAAAGTTCAAGCCTAGCTTACCTACCAAAACAGATCAAAGGACCCACAAACCATGTAGACACAAACATGCAAACAAACACTCCTCAGTACTGTAAGAAAAAATAGACTACTCATGGAGGGTATTCTAGTTGTTGGTTGTAGAAGAAGATGGATTATCAACTGGGTATTTCTTCGAATTCTTGACTATCTTCGTCAAAGCCGCTTGGCCGAGATCAAGTCCACAAACATCAGCCAGTTGAACTAGATAGAGTAACACGTCGGAGAGCTCCTCTTCTAAATGCTCCTTATCAGAGGAAGTCCAATTAGGAAGCCCTTTCGGGACCTCGCCCTTCCACTGGAATATCTCAGATAGCTCTCCAACCTCGCCGACCTAACGAACACTCATCGAAAACGATTATAGTAGTTAGAAACTCAAGCCATATATATATATAAAACATGTGATTAGACTCGAAATTAAAATATTTTTCGATACAGTCAGTGACTTACCAATGCTAACAGGAGGTTCCTTGGACTATGAAACTGTTCCCATCCCCTTATTCTTGCAAACTCTGCAAGTCTATCTCTCAACTCATGAAGAGAAACATCCTTGGTTGTTATAGGAAACTCATGAGAATGCTCCATCATTCCCTTCTTCACTTTGTTATCATTCCCCTTTCATCCATGCAAACTTAAATTTAAAGACACAGGAGGAGAGAGAGAGAGAGAGAGAGAGAGAGAGAGAGAGAGAGAGAGAGAGAGAGAGAGAGAGAGAGAGAGAGAGAGAGAGAATTTTCTAACCCATTTGCACTATTAAGTTAGTGGAGCACTTGAGTGTTCCCTTCAAATAGAAATCACGTGAGACATGCCAAAGGTGTCTCCATTTCCCCCTCCATGACTTGATGTCACTCACTGACATGCAATTTGTTTACTAAGGATTGTTGGTCCTTGCATCTTACTGTTTCCTGCCCTAGGCACTTAGGGTTGTTGCCTACTGACCACAATATCATCTCTAAATCTAAAGAATCTTAGCTTGGTTCCTAAGCAATTTGGATTCATTCTCCCTTTGGCAAAACCCCAACCTGATAAAAGCTTTGATATCCTAAGAAAATTTTCTTACTCTAGCTGGTGTTCAAAAAAAATGGACAAAACAATCATCATTTGGTCCTGATCTTGAGAACATTATATATACTTATAATTAAATCCCCGAAATTTGCGATATGGGTCGGGATGTTTGTCCACGTTTCGATATATCATGCAGACCTGTAAGAGCATGTGTTTGTTTGTGCCCTGTATGCCCCACATAACAGTAATGTGAGCATGTAATTTGCATGCTATGTCTGTTTGCCTCCCTCTCTCTCTCTCTCTCTCTCTCTCTCTCTCTCTATGGAGGCTTCACTGCATAAGGCCAACTATTAAATATAACAAGAAATTTTCATGTTTAATGATAAAAGAAAGGAGGGAACATGCCTTTAAAAAGAAGGGATCCTTCAATGGGAGATCCATTTTGGATAAGAAATACTTTTGTACCCAGAAGCACTTTTTTTTTTAAAATATCATCATCCAAAGAGACCCTTGAGTTGAAGGGCACCATGCCTTTCTTGTCCTTGCAATTAAGTACCCTTAATTACAAAATCAAGTTTTAAGGATTCCATTTTTTACTTTCCAGTTTTTTAAGGATTCTCTCTCTCAAGCTCACTTTTTATACTTTGAACATAAAACTAAATAGTCTTGCTCACATTATAGCCTCCATCAAGGTTTTAAATTTCGGTTTTGGTAACCATTTCGGTGAGGTCAGAAACCGAAATTTTCAAAATTTTAGTGGATTTCGTTTTAAAAAACTATATTTCGGGGATTTCGGTACTAGTTGAAACAAAAATTTTGGTCTAAACGCGAAATTTAAAAACTCGGCCTCCATGGCTAAAACCTAGTCCTCACCTCAGGAATGGTATGAGTCTCCTCCCTTCTGGTTAATAGAAGAGCATGACTATTCTGGAGGCTGAGTAATATTTTTTGGTGTTCCTTTCTCATGGGAATGCATAGTTGATTACAGATATATTAAAAAAAAAAAAAACTTTTGAATATTGGAAACACATAGCTAGAGGCTTGTTACAAATCCCATTGCACACATGTCTTGATATTTAGTTTGAGGGCAGTCCCAACATTTAAGGGTCACCAAACCTTTCTTTGGCCCATAAGTCCTAAGATATCTTCCCATAGCCCTACACTTCCAACACTAGCCAAATCAACTACACTTGGGCTGCAAGCTGCCACTGTCCAATAACCAGCTCTAATCTCCTCCTTTAATTGATCTTTCTCCCACCCACAATACCCATCAAAGAACCTAAACTCCCCTACACCAACCACATCCCTCTTGACCATCTCAGCTGCACAACCCACATTCTCTTTAGTCCCATAGTATAGACCCTTCATCACTTCCTCAAACACCCCACTCTTCCCCACCCCCTCATCACCACCTTTGGGACTCAATAAGAAGAACCCTTCTTCTAAGGGTCCCCCAAAGAACAAGGGCCTATCTGAGAATGTTCCTGCAACATCTAGAACCGTTGATCTAGCCTCCTTGATGGACATTAATGATGGACGATTGAGTATAATGCCAGTGGGACCTACAGGTCCAGTTGAAAGGAGGAGGATGACGGTTCTTTCGAAAATGTGGACTCCATCAAGCTTCTCCGTTGCGATGAGTAAGCAACCTGTTTCTGGTTCATGGAGGGGGTGGGCCCACTTCTCTCCGATTGTGACGTGTGGTGGATGATCCTCTACTGTATCTGGATCAACCCAATTGGAAGGCTCTTCTGGCCTTGATGCACGTTCCCCGGCCACAAGCCTCGCTCTGAATGATCGCCAATCGGCATTGGTTGAAGGTTTGTTGTCATCCTCCGGTGACGATGATCCGAGGTGGCAACCTATCATTTTAGGTTAACAACACAAACCCAGGTCACAAACCTTACCAACTTACCAAATTGATACAGAAGTCCCTCAATTGGTCCACATATCGGTGGATCTACATAGCAAAAATCAGTATGATTGGTGATTTCTAGCAGTTGGATTCGACCACTTTTTCATCTTGGGCTTCATGAACAGGCCTATGGGTTGGTTCCAAATCCAAATCCATGATACAAAAAAAAGTGCTCAAATCCAATGGCTATAAATCACCCATCACACTCATTTTTGGTGCAGGCCCATCAAGGTGTGGGCTGAACGTTCATGTGTCCGTGGACTCGAAACAGAGTATCGCGTGGCAATTTGAGCCTGAGGGACTTCTGTAATCATAGATTTTTCCGAGTAAAACTTCTATCACAGCTTTGTGACAGATGCTTCTGTAACAATGAAAATCACAGACCACGTGGCACACTCTTAGTGGACGATGACCGTATGGATGTTTGGTCAGTCCCACAGTGGACCTCTAAACCAAAAATCAGCCTGATTAGTGATTTCTAAGCGATTCGATTGAAGTTATTGTCATGGGTTGAATTTAACGGTAAGAATTCAAGCATTATTGAGCGTTATTTGGGTGCAAAGATCCAAAGGTTTTAAATCACTAATCAGACTGATTTTTGGATTAAGGTCCACTGAGGGACTGGACAAACATCCATACGGTCAGCGTCCACTAATAATGTGCCACATGGCCTGTGATTTTCATTGTGACAGAAGCATCTGTCAGAAGCTGTGAGAGAAGTTTTACTCGATTTTCCTTGAGTACATAGTTGGAGTCCCCATTTCCTCAACGACGTCTGTATGAGCCACGTGGAACACTCTTCGAGACCACTGACCGTATGGATGTTTGGCACTTTGGCTCCTCACTAGGCGAACCCACAAACCAAATATCAGTCAGGTGATTTCTATCCGTTGGATCTGAGTACCCCCCAAATAACGTGAATCCCACAGCTAAAAATCAACCCGTGAAAAAGACTCACATCAACGGTTGGAAATCACCAATCGGGCTGAGTCAAACATGCATACGGTCAGTGGTCGTGAGCCACGTGGCTCATACGACGTCATTGAGGAAAAGTGTACTCGCATAGCTGTAACATGCAAAAGATCCACCATTCAATTGGACCCACTAAAATGATATCCCCAAGCCAAAAATCATAACCATCGATCTACCCCTCATTCTTAAGGAAAAAACAAAAATCTATAGATGAATGTTGATAATCACAAAATTCACGTCAATCTGGACAAAAGGGGGCCCATCAAAAGGGCAAGAGAATGCCACATGTACGGCTAGAACTAAAACCAATTATGAATCTAAAATCATAAGAGAAGAGAAGAGAGTTGAAGCACTTACAAGTGAGAGAAGGGTATCTGTAAGGAAGTTGAATGAGCTGTTTGTTAAAGAAAGTGGGTTTTCTAGCTTTGATTGAAGGAGCTAGTTCTAGGGTTTTGGTGAAGGACTTGGGGCTGAGAAAACAAGCTTCCATGCTCATCATCATCTTCTTCTTTCTTCTCTCTCTGTCTCTCTCCTCCTCTTCTTCTTCTTCTTCTTCTTCTCCACTTTTATTTATTTTAATTTATAGAGAGAGATAAAGTTTGTGAAGGATGACATGATTTATATATGAAAAGATGGCTAAATGTAGACCACAAGCTGTTACCAACCCTACCCCTTCCATCATCTTGGATGGACATCTCTTTCTTTTAGCTTTTAGCTTTCATGTATGGGTCAATGGATAAAAATGTCTCACACGTGTCACATGTGGATATGCTCAAAGTAGGCTCCATCTTGATTAAAAGGCCTTTACACGTGGCACATCTGGATATGTCCAAAGTAGGCTTGTATGTGTGGACTTTGGTTTTAGTTCTTTTTGAAATTGGGTCTAATATTTTAGACCTAACGGTTACGTGGCATACCCTTAGCCACTGTTTTGTGTATCCTGTGGAGCACGAGAAAATGTCATTTGGGGCTTAGTTTAGGGCCTACTGACCTTATGGATGTTTGGATGACCTGTTGGTGGACCTACATACCAAAGATCAGCTTGATCGGTGATTTATATCAGTTTTTTTTTTTTGTAACATAATAATAAAAAAGCTCAAATTCAACGGTCAAAAACTATGTTATTAAAATACTAAATCCAACGGTTGTAAATCACTACTACAGTGATTTTTTATTTGTGGGTTCATCAAGAGGTGGACAAAATATTCATAAGGTCAGTGGGCCTTCCACGTGGCGTTTTGGAGAGGGGGCCATCAAACTTTGAAGTTCCCCGGGCCATTAAACACGGGGCAGTGGAGCACCGACTGAGTGTGAGTGATGGAGAAATAATTCGCTTGTCTCGGGTTCCTTCAAACTTTGAGAGTAAAACTTCTATCACACGAGTCCCCCTGCCAAAATGTCAGACACGTACCTCAAGGCCTAAACCCAACCCACGTTAACCCCTTGGTTAGTTGGGTAAGGGTGGTTAACAAAGGGTACGTGTCAAACATTTTGGGGTGGACCTTCAAAGTTTGAAGGACCCCGGGACCAGCGAATTTTTTTCTCGTGAGTGGGCTTGTTATGGACGTCCAATTTGGACTTATCCAATCTGGCAATGTCCAATCAACAGCTTGGCTTTTAGTGAGACTAATGTGTCTAAACCCGGACCAGTCATCGAATAGGTGCCGACAGGTTAGTTCTGGTTCTGATTCGAACCCGGTACCAGAACCAGTACCTGGTTTTCCAGATAAAAAAAAAAAAAAACGAAAGTTCAAATTTGCAGGTCAATGCTGGCTCAGGCAGCCAGGCTGTTTTGGGGACCAGTTCACTGGTTCAACTGGCATGTCCTGTTTTGGCTAATACACCTTATAAGTTGAATATCTTGGATTTGCAAAACAAAATCTCAATTGGGCTCACGTAGGAAAATGGTTTAGAAAACGGCAGTTATAACCAAAATAACGGTCAGTATAACGATAACACCCCAACCTCATTACGCTATTTTGAAAATAATGCTTAAATCTGAAAAAAAAAAAAAAAAAAACAACGGAATGTCCATTATAACGACCGTTATTTTAAAGAAATTTTTTTTTTATTAACATCGAAGTTTTCTTTTTAAATATAATAAAATATTAATGAGTCGGGCTCAGGGGACTCGTCTTTTCTAACTCGTCTCGGGAGTCGGGTGCTCGGCCGTGGATTCCGAGAATCCAACGATAGTTGATAGTGCTGAGCTGACATTCACTTTTTGCCAAAGCTCAACGACCATTGGATTATCGTAATCCAACGGCTGAGCACATGAGTCCCAAGACAAGTCAGAAAAGCCGAGCCGTGAACCTGAGCCACTCTTAATATTCTCACCCATTTTTAATCAGACATGACTGATGTGAGCTGTTATAACAGCCATAACGACAACGTTAAGCGACCGTTATACCGCTGTAATGCAAAGATTAAACACCAAAAACGGACAAGTGCTAATTTTAAGATAGTTTTGGGAACAACGGGAATGTATCGATGCTGTACTGAACAATTGTCGGAAACTCGCCCATTAAGCAAATTGAAGTCAACTTAGCCCAGTTCCAAGTGAATCAGAATGTAGAAAAGAGCAAGTAAAAACAGTATAGATTGAGTTTAACACAGCAGAAATTCCATAAAATTAGCAATTTTTTAGATGATGTCTTGTAACAAATAAAATCAGTCAAAATTCTCCAAAAACAATAATGGATGTATGCAGGTTTCTTTCTAAACAGAACTTTGCATAATCCCAGGAGACTAGAATTTCATGTTGAGAACCTTACCTAATGGCTGATACATTGTAGGAGGCTTGTCATATTTATGAGGATTGCTTTCCTTAGGGATTGATTCCTCCCGAAGTGCTGCTAAAGCTGCTCTTCTCCTAAGCTTGCGCTCTCTCCTCTTCCTCAGCTGATCCTCAATGGCTGCTTTAGTTTTCTCAGCCAGCTCAGCTTTGCTTACGACCTGCCCCACGAAAAACCTGAGTTCCTCGTTTTCCGCCATTGCGGCTTCCAGCTCTTTCTTCAAAGCTTCCAATTCACGCCCAGATGCAATTAAATGTGATAAATCTTCAGGTGGTGCAACTACAACTTGATCTGCTTTATCAGCCTTGCTTATCAAGGACGTGTATTCCTTCATTGGAATTGTGATCTGGGAATCAGTGTCATCACTTCTCTCTTCTGCTTCGATTTTTGAGTCCTCAACTTGGGGCTGTTCTAGATCTTGAGTCGAGTCTGCAAATTGGGAATCGACAGGGTCGAGGCTTCCAGTTTCTTCTTCTGCTTCTGTTTTCTTCTCTGCTGCTTGTTTCAACCTTTGAGTCTCCTTCTTGGCTTCCTGTGCTTCTTTTGCTAGTTGTTGCACAGCAAGGTATAGCCCTGACTTAATGCTCCATACCCTTGCTTCAGCAGCCTCTGCTGCTGCAATCTTTGACCTCCCTTTATGCAGCTCTGATTTCAGCATGGCAATTTCGACCTGTGCTTCATTCTCTCTCCCCCTGACCTCGTCCATCTCGCTTTTCACCTTCTGTATCTCGCCTGAAAACATCTCAACCTCACGACTCAAATGGCTAAGCTCTTCTTTTGCATTTTTAAGTTCTAACTGTAACTGCTTCATCTCTGTTTCCATTGATTCAACGTAGATTGCTTGATCAGAGTTTGCTCTTTCCATCCGCTCCAGCTCTGATTTTAGCTGGTTTAAGTCATCAATAGCATCAGAAGCAGCTTGTGCAGATGAAGTATGTAACTCTTTCATGTGCTCGAGTTCTACTTGTACTGAATCAACAAATTGGGTCTTGGACAAAAGCTGATTCTCCAAATCCTGCATCATGTCTATTTGTTTTCTCATCTCTTCTAATTGCTCTTGTGCTTGAACTGCTTCTGATGTGGCCATCTGTATCTCAGCATCCTTCTCCAGTAAGATTGTGGAATTCTCTTTCTCTGCTTCAATTGCATCCAGCTTTGAGAGGCGAATAGCTTCATTGAGCTCTGATATGTGCTTAAGAAGCTCCTCGGTCTTTCCCTTCTCCATGTCAGAAGTAGTTTCCAACAGCTCAGCCTGTTTCATGGCAGCAAGTTTAGATTCCTCAGCAGTAGCAAGTTCTGCTCTTGTATTAAGCAGCTCTTCTTGGGTGGCCTTCAATTTGTTTACTGCATGGAGAAACTGCTCTTGAACCTTTCCAGATTCCAATAGTTGATCTAAGATCTCATTGGTCTTGGTTTCGAGCTCATCAACCCGGGTTCTAGCTTCAATGCATTCTTCAATGTATTGGTCTCTCTCAGCCTCAGAGTTCTTCAGCTGGGTAGACAGTTTGTCAACTATTTTCTGGTAGAGTTCTAGCCTGAGAAGAGCTTGCTTGAAGGCAGATTCTTTTACTTCCAGTTGCACCTTATAGTTGGCTAAGTCCTTTAGCATGAGGTCAAACTGTTTCTCCTTCTCTGACTCTTGCTTGCCCTAGAAATAATCAAGAACCTTAGGCATGCCATTTATCGAAGGGGGAAATCTATAGTCTGTGTACTAAATTCAGATCACCCAGATCACCTAAAGACAAAGCTGGATTCTGATCCAACCAAGCATCTTAAATTACATTTTTAGACCTGTTTAAGAAATCTTACCTCGACGCCTGTTGACCGGTACTTTCTCTGATCATTTTTCTCCCCAAATAAAGAAAGTGCAGCTTGTACTGATTCAATTGATTTTGTATCGATCTCACCCATATCCTGCTCACAGAAACGCCAGTGTGCCTTATGGAAACAAGATGTACACTTATAAACTCTAAACAGCGGTCTGAAACACATGCAAGTTCAGTTCAGGGCATAATACAGATTTTAACCAGTATTTTGAAAACAGAACCGGTCAGCAAACCAGAGAAATGGCCAGGCACCGGTTCACCAGCTCAACTGCAGGGTCAACCTGGCAGAACCATGACATCATATGACGTCAAACATAAAATAAAAACAAAAGAAAGACCAGTTTGAACGGTTATGTAAAACAGTTTTCCGATTCAAGTGGCCAATTCAAATGATTTTAATGATTTAAGAGCGGTTTTTGAGTAAAATTTCAGGTCAATGTTGACCTGGGCCAGATTTGGGACAGGTTCAACAGTTGAACTGGTCGGTGCACTCTGATTTTCAAAAACACTGCCTTTAACACAGCAATTTACAAAGCATCACGATTGATGACAAACCAGATGACTTGTTTTCATTGGTTTCATTAAATAAAAAAACGGTGTGAATACATACTGGAAAAATTCATCGTATGCTAACAGATCTCTAAAAAACTATATGGAGAGTAGGAATAAACCATAATAAGAAAAGAATAAGAGACATTGGACTCCCCATAGCAAAAAGGTTATTTTTGCAATGGATCTGTAGGACTTGGATGGCCTCAGTTCTATGCCCTAACATGCTGGTGATCACAAAGTTACATGCCAAATATAAATAATGGATTGATGTCAGATTGGTTCGGATTGCATTGGATCTGTAGGACTTGGATGGCATCAGTTCTATGCCCTAAATACTGGTGACCACTAAATTATATGCCAAATATAAATGCCTTCAACGGATTGATGTTAGTTTGGAGCCTCTAAAGATTATATCAGTACGGACTGCATTTCAGACCATTTTGGAGATTATGTAATCAAGTAAAACAGCTGACGGTCCATGATTGAGACATCTACATTGGAGATGATCCACTTGAACAAAATTCACTGATAACTATTGGAACAATTATCTACTAATTCCAATTGCCATGAACTAACAAAAGAACCTGCTGTTCAATTATATATCTAACCCTACTTCAAGTATTTAAACCACTTATTACCAAACCAACAGTGACTCTTCATACTACTTACTCTTAAAATTCCTACATACATTACACTCCAAAAAAACATCTAATTTAAACATTTAAATAACATTTATTCCCTAATTGCCTCTACCTTGTAGTTGCAAATTAGCACTTCTATTTAAGTAGTTAGACCATCAATTAGCCAAATGGCGCATCGTCCCAGCTAGCTTTAAACACATGCACGTGCACATTACACGCATACACAGAGTGGAAGACTTGGGTGAGGATGTCTGCACATCCAAACTCTATCTCGAACATCCTGTTTTGTACATGTGGTGCATATGCAGGAAGGTAAACCCATCTAGGAAATCTCTCCTATGTCATAATAGAACCAATTAGTGAACCTAAACATCTAATTCATAGACCTTCTTCTGGACAGTTATTGCAAATGAGATGTTATTCATCAAATGGTCAGGATCATCTGATCAAGTCAATTTCTCGAGTACATGATCTCCCAGACGAAACCCATCAAATGGCGAGTCCCGAGCCCTATGCATGAGTGACATGTATGTAATAGGAGGTCAGACGTGCAGACATCTCTTTTTTTTTATAGGTACACGCGTAGATATCTTGAGGTATCCCTCATTCACACACATCAGTATCCTGTATTATATGTTTTTTTTCTTGCGAATGAATGAGAAAATTAACCAGTAATTCTTGCATTAGATCTCAATCCTATATATGGAGCTCTATCCCCCGACACCCTTGCATCTTTTTTTCTTTATTAATAATTCTGTCGTTCGTCGAAAAAACAAGTGCTGCTAGAATTTCCATATGAAAATTAGGTATTTCAGATAAAAACAAACTTAAGGTTGGTCTGTCAACTGGACCCAAAAATGAGATTTTAATGGTCCAGGGCGACTTCAGAGGTCCAAATATTAGGAGAAACACAAAATAGATCTTAAACTGTTATCAAGTATCCGAAATTAAGAGAATAAACAAAAACACAACAACCGTAACATGAAATTTCTTTCTTACACTTGCGAAATAATCAAAATGTTTCATTGAATTGCATGTTAATAATTTCCACCAAAAATAGGGGAAATGTAACATTGAAGACAGAAAAATAGAGCAATGTAGTTCGGTTTTGCAAGAATACCAACCAAGCTGGATACGAGAAACAATT
The DNA here is from genome assembly GCA_035048495.1 of Euptelea pleiosperma. Taxonomy (NCBI): domain Eukaryota; kingdom Viridiplantae; phylum Streptophyta; class Magnoliopsida; order Ranunculales; family Eupteleaceae; genus Euptelea; species Euptelea pleiosperma. The sequence goes on along the minus strand of CM068550.1, from coordinate 10,958,141 downwards.
GATTTCTCACCTGAAGTTGCTGGAAACCGGATTCCCCGCGAAAATAAATGCCGGAGGTAATGATCCTGTACCCTAGCAAATTCCTACTTAAATTCAACATCCAAGAGAAAAAAACACAAAACAAAACTGAAAAGGATAAATTCCTTACTTGAAGTTGGCCGGAAACCGTATTTTCGGCGAAAACAAGATCCGAAGCAGAGGATCCGATCTGCAACAAGCTCAAATGGAAAAGAAATCGATGTAAACCCGTTCTAATTGAGAATGAAAAAGAAAATCAGTAGAAATGATGACGAAGACGAAAATGGGACAAGTATCAGACCTGAAGACGCAAGAAGCAACTAAATTCGGGCGAAAGCAGGAGGGAAAGCAGAGAAAATCTGATCCGCAACGAGGTCGACTGAAGCTTCATTGAAGAAAGCATCCTCTCTCTCCACTTGTTTTGGAGGATTCGAAGAGCGGAATTCGTCGCAATCGAAGTCTCCAGAGTTGCAGATAATGATCGATCTGGCAGAACTTTGAAGAGATCGACAACCTAAAATCGGTACGTTTTGATTTTTGTCTTTCACGGAAACAGTTTGGTTTTCGTACATTCGCCGGCGTGCTCTTTTTCTTTCTTGACGCATTGTGCGCATTTTAGAAAGACAGGGACTTGCGGGGGCTAATGCTCACAGAGTCCCTCAATTACCACGTAGTACAGTCTTTTGGGCCTACTGGGTATATGAATGTTTGGCCCACGGTTGACCAACGAACCAAAAAATTCACCGTGATTGGTGATTTTCTAGCAGTTGGATCGTGGGCTTCATGAACAGGCCCGTGGTTTGGTTCGAAGCCCATGATGAAAAAGGGTTCAAATCCAATGGCTAGAAATCACCAATCACACTGATATTTGGTGTGTAGGTACACTAAGCTGTGGGCCTAACGTTCATGGGTCAGTGGGCTCGAAAGAGTGTGCCATGTGGGTCCATATGATAATTATGATTAGATTGGAGAATATTCTAGAAAGTGCCGTCCCACATCCAGAGGAATTGATGTACGGCCATGGATCAGCGTGACGCTGTTAAGCATACCGAAAAGTGACATGCGCGTTACCAACGCGCTTTCTACACACGCGCCTACCCATCTTTACCTATCTTCGATACTCCGCTGTTGTTTCTGCTTGCGATCTCCTCTACCTTACCATCAATGGAAGTGGAGCTGTTAAAAGCCGCTTCTCCTGGCATTTCAATCCCTCATGTTTTCAAATCTTCAAGTCCCAATTCCCTTTTCGCCATCCAAACCAAGCAAAATCTGAGCTTTAGACTAGCCCAATCAGGTTTAGCAAGAAAAAGCTTTCAAATCGTCCGAGCTTCTGCAACTTCTCCTGCTGGGTATGGAAATTTCCATTTTCCCTTCTTGATTATCTTGTCTTGATTTGATTTTCTCTGTTCTTGCTTGAAACTATTGATGGGTATTCGAGAGTTCAGTCATTAATACTCCCAAAAAGGGTTTTTTCGATTCATTTTTTGAATTTTTAGATGGTGTATGATGCAACAATTGCTTGAAATTCTTACATCCATTGTTATTCATAGTGAAATGTCTTGCCTTTTTGGGCCGGTTCGTTATATTTCTGAAAGTTTCTGGGAATTGGGTATCTTTATAATTGCAGAAAATTAATGAAAGATTGGTTGGAGATTACAGTGTTTACACAATCGAAGTTCTGGGCTTGTTGAAATTTTCTTTCTTATGCATTTCTGTGTTTATTCTTTTTTCCTTTTTTTTTTCTGGGGCAAATGCACTTCTTTTAGTTCCCTCTCTCTATGTGTGTGGCTTTTTCTGCATTGGATTTCTTGAATTTCACCCATATGTATTGGTTATAAAAATGTGTATACGCCGACCACTTGGATCTACATACAAACATAAGATTCTATGATGAAAGAAATACATAAAGAAAATGGAAGTAGAATGCATTTATACTATTCACACATGCATACATAAATTTGTGCATGGAAGTTTGTATTGCGATAGCTTGTATATTCTGATCAACAAGGAAAAATGAAGAATGGATCTGAAGGGCAATTGGATAGTGATCTTTGTGATAACTTCGTTGAAAACTTGATACAGTTTGTGGATGGAAATTGGACGGTGATATTTGTGGTAACGTCAGGGTTCGTGGTTCCAATCAAAAAAAAAAAAAAGTCGATTGCCTACATAAATACATGTGCATGCATGCATGTTTGTATACTTGTGTGCATTCATACATCATACACAAAAAATGTAATATGTGTTCGGTTAAAAACAATAACTCCGAGCATGTGTGTGTATACATACACACTTATGTATGTGTACACATGCTCATGATTGCCCTTTATAACACACCCACATACATGGAACCATGTTCAGAGAGCAGAAAAGCGACAATACATGCTTGGATGAATTCAAGCTTACATACTACTTACGGATACACAAGTATAAATATGCGCCGCACAACACAACTTGTACACACCCATACATAATTGTATAGATAGTAATAAACATAAAAGTTAAAATGTGCATAACTTCATGCATGCGTATACATGAAAGTGGGTATGCTGCAATTGAATCCTAACCCTGAGGTTAGCATAAAAAGCACATCCAATGGAGATACAGGCTCAGCCCTCTATGCACACATGTATCCACGCGCATGCTTAGGAGCATACTTATTTTCACATGAGCATGTTTTCACATCAAAAGTTTCTAATCATTATCTTCAGCCTTGCAGTCTTGGTAGACCACGCTCTGACATCAGGCTTTCTATGTATATAGATTGGAGAAGAAGAGAAGGGTGGATGAGAGTAAAAGCTTGACCTTGGACAGTATAAGAAACTCTTTAATCCGCCAAGAAGATAGCATAATATTTGGCCTTTTGGAGAGGGCTCAGTATTGTTACAATGCTGACACATATGATCATAATGCATTTTCCATGGATGAATTCCATGGCTCTTTGGTTGAGTACATGGTCAAGGAAACCGAAAAGCTTCATGCACAGGTAAATCAAACCTCTGAAAGAAAAACATAAAAGAAAGAAGAAGAAGATCGATATCATTGCGGGTTTGTTGATTGGCTTTCTATTGCAAGTTAGGTGGGCAGATACAAGAGTCCTGATGAACATCCTTTCTTTCCCGAAGACTTGCCTGAACCGATGTTGCCACCTCTAGAATATCCACAGGTAAGATATATAAGTACATGAATTGGAATGATTACTTTAATGATTTGAGTTCAGTGTTTACTTGATCACTTGCCAAACCGAGTCTAATTAACCACATTTTTTAATTGATCAATTGGGTTTGTTGGTTCTGCATGCATATTGGTGGTTGGACTGAAACTTTAATGCAATAGGCACAGGGTAAACACAGGGGTGAGTAGACTCAGTGAGGAACCAGGTTGAATTTTTTCCTACAAGTTTATTGAGCTTTGGACTGACTTGACTCGGCTAGAAACCAGGAAAACTGGTCCAAAGCCAATAAATGACTGAAAAATCAGTTGAAACTTGAAAGACTTGGGGAAAACTTATCCAAAACTTTCTTGAAAGTTGAGGCCCAAAGAAAATTGATCAAGTGATTTGACTTGAGACCAGTTGATTCATCAAATCTCTAGTTCCTGGTCCTCAACATAAAGAATTTTGATTTTTTACAAGTCTACCTTAACCAAATCATTTTCCAGTTGATTCAATATGATTGGGTGTTTTCATTTTTTCGCCTGTGATTATGTTACTATCAACGTTGCTGCTGAATTATTGCTTCGGCACGCCTGTTCTAACTTGTTCTTGGACTTTTGATTTCCGATTAGGTTTTGCATCCTATTGCCAATTCTATAAATATAAACAAAAAGGTCTGGGATATGTACTTTAGTGATCTTCTTCCAAGATTGGTTAAAGAAGGAGATGATGGTAATTGCGGATCAACTGCTGTTTGCGACACAATTTGCCTTCAGGTCTGCATTTTAATCAGTTCTTTTCACATATTTATCCAATTTTAAATTTAGACATTTAGATTCGGAAGAATGCTACTGTGATAGTAAAAAAAATTAGGTTATCTGGTTGATTTTGTCTTATATCCCTCAATGAGTTTGTAGGTGCTTTGCCCTAAGTTGCATTCATGTTCCATTCTTTGGTTTTGTTTTTAATTACGCGGGTCAGTTGTGTAAGTTGCCATGTTCTTTGGGTTTTCTGAATTTTATTTTATTTAACAAAAGATGTTTTCAGTATTATCTTCAATGGTATCTCCACAGGAGGTCATGGAGATGCTTGTCGTGGCTCTTGAATATCTAGGCAGCTCGTTTAGGCTCCTCCCTGTACTACCGAAGGGGAAGCAAGCAACATGTCAAATTTCCTTCAAGAAGGAAGCTATAAGAGAGTAAAGCCAACAATTGAACATGTCTAGGTTAAAATCTATGGAAAGGAGACAACCTAAAGTGGTTCACATGGACATTTTTCCAAATTCCGCTCTAGTCTGACGTGAAAGTAAAGCTAAAGACTCTCTAGACATCCAAAGTTACTATTCTGACTTACTGAAAGAACAAATTCTTTGAGTAAAGCCTTAGGAGAGTAAGACCAACAATTGAACATGTCTAGGTTAAAATCCATGGAAAGGAGACAAAATAGTGGTTCACATGGACATTTTTCCAAATTCCGCTCTAGTTTGACGTGAAAGTGAAGCTAAAGACTCTCTAAATATCCCAAGTTGCTATTCTGACTTACTAAGAAATCACTCCTCATGTGACTCAAGCGTTCGTAAATACATTAGCTAACCGATGTTCTAACTTCACCATTTTCAAATTTCATTCTAATGAAGTGGCAATCAACTTCAATGTGCTTAGTCCTCTCATGAAAAACAATAATAAAAACAATATGGACAGCTGCTTGAGTATCACAAAATTGATGAATAAGGAGATCAACTGCAAATCCTATCTCTTGGAGAAGATTTTTCAACCATGTCAACTCACAAGTAGTGTGAGCCACAGCCTGCTACTCAACTTTTGCACTAGAACTGGCTATAAAACCTTCTAAATTGGTCGACTGGTACTTTCTTTGATTGATGATATACCTAATATCAATCCACTACACTTTGTTTCTTACTTCGCCACGTCATAAGGTTCCCACCAAGGAATGTGCAGTATCTTGTGGTCGATCTCCTATCAGATGGATAAGCCAACCCAATTAGCATTTGCATAGCCGGTAACACGTACATGACCATGCGTCTAGTATGAGAAACCATGGCCAGGAGCTCTCTTGAGATATCTCAGAACACGAATCACAACTTCTTAATGTGCGACCTGAGGCTCTTGCATAAATTGACTTACCAAACTAATAATGGAAGAAATATCCGGTGTAGTGATGGTGAGGTAATCAAGCTTGTCAACCAGCCTCCGATAACTTCCAGGATTATCAAACGGTTCTGATGCAGGACATTTAACCAATACTCCCCAAAAGCTGCGACTGTTGGTAGCGTGAGATTAAATTCCTTTATCTCATAGGATCTATCTAGGTTTTTGGTCGACACGACCCCTCGTGGGCCCATATCACATAGGCCACCCCACCCCGAGTGTGCCCCATTTTACTAAGGCTGCCCCACTCGAGCCCGGTGTGAAAATGCCCCTGCATTAATCACCCCCGATGAGGAGACTCGAACACGAGACCTCCTGCTCTTATACCACTTTGATGCAGGACATTTAACCAATACTCCCCAAAAGCCGCGACTGTTGGTAGCGTGAGATTAAATTCCTTTATCTCATAGGATCTATCTAGGTTCTCGGTCGACATGACCCCTCGTGGGCCCATATCACATAGGCCACCCCACCCCGAGTGTGTCCCATTTTACATAGGCTGCCCCACTCAAGCCCGGTGTGAAAATTCCCCTGCATTAGGTTCTCCCTGATGTGGACACTATGCGGTATTTTCTGGTTGTCTAGAAGAACATGGTAGTTCAGATGGTTAGGATCAAGGAAATAAATTTTGGTTTCGAGGTTATTTCAACTAGCCCGTAAATGGAATTATTTCAACCAGTGTGGAAATAATATATTTTTCGTGGAAATGATGGAAATAATGTAGAAATAACAAAAATATTGTGGAAATGTTTGTAAAAAGTTTGGGAAATGATAAAATAAGCATAAAAACACACTCATAAGCTATCGAATCATAATATATAACTATATGTGTATTGAAATGAATGATCATAGCAGTCTAATATGTTGAGGCAGGTATCTGATAATCAGTCAAGGTATTATTGAATTAGATAATTATATTTAATTGTTAATTATAAAAAGTAATAAATCAAGGTATTAATGAATCCTTATTCCCTTACATTGATGTCATGATATTATGCATAGTTTTAGAAAACATATTTACTATTAACTTATAACATTTACTTAATTTATTGAATGTTTAAATATTTTTTTTGAAAAAAATTAACCCAACCAACTTGTAGAACAGGCTAAGTTATGCAAGATATAATCATTTTATGCACACTCATGATGTTTAGGGTAAAAACAAACAAAATTGGGGTTTTATCGAAATTTCAAATCTTCATCCTAAATGATCTTCAATCCATGCACAAATCCAATGTTAATGCATCATAGATTTGATGCATTTACACTTAGTTTATCTATTTGTAGCGAGAAACGATAGCAAGAAATTTTATACTGAAGTACATTTTGAATTTAAAAAAAGGGCTTTTTTGCTTTACCCCCTTACTTTATTGATGCAATTTGCATCTCACCCAATGTTTTCAAAATATTTGTGTCTCACCCTTTGACCATGGTCAACGTCATTGACCATAGACGGTCTTCGGATGGACATCCCAATATTTTTTAAATGACTATAATGACCTTGGGTGAGATGCAAATGTTTTAAAAACATTGGGTGCGATGCAAATTGCATCAATAAAGTAAGGGGGACAACCAAAAGATCTTTTTTTTCGAGGATTTTTTTTTTGTTTTGTTTTGAGGATTGTGAGCTCAAAATCTTTCTTCATTTACTTTTGGCCCAACCGTAGGTGGACCTACATACCAAAAATTAATTTGATTGTTAATTTTTAAGCATTGGATTAGAGTCGTTTTCCTTGGTTGATTTTATCCGTAGAATTTGAGCATTATTTGGGGTACAAAGATCCAATGGTTTGAAATCACTAATCAGGGCTGATATTTGGTATTTGCTTGTCCCCCTTACTTTATCGATGCAATTTGCATCGCACCCAATGTTTTTAAAATATTTGCATCTCACCCAAGGTCTTTATAGTCATTTAAAAAATATTGGGATGTCCATCCGAAGACCGTCAATGGTCAAAGGGTGAGACGCAAATATTTTAAAAACATTGGGTGAGATGCAAATTGCATCAATAAAGTAAGGGGGTAAAGCAAAAAAGCCCTAAAAAAAACTCCAAAACGGGATTCGATTCGTCCTCACAATGAATCCACGGACCAATAAATCTACAATGGATTGGTCTTTTTTTAATAAAAATAATATATATGAAAAAAGGTTAAATGGATGTTTCCTACCTTCAATCGAAATGTTTCCATACATGTTGAAACATTTTGACCGAAATCATACACATTTACACTGTCAATTAATCAAAATTTATTGCGTGAAATATCTCTACATTTGTCAAAACATTTCGTGAAATTTAACATTTTTCATGTATTTATTCTTTCATGTCGATAACCTAGAAAATGGAAATATATTTCGATAATTTCGCGAAATTTGTAGGATGTCTCCCATATAGGACTTAATGGGTGGTTGTTCTCATTCCATATGTGTGTACCTATAAACTAAAATATTATATTATAATGCATGTGTATGGACTTGTCTATTTGTCATGCTTTTTAAAGGCGCCATGTCAGACTCCTCATCCATGTCTTACAGCGACACGTGTCGTGTCCTTGTTACATGGGTGTGTACTGTGTGTGGCTATTCCATCTGTGGACCGTATTCACAGTTCACCAAATGGGTGCTTTATTATATTCCCGCCTTTCCTATTTGTTGTATTTTATCATCTAATATTTCTGTAGCAATACATCTTCCGGTCTTACAGTACATTAGTGAGAATGTGTCAGATTTAGGATTTTTCATCGTCATTGTGGCCGACACTTAGCACGTGGTCGTGCCAATTTACGTGGCCCAAATCAATACAGTTGAGCTTCTAATTACCTGCAGCACCAGTTAAACTTTGACTACTGTGGTGTTTTGTGTGTGTGTGAGGCTTTTAATTTGGTGAAAATTACCTCTTATTTGCTGCCTGACTTCTATTTTTTCTTCATTATGACTGCAGGGGCTTTCAAAGAGAATCCATTATGGTAAATTTGTAGCGGAGGCAAAATTTCAAGCTTCGCCTGCCGTATATGACGTGGCCATTAGAGCACAAGTATACTTTCTATCCTGGAAGTGTTGTGGTTCAGTTTTTCTTTTTTTCCTTCTCAATTGTCATGGATTTTCATACCGTTCCACAATTTTTTTTCAAAAGAAACGAAATGCTTTCCTCTTATCATGGTAGGTTTTGCAGGACCGGGCACAATTGCTGCATTTGTTAACATACGAAACGGTGGAAGCAGCAATCAAGAAAAGAGTAGACATGAAGGCCAGAACCTTTGGGCAGGAGGTAAGTGTTAATGAAGAGAATGATGAAGTTGATCCAGTATACAAAATCAGGCCAAGCCTAGTTGCCGATCTGTATGGAGACTGGATCATGCCTTTGACAAAGGAAGTTCAAGTCGAATACTTACTGAGAAGGTTGGATTGAACAAAGAACACTTACTCATTTATGACTCCCCACGTAAGATTAAGGATGGAAGAAAAACAGTGAATCCAAATTGGAGGCTTCACTGACAGTAACTTGTGGATGCCGATTTTGATATATAAGATGCTCAAGCTATATTTTATTATTTTAAAGTAATACAGCAGGTTTCCATCTATTTTGTCTCGATGTCGAAAATAGTGGCTTACAAGCATGGTTTAAAATCGTGTTTGGAGGATTGTCTCAGTCAAGTGAAAAACCAAAACAAACTCCGAAATGAAACAAAACATTTCCGAGATATTGAAAAAACTCCGAAATGAAACAAAACATTTCCGAGATATTGAAAAGATGGGGAGTTGAAACATTTTCATCCAATCCGAAATGTCATGTCTTGGTTTGTATCACCGAAACTTTACGAAACAATCCGAAATGAACCGAAACAAGCAGATTTATATAAGTTTCGTTTCGGTTCAACTCGATTCTTTAATTGGAGACCATCTTAAACTGAGCCTGTTAGACAGAAGGTTTCATGGGTGACTGAATTCTCAAGAGGAAAAATGTTTCTCGGAGTCACCCCAGAACTCTTCAATGTATATGTGGGCTTATCTTTCATGTGGCAGCGGAGGTGGCAGGCCGAATGGGGTCAATGTGTTTTGCCACCTCTGCTTCTTCCCATGTGGGAAGTTTCAGTCAAATAGAACGCCGCCAGATGGCAAAAAGGGGGCATTTTTATGTTACCTTTTATCTATTTTCAAAATATTGATCTATAGTTGATTCTGTAACAGATATATAGGAATTGCTAGTTATACTTCGTCCGCAATTGGTCGTGTGAACCAAAAACCTATTAATAGATGGGTCGGGCTCAGGGGACCCCCTTTTTTCTGACCCCTCTCGTGTGCTCGGCCGAATCCAATTGGGGTTGTCAGCGCCGAGCTAGCATCACTTTTTCACTTTTTGGGGCGCTGATAATCACCGTTGGACAAGAGCACTGTCTCTCGAAAGGGGCATTTATCAGAAGATTGGCCCCACCAGCCCTCTGCATGATGAGAAAACCACCTCATGTAGATTGATGGATAGGGAGTAGATGTCAATTATACTTTCAGTGCACTCCATGTTTCTATCCTGAGAAAATATTTGCTGCTGCTAGGCTGCTTGGCTCCGTATGGTACTGATCAACAAAATGTTTTACAGAAAAATGATTTCTACATTAGAAGGGTGTTGATACAGAAAAAGTTTTACTACGTTTGCATGCAAAAATCATTTCTAGAAAACTTATTCCGGCCACCATGTGGACCAAACCATACCGACCCTTCGAAAAAGACTGCGTTGTGACTTTAGGCTTTGGAGCTGGCGGAAACCCGCCCAACCATGTCCATGTATAATTATGTTAAATCCAAGTAAACCTTCACTGATTGTAGCCAATATGAGCCACGTGGCACATTCTTAAGAGGACACTGACAGTATGGATGTTTGACCAATCATTAAGTGGACCTACAAACCATAAATCAGCCTGATTAGTAATGCTCAAATTCCTACGGTTAAAATCAACCACCCATGAAAATAACTTCAATCCAACGCTTAGAAATCACTGATCAGGTTTATTTTTGGTTGTAGGTCAAACTAGAGATTGGTCAAACATCCATACCGTTAGTGTCCTCTTAAGAATGTGCCACGTGGCTCATATTGGCTACAATCAGCGATGTCGCTGACTGGACGTTTCAGCGCAGGCTTACTCATTAAATCCTGTTCACCACAATTATTAAAGTGTGATGGGCTGTCTTTGTCTCTTCTTATCTTACAAAAACAAACATCTTTTGGCTTTTGTTTGTGTTTGAAGATTTAAGCACAAGTTCATGGATCTAAGTAAGATTACATGAATGGGAAATTATTTTTTCAGTAAGCTTTTTATCTCTTCCAGACAAAGTTTTTTACATGTTGACAAAAATAACCGTCTAATAAAAGTATCCATATTTGTCTTTCTAGGGACATTTCTATCAACATGTGAATTTTTTTAAACTGGAATAGGTAAAAAGCTCACTGGAAAATACCGGCCGTTATTTTCTGAGCGTTAAAACAGTACACAACATAATGGGGGAGGTCTGAATCGTTATAACATCCGTTTTTTAAACCATGATTGACACACATTTTGTTTTTCTGATGGACAGTGTTACTATCATCTCTAGTGTCCATCGGCAGTCACCATATAACGGTTGAGATATATCTTACGCGGTAATGTTAGTATCGGTCTTAGGATGATACTGTAGCATGTCGTCCCATTCCATAAGTTCAAGTTGAAATTCGGATTGAAAAATTTTCACCTGGCAATATCACTTATGTAAATGCATTTAATGGCCTGGCTATATCAAAAACACGCATGGCGAAATCAAAATGCCCCAAGTTGATCATCACACAAATTTCAAAGAACATCCAATGGTTTAGGGACGATACTAAAACTTGGGTTGGGGTGAGTCGGTGAGAGACAGTGGGATGTCTGTCTCTGGCTGCTACATTCGAGAGAGAGAGAGTGTTAAGTAAAGAAGAGCTCTTCTTCTCTTTCAGAGGGAAGAGAGGAGAGGAGACCAAAATGGATAAAGCTCTAACAAAAGTGGGGAGCTTTTGGATCTCGAAGAGAGCCAAGGAGGAGATCTCCAACATTAGTGAAGACCTCACTGTTAGTTCATTTTTTTTTATTTTTTTTTAAATTTCCTTCTCTCTCTCTTCGATGCCTTTTTGTTTGCTACTTTGTTGCATTGCTCATGGTTCCATTCATATTCATCAGTTTTCTGCCTCCTCTGAGGGTTTTTTGATAGTTTTGATCTCGATATGGTGTAATGCTGCTTGATTGAAGACACCCCAGTTGACGATTTTCAGTTAGTTTTGTGTTGGCTCTCCAAAATTACTTGTGGAATGCAAGATATTCATTATCGAATAAAATGGGAGGTGGGTTTTGATGCAAATGAAAAAAGGTTAATGGGGTTGATAGGTTTGTGTCTCAGCCTCTCAGGTCTTTTGGTTAATCCTTTTGGAATGACTAGGTGGATTGTTCTCTGTTATTTTGTGTTGGTTATCCACATGACTTGAGGAATGCAAGATTTCTTCTAGCATAGGAAGAGAATAAAGAAACTGAATATTGATTGTAATATGTGCCTTTCTGTTCTTTTTTACCTCGTTTTCTTGTATTGCTGCTTGATTCAACACAATCTACTTTGATAAGTTTTTCAGTTAATTATGTACTGGTATTCTGAAATGAATAGCCAAATTTTGGACATGAATTAGAAAATAAATCAGTTTCAATAGAATTATGTGGCATAAGTTATATGGTTTTCAGGGTATGCTTTGATTATTTGTTCTGTTTTGTTCTTCCCGATCTTCCCCATCTCAATTTTGCGTAATTCCATGTGATTCGACAGAACTCCAGTTGATGATTTTCAGTTGACTCGTAGTTTTTTAAAATTTTGACCTGTGTAATGCAAGATGCTTCAAAAAATTGAAAAAAAGGAGAGAAATGGGTTGTAAATGAAAATTGCAGAGATTGATGATGCTTAGATTCCTTAGCTGAGCTAAATTTTTGTTCTTGTTGCTCTCAAATTGATACGGGAATTTAATTTAGATGGACGGTTATATGCAAGTTCTTACCATGAACAATTACTTTCTTGCCTCTATAGTCATTAAATGGCTTACTTGGCTTGGATGATCTGATGGAAAATAAAATTGCGAAATCCGAGCTTCTGATCACGTAAATTATAGGACCTGTGAAAGCTTCTCATGATAAACAGTATGATAGGCCTTGGGGATATTGTATAATAATTGTATGGATCCCTACTATACAAGTGGTACACATGCTCATACATCCAGATTGTTCAATTCTTCTGTATTTCTTTTTATGGTATTCTTGTGTTGAAAAATCAATTAACATGCTTGTGTGTTGGTTTGAGACTGGTTTTTCTAGGATTGTCTTCCACACACATAACAACAGCAGGAAAGTGCAAGGCACTTGATCTTATAGTTCTTTGGTTCTTCCTTAACCTTAAGAGAAGAAACCTATGTTACTATGCCATGAACATGCAGACACATAAAACCGATATGTTAGATATACTCATATATAACACCAATTTTGGGTTGTTTGGATGACATAGCAAGAACGTATGTATAATAATTGACAGCATTGCCCAGTACATCAAGGTTGTGACCCACAATACGCTAACAAATACAAACATTTCAATAATTAAACTCGTTAACATCCTTCAACTCTTTAAATGTGCATTTTACTAGTAAATTAGATAACCAACTGTAACAGCTATGTTACCCATGAGCACGGTTAACAGTTATCAAACTTTATGGTTTCCCTATAATAGGAGTCCAACAATATAAGAGTCCAATATAACTACAATAAAACATTTTACTAAGATAAATGGATAAAGATAGCTAGCTTGTTGAATAACATAGAGCAATAGGTCCATTTATGGCTGTCAATGGATTGAGTTCGAGTCAGATCAATGCCGGTCAGGTACCAATTTGATAAGAAAATAAACCGATCTAGCGAGAGATCGGATCACCTAGACATGATCCAATACCGATCCTGTAGAAGGTGTAGATTCTGATCCGATCAAATCCAATCCACAAAATTAAAGAAAATTTTTATGGTTTCCCTATGATAATTGTTGGTATATTTATTAAGTATAGACGTGCGTGTAGTGGTATTTCTGTCATTTCTTATTTATTTTCCGTCTTTTCTTATTATTGGCTCTTGGGAGAGCATATTTGTAATTTGTGTCAAATCAAAGTGAATATAAGCAATTTAGAGTAGATCATGCACTCTTAACGAAGTGCACTTTCTCTCCCTTTTATATCTTGCGTCATCTCTCTTTTTCTTCTTCTCTTCTCTTCTTATTTTCCTCCTTTATTGTTGGTATGTTGAAACCCTAGATAAACCTACCTGGTATCAGAGCCTGGTGGATCTGTAATGTATGCTACTACTTCTCTCCAGTGGTCATTGTCGGTTAAGTCATTCGTTGTTGAATAATTTACGTAGTTTAATTCCGTTGTTGTCATCTGTTTCGTCTTTAGAATGTGAGGTATGTAAATTAAGTAAACACCATCGTGTTACTTTTAAATTACTTAATGAGAGCTGTCGGTTGAATCTTTTTGAGTTAGTTCATTTTGATATATGGAGCCCTACTAGTGTACCTAGTTTATTTGGTTTTCAATATTTCGTCATTTTTGTAGACTCCTTCTCACGTATGACTTGGATTTATTTAATGAAAGATCGTTCTAAAATATTTTGTGTTTAAATATTTTCATGTTGAAGTCATTACTCAATTTAATCTATGTTTTGTGTTTTGCGTTCTAATAATGTTGCTAAGTATAGTTCTGCTCCATTTGAAAATTTTCTTAATAGTCTTGGCATTGTACATCAAACATCTTGTAGTCACAATCTTCAACAGAATGGGGTAGCCGAAAGAAAAAATAGACATGTACTTGAAGTAGCTTGGGGCTTTGTTGATCCAAATGAATGTGCCTAAACATTTTGGGGGTGATGTTGTTCTTACTACATGTTACCTCATCAATAGAATGCCATCATCTGTTTTGAATGAGAAATTTCCCTTCAACACCTTGTTTTTGAAAGATGATTGTTTTTTCTTACCACTTGGGATATTTGGGTGTGTAGTTTTTGTTCACAAACTTGGGAGAGGGAATGATAAACTTGATGCCCGAGCCATAAAATGCATTTTTCTAGGTTATTCTGGACACAAAAGGGCATCATTATAATTTTGTATTGAAGAAAAAAATTGTGCTGATGTTACCTTCTTCGAGGCTACTCCATTTTACTCTATTGAAGGAAGTCTATTTCAGGACATGTTTTTGATTTTGTGCGTCCTCTCTCCTATTGTTCTCCAATTGTTCCATCTCCTCCCATTAAACCATTGTAGGTGTATACTCAAAGATGTCAATAGGGACGTATTGACCCACTACCTTAGGATATTCCATTATCAGCCTTGCTATCTGAAGATCCAATTGCTTTCATTTTTTTCTCATTAGCCCTGCTATCTCAAGATTCAGTTGTTTCCCAGGAGACTAATGGTGACTTTCCCATTGCTCTTCATAAAGGTAAACACATATTTACTAAACATCCCATTTCAAATTTCTTGTCCTTTGATTATTTATCTCTTGATTTCTAGCATTTTGTTCCTTGTCCTCTCTTCGTCTTCTTGTTTCATATAGTGAAGCCTTGTCTCACTTTTGATGGAAGAAAGATATGGAAGATGAGATGACAACGTTTCAATTAAATGATACATGTGACCTAACTATTTTACTTGCTGGGAAGCGTGTTGTGGGTTGTTGCTGGGTCTACACTATGAAGTAGAACCCTTATGGTTCAGTTAAACGCTTGGAAGCCCAATTGGTAGCCAAGAGATATATTCAGACTTATGGCGTCGATTATTCTTAGACTTTCTCCTTATGGCTAAGTGAATTTTTTCCATGCGATCATATCCTTGGTAGCTAATATGTATTGGTCGTTGTTTCAGTTAGATGTGAAAAATGAGTTTTTGCATGTTGACCTGTCTGAGGAGGTGTATATGGAGCAACCTTCTGGTTTTGTTGCTTAGGGGGAGTCAACTAAGTTGTGCAAGTTGAAGAAGTCCATTTATGGACTCCAACAATCACCCAAAGCCTGGTTTGATAAGTTTAACCAAGTTGTGGTTGTTCATGAGTAGGAATCAAGCAAACCATTTTGTATTCTTCAGATGAGGGGCGAGTGGTATTGTTATTTTCATGGTTATGTGGAAGACATTGTTGTCACGAACAGTGATATAAAGGGCATTGAGGTTCTGAAAATTAATTTTTGGAAGTATTTCCACACCAAGGATTTGGGTTAGCTTCGCTATTTCTTGGGCATTGAGGTCGCGAGATCCAAAATTGGTATGAACTTGTTGTAAATGAAGTATGTAACAAATATTTTGACAGAGACGGGACTGTTAGGAGCTACATTGGTTAACACTCACATGGATTTGAATCATAAGTTGGTTGTTGATCAAGGAGAGTCCTTACGTGATCCTAGAGGGTATCGGTGATTGGTTGGGAAGCTTATTTACTTAACAATTGCACATTCTGATATCTCTTATGCCATTAGTGTCATTAATTAGTTCATGCCTTCCCCTAGAGTTTCGCTTGTGAAAGCCATAGTTAGAATTCTCAATTCTTAAGTATCTAAAGGTAACTCTTGGACATGGTATTTTATACAAGAACAATGGTCATCTGAATGTTGAGGGGTATACTGATAAATATAGGCTGGATCTCCTTCAAATAAGAGGTCTACTACATGGTATTGTATGTTTGTGGGTGTAAATTTGGGAACTTGGAAAAGTAAGAAACAGAGGTTGCCATATCCAGTGCTGAAGCGGAGTATCGTGCTATAGCTCGTACAACTTGTGAGCTCATGCGGTTGAGGAGTCTGTTGCGTGAGTTCGGAGTGTCATTCAAATTCAAAAGAGCCTGTCAAACTTTATTGTGATAATCATGCCACTATTCATATAGCTAGTGATCTTGTATTCCACGAACGAACAAAGTATATAGAAGTTGACTGCCACCTCATTCGGAAGAAGATATCGAGTAGTGAGATTTCTACGCCATATGTAGCCTCTCAAAATCAACTTGTTGACTTCTTCACCAAGGCGTTGGATAGGAGCACTACGAGCATGATTTGTTTCAAGCTGGGCATGAGTGACATCCATTTTCCAGCTTGAGGGGGAGTGTTGGTGTATTTATTTAGTATAGATGTACGTGTAGTGGTATTTTTGTCATTTCTTATTTATTTTGTCTTTTCTTATTATTGGCTCCTAGGAGGCCATACTTATAATTTGTGTCAGACCAAAGTGAAAATAATTTTGTCTTCTTCTTCTCTTTTCCTTATTTTCCTCATTTGTTGTTGGTATGCTGGAACCCTAAATAAACCTACATTAGTTATAAATTTAACTTTTGTCAAAATTGACAAATTGTATCCGTAAAGCTAAATATAAATGGAAAGCCTGTTTTTGATATAATACACGTTATATCATATTTTATAAATATAACTATAGAATGTAAATACTTTTATATATATATATATATATATCGGATCGGTACAAGCTCTATCCGGTATCAATCCGATTTCTTATTGGATCGGCAAACGTGGACCCGGCACAAATTCGATAGAGCAATACATGGTTCTGAACCGAGTATCAGATTGATTTTCGGATTGATCCAATCCATTGACAGCCGTAGGGTCATTGAATTCTAATGGTTTTGGGGCCACAGACCATCCAAGATGTAGCCCACCGACTGGAAGGTTGTTTTTCCTTGTTGTGTACAAAGTCCTCTTCCTGCTTGGTTCAAGGCTCTTTGGATGAAATCTCTATGTCCCATCTTATTTGTTGGGTTTCTTATTAATATTTGTTTCGTGAATTGGTAATACAGTTTCTCCCATTTGTTTATCTATCACAGTGTTTCTAGGGAAGTTTGAAAGCTATATCTATATATTTTCTGCATAGTGGGGGTTCCATAAGAGAACGTACAGGTGCAATCAAGCTATGTTACTGAGTTCATCTTAATGAACAAGATACATCTTCTGTCAAAATAGTCATGTGAATACTTATCAAAAAAAAAAAAAAAAATAGTCATGTGAATAGCTCCTTTTAGAACCTACCCTTTCCTTGACATTTCATTTCTTCAGTTGGTTACCCATCTATCCTCATTTTTTCATGATATGTCATCTCATGAGGAAATATTGTTCCTCACTTCACATGCATTTGTAGAGATGCCTTTGTTGCTACAGGTTTTATTTTCTACTGAAATGGCGCTTATAATTGCAGTCTTTCTCAAATACCGTTGAAGAGAAGGCAAAATGGATCTTCAACAAGTTAAAAGGTGAAGAATTACTTTTACCTTATTCTGCTTCTTTTGTATATGTCTACGGCTTGGGGTTTGTAAAATTTTGTTTGGGTGCAAATTTGACTTGGAATTCATGGAGTTGAACAGGCTTGCACCATTATTGATCTCTGGTTCAATTTTTTACTTTCTTTGAAGAAGAAACCTAGGCTATCCATTGCTTAGACCATAAGGACCGAACACCAATAGCACACATGTACACATAACACGCACGGAGGGGGAGGGGTGGGTGGGATTGAGGGTTCCCACACCCAGGAGTTCTTGCAAGCAAGGACACAATCTGATGATCCTAACCATCTGATCTATGAAACTCTTGTAGCCAGTCAGAAAACTAATGGAAAATGTTCCACAAAAATAGTTGATAGATCAGAAGCTTAGTGCCATCAGCTATCCAGTCACTTTTTTTCCTAAGAGATCTTCCGGGGGGGACCTATTGGATGATAGTTCTCCCATCCCTGCATCTTTTATCAGTACTCGTGTCCCTGCATGTGCTCCACTCTTACTACTATGCTGTTGGAAGATAACTGTTGTGTAAATCATAGGTACCGTAGTTTTCTCATTTTCGAATCATGGTCATAAGCCCTTTATTGACTGTCTTCTCAGCTTTCTGGTTCAAATCTCCTACTTTATGCTTCTATATGTTTCTTTGTGGTTTTAGTATTGCTCTGATTTGCTTCTACTCTATTTAAGAATATTCTATTTCTTACTCTGCATGCTTCCCTTGAAGTTTCCATTTTGAACATGTATGTATTTGACTATTTCTTAAACCTTCTAAGAAAAAAGAATCATCATTGAAATTAGGGATTGAAGCCAAGGATTTATATAGAGTCTAGAGAACCTCAAAACCCTAGGCCAATTCTCACTTTTCGATTGCCTAAATGCATCCTGGCCACCCTAGGCCAATAATGACATCATGAATCCAATCTTTGATGTGATATTATGTTAAACTTATCAGTGGGACCATGACATGAGTGTCCTTTGTTAAATCATTATGAAAATGCCACCCAGGTTATTTGCTGAAATACCCCCATGGTGCTGCGCAAAGACTGAGAATATAAACTACACTTGTTAAAACATTTTAAAGGTCATTTTTGCCTTCAAACGAATAGAAAAACCTATCATGTTTGTAGTTGTTAATTAAAATGTCATCAGCAGCGTTTACTCAAATATCTCTTTGTTTTTGCACCAAACGAGAAAAGATCAGTTCCTAGATAGAATGGAATTGTGAACAGGATTAGTGTAGCCGACTCGAAATGCTGTTGCTGTTGCTGCTGATTATGATGATGTTGATTACACCAAGACCCTGTAAAACATCCAAAGATGGATGTGTGTACTGTTGAGCAGAGGATTTGGATTTGCCAATCAAAACCAATAAATTTGTTGCATGCTGCAACCAGGTTTGCTATCGGCAATGCTGGTTGTTGTTCTCTGGTTAGAGCTGTAAAAACTAAAAACCACTCGGGAATTGATCTCAAGGATTAGTTCCCTATGCTCCTCGCTCCAAGCCATGTGAAGTCCATCCCAAGTTGCCCAAGCTTCTGCCACATTGTTGTTCTACATACTGTTGAAACCCCATGATAAGTTGCCCATAGAATTCAGAGAAGACTGCCTATGCATGCGTATCCTGGTTTTCACCATTAACATTTAAGTTGACCCAAAGTGTTAGGTGGGGATTGCCATTGAACAAATATGGGATATAGTGAAGTTTGTGGGACTAATTTAAGATAGATATGTTGGGCAATGTAAGAACTCATAGTAGATTGATAGGCTGTCTGGAATCTACGTTGAGGTTGAGGGGGAATGTGTTCAAAAGTGGGTTCTATCGCGGGCGTTCCAGAGGACATGAAAATATAGAGATGGAAGCCAAGGGTAAAAAACTTTGGATGAATAAGGCTTCATGCTATAAGCAAGACCCATTAAGCAGTCAATGGTGTAATGGGAGTAGGACTAGGGTGCTGGATAGCCAGATGATCCCAGACTGCTTGAGCTGCTGGACATCCCAAAAGAGATGATAGTTTCAGGAGATGGCCACAACAGTTGCTCATATTTGCACATCTTCATATGTGCATACATGTTTTTGTCTTTGCCACAATGCCATATTTGTGTACTGTTTATGCATCCATTAGTTATCATCCTATCATACATGCTCACATTCATTTATGCACATGCATGCATGCTGCACGCATCACAAACATGTTTGCACCACATTATGGATTTTATGCATTGAGCTAAGAAATCTGTTTGTTTCTAAAGGCAAACCCGTGAAAGCCTTGCCGGATCTACTCCGGGAATACAACCTACCACCAGGCTTATTTCCTCGGACTGTAACCTGTTATGAGTTTGATGAATCGAAGGCCAAGCTGATCGTGTACTTGCCCTCCACTTGTGAGGTCAGCTTCAAGGACTCCTCCATAGTAAGGTATGCCACTCGCGTCAAAGGGATACTGATGAGGGGAAAGCTCACTGGGATAGAAGGAATGAAGACCAAGCTCCTGGTATGGGTCAAAGTCACCAATGTGGCTGTTGAGAGTTACAAGTCCGACAAGGTCTGCTTCACAGCTGGTGTGAAGAAGTCAAGGCCCAAGGATGCATATGAGATTCCTCGTGACGCCATCAAAGTAAAGGAATTTTGAGGTGAGAATATCATACAATCATCATCATCATCACCACCATGGTGTCAGCTACACCGTTGTCTGCCATGATATAATGCCGTGTGTCTGACTTTATTCATGAGTGCATTCATCTCTGTATACAAAAGGTCTAGATATCTTTTTTGGGTTTTTACAAGAAATATTAAGGACACAATACTGTTACAGTTTCCAGCTTATTCAAGGCAAATTCAGTGAGATGGTGTTCCTGAGCTTATTCAAGTTACAGTTTCTAGCCTATTCAAGGCAAGTTCAGTGAGATGGTGTTCCTGAGCTTATTCAAGGCAAGTTCAGTGGCCTCTTTCATCTCCTGGAGATTAAACTGCTCTGATTAAACCTGCAATCTCAAGCTGCTGACTTTCAGTCCAACGCGATGTGCTAACGAATAGTGCCATGCATCAATGGCGTGGCTTCACCTCTGTACTCACGTTCCCACATTCTGGTAGATCACCAATAAACTAAGCACCCTCGCCTCTTGAATGGGTCAACAGGTCTAAAAATGCAGCTTTTGCACGGTCTTAATGGTCCCACAAGTTGATTTTTGTTGTGCAATTGATCCACAATATAGTGCATAAATTAAAATTCGAGTATCTTAAGAAAAATAAGTTATCAAAATTTCAGATTCGCATGATTGTATTGGTTTCTTTTTTGGGAGAGTTGTGCAGATATCCCCCCCCTTAATACTCTGATCACGAAGAGCTCGGTTAGGATCAGACATCGATATCGGAAGATCAGGCCCATTACTCCTTGCCTTCGATGATTTGCCTACTTCTAGAGGTTGAAAGATTCGAAAATCATTCACCAATGGGACGGTAGGTCCTGGTTACCCAGCGGTAAATGGACTAACCATTACGTGTGTGAGTTCTATGCCGCAATACCATGTTTCTTGTATCATTTCCCGTACCCGTTTACGATGGATAGAACTTCCAACGTAATGGGGCCATCTATCAATCTGATACACTAGATATCTTGCTTGCTTGCTAAGTAGATAGGAAACTGTTAGCATTGTCAAGTTCAGATTGTTTGATGTTCTTTGAGATTTGTGCGGTGTGAATCTCGAGGACCATTAGCGGCTTGGACCTAGCGAGTGTTATTGTATTAGGGTTTGGACAGGGTTACCATCATCTCTAGTGGCTCTCATCCCTATGGTCGTGATTGTCGGATGGTCCTTGAAACAATTCTTCAATGGGAAATTCTATTTGCACTCCACAAATTCCATAAGCACCCCATTTGGGTGCTTTTTGGTCGAAACTGCCCTTAAACCCGAAAAAAAAAAAAAATGGAAAAAACCCAAGCACCCCTCTTTGTCCCTCCCTCTCCACCTCTCTCTCTCTCTCTCTAAAATGTCCCACGGCTGGTCTGGCCGTGGGGACTGTGTAGCCCACTTCTAGCCCAGCCGTAGGGCCTATGTGAGAGAGAGAGTGAGACGTACTTGTGGTGGAAGTGGCGGTGGCAACGGCATCCTCCTTTTTTTTTGGGTTTTCAAGGTGAGAGAGAGAGGTGGAGAGGGAGGGACAAAGAGGGGTGCTGGGGTTTTTTGTTATTTTTGGTCTTAAGGGCATTTTTGGCCAAAAAGCATCCAAATGGGGTGCTTATGGAATTTGCGGTGCAAATAGGATTTTCCTTCTTCAATTAGGACGGTTCTTTTTTCTTTGGTAATTCTACGGGGTGCTTATGGAATTTGCGGTGCAAATAGGATTTTCCTTCTTCAATTAGGACTGCAAATAGGATTTTCCTTCTTCAATTAGGACGGTTCTTTTTTCTTTGGTAATTCTACGGGCACCCACTCCTCTCTCTCTTTCATGTCGTAGTTCATAGCCGTCATGAAAAAAGACATGTCGGCAGGGCCTGCCGACACACACCTTGGTTATGTTGATAGTTTGAGATTGGGGGGGGGGGGGATATGTCAAAAATTCCCTACATATGATTATAATATGTAAATATTAATTAAATTCTTAGGTGATTGCATATCATATATAAGCATACATCTATATTACAAAACAGGACGGTTGTCTCCCCCTCTTATCCGGCTTCATAAAGGATGGCTGAGATCTTATCAAACCAAATGGACAGTGGATCTCAGCCACTCACACCCAATTTTGACAAACGCTTTGTCGATGAGTGTCGTGGGCACGGGTCACCTACTATTTACCTACATATAAGGAATGAAATGGTTTGGATTTACATATAGCCCAAGGGTCAGGCTCAGGAGCCCCACTTTTTATGCCTCGAGATGGGTGTTACCGTTAAAACGGATTGAAACGGCCAGGGGTAAAAATGAAAAAAATAGATTTTAACGGATTTTAATGATTTTGACGGAAAAAGTGGTGCTGAAATTTTGAAATTTTAAAATTTTTTAAAAAATATAATTTAACAGAAATTTAATGGTTTTTTTTATACCCCGTATCTTATATGGCTTCAATAATGAGTGGCTGAGATCCACTATACTTCATATCGATGGCTGAGATTAACTCCCACCCGATTTTGACAAACACTTTGCCGGAAAGTACTGCGGGCATGGCCACCCACGCATATATCAAGACAACTCAGTTGTATTCTCTTATCTTATCCATCCATCTAATGTGGACGGTTAGATAAATAGTGGTTGAGATCAAATCCATCAATCTAATGTGGACGGTTAGATTTCAGCCACTCAATCTGTTTCATTTGACCTCAATTTATTCAAAATTCAAATTTCAACACCGTTATTTTTTGTTATTTCTGTTATTTTCCCATTTCTTCATCTGCGTTACAATTTGTTATAACAGCCGTTATAATGGAAAAACGTTAATGCCCCAGTCCGTATGAGTACCGAAGGCACCCAATTTTTGCAAACGCTTTTGTCAGAGTGTGCCGTGGGTATGGGCCATTTACTATTTTATATAACAAAACATATTGGTTGTCTCCCTACTTATACCTCTTCTTATAAGCATCAACAAAAAAGGGCCGAGATCTAATCCTCCCCCAAATGGTCGGTGGATCTCCACCACTCACCTGATTTTGGCAAATTCTTTGTCGAGAAGTGCCGATGGCACGGGGCACCACTAGTCTATATAACAAAACAGGACGGTTGTCTCCCCCTCTTATCCAGCTTCGTAAAGGATGGCCGAGATCTTATCACACCAAATGGATGGTGGATCTCAGCCACTCACACCCAATTTTGACAAACGCTTTGTCGATGAGTGCCGTGGGCACGGGTCACCTACTATTTACCTACATATAAGGAATGAAATGGGTTGGATTTACATATAGCCCAAGGGTCAAGCCCAGGAGCCCCACTTTTTATGCCTCGAGAGGGGTGTTACCGTAAAAATGGATTGAAACGGCCGGGGGCAAAAATGGATTTTAAAGGATTTTAACGGAAAAAAGTGGTGCTGAAATTCAAAGTTTAAAATTTAAAATTAAAAAATTTTAAAACAATATAGAATTTACGGAAATTTAATGGTTTTCTTATACCCCTCTTATCTTATATGGCTTTAATAATGAGTGGCTGAGATCCAATATGCTTCATATCGATGGCTGAGATTAACTCCCACCCGATTTTAACAAACACTTTCTCGGAAAGTGCCACAGGCATGGGCCACACACGCATATATCAAGACAACTCAATTGTATTCTCTTATCTTTTTTTTTTGATAGGTAGTTGTATTCTCTTATCTTATCCATCTATCTAACCATCTATCTAATGTGGACGGCTAGATTTCAGCCACTGAATCCGCCTCATTTGACCTCAACTTATTCAAAATTTTAATTTCAAAACCATTATTTTTTGTTATTTCTGTTATTTTCCCATTTCTCCCTTTGTGCGTTACAATCCGTTATAATGAAAAAAAACGTTAACGCCCAGTTCGTTATGCCGTTTGAGTGCCGAAGGCACCCAATTTTTGCAAACGCTTTTGTCGGAGAGTGCCGTGGGCATGGGCTATTTACTATTCTATATAACAAAACACATTGGTTGTCTCCCTACTTATACCTCCTCTTATAAGCATCAACAAAGAAGGACCGAGATTTAATCCTCCCCCAAATGGACGGTGGATCTTCGCCACTCACCTGATTTTGGCAAATTCTTTGTCGAGGAGTGCCGATGGCACGGAGCACCCACCAGTCTATATAACAAATCAGTTCAAGTTGTCTCCCCCAAGGTTTAAAAGGGGACCGTTATAACAGTATAACGGACTGGGGGCGTTATCGTTTTTTCTGTTATAACGGAAAAAAACTCTCAGGGGCAAAAATGGGAAAATAACAAAAATAACGGGAAAAAACAGAAAAAATGGCGCTGAAATTCAAATTTTTAATTTCAAATTTTCAAAAATGGAAAAAACGAATATAATCGTTATTTTTTGGGCGTTTTAACGGTCCATAACGTAATGGGGTAGGTCCGAATCCGTTACAACGGCCGTTATTTTCGTTATAACGGCTGTTTTTTAAACCTTGGTCTCCCCCTCTTATAGGCATCATATATAGATGGCTGGGACTAATCATAAAAAAAATAAAAATTAGATGGCGAGGATCTTATCCACAATTGGATGGTGGATCTCAGCCACTCACACCTGATTTGGGCAAATGCTTTGTCAGAAAGTGTTGTGGGCACGGGCCACCCACTAGTTATGAACATAAATAAGTTTTACATAAAGTTCAATAACAAACAAGATCTATACCTATACCCAGGCATGGATACTAAAAGAATTTTTTGTCAATTGAAAAACTCCATAAATACAAACTGGAAGCATCCCAAAATGTGGGGTCCATCCCCAATAATATCAATCAATATTGACCAAAAACCCTATCACAAAAAATTATCAAAATACCCTAACAAGAAAATTACAAAAATATATTTTTTTAAGGAAAATTTCAAAAATGTTCTCTAGGGTTAATAATTATAAAAACAAGTGAAATTACACTAGCGTTCCCTACCAATTATGCTTAAAGTCAAGTGTCGTAAAAATTATGAAAATGTCCCTATACAACAAAATTACTAAAATACTCTTCTACTTAAAAATACCAAAAGTGTTATCAAAGGTATAATTTAATACTAGTATCTAAGTTAGCCTACTAATTATCATTTATGTACAAGAGAATGTAAAATTACTAAAATATTATTTATTGAAAAAGAAATTTTAGGCGGTACAAGCACAAACCTAAACTAAGATCCATACCAAGAAGGTGTCAGCTTGTTCAGTTTGCAAAGTTTGTGGGTGATGATACCATAGACCTGGGTTCAAAACCCGCCTTCACCGAGTTACTGATCTTTTTAAAAACAGGCTTACTTATCAAAAAAAAAACATCCATACCAATTTAGGTTTAGAAAAATTTGAGGTATTATAATTCTCTCTTTCTTTTTTCTCTTTTTTCACTTACGTTTCAACTTAGTAGTTACACTAATCTACACATTTATAAAACAAAACACAACGGTTGTCTCCCCCTCTTATAGGCTTTATATATCCAAGGGCTCATATCAACCCTTACATAAAATAAAATATAGATGGTTAGATTAATTTAACAGGGAAATTGTCTCCTCACTTATACCCCTCTTATCGGCTTCACAAAGGATGACCGAGATCTCATCCCCCAAATGGACTATGGATCTCAACCACTTACACCCGATTTTGAGAAATGCTTTGTAGGGGAGTGCCGAGGGCATGGGCCACCCAATATACATCTATATAACAAAACAGAGAAGTCACTTATCCCCCTCTTATCAGCTTCATAAAGGATGGCCGAGATCTTATCCGCTCACATCCGATTTTGGCAAACGTGTTGTCGGAGAGTGTCGTAGGCACGGGCCACCTACTAGTCTATACTAAATTAAAAAAGTGAGTAGCAACCTTCTCTCTCATCGAAAAATGTCAGCTTGCTCAGTTGGTAAAGTTTTTGGGTGATGATACTATAGACCTAGGTTCAAAACCTACCTTCACCAAGTTACTGGTCTCTTTAAAAATAGGCTTAACTACAAAAAAAAAAAAAAAAACCTTCTCTCTCCTCCACATTGTGCTCATTTAGCACTCGCTGCATTTAAAGTGATATATAAGCAAGTCTACCTCTTATCTCTCCCAATTTTTTTTTTCAACATTTTAAACTAAATATTAATTTCTCTCCAATTGCGTTTCCTACGTCTCTCTCTCTCTCTCTCCCTAAAATATCTTTACTATGTAATTCTCTAATTAAAACACCTCTCCCTCTTTCACTCATTCTTTCTTTCTTTCCCTCCCCTAAAATTTCTCCACTATTTAATTATATAAAATAAAAATCTGTAGTTTCATTACTAGTTTCTTACTAAATTGAGAGATAAAGCTCTATTAAGATCAATTTTAGATGGGATGTGAACAGTTGTTCCACATCATACGCCGCTTACTCTGTGTTGTGGTTGGCATCTTCATTGAAATTAAAACAATAAGTGAATTTCTATGATGCTTTTTTGTAATCTGTTTCGGATAATGCTTAGTTTGAAGGGAAATCGAAGATGGTGGAAAAGATTTGATTTGAGATTTTTTTTTCTTAAATTTGTTTCGGAATTGAGATTAAGATTGTATTACGTTAAGTGATAAGAAACTTCCAAACATGATTGCTAAAAAAGGCATGTTTGATTGCATTGAAATTTTTTCTGAGAAAATATGTCTGGGAAATGCTTTAAATGGCTGATTGATTACAAGTGAGAACGCGTATATATTTCAATCATGTGAGAAAATAAATGTGTATTTTAAGGAGGAAATGAATTCTCACCTATCGGGATGGAAAATGAATTCCGGGCTTTGTAGGAAAAGTTATCCAAATTTAAATGGCTTGGTAGGGAAAATTATACAGATTTAAAATGGCTCTCCATCCCAAGGAAAATGCAATTTTCCCACTTGGCAATCAAACACACCCTTAGACACTCTATCTTTCCCGGTAAAAAATAGGGAAGGCTTAAAGTAGGCCGTTTTGATGGTTAAACGGACTGGGGGCGTTACCGTTTAAACGGCAGTTAAAATGGATTGAAACGGTCAGGGGCAAAAATGAAAAAAAAATATGGGAAAAAACTGAATTAAACGGATTTTAACGGAAAAAAAAGGAAAAAGTGGCGCTGAAATTTAAATTTTGAAATTTGAAAATTAAAAAAAAGACAGAAATTAAACAGATTTTAACGGCCGTTTTTTTTCACAAAATTTTTTAAAATTAAACGGCTGTTTAAACGATTTTAACTGCCGTTAAAACAAAAAAAAAAAACCGGTAAAACGTGTTTAAACGGTTTTAACGGAAACGGGCTTGGGGCGTTACCTTTTAAACGGCCGTTTTCAAAACCATGAAAATAGGAACGGGCTCCGGAGATATTCCACGTGGCACTCGCCCATGCCACATCTGGTCCTGGACAGTGCCACATCTGGTCCCGGACAGTGCCACATCTGGCAGTAGTTGCCCAACTGAGCTGTACTACAGGCAATTCTCTCCTTCTTTTTTGGAAAATGCTACCCCCGGATGACCGGACAAAAAAATATGGGAATTGACCACTGGATTCAAGAGATCTACGGTCTACAAGGCAACAAATGCAAAAAGGTCAAATAGCTGTTTTTTTGTGGACCGTGAATCTCTTGAATCCAACGGTCAATAGCCTCAACCGCACAGTTTTTTGTCCGGTTATCCATGTCCACGACTCTTTTTTTAGTCAAAAGTTGATCAGGGTAAGTTTTGCTGTGATAAATAACCCAAGTTTGCGATCCAGAGAGAACAGAGCAGAACAATGGAGGCACTGAGAAGAGGCACTGCGTCGTCTACGCTGCTTTTATTACTAACATGCGCCGTGTTGCTGATGACACCGAAAATTTCCGCCACCCGATTTATCGTCGGAGCGAACCAGGGCTGGACGACGAATGTGAACTACACTGAATGGGCGAAGAAACACCGTTTCTACCTCGACGATTGGCTCTGTAAGTTCTCTCTCTGACTTACTTCTTTAAGCTCTTTTCTTCAATTTCTACTATGTTTTACCTCTCAATGCCATTTTGCTAGTTTTCTTACTTCATCACGAGCAGATCTAGGTATCTCTTGATCATTCTCTCTGTTTCTGGTATCAGATAGGCTAAAATCCTTGTATTCTACTAGTTTTTCCTCCTTTTCAGCTAAGAAAACCTATTTTTTCTCCACCATTGCTGCTAAACCGTTTAGATGTTCATTTTTAGCTAAAAGAAGGGACATTTAGGTAACGTTTTAGCTGCTCTTTCGACGTTAGTGGATTACACTGATAAATAGCTCAGATTATCATAGTTCGCAGGGCTTTTTCGAGTTTTCAGCTAAGACATTAAACCTTAGATTTTCGTTTTTCACTTGTTTGACTTTGATCTACTTTTCCGTTAAAAGGAAGCTATTTTCATTTATTTTCAGTAATCTCTCTCTCTCTCTCTCTCTCTCTCTCTCTACTCTGATGCGGAATAGCTCAGATCTCAGATATATATATTTTTTCGTTCTGATTCGAGTTTCTGCAATTTCAATTAATGACATTGCGTGCATTTCGATCTCTTTGCGGTTTTATTAAATTTATAATCCAAATAGCACAGATTTCTTTCCTTGATCGGAAATTTCTGCGATTTCGTTCTCTTTACTGTTCTCTTCATTTATGATTTTGAGATACTCAGATCTAAACGGTTTAGATCTGAGTTACTTTGTCGGAAATTTTTGGGTTCTCTGTAACTAGAAGAGCTCTTCTTTGTTATTACAAATTCTGAGATTCTCTTCTTTTAGCCGAATTTCTACGCTTTCTGCTTATGTTTCTAGTGTTTATCGTTTTCCTCGGTTTCTGCTACAGGTCTAGATCTCATCTCGATTAGACTTGATGGAGACGACTGTCTCCCTCAACATAACGGTTTATCTTTCTAGAAACTTTCAAGACCTCGAACTCAAGATACTCAGCTCTACTGAGTCATGAAAACTCGCTAATTTATCATTAACTCGGCCATTTTTCAACTTCCGAGTTGACTCAGAGGATTATCTTTTTCAGAGAGTTCAAGGACAAGAGCTGGCTAGGGCATGAATTGGGTTGGACCAGGTTAGATATAAGTAGATCCACATTCAAATCTTACTTTGAACAAGCTAATCCGGATCCAACTTGGATCAATATCACACACCCAAATCCGAATTAAGATACATAGATATACGGTCGAATCCACTAAAAAAATGTTGTTCTATAATAAGGTTCGAAGACTGGATTTGGTATGTGGGTCCGCCAAGGGGTGGACCAAACATTCATGTAGCCTGATTGATCGTTTTTTTACCTTTTCACTTGCATGACTTGCACCCGGGTGCTCTTTTGCTCCACAACTTGAAACTCGTCACGAAACTCCTCACAGAGTCGAGATCTTCATGTTAGCGGAATGTGCGTTTCGTGCATGTGTTGTGTTGGTCGCAACAATCCGTTGGTATACATAGTTGTTTTGTTATTTTATTAATTGGTCGATCTTTTGGGGTAAATGGTTGTTTAATATAGTATCAGAGAGCCTTAAGGTCTAAGAGGTCGCGGATTTAAGTATTCCCACTGAGGGAGCGTGTTAGTGGAAGGTGTGTTCCCACGCACATATTGTGTTGGCCCGACGATCGATTAGTGTACATTGTAGTTTTGCCTTTCCCCAACTAATTGCTCTTTTGGAGTAAATTGTTGTTTAATACTTCGAACTTTATTCAACTGAGTCATCCACTCAGCCAGTCGACTCAGACAATTCTGAGTCAAATTGTTGGATCAACCAAATATCGCTCTTTCAAATCTCTCATTTTATTTTCCCATAGTTTTTGTGTACGATAGGAACATGATGAACGTGTTGGAGGTGAACAAGACAGATTATGAGACTTGCACATCAGATCATCCACTCCACAATTGGACCACCGGAGCCGGTAGAGACGTTGTTCCACTCAATGTGACCCGGCATTATTACTTCATAAGCGGCAAAGGGTTCTGCTTCGGCGGCATGAAGCTCGCTGTCCTTGTCAAGAACCTACCGCCACCTCCAACAGCATCCCCAATAACCGCAAAGAATGGATCTCCATCTGATACTGGCAGTCAGATTGCTACTCGAGTTGTATTTGCCATTGCTGCAGCATGGGCCTCGCTCTTCCGGTTCTGGTAGTATCTATTTTAAATTTTCCCTTGTTTGAGTGCCTGAATTGGCTTAGAAGTTTAATTTATAAATGAAGTTGTGAAAGAAATGTTGTCGATGAATTTAACTTTTCTTGTTATTCTCCTTAATTTGGAGTTATTTTTAGAGTTATTTGCATTGAAAATTGATTGAGTTTTGGATTAATTTTCCTTCTATAATGTGTAGCACCAATGTCATGGCTGATTGCCCCCCTGCCTCGGCTACGAATGATTTGCCGACGACTCAATTCTAAGGATTCGCCGTGAATCAGACGATTGAGGCATTCCACGAGCATTTTATTTCTTGAGATTTATAATTTATATACGCGGCGAGCACTGGATGCAAAGGCCCTGTCCTCAGATCGGTGTCTTCCTGAAACTAGGGGTGCAACTTGGATGGGGCCAAACTGACCAAGTGCCTGGCTTGGGGTCAGACGGGGAGGGACTTTGGAACCCGACCAAAAGATAGGTTGGGCTCAGGTTGACATTTCGGGCAACCTGGCCTAATCCAAGCCCGACATTTATAATGTAATGATCTTTATTACAGAAGCGGAGCTCGGATTGGGTTGGACTTGGGCTAATCCGAAACACGACCTAACCCACCCAAGTTGCATCTTAACAGAAAACGGCCCTAAAGTGACTCCAGTTCTGCCAAAACCCAAAGTTGATAAGGTCGGGTAAGGTTGGCCAGCACTATCATAGTTAGCAATTCGGCATACGGCAAAAGTTTGAGTTTAGTTCGGTTTCAGGATATAAATTTGGTCATTACTCAAGTGTTATATTCGTTTTGCCTTAAAAAGTCGGAATTTTACCAATTTTTTCATTTTATATAGCCGTTTAATACTTTAAATTTGAAGTAAATGCAAAATCCGTGTATTAAACACGAATAATACGTGTTTTATTCGTTTAATCTTAAAATTCGTGATTTTTTTAATTTTTATAAACTATATCCCAATCAAAAAGTAAGATGGACATACCAGTCAAATGGAGAAAACATGTTGGGGAGCTGATGAGCTGGCAAATTAAATGGCCTGGTCTACTATATAACCATCAATTCGATGGCGTTTGAACTTTGAACTTTGAAGCAAGGTTTAAACGAGGCCGTTTTAACAGTTAAACGGATTAGGGGCGTTACCGTTTAAACGGTCGTTAAAACGGATTGAAACGGCCAGGGGCAAAAATGAAAAAAAAAATGGAATTAAACGGTTTTAACGGAAAAAATGGTGCTGAAATTCAAATTTTGAAATTTAAAAATTAAAAAAAAATTGGAAATTAAACGGATTTTAATGGATTTAATGGCCGTTTTTTCCACAAAATTTTTCAGAATTAAACGGCTGTTTAAAATACTTTAGTGGCAGTTAAAAAAAAAACCAAAAAAAAACGGTCATTTAATTCAAAAATGAAAAAACGTGTTTTAACGGAAACGGGCTTGGGGCGTTACCGTATAAACAGCCGTTAAAATCATGCTTTGAAGTATGAAACAATTTAAGTACCCTAGCGTGAATCCATGG
The DNA here is from genome assembly GCA_035048495.1 of Euptelea pleiosperma. NCBI lineage: Eukaryota > Viridiplantae > Streptophyta > Magnoliopsida > Ranunculales > Eupteleaceae > Euptelea > Euptelea pleiosperma. The sequence goes on along the minus strand of CM068550.1, from coordinate 10,926,220 downwards.
CATTGCTCGTGGGAACATGTTACCCCACAGATAACCGGACAAAAAAGTATACGGTTGAGGCCGTTGACTATTGGATTTAAGAGATATACGGTCCACGAGGCAACAACTAATTTCCCTTTTGCAGTTGTTGCTTCGTGGATCTCTTCTGAATGGTCTTAATCGCATATAAATTTGTCCGGTGCAGAGGACTTTGGATGCAGTCGATGCAGAGGGGTCGAATGGCCCTACATTTTGGGGCCAGTAACCGCATGGATGTTAGCCCATCCCTTGGTTGATATATACACGAAAATCAGTTTTATCGATTTTTCTCTGGCCATAGATTATAGCACTTTTTTAGGATTAATTGTAGCCGTTGGATTCAAGTATGTTTTTTTTTTTTTGCATATTTTTGAGCACTTAATCCAAGGGCTAGAAATTATCAACCAAGCTGAATTTTGGTATGCAAGGTATACCCAACGACCTTTTGGCCTCAGGTAGGGCATTTTTGTTACTCAACGCTCCTATCAGGGCCCACTTACCGCGTGGATGTTTATTGATTATTCTACCCCTCGGTAGACATTAAAATCAAAAATTAGAAAATCCTGACTCACCATTAACACCACCACCACCACCACAACACCAAGGTTCAAAGTCTCGGTCGATCCAGATCAGGATTGGAGCCCGCCGATCCGATCCAAACCAGGCTGTGTCTTGCCCAAGATCACAGTTTGACAAAGGATTTTCACGTCGTCTCGGGCGAGATGGGCCAATCCTGTTCTGGATCAGACGTTCCGGATCGGGATCGGAGTGCAAAAGTAAATATGTGGGGGGAGCTGATGCATCTGCAGTGCAAAAGTAACATGGCAATTCCATTCAAAAGGTGAAAGCACGTGGAGGAGCCGATAACCTAGCAAATAAAAACGCGTTTTTCAAGGTGTATCTGTCAATGCAAAGGCCTCGTCGCGTGTGGAGCAAAGGTGGACTGGTCCATGGTCCCCTAGGGCCTAAGCCACGTTATTGGTTTACTTTTTTGTTTAAAAAAAGCCCAGCCAGCTCGGGAATTGTGTGAACTCCTAGAGATGAGACATGGATTCCCGGGGAGCAGACTTTATGATAGCTACATAAACCACATTTACGCCCATAATCAATCTGGGCCAACTAATTATGGGCCACCTTTTAATGCGTCATTATGCAAAAGTTGGCCAACTAATTGTGGGCCACCTTTGAATGATCAATAAGGTGGTACTGGTTTTGTAGTTCTGTAAAGTAAGAGCTTGCATGTGGTTTGATTGCTTCAGCTCAATGGTCATATATACGAGTTTCTTACATAAACATGGACCTGCAATCTTAGGCCCTGTTTGGATTTTTTTTGTGCCAAAAAAAGATATTTCTAGATGCGAAAATGAGGATTCGAACGGGCCCTTAATGTCGATGGTTTAGAATTTTAGATTCCATACCGTAAAAAAAACTCGTAAGGAAATATTGCGAGGCTAAGTAGTAAAAATGGAATCATGCAAGAGAGTGATCCATATGATCCTATAAAAATACCAACTTTTGGGCTTTTGCCAATACTCTCAGATATACTGCAAATTGATCAGATGGTCAAGGTTATAGATGAAATTTAAGCATAAGAGATCTCCTAGGTGATGGTTTAGTGGTTAAGCTGTTCAGATCAAGGACCATGTGAGCAACGACGCTAATCGGTGGTTTCCAGTAATTCGTGATAAGTTAGTATAATACCACCTCCTTGCAAGCAATTTGAATGCGAATGCACACTTACACAGGAAACATTGAATTTTGTTTTTTCAAATGTTAGCAAATTTCAAACATATCACCTCATAAGTCTCCTACCCTGATATACCTAATGTTGACCCTGTTGTTGACTTAGTGGTTGGTTTTGGGATTAGTTATTCATAGGTGTTGCCTCTAGACTAGGTTTAGATTTGGTTAGGTTACCTAAAATGGATTGTAGGGCCAGGATGATACATAATAATTGGGTTGGTTCTTACAATATTAACTTCCCTAGGCTGGGTAGTAGTAGCCCTTATACTCTGTTCCAATCCCTAAGCTTGTAAGTATTCTGACACACATTATGATATGAACCTGATCCATGTTGGGGAACTTAAAACAGTAGGGAACCCTGGCTTAGGGATATGGGTATATTGACTCTAGATTCAAGGTATTCCCCCTGGATATTATCATCCATCCTTCATTACTTTTGAGTCAACCATCTTTTTTCACATTTATTGCATGTTCAATATAACTGAAAATAACAAAAAAAATATCAAAATCAAAATAAAGAAAATGATGGTATCACCATTATGTAACAAAATAATATGCTTACACGTCGGCAAATTGCCTTCCTCTCAGCAATTTGAATCATGGCTTTGCCATAATAACTTTATTAACTGTCAAAAAATTTTGTCCTGTCTGATCAGACAGGGATACCGGTTGATTCATGGATAATTTCGTATATTGAAATTGCATTCTCTATACTCAATAAGAAAATAATGCACCATTCCAAGAGATCTGATCTTCTATTTTGAAGGACTTCTTGAAGAAAATGGATGTTGTGCTGCAAAGGAAGATCCAAACCGGTGTTAGATCAGTTTCACTCTTTTTACCCATTTTTCAAAAATTCAAACTCAAATCCGAAGTGAATCCATTAATTCCCTACTACCCCATGTTTTCACAAACTCAAAGTTTGTAACCAAAACCCAGTAGGTCAGGATGTTTTTGAACCTTGAAACCAACCTAAACATTTACTTCGAATGGAATGAGGGGGGAAGAGAAAGATGGTACCTCCACAAACTTCAATTTGAAATCGAGGTTCCCAAAGCGTTGTGTGACCTCATACTCCTCTCGAAGGTACTCCAATATTTGGGCGTATTTTGCATCTCTCCAAGCAATTTCTGATCTGAATGATGAAAAATTTGACTGAATATAAGAGGTTGTGCTTTATGTGCTGGCTTATTATCCTATCGAATGTACTGGAATGGATAGATCAATCAATATTAAAAAGATAATTAAAGAAACAGAAATTGATTTGGGGGTTACCCTGATCTGGATTAACTAATTCATGATTGATTTGGTCAAAAGCGTCTTAAGACTCGGAACAGGGAACCTGGCAACTCAACTGAGTTTAAAATCGACTAACAAGTTCTTCAACGTACACAACTAAAGAAATAGAAGAAAGGCATTTCATAACCACTAAAATTACCATATGACAATAATGTGTTGAGAAACTCATCGATCAACTTGCCTCGACCAAATTGGTTCATTTTGACAGGACTCTTATGACCAACTCAACTGTCATAAAATCACGAGTTTGTCATTGACCTGACCAAGTAAATCTAGGAAATTGAAAGACCAACTTGAGTTCGAGTTTTGGAACATTTATAAACTCATGTGCTAAACCCTTTTGGATGGAACAGTAACCCTAGAAATAAAAGATACGCTCGTTGAAATGAATACTCTAGGGGGGTGATTTTGTCTGTGAAGACGTGTGGACCACTGAATCACCGATCTGGACTTTTTTAATGGGTGAGTCACCTCTTGGATAGACTATAGGCCAAAATCATACTGGTCAGGTGATCCTAAACAGTAGATGATGGTAGACCAATTCTTGTCAGCTGTCCAAGTTTTAGCTGTAGAACAATGGATGAGATCATCTGATTAGTGGGGGCCTTTGAGAAACTGTCCATTCAAGAGGTGGCCTACCAATTGTACCACTTAGTGATAAAGGAAGTAGGGGTGCAGAGACAACCAGGAGGTTTTCCTAGAAGCAGTGACTTCTTTGTTTTTGGGTGCGTGGAAACCATGACCAACCCACCGAACAGACTAAAAGGAAGATTAGTGGGCACACTTGTTCAGATTGATGCATATGCATAGCAGGCCGCGTGGACCCTATAAGGTGAAGGACACCAGCATTTTGTATCTGTCAGAGGAAAAAAATCTAGCCCTATTTGAAGTCTCCCTGATTTTATTAAAAAAAAACTCATCAACAACAGTAAAAACATTACCTATCAAATAGACCGACTTTCAGAATCACATCAGCTAGATTTGAATTTGCCTTCCCTACAAGTTGAAAAAGCTTCTTCCTCTCCATGGTGAAGGTGCCAGTCTTCTCCATACCGCGATTTATATCTGTGAATTCTTCAACCATACCATCAACCTACAGTAGAGAAAAAGTAATCATAACACAATTTATAACAATTTGGAATGACGTGGTATCTTCTGAGCTGCCTCAGTAATAGCATATTGTTTCAAGCAACATCCACTTTGGTGTTTTTAAGTGCATTGTCACAAACAATACACCGTCTGGATGCTTACGTGAACACAGTGCAAAAACAATTTATTTTGGTATCTATTGGTTTTGAAAACTCACAAGGGACTTAACATGGTAGCTAACCAATTTTTGCATTCTACAGGGATTAGCTTACAGAATTCTACCACAAAAATACTATGGGATTTTTGAATAGCAAGTACCTGCGAAACAAAATAATCAAGAGCAATACTTTGGCCAAGCACACTTCCAATAATGCGTATCCCATCGGTGTCTAGATTTTTAAGAACAATGTAGTCTGGCCCTCCTTGCATATCCTCCATCAATAGTGGCTTCTCTTTTACGGCATAGTCTGTTAATAGAAGGAAAAAATCAAAGACCATACAGAAAATTATTCGTGATTCAACTTTGAATCCTATTTGAAAAAGGCTATGTTACTAGGACATGAAATGTAAGTTGGTGTAACATGGTTAACAGGACCAAACAGTAACACCATAAAAAGTGCCTTATCCCAGCTATTTGGGGTTGGCAACATGAATCTTGTTATGCCATTCAATTCTATCTAAGAGGTTGAGATGACCTGTGAAGGACACGCCCCCCAAAACAAAACACAGTAGGAAAAGATAACACATCATAACTTGCCTTCCCTAGTACAAATAGAGTCCCGTCCACAAACAAAGTCATCAAAGAAGAGGTCTCTGCACTCTACATACGATTTGGACCACAAGAACAACAAGCCCTTGATATTACGAACGATACTAACAAACCCAGCCTCCTTGTCATCGAAGACTCAGTGGTTCCTCTCCTTCCAAAAACCCCAACATATCGCAAAAGGGAGCATCTTCCGCAACACTCTTCCTCTCGAAGAGAAAGCAGACAAATGCCAATTTAGAGACCAAATCAAGCACGAAACTCGACATTACCCAAGTCATGCCAAATTACGCGGCGAAGAAGGTCCATACTTCTCTCGCCACATCACAATGCCACGGAAGATGATTAGCCGACTCTCCGCTATGTTTCCCCATCGAACAGTACTTGACGATAATCATCCATCTGGAAATCAAATGGTCCACCATAAGCAACTTATCCAAAGATGACATCCACATAAAAAAGGCGATCTTGGACGGGATTTTAGAACCCCAAATAAAAACTACCGGATAATTCTTGTTGAATTGCCTAGCCAAGACTAGATAGAAAGATTGAATCGAGAAAATGAAGTCTCTAGACCAACTCCATAGACGCTTGTCTTGGTTCCCAGGAGAGAGGTGATGAATAAGAAGGCGAGATAGTAAGCCTGCCACTGATTCAATCTCCCAATCATTGAGACTTCTTTGGAACCCGAAGTTCCACGACACTTCTTCACCCTCCCATCTGGAACAGGCTTGAATAGAACACATCTTATCATATAGGGAATGTAGACCCAGAAACGCCTCCAAAAGAGGAACCTCACCACACTACCTGTCCTCCCAAAATCTGACCCTATTCCCAATACCAACCTTAAAAGGAACACCCTTGGAAAAATTCACCAAGACCTTCATGATTCCCCTCCAGGCGCTACACCCATAAGATGAATGAACACCTCTTTCAATCCAGTTAAACTCTGAAACCCCAAATTTACCCTCGATCGCTCTTCTCCAAAGACTAGACACCTCTCCAAATCTCCACAACCATTTGCCAAGTAAAGCTTCATTCATGATGGATATATTCATGATACCAAGACCCCCTTGATGTTTAGGGCCGCACACCTTCTTCCAATCAACCAATGGAATTTGCTGACTTTGTCTCCACTGCCCCACAAGAAGTCCTTCATGAGCTTTTCCAAAATCTTCGCAATGCACCTGGGATGGAAAAGAGGGACAACTAATAGATGGGTAGATTAGAGAGGGTATTCTTGAGAAGCACCAGCTTACCCCCTTTCGAGCGATACCTCGCCTTCCAAGCACAAAGCCTGCTCCCAAACCTCTCGATAACAGGATCCCAAATAGCCTTGGACTTGTAACTAGCCCCTAAAGGAAGGCCCAAGTACGGGAGGGTAAGCAACCAAAGCCACAAGCCAAATTGTTCGCCAAACCCGCGATGTTCTCCACCTCCCCCACTCTGAACATGGTACTCTTACTTAGTTTATTTATACGCCTGACACAACCTCAAAACAACATAAGAGATCTCTCAAGAACCTGAGTTGAGAAACATAAACTCCAAGAAAGACAAGAGTGTCGTCTGCAAACTGAATATGGGAGATCATAGGAAGCCCCGGGGCCACCTCAAAACCCGCAAGCTCCCCATTCTACACATCACTAAAAAACATCCTCCCTAAGGCCTCCACTACGACGATAAACAAGAATGGAGACAATGGGTTCCCTTGCATAAGCCCCCTCGAACTTCTAAAATAGTCGGCAGGAAAACTTTTGACCAGGATGGAGAACGAAGCCGACGAAATGCATTTCTAAATCCACCTTCTCCACTTTTCCTCAAAACCAATCCTTCCAAGCATGTAGTCCAAAAATCCCCAGTTAACGCGATCATATGCCTTCTCCATATCGATCTTGCATACTATCCCCAGAACCCTCTCCCTAGTCTTGGAGTCTATGCATTCATTAGCGAGAAGAACCCCATCCATAATCTATATGCCCAAGACAAAAGCCCCCTAGGATGGCGAGATGACTGATGCCATGACCCTGCGCATTCTCGAAGCTAACGACTTAGCCAGAATCTTGTATACGCTACCCACCTTGCTGATAGGTCTAAATCCCAATAAGTCGGCTACCCCTTGCTTCTTTGGGATGAGAAGTGAGAACTACAAAAGTACTATTGGATGTGTAGTCCAGATACCCTTCCTCCTAAAACTCAACCACCACCTTCATAAAATTTGGCCCAACCACATTCCAGCATTGTTTGAAAAAAGCCAACAAAAACCCGTCGAGACCAAGGGCTTTGTCTCTTGCCAACTCTGAAATGGACCTCACGATCTCCTCCTCAAAGGGTTTTTCCATCCAATCCCTATCCTCAGAACTGATGCTATCGAAATGAAGACCATGGAGACGTGATCTAAAAGAAGTCGTCCCAAAATATAGATCTAAATAGTAGTCCACCACCCTTTCCTTGATACTAGCTTCATCCTCCAAGTTTCTACCATCGATCTCAAGGCAAACAAGATAGTTATATCTCCTGTGGGCCTCGCCATTCTTTGGAAGAATTTAGTGTTTTTATCCCCTTCCTTCAATCACCGAACTCTAGATTTTTGTTTCTAACTGATCTCCTCAATTAAAACTAATTTATGATTTTCCGCATTTAAATTAACTATGTTATTGCAATCATCTAGAGAAAGGGGATTATCTTTCTCCTTCCTATCCAGCAGCATAATATCCTCAAGCACAACAGCCTTCCTCTGGTCAACCCTATCAAACACCTCTTGGTTCCATTGCTTGATATTGTCTTTAAAAGCTTAAGCTCACATCTCCCCGAATAGGTAAAATTATTCCACCACTCCACCTTCTCCTTGAAGCTAAGACAAAGCAACCACATCTTCTCGAAGCAGAAGGTAGCATGACAATTGCGCATACCCCCACAATCTAAAAGGAGAGGAACATGGTCAGATGTCGGTCTAGAATAGCCATCTTAGACACCCATGCAAAATGCCTCCTCCCATCTATTAGACACCATGAATCAATCCAACCTACAGAGGGTGGGAACCTCCTAACTGTTGGACCACGTGAAATTTCCCTTGCCCATAGGAAGATCTAGAAGGAAATTCCTATTAATGAAATCGCCAAACTCTTTCATGCACCGAGTCACTCTATTGACACTATTCTTCTCATAAGAAAAGTGAATGATGTTGAAGTCCCCCCTATGCACCACGGAAGGTCCCAAAGCCCCGCCACATCATACAACTCCTCCCAGAATTGCGACTCGACACTATTCTTGGTAGGTACATACAACCCCGACAATACCCAAGAAAATTGCTCTCCCACACAAATACATAAGATCGAACCGAAAATGCACCAACCACCACATCAGTGACGTTCAAACATTTCTTATCCTAGAGAATAACAATCCCACCAGAAGATCCGATAGCCAGAAGTTCTTGCCACCCAAACTCCCTAAAGCCACACAATTCTCTAATGACATGAGCATTTATCTTCTCCAATTTCGTCTCCTGGAGCATCACCACCTTGGTTCCCCATCTTCTTATAATACTCTTCACAACCACTCTCCTCTCCTTACTACCCAAACCTCTCACGTTCCAAGATAAAAATTTGTCAACATAACACACCACTCACCTTCCTCCCTCTATTGGTTGCCTACAATCAAATCTTCCCCATTGGAGAACTGGCAAACCAACCTCTGTAGTTCTCACACTAATTTTGCAGATCTATCACCTAGAGAAGGGCTAAGGCACAACTCCTCCTTCCCTTCCCAAATATCTAAACCAACTAGATACTCGTCAACCGCTGACGCCTCTATGGCAAAAGGCGGTGCTTGACCTACAGTTCTCGCTCCACCATAGTGCTCCTTAGCTAAGCCCACAGACCTCGCACCACCTTTCGATACCTTATGAGATGTTGCCAAAGACGTAAGCAACTTAAAGGCTGCCTGTTCATTCTCTTTAAAGGATAGACCTAAAGAGGTCCCCACACTCGTGATATTCAAGACTAACTAGTCCGAGAAATCTGACTCGAAAGAGGGCAACAAACCTTCATCTGCTGGCCTGGGAATCAAAACTCCCTTTGCATTTGCGGACCTGGAGATCAGAGCTCTCTCTATTGGAACCTCCTGAGCCTGGACTCCCATCCCAGTAGATGGGCTCTCAGACTAAACCGAGAAGATCAAAACCCCTGCCCTCAGCAACGCCCTACCTTAGCCAATGGATCACAGCCCAACCTGGCAGCTGAAGAAACCGATGCCCTGATAGAGCAAAGGGAACCCATCAGCACTAACATTCCTCACCCCCATCTTCCATAGCCTCTCTAGCCTTCGAAGAACCTACATCCTTGCCATTTCATCAGGGAGTAAGTGACGCTAATGTTATTCATGAGAGGACTAAGCACATAAAAATTGATTGTCATTTCATTAGGGAGTAAGTGACGCCAAAGTTATTTCTACACCCTTTGTGAGGTCATCCAACCAACTTGGTGATATGTTTACTAAAGTTCTCAGTTAGAGCCAGTTAAAGAAGATTCAGTCCAAATTGGGCATATATGACATATATGCTCCAGCCTCCAGCTTGAAGGGCAGTATTGGTAAATGTATTTGGGGGTATTTTTGGGTTTATTGCTTTTTACCACTTATTAATGGCATAATTCTAATTTTAACATCTTCAATCAAGGGGGTGGATGTACAATATAACTTGTTCTTTCTCCTTTGTTTCCTCTCTTTTCTCTCCTCTTCTCTCTTCTTCTCTCCTCTGTTCATGCGACATTGTTCACGTGACATTAAACCATAGAATAATTCAAATCAACTACATCTAGTATGGCCCTCCACCCCTTGGGGAAATCATTTCAGAAATAAAATGTTTCTTTCTTTTTCCAACATTTTTCAAACCAAAACAATCTCCAGTTGGTTCCAATCTGACATCCACACTGTCTTAAAAGAGAACACACAAGCAACTTCCGTATAATAGGAAGCCAGTTTCCAGATCACATGCTAACCCACATTTTCAAAAGTTTTAATCTTAAGAATACAATAACTACAGATATGTGCGTGTGCGTGTGGGTGTGAGTGTGCGTGTGCGTGTGCGTGTGCGTGTGGGTGTGAGTGTGCGTGTGCGTGTGCGTGTGCGTGTGCGTGTGCGTGTGCGTGTGCGTGCAAAGAAAAATTCCAGACACGGCACTTTCACATTATTCACAAATATAAAGAAGTATTACTAACAGCTTTTGAATAAAGATGAATTGCCTGATTCAAGTCAATGGACCATTTTTTAAAGGATTTGGCAAACCAACTCTCAAGGTTGATATAAGGTTCCCTGGAAAGAAATTTACCATCCTTTCTCATCTCTGGGAGCAATCCAGAAGCATGCCTCCTAACAAGTTCCAGGTAATTCTCCACTTCATGATCCTCAATGTTAAACAAGACTGCAGATCCATAGTGGAACACAACCATGTAACGGCAGCAACTCCAACTTTCTTTGACTCCAAAGCCCTAAAATCAAAGTTTTTATGCCATCAAAATGGAAATCAAACATATCATGTGAGAACATAAAATGAGCATTTATTGATGAGGACACATGATGAAAATCAAGCACATCATCCTCAACAGACCCTATCCCCATACTGCACACAGGCTCATTGACATGGCCAATCAATTACTGGGACACCTTGATGTAGAATAGCACAAAAATCAGACTGGCCAGATGATCTTAACCTTCTGATATAGAGCTAAAACTTGGATGCCTAGAAAGTACATGAGGCTGTTAGGTGTTAAAAATCAGCTGGTTTTTGGGGAGGACCTGCCAAACTTGGCTAACTCATCAACAACAATGTGTATCCCAATGAACAAGAAAACCAAAAATCAAGCTTGCCTTGAGACATGATGCAATACCAACTGATTTCCAATGAAGAGTCAAAGTTATAATTGATTAAAACCAAAATTCCCTTTCTATCCCAAAAAGTTTAGGAGGCACAGTCAGTCCACTAATGAAAAAAACGAAAACAAACAAAAGGCAATTCCGCATCTGCTCTTACTACAAAGGCTAAAAATAATTAAAGGTTTAAGTTGAACTTCATATTTTCTTTCCTATGCTTCCCTGATAAAAAAAAATACAACAGATAAGAATGCCTAGAAAGATATGTCATACTTCTCTACTGTGCATGTTGTAAGTACGCATTAGCAAAAATGAACTAAATTACCACAACCAAGATGACTAAAAACATCTGTTTTCTTTATATATAAAGAAGCAATATTAATGATCAATGGGACAAGAAATAGAAAAAACAACAGGAAGACAGCTCATGAGAAAACATCATAATCACTTCAACTATGCAAAAATAATTTTCCCAATCTTCTTACAGTAATTTCTGGAGGAAAATCGTAATATCTGAGGGCAATATAATTCGATGAGCGAGAAGTAGGAGGAAGAACATTGCTTGAATTCTCTGCTTGCATACTTTTCAAATCAATACTGCCAAAACCATGAGTCTGAGAAAGCCATCATAATGAACACAAAAAGAACAAGATAAAGGGGTGAAAGTGTGGGAGGAAGTCCCAAATCATATAGCACAAAGAGAGGGAAGACCGGAAGACAAATATATGAACGAAAACACAAACCAACCAAACAACTCCTTAAGACCAAGCATAAAAAACCAAACGTTAAAACATAAAAGGCCAAAAAGAAGTATAAATCACTCCATGAAAAGGAGGAATCTAGAAATCCAAAAACAAAAAAACAGCAGATATAAATTAAAGATGACAAAATACACATAAGAAAAAAAAAAAAAAACAAAACAAGTGGAAATAATACTGAAGTGTATCTCTAATTCTAAGGATGAAGGATTGGGATCAAAAGGTCCAAATGCTACACCTTGAGCCTATTGCCAAAGAGTGTCCTGTTTGTGGGAGGAACTCAATGAATATGAAGGAAGTCCTCAACTAGGAGAGATGAGCTAAGTAGGATTCTTTCATAGCAACTTGCTTGCAATTGCTGTAATAGTTTAACATATTGTATCGTCTCGTACAAGATTCCTTGTTCAAAAGGGAATGAATCAATACGTATCCGAAAATTAATATTATTAAATAATTTCTTAAAGGTAAATGTGTCACAAGTTATTATTATTTTACTAAACATCATATTTTTAGCTTATCTAAGTGTAAACATAACTTAGTGTAATGTATATTAGTATCTTTGTGTATCGAAATATATCGTGATTTTTCCAGTGTACCGTATCGCACCATCTTACAAGTATGTCTCGTATCGCTTAACAATACCAAGATTTTAAACCATAATTATCATCCACCTGGTCACTGAAGAAGAATTCCATTTCAGAACCACCCTCAAATGTTGAAGGCCTCCAGCAGCTCAGATGCAAAGGGGAGGATTAAGATCCATGTTTGATAACTCATCATCATTATCATCAAAGCATTACCTCAACCCAATTTTGACAACTAAGATCAGATAATCATTAAAGCTGTTGGAAGAATAAAGATGATGATGTTGAAACCTAGGCCAATGTGATAGCAATAGCAAGAAGGTTTTGCTGAAGACCTTTGAGGTTAGGATTGAATTGGTGCTGAAAGGGTCTATTTGGCTTGGAAAGTAAGAGTTGCATAACATGTGACCTTCAAGAAGTAAAGTGAAGACAAATGACAACAGTAGCATTGAAGATGATTGACGGGGGAATCAACAGACCAGTAGAGAAAATGCAGGCTAGAAGTCCGAATGGTATCGAACATTATGGATATGATGACCAGTAGAGTTGAAAGCAACGCTTAAAATAACAAAATTAAGGGGGCTAACAGTGGTGGACCTTGACCATTATTCCTGTTATAACAGCCATTAATAACAATGTGTACTTTCCTAAATTTTCAGTAGTTACTCAATATTTTATTATTTCTGACATACTTTTGAGTTCAATTTGAAAAATAAAATGATATTAAAATGTTAATATCAGTCCTAAAATATTGGAATAACCTCCATTATAACAGGGATAATGGTTAATAATATTAATGGCGGTATATTAGGGCGTAATTACCTATACAACATAGCAGGGTATGACCCAGCGCTATTACTAACAGACTAACAGTTATAGTGGCAGTTGTTACAATCTTGGCTGAAGGTGCAATTAAGAAGTCTAGATTGATGGTTTTTCCACAGTTTCTGGTTCAAGAAACAAAGAATGAGAACCTGTCCAATATCCTACTCAACCAAATTTCTGCTAGTTGCAGGACTCATGTTATTGGCTATCAACATTAATGGGCAGCTTTGACAAGCTGAACTTAAGTGGTTCCAGTAAACCCTATCCCAGACTCAGGCTTTATCCTTTTTTACATCGGACTAGAGCAAGCGAGTTGTACTGCCCCAGGAGAGCACACTTGACAAGACTACCCAATGATGGCTGAGACCTAGAGCTGATGATGGATCTCAAATGCACCTACAACATGCAGTGTGGATCCAACAAGTTTGTTCTTGAGGATACTCCCAGCAACATTGCTAAAGTCTCATGGGGGTTAGCACATCCCACATTTTTTCCCTTCTTTTTATTTCAGTGGTTAAGCTGGGGTTTAGAGTCTTTAGACCAACCCTTAGCAGCTATTGAGTACAGAAAGGAATCTACATACAGTAATATTTAAATACCCTAGCAGTATCGATAAATAAATAAATATATTTATCTCCACCATTTCTAGACCACCCGGTGAAAAAATCCGCAACCCTATTAGATTCTCTCCACATATGTCAAACACACCATGACCTGAACTCACTTAGAACTCTCATTGTGGTTCCAATAGACAAACCCTAGCCTTCCACCAACAAACATATTTCTTGTTGAGATAATCAATAAAATTCGCCAAGTCTATATTAGATAGGTAGAGCTTCTAGCATTTCTGGGTGTGGATTAGAATTAACCATAAGAATGGGTTTTGATAGCCTTTGTTACTCATTTGTCAACACAATTACATTCCTATTTTATCAAGAGGAAGCCAACCAAAAGAATAAAGCAATCCCAACAAAAATAACCTCTCAAACCATGAATCTGTAAAACCCAACATTCAAATGTCAAAAAACCATGAATCCAAAGAAACCCAGATGACTAAAACCCAGAAAAATAAAACCCAGAATAAGAAAATGAAAAACAAAGAACCAAAAAGATAAAACAGTAAACCTGGTACAGAGAAAGTAAGCTTTTACTGGAATCTTTCCGATCTCCTCCTCCTCCTCTTCCTTAGATTCCAATACATACTTCTGACCAAAATCATGATTTCCACCAACAAAATCGTTGTCATAAACACCACTTGGACATGGATTTGCAGAAAGAAATCTGAAACTGAACGATGGAATTCTAGTCTTTGAAACCGGTAAGAGTTTGGAGGCTGTAAGGAGAGGACGAGAAGGTTGATGGAGAAGACGTTGAGATGTTAGTATTATGTCCTTAATGAGAGGGGAAGCTCTCCATCTCCCCATTCACATTCAAATCCTTTGCAGCTTACAGTGTTGAAATTTAATTCTCTCCTTGTCCTTGCTCTCTATATTCTCCCAGGAAGCAATGGGGATCATCCCTCTAAGTTGGTCCCGTAAGCATCTTATCACTTCCCTCGTTATCGTCAACAAAGTTGAAGAGTAAAACTTCGCTGACCCGCCACAATCTGAGCCACGTGGCACATTCCCTCACACCTGTGTGAGCAAAGCCGATCACACATCACAATATGAGCCGCGGGGCACACTATTAGAGGACGATGACCGTATGGATGTTTGACTAGTCCCTCGGTGGACTTGTAAACCAAAAATTAGCTTGATTAGTGATTTCTAAGCATTGGATTGGAGTAATTTGCATGGGTTGATTTTAACCGTTGAATTTAAAGCATTATTGACCATTATTTGGGGTACTAGATCCAAAGGTCTGACATAACTAATCAGGCTGATTTTTGGTTTGCAGGTCCAACGAGGGACTGGACAAACATCCATACGGTCATCGTCCTCTTGGAGTGTGCCACGTGGCTCATATTGTGGTGTGTGATCGGCTTTGCTCACACAGGTGTGAGCGAAGCTTTCTCCAAAAAATTCTAAGCGTTGGATTGGAGTCATTTCATGGGTTGATTTAAACCGTTGAATTTGGGGTACAAGGATCCAAAGGTTTGAAATCTCTAATCAGGCTGATTTTTTTGGTTTGTAGATCCACCTAGGGATTGGCCAAACATACATACGGTCAGCGTCCTCTAAGAGTGTGCCATGTGGTTCATATTGTGGGCGGTCAGTCAATGATGCCATATCCGTCGATGTAAGTTAAAATAGTATAACCTCAATGTTGTTCGTTGGATTTGGTAATAAAGTATAATGGCTAAATTACCCTTGTTTTGATCTTTAAATTACTACCATACCCTTCGCCCTTAAATGCTTACAAGTTACAACTGTTGCTGAACGCCTGGAAGACAGTCCCTTGAGCAAAACAGAAGAGTGACCAAGAGAGAGTAGATGGGATACCTTGATTGAGTTCAGAAAAGAGATAAAATGGCGATTTCTGGGGATTTAAGGGTCTCTGCAACTTTGGCTTCTTATCCTGCGCACCCCCTTCGACGCTCCCTAGCAATTTCGAATGTTAGTTCTTTTTACCCTTTTGGTTCCTTAATCGAAATGTTCATCTCTCTACAAATTTTTATCGATTAGAACTGTAGAATAGGAGATTCGAGAATCAAAGGCATCTTAGTCAGATACTTGTCCATTTCCCGTCTGGGTTTTGTCTAATTTGATGATTTGATTGATTGCATTTGGATTTTGTTAGAATTGGTGTATGTTTCGCCAGTAATTGAGGTTCTACTTGTTGGGTATTTCTTCAATCCAAAGATCCTCCTCTAGAACAGGAGATTCAAGAATGAAAAACATCTTTAGCTCGATAACTGCCTATTTCCCATCTGGGTTTTTGTATAGTTTATGATATTGATTGATGGTAGTTCGGTTTTGTAGGAATTGACGTTGATGTTGCTTATATATGAGTTTCTACTGTTGGGTATTTTGTTAATTTGAAGCTCCGCCTCTAGATTAGGAGATTCCGTGATAGAAAAATGCCATTTCCCGTTTCACTTTACCTATCAAAGAAAGAATCTCGACTTGATAAATGCCCATTTCCCATATGGGTTTTGTTTCAGATTCTATCTATAATGTGTTTGGTATTATTTGGGTCTTTTGAAGATTCAATTCTTCATGTACATATTGATCCCTCCAATTTGCCTTCTTTTAGAAAATGTTTACAAGCTGGAAACATCTGTGCCAGATAAATGCTCATGTCCCATTGAGTTTTACTAATCAACTTTACATGTTATTTCCTTGTACTTTGATTGATAACACTAGGTCTTTTTAATAATTGGTCATTTGGTTTGACCATATCTGAATTCCTACTTATGTCAAGTTCTTAGTACTTGTGCTTTTGAATCTCTAACTTCAACAGCTCAAAATTGAAAAACATTCCATCCTGACATTAAATCGGTTTTCTCTTTAGTTGCATGTCATCTATGCTATTTGTCTTTATTGTTTGCATTTTTGTTTTTTTCAGTTATTGATGCTTTGGTTGCACGTATCTCCTTGTCAGTCATTTCTTCATGTAATCGTTTATCAATTGGTGTTCAAATCTTTTTCTCTACAAGATGGGATGCAGAAATGAGAAACCTCTCAGCAATAAATGCCTCATTCCCATACAGCTTAATTTATTAATGAAAAATGATGGCCTTGCCCTTCTAGCAACTGGAATTTGCCACGTAGCACAAACTGGCTGCTGTCTTTTCTGGTTCCCTTTGTTCCTTTTTATCTTAAGAATATAAACTTCTTAAACAGGAGAAGGAAAAAACACAGCATCTCTCTTCTCCACCGCTCTGCCGTCAACGCCAAAGTGCTACCACTCCCTCTCACCACCGCCAACCACCACCACCCACCACCCACCACAACCATTAAGTTTGCTACCTTGGCAAGCCCAAAATCAAGAATGGGCACAAAATGAAACTCTAATATACACCCAGCACATGCCCATTTGTAGGACTCTTCTCACTAACATCATGGTAGCTTAGTCTCGTACATTCACCCATACATCAACGTTTCTTTCTCTATCTCTCTCACACACACATTGGGTTTTCCTCCCTTGGTTGGTCTTTTTTTTTTCTTTTTTTAATTATGGTTGTGAATACATGCATTCTTAGATCTTGTTGGTTTTCTTTAGATTTCTCAACCGAGTCTCTTTTCTTGGTGATTGAGATTTGTGGGTTTTGTCTATTAGAGATTTATTATGTGATTACAATGGTTTCTAGTTTGATTTTTTGGGTTTCGCAGATCATAGGGTTTTTTGAGTGTTGTGTTCCTAATCTCGACATTGATCAGATGGTCAGAATTGAGACGGAGAAAGTTGGAAACAATGAGAGAGAGAGAGAGAGAGAGAGGGCAGATGCAAATGCAAGTGGCAGTGCAAGAGATAATTTGAAGACGATGTGAGATTTTTCTTTAATAAAAATAGCAAAAATTGAAAATGTTAATGGGAAAAGCTGGTTAACCAATTTCAGACACCCCGTGGCCCAATCAGAGAACTCAGAGGACCTATCTAGGTCCCCCAAAGCTGACCTAATTACTATTTTTTTTTTTGATCGGTAAAAGTATTATTTATATAAAAAAGGAGAGGCGCTGCCCCACAAAAGGAAACATACTTACAAAAAAAAAAGAGAACATCACAAAAGATAAATGGCTTCAAACCTCCCCTACCCATAAACAAAGTTACTCCATCGGAACACAAAGTCCTCGAGCTGAAGCCCTGTAAAATCAAGCAAAATTGAAGTCCAATAATAAAGAGAGTCTTTGATTTCAAAACCATAGCTTCTAAGTCTATCTCCTTTCCTTCGAATATGCGTATAGTCCTTTACTTCCACACTTCCCAACAAAAAGAAAACGAAACTAGCTTCCAAAGAGAGCGCCCACGAGAAGGGAAAGCATTGGAGCCCCATCCTGCAAATAGATCAAACATACTCCTTGGCATCGTCCAATACATTCCGAAGAGTTAAATAAATACTACCCAAACCTCCCTGGCGAACCGGCAATGGATGAACAGGTGGTTCGTTGTTTCTCCATCTGCTCTACACGAAATGCGCATATTCGTAAACTGAAAACCTCTACTAATCAGGTTATCTACCGTAAGAATCTTATCAAGTATTGTAGTCCACACAAAGAAGGCAACCTTGAACAGAATAGGAGTCCTACACACGACACTTTTCGGGAAGGGAGAGTAGTCAATATCCAAGGCGATTTCACGAAATAAGGAACTGACTGAGAATCTTCCAGTTTTTTCCCATCTCCAAACTCTACCTCTACCAGGAACACACGCATCCCTTCCTCAAAACTAAAAAGAGATGCCACCTTAGTAACCTCCCAATTAGTAAGTTATGCTCACTCCTTCCACCAAGCAATACTATCGTCCATTGTTTCACAGTTCCTAACGAGAGCACCCTTAAGATTGGACATTAGCAAACGCTAGAGGATAGGCAGCTTGAAGAGAAGAATCTTTGCACCAAGCATCTCCCCAAAATCTGATCGAGTCACCCTTTTCTAATTTGAATTGTAATCCTCGTTTAAAGATACTATAAACTGTAGATATGCCTTTCTACACTCTAATGTGATATGAGTAGGAAGGTTCATTGTTTCCCCAGCCATAGTCGTAGCTGCCATGTTTGCTATCAATCACCCCTTTTCATACGTTGTCCTTTTCCTCCCCATACTACCACAACCACTTACCTAGCAGAGCCATGTTCATAGCCTTAAACTAATGCACCCCTTCCTCCTTTACACTTTCTTCTAAGCAACAAAATGGAATCTATGAGCCTCGTCCATACCCTTCCACAAAAAATCTTTAATTAATTTCTCCAATCTATTAGCCACACTCATGGAGATAGAGAAAAGAGAAAATATATTGGAAGATTGGAAAGAGTACTTTTAATCAAAGTCACTCTACCTCCTTTGGACAGGTACCCTCTCTTCCATGAAGCTAGTCTTCTTTCAAAATGCTCGATAATAGGGTCATGTCTGACCTTTGATCTATACCTTGCTCCTAAAGGTAAGCCAAGATAAGATGTTGGGAGTTTACCCAACTTGCATCCCAAGGTAGTTGCTAAGATCCTCAAATGGGACACCTCTCCAATCCCATACACTTCACTCCTCGAAAGGTTAACACGCAACCTAGAAACAACCCCAAAGCACAAAAAAATGCATCTGAGATACCTCATCTGATCTTGAGAGGCCTTAGAGGAAAAAATTGTATCATCCACAAACTGCAAATGAGATATGACAGGGCCCACCCCTCCCACTTTAAATCCTTCCAAAGTCACACCTTCAACTGCTCTACTAGACCATTTATTAAGGGTTTCCACAACCATAATAAACGAAAAAGAAGACGGAGGGTCGCTTTGTCTCAGGCCTCTGGAGTTTCTAAAGAATCCAGAAGGTGAGCCATTTATTAATATAGAGAAACGTGCCGATGTAACACATAACTTAATCCATCTCCTACATGTAGAGCCAAAGCCCATCCTACCCATCAAATAATCCAAGAACTTCCTATTGATGTGATCATAAGATTTCTCTATATCTATTTTGCTGATGATGCCTGGCTCTCCCCCTCTGGACCTTGAATCAATGCAATTATTAGCAAAAAAGAACCCCATCTAGAATATGCATGTCTTTCACAAAAGCACCCTGGAACGAAGAGATAATAGAACCATCACCTCCTTTAATCTCGATGCTAGTTTTCTAGAAATAATTTTATACATGCTACCCACAAGGTTGATAAGCCGATAATCTGAGAGGGCTTTGGCACCCTCTTTTTTTGGAATGAGGGTAATGAAAGTGGCATTAAATTTCCAATCAATGAAGGATTGCTGGCTAAATACGTCCACAACCTTCATAAAGTCCTTACCCACAATATGCCAACACTTCTTAAAGAATACAAAAGGAAAACCATCTGGACCCGGCGCCCTATCGCCCCCCAAGACTTTGATTACTTTAGCCACCTCCTCCTCATTAATAGGCCTTTCCAACCAGCTCCTTTGCTCCAAAGACAATCGATCAAAATCTAGCCCTTCTAGAGTCGGTCTAGAAGGAATTGGTTCTGAGCAAAGCTTTGCGTTTCTAATCCTCTCTTCCTCATCAATAATCGACCCAGCTACTAAAATGCACAAGATACCATTACACCTCCTAGCAATGGCGATGCTGTAAAAGTATTTAGTGTTCTTTTTTCCCTCCTCAAGCCATGTAACATTAGATTCCACTTCCAATTAATTTCCTCACGAGTCACAACAAGCGCAACTAAGGAATTCCTTCTTAGCTTCAACTCTCCTCCCTCCGTTTTCAGCCGAGATAGGACCCTCCTCTTCTTTTCTATCAATAACAGCAATCTCCTCTAACAGAGAGCCCATTTTTGGTCCACGCAGCCAAAAACTTCCTTGTTCCACTCCTTAAGTTTCTCCTCGAGTGCTTTCATCTTCCTCTCGAACACAAAACCAGCTCTCTGAGTAAAGTCAAAGAATTCCCACCAATGCTATGAGCTCCACCAAGTTAGGCAAAGAAAACCACAATTTCAAATCTAAAAGGGGAGGGTCTCCTCTTATAACCCCCACATTCAAGAAGCAACCGAGTGTAATCAGAGGCGGGTTGTATGGCAGTGCAATTCCCAGTTGCTCGACACTAAAAATCTTTCCAATCTACATAAGGTAGGATTCTCCTGTTTATTGGACCACATGAAGCCTGCCCCCGCAAGAGGAAGATCCATCATCTCATTCCTTTCCATGAAATCTAATAAATCCTTCATACTTGTAGTGATCCTACTCCTCCAATCTTCTCATGAGAAAACTTGATCGCATTAATGTCGCATCCTATTCACCGCGACAAATCCCACAACATATGCATATCATCAAGCTATGTCCAAAATTGAGGGCGTAGCCTCCTATTCGTATGACAATAAACGCCAGAAAAAACCAACGAGAGATTATCATCAACACGGCTGCAAATAACTAAGACTGAGAAAGCCCGAACTAACATGTCCTCAACAGAAATAACCATCTTGTCCCAAATAACCACCACTCCACACCACACAAAGCCCACTGCTGAATGAGCCTGCCAACCAAAATCTCATCCCCCATATTTCTGCCATTATGTTATCCTCCATCCTTTCGAATTTCGTCTCTAGCAAGACCAACATGTCAACCTTCCACCTTTAAAGCAGGGATCTAATAGTGACCGTTCTATCTTTATTTCCCAGTCCTCTCACATTCCAAGAGAAGATTCTTAACTTCATTTTTGGCTACACATATCTCCCCTCACCTTCCTCCTACTTCGTCTCCCTTCTAACTTACCATCAGAATTAATATGACATGATAACTTACTGTCCTCTTTATTATACCTCATTTTCTGCTTGCCCCTTATATCTGTAGATATTGCCTCCTACGAGGTCCTTCATCGGTCACAGATCCAACTGATATCTAACCCTGAACCCTTTTCTCTATCATCCTTCTGCCCTCCATGTCTGTAGTCTCCCCTTTGAACAGAAGCAGTTGGTTCTGGAGTGCACTTTGTTCCCCATTCCTCTCCCCTTTCATCTTTTCCACTGTGCTACTTCTTTCTATGTCAAAAAAAGATTTTTCACCTCTTCCTCCCTCCCTTCAAAAGACATTCCCAGGAATTTACTCATCCCCCACAATATTGCCCAACACCCATTTGGTAGCTTCCATATCTTTTGCACTACATCTGTATGACTCTCTCCCAACCCCCTTCATTAGATTGCAGGGTCTAACATCAAGGCTCACCTCTCCTTCTCTCCCTCCTCCACTCGAGAGGACTCTTAAGGGCTCTCAGTTCCTTTATCTTCTCATCTAACTGATACTGCATTTCAGTATCTCCTGTCTACTCATCTTCCCTATCCTTCCATGCCCCTGTTATGTACCTTTTCTTAGACTCGAACGTGACCTTATCCTTCAACTCCTTCGTAGGAGTGGACTCCGCTAGCACAAGATGAAAGGATTC
The DNA here is from genome assembly GCA_035048495.1 of Euptelea pleiosperma. NCBI lineage: Eukaryota > Viridiplantae > Streptophyta > Magnoliopsida > Ranunculales > Eupteleaceae > Euptelea > Euptelea pleiosperma. The sequence continues at coordinate 10,904,276 of CM068550.1, read as the reverse complement.
TAGAGAAGATTCATAGTCCGCTAACCTGGTAATCACCCTGGTCAACGACGTCACTACTGGATCCTCAAATGGGTGCCTTCCCTGAGATTCTGTCATTGGGCTCGAGGGACTAAGCATACCCTGTCCTCCCCAGAATCGTTGCTCCCTTACCTTGAGATTATCCTTAGGCGTGCTGTCTTCCACTTCCACCTCAGCCTCGAACATTACAATGTTGAATTAGTTTGTAATCTCTTTTCATAACGATAGGGTCTTTTTAGAATTGTTGTTTCATAACTAATATTTTAACTGCTATCTATTTGGTATTTCTGTGTGTGCATGTTGATAAATAAAAAGCTCCGCCTTTGGACCACAAGCTTCAGAGTTCTTAGGCGGAATAATGCTTTGTTGTGATTTTTTTTGTTTTCCGTAATCTGTATAATATTAATCGTTTAGCACTCCTTTTTTGAGAATCAATCCTTTGGTTGCAATCATCTTAATACCCTACCTGTTGGGTATGTTTTCGTGTACATACTGTTCCTTGCAAATCTCCCATGTGTAATGGAAGATTCAAGGAAATATCATAATACCATCTTATTGAACGCAATGTGGTTTATATGCTAGGAAAGTTCAGGGCTTAGTTTTAGCCTTTTAGGAGCTTTAGGGAGATGAAGTAAGCTTTATTCTAATGGCTATGTTGGGGTATAGTCTTTAGGTTTGATAGTCTAGGGAGTCAATATCCACATGGTATGGTAGAAAATGCAGAGGTTCAGTTTGTGTAGTGTTTGTAGTAGGCATGTTATGAGGATTTTGAAAGAAAGGGTCCACAGATTTTTAGATCTAGGGCTGGGCTAGGTGATAGTTGAGATTTGGGAAGATTTGTAGGGACATAGAGGAAACCAAGTTTTATATATGGTTTGATCTCATTTCTGGCTGTGGAGGAAAAATAGCCTGGTGGACAACGTTGATAGTATAATTTGGAAATGGGACTACAAAAGGTTTCTTTTTCGTTTAGTCTTTCTACAATTTGGTGTCTGAAGATGAAGTTGACTTACCTTCTTCCCAAGTTTCGGGGCCCCTGTGCCACCACAGTCGAACTCTTTATGTGGATGGCTTTATAAACATGAGTGTGATGAGCTGAAGTTGAGGAGGAAGTTCATCATCCTTTTATTTGATGCAATTTTTGTCATGAGAGTATGGAATAACTTCCCATCTCTTTTAGGAACTGGTTGGATTGTGCTAAGTTGTAGGGTTTGACAGCCAGGTGAGCAATCGGATATCTATGAAAGAAAGGTAAGAGTCCTACGTACAATGTTTTGTATTTTGTTGGGGATTCGGAAATAAAGAAGGGATTTTTGACATACCCCCCCATGTTATCTTTGAAATTTGACATACCCCCCAACACTTTGAAAAAGCTGACATACCCCCCTATGACTTGGTCCAAGGTCAGTTGACCAATGTTGACCAGTATATTTTACATTAAAATACAAAAATACCCTTGTCTACAACCTTGGAACAAGGGTTTGGACCAAAACCAAACCCCCAAATCAAATGGCTGTGGTGTATGGCAAGCCAAATCAAATGACCGGAGTCTCATGCCGGTCATCCACCACTCCGACAAAAATTAAAAAAAACCATTGGGTTGCCCGACCATAGACTCAAGCTTGTATTTTCCATCCAATTTTAGTTTGAAAATGGATGATCTCCTCCTAACTATTATTGTTCAAAAATATCCAATCAATATATATGGAGTGGGAATCCCCAGTGCTAGTTGAGATACCAAGAAAAGATTTAGAGCTTAATATTTGTATTACAATGCCACTTCAGCCCTAGAAGTTGTTTTTTTTTTTTTTTAAGGTGGTGTTCGAAAAAAAAAAAAAAAGTAAAACTCCGAATACCAATGGTTTTTTAATTTTCTCCGGAGTGGTGGATGACCGACATGAGACTCTGGTGGGTTGGTCTTCGGTGATGGACAACTAACCCATTTGTATCTTTTGGCTTGCCATCCACCATATCCATTTGATTTGGGGGTTTGGTTTTGATCCAAACCCTTGTTCCTTGGTTGAAGACAAGGGTATTTCTGTCTTTTAATGTAAAATATTATGGTCAATTCGGGTCAACATTGGTCAACTGACCTTGGACCAAGTCATAGGGGGGTATGTCAGCTTTTTCGAAGTGTGGGGGGTATGTCAAATTTCAAAGATAACATGGGGGGGTATGTCAAAAATTCCCAATAAAGAAATAGGCGTGTTTCCATGAGGAAGGAATTGGAGAATATTTTCTTCTACCAAATCAAACTTAAGTTAGCTAGGTTGGTGATGTATTTGGAAAAGTTTGAAAGCTTCGGAATAGTTAGAGTTGGATGCTAACTGGTATGGATCTATATATTTTCTATTGCATAGAACTGTTATAAATGGAGTAAAACTGTCATAAAATATTGCTTTTTTTCATATGTATTATTTTCATATTTTTTTATAGTATTAATAGAGATTATGTGGCTCAATCCAGATCCGATTTGCACTCCAGGACTCGTCCTTTTCTAACTGTTTGCTGTCTTGCAGGTGGGGTTTAGTGGAGGATCTAGTCTTTCTCAGATTACGCCCAAATGGTCCCACGTAGAACTTGGAGGCCGTAATATGCGATGTCACTGTCAGCAGTCTTGTAGGATGGGAGGAAACAAGTTCTCCCGCAAACCCATAAATCAAGAAGAGGGCTTCCTCCTGAGTGCCATAAATATGAGCTTCTTTGAGCGTTTAAACTTGGCTTGGAAGATTCTATTCCCACCACCAGCAACAAGAAGGAGCTCTAATGCGAATATTGCCAAGCAGCGCCTGAAGATGATACTCTTCTCTGACCGATGTGCAGTGAGCGACGAGGCAAAGCAGAAGATTGTGAGCAACATTGTGGGTGCTCTATCTGATTTTGTGGAGATAGACTCGCAGGAAAAAGTCCAGCTTAGTGTCTCGACAGATCCAGACCTCGGGACTGTATACTCCGTCACTGTGCCTGTCCGGCGAGTAAAGCCTGAATATCAGGACAGAGATGAGTTCGGGGCAATAACAAATATCGAGTACAAAGATACTGGGGAAGGGTCTGATTCTGTTGATGTCACGTTCGATTTCTTCATTCCCAACGAGAAATCTCAGTAATTTTCTATTTTCTTATTTTTCTCTTCAATGTGAGAAAAAAAATGATGTCGTCGAGGCAGGACTTGTTTTCTCTATAGCGCATCGTTGCAGCTGTTTGGATTTTGAACAGTTGGGAAACCCTTACAGTTTTGTATATATTAGAAGCTTCCTGTAAGATGGTTGGAGACCTGCTGCCTTTGATGTACTTCTAATCAGATTGTATGGTTGGTTGACATGGCATTGCACGGTTTGCATGTAATACCCATAGTTGTCTATTTGCTTGTACAAGAGCGCTCGATTCTTTGTGCCGGTTGGGCCAACCATAACGCTTGTTGCTTATCAAACACGAAATAAACGGTGCATGAAGCATGTATACATGTTAAATGTAGGCATATGTAGGAAAATGCAGCATCTATGGTTCTTTTGTGCTTACATTACCCACATTGTTCTTCCCAGGAATGTTAGATCCTGATGTGAATGTTCAGTCTCTGTAAACGCATTATTAAAGCGGGTTTGCGCTGCAAATGTGTTAGTAGGTTGCATTTTGGTTCTTTCTCCAAAAAAAAAATTTGCATTTTTGGGTTTCTCTGTCGTTTCTTTATGAATCCCTGTTTCCTATTTCTGGTCAGGATCTTCTTCTTCTTCTAGTTAACTTCTTTTATAGGGTGATTTCCAACTCCACAGCACATGGAGGAAACCTGTCTTGTGGGCTGAACCCACAACCTCCCACAAGGGAATGGTATACACTAACCATCCGAGCTGCAGATTATATAGATCTTGATGCGAGACGAGATAATTGTAGATTTAGAAATGCCATTGGATTGAAAAATGGATATTTATCAAGTATGAATGTTGAAAGTCTTCTGTTACGCGATCACGTATTGTGTAAGCCGATATTGGCGTGGGAGGCTAGATTAGTGCAATTCCCAGCTATTTATAATGCTTAAAATTGCGCTTGGAGCCCGTACGAATATACTAGCTTTTATCGGACACAATCGACATAATTATTTAATTAAATATATATATATATATATTTTTTTTTATCGAGAAGGCCTTTGAAAAGTCCCTACAAACTTAATATAAAAAATACTAGAACCAAAGATGCTTCCTTTCGATATAACGTTGTCGCTCGGATCAGGTGGGAGGGGGTTTCTGAACTCTTATATGCGCGATCAATCTCGAGAGTCTACACTATTTCTGTTTCTCTGTTACCGTTACATCTTGTTAAATACTCGTTCCATCCCGTCCATGTCAATACATTCCGTGATATTAGCGCATTTTGTTGAGCATTCAAGAATCAAGAGCACCCCCTTACAAAATTTCTCACGATAAATGTATCGCTTTATTCTGCCATCCCTATGGCGTGAAAATTACAAATCGGTGGTCTCAAGTCGTTGCATTAACAAGTAGTATACAAACCATTTCCGAGACACAATCACAAGTTACACAACGTTTTATGAGTTGGGATTTACAAACAAATATGAATTCTGGTGTTATAATTCCCCCAAATATTATACAAGCTTTGTCAAGAATCAAGATACATTCGAGGCTGTGAATAAACTGGTTTTAATTAAACTTCTTGTAGCCGCAACTCCGTAACCAAACACCCTCTAAAAGACAAAAATGCCACCATTACTTGACAAACAGTACATAGTTAGCAATTCGGAGTGCGGCAAAAATGCGTTACGGGAAATGTTCGAGTACAATTCGGATTTGTCATTAAAATATGCGTTCAAAATTTTGGCAAAAATAATTTAAAAAATAAAATAAAACCAACAAAATCAAAACATTGACAATTTTTTGTCTTATAAAATGAATTCTAATGTTCAAAACTAAATAATGTGGGGATAGTTCGGAAAAGTTCGTGAATTATTCAAGAATAAGTTCATGAATTATTCAAGAATAAGACGCCGTTTGGCAACACAAAAATAAGTAACTTATTAACTTTTTTAAGCTATAAAGTCAAAAAGATAGTTTGGATGTGACTCACGTTTTAGCTTCAGATCGCGGATAAATGGAAATTTTATTGATAAGACCTCTTCAATTGTAGCCAATATCTTATTACAAATAATTCCGACAACTTCAGGAAAAAAAGAGGCATTTACCTATTAGAGATGGTGCGATTTGATTCTTTTTTCTTTTTTTTTTTTATTTACCGTTCTCAGTCTTACGAGGAAGTTAAAAACTAACTTAAAAGAGTAGTTAAAAATTTTTGCTTTTTACGTTTGAGAGAAATTACTTCTCAAAAATTAAAACCCTCGACACTTTCCTCTCGACGAAAATGAGTCGGTGCCTTTCCCTCTCCCTCTCCCTCTCCCAAGAATCCTAATGGGACGATGAAGGAACAACGATCGTCCAGCGAGGTAAACTGTCTATCTCTCTCTCTCTCAACACCACCATCCTCATCCCCATCTCGCAATCACCTTTCACAATTTGGCCCTTTTTTGTCACTGTAATCCATGGATCAACTTTTATTTAACCCAGAAATACCGATCAGCTATGTTTCGAGTTAGCATGCTACCCTGGTCCCTTCATCATCTCAATCCCTAATATCGTAATCCTCAACAGCAAGAGCTTCTCAGTCATCTCTGTGATGCGCTTTATTCTTTTTGGGAAGTCCCAAGATGAACTTTGAGGCCATAGATTCAAAAGATTGGTTGGGCGATTGGTGAAGAATGCTTCGCAAAGATTTCCTACGCTTGCGATGAAGAAATGTCTGAATTGTAGATACCACAAATGGTAGTTCTAATGGTTTTCATGATCAGTGTTTATTAGAATGTATCGATATACCTTTTCAATCCGTTAATGAAGGATTGGGAGAATGGGGAGAAGGTATAGTAGATATACTCTGTATTTCCATTCAATTTACAGCAAAGCTTCACCTCATATTCAAGCTTGGAGAGGACAATTATTTCTGTGCAGAAGAAAACAACTCTTCGACAATCTCATGGTTAGGGTTTCATCTTAAACCTCTTTGATACAAAAAATGGAGCATATGAGGAATAGGGTTGCAATCCCTATTTTGAATTTTCTTAGAACATACAGTGGGGATGTATGTATTTTATTTTTTCTTAGAAGAAAAAATGACTTTTTTTTTTGTGTGAAATCAATACCAAACTGACTTTTTAAAATTTTGACTTATAAGTCAGTGTTTGACCAAACTAACTTCTGACTTTTTTTGAAAGTCAGAAATCGACTAATAACTTCTACTATAAGTAGAAATGCTTCTACTTCTCGTTCCCAAACGGCCCCTAATTCGAGCATGTTCATAAGTTTAAATTGGAAATTGTTCGGTTAGGTTCGTTTTTTTTTTTGATAATTCGTAGGGTTCGCGTATAATTCGCAATCAAGGGCCTAGTAATACGAGGGTAATTTCGTAATTTCGTTCATTCATGATTTTAATTCCTGGGCGGAAACTCTTATTAGTTGAATCCTTGAATCTTCCCTCCTGGTTCCATGGTTCGTTCTGCCTCTTTCGTTCTCCTCCCCATTTTTCCCCCAAAAGAAAACTAGGGCACATTTGAACTGAATTCGTCTGGATTGTCTCTCGAATTTGGATACCACGCAGGAAATTTGGGTGGTTTGCGTCAAAAAGGAATAAAAACAAGGGAATTTGCAAGCCCGCAGAAGGGGATTTGTTTGAAGATTGTATCAATTCGTGTTCATTTTGCTCGAATTAGGGTTGCAATTCAAGAGTTTGAATGTTGAAATGAAGGGGACTTGTTTGAAGATTGAAAACCCGATTCGAGACGCCATTTCTAGAATTCGATTCGTTCCTCGGTCGAACAATCTCCTCATCTCGTCTTGAGATTCTGTGAGTAGCCTCAATCTCGACATTTCTCCTTTTGCTCTTTTTTTTTTTTTTTTCTATTGTTTTTTTAAACCATTCATTGTGTCTAATCTGCAGACTCTTTGACTATACTATGTGGATAGCTCTGTATGGATTCCTGAATCGAAGTCATACCTATGAACATTTACGCCCCAAAATAAGTCAACACTGTCAAATTGTCATGAATTGAGAATCTCGTTGAATAATTATAAACAAAAATCAGAAAATAATATAACTATATTGGCGTGATATTTAAGCATGAAGTGCGAAGATTAAATGTACAAGTTAATGTTTCTTGCCCTCGGATGTACACTAACCATGCTGGTGTCACTGTCAAATACGGACAAAAAATTCAGAACAGACACAACACCCTTGGGAAACCTAAGTCTACAGGTCCACACAAGTAGCTTGATAATACTAGAAGATGTAATAGTATATTTAGTAGCAAGTACATAACTATATACAAGTATGTGATGTAAATCAACGAAGATATGTAAATGGATATGCACCAAATCTAACTTGAAACAATAGAGAAGATATACTAAGATTTTCCATAATAAGAGTGTGAGTGACCACCATGGGTGCATGTGTCCAGTGTGTCACTTTTTCTTCTTAAATAAGAGTGTTCCTTGTTACATAGACTAAAGCTAATTAGTGTCTAAATACTACATAAAAAGGAAAAGGAAAAAAAAGAAAAAAGAAAAACAAGAACCTAGGTGTCCTCTAACTAACCATGTCGAGTAGTCCAGATTCTGGAATGCAAGTCCAACATGGCAATTTTTGAAACAATGCCATTTTTACATAACTAATAGAAAATGTTACAAAGCTCATCTCTAGCAGCTTTATATAGCAACATTGTGTAAAATTTTTTTTATGGGTAACCTGTCAACAAACCTCCCTTCTCGTGGTTGCAATGAGAATGCCAACAAATTGAGCTACAGACCCGAACCCTAAAAGTTTTGTTGGGAATAAGAAATATAAATTACACGCACGATGGAAATGCAGGGTACCGAATCCCGTACTTCTCGTATGCAGTGCGAATGTTCTACCATTTGAGCTACATCCCAAGGTTTTAAAAATTCATTTTCTCTTGGTAGGTAAGCTGGAATCAAATCCATGGCCTGTTGAAAGTTACTAACATCCAATAATCAAGTTTATTCATTAAGAGTAACACCTACAGTGCCAATCATAATTAGTGTATAATCACATTTCGTGAAGCTTTACGAGCGTTGCATTTCTCCAAAATGATATCTTGTTGAATGGAAACAGTCGCCAGATGTGTATCAGATCTGCGTAGTGTTCCATTAACCTTCATCGTTTCCTAATTTTCTAGTAAATCATTGCAAGGGATTTTTTTTAAGACCAATATCTTAAAACAACATGAAACCTAAATTTGCAAGCAAAATGGGGATTTTGTTGCGATAAATCAGAGAACCTTCTAACGTAACAATCAGACCCAACAATGAAGGCAGAAGACTCGTCCTGGAAACAACAACCAAGAAGTGCCACGTCCGAGGGAGCTTCTAACCTAAGTACAGAGCTATCCACATCGTATAGTCGAAGAGTCTGCAGATTAGACACAATAAATGGTTTAGAAAAACAGTAGGAAAAATAAAAAATAAAAAAATAAGAGCAAAAGGAGAAATGTCGAGATTGAGGCTACTCACAGAATCCCAGGACGAGATGAGGAGATTGTCCGACCGAGGAGCGAATCGAATTCTAGAAATGGCGTCTCGAATCGGGTTTTCAATCTTCAAACAATTCCCTTCATTTCAACATTCGAACTCTTGAATTGCAACCCTAATTCGAAGCAAAATGAACACGAATTGATCCAATCTTCAAACAAGTCCCCTTCTGCGGGCTTGCAAATTCCCTTGTTTTTCTTCCTATTCAACGCAAACCACCAAAATTTCCTGCGTGGTATCCAAATTCGAGAGACAATCCAAACGAATTCAGTTCAAATGTGTCTTGGTTTTCTTTTGGGGGAAAAAATGGGGAGGAGAACGAAAGAGGCAGAATGAACCACGGAATCAGGAGGGAAGATTCAAGGATTCAACTCATAAGAGTTCCCGCCCAGGAATTAAAATCATGAATGAACGAAATTACCCTCGTGTTACTAGGCCCTTGATTGCGAATTATACGCGAACCCTACGAATTATCCAAAAAAAAAACGAACCTAGTGCAATCAAGGGCCTAGTAACACGAAGGTAATTTCGTTCATTCATGATTTTAATTCCTGGGCGGGAACTCTTATGAGTTGAATCTTTGAATCTTCCCTCCTGGTTCCGTGGTTCGTTCTGCCTCTTTCGTTCTCCTCCCCATTTTTTCCCCCCAAAGAAAACCAGGGCACATTTGAACTGGATTGTCTCTCGAATTTGGATACCACGCAGGAAATTTGGGTGGTTTGCGTTGAAAAGGAAGAAAAACAAGGGAATTTGCAAGCCCGCAGAAGGGGACTTGTTTGAAGATTGGATCAGTTCGTGCTCATTTTGCTCGAATTAGGGTTGCAATTCAAGAGTTCGAATGTTGAAATGAAGGGGACTTGTTTGAAGATTGAAAACCCGATTCGAGATGCCATTTCTAAAATTCGATTCGCTCCTCGGTCGAATAATCTCCTCATCTCGTCCTGGGATTCTGTGAGTAGCCTCAATCTCGACATTTCTCCTTTTGCTCTCTTTTTTCCTTTTTTTTTTTTTTTTTACTATTTTTTTAAACCATTTATTGTGTCTAATCTGCAGACTCTTCGACTATACGATGTGGATAGCTCTGTACTTAGGTTAGAAACTCCCTCGGACGTGGCACTTCTTGGTTGTTGTTTCCAGGACGAGTCTTCTGCCTTCAGTGTTGGGTCTGATTGTTGCGTTAGAAGGTTCTCTGATTTATCTCAACAAAATCCCCGTTTTGCTTGCAAATTTAGGTTTCATGTTGTTTTATGATATTGGTCTTAAAAAAAAATCCTTTTCAATGATTTACTAGAAAATTAGGAAACGATGAAGGTTAATGGAACACTACGCAGATCTGACATCTGGCGACTGTTTCCATTCAACAAGATATCATTTTGGAGAAATGCAACGCTCGTAAAGCTTTGCGAAATGTGATTATACACTAATTATGATTGGCACTGTAGGTGTGACTCTTAATGAATAAACTTGATTGTTGGATGTTAGTAACTTTCAACAGGCCATGGATTTGATTCCAGCTTACCCACCAAGAGAAAATGAATTTTTAAAACCTTGGGATGCAGCTCAAATGGTAGAACATTCGCACTGCATATGAGAAGTTCGGGATTCGATACCCTGCATTTCCATCTTGCGTGTAATTTATATTTCTTATTCCCAACAAAACTTTTAGGGTTCGGGTCTGTAGCTCAATTTGTTGACATTCTCATTGCAACCACGAGAAGGGAGGTTCGTTGCCAGGTTACCCATAAAAAAAATTCTACACAATGTTGCTATATAAAGCTGCTAGAGATGAGCTTTGTAACATTTTCTATTAGTTATGTAAAAATGGCATTGTTTCAAAAATTGCCATGTTGGACTTGCATTCTAGAATCTGGACTAATCGACATGGTTAGTTAGAGGACACCTAGGTTCTTGTTTTTCTTTTTTTTCCTTTTCCTTTTTATGTAGTATTTAGACACTAATTAGCTTTAGTCTATGTAACAAGGACACTCTTATTTAAGAAGAAAAAGTGACACTGGACGCATGCACCCATGGTGGTCACTCACACTCTTATTATGGAAAATCTTAGTATATCTTCTCTATTGTTTCAAGTTAGGTTTAGTGCATATCCATTTACATATCTTCATTGATTTACATCACATACTTGTATATAGTTATGTACTTACTACTAAATATACTATTACATCTTCTAAATATTATCAAGCTACTTGTGTGGACCTGTAGACTTAGGTTTCCCAAGGGTGTTGTGTTTGTTCCGAATTTTTTGTCCGTATTTGACAGTGACACCAGCATGGTTAGTGTACATCCGAGGGCAAGAAACATTAACTTGTACATTTAATCTTCTCACTTCATGCTTAAATATCACGCCAATATAGTTCTATTATTTTCTGATTTTTGTTTATAATTATTCAACGAGATTCTCAATTCATGACAGTGTTGACTTATTTTGGGGCGTAAATGTTCATAGGTATGACTTCGATTCAGGAATCCATACAGACTATCCACATAGTATAGTCGAAGAGTTTGCAGATTAGACACAATAAATGATTTAAAAAAATAGTAGGAAAAAAAAAAAGAGCAAAAGGAGAAATGTCGAGATTGAGGCTACTCACAGAATCCCAGGACGAGATGAGGAGATTGTTCGACCGAGGAGCGAATCGAATTCTAGAAATGGCGTCTCGAATCGGGTTTTCAATCTTCAAACAAGTCCCCTTCATTTCAACATTCGAACTCTTGAATTGCAACCCTAATTCTAGCAAAATGAGCACGAATTGATCCAATCTTCAAACAAGTCCCCTTTTGCGGGCTTGCAAATTCCATTGTTTTTCTTCCTTTTCAACGCAAACCACCCAAATTTCCTGCGTGGTATCCAAATTCGAGAGACAATCCAACGAATTCAGTTCAAATGTGCCCTAGTTTTCTTTTGGGGGAAAAAATAGGGAGGAGAACAAAAGAGGCAGAATGAACCACGGAACCAGGAGGGAAGATTCAACTCATAAGAGTTCCCGCCCAGGAATTAAAATCATGAATGAACGAAATTACGAAATTACCCTCGTGTTACTAGGCCCTTGATTGCGAATTATACGCGAACCCTACGAATTATCCCAAAAAAAACGAACTTAACCGAACAATTTCCAATTCAAACTTATGAACATGCTCGAATTAGGGGCCTGTTTGGGAACGAGAAGTAGAAGCACTTCTACTTATAGTAGAAGTTATTAGTCGATTTCTGACTTTCAAAAAAAGTCAGAAGTTAGTTTGGTCAAACACTGACTTATAAGTCAAAATTTTAGAAAGTCAGTTTGGTATTGATTTCACACAAAAAAAAAGTCAATTTTTCTTCTAAGAAAAAATAAAATACATACATCCCCACTGTATGTTCTAAGAAAATTCAAAATAGGGATTGCAACCCTATTCCTCATATGCTCCATTTTTTGTATCAAAGAGGTTTAAGATGAAAACCCTAACCATGAGATTGTCGAAGAGTTGTTTTCTTTTGCACAGAAATAATTGTCCTCTCCGAGCTTGAATATGAGGTGAAGCTTTGCCGTAAATTGAATGGAAATACAGAGTATATCTACTATACCTTCTCCCAATCCTTCATTAACAGATTGAAAAGGTATAACGATACATTCTAATAAACACTGATCATGAAAACCATTTGTGGTATCTACAATTCAGACATACCAAACTGGATTGACTTTTTTTTGTGTGAAATCAATACCAAACTAACTTTTTGAAATTTTGACTTATAAGTCAATGTTTGACCAAACTAACTTCTGACTTTTTTGAAAGTCAGAAATCGACTAATAACTTCTACTATAAGTAGAAGTGCTTTTACTTCTCATTTCCAAACGGCCTCTAATTCGAGCATGTTCATAAGTTTGAATTGGAAATTGTTCGTTTTTTTTTTGGATAATTCGTAGGGTTTGCGTATAATTCGCAATCAAGGGCCTAGTAACACAAGGGTAATTTCGTTCATTCATGATTTTAATTCTTGGGCGGGAACTCTTATGAGTTGAATCCTTGAATCTTCCCTCCTGGTTCTGTGGTTCGTTCTCCTCCCTATTTTTTCCCCCAAAAGAAAATCAGGGCACATTTGAACTGAATTCGCCTGGATTGTCTCTCGAATTTGGATACCACGCAGGAAATTTGGGTTGTTTGCATTGAAAAGGAAGAAAAACAAGGGAATTTGCAAGCCCGCAGAAGGGGACTTGTTTGAAGATTGGATCAATTCGTGCTCATTTTGCTCGAATTAGGGTTGCAATTCAAGAGTTCGAATGTTGAAATGAAGGGGACTTGTTTGAAGATTGAAAACCCGATTCGAGACGCCATTTCTAAAATTCGATTCGCTCCTCGGTCGAACAATCTCCTCATCTCGTCCTGGGATTCTGTGAGTAGCCTCAATCTCGACATTTCTCCTTTTGCTCTTTTTTTTTTTTTTTTTTTCTACTGTTTTTTTAAACCATTTATTGTCTAATCTGCAGACTCTTCGACTATACGATGTGGATAGCTCTGTACTTAGGTTAGAAGCTCGCTCGGACGTGGCACTTCTTGGTTGTTGTTTCCAGGACGAGTCTTCTGCCTTCAGTGTTGGGTCTGATTGTTGCGTTAGAAGGTTCTCTGATTTATCGCAACAAAATCCCCGTTTTGCTTGCAAATTTAGGTTTCATGTTGTTTTAAGATATTGGTCTTAAAAAAAAATCCCTTGCAATGATTTACTAAAAAATTAGGAAACGATGAAGGTTAATGGAACACTACGCAAATCTGATACACATCTGGCGACTATTTCCATTCAACAAGATATCATTTTGGAGAAATACAACACTCGTAAAGCTTCGCGAAATGTGATTATACACTAATTATGATTGGCACTGTAGGTGTTACTCTTAATAAATAAACCTGATTGTTGGATGTTAGTAACTTTCAACAGGCCATGGATTTGATTCCAGCTTACCCACCAAGAGAAAATGAATTTTTAAAACCTTGGGATGTAGCTCAAATGGTAGAACATTCGCACTGCATATGAGAAGTTCGGGATTCGATACCCTGCATTTCCATCTTGCGTGTAATTTATATTTCTTATTCCCAACAAAACTTTTAGGGTTAGGGTCTGTAGCTCAATTTGTTGACATTCTCATTGCAACCACGAGAAGGGAGGTTTGTTGCCAGGTTACCCATAAAAAAATTCTACACAATGTTGCTATATAAAGCTACTAGAGATAAGCTTTGTAACATTTTCTATTAGTTATGTAAAAATGGCATTGTTTCAAAAATTGCCATGTTGGACTTGCATTCCAGAATCTGGACTAATCGACATGGTTAGTTAGAGGACACCTAGGTTCTTGTTTTTCTTTTTTCTTTTTTTTCCTTTTCCTTTTTATGTAGTATTTAGACACTAATTAGCTTTAGTCTATGTAACAAGGACACTCTTATTTAAGAAGAAAAAGTGACACACTGGACGCATGCACCCATGGTGGTCACTCACACTCTTATTATGGAAAATCTTAGTATGTCTTCTCTATTGTTTCAAGTTAGGTTTGGTGCATATCCATTTACATATCTTCATTGATTTACATCACATACTTGTATATAGTTATGTACTTACTACTAAATATACTATTACATCTTCTAGTATTTTCAAGCTACTTGTGTGGACCTGTAGACTTAGGTTTCCCAAGGGTGTTGTGTCTGTTCTGAATTTTTTGTCCGTATTTGACAGTGACACCAGCATGGTTAGTGTACATCCGAGGGCAAGAAACATTAACTTGTACATTTAATCTTCGCACTTCATGCTTAAATATCATGTCAATATAGTTCTATTATTTTCTGATTTTTGTTTATAATTATTCAACGAGATTCTCAATTCATGACAATTTGACAGTGTTGACTTATTTTGGGGCGTAAATGTTCATAGGTATGACTTCGATTCAGGAATCCACACTAAACTCGGAAATCATGATGATTTGGCAACTTGTGTTGAATATTCTGAGGAAACCTGTAAGTTACTTGACCAGCAGATATTAAAAGTCCAATTTCATTTCATTGAAGTTCCTACTGATTGAATATTGCCCCTTATGGGAACTCGTTCATGGTTTTGAACATGCTGAATATGTTATGATGAAAACAGTCACAATCTCATTAATGAAATTTTTGACAATGCATATTACCATATTCTCACGAAGATCCTTTTTTTTCTTTTGTTTCTACCTAAAAAAAACTATAGTGAAAAATGGAATCTAATTAGAAAATTAATATTGTATTCATTAGTTCATAAGCATCACTGCATCAATTTGTGAATATCTCACCAAATATTTGCGTTATGTTTTACGAAAAATTCAATTTGTTGCTATGTATCTAAGTTTTTTGGTGAGAGTCTAAAGCTTTTATCATTTCTTTTTTGAAAATATCATGATTGGGAAAATTATTATGAGATTTTGAAAATTTTGAAAATTATTAGTTGATGCGACTAGGTATAAGGTAAATGCAAAACTAGAACTTTAGAGGAATGCTTTGGAATCTAAAGGTTTTAAAATAATTCAAACCAATACAGAGTATATGGAATGCAATTTTAGTAAGGATGCACATAGAGATCATCTGCTAATTAAAATTGACAACCAAAAGATACCTCAAACTCTCAAAATGATTGATTTCGTTACCTTGGTTTCTATTATTCATAAGGAAGGACGGATTGAGGAGGATGTTGACCATAGAAGTAGGCGGGGTAGTTAAAGTGGAGAAGTGCTTCCGGTGTTATGTGATCAACGTGTACCCATTAGACTAAAAGAATTTTTTTATAAGACAACAAAAGGACCGGAGATGCTTTATTGAGTTGAATGTTGGGCAATCAAGAAACAAAATGTTCATAAAGTGAATATAACCGAGATGATGTATGGTAAGATAAGGGACGACAAAATTAGAAATGATTGCATTTGTGACTATATAGGAGTTGCCCTAATAAGCAACAAAATAAGGGAGAGTCAATTCAGATGGTTTGGCTATGTACAACGAAGATCAATGACATCACCAATTAAGATGAATGTGCAAGTTGATGGGCCTAAAAGGGCGAGGTGAAGGACAAAATGAACGTGGAGTGAGGTTCTGAGAGGAGATTTCAAGAAACTTGACTTAATGGAAGAGATGACTTTAGATAGGATTGAATGGGGGAACAAGATTCATGCCCCATACCGTTGGGAAAAAGGCTTATGATGATGATGGGAATAATTCACATATAATGGGGATATAGTACGATTCCTAATAAAATACATGAACCTTACCGAATAGTTGAATAATATGGCAGTGTAAAACATTTGTTAAAATATGCCAAGTACGCGTATTAAACGGCAAATTGCTAACTAGGGTCGTAACTGAAAAAAATGTGTGCACTTCAAAAGTAAATGGCATTATGACACTTTTTACTGGTGTCTAGTAAATTTTATGTATTTTCATATACTTTTCCTTACATTACCTTTCCTATAATTTGTTTTTTAATAAGTAAAAGTTTATTGAAAAGGCAAAAGCCAAAAGAAGAACAACTACCTAGGAGGTCGATGAGACCTCCAAAGAAAAGTATAAAGAGACAAGAACAAAAAACAACGCACTAATCCCTCTCGTATAAATGGAATCCCATCTATATACAAAGTCCTCAAAGAAAAGCCCTTTACAATCTTTAGAAAGCTTAGACCAATTATTCATATGAGCTTTGACATTTACCCATCCTATAATTCACTCACATGTACTATTGTATAACTTTTTAAATAAATAAAATTATCTGTACCCACAACCTCCTTTTTGAAGGTTGGAGTGCCTAAGTATCAATACCAAGTGTCGTAATCTGCACCAATTCTTGGACCTTGGAAACATAGTTGGTGTCACATGGAAAACCCATGAGGCTAAAAGTAGTCGTGGTCAAGTTTCATGCAGCATGTTGCTATTATATTTTTCATTCATGCGATGCAAGAGTATTCAATACTGCTTTATTTTTTTCAGGTCAAGCAATCACTGCAGGTCTTGACAAAAAAATAACGTCATGGGATATGCGCATGGCAAATGGTGTTGGATACTCAAAAGTTGTAGATGGCGAGGTGGAGGCTATTTCACTCTGTGGGCTTTATCTGATAGTTGCCATTGGAACCTCAGTAAATATGTATGACTTGCGTAACTTAGAAGGACCAGTGCAAACAAAAGAATCATCTATGGAGTATCACATAGGGTGTGTTCGTTCATTTCCTAATTGCAAAGGTATTATTTCTATTAGTATTGTTGATACTATTATTGTTTTTCATATTCTTCCTTGATAAACTTCACTCTCTCTCTCTCTCCCACCCATCTTTTTTGCTGTTCCTCGTATCAGTGCCTTTTACGAATGGCTTGCGTCATGAGTGTAGTTTGCAACTTTGTGTGATATCAAGTAACTTGTGTCTTGCATACCACCTAATTGTTCCTGTTGTGCCAAGTTCCACATCTTTGTGGTGTTATATATTTGGAAGTCATATATCACTTGAACAATTCTGGCAAAGATGCACCCTACCAATTTTTTTGTTCTTTTAAATGCAGAGACCCTTTGATTGGCTTATTTGTATAAATAGAATTTTGCTACCTTGCTGTTCGGAAACAATTTAACAAATGCAACTTCTCAGCACAATGGCATGATAGGTTTCTGGATGGTTTAAGTTCCTAATCCTTTTATAGGATTGTGTTATAACAATATCAAAGTTCTTCTAAGCTATATCCTGGAAAGTTCTTTGAATTAGGTTCCTCTGCTGTTTTGTTTTCGTGCAGGATATGCGGTAGGATCAATAGATGGGCGTGTTGCATTGGACTTTTTCAATCCATCTGATGCAAATGAAACGAGGTTATTTTCTTTGTTCTTTTTTTTTTTTTTTGATTGCTGCTCAAATTGCCATATCATAAGTTTGGCTAAAACTTAGGAGCATTGCCTACTTCCATTGGCTGTTTGAACAACTGGTGTTGATTCTTATTCTCCATTTTTTTGGCTAAGTATCAACGAAATGGTAATAGAAGGATTGCTTTGAAGAAAAAAATAATAATATAAGTGGTGGTGTACATGCAAGTGGGTGGGACCAAACCTGGTCTCCTGTCCAAACATGAATGACCTTAACCATCCTCATTCATTACATTCTTTTGGATGTCCTCCATAAAATGTCTATAGGTCGGATGGTTAGGATTAGTTCGAGTTGATTTTTTGGTGTACCAGATCTCATTGATGTGATCCATCGAATGGTTCTCTAGCCTTGCAACTGCACAAAGTGTACCAGTATGCCATTATATTTCCTATTTGACCATTTTGGTAAATTCAACTCGGGCTGGTTGGGTTGGGCCGGGTTCAAAAATCTCAGCCCAAGTCCAACCAAGGCAGTGAAAGTCCAGCCCAAGCCTGAGCCAAGGTTGGGTCGGGCCAGTCCAAGTTGCACCATGTCAGGATGTCAAACTTTTGGTAACCTCAACTTTGCCATCGGCTCTATTGAGCATCTGATGTGTATATGCTATTATGTTCCATAAGATGATCATTTTGAACTCTTGGCTTATCTTTGGTTTGAAATCATGCTTCAATGGCAATGATATCTTTTATATGCGTCATGGTTTATATGTTTTACTACAGATGTGTTTTCCGGTGTCATCCAAAATCAAAGGATGGGAGATATCATCTTGTTGCGGTAAATGACATTGTGTTTCATCCAAGGTGCTTTTCTTTTCTTCTTCATGTAGTTGTAGCTTATTATTGTAGATTGGGCCAACTTGAATTATACGTTTGATTGATTCAGCCGCTATGGTGCCTTTGTCACTGGTGATAATGAGGGACATGCTATTCTATGGGATGCTCAAAGTAGGAAGAGACTATTTCAGGTATTTCTTTTCCTTTGTCTAGTTTTGGTTCTAATAGGGATATGTATATGATGTCTCAAATGGCAAAGTGGTATAAGGTTGTGACATCTACTACTGCTAAAATAAAAAAAATGTTGATTCACTACGGCATAATTAATAATACTCAATAAATGAGGGTATTTGTGATGCAGGTAGAGTTTGACTCAATGCACTGCTAAGGTTTTCTTAAAGCCAAAACCCATAGAAGAAGCTACTGCAGGGTGGTAATCCAAGCAATCCCAAGAGTTGCCAAAGGAATCAAATAAAGCTTGAAGGAAAATTTCATTCTATAATCAATAGTCATTTTATAAGAAAATAAAACTCTAGAAACTTAAATTAAGGGCTAAGAAACTAATCTGAACCATTGATCTAAAATATCCTAAATCTAACTTTTAAAATGGCTAAAATACCCTCACTTTAACTCATTAGCCCTATAGTGAAATTTCAAACACTGTTTTGAGGCCCAAAACATTAGAATCCTGAAAAAGTCAAAGATATACAATAGTCAACCTATAATACTCACACTGCATTTATATTTGTCCATTTTGATTAATAAGATGCTTCACTCAGCTTTGTCAAATGGATGTTCCTTTAGCAAGCCAAAGATAGGTCAATAATAGCTTTCTTGGACCTTGTTAATATAAATCATGCGTTGCAGTTATCTGGAACATTTTAAAGGTCTCAAAGGTTTGTGGTTTTGTCTAGAAGTACTTTTAATATATGTAATTATTGTCTTTGATGTATTCCCAGATCTAGTACCAGTGAACGGTTCATTTTACCTTGCCAAATTTTCTTGCTTATTTAACCTGAAGTGCACTTTCAAACCACGTCACTTTACACTTTGCTTTGGTTGATTTCCACAATATAACTCTTTTCCAGAGTTTGTGTAGCAGTATTGTGCATCTTTCTATTTGCTCCAAGGAAATACTTAGGTAAGGACTCAGGACCAGGAGATGGGAAGGAACAGTCCTCTTTTGTCGTGGATGCACAATGCACACATACATGATGTGGGAACCTATCATTCAATGGGTCTCACCTAGGATATTTTCTAATCAAACATCTACCGGCTTAGATGGCCATAACATCTGATGTGAGTTTTTTCCGAGACTGTCATATATATAGGTTTTGGCCCGGGAGATACTACGTAAAAAACAACTAATGGTGGCTTGCCACTGCCCTGCATCTGTGCCTACATGCAGAAGATCCAGGGGAGATGGTTTCTTCCCATCCTGTTAGTATTACCCATTCGTTACTACTAATTAGGATTTCAATATCTTTTACAAAGCACCCTAACCTTCTTTTTATCTTCAGTTCCCCAGGTACACCAACAGTGTGGCATCCTTATCATATAATCATGGGGGACAACTTTTGGCTGTTGCATCAAGCTACACATACCAAGAAGCAAATGAAATGTTAGTTCTCAATTCACTAACTCTATTCCATTTCAATGTGAATATAATTTGGTGGCTTGTAATTATTATTTTCCATGTTACGAAATTTCGGGTTTGCAATTATCATGTTACAAAGTTTGAGTCTTGGAAGGTGCCAGCTTGCTCAGTTGGTAAAGTTTGTGGATGATGATACCATAGACCTGGGTTCAAAACCCGCCTTCACCAAGTTACCGATTTAAAAAACAGGCTTACCTATCAAAAAAAAAAAGTTTGAGTCTTGAGAGTTGGCATATGACTTTGTGATGTCTTAGCATCCTTAATGAATTGGGTAGAGTGAGAACATAAACTAACCATTATGAGGATTTAAGTCTTGACGAAGTGAATTATGACAAAAAGGAGAATTTTTAAGGAATAAATTCTAATAGATATGTTAATGGCTACAAATCTAACAGCAAACTTGCTGTTTAGACAAATCACGAAACGACTGTCCAATACAGGTTTCCAGCCATGCATGTAATGCCTACATCAACATATGCAACAGGAGTTCCTACAAAAAAAGAACAAAAAAATGCAATCGGAGTTCCAGTTTTATCATTATACACCTTTGAAGGTTTAGTGGCTGAAACTTGCAGTGGTTTTTGTTCAGTGTGCTTCCAGTGAATATATGCCCTTTGCTGCTTATTTATTTAGCATGTGTGTAAGTCAACACACATTACATAAAAGAAAGGGCTGAATAGCTAAAAATTGTGGTTGTAATTCCAATGGAGGGTTGATAATTGTTCAATGAAACATAAACCTTTCTGTGCACTGAAGTGAAATTCTTGTCTGTCACAGAGAAGAGCCTCCTCAAATATTCATACACAAAGTGGATGAAAACCATGTGGGATCAGCTTCCAGTGGAAGTTCCAAGTAGGAAATGCCTTTGCATTATAAAGTTGATGATGACGTGCATTGGTATGTGGATCTCATGAAGTGCTTTTTGTATTAGCTGCTTATTTTGATGAGTCAGAATCTGGTATTCGCTGACCGCCAAATCAATTGGTTTCAGAGGTCCAACACCAGGGTTCCCACAATGCAGGGTGTTTGAATCATGCCAATGTGAGCAGTACCATTTTTTGGTTGCGTACAAGAGCACAATTTGAACACCATGAATTGCAGGATCCAAGGTATTGGAGAACCTGCAAAACCACTTTAACTAAGTGCTTTGTTAATTAATGTTTCTCATTATCTTGATACTCCCATTTTTAGACAGGTCAGCTTGGCGTTAAAAGACTTACCTGCTACCAATCACATCATCCCACATTGTCTTAGTGAGGTTGAAGCTTTCTAACCATACAGGTCTGCCATTTCATTTGATCGATTTGTCTCATGGAATGCCGGGTAACTATCTTACTGCCTCAGCAAATGCAATATCTATGTTAATTATGATGGAGCTACTTCTGAGATTGGAGACACAGTTGGAGGAAACGATGGGTTAGATTGAAGTTGTTAGATCTACTGTTTCACCATCTCTTCTGTGATGTAACATGATATGTTTTGGTTGGTTCAGTGTCCCGTTGTTTTTTAGTCCAAAATTATGTAATTGATTATGGTTATTAATTTTTGGTATGATTCGAGAATTCGAGGTCTCAGCGATTCCAACGGCATTTGCCTGAGATTGGACTGTTGCTTCATGATGAATTGGAGGGTTCATTTTGCATAAAAGCTCAACTCTATCCTAACACCATCAGATTTCGGATCCACTAGGGTGCCTGATCACTTTTGGTATAAAGTTTTAATAATAGCCTCAATAAAAGTTGTAAGAGCCTATTTGGATGGGCTTTGCTAGTCGCTTTTCTGGAGAAATAATTAACCAGGAAATTGGCCATGGAGTAAACTTTTCCTCATAAAGGTCCTATGATCGACATGGCACTCTTATTGTCCAACATGTTGACCAAATAACAGCCTGCTGTAGATTTCTAGCTGTTGGATCTGTGTACTCCAAATAATGTTCGGATTGCATGGTTTAAAAGCAATCAATGAAAAGGACTCAAATCCAATGGATGGAAATCTCCAATCGAGTTGATTTTTGGTATATAGGTCCCTCTAGGGTCAAGCCAAACATCCATACTGTCAATGGACTCTATGGGTGTGCCAAGTTGCTCATATGGACATCACTGGGAAAAGTGGTGTTTGGGATTGTGGAATTTCCAAACTCAAATGTACGGGTACCCATAAAACTGAGGCATGATGAATAAGAATTGTAACTAGCATCTTGAAAGTAGCTTCGACTAGACTCTTTATCTTCAAATTTGATGATGTTTTTGCAAAATTCAACTCCAACTTGGCTCTATATCCAACATTAAATTTGAAGTTGGGCTCTATATCTCTATTCTGGACATTAAATATAGAGAATTCTATTCTTCGCTTCAAATATAGAGATTTACTTTTTTTTTTTTTTTTTTTTGCATCATTTTAAAAAACTTTGATAACTTTTGTGTCATTTTGAAAAGTATATACTTTTTACCACCAAATTTTAAATACTTTGTATCCTCTTTGAAGATACTTTTTTAAAGATGGTGTTAGTTGGAGTTTACACTTTTTAGATGGAGCTTCCATCTTCAAATTCGAAGAAGATGTTTTTTTTGAAGTTGAAATTTAAAGATACTTGCTGGAGATGTACACATTGTCCCGAGGGTCTTGACCATTTGATATTTGTGCATTGTTCACGATGATCATCAGCGGTCTAAATTTAGAGACAACAGTTACCTAGGGATGATAGAATACTACTGAATAAATATCCCTGCTTTCTAATCTTTGAGTAAAACTTCACTCTTAAAGACCACTAATTATATGGATGTTAGGTCCATCCCTAGGTGGATCTACATACCAAAAATCAGCCTGATAAGTGATTTCAAAACCTTTTGGGTCTTTGTACCCCAAATAATGTTCAAATTCCACTGTTGAAAGGCAACCCGTGAAAACACGATTCCAATCCAAGGCTTAGAAATCACTAATCAGGCTTTTTTATTTTTGGGTACGATAGGAGTGGTAGGACAACTAGGAACGGGCCGCGCATTTATACGGTCAGTGGTCCCCAAGAGTGTACCACGCGGCACATACTGTGGTCCGTCGTAATCTTTCAACATTTCCGGTTTGGAGTAAGGACAAGCAGCCCACGTGCGGGTTTCCTGGTCCTAGCGTCTTTAAGTCCACTTTTGCTCACTGATGTCCGTGAGAAAATTCCTCACGGACGGGACGAGCGACGTGGCATATTCTTAGGGACCACTGCCGATCCCTAGGTGGACCTTCAGACCAAAAATAGCCTGACTGGGATTTATAGTTTTGTACGAGTAAAACTTCCGTCACGGCGTTTGTGGCAGATGCTTCTGTCACAACGCACAATACGAGCCACGTGGCACACTCTTAATGGACTCTGACCGTATGGATGTTTGGCCACTCCCTCGGTGGACCTCTAAACAAAAAAATCAGCCTGACTAGTGATTTCTAAGCGATTCAATTGAAGTTATTTTTATGGGTTGATTTTAACGGTAAGAACTTGAGCATTATTGAGGGTTATTTGGGTGAAAAGATCGAAAGGTTGTAAATCACTAATCAGGTTGATTTTTCGTTTATAGGTCCACCGAGGGACTGGCCAAACATCCATACAATTAACGTCTACTAAGAGTGTGCCACGTGGCTCGTATCTTGGGTTGTGACAGAAGTTTTACTTGTTTTATACCCGTGATCTGAGCACCGCAATAATGCTCGAATCCCACGGCTAAAAACAAACTCATGAAAGGAAATCAAATCGAACGGCTATTAATCGTAATCCAGATTAAATTAGACCAGATAAGGATGGACCAAACATCCATACGGTCACTGGGCTCTAGTACCACGTGTACGGTGTACCCCAAATAATGCTAAAATGAAACGGTAAAAAGTCAACCCATGAAAACGATTCCGATCGAACGTTTAAAAATCACTAATCGGCATGCATTACGGTCAGTGGGGATACATCTAGTATTACATACTCAAAGAGTATGCAAACATTGTATCCACCATTAAATGCTCCTTGAAAAACGTGTTTTAATTTATAAAATATTTTTTTGAAAACATTTAAATAACACATTTTTCAAGGGACATCCAACCGTACTGACAACGTTTGCATGCCTTTAAGTCTGTAAATATTTGCATATTAGATTTGTCCGGTCAGTGGTCTCTAAGATTGTACCACGCGGCTTAATGTAGTCCATCACGATCTTTCATATTTACGGATTTTTGGAGCACTAAAGACGGAGCGGGTTCTGTTCTATGCGTTTTCAGGAATAAAATTTTGATGACAGGACCTGTCATCAATGCCGATGACAGGGCACAATATGAGCTACGTGGAACACTCGTAGAGGACTCTGACCGTATGGATGTTGGGCCAATCATTAGGAGGACCTACGACCCAAAAATCAGCCCGATTAGTAATTTATAGGCGTTGGATTGGAATTGTTTTCGTGAGTTGATTTTAACGGTGGGAAATTTGAGCATTATTGACCATTATTTGAGGTACAAAGATCCAAAGGTTTGAAATCACAAATCAAGCATATTTTTTGTTTGTAGGTCCATCTAGGGATTGGAAAAACATCCATACGGTCAGAGTCCTCTAAGAGTATACCACGTGGCTCCTATTGCACCCTGTCATCAAAGTCTTACTCCGTTTTCAGTGAGAATTTTTTTGAAGCGGCGATCCTGCGCCCAATGATCACAAGCCACATATACCTGGGTTTCAGGAGTAAAATTTTGATGACAGGGCTGTCATCAAGGCCGATGACAGGGGAACCATATGTGCCACGTGGCACATTCTTCGAGGACTCTGACCGAATGGAATTTTTGGCCAATCGTGGGCCCACAAACCCAAAATCAGTCCGATTAGTGATATCTAGGCGTTGATTTGGAATTATTTTTGATTTTAACCGTGCCAATTTGAACATCATTGACCATTATTCGAGGTGGAAAGATCCAAAGGTTTGAAATCACTAATCAAGCTGATTTTTGGTTTTCAGGTCCATCTAGGGATTGGAAAAGCATCGATACGGTCAGAGTTCTCTAAGAGTGTGCCACGTGGCTCATATGCGCCCTGTCATTAGAGTTTTACTCGGGTTTCAGGATTTCGTTTTAAAAACATGGGTATATGTGGTGCGCGATCATTGGCGCATGTTTGCCTCTTCAAAAATTTCTCGTTTTGATGAGCTACGTGGCACATTTTTAGAGACCACTGACCGTATGGATGTTTGGTGGACCTTCAACTCGGCCTTCAGGCAAAAATAGCTTGCCTGGTGATTTATAGCCGTCAAATGACTCATTTAAGTACCCAAATAATACTGGAATCCCACGGCTAAAAACCAACCCATCAAAAAGACTAAAATCCATCGGCTATAAATCGTAGTCGAGCTGATTTTTTTGGTCAGTTCTCTGTAGGCCCATCTGGAGATGCACCAAACAACCATACGGTAACTGGTCTCTAGGAGTGTGCCACGTGGGTCATAGGCGTCCGTGAGTAAAAGTGGACTCGTCTTTAAAACGTCAAAAATTCGTTGGAATCCAGCCGTCCACTGCTAGAAAAATCAACGGTGCGAGAAGATCCGGACTCAACAAATTTTGTAGGGTGAGTTTTATGAAACCCTAGGCTCCCGGAATCCTGCCTTTTTCTGTTTGCAGAAAGGGAGAGAGAGAGAAGGAGATTTACGGAAGGATAAATATATATAAGCGAAGTCTCATTCGACACAACCTCTCTTCCTCTTCTTCGCCTCTCGAGCTCTGCAACTCTTCTGCTCTCTCTCTCTGTCTTTCTTCAGCTTCAAAGCTATCAGTCATGTCGGACGAAGAGCACCACTTTGAGTCGAAGGCCGACGCGGGAGCTTCGAAGACCTATCCTCAGCAGGCTGGAACGATCCGCAAAAACGGATACATTGTTATAAAAGGGAGGGCTTGCAAGGTTTGTTTCTCGATGTTCGATTCTTCTTATATTAGATCTGGAGTTCTAGTTTTCGGTTTAGATGCTCGATACTCTTGTGGAATTGGTTGTTTGATCCAAGTTCAATGTGACTGTTATGAATATGTGGATGTGTTGATTTCTTAGGGTTTTGTGTTTATAATCTGAGTTTCAGAAGTCTCTGTTACTGTTATTTATCTTGTTTTGGTTTCATCTTTCATGTTTGACTATTTCGATTGTTTTTCTTATTATTTTGCTCAGATCCTTGAGGATTTTAGGTTAGATCGGAGTTTTTTGTGCTTGTTCTAGGGGATGCTTGGTTAAACTGCAGTTTTGTACCTCTCTCTGTTTTTGTGTTCCTGTTGTTGATTGTATTAGGAATTATGTTTCTTTTATCTTCAGATCGTCGAGTTTTTTAAGATCTTCATTTATGTGGTGAAGGAACTGATTATGGACTTCTTTTATCTTCTATGTTTGTACTCCTGAGCATCTATGGGCTGCCGTTTTTTCTTACTGATATGGTTAAAATATCAGAGTTTGGACATGTTGGCTATACGGAGATGTATGTTGATTACTATCTTAGAGGCTTTTTCTTTTCTGATGATGGGTGGGTTAATGTTGTTAGAGCATCTCCAACTGATCCCTTCAAAAAAGCATCGTCAAGACAAGTCTCCTCTAAACTGCGCTGAACTCCAACCATCCTCTTCAAATTTGGTGGATTGATTTAAAAATTTCACCTTTATCAAAAGGACATAAAAGAAATTTAAAATAAGCTGGGGTTGTTTTGAAAATTTCAAAGGACAAAAATGGTATTTAAAAAAAATTGAAGGAAAATGACAAAAACGAGATATGGAGGGGGCTCCTTTATAATCTCTTCTCATCTATATTTGATGAGAAAATTTTTGAAGCGGCCAAAGTTAGAAGCGGTGAAGCAGTGGCCAATCACGTCAAGCCACAAGTCCCTGTTCAAAAGCATTTTTGGGTTTGTTTAAAAACATGAGGGGATTGTGGCTTGACGTGATTGGCCACTGCTTTGCCGCTTCTTACTTTCGCTGCTTCAAAAATTTTCTCATATTTGATGTCAAGAATAGAGATATAGAGGGGGCCTTTAAAATTTGAAGACCGGTTGGAGTTGGGTGTTGCAAAAGCCCCTTGATACATGAAGATATAGAGACCGGTTGGAGATGCTCTTAGTATGCAAATATATGTATTCATTAACATTTTTAGGCTTCTGTTTTCTTTATGATTCGGTGGCTTGTCTTCATTATCAACTTGTAGCGTTCGCGTGTAAGACTTTAAAGAGTATTTTTTCTGTTATCATTTTTTTTCTTGATAAGTATAATCTGATATTAAAGCAAGGCGAAACAGTACAAAAGGCCTGAGAGGTTGAGACGACCTACAAAAGGCAGGAACCCTTTCTGTTGTCATTTCTTTGTGGTTTTGTCACTATCCATCTGCCATGGTTTCTTTACTTTTTGTCCTCATTCGTTGTAATGGTTTTTCAGTTAACATTGTTAGTGGACGATAATCTTTACAGATCTTTTTGGATAATTATAATCTTTCCAGATTTCGTTTGCACACTATGCATTTATGGATTTTTTTGGGAGGTTCATTGAATTCTGTTTTTTCTTGGCTGTATTTGAAATTTTGAGAAAAGGGAAAATCCTTCTGTTGTTATGATGTACAATTGAGAAATGTTTTTATTATTAACTTAGAGGTTGTTTTCTGTTACAATATGTGAAATATTTATAAGGGGTTCCTTGTTTGTTGTGTTTCCTCCTACAGGTTGTGGAGGTTTCAACTTCCAAGACAGGAAAACACGGTCATGCCAAATGCCACTTTGTTGGAATTGACATCTTCAATAACAAAAAGCTTGAAGATATTGTGCCATCTTCCCATAACTGCGATGTGAGAAAAAAAAAATTCTTTACATTTCGTATTTTCGTAAATCATAATATTCTCCATTATGATGTGTATGCAGTATTAATTCTTCCAGGACGTGAACATTTTTTGTACTTGCACTGCAGGTTCCCCATGTCAATCGTACTGACTACCAGCTGATTGATATATCCGAGGATGGATTTGTATGCTTAGTTTTATGTTATGTTGCATAGTTTTCTTAATAAGCTTATGTCAATTTTTATTTGATACTAGATTAAATGCTTCAGGTGAGTCTGCTGACTGAAAATGGTAACACTAAGGATGATCTGAGGCTCCCAAGTGATGACAGTTTGCTCACCCAGGTTTGTTGACTCTACTTTTGTACACAGAATGTCTGGTCTATTGTTGCCTTTGCTTTACTGTCTAGGTTCCTGAAATCCTGTGTAAGCCAGTTGTCTGTTGTAATTCTCGACTTTGATGCCATTTGTCTTGCTGGAATAATCATCAGAAGGCACTCCCTTGGGTCATATCACCCTTTATTTGGATCCATGCTTCTCTTTGGTTAATTTGTTTTCAGGTTGATTAGATGTTCATATCATTGCTAAGAATTAGTAGAAACATCTAGTTTCTCATTTTTTTTAGTTGCTTTTACACTTAAAAATGTATGATTTGGTACTACTGTTAACAATTTGTCATTCTGTGGTAAGATTGCGTTAGTTTTATGCAAGTATTTTTAATTCATTCTTGAATACAGTGAGACACCGTATTGACTTATATATTACCTTTTTTGGTTTCATGTATTACATTTCTAATTTCTTATTTTAAACAGATCTTGTCGTTAATTATAGTTTTTCATCATTATCATGCCCTATCCCAACTATCTGGGAAATCTTCTAATTTCTGCCAGTGGATTTTTCAACTTGTGAAAATTAAACAAAAAAGGGATGTGGTAAGGTTGTGTTAGATTTATGCAATCATTTTTAACTCATTCCTGAATACAGTGAGATACCATAGTGTCGTTTATATATAACTTTTTTTGGTCTCATACTCTCATGTATTACATTTCTAATTTCTAATTTTTAACATGATCTTGTTATTAACTATCTTCTAGTTTTTCATCATTATCATCTGTGCCCTATCCCGACTATCTGGGGTTCTTCTAATTTCTGCTACTGGATTTTTAACTTATGAAAATAAAACAAAAAAGGGATGTGAAGGAAATTTCTTAAGTGGTGTAAATGAATAGTACTGTTCTTGACTGATGAAATTTTACACCCAAACCCGTGCAAATGCATAAACATGGTTTTACCAGTATTCTTAGGTTCAGATGTATTGGCTTATTGAAATGGTTATTAGATCTCCCGTGTCAACGCATCGTAGTTTTCCTCAGAGTGGAAATGCTTATGCAGTCAACAGCATAGTAAGCTGTTATCTGTTCATGTATTGCTATCTGTTATAAGAAGCAGAAACTGTACTTGTAATGTACTTGTAATGTCAGCGAATATATACAAAAGTGGTATTTGGGGATATCTCTGTATATCTTACTTTTAGGTAATCTTCCGATGGGCCAACTTTTTATATTTTTTTTTCTATAAAAGCTTGTTTGGACCTGCACTGTCAGTTTTAACTAACATTGATAATCTGGTTTTGTACATCAAATAATGACAGGAACTAGAATAATAGATTATCATTTGGTTTTCCAGTCAACAATTTCTTCTACTATCATGGTTATATAAAGCAGACAGAAATTGTTAGCAAATTGGAGGTAGCAATAAAATGTGGATTTCGACCATGAAACTTCACTTAGGGGTCCCCAAGTTTTGTGGAGGGCACAGTTATATGGGTATTCAACATGGATCAAGGTCTCGGGATCAGGGGCTGGATCGGTCCCGATCCTCATCCTGATCCAACTCGCTGTCAGGTTGTCTCGCATGAGACAATATGAGCCCCTTATAGAAAATAGGTGAGACAACCCCAAGACTATGGTTCGGTCCCTGTTGATCCGACTATCTGGGTTGGATCGGCGATCCATCCCGGGGTCGACAGATCCCTTGATCCATGATATGCAATGGACTTTTTATTTTGTTATATGTTCCAAGTATCACATGGTTTGTCAGTTTCTTTTATGTCATCTTTCTATCGAACTGAAAGTTTAGCTCTTGCTGTACAGCATGAACTTTTATTTCTAGTTTCCTTTATTTAACAACAGAACTGTTTCCAAATTTCTGATGTTTCCATTTTCCAAAATTTTGTGGATTGCTGGTGGTGTGACATGACTCTTTCAAAAATACAGATCAAAGACGGTTTCGGTGATGGGAAGGATCTGGTTGTGACTGTGATGTCTGCCATGGGAGAAGAACAGATCTGCGCGCTCAAGGACATTGGCCCGAAGTAGCTTTATCTTCGTATCCAGACTGTTGCAATTTTAGGTGAAGATTTTTGAAAGAGCTCTTACGAGTTGCCGTTTCAGACTGAGAAGATATATAGTTAGTAGCTTTTGGGATAGGGTTTTATTTGGGAGCTTGAACCACAGACTCTTGGGCTGCTGTGGGACGAGACCCATCGTCAAAACTTTCTATTAGCTAGCTATCTATTCTATATTTTTTTATGATGTCCAGAAGCTTACCTCGACTATATCCTTACTTGGTGATGCATGTGGAAATAAAATTCACTGCTAGACTGTATATACACCTTGAGTGTTGCTACAATGTTGTGTTATTTTTACCCTTACAATGCCTGGTTATTGGTATTTTTTGCATCTTCATTTGTTATTTGTTGTTTCAAATTTCAGAGAATATTGCTGATGGAAGATTTCAGCAGCTGGAGTTTTTTCAATGTAGGTTAGAGGATTTCGTATGTGCAGTAGTGGAAGTGGGATCATTTTCCACCCGATGATATATTTGTGCTTGGTGAATTGTAGGGCACCCCTCCCCCTCCTGGCTTGTGTACTCAAAATGGTTTCTCACATCTGCGCCTTTTTCAAGGGCAATGGGTGTTTTTATACTTTGGCGAGTCAGTGCAAGGGGTTGTGTTGTCACTATCAGATATGACCCAATAAGTCTCGAGTCTTGACAACAACTATTTTATCAATGGGTCGGAATCAGGGAAGTCGCCTTTTTGAATTTCTCGTGCAAGTTCTTGAGCGGGGATTCCTAGAATCCTAGGGATAAGAGCACAAGTTCAAAAGGGCGAGTCCCCTGATCCTGATCCCTTATCTATTGCTTTCATTGGAATGGATAGGGGAGAATAATTCAGAGTGTGTAGGAATATGCTATCTCGTGCATGACCATTCAATCAACACATCATCTTCAGATGGGCAATGCAATTAGGGGCAACAATATCCAATTTTCCTTGGATCGGACACTATGGACATGGATTCGATGGTCAACATTTAATGCAATTCGTTTGCTTAAGACTAGTAGGAAAGGGCGGAGGTTATTACAGGGTCCTCTAGGATTAACAAAGAAAAGAGGCCGAGTTTTAAGGAAACAATTCTTCGCATATCTCATTTCATACTTGTTGGGAAGAAAGAACAATAAACAATCTAAAGAACAAAGATGCAATCAACCACAGTACAGATTTACGTGGTTCCCTCTAGATTTAGGTGTCCATGGATCAACACTGAATGCTCTGAAGCAAGAAAAGAAATACACAATACATGGATAATCGCTTCTGATCAACCGAGGTACTTCTAGCACCATCAGGCTCCACATAACAATACCAGCACGTACTACTGGCAGTAACAAAGAGAGACCAAGTTTCTTTGATGCCCAAGATAGAGCTTGTGTTGCATGAATGCTGCAATAGTCCCTGGCAAACACCCCCAAGCAGCTGTGTAAAGAAGTAATCGGTAATATCACGTGCAAGCACTTCTGCATTTGCCAGTGCTGCCTCTGACTGTACTTTTGCTCCTACAATCTGTTTTTGGGCTGTAGTGCTGTTGGGCTTTTTCGAGTCGTTTTTATTTGATTGGTTTTTTCGGGAATTTTAGTTTCTTTGAGTTTGTTCTGGAAATGGGTACTTGATTATTAGAGCTGCAACTCGGGCAGGTTGGGTCAACTGATCTTTAAGGTTGTAAGCCCAACCCAACCCGAGGTCTGGTCCAGAATTCCTAGCCGAGTCCAACCCGATCGGGTTAGTCGGATTGGTAAATTAATGAATTTTTTTATTTCTTATTGCTAGGAAAGGTAAATCTGTTATATTAATATTTAATATATACATATAAGAATTTTTTATTCGTTATCTTTACAAACATAACAGGAAACTTTCTTTTGAAGAGGGGAGGGAGAGAGAAGAATTGACTTTGTCAGCCAACCCTAAACTTTAGACCCCACATCAACATGGGTCCTCAGAGGAAAAAATATACATTTTTCCCATTTTTTGAGAAAATTACTTTTAAGACCATATTTACAAAAATACAGACTATTAAGTCCCCTCTACAAAATTATTGACACTTTGGTTTAATAATTTGCCCATTAAACACATTTTTTAAAGTTTTACCATCCAATTTTCCCTGCAATGCTCATACTACCCTTGAGCTATCGTCAATTTTAATTGATAGCATCAATTGATTTGAGGTTTGGTTGACGCAAAGTATTGTACGTCAGTCAACTTCAGTGAACTTTAGTTAAGCTCTTTCACTCCATTTCTATCCTCTACATCTTTTTGCAGCTCGTCTATGCTCCATTCAATGTAAAGAAAGATAAAGGTGATGCCGGTTTGAAAGATTTTCTTCGAATTGTTTATTTTGTAGCATCTCGGTTATCCTCTACAACTCTTTGCATCTTGCCTATGTGCCATTGAAAGTGAGAAAGATGACGAGATCGGTTTCAAGGTTCAGTTAAGAAAGAAGAAAGTGAAGTAGATAGTTATCACCTTCATTTTCGTTAAGCAAAAATATTCTCTTAAGTTTTAGTAATGATATTCACTTAACTAATTGAACCAGTACCATTTTCACAAAACTGGTTGAACCAATATCATTTTCATGATGTATGTCTTTGTTTCCAGTTTGAGTATCGAGCTCAACTTAGTTGACCCACTAACACAGTTAGACTATAATATGAGAAAATGCATCTCAACAAAGAAAAATCCCTATAACAATGGTGAAACAAACAAATCTATTTCAAAAGAACCACTCAACTTGGTTGACCAAGTACTATTTTCATATAATCATTATTTGTTTATAGTTTCAATAATGAACTCAACTTGGTTGAACTACTAATATAGTAAGACAATTAAGAAAAATATATCTCAATAAAGAGGAACCATTGTAACAATGGTAAAACGGAAAAAATCTTTTAAAGAAACCGCCTAACTTGGTTGAACCAGTACCATTTTCATGAAGACGATATTTTGTTTTCAATTTGAATACTAAACCTTAAAATCTAAGCTCCATTTTACTTTGAAAATCTTCTTCATTCCTTTAACCATTTTGTTAAGCCGATATTTTATTTTAAGATTAAGTATTGAGCTCAAACTGGTTGAACCAACACCATTTTTAAGTGAACTGGTTGAACCAATAACAATGGTGAGACATATGTAAAAATATTTCAAAGGGATCAAGTCTTTAGGTGTCGTAAATGAGGAATTATGCCATTGTCAATCAAGGATAAGAGCATTATCGTCTTTTCATTATAATTTTAAACCGATTTAGAAATAAAAGTAACCAAAGAAGACTTATTGGTCCATCCTTCAATAAAATTAGAACTAAAAATTTTCCTACAGCTTGAATGGTTGGATTGTGCGTACGCCACGGATTTTTTGGTGATTCACATTTTTTTAGGTTAAGTAGACAACAAACGAAGTAGGAATATGCTATTCCACGGATAATCAGAAAAAAATGTGCAGTTTGAGGCATTTTGGGTTGCATAAAAATGCAACACGGGGCATACTCTGGCCCACTGATCCTTGAATATTTGCCCCAGCCTTGGTGGACCTACATACAAAAAATCAGCTTGATTGGTGATTTTAGCCATTGGACCTGAATGCCAAAAAATGCTTGAATCTAACGGCTAGAGATCACCCCATAAAAAGTCTCAATTCCAATGACATCCAACTGATTTCGTGTGTTGGTTGTCCAAAGAAAAAAGATGTAACAAGGTATACCTGATGCTTTTAGAGGCGAGAAAAGTGCAATTTTTGTTACTCACCGCAGCTTTGTGGACCCACCGACCACAATGATGACACCAAAAATCACCTGATTGGTAATCTCTAGGCATTAGATTCTAGTAGTTAGTACTTTTAATGTGCGATTTTAGCCGTTGGATTCAACCATTATTTTGAGTACTAAAATGAACGGCTAAAAATCATCAAACAAGCTGATTTTTGGTATGAATGTCTACCAACGGTGGGTTAAACATCCATGCGGTCAGTGGGCCCAAAGGGCGGCGGTGAGTAACATAAATGCTAGCTGATGCCAAAAGCGTGAGGTAAAGCTTGTTAAATCGCGACCGAAAAAAAAAGGTGAATGTTGTGCGTGGGTCGTCAATGAATCCGCAAGGGTGTGTGACACAAGCACACGGCACGTCTTTCAGTGGACCCACAGGACCACAACGATAGACAGCGACCCTTCAAAATCTTCCCCTCTTTATCTATCTGCTTGTCCTTCTCCTGGTCCCACCCCTGCAAGCACTTCTCTTCTTGGGTGACTGGGTGCTCTGCACGACCTAATTCCCACCAACAAATGCAATTGTTTTTTGTCACTAGCCTCACAAGCCACAACTAGTAGCGGCAACTAGTCGGCGGCACCTACTTTGCAGGTCAGCAAAGTGGGGGCGTTTTTGAAAGAAAAGGCAAAATAGGAGTAAAACTTGCCTGACCACACATTATATGAGCCACGTGGTACACTCTTAGAGGATGCTGACCGTGTGGATGTTTGGCCAATACCTAAGTGCACCTACAAACCAAAAATCAGCCTGATTAGTGATTTCACACCTTTGGATGTTTGTACCCAAATAAGGTCACTGGAAAATGACTTCAACTAACGCTTTGAAATCACTGATCATGTTGATTTTAGGTTTATAGGTCCACCTAGGGATTGGCCAAACATCTATAAGGTCAGTGTCCTCTAAGAAATTGTCACTTGGCTTATATTGTGGGTGGTTAGGTAGACCAGCAATGGTCAGTAAGAATTACTCGCAAAAATAGGAAGGTTTCCAGCGAGGGGCAAATCTGAATATTGTGACAACTCAAGGCAACTCCAGATCCATCATTTTGAAAATCGGGACACAAACAGGAATGAACAATATTGGTTCCGATTTTGAGTACCGTGGAACCGACCCGTTGCGATAAAATGGCATGGTAAGTAATTTAGTGATTATGAATATAATTGATGGTATGACAAGGAATTAAGTAGATAAAAAGGATTTTTCAGTGACTGTTAAGTTTTTATGAAAATAGATCTTGGACGTTGATGACAATTAACAGACCACCGTATGAGACACGTGACGCTTTTACAGACCACTGGCTGGATGGATGTCTGGCCCATCCCTACGTGGACCTACAAACCAAAAATCAGCTTGATTAATGATTTTTAACCTTTTGATTTGAGTACCCCAAATCAAGGTTTAAAAGGGGTGCCCATTATAACGGACTGGAAGCGTTACCGTTTTTCTGTTATAACGGCCGTTATTACGAATTGTAACCCTCGGGGGTAAAAACAAAAATAACGGGAAAATAACGGAAAAATGGTGCTGAAGTTCAAAATTTCAAAAATAAAAAATAACAGGAAAAATAATGGCCTTTTTTTCACAAAAAAATTCAGAAAATAACGGTCTTTTTTTTCATTATTTTTAAGCATTTTAACGGTACATAAAGTAATGGGGGAGGTTCGAATCCATTATAACGGCCGTTAATTTTCGTTATAACGGCCGGTTTTTAAACCATGCCCTAAATAACGAGGTACGTCGTGCCGCAACCTCTGGTCTATAACCTATATGCATCCTCAACTTCTGGTCAATCTGAATAATCCAAGTGATGGGCTCACTCAAGATAATGAGAATCACCCAAGAGTGATCCGTAGCTGCCATCCGATAACTTAATAGTGACGTGGTTTACTATAAAGCTAGTAAATCTCCCTGCTGGTCCCACCTGCATGGAATGATATTTGATGGTGCCTTTCAAATCCCAATCATTTTGGAGGAGTTTTCTCCAAACTGGGATTCGAGATGGTATGGAGATGCCGTTCTGATCGGGCAAGTTTACAATATGACAAATTCAAATATTTCTAACGTATCTATTAATTATCTCTAACACCTCTCTCCATAAAAATAAAAAGAAAAAAGAAAAAAAATAATAATAAAACAACAATTCCTCTCCCTCTCAATGCCGAGACATTACGATATAATCCAAAAAAATAAAAAATAAAATATGATTTCAAGATTTTAGAAGTGTTTCATGAATGTTCCGGAGTATTTCGGAAATATTTCAGAAATTTTGTTATTTTGCTATTTTTCTAATATTTCATTTCGTTTCAAAGTTTGTCTAGATTATTCACTTCATTGAGAGTCTGAGTCATTCCTCTGAACTAAAATTTTTGATTGGAATTCGATCGGCGCTGATTATAATCTTAGCACGTAAGGATTTTACTCAATTCCTAAGCCGATCCAATCTATATAACAAAACACAGTGGTTGTCTCCCCCTCTTATAGGCTTCATATATCCAAGGGCCTATATCAACCTTTAAATAAAATAAAATTTAGACGGTTAGATTAATTTAACAGGGAAATTATCTCCCCACTCATACCCCTCTTATCAGCTTCACAAATGATGGCCGAGATCTTATCCCCCAAATGGACTATGGATCTTAACCACTCACACCCGATTTTGGGAAATGCTTTGTAGGGGACTGCCAAGGGCACGGGCCACCTACTATACATCTATACAACAAAACAAAGAAGTCACTTATCCCCCCCTCTTGTTGGCTTCACAAATGATGGCCGAGATCTTATCACCCCAAATAGATGGTGGATCTAAGCCACTCACACCCGATTAGATCTGAATATATTAGTATATATATAATATTAGCATTGACATTTATATTGTATAGTTATTGGATCGGTAGGGATCGAAGAATGGTTGATCTGGTTCCGGATCCAATACAAACATAGACCCACTACTGATCCGATAAGAAAATTTGTGTCCGGACCCCTCTATTTTTTGATCGGATTGGATTTTTGGGTTGATCAGGTCAATCGACAGCCGTAGGGACCACTCAATCAATCCGACGCTAGAGATCTCTTGGGTCCCAAATCGACTCAGATAATTTTATCTTATTTTTTGTTGACGATGATACGATGAAGATCTCCAGATGGGAACCACTGGCTGTGGGTCCAAGATTTTTGGCCCGAGCCGTTAAATTTAATAAAAACTAAATGAACATTAGAAGATAGGGTCGGGCTCCAGTTGTGCCCTAGACAAGCTCACAATATGAGCCACGTGGCACACTCTTAGAGGACCCTGATTGTATGGATGTTTGGCCAATCCGTAGGTGGACCCACAAATAAAAAATGTCAACTCAACCCAAGTACAAGCATGTTGACTAGTGGTGCAACCTCGTTTTGCATAATTAACAAGGGCGGTTTTGTCATTGTGTCACGTGTATTTAATTTTCCCCCACTTGGGCTATGACTAGCTGTTTCCTTTTCTTCACTTGTGGAAAAGACTTAGGACCTGTTTGGATTGGATGTTACAACGTCCATGGCATCTTGAACTTGGGCATTTAAACAACCTAAGAAATGGATATGTTTGGCTGAAAATGCAAGAATGCAATTCTCCTCTGCCCCCCTCCACCTACCCTAACCCCTTCTCAATCCTATCCTTAAACCCTAACTCCCACTTTTATGACATAAGGTGTAAATGGACTAGCCCATGAGAGGTTTCGTGCCTGAATTTGAATTGTATTAGATCGACCCTCATGATTGGCTTTATTTAAATTTAACAAAAGCCAAGCTCGACAGGACCATAGTTCAAAATCTTGGGATCGGAGGCCCGATTGGTGGGTTTCAATCCAAAACGGGATCGGCACCTCTTGCCCGAGATGAAGTGAGACTTCTTTGGAAATATAGTGATCTCGGGTTGAGATAATCCATTTTTTGGATCAGAAAAGTGGGCTCTCATCTTGATTTGGATCGCCCAATACAGAATAGGATCGGTCGAGACTCCATGAGTAGGACCCATTTACACCCCTTGATAAAACCTAGTCAATTTCAAAGACTACCAGTCATGATGGGTTTCACAGCAGAATTTTATTCATCGATCCCAACAACACTTCCTCAAATTACCATTTTTATAGTATTCTGTTTGAGGCTTTCTAGCACAAGCATGTAATCAAACCAAACACGCCCTTAAGGTAAATCCGTCATTTTCTGAGAAGCAAACGCACCCTTGAGATAAATCCGTCATTTTCATAAGTCG
Source organism: Euptelea pleiosperma (assembly GCA_035048495.1). Lineage (NCBI taxonomy): Eukaryota > Viridiplantae > Streptophyta > Magnoliopsida > Ranunculales > Eupteleaceae > Euptelea > Euptelea pleiosperma. Next base: position 10,866,129 of record CM068550.1, on the reverse strand, counting down.
TCGGGGGTAGGCAAGTCAATCGGGAGTTTCAAATTTGTTCGCAATTCATTAGAATTTAATTTGGAGGGAATTTAGCTCTGATTTGAGCGAGACTACAAAATTCTCTTTTTTTTTTAGGAGTATTGATCACATGGTCCGGAGACCATATATTTTTTCATGGTTGTCAATTTTTTCATTGGCCAAAATTGTACCTCGAGTTAGTCAACTCCTCTTGACCAATGAAAAATGACACCACCATAAACCATGACAACGTCCATAGTCTGCGGACCATGTGATCATGACTATTTTTTTAATCCCCCGTCGTGGACTTTGCACTGATTACCAGATCCACAGAAGCAACGGAGACGTCGGAGAGGGAGAAGGTTTTCTCTGCAACTCTTCGGAAAGAGAAAAGAAAAAGAACTTCAAAAAGCCCTAATAATGGCGAATTTCAGATAAAAATAACCAGAGAGAGAGAGAGAGAGTCCTAAATGGAAGGAAACAATGGAGCTTCAAGAGCAACAGCTCCTCCTCGCCCTACGATTGCTCTCCCGCCTCGCTCCTCCGTCGAGAACCTCTTCATAGGTGGAGCTGGCTTGAGCCCCGGACCGATGACGCTCGTCTCGAATTTCTTCTCCGAGAACGATCCCGACTCCGAGTGTCGCTCGTTCTCGCAGCTTCTCGCCGGAGCGATGTCTTCGCCGGTAGCCGTCGCCGGTCGGAGACCGAATTCCTTGACGGAGGAGGATTCATCGAAGAAGAGAGATTCGGGAGATGGGGGTGAAAAGGATTTGCGGTGTAAGCAGAATCGCCCGTTGAATTTGGTGGTTTCGCAGTCGCCCATGTTTACGGTTCCTCTTGGGTTGAGCCCTGCTACCCTGCTCGACTCTCCCGGGTTTTTTTCATCTGGTCAGGTAGTTTAATTGAAACGATATGTATTCCTCTGTTTATGTTGTTTAAAGTGGGATTCATGTACCCTTTTTGTCTTAATTGAGGAAAATTTTAATTTTTATCGGTCTGTTTGAATCCTGGAACCTTATAGAATTCAGATGTTTGCTTCGTTTGGTGTTCGATTTTGCGGGCAATATAGAGTGGAGATTGAGATTAAAAGCAAACAATACGTTTCAAATTACATTTTTTTAACTTTGTGCCATTGAGGAAAGCTTGAACTTTTATGGAATTAAAAACTGTCTTAATTTGAAGTATCCTTGCTTTGTTTGATGTTTAATTTTCTGGATAACGTAGGTGAGGTTAGTTTAAAACTAGACAATAGGTTTCCTGTGGCATTTTTCATTGGAAGAAATTTATCTTCCATATGTGGTAGTTCATCTTGCCTAGAACTTCCTCAATTACCCATTTTCGCAGCATTTTGAGTTGTACATTTCTCCATATAACAGAGATACCAACCTAATATCATTGGAAGGACTTGAATATTGATCAATGGTCTGACTTCTGTTGGTTTGAGGATTGCTTTGTAACCAAGATGGTAAGAGTCCTAATTATCTGTCATCTTGCCCACAAGTGAAGTGATGGAGTTTCAGGCAATAGAAACCAATAAGTACCATATCTTAAAATTTCTCTGTACTTTGTTCTTCATTGCGGTTGCTTGTTGACTGATGAGTGTGCATTTTGGAGGTACTTTTGGTTTATCTTTTGCCATGCAGTAGGGAAACATAAGATGGTGCCTAGCACTGTTGTGTTTCATGGTGCCTTCAAACCAAACCCTGCATATGGCCCGCCAAAACTATACAAGCTAATGATCCTTATCATTCAATATATGGTCCTTACATCTGCTGTCCAACCAAGATTTATCCATAGGTTGGATTATTAAGATCTTCTACTGAGAATGATTTTTGTGCTATGTCCTATGCAAGAAAGAGGTGGCCTATATATTGAGCAATCTGAATTGATGCATAGGTGGGTCACTTGTTGTATGGTATGGTGACAGAACTTAAGGAAGCATGTTTCATAATGTTGCTACACTCCCATTTGTATAGTTTCCCTTGTTAATGCCAAAGTACGGTCTAGAAAGCAATGGTTGATAACTTAGGTATTGGGTATTCATTTTTCTGGTTCATGGGTGTAGGGCCCCTTTGGAATCTCTCACCAACAGGCCCTGGCCCAAGTTACAGCTCAAGCTGCCCAATCCCAATCTCATATGCACATTCAAGCTGAATATCCGTCTTCTCTGTCAGCACCACCTTCAGCTTCATTGGTACTCCATCAATCCTTCACTTCCAATGCAACTCCGCCCCAGCAGGTGCCACCCTTACCATCCGACCATAAAAGCACAATGGTGGAATCAGCAGAGGTCTCTCATTCTGATCAGAAATCCCAACCCCTTATTGTCGATAAGCCTGCCGATGATGGCTACAACTGGCGGAAATATGGGCAGAAGCAGGTGAAAGGCAGCGAATATCCTCGAAGCTACTACAAATGTACCCATCCGAATTGTCCTGTCAGGAAAAAGGTTGAGCGTTCTCTTGATGGCCAAGTAACTGAGATTATCTATAAGGGCCAGCACAACCATCGACCACCTCAACCAAATAAGCGCACAAAGGAAGGTGGAAATCCAAATGGAAAAATGAGTTTGCCAGGGAATTCTGAAATGGGTTTGCAGGGTCACCCTGGGAATTTAAGCAGATCAAATGAAGTTGTAGCTGCTCCAATATCTAGGAGGGATCAGGAATCTAGCCAAGCAACACCTGAACAGTTATCTAGCTCAAGCGACGGAGAGGAAGTGGGTGATGCTGAAACAAGAGTAGATGAAGAGGATGAACCTGATTCAAAGCGAAGGTAAGTTTTGTACTTAATAATGCGTGATTTGCTCAAGCTGAAAGATTCTTGTGTTTTAATTTATTCCTAAGAAAATCTTGTCCTTATTGGTCAGGAACACAGAGATCAGGGTATCTGAGCCAGCTTCTTCACACAGGACAGTCACAGAACCTAGGATCATTTTGCAGACAACGAGTGAAGTTGATCTTTTGGATGATGGCTATAGGTGGCGCAAGTATGGGCAGAAAGTGGTCAAAGGGAATCCTCATCCAAGGTGGTACCATTTTCCTATTTTATGTTAATCGTAGGAACTACTTGAACTACAAAAACATGATATCTAGTGGAAAGCCTATATTCTTTTTCCTTCTGTTTTTTCCTCTTTCTTTCTATCGGTGGCAATATCATACTGGTGGATCCTACAACTCTTCTCCTTTCACTTTCCTCTGATACTTCATTATTCCTATTGGAATTTAATATCCATGTTTGCTGGCTTCTTAAACAAACATATAATGAATGTTGTGTAACATTTTTGACAGTGGTTTCTTGCAGTGACCAGTCTCTTAATATAGAACCCAAAAAATAGAGAAAATGGGAATGGCAATTTAATTCCAAAGAAAATTTAACTTGCCTCAAAACAAGGATGTATTCAGTTGTAAACCATAAATGACTGAGCACAAACCTTAAAAGGTAAGATTTTTCTAATTGGACTCAAGTTCACAGAATTCAAGCACATCTACAATTTAAAAACATATTTATTGCATCAATCTGGCTGAACATCCTTTTTCATTGGTAATCAAATTCATTAATTTAAAGCGGTCTTGTGCTTTGGCCATAGGGTTTATCTTGCAATTTCATGGAGTTCTGTAGAGCAACTAATATGGACTTTAGCCCTCTTGAAGTGGTTTAGATTATTCAAAATACCTTTGATCTGGTCAAACAAGGCTGTTCTTTGTTTGTTTTTAGGTTTTGAATTGAAGACAGTGTATATTTTCTAATTTCTATTGGTTCACCATGTTAGAAACTTAAGAGTAGCAGTAATCAACAGCCGGAAGGGGTGTTTCAGTTCTGTCATTTTATGTAATATAGATTAATTAAAAGGCCCTTGGCACTCTCTTTTAACAAGTATAGATAGAATATGTTGTGCTACTTTATCTGGGTCTCTTTTCCATGTCAAAGCTCTTATGAGTTGCCTTATTAGTCAATATACTAATTACCAAGTAGAGATCTCACTTTTATGTCCAGAACAATTTGGTGATGTGGTCTCCCACTATATCCTGTCTTCTCTTGCATTTTTTTGGGATCAGTGACAGAGAAAATTTTAAAAATAAAAAAGAAAGATCATACAAAAGGGGAGGATAGAAAAAAGAACAAAGTTATGCACCAAAAACTCTATGCCACAATACAGAACTTCCCTTAGAACTCCCTCTTTTGCAAGGATATCTGCCTTGTGGAGTAATGGAAACGAGGTGTTCAAGAGGCCAAATCTTGAACTTTTTGAACAAAATGAAAATGAGAAAGTCTTCAAGTGCCCTTCCTTTTCCCAGATTCCTAACAAATAGCGTAACTAAAGTCATCTTCAACAATAAGATAGGAAAGTCTAAGGCTGTAAAACTTTTGAGGCCTTAATGGTGAGAGAAAACTTTGCTAATTGATTTAAGGAGAAATAAAACTAGATGGGGTGGAATGATGATACTAACTCTCTCTCTCTCTCTCGAGATATTGAACCACTAATGTCAAGTTTGCGAAATCAGGAAGCAAGATACACATAAAACAGTAAATGAATAAGTTTAGAACTCTCTCTCTCTGAGATGGGATTGAACCAGTAACCTCAAGGTTGTAATCAGTGCTTGTGAAATTTCACTAATCAGTAAGCAAGCTACACAAATGAGTAAGTTTAGAATTCTGTGTGTGCTTGTGTGAGCTGGGGTTGAACCACTAATGTCAAGATTGTGATCAGTGCTTCTGAAATTTCTCTAATCAGTAAGCAAGATAAACATAAAGCAGTGAATGAATAAGCTAACTAAACTTTGAGTTGACCTATTTCAGAGGACAAATAGTCGCCAACTTCCAGATTTTGCTGATTGCACTACTAATGAACTTTTCAAACCTGGCATAAATCTTAGTATCTTCACTGTAAAACCCTTTCCATCACATTTGTCTTTCTCTATTGCTCCATTCTATACTCACCTACCTCAAAAATCATTTTTGACTGTTACTAATATTTCAAAAGGGATGTTACCCATAAAATTAGAGCGCGGTGGCTAAAGTGGAGATGTGCTTCCAGAGTACTATGTGATCGACATGTGCCAATCAGACAAAAAGAAAAATTCTATAAGACAGCAATAAGACCAGCGGTGCTTTATAAAGCATAATGTTAGGCAATCAAGAAATAGCATGTTCATAATATGAGTATAGCTGAGATGAGGATGTTGAGATAGATGCGTGGTAAGACAATGAAAGACAATTAGAAATGAAGGTAGTTGTGAAAATATAGGAGTAGCCCCAATCAATGAAAAAATGAGGAAAAGTCGATTGACATGGTTTGGTCACGTACAACAAAGACCAATGACAGCACAGTGAGGAGGAATGTGCAAGTAGAAGGGCCTAAAAGGACGAGGGGAAGGCCAAAACGGATGTGGAGTTAAGGTTCTGAGAGGAGATTTTCAAAACTTGTCTTAACGGAAGAGATGGCTTTAGATAGGATTGAATGGAGGAACATGATTTTTGTAGCTGACTCATTCCTAATATTTCAAAAAGAATTAGGAGTCATTTTCTCTTCTTTCTTATGCAAATCTCTATTTATAAGGATTTTGAGCCTAATAACACTACAACAATCTTATGACCACATTAAATGAACGTACTCGGTCATCTGTTTGATATTGCAAACTATCATTGTCCTCAATGTAACTACAAACTCCATTATTCCAAAATTGGTCTTCTGGACACGACCGGGGCTTGCATGTGAGCACTTGTCAATTGTACCGATGTGTCTACATGTCAGGTTTTCGAAGGCCACCATATTTGCCATCTTGTATCTATGTCTGACACCTAGAACGTATACATATCAAAGTTACGTAAGCCTCTTGTCTAAAGTGGAGATTGTGTTGGTTGATTCTTTGTTTCATGATGAGTGGATAATTGAATCTGAGGTCCCTTTTTTTTATAGGTAATTGTGTAAATATTTATTAATAAGCCAAGGTCAATTTTTTATGCTTCAATCTTGTCAGACTACTCCACACATTGGTCTTTCCTCTAGAGTGAGTTGCTTGCTAGCATTTATTGGTTTGATGAGTTTGATGACCCCATTTGTGGAACCTCCTCCCGTTTGCTATTTGGTGGGGCATATAGAAGGAGAGGAACATAAGAGTTTTCGAAGGAAAGGAGGCTTCGTTCTTTGAAATCACTCTCTCCATCAAGGCACTCCTCCTTTTTTGGTCCAAGTTGTTCGAGGAGTGCAAAGGGTTGTCCTTTGAAGACTTAGTGTTTAAATGGGACTCTGTTATGTTTAAGGGCTAGCTGGTTTTTGCTTTCTTTTTCTTTGCTTTTCCTTGTTGAGGAGGTCTTCTCGACCTCTGTCTTGCTCTCTTTGTTCGGTTGTATCTTTTTTCACTCTTCAATATATTCACCTTATAAAAAAAAAATGACCCCATTTATGGATCTAGCATAGAATTTTCTTAAAAAAAGCCTTTCGAACTTCTTCCTTGGATTCTCTAATTTTTATCAACCGCATCTTGGTATGCTCGGCTCATAGCCCTTCCTCATACCTATCACATAATCTCATACAAAAAAGGGGTGCCTCTAAGTTCCTCGTGATTTCCTATTAATTCTAAATATACTGCACACTGGAGTGTTATTGCATTTTCTGATGATGCCAAAATATGTTTCCATCCATATTTTGTTGCCTTCAAGGTGCTAACTGCATTTACTTTTTAGTTATTATTGTACACTATTCACAAGTTGCGTTTCTATAAGGTATATTCCTGATTCATTTGATGACTATCTACAGGAGCTATTATAAATGCACAAATGCTGGATGTAATGTTCGTAAGCATGTTGAAAGGGCTTCAACAGACCCCAAAGCTGTCATTACGACATATGAGGGGAAACATAATCACGATGTGCCGGCAGCTAAAAACAGTAGCCACAACACGGCCCACAGTAATGCTACACAGCTAAAACCACAAAATTCTGTAGCGGAGAAGCATGCCTTGGTTAAAAATACTGATTTCGGGAACAATGATCGACAGCCTGTGACACTCGCGCAGTTAAAAGAAGAGCACATCACTTAGCTTTTTGGGTCCTTCTAACATTAATGGGGATTAGAGACAGAGGTGAACATGAAAATTTGCAGCAGATCAGGCAAAAGCTGTAAGTTTTCTTTGTTGAAATCTTTGTCGCAACCTTGATACCACAGGTTCGATCCCAGCTTATCCAGCAGCGAAACACAACAAAAAGAAGGAAGAAAGAAAGAAATTGAAGCTGGCCGAACGAACCTGTGAGGATTGGGTGCTAAAGGTTGCAGGCTGTAAACTAGTTTATTGAAGCATGTCGTATCTGCTTTAGGTCCATGTTTTATGTACTGTTAAAAATTCTGTTCTTTTGTAAATTCTTTTGTACACGGGAATCCAAACCGATGTTTTGTATAATTGTTCCCTCTTGCATCTGTTAATGACTAAAACATTGTTTGGATACAGTTCGGATTTTATGGGTCCGAATCTTCTGATTTACTGATTTTCTTGAGCTGCTGACTATTTAGGGCAGTTTCGGTTGAAAGCTACTGAAATACCATCTTGATATAAAGGCCGCACGCATTGTTTTAGTTCAGTAGCCAATGCCCCTCTCTGTTTCTCTTCAGTGCCACATCCATTTCTTCGATCTCTAACTAGTTTTATGTTTTAATTTGACAATGAAATTGTGTCTTTCATCGGCAAGTTTCAGTCAATAATGTGAATCGAATTTGCAGTGGGTTGATGATCAATCCCAAGTGGCATGTACATCTTCACCATGTCATCTACCATGCCACTTATCACCTTTTCTTTGTATTTACTTTCATCTTCTCAACGCACACGCATAAACTGAACATGCACTTGTATGCACACATGGAAATGGCCAAAGTATATTTGTAATTTAAGTCATTATAACCAAAAGAAAGGGAGGTCCACTTTTTCTATGTAGTCCGTAGACTCCGTACTATAGGGGGTTGCTTGAAAATTAAACTATTAATTCTTTGCATTTTCTCATGCACAAAGTTTAACTTCTCTACTTTGGCTAGACCATCCTATGTTATTCTTTCTTTTATTCCTACATCCATAGTAAGGGATTAGCATATACAGTGGTGTTTGATCCTTCTTGGTTCCACACTTTTTCTGAAACTCACTGTTTCTATTTTGTTCTCATCTTCTTCCTTTGTTTCTTTGTTTTCAAGCAAACTTGGCCAATGCAGGTGACCTTCCACGATGGAGGGCTCAGGAGTATCACACATGTAACCTCTCTTCTTGTGGCTGTTGGTAACATCAGTGAGGACGGCCCCCTTTCTTGCTGCCATTGCTTCTCAGTCTACTGCTCAGAGATAATTAGAGAGACATCGTGAGTTCTTGAAACTTGCCAGTACAGCCTGGTTTGAGAAGCAATTTCAAAGAGATCATCATGGATGAAGGAGACGAAGAGGGTCTTCTTGAGTTGAAGCAGATGACAACTCCCTATTCAATGGGAGTCTCTCAGATTCCATTGTTGTCTTTTCTAATCGCAAAAAAGAAGAAAAAAAAAATTAGAGATTACCTAGGTGGGCTGTGGTGCTAATATATTGCTTGGAACCCATCATGCTGAAGGGGTAGTGACATGGTCGGATAGTTTCAATGATCTGATTCTTGCATTCTTCTAAATGTTTACAGAAGGTGAACAAATGTTTGGAGATCATGTGGACTGTTGTAAGGGACCTACTTCCCTATCTAGTGTCGCTCTGCCATCCGGTGTCTCAGATGCCCTCAGCTAGCCTCAGTGGAAAGTAGCTATGCTAGAGGAGATGACAGCTCTAGAAAAGAATGGTACTTGGGATTTGGTTTCATTGCCTAAAGGAAAAAAACTCATGGGATGCAAGTGGGTATATACAGTGAAATACAAAGCAGATGGAAGCATCGACAGGTACAAGGCCCGTTTCGTTGCAAAAGGGTACACACAGACTTATGGGATTGACTACCAGGAGATGTTTGCTCCTGTGGCCAAGATGAACTCAGTTCAAGTTCTGTTATCTCTCGCGACAAATTTTTTTTGGCCCCTCCACCAGTTGGATGTCAGGAATGCCTTCCTCCAAGGTGATCTAGAGGAAGATGTCTACATGACAGGTCCTCCGGGGTTCAATCCGACTGTGAGTAAGGAACTTGTGTGCAGACTGAAGAAAGCCTTGTATGGGCTTAAACAGTCACCCAAGGCTTGGTTCGAGAGGTTCAGTTCCGCAGTCAAGAAGATTGGCTACTCGTAGAGTCAGGCGGGCCACACTCTCTTCATTAAGAGAAGTCAATGTCGTCTTACTGCTCTTATTGTGTATGTGGATGATATCGTGGTCACGGGAGATGACCCAGATGAGGTTTGCAGATTGAAAAAATACCTCGGCACAGAGTTCGAAATCAAGGATCTGGGAACCTTGAGATACTTTCTGGGCATTGAGGTTGTTAGGTCAAACTAGTGTGTGTTCATCTCACAGAAAAAGTATGTACTTGATCTCCTTCGAGAGTCAGGAAACTTGGGAGCTAAACCAGCTGATACGCCTATAGAGCAGCAACATCGGCTGAATCCTGTTGATGGGGATCCCATTGCTGATACAGGCCAGTTCCAGAGACTTGTTGGGCGTCTCATCTACTTTTCGCTAACACGACCAGATATTACATACGCAGTCAGTGTCATCAGTCAGTTAATGCATGTCCCTCGCTCTCCACATCTTGAGGCAGCACACCGAGTGTTACGCTATCTTAAGGGGGCTTCAGGGAAGGGTATCCTATTTAGTAAAAATGGACACCTGCGAGTTGAAGCTTATACAGACGCTGACTGGGCAGGTTCAGTCACTGACAGACGTTTCACATCAGGGTACTGCACGTATGTGGGAGGTAATCTAGTGTCTTGGCGCAGCAAGAAGCAACCAGTTGTCTCCCACTCCAATGTCGAAGCAGCGTACCGTTTTATGGCTCATGGTGTATGTGAGCTTCTATGGTTGAAGACTATGTTCAGTGAGCTTGGATATCCTGTCAAAGGGTCTATGCAATTGTATTGTGATAATAAAACAGCCATCAACATTGCTCATAATCCAGTTCAACACAACAGGACAAAGCACATTGAGGTAGACCATCACTTTATCAAAGAGAAGCTTGGTCAGGGACTTATTTGCACACCGTATGTCCATACTGCTGATCAAGTTGCAGATGTGTTAACTAAATGTGTTACTAAAGGGATCTTAGAGCACATGTTATCCAAGCTGGGTATGATAGATATCTTCGCACCAGCTTGAGGGGGAGTGTTGTCAGGGACCTACTTGTAATATCTTATATTCTACATGGGGCTCTTGTAATATTGTAAAACTTCACTTAATATATATATTGAGTGAAATCGTGTAGGCAATTCTAAACTTTACACGATTTCTCCTCTCCTCTCTTCCATCTCTAACCCTAATCTCTTATCCTGGTTACAATCCAAGATTACAACATAGACGTCATCTTAAATTTCTGCATGTAATATTTCACCCTTTGTGAAGCAAGTGAGGGACCGCGTGAGACTACACTTAGCAAAAGAGTTATGCGTGATTAGATGAGAATATCGGATTGAACTGAATGGATCATCCTGCAAAAGGTTGGTGGAGGTGTCTTATTTGCAAAGGCAGGTCCTCGAAGGCCTTGGAAGGTACTTAATGAAGGGTGGAACTGCAAAGCTTCACTGTAAGGAACAACGAAGACAAAACAACTCAGAGAAGGTTGGCAGATATCAGGTAAGGCTAAAGGACATTGTGAAAGGCCATTGAAGCCCAGTGAAGGTTTTCAAAGCTCAATAAAACAAACAAAGATTATGGAAATCCATCGAAGGCCGTCCAAAGCTGAGGCTGGCCTGCAAAGTTTGGTGAAGCCAAGGAGAATCTTGTGAAGGCAGGTGAAGTTGGGCTGGACAGGCTGCATCAGCTTGACCCAGAATTGGTATTGGAGATATGGCTATAACTCTTCAAAGTACAGCTCACATCCAATTTCAGGAGAAGTCTTGCAGAGGACAACACTTGTTATTTTTGTTTTCAGTTGCTTGATCAACATAAATTACAAAGTATGGATCACAGACAATAGCATTGGGAGAGAGAATTGACGGTAATCTAGAAAGGATGTTGGAGAAGATATCACGAGGAAGGTTTTCAAGCCCATTAGTTTTTGTCCACATTTGATCTTAACCTAGGCTGGAATTGTACTGATCCTGATCCTGATCCTGATCCAGATCCAGTTGAAACCCAGGCCATGTGCACCTAGGAGTTGCAAGTGTTCATGTTCAAATAATGGAAAAAGATTGACAAATGATAATGGCGAGGTGCATACGTGATGCATGTTCATCCCTTATCCACCGCCATTTGGATTCACTGGAAATCCAGGCTGTTGGACTCGTGAAGGTTTTCTTTTGCTAAGTCTGATTTCAACACTCCCAACATTTCATATCTGGTTTACAGTGGACAAGGGTGGACGTATGTGATACTGGATAAGCATCTTTTGTATCTTATAATACACTAGAAAACAAGATGTTTTCATTTTTATTTTTTTTTCAGTATAACTCTGCCCCAAGTGCATTCTCTGGAAAATTCTGTTCCCATTTACGCTGGCCAAAACTACAGCACCTAGAGATAACATTGCAGCCAAACATGCCTTGTAGGGACAGGTTTGTTAGTGAAACATGGGCACGGACTAGGGTGTCCCAAAAGGGTCCACATACATGCTTGAATTCTGCTCTAATTCCTCTCTAGTATCTGAAAAAGACCTTGAAAGTCCATTATTTTTTTTAGTTTGGTAGTTGAGAGATCACAATCTTTAATCCTCAGCACAAAAAAACATATAAACCTAAGTTGGCAAAGATTTTGATTATTCTTCGCCTTCATTAAGAAGTAATTTCATTGTCCAAAACAATATATTCAAAATAAGATTTGGGTCTGTGAGTTGGTGAAAACTGGTGTTGTGGGTTCAAAACCCACCACCAGTATCACTAACCTTTCAATAACCCATGCACTTAACCCCCACCCCTCCTCCAGGGAAAAAAAATGAGAATCTAAAATATTTTAGTGTAATTCTTTTATGGGTATGATGGCTAACCACATTTACAAATACCATAAGCAGCTAACCCTTAGGGCCTCTTTGGTAGGTCACTGTGGCGGTAAAATAAAATATTTGTGCGCGCTAATATTCGCGTGAGCGTGTTTGACATGCATTTGCCCGCAGCGGCGGGAAAAATATTTGATCACCTTCCCCTTGAGTAAATATTTTCATTCCAAATAAGCCTTAGTGGGAAAAAAAATTTATTTTCTCGCGGGAAAATCGGTATTTCCTCTAAAAATGAGTTTTTTAATATATAAAAAAGATAAAAATGAGACCATTTGGATCTTGTGACCTAATATGTGGGTTCCACACTCACCTAACGCATAGTTGACTTACTTTGATATGTGGGACCCACACAAATTGAAAGAAAATGAAGTAAGCTAACTAATACATGTACGAAACGTTGCTAAATATTGATATGCACAAATATTTAACCAAGATAATATTCGTTTGGGTAAATATTCGCATTGGAACTCTTTTTCTCACAATACCAAACAGTTCTTTAGTTTCAAATTATTTGTTTAATGGAGAGAAGAGGTATACAATAGTGTGTATGGAAGCAATAGAGAGGACCCACCACCAGGAAATGACCTGATCACTGAAGTTGACCTGATTAGGTGAGCAAAACCATCCAATCCCTCTCATGTTTCTTGACCAACTAAAAGAAAGGGAAGGATCTATTGGTTATGGTCATTTGATCACACTGAATTATTAGTCTAGAATAATATCTACTTACATGTGGGTCATGTGTATGGTAAGAAGCTTCTTTTTCTTCTTCTCACAACTAATATTGCTTCCTTAGTGTCTATAGTGAAGTTGTTGCAAAATGACCCACACCTCTCTCTCTCTCTCTCTCTCTCTCTCTCTCTCTCTCTCTCTCATCTAAAATTAGATCTCTCCATAGACAGAAGATGGGTTTTTTCTAGGACTCACACAAACATAACCAAATCCATTTTCTTCCACCCTTCAAATCTAAAATTAGATCTCTCTCCATAGACAGAAAATATGTTTTTTTTAGTGTTTAGGAACATTATTTGGTCAACATAGTTGTGAGCACGCAGAGTTGAATCGTCAAGTTAGCGAACTTTTGAAGAAAGGGCTGATTCGAGAGAGCTGAGGATGGACTAAATCCGCTAGTAATGTAAAAACATAGAAACAAAGACACAGATTTACGTGGTTCATCACTAAGAGCCATGTCCATGAGAAACAACCCTGAAGAAGAAGCTTCACCTAAATTAGGAACCTTTGCAGTTTCCACATTATAAAAATATCTCTAATACTGTTAGAAATATGGGAGATTAAAGTGACGTTCAGAAGAACACACGTCGATGGATGACCCGCTCTGATACCTTGATGAAATTCTGTGATTACATCAAGGCCTACTCAAAGCTCTCATGCAGAGCATTACAAGAGTTTCATAAAAGAAGAAAATCCTAATCAAATCAAATCTAATCCTAATAGATTGATATCCTAATCTTGACAGCCGGAGAATGTGCGATGAGATACGCCAATAATGATTTGGTGTATCTCACCCAACTTATTACAATATATTCTCTAGTAAGGACCCCTAATATGTTGGAGTCAACGTATAGTTTTTTATTTTTATTTTTCGGGTCAACATATAGTCAGGCCCAACAGTACAAGAACACCAAGGGTTCAAAAATGAAAAATCCATTCACCTGTAATGGTCAAAACCTGGCTCTGGTTTTAGTCCTGATCGAATATGGTTTTTGGATTCGCCTTAATCACAAGTTTTTGACTAGTGAAAGATGCTACAAGACAAAAAGTGCTAAAGCTCTTTGATTTCTCTCATGGGTTGTCTGTCCATGAATGCACTTGCACCATGAAAGGCAGCCATTATGGTTTACCCTGAGAGTAATGGGGGGATTAAAAACACAACATCATGAGAAATTACAGGAAATTTATACCAATAAATGCAAGAACACTAACAGAACAATAGATGGTATGATGATCCCACAATATCTTTGTAATTATATTAATATGGGTCGGGCTCAAGATCCCCTCTTTTTCTGCCCTCTCTCGGGGAGTCGTGTTCTCGGCCGTGGATTCCGAAAATCCAACGGTGGTTGATAGCGCTGAGCTGACATCACTTTTTGCAGCGCTATCAACCAACGTTGGATTCTCAAAATCCACAGCCGAGAGCACGACTCCCAAGAGGGACAGAAAAAAGGGGGGCTCCTGAGCCTCACCCTATTAAGAATAGGTACATGTTTATACATACATGATACGTAGAGGGTGGGAAAATTTACGCCGAGGGGCCTTTTTCTCGTGGGGGCTGCTGGGGCGCACAGAATGCACCACATGGCATTCTCTTTTGAGCCCATGATTAATTGGTCCACACCTTGATGGACCTACACACTAAAATTCAGCTTGATTCGAGGAACAATCAATATACTTCTAATGTCGAATCATGATCAACTAGGACAGAAATAAAATAATTGAGTCGAACTCTTAATTAAAATATTGATTATTGATAATCATACATATAAATATAAAAAAAAATCATATTAAATAAAAATAAACTTTTATTTTTTTAAATTAAAACTTATATATCCCAGGGTTTTAAAAACGACCGTTATAGTGAAAATAATGGCCGTTATGTACCATTTTAAAGCTTGTAATAACGGGTTTTATTTTCTGAGAAATTTTGTGAAAAAAGCCAGTTATATCCCTTATTTTCCGTTATTTTTTATTGAAAATTTGAAGTTTTACCACAGTTTTTTCCAGTATTTTCTGTTTTTGCCCGAGTGTTACAATTCGTTATAATGGCCGTTATAACGGAAAAACGGTAACACCCCCAGTCCGTTTCGCCCTTTTAAACCTTGAGATATCTTATATCGTTAAATTTAATTATTATGTGTTGTATATAGTTCATATTTGATTCCATCCATATTGCTCGAATCCAAAAGCTAGAAATCACCAATTAAAAAAAAATGCTCGAATCAAATGGCTAAAAATCACCAATCAAGCTGATTTTTGGTGTGTAGGTCCATCAAGGGGTGGGCCAATCATTCATGGGTTAAGTGGACCTTGTGTAATTTTTAGTGTAACCGTGTGGGTCCATACAAAACTCATTTGTGTAGGCCATGGATAATGGAGTGGAGTGTGGAAAGGGAAAGCAGGCGTTGATGGCTTTCCCTCGCTTTTTTCTCTTTACTCTCTCTTTAATCAATTCCCTCTCTTTTCCACCTGGGTCTGTCTTTCTTCCTTTCCTCCCCATGTTCTTCGCTCTACGAACTTCTGGGGGGAGCAAAACTAAACACAAATAACGATAAATCCAATTGTCAACCCCAACCAAGAAATTTAGGAACATTGAAAGCGAGAGAGAGAGAGAGAGAGTTGTACAAACAAATCTCTACTGCAAAGAATTTAAATAGTAAACAAAAACAAAGCCTCAACGGCTACCTTACACCCTTACTTTGTTATTTCACAAAACAAAGTTGGAGCGATTCGGACCCCACGAGTTTCTCTCGTGTTGATTTCCGTCTGTTTGTTACAGATCCCCTCCTCTTCACGAAATCTAGCTAACCAGAACAGAGAGAGATCAACAACTCCCCTTCTCCAAAAAAAAAAAAAAAATGTGTCTTTTTCTTTATCGTTTTAGTGGTTCTCCACGATCTCTCCTCCTGGTTCTGCGACTTTGTCTGGGTTAATTTGTGTTAATTTCCCATCTTGACTGCTTTCCTGATCTGGGTCGTTCTGGGTTTTTCCATTGGATCGATGATTCAGTGTTCTGGCCATTAATGGGGTGCATTACCTCGAAACAGGCAGTCTCAGTGACTCCTGCTTTAGATTACTCAGGAGCGTTTCGATACAATGGGTCGGGGGTTTTGGCTTCTTCGCTCCAACACCGAGCTGAATTGCCAGAACGGGAGAAGAAGAAGAAAGTGAAGTCGGGTGGCGGTGACTGCGAATTGGGGGAGTCGAAGAGGGGAAGCTCCAACAGTGGGGATTCATTGAGCTTGAGATTGGGGAATTTGCAGAAGTATGTGGAAGGGGAGCAAGTCGCAGCCGGTTGGCCTGCTTGGCTCACTGCTGTCGCCGGAGAAGCCATTCAGGGTTGGGTGCCCCTTCAAGCAGACTCTTTTGAGAAGTTGGAGAAGGTAGTGAGACATCTATGCTCACCCATTTCACATTTCTTCCCCATTTTGTCTGGTATTTAATTTTCTTCTAATTTTAATTTGTAAACACCTCAAATGCAGTTAAATTGTTAAAGGATTTTGTTCTCTATATTTGGTTTTTGTTTGTTTAACTGAAATGGACTTAACCCATTTCACCAAGTTCACTTCTTCATCCATTCATGTATTGGTTCATGTGCACAGGTGATGATAATTTTAGTCTTTGTAACTGTTGTTCCTGCAATTGATTTCAATACTTTTAGCTTTTTTTATCTTAATCTTAGTGTTAAGTGTCGTTAACACGACATGAGCAAATGTGATTAGTATCTTATTCAATGTCAACTACATTTATAGATTGGACAAGGTACATATAGCAGTGTGTTCCGAGCACGAGACCTGGAGAATGGGAGGATAGTTGCTCTAAAGAAGGTCCGGTTTGACAACTTCGAGCCCGAGAGCGTGAGGTTTATGGCACGAGAAATAATGATCCTCCGCAGACTAGACCATCCAAACATCATGAAATTGGAGGGGTTAATTACCTCACGATTATCATGTAGTGTATATCTCGTATTCGAGTACATGGAACATGATCTTGCTGGATTGTTGTCCTGCCCTGACATCAAGTTCAGCGAATCGCAGGTTCGTTTATATTGACTGTTTTCATTAGCCTAGTAGAAATATTACAAGACCTCCAGGTCTCTAACATATGTGTAGTGTGCAAGGTCATCAATCTGGACCATCAAATTGATAGGCTCAATGGATGTCGTAACCATCTAATGAGATTGCCTGCTGTTCAATTGTCAGTAAAGTCATGTGAAATAGTCCGAATGAAAGATTATTGATCAGATTATTGGATTGACATGATTTTCAGCCATGAATGATCCAAGAGGTGGACTATGAGTTGGATGGTCCTGATTAATGAGTATGTGTACCATGTTCTGATAGAGAATCTGGGATGTTAGAATGTAGTGGTCCCTGGTCTATCACATTGATTTCTATTGTTTATTGTTTTGCATTTTAGCAGACATCAAAAGTTTGATTTGCCCATGTTGTGTAGGTTAAGTGCTATATGCATCAGTTATTATCTGGACTTGAACATTGCCATTCGCGAGGTGTAATGCATCGGGACATTAAGGGATCCAATCTTCTGGTTAATAACGAAGGAATTCTGAAGATGGCTGATTTTGGCCTGGCAAATTTCTTTAACCCCAGACACAGGCAACCGTTAACTAGTCGGGTTGTGACTCTATGGTACCGTCCTCCTGAACTTTTGCTTGGGTCCACAGATTACGGAACATCTGTGGATTTGTGGAGTGTTGGTTGTGTATTTGCAGAACTTCTCCTTGGGAAGCCTATACTTCAAGGGAGAACAGAGGTGATCAGCTTATTAAAGCACACATCTTCCAATTCAAAGTATTTTATCAATGTGTCTTGTATCTAATTTGAACTAGTATTCTTTTATCTGCTAATATTCGATCATACTAGTGGAAGTATGCAAATAAGACGAGAAATTTGGTACAATACCAGCGAATGACATCTATTAACATCTTTAATGAATTACCCATTTGGTAATCCACAGACAAGGAAGAGCTCAAATATAGATGAGGTAACCAGATGTCCCCTTTTAGCCATATTGTTGACACTCCTAAAGAATGCTATTGATCAAATGATTAGGATTGACAGATCAGGTCAATTTTAGGAGATCTCCCAGGTGAGACTCATTGAATAATGCCCCATTTCCATTAGTTGTATGTCCTTATTGTCCTTCCTGGAATGGATCTTAGATTTCCTCAATATAGAAATCACACATTTACCTTCTCTGAAAGTGTGTATTAATCATTAAATTTATTCATTGTAAGCTTCATAGGTGAACAGAAGTCTCTCTATTAATCTTCAATGTTTTTAAGTTTTGTTTCCATCACAAACCTATATAATCAAAATTTCATGATGAAAACAGCTTGAATAGATTGTGATATAGGATCTGTGGTACCTTTGGGGCTAAAAGAACATACACTGGGTACAGCTTTTCTTTTCTATTTTTTTTTTTGTTTCTATAAAATGAAATGGTAAAGCTTGAAAAACAAAAATATTAGAAAAAATTACGTAGCCACATTCATAAATATATATACTTATGAGTAGTTAAGATATATATCACAAACATGACAAAATAAAAATATTTGAACTGTATACAGGATGTGTACTGATATACATATGGTTTACATATTTTCAGACCTGTTGAGAAGTAAACGGGCTATTCTTTATTTAAATTTTTTTTTTTTCGGTTAGTTGAAGTTCTAAAAGAAGTATTCGTCCCATCTACAGGTTGAACAATTACACAAGATCTTCAAGCTCTGTGGTTCCCCACCCGATGAGTATTGGAAGAAGTCTAAATTGCCTCATGCAACTATATTCAAACCCCAGCATCCTTATGAGAGCTGTATTCAGGAGACTTGTAAAGATTTCCCAGAAACTGCCTTGAATCTGATAGAAACTTTTCTTTCTGTAGAACCTTGTAAGCGCGGGACTGCCACCTCTGCTCTTGCATCCGAGGTAACTCATATATATATATATATATATATATATATATATTTTCTCTTCTGTAAACTCCTGATTTGCAGGACATACTGGAGTAACACGATTTGCTTGGCATGCTTATAGATAAATCCAAGAAAGAAAGAAAAAAATTGCACTGTTACTCCAATGTAGGATTGCCCACTTTAGGGCTTTACTTGTTAAAGTTCCTTATGTGTCAACAATTTTTTCCTGGCCTCCTAGCTATTTTTATATTCTTTTGATAATTTTAAAATCAAATTTTATTGAACTACTTGCGCCATCCATGTGGTATCATACCACACAAGTGCCATGGCATGCATGCTCATCAATCCAGACCAACCAGGTGTCAGGTCACTCGTTGGGTGGAGCATAGCCCAAAGGTTGCATAGATTAGATAATCCTAATCGTCAGATTCCAAACTACATTCTGAATGTTCACCTGGTTTTCACCTGCTTTCTTTTCAGCCTCCCAATTGTCTCTCTACTTTGAAGATTTGCTCTACCACAATAAATTTGCAATTCTGATTTCAGATATTTTGTATACTATCCTCAGTATTTCACAACAAAGCCTTATGCATGCGATCCATCAACCTTGCCAAAGTACCCACCTAACAAAGAGATTGATGCGAAAAGTCGCGAGGTGGCACGAAGGTGAGCACATTCAATCTCTATTGTTCACTGAAAAGTTTATATTTAGATGGTACCCTCTCCTTAAACATTTGGTGGTTTGACTTGATAGACACCAAGGGTGAGTTTGAACAAGGTATAAAGACGGCTGAGTTGTATCAATTCATATGCATTGACTTGGTTTAGTGTTCGAAGTCTAATCTTTCAAGTGTTTTGAGACTTGTTTAATATATACTTTTTGTATACTTTGTTAATTTATGTAATAAACACTTTGCGCAGAGTTATTAGACTTGGAAAATCAACTCAATCTCAGTGCAGGTCTTTAATCCTTGAGCTACATGCTAATTAAGGTTTCTATTATATGGAAAACTTGATAAGTGCACAACCATGTGTCAAGTTGAGTAAAAATCATGAATTTGTTGAGAGCAAATCGAGACCGTGTTTAAGAATCATGTTCTCTAGTAAAGCAGGATCTGTGGAAACTCTCACATGGCTCTCATAGCATGGTATTTGTTTGTATTGCAACCATTTAACTGATATACAACTGTATTTTCAGGAAAAAGGCTGGTGGGAGAGCGCATGGGCCTGAAGCAACAAGAAAACCGACAAGAGTATGCAAAGCTTTGCTAGAGCCAAACGGACTTGGTAGATCGGTTGCACAAACTGAGGTCTCTGTCTCTAGTTTACCCTTGAACTAGTTTTCAAGTTCATGAGCTGATGAGCACGTATAAAGGAAAGCTCACAGTCATTACTTATATCTCTGCAGGAGTTGCAGGTCAATACTCAAGGTGCCCATAAAATCAATGACGACAGTGCACATTTACCTAAGGAAGACTCTGATGCTAGATTATGTGGGGAACTGCCCAAGCCATCGATTGATATGGTGCAACAGGCTTCCCATGTAAAGAATGCATCTCAGGGGAACCTTCCTTTCTCAGGTACCCTACACGTCACAGGATCAAGCAGCTTTGCCTGGGCAAAAAGGCGAAAAGAGGATGCAGCATCCATAAGATCACGCAGTACCTCTAGTTCAAGAGGCCAATTTACATTAGATCCCTCAAGTGTCTTGCAAGGGAGAAATACTTCAGGATCAAAAGGTCAAGAAAATGGGGATGTTTTATACGGGACCCATGTCAATTCTAGAGGCCATGACTCGTACGAGATTCCCAAGCATGGAATGCAGAAACAATGGAACCAGTTTGAGCGTCCGGATTCTTTCGATTCATCTGATGTCTACCATTCTCAGGAACTGTCAGCAGCACTTAATCAGAGAGTGGAAATGGCAGCTAAGAGAAACAATCCGGTAAGGGTGCAATTAACAGAACCCACTAATTCGACCCAGTCTAGGTCAGTCAGACTCCAAGTACAGAGTTCAATCCACAATTTTATGAAAAAATCGACCAAGTCAATGATTTGACTCTGCTAGCAAAATCAGCAAGTTCTTGCACTCTTTTTTTCGGTCAGGAACACAGTAGAGGCTTACCGCAAGACCCTTGACAGCAGCGGTTAGAATCCTCTCTGTGAGACTGCCAGGCTATAGCTGGCCCAAGCTATACCCAGGAGAGGGGATTTAGACTCCAGACACCCACATTCAATGGAGGAAACCTGCCTATGTGGGATTGAACCCACGACCTCCCACCAGAGGGTACACACTAACCATCAATGCTAGACAACTAGGCATATCAGCAAGTTCTCATTGACTGGGCTGAATCAAACTCGGATGTCAAAGGATCAATTTCAAAGTTTGTTCCTAGTTTTTTTAATGCTGATTAGACCATTTCCCCATCTTAACCTCATTTACTTCTTACTTTAAGTTCTTATTCCATCCGAAATCTTTCAGGGTTATCACGATCAAGGAGACAGAGTTGAATTCTCAGGGCCCTTGTTGTCTCAATCACATAGAGTTGATGAACTCTTGCAGAGGCATGAACGTCATATCCGCCAAGCAGTCCGTAGGTCATGGTTCCAAAGAGGTAACAGGCAAATCCATTTTGAATTTCTAAATTTCTATGCACTAATGCTCAGACTGCTTGTGCTTCTCTACTCTCCCTTCTTTCATTTTCAACATGGAACATGGGAGATAGTGTGCAAGTTATATTGCAAGATTCTAATAAAGTGAATCCACAACGACAGGGAAAAGACACAGAAAATAACTGTGTGGTATGCTTGATATGAGTTATTCAAGAGAAGTTGGAGACATTAAGGTTATTTAAGAAATCCTTAAACCTTGATGCCTCCCAATCGAGAAGGGATCTACAAACAGACCGCGTCATCCCGACTCTTTTCTAGTGCACTAGCAATCCAACCGGCAATTACTACATTGATAAGCAAATCCCCAGTTCAAATTTGGGTAGCCAACAAAGTTAGCAAATTATAATCACGGCGATGGGAGCCCAAACAAAGGCAATGGAGCTAGTGAGGTAGGGATGGGGAAGAAGCAGGTCTGTCTATTGTGCCCTTCAGTAAGTGAGGCTTTTAATGTAAAGAATGAAAATAGGAGCAACTGGTTTCTGTCAAAATCGTTGAAGTGCCCTGTATAGTTTATATTAACGGGTTTTTTTAATATATATTCACAGTTATTTGGGTTCCACAAAATGCAGGGATGTATCTGCCCATTATCATGGTTCAAAAGCTTTCTTCATCCTAGCAGTACCATCCAAGTTCAATGAAGAGAAGGGGTGTTTCAGACTAGTTTTCTTGAATTTTGTTTCTCAACAGTATGGTGGAATGAAAGGGACCATTTTACAGTTATGACCGTTATATCAGGTCAAAGAACTGTCAAAATTTTAATTAATTTTTTAGTTCCATTTTTTAACCAAATCTAAATTGTAAATGACCATTATAAGCAGCGGATTACATGGCCCTTTTGGGGATTCTTAACAAATCCTACATGGAGATGAGAGAGATCATTCACCCTAAGCTTACTGGCATCCTTCGGTTGGATAAGATTGGTACCCCGTATATTAAAGCTTAGCTTAGTTTGATTATTGGTTGCTCTCCTTTTACACTCTTTTTCAGCTGCATAGCTTCCTGAGGGGTCAGGCATCCCCCCTGGTCTAGGTGTATTTTTTCTCATTTTCTTTCAATAAAATTCCTCTCCCCCGAGGAGGTTCACCAAAAAAATATGACCATTATAAAGGCAACCATTAAATACATTGTAACATTTAACATATTGTTTTATCGGTCATACGTGGACTTCATGGTCACCCAGGAGATGACAAACAATGAATCCTGCAATACAATCAGTCCCAGAAAAGATTTGACAAAAATTAAGCGCTTGCTAGGGGTGTCAATGGATAGTCAAAAATTCAAATCCGAATATTTCAGATACAGATTTGGGTATTGATAATATCCGATCCAATATATTATATAAATATAATAATAAAATTATATAATAAATAAATAATTATACTTATTATATATATAACATATTAAATTATATATAATATAATTATAATAACTATATTTATTGTGTAAATACAATAATTTATTATATATATTTGATACACTTATCAGATGAATCATATATTATCAGATATCCGATAAGTTAATTGGATACAAATTTGAATATTTATTCAAAACAGATTTTTTTTTTTTGTTCGGATTTGGGTTTGGACATGCTTATATTCCATTCGAAAAATATCCATTCACAGCCCTAGCTCTTTCAACAGGGTTTTACAAATCTGACTTCAATCTTTGATGCCAACAGGATACCAAAGACCTACAAGATATTGCCTCAAGGTCTGTAATTCTAGTGGGCCAAGCAACTGGTTGCAACTGGCAAAGTGGCCACGAGACTCCATTAAGTTGGTTGCCACTGATAGGCAACCAACCTACTTTGGCAAACAATTTAAAAACTCAATATTCCTAAAAAAATACATATAAGATAAAATTTTGAAATTAAAATTGCTCAACTGAGTGGTGGTCGGCCGGCCATGAAACTCTGGTAGGTTGGTTGCTCTTGTGATGGGCAGCCAACTACCGAAGTGCCAACCACCACAGCCATTTAATTTGGGGTTAGAATTTCGACCCAAACCCCCATGTATTCTAAAATTGAAGAAATGGGTATTTTCATCCTTTTAAATTTGTAGTCAGTTTGGGTCAGCAATAGTCATAAACGGTGGACCGGATCATGGGGTAAGTCAGCTTTTTCAAATTGTGGACTGTGGGGGTATGTCAAATTTGAAAGATAACATGGGGGAGAATGTAAAAAATTCCCTTTAGAATTTTATACACAAACCTCGTTCTATTCCCGTTCTGCCACCCTTCTTTTTAAATTGACCCTTATGTCCCTATTTTATTATTTAATATATATTTGATGCGATTACAGTATTTCATGGGCCGGACCAACTGGCCTTTCTGGACTTGGCCCATCGAAGAGAGTTGGCTCACTAGATGAATGGTCCAGATCTATACATAAGTTGGTGTAGCTTATGTGATGAGATGATGGCACCATGAACTTTGATTGTGCCAGCACAGACATAAACTGCCTACTATTGAACGGTTTAAGGTTCTCCAATCAGTATGACCCATCTAAAAGATGATCTACCAATTGAATGGTCCTAATTGATGCATTGGGGCCACATAGGGTATGGGAACCACCATCAATATGTCCCATTAAACTAATCTCTTTCACCAAATAATGGTTACAAGTCGCAAAACAACAATCTATTTCTTTCTCTTGGATGGTCAGAAAAAGATGGCACAACTTCCAGAGAAAGATCTATATAACAAAAACACAGTGGTTGTCTCCCACTTATACCCCCTCTTATTGGCTTCAACAAAGAATGGCTGAGATCTTATCTCCCAACTCTACAGTAGATCTCAGCCACTCACACCCGATTTTGGCAAATGGTTTGTCGGGGAGAGCCGTGGGCACGGGCCACCCACTAGTACGTAACATGAGCGCAGATGGTTAGTGTGTACCCTTATCCCGTGGGAGGCCGTGGATTCAATCCCACATAGGCAGGTTTCCTCAGCGGAGTAGAAATCTCCACTCCAGGATATAGCCCAGGCCAGGCATAGCCCGGTACATCTAGGAATGACCGGTCCAGCGGTTAGAGCCACACCCAAAAAAAAGCAAAAAAAGAAGTCCAGACAGGTTTATCGATACCACGGTTATGAGCTGATCACACAGATTTTGACCCGAGAGATCTCAGTGAGAGTGAGAGTTTGAGACCAACCTCCAACTGGTCTTCTGTTCTGCACTCTTATGCTTTATAACACTCAAGATATGGGCAAAGATGGGTTCATATAAATACCACAAAGCAGATAGAACTTAGTATGATTATACAATCAAGATCACGGAACAACTTACCTCAGTAAATTCGTACAATGATTTGTTTTTCTCATTTAAGTAGGCTAGCTGCAAACAGTGGTCCAAATGTTTACAGACTGGACCTCTTAATCTTTCGTTTTATGGTGATTGATGGCTTCAAATGCAATACCCCACATCTCGCAGTCCAAATTAATCGTCATCAAGGGTCACAATCGTGGGTATTTGGCCGTGATTTACGAAATCAATTTTGTTCAATCTCACACAGCATAGGACTTGCTCTGGCAGTTCCTCCGGTTTCTGTGCCTGTCAGCAGTATCAAAGGTTGTGTTACTTTTAACCGAGAAAATTTTTGAAGCGGCGGGATTTTTGAAGCGACGATCATGCACCCAATGATCGCGCGCCACATATACCTGGGGTTTAGGATTTGGTTTTAAAAAAAGAATTAACCATGGCTATATGTGGCGCACGATCATTGGCACATGATCGCCGCCTCAGAAATTTTCTCGTTTTAACCATAGTTTAAAAACTCGATTGAGTAAGCAAAGAACTCAATGATTTGATTTGATTAAGATCCAGATGAGTTAAAAGGGTGAATGGGTTTTAGAAACTAAAATACTTGGGGGAACAAAGAAGTCAGTTTGGAATCTGGATCGAGCATTGAAATTTTAAGCCTTGGTTTTGATAAAGTTATATACCATTGCTGGTAAGAGCTTCACTTATTTCCTCGAACCATAATAATGTAATAGCCTTATATGAGATGCAAGAATATAGAGAGAAAATAAATAAGATAGTAATGTAGAAACCATGGAAATCACATACTTAATTTTTACCAGGAGATGGTTAGCAAAAATATGAACTATTTATTAGATCAACTTGGAACTCGCTTGAGCCAACTCAGTTTGGCAGGAGTGTAAGTACCGAGTCCAAACTCCAATTTTATATAAAATTGGTTGGTCAAATGATCAACTCAGTTGATTTCTTAAAAAAATGGGTTTTTAATTGGTGAAACTTGGAAAGAAAGACTGTACCTGGATGGTTAAACCCAGATCAAGTACGCCGTGTTTCAAACGTTCTTGAAATGCTTCAAGTCCCTTCCTCGATATGTAGCTGAAGCGGTGTATATCCAGGTCAATCTCAAAGTAATCTGGGCCCTGCATGAAAGATAACATAGGTGAGTGTGGAATAATCTCTCTCACAATAATGATAGCCAATTACTACAAAGAACACAGTTGGGAGGCCCCCATAACAAGGACACAACAGCCTTTAAGTTATCCCTGATGTAAAACATGATTACAAATCCCTCAAAGCATTGCTAGGTATTTGACCCATATATTTAGGCTAAGAGCCTGTTTGGCTCACCATTGTTACACCAAAAAAAAGATACTACTGAGCCGAAAAAGACCGTTAATTTTCGGAGCTTATTCTCCATTTATACGATCACTTACTCTTGGTCTTCCATGAATGGGACACCACAAAATTTTATGTATCTCCTATAACAATTTGTTTACCATAACTCCTTATAGGAAATATAATACAAGGTAGACCATAAGGACTCTAATGTGGACATACTTCAAACAGTGGTAGCCAGGGAATGCATTTAGTGAGGTGGACCCATCATTCGGTGAACCAAATTGAGAGATTTTCTATGCTAAAAATTGATTGCATCAGTAACAATCTGTTCTGTGGACTCTTTCTGAACTGTTGACTTTACGACTACAAAATGATATGACTGATGAGATGGTTAGGATCATCCTATCAGGTTGACTTTTAGTGTTGGGAATATCCCAGGTGGTACCTTTGGCTTAGTGGATCCCACCCAAATGCATCATCAACAATCATCAAAAGCCTTATCCCAACTATATGGGGTTGAATGCACGAATCCGGTTCCTCCAGTCAACAGCTTATTAACCACATTACTGGTGTGTATTGGTATACCATCCTTGGGATCTACTAGACGGGTATCTGAGTTCTTCATTTTGTAAAGGGTAATAATGCCTACAAATTGGATAATTAAGTGCTACAGAATCCAAGTAAAATGCATTCTTCCTCATTAATCCATCAACTAGGCATTGGTAGAGGGGAAGTACAAAACAGAAAATTATTTCTTACCCTATAGAAATTGTGTTGAGGGCGTGAAAGCACTGGTTTTTCGTTATAAGCATGTAAGAGCTTCCTTTCGGCAGAACCCAAGTGAAGATCCTCTGGATTAACCACCCCGGCCATGATTTTTAGTCTTTCTCTAAAAGGAATGGTGGAGTCCATTGCGAACCCTTTAACCTTTTCCATCTCATCCTCAACCAATCTCTGTAACAGAAACAGATATTATCAGCCAACTGAATACTATAATAAGAGGTAAAGTAAGGTTAAACACAAAACTTGTAAGGAAATGTAATGATCGAAACGGGACAAACTGGGCAAACTGAGCAACCTTAGCCACACAATTGTTGTTCAAAGCTGGCTTAATGCCAAGGATTTCTGCCAAGTCAATCATCTATAAATGGGAATTCAGTCACGTTGCTCAGAACCCATCAAAACCAAGTTGGGCAGACTTAGTTAGCCAACTAATTTTTGAATATTATGGTAGAGCATAAAGACCTTTACCAACAGCATATTCATAAAATGGCTCAAATGCATAGCTCAGGACTTACACCGGACGCCTTCCACCAAGGAGATATCCTATTTCAAAGCTTGGCCTAGTTCGACAGAATAACCATCCATTCTATAGGCTTTGTCCAGATCATTCACCAAATTTTATCGATCAGCCAAAAGAAAGAAATAGATTAGAGTCAAATTTCGGCATAGGAGTTCCAAAGGTGAGGCATGTTGAACGGAGGGTCTGGCACCTTGCATGCGTGCCAATATAACCATTATGACACTGGTAGGATCTACCTGACATGCACCCTAGACTCATTCTTTGAACATTGTTAGACAACTCCACTTTGGAAAAACAAAAGTTGTCCCAAGTAATAAGTTCATAAGGAAGCAATACTATGTCCTACATAGATTGGTGCTAACGTAAAATGCATCAAACGAAACAATTAGTCATGCCCAAAAAAATATAGATGGATCCAGCTCATCATTGAAAAAATCATCTCCATTGATGAATAAATTTCCCATCCTCAATAGAAAAAAAAAACTTGACACCATGGCAAAGAGCCTGAGCAGTGCCACTCTTTAGGGTCCACTGACCTTATGGATGTTTGATCCACCTCTTAATAGATCTACACATCAAAAATCAGTTTAAATGGTGATTTATACCCATTGGATTTAGTATTTTAATAGCATGATTTTTAGCCGTTGGATTTGAGCATTTTTTATGCTAAACATAACTCTGAGAAATCATCGATCAGGCTGATATTTGGTACATATATCCACGTGGCATTTTGGGGTGGTGGAGACTTCAAATTTTGAAGTCCCCAAGAAACAGAAAATATTTTCTCTTAGAGTTGAGGGAGGTCAGTTGCGCCTCCCCCGCGGCCCCGCCACTGAGGCTGAAGGCTATTTCGGTTGTGAAATAGTCCCATATTTGTATTTGTGACTCGGCCGTTCTTGATGGAGGGGTGGTATTTTGACTTGACATAAAAAAAAAAGGCCCATCTTTGATCAATGTGGATGAGAGAGAAACCCATCCACATTGTAAGTCTTATTCAACGTCAAAGTAGAAGATAACATATAATAGAAAAAATGCTATTAACATGGAAAATTAGCTTCTTCTATTATCACTTAAAAACAGTATCATGGTGCATTGCTGAAGTTGAAGAATTATTATGATAGTGTGAACTGCAAGAGGCAACTGAAATGGAAATTACCTTGATGCTATCCTGAAAAGGAGGAGAGATTTCTCTGTCAAAAGTCTCAGAAACTTTGAAATATAATACAAGGCTCATCCCTTCCCCATCGGTATCACCAAGGAACATTGCAGCAGGATAAGTAGGCATCTGTGACGAAGAGACATGATATGAAATCACGCAGGATCTAGTACGATCTACATGAACTACTCAAGTTGCAGTTCAATTAACAACACCCTGCTCGAGCAAAAAAAAAGAAATGAATGAACAAAGGAAATGAGGTACAAGATACCTGAATATTAACAATCAACAGTGAGGGTACTTTCTCGTGTGCTTTTACAAAAGGAAGCTCAAGGTGCTCAGCAATGTGATGTATCTTTCGTGGGCACACAAATAAATCAATACCAATTGGGGTATAAGGACTGTAGTTTGGAGCTGGGGATTTCCGCTTATCTCTGCATGATAGATTGTTAAAGCTCAGACAGTTCAGTCCTTTTAGAAGTGTAAGCAAGAAATCAAACAGAACCGCTACTACTTAATTGCAATGTCTACATATTTCGTATATGATGGAATGGAGCAAGGCAGAAACATGCCTGAAATAGTTCTCGCCACGAAGTTTAAATGCAGAAGGTGAAATGGGAGACCAACATCCTGAACTTGACTTCTCTCCTGTTGAACAGGGAATGATAAGTCCCGCTCTGGGACGAAATAAGAATCTCTTTGAAGGGCCTGAGTAAATAGCAAGTGCTTTTAATGTTCAGCCTTATGTAACCATTATTGTATATTCAAACCAGGTCATCAAGATACCATTTACAATCTTGAATCACATTTTTTTGCACTTGTATTTTATGTAGCATACCAGAAGTAAATGTTGAAATAGAAAAGTTAATATTGAAGCTTTGGTTGAGAAAGTGGGAGTGGGTCTAGGAGCAATGTTAAGACTCTTAGAAGCAATTCCAGTAATTACAACACAATCAATCAAATTACAAATTCCAAAGGATGGTCAAAATTTGAGAAACTGTGACAGAGTTACAGCAAGGAATATCCATTATTTGACCTTTGGTATTTCAAGAAAAAATCTACACAGTAGAATTTCCTATGTAGGATTTACCAAGAAAAGAAAATTCTATACAGTGAAAAATCAACAAAACTGTATACTTACAAAATCCAGTAGCTTCATCTCCATTGTTGGATTTACTCTTAAGGGAGAGCCTGATAACTGCGGACTTCTTCCTTTGAGATGGTGGACTTGGACTTGAGGGAAGTTGATTCTTGTCATTAAAACTTACAGAAGGAACCACTCGAGGCAAGCAAGACTTTGAGGTGTTCTCTTCGTTTTTCTCTTCACAATCA
Organism: Euptelea pleiosperma; assembly: GCA_035048495.1. NCBI lineage: Eukaryota > Viridiplantae > Streptophyta > Magnoliopsida > Ranunculales > Eupteleaceae > Euptelea > Euptelea pleiosperma. Next base: position 10,836,315 of record CM068550.1, on the reverse strand, counting down.
TGTCTACCCTCTGTCACACCACTAAAGCTTCCATAAGAATCTTCTAACACTTTGTCCCTCTTGGTATTAACCTCATCACCCTTCCTTAAATAAGAAAGCTCTGAAAATATGTCAGCTTCTTTGTATTCATGTCTGCCGAACATCTCAGTTTTGCCTCCATCTTTTTTCAGATAACGTTCAACAGCAAATGATAATGGAGCGTTCTCATAGAATTCCCCATACTTGCACTTAGTATCCACAAAGCATGAACCAGTGTTGTACTGAAGCACTTGGGTACTTGAGATGTTCCCAATAGCATTGCCTACAGAAGGAAAACAGTCTGCAGAAAGACAAATAATTAATCACAAGTAAAGAAACCATTTGCATATTCCATCTAAGGTATTAATCATGAGTAGAGCAATCTAATGGCATGGCAGTTATATGTGGTATGCTCATGCAGGGGAAGAGTCCACCATCTTATGGATGCAACTTGGGAAATCTCCTAAGTTTAAAATTGGTTGAATTGGTTTATGAAAACCATCTGATATACATCTTCTTGACCGCTCAGCATATTCATCTGACAGATCAAAAGAATGCAGAAGATCCAGTGGTTGGGATCATAGTTGGTTTTTGGCTCAGCAGGTCTCTCAGGTGAAGCCCATTGAATGGTGAGTTCAACACCCTTTCCCATGTCAAATGTACGGCTCTACCATTGATAGACCATCCTTACAGTCTTATCGAGAGGTAACTTTGATATCCTCTATCTAACCATTTGATTACAGATTAATGTGCGTTACCTCCATGCACGCTGATGAAGTCATCATCAGAGTCAGACTCCAGAATACTGACAGAATCAAACCATACTTCCTCTTGACATATTACTGCAAACACAAACTTCAAAAGTCAATTCTCAAATAGTGTATTGATGGCTCCTGTTTCAATTGCTTTATATTAAGGGGGTAAAAAGGGAACAATAGTTGCTCTGCATGTATGAATGGTGGGTAACACAACTTGCATGAGGCAAAAGACATAATGGAATACAAAACTACAGAAATAAAGCCCACTCCAACTGCCAAATTATCAGACTATTTTCTTAAATCACACACCTTTGCTGAACATCAAGAATTACAGGAATTTGTATATTCTAAAGATATAGAAATTTGTTTCATGTGGAGAAAAGCTAAAGTGATACAGGGAAAGACACCAGGAATTCTAAAGCTCAAGAAAATTCAGACCTACTTTATCTTCTTCTTCTTCAATACCATATAAAGGCATTCCTAGAAAAATAATCAAATCTATTCTCCAGATGAAACTAAAGCTTTATGGAAGATACTTGTTTGGGTTTATATAAAATTTAGTGAAATGTCTGAATTTTAATATTTATACTAATGAACAAGAGAAAGTACAAGGTTCTTCAAAGAGAGACTTACAAGATACAACAATAAATAAGATTCTGAAATGAGTAAATTTCTAAGAATTTTATAGATTTAGCAACTATCATCTGTAAACAGACTATCAATACTCTGTCACATAGGCAGGGTCAGTGACCAGAAGTTCAATGGGTCCCAACAAGGAAATCTCCTAGGACAAAAGTTAACCTGACTGGATGATCACAACCATTAGACTTATCTACTGGCTGTTCGCAATTTTATTTCTAAGTGTCCAAGACAATGTGCTAGATTGGCAGGCTATGATTATCTGAGCAGGTATATTTACGCATGAGATTTTCTAAGTCAGACCCATCAATTGTGCATTTCAACTACTGCGTGTATTTTGACTCCTGTTAAGTGGGCATAAAATTACCGTTTGCATCAATTTGACTGTGATGCCATTGCAGCTGGGTGAGATGGAATGTCAAATTGGAAACCTCAGATCTTCTGCAGGTGGTTGTTGCACCCTTCCCAAAATCCACATGAACAAACTCACTAACAGAAAAATCCGTTAATCTTCCTGCATTGCTAATCTGTTTATTGGGTGCATCAGGAACAGAAGAGGAAATCTTTCCACAGAATTTGCTGGATCTGAGAGGGTACTTCCTCCTGTATTTGATTTTCCTGTTCGGGGCTGATACACAGCCACCCATAATGATGACTTGGTCTTACAAACACCAATAACAAGGGAAATTGTCTTCATATGAGATGCCAACCTCACGAAAAGAGCTGGCACGAAACATATGATGACCAGGAAAACAAGGGACCTGCAATGTATTTGCCCAGAATAGGAGGCATATCCAAAAGAAAATTTAGTGAATCCCAAAAAATTAATAGTCATTGTTCCACAAAAATACATACCAATAACAAATGAATGATGAATCCTACTTTCCTTAAGGATATCCTCATATCAATCAAACTCAGCTCATTCACGAAAAAAAAAGTTCCTACTAAAAACATTCAAAAGTCCAAAAATCTTGGAGGGAATGGGAAAATAAAATTTCAATTGCTCCACATGCAAAATTTGTTAGAAAACTGTGGGTAGCAGATCTGCGAGAAAACCAGATCAAGTTATCACAGATTTACTTTATCTACTTGTCAATGTGATATTCCATCATCCTTCAGAACCTAAACTATTGACTACAGCAAAATAAAATGAAAAGCCCACTAACAGCTCAAAAACTTTGCCCTTACCTCAACCATCTATTACAATATTATGACCAACTACTCAGAATCATCGTGACTTGCATAACCTTAGGAGTACTTACAAATGACACCAAATTACAATTATACTACTTAGTCTACGACACAGTTCGAACTAATTTCTCCTTTTTGGCAGTCTGTATCTTTCTTTAGCTTGGCAAAACCTACTTTGCAGGCAATTTCAACCTAACCAACCTTTCAACCCAACAAATATATGCAAGAGGAGGAACATTATATTCATATTTCTATGCTCTGAAGGTAAAGCATGTTCCTTTTCCCTGTGAGGCATGCTTTAAAAGAATTGAGTAATTGCTAGTTTTTTATACAACCACGACAGAGAGAGAGACCCAGATACCTTCAAAATCAACCTCATCTGCAGATTACTCATCACGAAATTGGGAGGAACAAAAAACAAATCTTTTGTTAGCGACAGGGACTATGACTTCTGAGCCCGAGGAGTTCTAAATGTGGCTCAGAGGCACCCCTAAGGGTGAAGTATTGAGGGAGACTACCTCTAACATTGTTCTCTAGACAAAGGAAAGATATCCCCTTGGACAATTGCCAACTCCACTCCCAAAACTCTGGACCTTTTAAATCTTTTTCAAGGACTAGTATGCTCTTAATTAGAGGGAAACAAAGCTGATCAATAATAGTCTGGCTAGCATGGGATTCAAGCTACCCAATTTCTGTATGTGGGGCTAGATTCCTGAATTGCATACCTGCATTATACGTCGAGACAACCTGCAAATGAGGAAATGGAATCAGAAAGAGACTAATAGGAACCTATCAAATTCAAATTGCTATTTACATGAAGCACGGATTAAAAGATCATCTAACCAACCAAAAACACGTAATTCTCCAAAAGCAAAGCAATTCAATCACTCTGTGGTAATTGAAAACCGGATTTCCGGCCAAAAATTCTGCTGTTCTCGTTAAAAGCTAAAGTGGAGATGAATTTGTGGAGAAGGAAAAGAGATGAATATGTTCTCCAATTTAAAAAGAACGTATTGAAAGTGAAATCAAGGAAAGGCGACAATGAGACCACATCAAATACGATAACAGAAGACAAAAAATCTAAAGGGACTGAGAACAAATATATATAAAAATATGAAAACAACATAATTCAGTCGATGTCGAAACGCCCAAAAAAGTGGAAATTTTTTTTTATGAGTGTAGGACTTCATTTAAAAGCAAAAATGGATGAAATTTACGGATTTTGCTGTTATATTAAAAAAAAAAAAAAAACAGAAATTTCCGAAACAGAGAGAGAGAGAGAGATACAAAATTAGATAGAGATTTAATTTGAAACAGAGATGGAGACAGAAGCCATTAAAGGAAGATAACCAGAAAATGAAGAGCGAAAGATGAGCGAGATATCATTAAAGGAAGCTTGAACATTTGAAGATTGCCAGAAAACGAAGAGAACGAATCGATCGAGAGAGAGAAAGAAAGAAAGAGACCTGAAGCAAGAGATGGGGGAATTCATGGAAGATCAATAAGCCATTGAGTTTGAGTGCAGAAGGAGATGGTCGAAATTCGTCCCTTCTCCTCTGCAACGAAAACGACCATCAAACAGCCAAGTTGAACAGAGAGAAGAAGAGTCCGTCACTCGTCGTAGGATTCAACTCTCTTCCCTCCCCCTTCCTTTTAAACCCATCCCCCCACTCTGTTCTCTCTCTCTCTCACCCCGAGATTCCGCGGGAGAAGGAGGAGCGGAAGCGGAACACCACCTTCTTCCCCTCTCCCCGTCCTCCTTCCACGTGCCACCTGTTTTATTAGTTCATAACTTCAGACTTCATGGTTCGAATTTCGAACTTCGAACGAACTCGTGAATCGTGATTCTTTTACGGAGTTGAACTTCAACTTCAAATAAAAATGGTACAATGACTAAAATAACCCCGTATTTATTTTATTTTATTTTATTTTTTTAATCTTCTATTTTCTATTTTATAATTTAAGTAAATTGACAACCTCAAAACGGGGGGACACGGACACCCTACTTAAACAGATCACGTCACATCTTGGATTTCAGCAACAACCTCCCTTATCCGATTTTAATTATGGGTCAGGATCGGGGGACAACCATTTTTTACAACGAGCAAGACTTTGCCTGACCACCCACAATATAAGCCACGTGGCAATTTATTAGAGGACACTGACCGTATCAATGTTTGACCAATCTGTAAGTGGACCTATAAACCAAAAATCAGCCTGATTAGTGATTTCAAACCATTGGATCTTTATACGGATATAATGGTAAATAATGCTCAAATTCCTGCGGTTAAAATCAACCAATGAAAATGACTTCAACTAACGCTTAGAAATCACTGATCAGGTTGATTTGGGGTTTGTAGGTCCACCTACGGATTGGCCAAACATCTAGGTGAGATGATCCCCTCCCCATATAGATCACCCCAGCAAAAAATATCAGCCCATTTTGAAATTTCTAACCCATCAAATGTGGTTTTCAAGTTACACGGTAAAAATAGACAGTCCATAATTCTTCAACTTCTAAATCAGTCCACAGATATCGGAATGATTTGAATTTTTGTGAGGATGATCTCCTCACCATGGAGATCATCCTCACCAAAAATCAGCCATTGATTCATCTCTATGTGGGTACGCCAAATGGTTGTCAAAAATTGTTGTCCACTTGTCCCCCGATCCTGACCCTTTAATTTATAACATTAACTAAATTACCAATAAAAATGCCCTCTAAATCTTCTATGAAATGACGAAGGATTTGTGGCTGTGGAACATCTCGATCTTATTGGATTTAATATTACACACGTGTAACCCATTCATGAACAATATTTGCATTCAATAACTCTCGGACCTTATACGATATCGTAATAATATCTCACGTGCGGGGAACATAACCATCGTGCGAGATTTTAATAAAAATAAAATTTCCAATAAAAGTTTATGATTAATTTATGTTTTGTCGCGGGAGATCTCATCTGCGGGGCATATTGTAAACCTTCGATTTAAACCAAAAATAAACCAGATCACTGATTTCTAAGCGTTGGATTTAAGTTATTTTCATGGGTTGATTTAAACGGTAGGAATTTGAGTATTATTGAGCAAGGTTTAAAGGAGGCCGTTTTAACGGTTAAACAGACTGGGGGTTTAAACTGTTAAAACGGTTTGAAACGGCCAGGGGCAAAAATGAAAAAAAATAGAATTAAACTGATTTTAACGGAAAAAATGGGAAAAATGGCACTGAAATTCAAATTTTGAAATTTTAAAAAATAGAATTTAATGGATTTAAATGAATTTTTAATGCCCGTTTTTTTTTTTCACAAAATTTTTCAGAATTTAACGGATGTTTAAACGATTTTAACAGCCGTTAAATTCAAAAGTGTTAAAACGTGTTTAAATGGTTCTAACGGAAATGGGCTTGGGGTGTTACCGTTTAAACGGCCGTTTTTAAAACCATGTTATTGAGCATTATTTGGGTACGAAGATCCAAAGGTTTTAAATCACTAATCAGGCTGACTTTTGGTTTGTAAGTCCACCTAGTGATTGGCCATTGGCCAAACATCCATATAGTCAGTGTCCTCTTAAGAATGTGCCACGTGACTCATTATGGCTGCATCGCTGACTGCATGTGTCGTCGAATGTTTACTCTTGAATGGTGGATCCGGCTTTATCCCACGTGTCTAATGCTCACCTTCTTTTGTGTGGCATATCAAATGGTGGATGGGACTTCATCTAACGTCTAATGCTCACAACTATCTGTTGGGTTTTTGGTTCAAATTCAGCAACTCGGTACTAGTCCACAGGAAAATACTTTTGTCGCGCCCGCGTGGGACGCTTGTTGGGGCCCGAGCACGGCATCCCAGACCATGCGACGGGGCATTTGAAAGCGTTGGAAGGTCTCTTTCTGGGCGGTGGGGGACTTCTTTTAATGCGCGTCCTACTCCTTCCACGGCGAAAACGATGGCTTTGTTGGCTTTCCCATTCTCACTCTCACCCATGAACATCAAAAAATGTGGCAACTCTTTTAGCCCTACTGACACCCATGAACACCAAAAATTGTAGCTTGATTGGTGATTTCTAACCATTTGATTTGAGCACGAAATATATGCTTGAATCCATCGGCTAGAAATGACCCTATGAAAAATACCTGAATCAAATGGTTAGAAATCACCAATCAAGCTGATTTTTGAGTGTATAGGTTCACCAAGAGGAGGGCCAAACATTCACAAGGTCCAGGTGATCTTAGCAAGAGAGCACATTTTTTTCCTGTTATTTGGTGCAAACTACACTTAATATATTGTAGTCTTTAAAGTCTACTAGACTCGATTCAAATTAATGCCATTTCCCAAGTGGATGTGAATGTGGTCCAATTCACATTATTTTCTACTATTATTATCCTAGAAATGACAATTCTTTAGGATTAATAGCTACAGATGCACGCAATCACCCACGTAAACCATGTGCACCGGGTAAGCCCGGGAGCATAGTTAGTAATTCGGTATACGGCAAATATTCGAAACAGGAAAAGTTCGAGTTTAATTCGATTTCGGGATAAAAAAAATTCAGTCATTGTTGAAATGTTATATTTATTTAGCTTTGAAAGCCTGAATTTTACCATTTTTTTCATTTTATGCGGCCATTTAATATATTTTTATTTTTAAAAAAATACAAAATCAGTGTATTAAACACGAATAATACTCGTTTTATTCGTATAGTCTTTAAATTCGTGATTTTTTCTGATTTTTTATTTTATACGGGAGTATTAAACGTTTCTTCAAAAAAAGAAAAAAACCAAGTATTAAAGACGTATAATACGCGAATTTACTAACTAGTCCCAGGAGAAGTCGAACTCATGACCTTGGGGAGCATATCCAAGTCACTGAGCTACCCGTGCTGGTTAATAGGTAGGTTATGGGCTTGCGATTCTTAAAATTACATGGTTATGAACAAGGTTTAAAAGGGGTGGCCGTTATAACGGTATAGCACTGGGGTTGTTACCATTTTTTTTTTCCTTTATAAAGACCACTATAATGAATTGTAACGCTCAGGGGCAAAAACGAAAAACAACGAAAAAAAATGGCGCTAAAATTCAAATTTTGAATTTCAAATTTCAATACAAAATAACAAAAATAACGGGTGTTTTTTTCCTAGAAATTTTCTCTGAAAAGACCGGTCGTTATAACAGAAAAGTAATGGCTGTTATTTTCTGACCGTTAAGATGGTACATAAAGTAATGGGGGAGGTCCGAATTCGTTATAACAGCCGGTTTTTAAACCATGGCTATGAATAGTTATTTTGTAAAACTCCTACAGTGGCACCATGCGCTTAATGATGGAGAAGATTAATAATGAACTTTAAAACAAAAGATTATTTTGGCGATTTGCTTGATAAAATTGATAAATACAATGTGTGGGGTCCTTAATACGGGACGTCCATGCGCATGATCAACTAATTTTAAACCATTGATTAAGAGTTTTATTTGTAATTAAGGATCAACTAGGGTCAGGTGTAATACCAAAGTGGTTAGGATGTCAGGGTCTCCCTATTGTTGCAGGTCAGTGTATATGCCCCCCATCTCGCTCTACCTACCGACAAAACGGCGAATAAAACTTAACCACGTGCCCGAGAAAGCGAATAGGTCTGAAAATGTTGTTATTGGACTTCTAATCTCAATTAATCCCACTTGTTAGTAGACTTTCTATAATTTATTCAAACTTCAAAACTAGTTCACAAATTATGATAATTATACCTTAAGCTCGACGTTAACGAACTTATGGAGTATATTATTCCTGTACGTGGGGTTGCTTCGATCGAAGTATCGGAAGGCGTAACATTTTTCTGGCTATCTTGAAACGAGAAAACGATCAAGCTTGATTTGTTTTGAAATTATTTACATTTTACAGCCAAAAATAGCAATAGCGATGAGACAAAATTAAAGCATGCCATGGGAAAAACTGTGATAACATGAGCAAATTCATGTATCGCGATGAAATCTTTTAAACCAATGCTTAAAAGGGGCCGTTATAACAGTATAACGCACTGGGGGCGCTACTGTTTTCTGTTATAACAGATTGTACCGCATAGGGGGCAAAAATAGAAAAAATGGGAAAATAACGGTGCTAAAATTCAAAATTTGAATAAAATTTATAACAGAAATAACGGCCTTTTTTTAACATTTTTTTAAGAAAATAATGGTTGTTTTCGTCAAGGTTTAAAAGGGACTGTTATAACAGTCTGGGGGCGTTACCGTTAACGGAAAAAAAAAATGCGCAGGGGCAAAAGTGAAAAATGGAAAAAATGGCGCTGAAATTCAAATTTCAAAAATGGAAAATAACGGAAAAAACGGAATTCATAATTTTTTCTAGAAAATAACGGTTGTTGTTATTTTCGTTATAACGGAAAATAACGTTATAACGACCGATATTTTCTGTGCGTTTTAACGGTACGTAACGTAACAGGGTAGGTCCGAATCCGTTATAACGACCTTTATTTTCATTATAACGGCCGATCTTTAAACCTAGGTTTTCGTTATAACGGAAAAATAACAGAAAAAAGAAGAAGAAGAAGAAGAACCGTAACAGAGGAGGTCTGAATCCGTTATAACAGCCTTTTTAAACCATGTTTTAAAGTTTTAAACAACTACGGCGAGAATCATGGGAAGAATCTGCAAGTGTTTCTTTAATTAATCCTCCATTACTAAGTTCTTAAGCAAATCTAATGAATCAGATCCTGTTCACCTTCTTAATGTTCCTTCTGTATTTTTTACATCTGCCATTGATGCTGAAAGAGTTAGTGGAAGCCTCTTTGATCCTATTTTTTTATTGCTAGTGTGCTTGGATTTTTTGAAACCATAAAGATAGCGATCCATATATTATACAAGATAAGAATTATGATTCACCTGCTCATGTTTCTTCTTCTATTATTTTTCTTCCATTATTGTTCTCCGCTGAGTTTGGTGAGAATTGGTCGAGACAATACATACCCACGTGCCCTTTAATTAAAGGAGTATAGAGCTGGAAAAGGAGAAAAATATTGAGAAATCGCGACAACCGATTCGAGAGGGGGGAATTTAAAGTTCCATGTTTTTAGCTTTAAAGTGAAGTGGGTGTTTGTGATGGGAATTGTAAGTAGGCACGTGGGATAAGCCTTTTAATCCATTGGGATCAGTCATCTCCATTTAACTTTCCATTGGGGTTTTGACTCAAACCAGCGCTGTGGGGCCCACATGGGAGAGCCCGATTTTGGGTGAGGATGATCTCCTCATCACTGGGATCATCCTAAAGCAAAATCAGACCATTCTGCGGCAAGGATAAAAGTCTCGGGTTCGGAGGCTGGATCGGTGGGATCAGCTAACTCACACCCGAGACGGTGTGAAAATCCTTCAGAAAACCGAGAACTCAGGGGCGAGACAGACATGATTTGGATCTGATTGGTGGGCTCCAATCCTGATCCAGACGGGATCGGCCAAGACTTTGAACCTTGTTCTGAAGTTTCACCAAATATGCTCTTCAGATAATGAACAGAATGAAGAGCACATTTTGGTGAATTTCTCATTCTTGCTCCTTGTGCCCCCTTTTGTCCAGTGCCCCGTCCAGTTCACTGGGCTGTTGACCTACCAAGCACTTGTCAGCTGCTTCTGCCGCCCGCCAAGGGGGCGGAGAGCTCATTATCTTACTGTTCTCTCTGTTGGGTCCCCTCCCATTGCTCTAGCCATAAGCTATGGCAGCTCCAGCTTGCGCTCGCACCTACAAGGCCCCGCCCCGCGAGACTAGAGTGGACTCAGCGGTCAACCCCCATTCGAATTTCGCGCCCATGTGGGCACCACAGCGTTTGTTTGAGTCAAACGCCATTGGATGTGCAACGCCATTAAGGCATTGCTTGCAATTGCAAGCATGTAGCATTCCAATGTAGTTTTTTTTTTTTTTTAATACAATTTGGGTCCAACTGATGACTTGGTGAAGTGAAATCTATGGTCTTGATCGAAGTAAATCAGTAAATATTGTTAATTAAGGTATGACATGGCTTTGATTGGCAAGATATCGTGTTACGCGTGACAATATTTATTGCATTTTTTATTCTTGTATTAACTAACTTACATTTCTGTATGGATGTCAATGTTTAATTGCCATGCATTGATTTCAAATTTCGAATTTATACGCATTATGCATCGCGAATTATACTTGGGAGGTGTGCCAACATGATTTGATTTTTTATAAAAATATCTAAAAACGAACTGTGGGCCCAATTTCACTTATATACATGGCGATTCTTTGTGTTGTAATAGGTATCTTGTATTTTGCAAGGATTTACTCTTCATTAAGCCACAGCTCTACGCGGGTCCAACTTCTTTTGTCTGCACAAATTCGCATAATTTGTGTTCATGTACAACTTGTATCGAAGTACTTTAGATCATGATTTAAAAAACAGCCGTTATAACGGATTTGGACCTCCCTATTACGTTAGGTACCGTCGAAACACCCAAAAAAATAACGAACATTATTTTCTAAAAAAATTTGAGGAAAAAAAGCTGTTATTTCCGTTATTGTCCATTGTTTGAAAATTCGAAATTCAAATATCAAAATTCGAATTATGGCGTCATTTTTCCCATTATTTTCATTTTTGCCCCTGAACGTTATTCTCGTTATAACAGCCATTATAACGGAAAAAATGGTAATGCCCCAGTCCGTTATACCGTTATAACGGCCCCTTTTAAACTTTGCTTTGGATATTTCATTGTACCATAGATTATATATATTATCTAAGGGGAGAGAGAAGACTATTCTAACCCTAATTCTTTAAGAGATAGTGAAAGAGCTCTTCTCACCCAAGGAAATAAGCACACCACCGAGCCACGTAAATCTGTTGTGTACGTGTGATTTATTATTTTCTATTTATATTTTTGTTGGTTTATGGAATGTCGATTTTCAGCACTTTAAACCCTATAGCATCAAGTATGATCTTACGCCAACTCATTTCCACGTCCCCAACCAATCACTTGTAATCCTAAAACTGTGGCAAGTGAGTGTATTGCATCTGATTTGCATTGAACCAAGCAGGGCCCTAGTCTGGCTTCCTTTCGACACGAAATCCGCTAGTACTTTATCACATGGGGGGTGCTCATTTTTCTCTGTCCAAAAATTAAAATCTTCCAGGGATATGATTCATGAGGGCTTGGATTTGAATTTTTCATAGAATTTGAGTTGGGCTGCAGTCTAGCTTGGCTCAAGCTCAAGCCCAACCCCGAGTCTTGAGGTTGAGTATATGATCTATCGTGCTAGGCTAGGTTCGGACTGAATGCGGCCCAAACAGTGTTCTTTGTGCATGAATGTTTTAAGCATGGTTTAAAATAACACAGTTTAAACTGTTACGGCCATTAAAATGCTAATGCCCCAAGCCCGTTACATTAAAAACCGTTTTGACGTTTAGAAAATAATGCCCATTTTTTTTCGTTTTAATGGCCGTTATTTTCTGAATAAAATTTGTGGAGAAAAAAAAGGCCATTATTTCCCATTAAATATCCATTATTTTCGTTTTTGAAAATTTGAATTTCAGCGTCAATTTTTTCCGTTTTCCCATTAAATTCCATTTTTTTCATAAGTGCATTTAACATGTGCATAATGCATATTAAGTCTTTAATGCAAGTGCAATGACGGTTAAATTAGTCGGCGTCGATATTCCTAAAGTTTGAAACTGCAGAGGGTATGACTCATGGTTTTAAAAACAACCGTTTAAACAGTTTTAACGGCCGTTTAAACGGTAACGCCCCAAGCCCGTTCCCGTTAAAACCGTTTAAACACTTTTTAACATTTTTGAATTTAACGGCCGTTAAATCCGTTTAATTCCATTAAATTCCATTTTTTTTTTTTAATTTTCAAATTTAAAATTTTGAATTTCAGCACCATTTTTCCATTTTTTCCGTTAAAATCGTTAAAACCCGTTTAATTCTGTTAAATTCAATTTTTTTCCCATTTTTGCCCCTGACCATTTTAATCCGTTTTAACTGCCGTTTAAACGGTAGAGCCCCCAGTCCGTTTAACCTTTAAAGCGGCCTCCTTTAAACCTTGGTATGACTAATTACTTTCAAATTATAGGATGGTGTTACAAAAATACCCTTTTAAGTATGGTTATCAATTTAGGGCCTGTTTGGACGTGGACACGATTTATACCCTCCCCTCTTAGATTGCACCAACGCTACTTAGGACCCTTTTTGGTTTTGCACAAGTATACAAAGGGTCACCGGCTAGAAGCGTTGACTCCTAAATACAGGTGACAGAGATTAAAAATAGCACCAATTCTGTGTTTAGGGGACGGTCTAATCGCCTTAGTGTCATGGGAAGCATGATTCAAGAATACAAGGGACCATGACTATGCTTAAGGGTGTTAATGTGCCAGGTTTGGGCAGGCTTAGCTCTGTCTGAACCCGGCCCGAGATAAATGTAGTTAGACTCAAGCCCAGCCCAACCAAGTCCTGGCTCAGTAGTAGATATAACCGGCCAGACTTAGGTTTAGACTGGGCCTGAGGTTATTTTATATAAAGTTGAGCCCAAACCAGGCCTACTTATTTAGCAGGCCTTAAAATCATACATAGGCCCATCTCATCGTACATATAGATGTAGCCTAAGCCTAAGACCATTTGGGCCGAGCCTAAAAGCCTATTGGACCAGCCTGGGTCATTAACTCGCAACTATACCTCTGTTCAATTGTTTGATTTTTCATCATATGTTGCATGCCTTGGCATTACAAATATTGCAGTGCCCAAAAAGGACTAAATATGTTTTTTTTTATCCTGGTTTAAAAAATGTCCGTTATAACGAATTGTAATGCTCAGGGGCAAAAATGTAAATAACGGAAAAAGGTGCTAAAATTCAAAATTTGAATTTCAAATTTTCAATAAAATGGCCGTTATAACAGAAATAACGGTTGTTAATTTCTGAGCGTTAAAACAGTAGATAATGTAACGGGGAGGTCCAAATCTGTCATAATGACCGCTTTTTAAATCATGGACGGCAACTCTCCTTCCATAACAATGAATTTGTACTAAAAGAATCGGATAGATAAGAGCTGGTTGGCCGGCATTAATACCATGAGATGTAAGCACCAAAAGGGGAACACCACGAATGCTTAGGGCCAGTGGCGGAGCCAGGATTTTGATCAAGGGGGGGCAAAATCACAAAAAAAAAATGTTAAGGGGGTGTAAAATCACAAAAAAGAAAAAACCGGTGGGGCGCTCTTCCTGGATCCGCCACTACGGCCAATTGTAGGCCAAGTGTCACTTGTTAGTCAAAGTAGTCAACGCATTGCAGACCTGCCTAGCTGACCCTTGCGTTAAAAGTATTTTAATACCTGTTAGATGCGGTTTACACCTTACACTGAAATGGTGTCAGGCAAAATTAGGGCCACTAAGATGGGAATAAAACTTCGCTGACAGCACGCAGTCAATGAATCTGCTGACAGCTCACAATTTGAGCCACCTGACGCATTCTTAAATGATGCTGAGTGTATGGATGTTTGGCTAATCCCTAGTGGACCTACAAACCAAAAATCAACAGGATTAGCGATTTAGGGCATGTTTGGTGGGCTACCGCGGTGAGAAAATAAAATATTTGTGCACGCTAATACTTGCCCGGGTTTTGCACGCATTTGCCTTCCCCGGCCGGAAAACATTTGATCACCTCCCAACCTTCCCCCACCCCGAGTAAATATTTTCACACGAAATAAGCCTTGGTGGGAAAATTTTATTTTTTGACAGGAAAATCACTATTTTCAATAAAAATGAGTTTTGGAATATATAAAAAAGATTAAAATATATTTTTTTGGATCTATGACCTAATATGGGTCTCACACTCGTCTAACCCATATTTGACTTATTTTGATACGTGGGACCCACACAAATTGAAAAAAAAATGAAGTAAGCTAACTAATACACGTACCAAATATTGTGAAATATCGATATGCACAAATATTTAGCCAAGATAATATTAATTTGGCTAAATATTCACCATTGAAACTCTTTTTCTCATGTACCAAACAGGCCCTTATAGGCAATTGATTGGAGTAATTTTCATGAGTTGATTCGAACATTCGGAATTTAAGCATTATTGACCATTATTTGGGTACAAAGATCCAAAGGTTTGAAATCATTAATCAGGCTGATTATGGCCCTAGGCAGGTCTAGATGTGTGGTCTGTTGGGAAAATCTGCCTCACACGTTGCTTGATCCGAAGGATGTCAAGCAAATCAAGGACCGTCCATCAATTCATTGGGAGGTGGATCCTACATAATTTAACAGGAGAATATTCCAAAAAAGTGCTTTAGCCCACCCAATGTTTGGATGGATCTCAAGGCAAAAAAATTCTATGGTTGTTTGGATCTCTCCCTTATGAAATTTTGTAGGGTTGTCAATGGGCTGGACAGGCTGAATGTGCTGATAGGATGGGTTTTAATGGACCGGGCGTTTTTGATAGGCATGGACATTATACGGGCCTAGGCTGGGCTTGGGCAGCACATTGTCACGTGTCTGGCTTTATGTATAAATTGTGGACCATTGACATAATGGTCCATGTAATTATTGGACTAAATCCAGTTCCAGATCTTACGAAGATCTTAATTAGATCTAACTCAGACCCCAGTCTGAGCGTTATTTCTACTGGGTCGGACCAGAGCCAGACCCATATTTTTAAACACGGCAGTCTACTATGGTGTGCCGGGCTTGGGCTGACCATGAACCAACCCATGCATCGGGCGGAACCGATCATTAAATAGGCCCCACCTTTGAGATCTCTTATAACAAAAAGCAAACTCTACCATTAGCCCTGTTATTGCCTTAGAAGAGTGTTATTGATTGGATGGATAGGATCATCAATCCCGCCCCTTGCATGTGCACCACGTGGAGCGCACAACTGTCTTTGATGGTCTACTTGAATGGTAGCTGAAATTTCCTTCACTACCGTGGTGTATGGTATATGCAACGTTATTAAATGGTCCGTTATATATAACTGCCGTTACGGCCGTTTTTTAAACCGTGGGTTTATGGGGGTCATGGACTCTGGAACTATTTGTCTGTATGGGCAAAAACATTGAAACTGCTACAAATGCTCTGCGTTGGCACGTTTGTCTCCTGGCATAACTCATGTGCAATACACGTGAGAAATCATAATAATAATAATAATAATTTGTTTAGAGAGAGAGACAGTAAGAGATTTGTTTCTGGTGTTAAGTTGACAGGAGAGCAGCTATTTTAAATGATTTGGATAAGGAAAAAAGATGTAACAGGGTATGCCTGAGACTTTTTCAAATGCGGAAGCATGGTTTTGTTACTCAACGCTGTCATCTGGGCCCACTGACCGCATGGATGTTTAACCCTTCCCTTGATGGACATACGAACCAAAAATCATCCTGATTGGTAATTGCTAACCATTAGATTTTAGTACTTTTTAAGGCGTTCTTATAGCCGTTGAATTCAATCAGTATATTGAGTACTAGAACCAAGGGCTAAAAATCATCAAACAAGCTGATCTTTTGTATGAATGTCTACTAAGGGGTGGGCTAAACATCCGTGCGGTCAATGGGCCCAGATGGCAGCGTAGAATCAAACTCTTGAGTAGACTTGTAGTTTTGGACTTTTTGTTTCCGTAGGTAGTCCAAGGGCCGTTGGCCTCGGTCAGAACTCAGAACCATACGCTACGCGCGTATGTTAGAAATGGACAGCCCATTCTAAGGACATTTAGCTGACCTTGGAGACATCTTTGTTACCCACTCAACAAGCGAACAGCCAGCCCTTTTCGGGGTGCTGACGTATCACCGAGCGAGTAGGGCCGATTCACCATGTATTTACTAAAATGCGCCACTGGCTAAGCCGTTCGCACGTCACGGCCCACGGGGAATGAAATAGTTAGCGGGCTTTCACATTCATCTTCGCCTCTCCACTACTTCCCAAATGAATGTTGATGGTGTGGGACCCGGTCCCAACCTAAGAGACCGGGTTTTGAATCTTTTGATCATCAAGTAAGAGAAAATATTTGAAGCCCTGTGGCCTTCGGCCTTCAAAGTTTGAAGTCTCCCCTCTCCCAAAATGCCACGTGGAATACTCTTTTGAGCCCCTTGACCTTATGGATGTCTGGCCAACCTATTGGTTGACCCATACACAAAAAATCAGCATGATTGATGATCTCTACCGGATTTAAAACTCCTAATTCAACTGTAAAAATCACACCATTAAAATGCTCAAATCCAAGGGCTAGAAATTATCAATTGAGTTGATTTGTGGGGGTGTAACCGTGTAACTCCATCAAAAGGTGAACCAAACATGCATGAATCTGTAGCCACAAAAGATTTCCTTGGTCCCATTCCCGTCCCGTGATGGGACCTCAGATTTCTTCGTCCAAGAAATGTCCATGGGCCGGGGGCCCAACTGATTTGCCCAGAAGACATGACGATTGGTACACACGGGGTATCAATTTGTACCCATAAAATCGACATAACCGGATCCGTCTATCCCGTTCTGGGCAAACTATTTGAAAACTGGAACTAGACTCGAAGCCAATTATACCTAGGATCGGTTTCTACCGAAATGTTCCAGTTCTTAACGTGCTAATACCCAAACTGATATTCTAAAATGTGCCCAAAAAGGATAAAACTTTGCTGAGGGCCCACCCACAATTTGAGCCACATGGCATAATTTTAGAGATTTTGACCGTATGAATGTTTGGCTCGACCCTAGATGAACATACATACCAAAAATTAGCCCGACTAATAATTTTTGAGCATTGGCTTAAAGTCATTCTTAACCGCAGAATTTGAGCATTATTGACCATTATTTTGGGGTATAAAGATCCAAATATTTGAAATCATTAATCAGGCTGATTTTTGGTTTGTAGGTCCACTGGCCAAACATCCGTATGCTACATAGAAAACCTTGGCGAAATCGATCACAGCCCACAATGAGAGCCACGTGGCACACTCTTAGTGGTTACTGACTATATGGATGTTTGGCCAATCACTAGGTGGACCTACAAACTAAAAATAAACCTGATCAATGATTTCTAAACATTGAATTGAAGTTACTTTCATGGATTGGTTTTATCCGTAGGAATTTGAGCATTATTGGACGTTATTTGGGTACAAAGATCGAAACTCGAAAGGTTGTAAATTACTAATTAAGCTGATTTTTAGATTGCAGGTCCACTGAGGGACTAGTCCCACATCCATAGTATCCACTAAGAGTGTGCCACGTGGCTCATATGGTTGACTGTGATCGGTGTGAGCGAAGGTTTACTTGGTCAGCATCCTCTAAGAGGGTGCCACGTGGCACACATTGTCGGCGGTCAGCAAAGTTTACAATGTCTCTTTTTTAACTGAAAGAAAAATAAAAGAAAAAAAAAAACGTTTCGTTGGGTACAGGACATTTGACGTTTGACCTACTTACCGAGAGAGAAAGAGAGACGAACCAGCCGCACCAGTACTTTCGGTGTTCGGGTATATATGGCCGAGAGTGGCCCGAGACACGAACCACTCGAGTAAATGAAACCTGAATTCACACACTAGAGTAGAACTTTGCTAACCGCACCGGTCAGCAAAATTACCTACTGCTCACAATATGAACTGCGTGTCAGATTCTTAGAGATTTACGACCGTGTGGATGTTTGGCCCAACTCTAGATGGACTTACAGACCTAAAATTAGCCTGATTAGTGATTTCTAAACGTTGGATTGGAGTCGTTTTCATGAGTTGAATTTTAACCGTGGAATTTGAGCATTATTGACCATTATTTGAGGTACAAATATCCCAAGGTTTGAAATAACTAATCAGGCTGATTTTTGATTTGTAGGTCAACCTAGGGATTGGTCAAACATCCATACGGTCATCGTCTTATAAGAATCTTCCACGTGGCTCATATTGTGGGCGGTCAGCAAAGTCTACTCCGCCCACTATCACTAAAATAAATAATTATAGATAAACCTAATGTTAATCCCCTTCAGACTTCTACTAAAACCAGAGCATAAGAAGAACCAAATGATGAAGTAAACAGTGGCGGTTGCCGTCCTTTTTATTTTCTTCTCTAATTAAATACCTTCTCCACCTCCCCCCACAACCCACCAACAAGCCATGCGCCTTTCCCTCCACATTCGTCTTGTCCGGACCTGCACTACCTCTCTCTCTCTCTCATCGTTGCCACGTGTCTTCTGTGTCGAGCGATCAAGCCAACCAAGTTTCAGGTCCAAGAGTTGCTCTGTGTCAGTCCACTTCATTTCTCTCTCTCCATGTGAAGGAGGAATAAGAAAGAGATGATCTATTTGCCCTTTGTATCTCCAATATCTGCGACAAATCTCTTCAACCCTAGCGATCTCTTCTACTGTTACTCCTACTACTGTTACTTCTGTTCATCTTTTTTTCGGTTTCTCCTTTTTGATTCTCTCCGATTTCTTCTTCTTCTTCTCCGCATCGTGGTCATTGAAATCTGTTTAATTCGATTTGTCTTTGTTGAGATCTGTTCTGGTTTGGATCAGTTTGATTTCGGTGGTGTTTTGGTGAAGTATCGGTTTGGATCCGATCGAGGAATCGGCAGCGCCAGAAAATGGCGCTGTTCAGAAGGTTGTTCTATCGGAAGCCGCCGGATCGGCTTCTGGAGATCTCCGAGAGAGTTTACGGTATGTTTTTCCGTTTAGTTTGATCTGGAAATTTAATTTTAGAGATTATGTAGCTGTTGCAGGATTGCTGATTGTATGATCTTCGGTCCAGAAGATGAGCTCAAGATGAGCTCAAACTTAAATGAAATTGAGGGATTATTGAAGATTTTGAGGCCGAATTTAAGTTTTTTTTTGTAGTGTTAGGGCCTGTTTTGATCGCCATTTCTGTGCCAGGAAAAGATAATTTTGCGTAAAAAAGCTCATGAGATTTTTTGTTTGTGCCATTTTTTCCGCGTATAGTTGCTAGGGACTCCAGTATGTAGTGGAGAAGTGGACATGTTATAGAATTAAGAGGGATATGTTGATTTCATGAGATAATGCGAAGTCCTTACTAATCAGGAAGATAACAATGGTGTTGAAGTCTCTGAAAAATTGGAGATTTGTTTTCAATTCACTGGAGATCATGGAACTGTATATTGAATTTTTTTTTTTTCAAAAACAATATTTTTTCTTCATATTGGAATTTCATATATTGGAGGAATCAGGAGGATTTTCTTTGTTTTGTGTATTATTGTCTTTTTAAGAATTGTGTCCTCTTTTTGCCATTTTTGTGACATTCTGCATGTTCCCTTCACAGCATCAAGGTTCTCTTTCCATGAAATATAATTGTATTAGTGCTTAAAGTTGGGAATTGGTATTCCCTGCTCTTTATTTATTTCTTTTGCAGGTTCGATTTCCCAGATAAATCGCCTGAGAACTGCAAGTTCTTTCACCTTCCTAGGGAAAAAAATATATCCTTAAGATGACATATTAGATTTTTAGGGTTCGGTTAGTTTCCTTTCTTTTGTTTTCCGTTTTTCTCCTTCCTGTTGCTATGCTGAGTGCTGACTGAAATTTTCTTTTTAACACTTTCATGTCCTAGTTTGAAGTTCTGAGCTATTTCTAAGTTATATAGCTTTTGGGAATTTGTGTGCTGCAGTGTTCGACTGTTGCTTCTCCACAGACATTTTGGAAGAGGATGAATACAAGGTTTACATGGGTGGCATCGTGGCCCAGCTACAGGACCATTTTCCGGATGCCTCTTTCATGGTATTTAACTTTAGGGAGGGAGAAAGGAGGAGTCAGATTTCAGATATATTGTCTCAGTACGACATGACTGTTATGGACTACCCACGTCAATATGAGGGTTGTCCTCTGCTACCATTGGAGATGATCCACCACTTCTTGAGATCAAGTGAGAGTTGGTTGTCATTGGAAGGGCAACAGAATGTGTTACTGATGCACTGCGAGAGAGGAGGATGGCCTGTGCTCGCATTCATGCTTGCAGGTCTTTTGTTATACAGAAAACAGTACACTGGGGAGCAGAAGACTCTTGAAATGGTCTACAAGCAAGCTCCCAGGGAACTCCTGCATCTTTTGTCTCCATTAAACCCACAACCTTCCCAGCTGAGATATCTCCAGTACATCTCCCGTAGAAATCTTGGTTCAGATTGGCCTCCATCAGATACACCTTTGACTTTGGATTCTCTTATCCTTAGAGTCCTTCCAATATTCAATGGAGAAAGGGGCTGCAGGCCAGTAGTTCGGGTTTACGGCCAGGATCCTTCAACTCCAGCCAACAGAAGTTCGAAAATTTTATTTTCAACCCCAAAGACGAAGAAACATGCTCGCCACTACAGACAGGTATTGCTGAGGTCAAATGATTGAAACCTGATAGATGAATCTGCTCTCAATTTTAAAAGGAAAAACATTGATATGATCTGTAACTGCAGGCAGAGAGAGCATTAGTGCACATAGATATTCGATGTCGTGTTCAAGGAGACGTGGTTCTTGAATGCATCCATTGGGATCAAGATATGGTACGCGAGGAGATGATGTTCAGGGTTATGTTTAACACTGTTTTTATCCGGTCAAATATTTTGATGCTCAACCGTGATGAAATCGACGTTTTATGGGATGCCAAGGACCAGTTTCCGAAGGACTTCAAAGCAGAGGTACATGATGGTCTTTCTTCCATTTGTGATTCTATTTTTGAAATTATAGGAGTTGAATGCATACTTATCTCTGAATCAGGTACTGTTCTCGGATTCTGATGCTATTGGGTCTAATATCACCATGGAAGTGGTAAGTGGAGATGAGGATGAGACAGAAGGTGCTTCAACGGAGGAGTTCTTTGAGGTGGAGGAGATCTTCAGCAGTGCAGATGGGCAAGATGTAAAGGCAGATTCAGATATTCACAAAGTTCAAGACAGCACATTGGATGATGGAAATGGCATGCAGGATGGGAAAGGGGATTTTTTCCTTCAAAGAGTTCGAGACAGCACATTGGATGATGAAAATCACAAAGGGGATAGAAAGGGGGGTTCTGATCTACGCACAATGCAAGATAGCACATTGGATGATGGAAATCACATACAGGACGGTAAAGGGGATTCTGATCTTAACAGAGTTCGAGACAACACATTGGTTGATGGAAATCACAAACAGGATAGAAAGGGTTTTTTTGATACTCATACAGTTCAACACAGCACATTGAACGATGGAAATGACAAACAGGATGGGAAGGGTTTTTTTGGTCTTCCCGGAGCTCAAGGCATCACGTTGGATGATGGGAATCCCCAAGTAGAAGCCAAGGCAGTGACTGCTAATGTGCACTGCAACTTGGAATCAAGTGACGGTAAACAGAATACAGGATACATTGCTACGCAGAACAATTTAGAGGCCAAAGGTTCATGGCAGAAATTGGATACTGATGTTCGCAAGCAGAAACCAGAGAAATTACTACCTCCCTCATCAAAGAAAGAGCTGACTTCCAATGTTGAGCCAACCTCAGATCCAGTTGTACCAAAACAAAAGGTTAAAAAAGATGAATCTCAGGGAACTCCCATGAAATCAACAAAACAAAAGATTGTATCTCGTTGGATTCCTCCAAACAAGGGGTCTTACATTAATTCCATGCACCCATCATCTCACCCACCATCAAGATATAACAGTGCGCCTGCTGCTCTAGAGATTATTGCACTTTCACAAGATTGTGGTGCAGGTGAAACTCCAGAGGCTCTTCCAATATTTCCACCAACTGCAGAACTGACTAACATATCTCATGATGTCAATTCTGTCACACCTTCCGAATCTGTAGGGGGGGATGCACGTAGTCGCCCTCCACCATCATCATTACCTTCCCAGCAAGTAACATCTGCCGCCCACCCTCCACCTCCACTGCCACCCCCACCCCCACCTCCCCCCCTCCACCTCCACCTCCACCTCCACCTTTCTCAACTGCTTTCCGGACAATCCCTCTTCCCCCTCCACCTCCCCCGTTGGCCCTTCGCCCATTCAC
The DNA here is from genome assembly GCA_035048495.1 of Euptelea pleiosperma. NCBI lineage: Eukaryota > Viridiplantae > Streptophyta > Magnoliopsida > Ranunculales > Eupteleaceae > Euptelea > Euptelea pleiosperma. The sequence continues at coordinate 10,813,756 of CM068550.1, read as the reverse complement.
ACTAGTTCATTCTCCTCAGCCACCTTACCCACCCCCACCTCCACCATCTATGCACCTAGGCGCAACCTCTCAAGGCCTTGCTCCCCCTCCTCCTCCTCCTCCTCCAATGAGAAATATAGTAGGATCGATTGTACCTCCTCCTCCAGCTAAGGCTGGGGCTACTTTAAATGGTCCTACCTCAGTGGTACCCCCGCCACCCCCTCCGCCACCTATGTTCGCATCCCATGCAGCAAAGCTTGTTGGAGTCGAAACCCCTCCCCCTCCCCCACCTCCACCACCTCCTCCTCCTATGCGTGGAGCACCACCCCCGCCACCACCACCTCCTCCTATGCGTGGAGCTCCACCTCCGCCACCCCCGCCACCACCACCACCACCTCCTATGCGTGGAGCACCACCCCCGCCACCTCCTCCTCCTATGCGTGGGGCACCACCCCCGCCACCACCACCTCCTCCTCCTATGCATGGAGCGCCACCACCGCCACCTCCTATGCGTGGAGCACCACCCCCGCCACCACCACCTCCTATGCGTGGAGCGCCACCCCCGCCCCCTCCTCCTATGCGTGGAGCACCACCCTCGCCACCACCACCTCCTATGCGTGGAGCGCCAGCACCACCCCCGCCGCCGCCGCCTCCTATGCGTGGAGCACCACCCCCGCCACCTCCTCCAATGCGTGGACCACCACCTCCGCCACCCCCTCCTATGCGTGGAGCTCCACCTCCGCCACCCCCTCCTATGCGTGGACCACCACCTCCACCACCCCCTCCTATGTCTGGAGCTCCACCTCCACCACCTCATCCAATTCGTGGAGCACCACCTCCACCACCTCCTCCTGCAGCCCGTACACCTGGTCCTCCTCCTCCTCCTAGACCTCCAGGTGGTGCGATTCCTCCACCTCCTCCCTTTGGTGCTAAAGGAACAAATGCAATTGGTTCGAATGCTGACTCAAGAGGTTTATCTTCGGGAAGAGGACGTGGGCTCACACGTCTTGCAGGTCCAGGTTATCAAGGGTCTACTAATTTAGCACCTCGAAGATCATCACTAAAGCCATTACACTGGACTAAGTTTACAAGAGTAGTGCAAGGAAGCTTATGGGCAGAATTACAGAGATATGAAGAACCCCAGAGGTATTGTTTATATCTCTTACTGATATCAATTTCTTTCTAAATCTGATTTTGTTTCCCGGCCTAGATCGTCTTTTTCTTAGACTCCCAAGAACCATTTTTTTGTGAATTTTTAGAACTTAGAATTTTGAAATGCTTCAAAGGCATTCTAGCATATGCTTGGATTTGGATGCACTTTTGAACTGCAAATATATAATTTAAATAGGGAAAATTACTTGTAGGGCCGTAAATCTGCAGTTACAACCCTATATGCCCGGTGTCTCAATCATCTGACTAGAAGAACATAACTTTTTAGATTATTGGACAAGCAACCCCAAATGCACTGTTCTGATCATTTCATTCCAATTTTGCCCAACAACAACCGTACCTGCACAGGTAAAGGTTTGTCAGCCTTTTGACTAAAAGTAAAAATAAGTAAATAAAAACAGAACTAAAAAAATAATTGACAAAAGGAGGAGTCAACTTTTGCTCATGGGTTTGTCCCATCCCTTGATGGACCACCGGCCAATAATAGCTTCATTGGCGATTTCTAGCCGTTGGATCTGATTCCTTTTTATGGGTTGGTTTTTAGCTGTGGGATTTGAGCGTTATTTGGGATACTCAAATCCAATGGATACAATCACCAATCAGGCTGATTTTTGATCTGTAGGTCCACTTAGGGATGGACCAAACATCCATATGGTCAATGGTCTCTAAGAGTCTGCCACGTAACTCATACAGTTGGTGAGCAAAAATGGACCCAAAAGGCAGGTTAACACGTGCTGTTGGTAGTTTACAAAAAGAAAAAAAAAGAAAAAAAAGAAAGAAAAAAAGGTGTTGATTCAAATTTAATCTGTGGAGCATTTTTATATGTAGAACGCGTAAAAATATGTCACCAAACACTCTTTCGGGCCCACTGACCCATAAATGCTTGGCCCACCGATGATGAACCTACACCAAAAATCAGCCTAATTGGTGAAGACCCATTCAATCTTAGTATCTAAAAATTGTTCAAATCTAGCGGTTAGAAGTCACTCATGAACAAAGATCGAATCCAACAGTTAGAAATCACTAATCAATTGTTGGTGTGTAGGTTCATCTGAGATTCATGGATAGTGGACAGATGATTATAACTGTAAAATTTATTACATTCTGACCAACACTAAAATCTATAGATCAAATGGTCACCATCGAAAGTGAAAATAGATCAACAAATATGTACTTCTTTGATTTCTAGTACTTTTTTTGTCACTTTGCCAATATGGTAAAACTAGTACCGGTTTTTTTGAAAAACAGCTCAAATGTGAATAAATATTTGATGAAAACCTTTATATACATCCGTATGGCCCCGTGGCACACTCTTGGAGACCACTGACGGTATGGATGTTTGGTTCATCCCTAGTTGGACTGACAGACCAAAAATAAGCCTGAATGGCGATTACTACAGTTGGATTTGAGTCTTATTCATGGGTTGATATTTAACCATGGGATTCGAACGTTATTTGGGTACTCTGATCCAACGGTTAGAAATAACCAATCAAGCTATTTTTTGTTTTGTAGGTCCACCTTGGGATGTGCCAAATATCCATACGGCCAATGGTCTCTAAGAGTGTGCCACATATCTCACACGAATGTTCAAGAGTGCTCGTCATCAAAGATTAGCCATTTGTGCACCACGTGGCAAACTCTTTTGGCCCACTAACTCATAATGGTTGGCCTTTTTCTGTTAACATGCTGACAGGGAAGAGCTCCGAGTAAAACTTGCATGATCGGCGGTCAGTGACTGTCAGTCACAGCATGGGCCACTTGGCACATTTTTAAAGGACAGTGACCGTATGGATGTTTGACCAATCTCTAGGTGGACCTACAAACTAAAAATCAACCTGATTAGTGATTTCTAAGCTTTGGATTAGAATCATTTTCATGGATTGATTTTGACCGTGAGAATTTGAGCATTATTTGGGGTACAAGATTGAAAGGTTTGAAATCACTAATCAGGCTGATTTTTGGTTTGTGGGTCCACCTAGGGATTGGTCAAACATCCATACTGTCAACGTCCTCTAAAGATGTGCCATGTGGCTTATATTGTGGGTCGTCAGGGCTTATATGACTGCCGACGGTCATACAAGTTTTACCTCTTGTTCAAGTACAGATATAAAATAAAAATAAAATAAGATGTAGTTGAACTTACCAGTGGAGAGAAGTGTGGGCTGTAAGGGAAAAATAGGAAAACAAAAAGGAGGGCTTTGTTCAATAGTGGATTTGGGGGTGCCGGGCCAAACTTTCAAAAAGGCACCCTGTTTAGCCTTAGTGCACGCTAGCTGGTTTTTCAGGGCCGTAATTACAGAGTTACGGTCCTAGTGGTAATTTTCCCATTTAAATAAGAATTTTATTGATGGAGTTTACTAAGCACCTTCATCATTGTTGGAATTCGTTGTTTTTAATATTATTATCGTATTTCTTAATGATGTTTAACCCTTGAATGCTAGTGCGTCAGAATTTGATGTGTTAGAACTTGAGAGTCTTTTCTCTGCTGCGGTTCCACATATGGTTGATAGCTCAGGAGGTAAATCCGGAGGGCGGCGCAAGTCTGTTGGATCTAAAACAGACAAAGTCCATTTGGTAATTCATACAAATCAATACTATGCACTTGAAATTCCATTTCTCTATTCATGTTTGTGTGTGGGGTAATATAGCTACTTTCTTGCGAGGATTCCTAATGATATTTGATATGCTCGTTGCGATCTATCATCGTGGTGTTTTGGCCCTTTCGGGTAGTATCCTCGTTTCCTCGTTTTTAAATCTCTCATGTAATGGAGTGTTTATTTGCCTGATCAAACACAGTAAAGGTGAATTCATGAGATGAATACTAAATGTATGGACCTACAAGGTTACAATTTAATTAATACCCCTCGTTCTTAATATACATAATGTATATAGGTATATGCATACACACATTAATATGCACGCATGTCAAAAGCAGAGGAAATAGTTTAGGAAAGGCAAGATGCAAGCCAGTTCCAACTTCCAGGATGGGACAAGGCCCAAAATTCAAACTATAAGTGACAAATACCTAGAGAAAACTATGACAACGGGCATATGTGGCCCATACTCCAGCTAGAACCCTAGTCACAAAAATCTCCGATTTTTTGACAAAATCTCCAAAATTCTCCGATTTTTCGAAATCACGAATTAATCGCCGATTAATCAGCAAAATCTCCGATTAATCAAACAACTCGGCGATTAATCAGCGATTTTGCCGATTAATTGCCGATTAATCGACTAAGACCCATTTTTTCCCCTTTTGATTTCGATTTTGCCGATTTTTGGAATTATGAATGATATATCATGCTTATGAGTTATGACTTATTATTATGGAATTATATATGTGATTTTCATCATATAAATGTCTTTTGTTAAAAACAACATTTCTAACTTGAAAAATGCCATGATATATTTTTTTATTTTATTTTTTTGCCGATTTCTTCCGATTTTTAAAGAATTTATCCAAATTTTCCCGACTTGACTCATTGCCGATTTATTGTCGAATCCCGACTTTGTGACTATGGCTAGAACTATGCTAGTTGCTAAATATCATAGAAGTCAAACTTGAGGATGGATCAAGCCTTATTTACTTACAGGGCAGTCTCTACCTAAAGGCCATTAAGGCGCTCTCTTAAGGCCCATTGATGAGAGAAGGCCCCCCAGCCCAGGTCCCACTACAAGCCTGGGCCCCCTAACCACATGGATGTTTAGCCCACCCCTTGTTGGATATACAAACCAAAAGTCAACCTGATTGGTTATCTCTAGCCATAGATTTTAGTACTTTTTAGGATTGATTCTAGCCGTTGGATTCAAGCATGTTTTTTGGGTAGTAAATCCAATGGCAAGAAATCATCAATCAAGCTGGTTTTTAGTGTGTTTATCCACCAATAGGTGGGCTGAACATCCACACAGTCATTGGGCCCAAAAAATGATGTAGGGCCACGAGAGTCCTTTGCATGGACAGCAACGGGAGTCCTCTGCATTTAAATTTTTTCCATAATTTTTTATTATCAAGAATAGTTCTTAAATTAAGATTTCCTAGTATATATAGAGTTAAAGTTTTTAATTAATACCATATATATTAAATATAAAAGGCCTTATATAGAGTTCTCGCCTTAGGCCTCAACTTGTATCAAGACGGCCCTGTTTATTTATGATATGATGTGTTACGTAGTGAACTGTGACGTTTTATTTTTCTTTCTTTTTTTTCACTCTTGTTTTGGAATGGGGATTTTTTTTTGTATAAGTATGGGGAAATTTTTCTGGTACATTCTTTATGCTAAAATGCAATACGAATTTCTAGTGATTTGTTATTGTTATTTTTACTTTTGGACAATGAGAGTGCAGATGCTGGTCTCCAGTTTAAGATGTTCTGGAAAATAATGCCATCGGTTAATGGAGCTCACATCAAAAGTTATTTCTTCTGTGTTATTACTATTTATTCCTATTTATTTTCTTTTAATGTATCTGGCATTTTTGAGAAATTTCTTCTGTGTTATTACTGTTTATTTTCTTTTAAGGTATCTGTCATTTTGAGAATTCCATATTACTGGGATTAGTGCATCCCATCGATTCACTACTTCCACTTATCGTATTATACAGGATAATTAGAAACTACATACTACTCCACTTAGGTTTGGAAGACATGGTAGATCATGAATTATACATGACAGTTTAGAGATAGTTTCTACTAAGTTTGGAACAAGTGGAGATATAAAAGACACTTTAGATACAGTTTTATTTGTTTGAAAAAAAAATGGAGATATGATTTTCCTCTTTTTTTTTTTTTTTTTGATTAGTCTAAATTTTCCTCTCTCTTCGTGATGGAATTGTTTCCATGTAAGTTCTTAAAATAGTTGGGAATGTTTATTTGCTATTTTTGTTACTTTAGATATAGTTTTATTTGTTTGAAAAAAACGGAGATATGATTGCTAAATTTTCCTCATTCTCTCTTTGCGATGGAATTGTATCCAAGTGAAGTTATTAAAATAGTTGGGAATGTTTATTTGCTATGTTTGTTTGTTCCTGAGGACTGAATGGCCCCAAAATTCATCAAATTTTCTGCACTTTGGTTTTTTTCTTTTTTGGTATTTTAATCAGTCCCTTTTTAACCTTTCACTAATTTGCATTCATATTGTTCTCTGTAGATTGACCTGAGGCGGGCCAATAACTGTGAAATTATGCTTACAAAAGTTAAGATGCCATTTTCCGATATGATGGTAAGCTAGCTCTTTTTCAAAGCATGTATGTGGTCAAAAACTTTCTTTCATGAAGGGATGCCATAATATGTGGCTTTAGTATCCATTGTAGAGAAAGCATACACAAACATAAGAAATAGTTGGACAAGTGGCAGGGGAAACCCCTCATGTGAATAAATATTTGGGTTCAACTCGCAGTTGGTCCTTGTCTTTATTCTGCCACCAGGGGAAAAACTGATCTTGAAGCTGGAAAGGATATCCCCCTTCATTTTCTTCATTTTTACTTTTTATCTTTGTATTTAGTAAGAGGACTTCTGCTTTCGTTCCGTTTAAGTTTTCTATTTCATTTGCCTTCATTAAGGACCTTATTGCATTCTTTTGCCATGAATCATAGTTTCTAGGTTTTTATGAGTTCCAATTGAATGCTGAAGCTTCGGATAGTTGGTTAATGCAGTTCATGTTATACTATCAGATGCTGGTGTGCAAGAATATGAAACGTTATCATTGTACGGTGTATAATTTTATAGTCATGTTATTTTTTTGATACGTAAAGAGATTTTATTGATAAAGAGGGACGAGCCACAAAAGGAATTACAGTTCATAGTCACAAAGTCGGGATTCGACAATAAATCGGCAAGGGGTCAAGTCGGGAAAATTCGGATAAATTCGGTAAAAATCGGCAGAAATTGGCAAAAATAAAAAATATATCATGGCATTTTTCAAGTTAGAAATGTTATTTTTAACAAAACGCAATTATATGATGAAAAGCACATCTATAATTCCATAATAATAAGTCATAACTCATAAGCATGATATATCATTCATAGTTCCAAAATTGAAATCAAAAGGGGAAAAAATGGGTCTCAGTCGATTAATCGGCAAAATTCGGCAAAATCGCTGATTAATCGTCGAGTTTTTTTATTAATCTGAGATTTTGCCGTTTTTGCCGATTAATCGGCGATTGATTCCTGAATTCAAAAAATCGGAGATTTTTGTGACTAGGTTACAGTTATCATTCCACTGTGTGTGAATGTAGGTATATATGATTCTGATCTCCATCTTCTATGTTCCACTTAATAATTCTGATCCAAACAATACTAATTTTATTTAATTAGTTCATTTCTAACATTAATGCATCAAGTTTCCTTTGTTCTTGAAACGATATAAATTGTTATCGAACTAGGAAATGTTGAGCTTTATTGGAGATTCTTGGGTTTTTGATACTGGAAATTACTAAGTATTTGGTTGGTGGGTGCTAGAAGAACCTGGATATAACAATTTGAGAATCAAAACTGTCATAAGTTGCATTTGGTAGTTTATGCAATCAAATAGTATCCTAGAATGTTCTAAGGTTTAGAAGTTTTTTTGTTATTGAGGAGCTCTAGAACTTAGATATCCTTGTGAATCTTTGATTTTCAGATGTAACGAAAAATCTCATTATGTTAGCTTAGTTGCAATGAAAAAGGAATCCTCCAGTTCCACCATGCTATTAAACACTAGTGGATGTTCATTTCCCAATGTTCTGGTGGTGTAGAAGATGCATGGGTATTGCCTCTGGCCACTCATTACCCATTTTTTTATTGATATTACCATTTAGAGGATATAAGGATATCTTTATCATCTTATGGTAATTGTAGCATATAGGATAGTTAAACCTGGTTATAGCCTCTGTAATAGTCTTCATCTTGCTGATTGATTCTTAGTGACATGGTGGGTTTGCCATTAGCTTGTGCCAAATTATTTGATAGTTTCATTTGTTAAATCTGTGTGGATATGAAATGGAACTGTGTTTATTGGATTTTCACCTCATGTCATGGACCAATGTCCTAATTCAACTTTGTAAATTGTTTACTTAAGTTTGCTCTCCACTAGCTGATCTTGTAGATTTTTGCAGGGAGCAGCACTAGCATTGGATGAATCAATTTTAGATGTTGATCAGGTTGAAAATCTTATAAAGTTTTGTCCTACAAAAGAAGAGATGGAACTTCTCAAGGTCGAGATATGTAATCAATCATGTCTCTTTACATTTCTTTTCAAACAATTCATGATTCTTTTCACGTGACAGAGGTTCTCTCGTGCCTATATGGGCTTTTTGAACATTTGCGGCAAGTTCTCTACTATATTGTTGTGATTTCCGTCTTTTACTGTTCAGGGCTACAATGGTGACAAGGAAAACCTGGGAAAGTGCGAACAGGTTTGTGAAGTCTGCTTCATTGATCAGATTATATCATTCATCCTCCATCAATGATATATTGCTAGTAGGATTGATATGAATGCTTGTACAAGAAAATCTGCCTTCTGTTGTGAATGATTAATGAACAATTGTGAACTAATGGTTTTGATCAAATTCATTCTTAGAGTTGACTTGGTGACTTGAAAGATTTATGAACAGTCTTAAACTTTAAAGAATGATTAAATAGTTACAGATAGTAGCACAATGGTTACTTTCTAATCGAAGAAAACTTGTTCAGCTATAACCCATCCGACTTATTGAACTTCGTAGTAGATTTTGTCTGTCCTTCAGCCTGAAGCCTTGGAGTGAACTGGAATTGTCTTTGGGGTTTTGGGGGTTTAGTTATTCAAGTGTCAAGATTGTTTTCTATGTTTGACTTTAGAAAAACCTATGTATCTCAAAAATTTGTCTTTTGGTCATCATTCTTGTATGTTATTCATAGAATATGGGTGAAAACATTCCCCTTTATTCTTTTGGTTCAATCGAATTTACATCCTAGTATGTTATATTTTTAAATCATATAATGCTTTTGTGTTTGTTTGTGGGGATCTTTTATTACCTGTTCACAAATAATATAAAGTGCATGTTTGTTGATCTTTTTCTTTATGTTATGGTTAGATCAAACAATATAAAATTGTTGGTAATTCACCTTTTGATTTGTAGTTCTTTCTGGAGCTGATGAAAGTTCCACGGGTGGAGTCTAAATTAAGAGTATTTTCTTTCAAGATTCAGTTTGGCTCTCAGGTTGGTGTACCTTGATTATTTTTCTGATTTTTTGGAAAGTAATCAAATTAACTTTCCTTTGCTTGGTATCTTCCCTAGGTTGTTTAATTCTATGACCCTTTTTTTGCAGATTTCAGATTTTAGAAAGAGTTTAAATACTGTAAACTCTGCATCTGAAGAGGTATTTTACTAGTGGTACTGCAACCCTTCATGTACTTGTTTAAATTCATTATGCAGTTAGAACTCATCGTATTCATGACTGATCAGGTTCGAAGTTCCATCAAATTGAAGGAAATCCTGAAGAGAATTCTTTACCTAGGGAATACATTAAACCAAGGAACTGCAAGGGGTAAGCGACTTAATAAAATAATTTTCAGTCCGGATTGCTGTTTTATTTCTTAATTTGGATACAAAAAAATAAAGCAAAAAGATTTTACTTTTTCTGTCTTGCTTTAAAGGAGGCTTGTAGCCACAAGCCTTGAATTAAAAGAAAAGCTTAAAATACATAAAAATGATATTTAAAAAAAAAATCTGAATTATTAAAAAAAATCTGAATTATTAGAGAAAGAAATAATAAAAGAAGTTAGGAGCTCTTCTTTTGAGGATTTACCAGTAACATCACAAAGCTCTAGGTGAAATTTTAAAACCTTACTAAATATTATTGATGTCCATGAATAAAAAATTCTCCTTTTATAATTTCAAGGGCTTCATTACTTGTTCTCGTATCAGATTTTCTATTTATTAACTTCAATTCAGTAAAGTATGCAAAAAAAATGTTTACTGCTAATGTGATATTGTCCCATGATTGGACCTAACAAGTTAACAAACATGATATATTTTACCACAAATGACATTCATGATCATGGTGGATTGAAGACATTTGGAATCTGTCTATTTCAATCTTATAAATCTTTATCAGTTTATCGTTCTCACATAAAGCTCAAATTTCTTAGAGTTTGGCAACCTAGTGTTTTGTGTTTCTCCACCATAGAAATGTAGTTACTTGGAAACACTTCCAGCTAAAGCTGTCCAAACCATGTATGTCAGATTTACAAGCATAAATGAGAGGAAGAAGATGATTAAAGTCATCTTCATTAGGATTGTTTTGGAAATAGAAGACAAATGGGAGAGAAGGTCGTTTTCAGATTAGTTGAAGGCGAAGAGGGAAGATTTCGTGAGACTCTGCTTGGTAAATGGGTCAATTATTTGGGGCGTACTGTCGTTGTTGTGGGCCCTTCGCTTTCATCACATCGGTGTGGATTGCCTTGCGAAATAGCGCAATAGAGCTTTCGTGCAAAAATAGGAAGAAATACAAATATAAAAAAATTATATGTTTTTCCCGTGTATATGCTTGCATACTCAAGGCTTAACACTTGACTGCACCTCATGCCTGAAACATCGAGGCTTAAGCCTCAACTAGGTGAGGAGTAAGCCTCTAATAAATCAGTGGAGGCTTAATCCTTAAGGCGAGGACTCTACGACTCGCCTCAAGTTGTAAGCCTCACGTGCCTTGAGGCAGGTTTTTTAAAATACTGCGCGTACCTAACTTTTTGTGATTATCGAAAAGCAGTTGCTGATTGAAAATGAAGAAATAATTAAAAGTTATCAGACGAAAAAATAATAAATTGATACTTTATTTATTCATTAAAAAGTATTGTGAATGACAGTTGAATGTGGCATGAGTAAGCATGTTATCATCTTCAATGATGTTATGTAGTGCTTAAAATGTACATATTATTCTGTTTATCAAGGAACTTGAGTTGTTATTTTGTAACAATACAGTAAATCTATCACATATTTAAGCAGTAGCTTGCTATTGGTGTAGATTAGAGCAGCTGAAGGAAGAACTACAAAGGCCATATGGAATCACTCAGTCCGGGACATCAGTATTAACCTGACAATGGCCAGAATGAGCCTTTTGGTTTCCACTAATTTCTGTTAGAAACTAAGTCTGGATGTTGCACTTAGTGGCCTGTACACAAGACCCGGTCAACTACGTCTTGGATCCAAATAATAAGGATAACTGGACTCTGCATGGTTTAAAAATACTATTAATGTTGTGGTTCTCTGACTGGATTATTTCTTCTTTCTCTCTTATTACAAAGTTCTCAATGGGTTTCAATATGTACAGGTTCTGCTATTGGATTTCGGTTGGACAGTCTTCTAAAACTTTCTGATACACGTGCTTCTAACAATAAGATGACACTCATGCATTATCTTTGTAAGGTATGACTATTGTATTCTTATTTTTCCTTGTATTCAATTGAACTCAAATGCTTTGGGGCAATTGTCTATTTTGAATTCAGTTGTTGTAAGTTCACAGAAGTACAAACTAAATATGTTTTGGTTAATCATTTCAACACTACATAAATATGGTTAAGAACAAAACTCTCTTTTATCCAAGATATCCTTAGCAGTGTGCTGCAGAAGCATGGTTGGCCCGTAACCAACTGGTCCTTAGATTGAAACCATGACAGTTGAGAAAATTTAACAATTATGAAGTGCACTAATCATATGGAGCTCTTCCAAAAACAAAAGCAAATATAATGCTCTATTTATGAAGTCATTAATACAGGAAAAATCTTGTGAAACAATTTAACTACCCTTATGAAATATATAGATGTGCCCTCAATCAATTACCGATGAATATATGTGTTAGGAACCCATGCTTTGTATGTACGGGTAGTATCCTCTCGCTTCTCTTGCACCTGTTGATGATAGCCTTGATATTTTCAGCCAACTTCTCTGCATCTGCACTCACTACTTTTGAAGTTGGTAAAGGTACCAAGTCCAAACGATTACTAGGATTCCGTCCATATACCATTTCAAAATGTGTTTTACCTGTAGCCCAACTCTTCGCATTGTTATAAGCAAATTCTGCATGAGGTAGAGTGCGGCCCCACTGTTTCTTCTTACCTTTCGCAATGCTTCGAAGTAAGTTTCCTAAGGTTTTATTTATCACTTCAATTAGCCCATCAGTTTGGGGATGAAAGGTTGTACTAAACTGTAGTCTAGTCCCCAACTTCCTCCATAATGATCTCCAAAAATGACTTTGAATTGAGCGTCGATCTGATGTAATTGTTTTGGGAATCCCATGCAGTTTCACTACCTCTTGAAAATATAAGTCTGCAACATGCAAAGCATCCAATGCCTTCCTACATGGAATAAAATGTGCCATCTTGGAGAAACGGTCCACCACCATAAAGATGGAATCTATTCCATTAGTTGGATGTAAAGAATGGCTTCCTTCATGATGAGCTGGAGGAGGTGCATATGATGATGCCACTAGTATTTAAACGTGAGGGCAAGGATTGGAATTTCGGTTTCAACTTGTGTTTTGATCCAGGTCAATTTGATTTAGAGAATTTCTATAAAAATTCGCTAACTAAGAGAAGTTTCGAGAATTTTGCCAAAACGTTGGTAAAACACTGATTCTTAATGATATGATAAAACATTATAACTCATTATATCATAAAACAAATATTTAGAACAACCTAAGCAAGATTAATATTGTTTCTCATATTGACACAGGTATCTAAAGTATTGAGATTCTTTTTTTATGATGAGTTATAAGTGTTTTATCGTGCTTGTTTTAGTATCCTTAAAAATCTGTATGTTTTATAATGCTTGTTTTATAATATTCGGTTAATTTCTCGGAGTTTAACCTTTTTTGGACAAAAAATTGCAAAAATTCGTGTTGTACTACTTATGAGTTTATGACTATCTTAGTACTTGCTTAAAAAAATAATCTCAATATTTTAGATGCTTGCGTCAATATAAGTGAAACGATATTAATCTTACTTAGGTTGCTCTAAATTGTTGTGTTTATGATATAATGAGTTATACGTGTTTTATCATGTTTTTTTTTTTTATCATATCCTTAAAAATCAGTGTGTTTTACCAACATTTTGGCAAAAAGTATCCAAACTTATCTAAATCGGGTATTTTTTACAATTTTTGTATTGAAAAAGGCTAAACTTCGAGAAATTAGCTGAATTTTGTCGAATTACTTCGAATTAAGCAAATTAATTCGGCGAAGTTTTTGCGAATTTTTGTAAATTTTCTACCGCATGTACACTTTAATTTGGTGATTCAAAATTCGGCGAATTTCGGTCGAATTTTGTCAAATTTTAAAACCATGATAATATGTTAATCAAGCTGGTATGATAGATATCTTTGCACTACTTTGAGGAGTGTTGGTTGTCTTTATTTTCCCCGATTCATAGTATCTTGGGGTACCTAGGGTATTTTTGGTATTTTTTTGTCTTTCACCTTATCAATATATATGTTGGAAAAATCGTGCTCCATATAATACACGATTTCCCCTTTCCATTCTTCTCTCATTTCCTCTTCTCTCATCTTTCTCTTCTCTTCTCTTCTTTTTTCTCATAATCTTTCTACTTTATTTTTCACTTCATTGATTTAATTTAAACCCCAATCGAGTGGCGACCGTCTTATGAAATATTTGATGAATGGAAAACCTCATCTTTCGTTTTCATGAGATACACCTAAGTACATCCGCTGAAGTCATCCACAAAAGTAACAAAGTATTGATATCCAAATAAAGACGTCACTGGGGTAGGACCCCACACATCAGAATGCATAATAGAGAATGAACATTGCTTTTATTTTCACTAATAGGAAAAACAGAACGATAACACTTAGCAAGTTCACACGTTTCAAAGTGAAACTGAACTGTGGACAGACGAAAAGCAAGAAAGACAAGCATGACCTGATGGAGATACTGAGGAATCTATGAAGTGCAAGCCACCATCCTCACGTCTACTGCCAATCGTCCGCGTCGACTCTCGATCCTCAAACACACAGTGAGAAGAAGGTTATACTACAATTAAGACTCTTGGTAAGACTACTTACAAAAAGCAGGTTAGAAGTAAACTGAGGAACATGCAGAACATATGACAGGGTTAGTGTTGGAGAGGCATGAACATTCCCTTTACCTGAAATATAGGAAATGGTGTCATCAGCAATCCCAACTTTATCCTGACTAGGACAAATATTATAATTGGAAAATACGGAAGACATTCCAGTAATATGATCAGACGTCTAGTAGATACAGAGAAAGTAGACCCAGTACCCGTCTGAGCAAAGGTAGATGTGGAAGTGGAAGTGGAAGCTTGGCCATTGAGTTGGGCCATTATACGACAAAGCCTCTCAAGATCTCCAGGGGTAAAAGAATCCATGTCACTAGAGGAGGAAGGCGCTGTGGGGGCAGTGTCTCGAGTCACTGAGTGTGTTGCAGGTGACCCATGTCTAGCTGTAGGGTGCTGACGAGGATTTGGGCCCAGTCCTGGAGAACACCCATGTAGCTCCCAGCAGGTGTCTCTAATGTGGCCTAGACGACCAGAGTGATCACACTTAAGTCATTTACTTTCTTCACCTAGCTTTCAGTTGATTTCTGACCCCTCTGAGACATAGAAGCAAGGGCAGATCGATCCTGAGAGTCACTACCACTACGTATGGAAGCAAGGGCAGATCGATCCTGAGAGTCACTCCCACTACGTATGTGCATAGCAGAGTGTCGGCTTTCCTCCCCCTGGATATAAGCATAGACCTGGGCAAGAGACGTAAGAGGAGTTCGGCCAATAATCTGAACCCGTGCTCCCTCAAAGCTAGGATGAAGGCTTGAGAGGAATTGGAAAATTCGGGACTGTTCAACCATGGCTTTGAAGGACTTCACATCTGCCGCACAAACCGGGGTATTACTCTGATAATGGTCCATCTCTTCCCACTTGTTTCGTAGGGAAGTATAATAGGTACCCAGCTTGAGCTCCCCCTGTTGAAGACAAGCAATCTCTTGCTCCAACTCATAAAACCTAGCAAAGTTTCCCTCCTGTGAGTAGGTTTGAAAAACAGATTCCCAAACCTCCTTCGTCATAGGTAGAAACATGAAACCTTTTCTGATCTGAGGTTGCATAGAGTGCAGAAGCCATGACATCACAGTGCTATTTTCCATAACCCATTTCTTGTGAGAGTGGTAGCAAGTTCTTCAACTTCCCCAGTAAGATACTCGCTATAACCACGTCCTCCTATATACATAAGAGCATACGTCTTCCATTCAAGGAGATTTTTTCCATCCAGTCGCACTGTCGTAATGCATAACTGTGGACCATGATCTCCGTGAGACCCATGAGACAATGAACCATCCTCAACAGTGGAAATTTCTGATGAACTCATCACAGTGGAAGGTCGGAAAAAAATGAACTATAGAATGGGAGATCCAAAAAATTTGAAATAAAGTTTAGAGGATCCTTAGGGGTATTATAAGAGGTGCGGCTAGGGTAGGGAGGCCCAGAAAAATTTAATTTTCGAAAAAATTGAAAACCTCCAAATTTTTCCCGGAGAGAGATTTGGGTGATTTTTCGAATCGGAGATCCGATGATCAGAAATATCCCAAACTGGATCTTGTAGATCCCAAAAGGTTCTATGAGAGGGGCGGCTAGGGTAGTAGACCCTTGATCGACACGTATCTCGAGGAAAACTCAAAATCCATAATTTTTTGATATATGTATTTTTTAGAAAAATTGAAAAATCCAAGGGAAAGGGGATGCAATGGATCTCTGATGTAACTGATAGCTAAAACCTTATCAGGAATGATAGATCTTTAGTCTTTTTGCTTCAGAAAAGATCCATGAACATTGTAGGAAGACCATCTACGATTTGCTCAAACCTTGCCCAAACTCCGGATACCTACATATTCTTCGTATATTGTGGAGGTGACTCTAGGGTACAAGAGCATAGGCCCTAGAGTAACCATGCTCTGATACCATGTTGTAAACTAGATTGTCACCAGAAGTGTAAGATTGAGAGATAGAGTTGAGAGATTAGAAAGAGAAAAAGAAGAGTAGGGTTTTTGGAGAGAGAATGAAGTGATTGAACGTATTGTTCAATCTCCTCTCAAGTGATATATATATAGATGGGGACGACCCCTTGTACAAGTACATTAGAAATAGTGGTGGGTTAAGTGGGTGACCCACTTAACCCACGAACTAAGAAAAAAGAGTTCGTGAGTTAAGTGGGTGGGGCCCACACTTAACCCCCAAACATAAGGACATATCCTCCCCACGTGGGGCAGTGGGACATAACTCACTATGTGCACCCCCATGTGGGGCCCACAATCCAATAGATTCATCCTTGAAGTGGATCCTTGAAAGTGGTCTCCTATCACAACTAGTCATTTGTTTGGTATGCCTGAAATGATGAGGTGGCAAACAGTTATATATCATATGTTTTTTTTCTAAAGTGTATTTCCATGTTATATTAAGAAGGGGATCTTGTACAGTCCTCCCATGTTTTACCATATTTGTATATTTCCCTCTGTACTTTGGGATTTTTCATATTCCCCTTGAAGTAACGGCCTTGACGGAATCTTTTGACTTTGTGTCTCTTTAACAAATACTAGCTATGTCTAAAATACCCTTGACATTGTTAGATTTATGCTCTCTCCCCAACAAGAAAGCTTTTGTTAGGGAAATAAAGGGTAAAATGGTTTTTCCTGTCACAGGTTAAAATTGTCTTGTTCAATTCCAAATATACACTTTAATAGCAGCACAGTCGACGTCGTTCATGGTCTGCCACAGTGGAAGGAAAATTACTAGGAATCTATAATGCCGGGACAATTAAAAAAAACCATAGGGGGGGAATATAAATAGGGTAAGACCTATAGGAATCCATAAAAGAACCCCTATTAAGAATGTATTTAAGTGGATCTCATGTGCCCCTACCCCAAAAAACTAGGATCCTTGGTAACTTAATTTATTGATTAGTTAACACAATCTTACCATTTTAGTTTGGATTGTCTGCCTCGTTTTACTGAATGCAAATGTGTCTAAGCTGTCTTGGATTCAGTTTTTTTCCGTTGCTGGTGTATCAATACCTATAGATCCCAATGTGGGGATTTATTTATTCTTGATAGGTACCCTCAGAGTGGGCGTCCCACTCAAAGACAAAACTAAGGGTATTTTTGTCATATAGTTTTTTCTGTTGCTGGCGTACCAATACCTATGGATCCCAAAGTGGGGATTTATTTATTCTTGTAGGTATCCTCAGAGTGGGCGTTCCACTCAAAGACAAACATAAGTGTATTTTTGCCATAAAAAAATGCTTAGGTCTTGGGCAAGATTTTGTAATGGGTTTTGATCTATAAATAGTTTTGAGGGCTGGAATGATGGTCAGTTTACTCTATCTTTGAATAGTGGAAACATCTTTCGATGGTGTGCTGGTTTAGCCGAAAGAGAATTATAGGCCATGAGTGCATGCCATTTAGACGTGTGTATGTGCTGCTTGTTTGTGTTGCTATGGTTGAATTTCTTAATTGCCTGACGCTTGTATCTCCTCTGAACTTTCATGGAAGCATTAATTTTATGTCATCTAATTGAAATCTTGGCTTTTTACGAACCTCAGGTGCTTGCCTCTAAGTCACCAGGACTTCTAGATTTTCACGTGGACCTTGTTAGCCTGGATTCAGCATCGAAGGTTCTCATCCTTGTTTTTATGTTGTCAATCTCAAATATAGTCTCACTGCATAGTAAGATCTATAAATTGCTGCCATGCAGATACAATTGAAGTCCTTAGCAGAAGAAATGCAAGCCATTAGCAAAGGTTTAGAAAAGGTTAAACAGGAGCTGGTTGCTTCTGAAAATGATGGCCCTGTATCGGAAGTTTTTCGTAAGGTATTCTGAAGTTTTTTGTTCTTTTTCATTTCCTCACTCACACAAACTCAGATGGATTCCATGAAAGTGTTTTTTGCAATCTATTGACGTATGGACATCTTTATTTCTCATTTTAGTCATTCATGTGAAACGCTCTAATGTAGGACCACACACAAACCGCTAGGTTACTGTTATTGATTTGCAAAATAGCAATAAAAACCTTCAAAACTTCATCAAATCAAGCATGATAACACAAAATAAGGGCTGGACATCCAATGAGTGTACTGCCTTTGTATTAAGCTCTCAATGAAAGAAGCTGTATTTCCAATAAAAATTCTCAATGCTATGAAACCCCATTCTGTGTCATTTGCTTCCCCTAAATAGACTCGTAAGAACTTAAACCATGAGTAATTGGTTTTGTAAACACATAAAACTATTCTATTACAAATATGACTATGTAGAAATTCCTAACCTGTTAAAGCTAAGTCTAATGTAAAAAAGAAACATTTCTGCATTAAAATCCACCGAATTAATAAATTTAAAGACACAAATACCTATCCACTTGTCGGAAAAAAAAATCCAACATTGGGCTGATGATGTCAGCCCCTTCTTTCTGCTCCTTGGGGCCCCCACATCCTCTTTCGTGGGTTGCTGATATTGTGCAACTGAGGTGTATCAGAAGTTGGTAACTCTACTGCCTTCCAAATGCATTAGATTTAATGATTGTGAATGTATACGTGAACTTGTTTGTAATACACAATGTCATTCTTATTATATACTAAAGATTGGATCAATAAAAAAGAGAAGAAATATAGAATTATAGAATTCCATACGACATCTGGATGCACTTAGATTGCATGGTCTATGGGGGGATGGATTATGCAAGACGTAAGAATAGTAGCATTGATGCAATATAATTACGGCACTTCAGTTATGGCCATATATTTCTCTGTCAGATAGTGCCCAAAGGTCTTATTTTGGTACTTGTTAGAAGAGTTATATGTAATGTGTTGGACGTGTAGGGGTATTATTGTCTTTTTGATAGCTTCAATAATAGAGTATATTGTGAGGAGTCAACTAGGACATTAAGCTAGTTCGACTTCTCATTTTCTTCTTTCAATTCTTATTTCTTCTCAAAGCTCTAACCTAACTTACATTACATGGTATCAGAGCAAGGTTTTGATACCTTAAAGAAACCCTAATCCTCTCATCTTCTTCAAGTTCTACTTCTCTTTCTCGGGAATCAAGTTATCAAGTTTGGTGTTTATGGTGCTGCCATGAACAGTACTATGAACAATACCCGTGAAATTTAAAAAAAAAACTAGGGCTTGCTCTGCAGGTTGCCGCAGGGCTGGGGTTTTATTAAAAAAGGGTGTTGCAGGCTAGGGTTAATAAAGGCTGATGCGGCTTATCTGGAGGCTTATGCAAGCACCTGAAGTTGTTCTTGGTATATTGTCACATAGTTTTATTGTCAACGCTCCTGCAATAATGTTTGGTGCATGTTGATGATGTCCAGCCCCTGAACAGTCCCTGAAGTGGCGTTGGTGTTGTCTGATATGTGTTGGACTTGTTCGCAGCCCCTGAAGTGGAATTAGATTAGTGTTTGTTGTTGTGGGTGTTGCGGGGTGTTTGTGTAATAGTGGTGACGTATGGTGCTGTGTGGGTGCTGCCAGGTATTTGTTATGTGAAGTTGTAAAATATTTTTTTGGTGGTGCATTGTGATGGAGAAAATGGCTATGATGATGTTGGGTGACTTTTTTAATATTCAGACGACTTCCATTAAGTTTAATAAAATTAATTGACCCCTCGGCTAAATCGGTGGAGGTTTTCTTAATGCCTAAGGAAAACTGAAGCATATGACTAAAAATAGGCCAAAATCTAATGCCAGTAATTACTCGGAATGGGTGCAGGAAAATGTTGAAATCATGACTTGATTGTGAAACAATATGGATCCCAAGATTAATATTAATTTGATGTTCTTGACTACTTCCAATGAGATATGTGAACATGTTGGAAAGATGTACCCTAACGAGAATAACATTACCGGGACATCAATTAGTTGAGGAATACTTTAATTTGCAACAAGGTGATAAGACACTTACCGACTACTATTCACCTTTGCAGAATCTCCTGAACGAATTAAATGTATACAAACCTTTTACCCTCGATTTAAAATAGCAACGCAAGTAACATGAAGATTTTGATGTTTTTTGATATCTTTCTGGTCTTAAACCAGAAAATGAGCCAGTTAGGGTACAAAGTTTAGGAAGCAGGGAGCTTCTTAATATGACCAAAGTGTTTGCTCGTCTGCAATGGGCCTCATTGTCTGATTATGCTGGGTCTGATCCTGATAATACAACCTTAGTTGTTTTTAGTAGTGCTAGTTGGGGTGGTTTTGGAGGTGGTAGTAGTCGCGGTGGTGTAGAGGAGGTCGTAATTCGAGGGGGGGTTGTGGTGAATTCTTCACCCGTAAGTATACTCTATGGAGGTTCATATTATGGATTATTGTTGGGACCTCCATGGAAAATCAACAACTTGGGTTAATTATGTTTCTTACGGTGATAGTGAGAATTCTACTATGAGTTTTGTACCTGTTGCTTGCTACACCTCAGCAGCCAGTTACCACAACTGATATGGTGACTATCTCGCGTGAGGAGTATTTCAAATTCAATCAACTATAACAATCTGGTGCTTCCTCATCTAATACTACCACTCTTGCACATTCAGGAATTACATGTCTTGATTCCCAGGTGTCTCAGTCTTATTTTCTTTGGGTTATTAATTTTGCAGCCTCAGATCACATGACTGGGACTCTAGGTGTGCTCTCCTCTATCCATTATGATTCTTCTTCTTCACAATGTGTAACATTGGCTGATGGCACTACATCTGAAGTGTCTAAGCTTAACCAACATTGGATTATCCCTCGTGTCTCAAGTGCTATTTCTTTAGTTCATTCAGATGTTTGGGGTCCCATTTGGATTACCTCAAAATGTCTCAAGTACTTTGTTACATTTGTTGTGGTTATATTTGATGAAATAATGTTCGGAACTTTTTCTATATTTCAATTGTTTCATGTTGAAATCAAAACTCAGTTTGGTTTTCTTGTTCACGTACAAAAGAATATGATTCATTGTCGTTTTGTTCTTATTGTGAATCTTATGGTATTTTGCATCAAACATCATGTTCCCACACACTTAAGCAAAACAGGATTGCCGAAATGAATAATAGACATCTGCTTGAAGTTACTAGGGTTCTTGTATTTGAGATGAAAGTCCCAAAAATCTTTTGGAGTGATGCAGTTCTTACAGCATGTTATCTCATCAATCGTATGCCCATGTCAGTTCTTCAAGACCAGTCTCCACATTCTATTATATTTTTAGACAATCCATTATCTTCTTTGCATCCACAAGTTTTTGGGTGTAATTGTTTTGTTCAAGGCTTGAGTCCTAGATTTGATAAACTTGATCACTGTGCTATTAAATGTCTTTTTGGATATTCTCTTACCCAAAAGGATATCGATGTTATGAGCCTATTTCTCATAAAAACTATGTTTGTACAAATGTTAATTTCTTTGAACATGGTTCATTCTTGTCTGACAAATTCCTTGGTTGAGTTTGAGTCTCCACCTCTTTTGCTTCCTGTTGCGGGTAGTGGTTCTTCGTCGAATGTGCAGGTTTTGATGGCTCCACCGTCCGCTTTTCCGTTGACCGATCCTTCATCTACCTTGACTTCGAATCTTCGTATTGCTTTATGTTAGAGTTCTTAGTTTATTTCCTTTATGTTTATTTTAAATAGTTGGGCTTTATGTAGAGTGTGGGGCTCATATGTTCTATTAATGTAAGTGGGCCCACACCACATAAGTGACTAGTATGTATATCACAATGAGGAGGCCAAACTATATAAGTTTGTGACTCTTTTTCTCTTCTCTTCTCTTTCTTCTCTCAAACCCTAGGACTTTACTTCAAACATGGTATCAGAGCTTTAAGGCCTGGGAGGTCGCGGGTTCAAGTCTCCAACGGAGTGTATTTCCGTTGAGGGAGAGTGTTAGCGGATGGTGTCTTCCCGCGCACGTGTTGTTTTGACCTGACGACCCGTTGGTATACATAGTTGTTTCGCATTTCCCCAATAGGTCGATCTTTTGGGGTAAATGGTTGTTTCACATGGTTTCAGAGCCTTTCTCAGCACGAATATGTGTTGGACCTCTTATCTGAGACAGGTACGCCAAGCTCTTAAGTTGGTCGATACTCCTATGGATCCTACTATTAAGCTTGATGTTGAACAGGGGGAGGTTTATGCTGATGTTGATCGTTACCGTCGGTTATTTGCTAAGTTGATTTATCTTACTGTCACTTGTGTGAACGTCACCTTTGTTGTTGGCATCGTTAGTCAGTTAATGCATGCCCCACGACAGCCACATTGGGATGCAGTTTTCTGGATTTTGCATTATTTGAAGGGGTCACTGGGCAAAGGGTTGTTGTATTGACCATCATAGACTTTAGCTATTATCGGTTTCTTTGATGCTGATTGAGCTGGTAGTCGTCGTATAGATCGTCGGTCTACTTCAGGTTATTGTTCATTTGTTGGTGATAGTTTGGTGACTTGGCGTAGTAAGAAACAGAATGTTGTCGCTCACTCCATTGCCGAAGCAGAATACATAGCTATGGCCCACACTTTGTGTGAGATGTTATGGGTTCAGTCCCTTCTTAAGGAGATGGGACTTGAGGTTCCTTCTCCTATGCCTATTTATTGTGACAATCAGGCTGCTAGCTTTATTGCTAGCAATCCAATGTTTCATGAGCGGACAAAGCACATCGATGTTGATTGTCATTTCATTCGTGACATGGTGTTACACAAATGGATCATCACTCCATATATTAAGTCAGCAGATCAGTTTGGAGATGTTTTTACAAAGGCCTTGCCTAGGAATCCCTTTTCTACTCTATGTACCAAGCTAGGCATGTTTGATTTGTATGCTCCAGCTTGAGGGGGAGTATTAGAGTTTTTAATTTATTTCCTTTATGTTTATAGTACATAGTTGGGCTTTTTGTAGAATGTTGGGCTCATATGTTCTATTAATGTAAGTGGGCCCACACCACTTAAGTGATTAGTATATATATCACGATGAGGAGGCCAAACTATCTAAGTTTGTGACTCTCTTTTTCTCTTCTCCTCTTCTCTTCTGTTTCTTCTCTCAAACCCTAGGACTTTACTTCTAACACTTTACGCAAAGATACACATTCTTGTACCCAACACCCTCTTTCCAAGGTTATGTCTTTTGCCCACTTGACTCCATCTTATCGTGCATTGCGATTAATTCTTCTATATCTATTCCTAACAGTGTTCAGGAAGTCCTAACAATATATATATATATATAGCTATTTGACCTACATGCTTGTAGGAATTTGTCCTACATCATCCTATCTTAGACAAACACCCAATATGCCCAACCTTTTGGTCAGCTTCGGCGTAGAACTTGAGATGTCTTGTCTGTCCATTTTACTAATATTTTGTAGCTCATTGATTCATAGCAAAATAACTCTGGAGTTCTTTTAAGTTTTAACCTTATTTAAAGGGCTTTGACCTACATTTGCTGATTTTAGTCTAAGAGTTGAAGTAATGTTATAGTTGGATCTGAGGTTTTCTACAACATTTTCTTTGTTATTCTAACTATCATTTCACAATCATTAAAAGAAAAATGATAACAGTTTCTCGTCATGC
The DNA here is from genome assembly GCA_035048495.1 of Euptelea pleiosperma. NCBI lineage: Eukaryota > Viridiplantae > Streptophyta > Magnoliopsida > Ranunculales > Eupteleaceae > Euptelea > Euptelea pleiosperma. The sequence goes on along the minus strand of CM068550.1, from coordinate 10,790,069 downwards.
ATAATTTATAGGATGAGAGGTTCTTGTCATGCATGTCTCATAGGATGAAATGGACTGTTCATTAAGAAAACAACAAAGAAAACGAAAACGATACAAAGTTGTAGCCCCGGGGCGTGATGATTCAACAGTATAGTATGTTCCGATTGATCTGTCTGACTCTACAACCTATTGTGAAGCCCAACCTTGTAATTAGCCTGGTCGACTTGGAGAGTTATTGGGGATAATGGTGAACAGTGGAAAGAGGATGGTCAAGCTGAGGCACTTAGGTGACATTATAGGAGTAAGGAGATTTGATGGGAAATGCAGAAAGAAGTGAAGTCATCAATAGGTGAGGTAACTTCATTCTTTCCGCGATTGTACAGCTTCACGAACTTTGACTAGAAAATGAAAATATGGCTGCTCCATTTCAGTGTTGAGATTGAAGACCACAGGTTCTCTTATTGATATATAAAGCCTTCTCTTCCCTGGTTAATAATCTTCTGTATGTGATTTTTCTCTTCAATAATATACATCCTTCTGAGAAGAACTAATCCAGGGAAAACAAGGCAATATATCCTACTAACAGGCCAAAAGACTACCACCCCCTGATGAGTAAACTAGCCAACATGTCTGGTATTGTGCGCAACAGGTGAAAAGATCTACTTTTTTATAATAATAAAAATAAAAATAAAAAAAAGGATCTCCGCATTCCAGTCCTAGTACCCTAAGGCCCTAACTCATTGCAACTAAATCATTCTAGTGTGGAGGGGTTTCAGTACAACCTTTAAGGTTAACCTCATTGATTTTATTATTTTATTTACAGAGTATTTATGAAATAATTGCTTCTTTATATTGTAACTTTGTAAGTGATGTCTCATCTGCATCCTCATAATGTTTGTTTTTTTGTTATTGGATTCAAAAGAAATTAGTCGAAGTAAAAGTTTCTGCATTGTAGTTTATATCTCAAGGAGTATATAAATTGCCACTTGCATTTCTTTTTAGCCCCATTTTAGATGTGATTGTTGATTGTCTGATTTACCATCGTAACAAGCTTTTGTTGTTGCATAGACATTGAAGGAATTCATTGGTGTCGCTGAAACAGAAGTCACATCCTTAACATTGTTGTATGCTGGAGTGGTATGACACCAAATGTTCAATTGTGTCCATATTATATCTAGTCGTGGCTTAGTCTTTCTGATGGCTCTCTCTTTGGTGAACAGGGTAGAAATGCGGATGCCCTTGCCCTTTATTTTGGTGAAGACCCTGCCCGTTGCCCATTTGAACAAGGTAACTTATAGATTATTACAAATTCCTCTATTCCCTGTATTCTTTGAAGCGTAGATTGATGGGTAAATATAGTTCGGAGTTGTTTCTTGAACAGAGTTGAATTCTTGAGGTCTCTTAGAGGTTCAGGGTTTCACATAATCCTTGATCACATGCTATTAAATGCAAAAGTCGTTACTCAACTAAAAAAATGAGTCAAGAAAGGTAAGAAAAAGAATATGATACCATAGAGATGAAAAAGAAGAAAGGGGAAAGTGAGATGGGAATATGGGATAAGAAATCGGAAACATGAGAAGAATTCTTTGATCAAAAGAAATAATAATTTTCTTTGATCTAAGTCACTCTCCAGCAGCTTTGGGAAGAGAAGATGAGAGAGAAAATAAAGAAATTAAATGATAACAGAGAAGATCAAATCTGATTATTATGAGTTGTGACACATCAAGATAAAGATGTGCTGGATAAGAATGGAGGAAAGGAAAGGACGAATGGATCGGGTTAGACAATCCAATCTGACAATGAGCAGAAAGGGAAAAAAATTATTGAAGAAAAGGTTGCGGAAGAGATTTATTTCTTTAAGAAGGATCTACCTTGATCACATCTTACACTTTCTTCTTGCCAGCAAAGATCAAGAAAGAAGAAACTCTATGGCAACTTCGTGCCAGATCTAAGGTATTTAATTTGAGGACCCATGCAGAATTTTATTCCGATCCTCGGTCCGATACCATGAAAAGAATTGAGAAGCTTAAAAATCAAAGAATCTGTTTATTATTTGTATACAGAATATAATTAGGCATATAACCCTTAAGACTGGAAAAAGAATTGAGAAGCTTAAAAATCAAAGAATCTGTTTATTCTTTGTATACAGAATATAATTAGGCATATAACCCTTAAGACTGGAAATGAAACAGGTTCTAAAGAGATTATTTCTAATAGTTGGAACCCGCCTAAGATATCTTGTTAGAAAAAGTCAACCTGATAGTTTGCTTTCATCTGGACTGTATGCAGAACTTTCTGATTGTAGTATGAAATGTGGTAGAGCTTATTAGTAATCATCCGATCACATGGATATATGGCATACGAGACCTGCCAGTGCTAGGTGGGACACAGTAAATGGTGGATCCTTATTCTTTTGCATGTGAGCTATGGATCACAATATTCTTTTTACGGACAGTGCTAACCATTAGATTCACCCTAGATTGATATTAGTTTTCTTCTTTTTCTTTCTACCAAGGCTTCTACTTCATCAGATTTTTAGAGTTTACTACATTAAAATTTTGATTCGTTAGATTGTAGGGCTCTCTACATTTTCCATGACTGGACAAAATTATGCAATGCTTTGTTTCATGCTCTTTGTCCTTTTTTTTTGGGATCTGGAATCTATTAAAACACAAGCTGCAGGGTTTTGTGTTTCTACAGAGATTGACATCTTATTTCCTAGCAGCTGTTCTCTCGTTTATACTTTGCAACTCTTCCCTGAACATAAAAGATGTCACTTGTGATACAAATTTGAACTAGTTCCCTGTAGCCAACTCCATATGGTTGGGATGAGGTTCTGTTGATGATGATCAATAAACTTGGTGAAGGACTAAAAGTCTATCCCTAGCCTATTTGGTTATGATTCATCAAGTAGAGCTAAATTTATGGCATTCTTGATCTTTTGTCCTTTTTATGTGATGATGTGGAGATTAATCCTCTTTCATCGCATCTAATGCTGTAATGGAAATTGCAGTTACTGCTACTCTCTTAAATTTTGTGAGGATGTTTCGGAGGGCACATGAGGAAAACTGCAAGCAGGCTGAACTGGAAAGGAAAAAAGCCCAGAAGGAGGCTGATATGGAGAAGGCAAAAGGTGTTAACCTAACAAAGAAAACTGTGAGGTAGCTAAGATTGTTTCTTCCTAAAACTGAGGTAGCTAAGATTGTTTCTTCCTACCGCCACATGGCAACCCGAGTCCAAGTTTCCACCATGGACAGCAATTGGTGTCTATGCCTGGAATTCAATGACGACAAAGCTGATGCTGCGTCAGAGACAAGCCTGAGACTCCCCTTTTCCAGGAATCTCGCAATGGTAAGCTTCCTACAGGTGATGCAATATAATTTTTTTTCCTTTTTTTTTTTAATTTTCCTTTTTTAAAAAAAAGAATTTAAGGCTCGAGTCTGATGGACCCTAAATGCAGCTTATAAACAACTTTTCTGTACACAACCTAGCAGAGATGGTCATGCCATTGGGTAACCATGACCATATGATTACCAACAGTGGAATTTGGGCATTCAGAAAAATGTCCAACAGTGGAATTTTTTTCTGGTCATCAGATGGATGGTTATGATCATCCCAACGAGTGTGTTTTTGTCCTGGGGTTGTTCCCTGGGTGGGATTTTTAACAAATTTTGCCATTCTCCTGCCCCTCTACTCAAGTCATGATTGTAAATTCGTAATTAATAGCCTATAAGTGTTGGACCCACGGATCATTCATTTAAGATGGATGCGATTTGAATTGGCTTTCCACCGTTCTTTTGGCAGGTATTTTTGAGAACCAGAGCGGATGCCCTTGGACTGTAAAGCGCAAGCTCAGATTGTATCTTTGAACCGTGTACAGAGGCTCTAACCTGTATTCACACTTGATTCTTTTTTCATGTAACATAAAAAAAATGGTTCTTTTGTTTTTTATTCAGGTTTTGACAGGAAGCGATCAAGAAGCTGCTGTATAAAAATTTGAGAAATAGAAGAAATGAAAAGGCAGAAATCTCTCTTAGTGTAATTGTAACATCACCAAATATAGGCGGTGGGGCTGTGGGTAAGGAACGGCTTGTTTCTTTAATCTCACTCCTTTAATTAAAATCTTTTCATTTCTGTTTAGTCTTTTTTTTTTTTTTTTTTTCTACTATCGCCTTTTGCCCAGAGTATTTTTTAGGGACTTTGTTTCCATACTGGTTGCTGCCTTAATTGATTTCGAGGTGTTAACAGTACTATATGGCTGAATTATCCATTTGACAAGGGAGGTGTGTACATTCACTCTTATACACCATAATGAGGGTCTATCAATGTCGTAACAGGTGCTGCTTAGAGATCCCCTGAGCCAAAAATTGACCCCATTATCCGATCACATTCTTTTGGAGGGTAAAATAAAGTATATATCCAATGGTCTAGAAAAAGTTATGATGATCATCATCTGCAGATCACATTATTATTATTATTATTATTATTATCATCTGTTTGATCTTCTTCTTGGGACCCATTGAATGATGGTTCTTAATTGCCTTCTTGCATCCCTCATTAAGGCCGAAGTAGGGGAAATTGTTTCTTCTATTCTTTATGCACGTTTTCCTCGTGAAGAGAATAAAATTATTAGTTTAGAGGATGGATTTAGATTCAGATTATGTAATTTGTAAGCGGTAAAGTGACCTACTTATCGTCTATCAGCGAAATATCAACTGAAAATGGTTTATTTGCTTGCGATAATATACTGATGTGTATTTCGTTTTTACCTTTGGATCCATTGAAAGGTTGATCTTGATCTGCTGCATTCGCGATGCATGCTTCCAACTGGTCTCGAGTCTCTTGACATTGAGCTTATGGATCATTTATACATCTTTTATCCATTCCCATACATAAATTCATTTTGAAGTGCAGTCTATAAATGTAATTGCGTTTCTTGTGGCAGTTTACATCAATGTTTTTAAACCCGGACTGGGCATTGACCCAGTGGACTGACCGGTTCAACTGATTGGCTAAAAGGATGGCCCGGCTGGGTTTCCCCCCCTTTCTTGTTAAAAATGAACAGATATAGATTTCTTGATTGATCCTGACCTGAACCGGTTCACCAGTTCAACTGGCCGGTCCAGTCTGAGTCTCACAACAATTGGTTTACATGCAGGGAGTAAACTACCGTTTGACGTCTACACAAGATTTCTATACCAACTACCATGGCTTGAAAAACCCATTGTAACCCCTGTTATACAACTAGACACCCGTGTCATGTAAGTGGGTGGCTCGTGCCCACGGCACTCCCCAACAAAGTGTTTGCGAAAATCGGGCGTGGGTGGCTGAGATCTACCATCCAGTTGGAGGATAAGATCCCGGCCCTTCTTTATTGAAGCCTATAAAGTGGGGAGACAACCATTGTCACTTGTTACGTTTTTATAAAACCCATTTTTTATCAAATAAAACCACTGTAATCACACACACTTGCCTTCCACTACGTGGCACTCTGTTTTGGGCCCGCTGATCCTATGAATGTCAGGCCCACACAAATATCATTGCGATTGGTGATTAATGGCCATTAGATTTGAGAACTTTTTCATCATGGGCTTAATCAACAGGCCTATGGTGAAAAAGTAGTCCAAAAACGATAGAACTAATCAATCATGTTGGTCCATCAAATTGTAGGTGAAACATTCATGGGGCTAGTGGGGCCGAAAGAATGTGCCACTTGGTAATTTTTAGGGATTTCTGTATCAAAACTTTGATACAGAACTCTGTATCATGTATCATAGATTTAGAAACCAAAGTACACATTTATCATTGAGAAGAAAAAACTCGTGCTCAACTTCGACACAGTTGAGTCAGGAGATTGTACCAAGTTGACTCTCCGAGTTACATTCAACGACTGGCCAGAGATTTCTGAACTTATAAAAGGTTTCTAGCTGAACCACCACGAAAGGAAGTTCAGCAGAATTCACAGGAGTCTAAATTAAAAACCGGGGCCCCCAGTCGGCAGAACAGAACCATAGATGGTTTGTCTTACTAGGAGAGGATAGACTGTCGTAGGTAGAGACGTAGGACCCTAGCAATTAGGGCATAGGCTTACAAGGTCACATGAAAGATACCCACCTCACTTACTTTTTTATTTTTCACTTATGGGTCAGCTGATAAGGTCCGTGCACTTTTAAATTCTGCTGCAATCACTCCAATCGCGTGAGTCCACTTTGGCTTTTTCCAGTTTGGCTTTTGCGCAGAGCAAAAGGGTGGGAAAAATGCGTGGACGAAAGCTCCTCTTCGGACTCCATCCGTAACCTTCGAGTAGAAATGTAGACGACTGTCAGTGTCCTCTAAAAATGTGCCACGTGACTCATACCTTGAGATTGTAGTTTGTAACAAGGGGGGGGGGGGGGGGGGGGGTCGTGACGTAACAAGGTATACCCGAGATCTTTTCAAATGCCGAAGAGAATTTTTGTTACTAACCGCTGCCATCTGGGTCCACTGACCGCATGGATGTTTAGCCCACCCCTTAGTAGACATTCACACCTAAAATCAGCTTGTTTGATGATTTTTAGCCGCTAGTTTTAGTACTCAAAAAATTGATTGAATTTAACGGCTATAAGAACGCCTTAAAAAGTACTAAAATCTAATAGCTAGATATTACCAATCAGGGAGATGCTTGGTGTGTATATCCACCAAGGGGAGGGATAAACATCCATGCGGTCAGTGGGCCCAGATGACAGCCGTGAGTAATAAAAGTCATGCTTCCGCATTTGAAAAAGTTTCAGGCATACCTTGTTACATCTTTTTCAAGGGGGGGACTTGTGACTGATCCAAAGAAATACGGAGAAAAGTTCGGATAACGAGAGACGTGAAAAAATACGAACGTAGGTGATAATTCATATTGTAATGGGCCAGTGTTGCTATCATCCCCAAGTATCCATCGTCCTTAGATCGGGACCGTAGATGGTCTTTAAGGTTTTCACCAATCAAACAACGACAACCATCCAGCGGTCAGAATTTAGGATTGATGGTCGTCCTCAGGATGATAGCGTCATTTTACCGTTTCCGATTCCCACTTGTTTTTTTCTCCAACAACTCTCCATAAGATGCCAAACAAGTCTCACGAGCATTCCTAAACCCGAGTCGTGTTTTGCTCAGGACGTACACGTGAGCCACGTGGCGCACACACTCTTAGAGACCACTGACCGCATGGGTGTTTGACTCATCCGCAGGTGGACTTATGGCCAAAACTTAGCCTGATTGATGATTTCTAACCATTGGATTTCAGTCATTTGCATGAGTTGGGTTACTGAGATCCAACAGCTAGAATTCACTAATCAAGCTCATTTTTTGGTCCGTAGTTCCATCTGAGGATGGGTCAAACGTCGATGCGGTCAGTGGTCTCAAAGAATGCCACGTGGCTCATATGGACGTCCGTGAGGCGTGATCAAAACCGGACTCCCCAAACACAACCCCCTAGTATTTTCTCCGACCTTTCCTTTCCTCATTGATCTGTCACTCTCTTTGGCCAGTGGAACAATCCCCAAAGAACAAAACTACAAAACATAGCCCAATTGGTTGAACCCTCCCTTTCTCAGTGTTTTATCTTTTTTTTTTTTTTTTTTGAAGTCCATTTCTGGATAGCTGGGAACCAATACTGTGTAAATTGCAAGATTGACTTTCAAATGTAAAAAAGAATTATTGTTACCAGAATTGTGCACCACGTTAGAAAACGGAGTTTGAATGGAGCTCTACATTCTCAAATTCTAACCGTTGGAAACTCCTCTATCTCACCCCCATCAAGTGTTTTATAAAATGATTGAATGAAAAATTTACTTTACTTTCACGAGTCCACTACCTAGAGTCATTCTGCTAACTGAACATAGAAGTTTCTCCCACCTTACTCATGAGAACATCCAAACATTGCACCTCCCAATTATAGAATTGGCGACGAAAGCCTAACTCCCAAGCCGGTTGATTATCAATAGCAATCTGTCTCATTAATAGAAACAAACTTTTTATCTGAAATAAGAAAGAGATCATGCAACTTAGACTTTAGGTTACCCTCTGTACACCATCTATCCTCCATGAAAATCGTATTTCCCCTTTCCACTTTAAACATCACCCCCATCTTAAAATTTATATAAGTCATTCATAATTCCCCCTCCACACCCCACATCTATACACTCCTCTCGGTCCATCACCACTCCACCACATGATCCATACCCTAAACTTGTCAACTATAACTTTATGCCATAAACTCTCCCTTTCAACTCCAAATCTCCATAACCATTTTCCTTTCAAAGCCTCATTTATCTCACGTAAATCACACACCTAACCCACCTCTCTCTCTCTCAATCTCGTGACCACCCTCTAATTTGCCAAATTGATTTTTCGTCCATCTTGTTTACCACTACACAAGTATTATCTCATCAATCTTATCACTTTCTTCTGCACACTCATTGGCATCGAGTAAAGGGGCATATAATTAATATAGAGGCATACTGGAAAGAGTGGTCTTAATGAGCACAAGCCTTCTCTCCTTTGACAAAAATTTAGCTTTCCATCTAACTGGTCAACTCTCTAGACGCTAAATCAGATAATCACGTATAGCCGTATTACTCCTATAACTTGCTTCCAATGATAAATCAAGGTAATTTGTTTCCACCTTACACCCTAAAAGGGACATTACACCATTAAAACCCTCGGCCTTGGCCTCGCCTACTCCAAAAACCTCAGACTTTATAAGATTGATATGCAACGTGAAAACTGCCTTAAAACTAACTATTTTTCTACTCAAATGTGACCCGTTATAACAGACATAACGATAACATTAAGTGTCCGTTATAACTGCCATTTAAAATATTGGCTTGGAGAAATCATAAGACATTATTATTATAAATACCCAATTGTTTGAAAGCTTTATTCATTTGTTGCCTACTAGCAAAATAATAGAATTCTACCATAGTTAATGAACATAGGCATGGCCAAATGGGTACTAAATAGGATTTTTCGTTTTTACAAGTAGTTAGCTTCAGTGACTCCCATAGGCTTTTGGTGTTTGTCTTAGAAGGAATTTAAACTAATTTCAATTCAAAAGTGAATCTCTTTTTTTGCTTGGCCTAGCTAAAACTTGGTCTCACAACTTGGCCTCAAGATTCAGATGTCTTTATCGAAACCCTTCTAGACCTCAACAACCCCTTTTGATGAAAATCAGATTGTGAGAATGGGATTTCCACACGTTGGGGGATCTTGGTTTAGTGCTCCCAAAGGGTTCTCTTTTTGACATCAAGCCATGGGCTGTCAGATATTAGAAACATAAAAAGGAGAGATGCCATCGAAATTGTTGAAAATCAATCTTTCACGGACCAACAAAAATAGACAGAATCAAAAGATCAATTACACTGACACAATAAATTTACGTGGTTCGACAGTGTGTCTGCATCCACGGGTGAAAAGAACATTTTTACTCTCTTTAAAGAATTAAGGTTACAATAGTTTCCTCACCCTCTCATTTTCTCAACGCCCAGGTGAAACCCCAACAACTCTTTAGAAAATATATAAAAATCTCCAATACAAAAAATATTCAAAGTACCTTCAGTACAAGTTGTACCCTAATACAATCTGTACGGAGGTGTTTGGATGCCGTTAAATTTGGACCCACGAAAGCTGTGGCTTAATTAACATTATAATCCTCGCAGAACAATACTTCCTACAGAATACAAGACACTTAACCTAACAAAAATCATTTATTATTGCTTGTTCACCTTAGGTATGTTCTTTTAAGCAAACCTTAGTAAAAATATGTCAAAATAATATTATTGTTTTATGTTTGATTATTTTCTGAAAATAACATCAATAACGGTAAAATAATGATAATGGAAAAAATAACAGCCGTTACTTTCCGTTACAAGGTCAGGTTCATTTCAGTTTTCGGTTTTTTTTTTTCAAATAACATAATAGTGGTCTTGGAGTCTTACTGTTATAACGTCTGTCATAGCGTTTTTGTAAAATCAAGTTTTTTTTTTTTTTCATGAAAAAGTTTTTATAGATATGTTTTCCTGGCGTAATATTGGTTATCCAAAGAGGCCATGAAACTGCATATGACAGGACCATAAGTTCTTGGTGGAGTGGGGCTATTGTTTTCAATAAAATATAGGGAAGTGATATCTCCAGGCGCATTGGATGCATTACAGGTAGCACATTACCTATGTTCCTCCCTTTTGACCGGAGAGAGAGAGATAGAGTGAGTGTGTCTGTGAGTGTACTACAGTATCAATAAATGGGTTGCTAGAAAACGATAAGACGGACCTCAAGAGTCATGGACAGATGATTTGCTCACAGGAAAAGGTTAGTAACACAGGAACAAGAGAAAGAGAAAAAGGGTGGTTGTAAATTTGTAATTGTAACTTGTAAGGTTAATTATAGGCATGAAAAGGAAAACCAGTCCTTTCTCAGTTTCTCTCTCTCGGGACACGGATCTATGCCCATGTAAAAGGCTCACAAGGAGCAAGAGATACCCAACCCACATGTCCTCTCTCTCTCTCCGTCTATGAGATAATGGAACGAAGAACCAGACAAGCTTTCTCCAGTGTACATTGTCTCCCTTTTGTTTTTTCTTTTCTCTTCTTTCTCACTGACAAGACTGGTGGAAAATGGCCATGCAACCTTGTGGGGTTGCAGCTCTCATGATCCTCATCTCTTCCTGAGAAAAACAGAAGAAAACAAACTCACTTTTTTGGGGTTTAATCCACTTTTTCACTTCTGGGTTTATAGTCTTATACCCATTTTTGCATTTTGTCTGCAACACTCAAGGTGGAAATGAGAAAACATGGATGGCAGCTTCCTTACCATCCTCTTCAGGTAATTTCTTTTCCTTTTTTAAAGTTTTGTTTTTGCTATAAATGTTATTTATTTAGTTATAATTTCTATATTTTTCCATTTGGGTGCTCTGTTTTTTTCCCCCCTCTGTAGGTGGTTGCTGTTGCTGTATTCCTGGCGTTGGGTTTTGCTTTTTATGTGTTCTTCATCCCTTTTGTCGGAAGCAAGGTGTTTCAATATGTTGTAATGGGTCTCTACACTCCCCTTGTAAGCCCATTTCACGCTTGTTCCTCTCTTTAATGTTGTTTGTTTATCTTAGTTTTGTGGTTTTATGAACTGAGATCTGTCCGATGTGCTTTCTTTTGGTTGGTTTCTGATTCATGTGTTGGGTCCCGTGACCCTTTCTCTTAAATGGGTTCGTTTTCTTTTTCTGTTTTTCTTACTGATCATCTCAAATCCGTGAAGTTGCGACTTTTGGCTTATAAGAAGAGATGGGTTGCTTGTCTTGTAGCTTTTGATGTATCTTTTGGGAGTAACTGAGTCTCTGGATATGAACCCTAACCCATTAACATTAGTTGTTCAGTAAAGCTATATACCTTATCTTTCTCGCTTGAGTGTTCTGCTTCTGTAGTTTGTTTTGATGTTAGAAGTTTTGCTGTTTGATCAAGTAACCTTACTAATTGTGATGGAACCTCCATAGATGAATGGGTTACCTCATCTGTGAATTATCTCAATTGATAATGACTGGTGATTGATATATGGCCGGCTTTTGGAAATATGTACGCAGAGAGAGAGGCTTCCCTGTTAAAATTGTCTGAAGATTCAATCCAGTCATGTACATGTAAAGAATTTTAGGCGAGAAGTATCAGCTAGTTCTTCTCAGTTCAAGTATGTCAAGGTACCTATGGTATAACAAGGATATTAAAATCTACTGTGATTTGATTTTTTGGTGGTAAAATCTTTAAAATGTAGCATGGACCAAAACCCTAAAAGCCTAGTTGGAGGTTGTGACAAACATGAGGACATAGGACCATCGAGTCTCCATGTTTTTAATAGCCTCACTCACTGTGTGTGTGTGTGTGAGTAATGTGTTTGCGGCTGTTTCTGTGTGTGGAAGAAGGTGAGTGTCTGTGGGACTCTCTTTGTATGTATGAATTGTGTGCTTGGGTTGAGAAGCTTCAACTTATGATCTGGAGCAAGGTAGTCTTGTTTTTACAAATATAACTTAAATGCGTTTATGTTCATAATGCTCAAATGTGAACCCATCTGCTGTCCAACCGGTGGGCCATCTAATTGATTTGGACCACGCTATTGATGGGACACATCTTAGATTGTCCAATTCGATGAACCTGTCCATACGATAGATTTCATTCTTTGGACAATTAGAAAGGGTTGCCCATGTTGTTATAGATCCTTTGAAAGGTGTGATTTATTGGATTGTTAGTATCACCAGGTTTGGTTTAGTTTTCTGAGTTGTGGACAACAAAGAGGTTGGCCATAGATTGGATCATCATGATCATATGGCCAACATTTATACGGCTGTCAGGATAGAAAATTGGAACTTCCATAATCTGCAGCACAATGAAAAATATCGTCTTGTGTACCGAACTTGCTGAAATATGGTACATGCGTTATTCCTTGTGCGTGTGCATTGGGAACAACAATTTGTAACATTAATACTAAATGCTGAACAATTTTTTCGAAAGGAAGAAGAGAATGTTAGTTGTTGGATTTGGATTGTAACAATAAACCTGTTAGATGTATATATCTTGTATGTATTTTATACTTATTTTCCTACATGCTTGGGTTAGTTTGGTTTTTCACCTATTACGTTTGTAGATAACAGCCGATGAGTTGGCAACACTAGCCTGCCATGACAACCATGTCACCCCACATGGGAGCCACCTAGCCCTTATGTCCAATAACGTGATGACATCTCAGAAGGGTTCTTGACAACACTCGCGCTGCCACGCTAGAGGGGTATTCTAGCCTTTCACCCCGTCAAATGACATCTATAAATAGACTCGCTCACCATAGGCAAAATGGAGGCACGATCTAACTGAAATGGAGTACTCCGTGGTCTTTATCTTTCTATCCCCTGATCTTCGTCTTTCTTTGTTGCGTGGCACAATGAGTCTTGAACAGTTGTCTCAATTTAGGCAAGATTTGGAATCACTCCCTTCCCCAGGGACACTTCAGCAATTTACGTACAAGCCTTATCCGTTGAATCTACAATGTGTATGCCGAATCATGGCTTAAAAAGCATTTATAACACCGTTATAACGGTAATCCTCCAACCCTGTTATGATATTTCCTATTTAACGCAAATTTTTTTTATTAGGTATTTAACGTTATAATGGTCGTTATTTTCTGTTATCCATTGTTTAACTGTTATTTACTTTTAGTTGAAAAGTGAACTAAAAATGGTGGTCACAATTTGCCCACCTGTGCCATGACCACATATCTGGCATAAGAAGGGGTGAAGCTTCCGCCCTTCTGTCCTGATGCATGTATTCATCAAATTGAAGGAATATGTGACGCTAAAGAGTTTGGACGGTGACATTTTTTTTATATTACATGATTAATACTATTAGGTTGTTATTGGGCACAAATAGATGATATCTTAAGCATTTTAGATTTCAAAATCTTGTGATGCAGAGATACAAAATGTGTTTCTGGAAGTTGCATGATATGCATAAGCTATTTTAGGACACGGGCATAATCGGTTGTGAAAAAGGACGAGTTCTCTATTTAAAAAAAAGTGTATATGCTTTACACCTTATCAGTGTAATACATATTCTATGGTTAGTTTAGTCTTCTCAAAATATTTATCTAACCTGAATGAGTTATTTGAAGATGAATACAATTTTCACCAACGTTCTCTTCTCTTTTTGGATTGTCAATAACATTTGTTACTTCTCTTGTCAGATTGCATGTGCCTTCTGCCTATACATTTGGTGTGCAGCAGCTAATCCTGGGGACCCTGGAGTTTTCAAGTGCAAGAAGTACCTCAACATTGTGGACAATGGAAAGCATACTCAGGTCAAGGAGTCTAAAATAGGAGAGGAATCAACTTCTTCAACGCATGTTGCAACTGGTGCAGCGGTTGGAGAGAAGCCCTTGGATGAGAGCGTGATGTGCACGGATACCACTGGGGAGGACCCCACTAATGAGATTGTAATGAAGGATGCTTCCTCTCATCATCCATCTTGTTGTATGGTTTTGTTGGGGTGGTGTCCTTGTGCTCTTATCTGCAATTGCTCAACACAACATGAAGAATCATCCGAGCAACAAATGAGCGAAGATGGCATGTTCTATTGTAGTCTGTGTGAGGTGGAGGTATGTGGAGACATTTGGCACCAGAAATGGTTTTCATATTTAATATTTTCTAGAGTTTAAGAAGTTGAATTGCTTTCTATTACATATTATGAGGACATTCAAGGTCTGTGTGGGTTAGATCTTAAGGACAATCTACCAATGGCCAATTAGTATACTTGGCATGCATGGAGGTGTTAGATTCACCATTTTATGGGGAGATCTCCTACATCAAACATTGACCTAATTGCATGATCACTACTGTCTGTTTCTCCAGTTCAAATGGTTACAGTCATCTGATTGTGTCAAATTTTGCCCAAGAGATCTCCTGATTAAACTTACTGGTCACACCCACCTGCATGTGTGCCAGATATAATGGTGGCTATCCCTGTCTAGCCCAATGGATACCTTGCATTCCTCGACACATATAACTTGAAGTCTCTCTTCTTGTTCCGTCAATCATAATATATATTAATATATGGCTAATGTAAAAACAATTTACTGCAAATTCAATGAATCGATATATATGTATGTATTTATTCTTTTATGCTTCTTTTGTAGATGCTCACAAGAACATCAATGTAAACCCACCAAATTTTAAACATATCTGTACATTTTGTTGGCCCACACCCAGAATGTAGCTCATTAGATTACTTCTATCAGAAAGCTTTTACCTATGACAATCTATGGACTTCAATTGAGAAGTGTTCTGATTCTGTAGAACTGTGGCGCAGGTTTTCAAGTACAGCAAGCACTGTAGAGTTTGTGATAAGTGCGTCGACCACTTCGATCATCACTGCAGGGTATACAGACTCTTGATTTGGGAGGAATTCTCATGATCCCTAGGCAACACATCTAATGTTTTCTTCATCCTTGGTTTTGTAGTGGCTCAACAACTGTATAGGCAAAAAGAATTACCGACAGTTTTTCACCCTCATGGTTTCTGCCCTTCTCTTGGTGAGCATAAGCCTCTTTCTTTATACTCTTAAGCCTGTCAGATCTAAAGCTTTCAACCCATGTATTCTCTAGCACCTGTGTAATATGCAAGCACATTTTGGAAGTGCTGTCACAACCTTGAGTTTCAGTCTCTTCCCAGTTTACCAAGGACCCTTTCCCCTTCCCCCTTCCCCCTTCCCTCTTCCCCCACCCCCAACTCCCTTTGGCCTTGAGTGTCCATCTCTCATCCCCAGCTGAAGTACATGCTACATCCCAATGATCACCTCAGTGCCACATGCCAAAGATCACCCCAGTCAAAGAGTAAGCATTTTATTTTCAGGTCTTTTTTCATTTTGCTTGATTATTGACAGGTATATACGTGGTTTGTGCACCTTGGGCTTGAGATTGCAGCTTATTCTACAGTGGTCGATTGGAATCCTTATATTGATCTGCTGTTTTCTTGAGCGGAAGCGATTCTCTGTGGAAATCACCTCCAAGTTGGGGAGCAGTTTCTCTTTGGTGCCCTTTGTTGTTGTGGTGGTGAGTGCCTGATTCCTCATCTTTTTTTTGGCTCGAGTATTGTCTTATTTGTTGTCCATAATTTTTTCACTGACAACTCAGCCAACTCAGATTGGCTGGCTGGAAGTGCTGAGTCATAGATCTGATTTTTATGATATTGGTGAGCTTTTGACGACTCAGCTGAGTCAATCTAGGGAATCAAAGGACATTTTTTATGTGAGCCTCAGTTTTTGAACATTGGTTTTATTCTTTTACTAACAAGATGTAAATTTACACTTTAACAGGCTTCTTGCACTAGTTTGGCAATGCTTGCTACCCTACCACTTGCCCAGCTTTTCTTCTTTCATGTTCTCCTCATAAAAAAGGTGAGTCCAGTAGTCATTTGTTACTTCTAGAGTGTGTAGGTTGTTGGTGTTTTAATAGTAGAGCTGTATAGGTACCAGACTGTTCAATTGGTGGGCCATCTCATGGATTTTGCTATTCTCCTTTCTTTTTTCTTCTCTTCTGACATGACTAAAGCTGACAAGGTCAATCAGCCGATAACGTGCTAACAGCATATGTGAATGCTTGTCACAGGGAATCAGCACATATGATTACATCATAGCCTTGAGGGAGCAGGAACAACAAGGAGTCGGAGGTCAACAGAGTCCTCAAATGTCTCCTGCCAGCTCTCTTACTGGGTTAAGCAGTGCGAGCTCCTTCAGTACTTTCCACCGAGGTGCATGGTGTACTCCTCCACGTCTCTTTCTTGAAGATCAGGTAGGAACCACATGACTCTTCTTCTTTCAAGATAACCTTCCACACAGAGTACTTAACTCCTATAAAATAATAGAACATCCTACAAAGTTCTTCTGACCTTTGGAGGCTAACTGTTATTGGCGGCAATGTGATATCACATTATGTGCATGCTGGGGTAAGGAATCACGCGTTTGAAGACTTCCACCCACGAAATATTCTAGTTCAAAAATTTACCTGATTGGATGATCACAACCAATCAGTAGACATATTCCTGGATGACTTCCCAAATGAATGTGACAGATTGGATCTCCTACTATCATCCAGTCAGTTGGCATAAAAATGCAAGATCCTTTAGGTGGGAACTATTGATTGGCCAGTATGTTATAGAATGTAAGTACTGTCATCCATTCACAGTTCAATATCATGTTCCATCATGGTATGTCTTGGCCGAGAAGTCTCGGTCTCAGGGGTGACTGAAATGATGCATTGGTCTCAGACTCTCAGCTTTGTCCGAGGTTGTCTCGGTTTGTATTGTATCATCTTGGTCGAGTCATCTCGTTTTTCCGACTGACTGAAACAAATCTTGATACCGAGACTTCAAATTTTGCTCCCATTCCATTAATTTGGTATTTTTATAGAACCAAAAGATGTCTGTCCTCTAGGCCATTCAGTTCTAGTACCAATTTCTGTAAATTAACGGTAAAGCTCAAATCATTTTTTTCAAGCCTTAATGCTGGCATTTCTGGGTTTCCTCCAGTTTGATGTAGTTCCTCCAGATACCAGCATTGGTGTAAGTTTTTCGGGGAAGAGGATGGTGGGAGATGAACCAATCAGGTCAAAGAATCCTGCAGCTGTAAAGATTAGCCCATGGACACTGGCACGCTTGAATGCAGAAGAAGTCTCAAAGGTTGCTGCACAGGTGAGGAAGAAGTCCAGAGTCCTGCAGCCTGTGGTGAGACAGGAAGTGCCTTTGGGGCTAGAAACAGACAGCAGCAGCGGCCGGATGGACCCAAGGCCTGACAATAGGAGGCGATCTAATAAGCGGGTCCGGCTTCCAGCAGATCTCCCTCTTGAACCCCTCGCAAAGATATCTGCCAAAGCTGTCAACAACATTGACCGTGATATGCTCACAGAGACATCAAATAGTTTGGCTCCTCTGCAGCTTGAAGCACGGAGTGCTTTTCGCACAAGCCGGACCATGTCGGCCTCATCCATGGTTGTTGCATCTTCTCCTGAGAGCAGTCTAGACTCACCCGACCTCCATCCATTCCATGTCTCCTCATCAGGAGCAGAAGAAGCAAGAGGGCTCACAGCTCTTTCAGATGTTGGTGCCGCTGCTCAGAAGGGAATACCCCTGTCAAGGTCTACCAGCGACGGGTATGAAGCATCAGGGGGTGAAGATAGTGACCGGGTTTCCTTCAGGACCGTGCATAGGTCAACAAACTGGAGTAACCTTCTCTTCAGCTCCGGGCACGACAGGGCGGTTAAATCTAAGGCATCATCTTCGTCGAGCCAAGCTAACAATAGAAAGCTTTGACTAAATGGAACTAATGGAGTTTGGATGTGTTTTGATCTTAAATTGAAGGGAGACGTTTGACATTCTTTCATTCATGTTCCAAGGCTTCAATCTGGATCGAAGACCCATCAACCAATCTCAGCTCTGCCTGCTAGAAATTTTTATTGGGCTTGAGATCACTCCTTCAGTGAGAAGACAGGAGAGGGGCTGCGAGTGACACTGGTTCCAACAAAGACAGACCATGTATTGCTTGAACCTTGTTCTAGTTTCTGGTTCTTGGATCCTCCCCCATTAAGACTAACCAGTAAGGCAACTTTGCTGCTGTATTGCTGTATTTCTGATAGAAACGGAATTACTCACGCATGACTTAAGCTAAGATTTTTATCAGTAATTATGGAATTCTGAATGAAGCTACCATAACTCCGTGTTACTTGGTCATATTGTGTTTGGTTGCCCCTTTTCCATGATTATTTTAGCGTTTGTCATTTTTATAAGTGTCATTCATTACATACCAAATTGAAAATTGATGGGAGTAACAAAATCCTTTGCAAGCTTTATGATATTATCTGTAGAGGCTATCAATGTACATGAGAAAACAAGCAGAGATTGAAGTGTGAACCAATGGGGCAATGTGGCCTTTGTCCTTTTTCTTTTTAGCTCCTCTTTGAGCTGACCCATGTAGGGTCTTGTTATGACTTGGAAGTTGCTCGGTTATTCTGCAAGCAACTGGAACCAATATACAGATCTCACCATTTTTATTTGTACCAATTTGTATATCAAGACCCTTTTTTGGAAGATAAAAGAGTTGTGGCAGAACCTGCCTCAGTCGTTGGCCACGCTAAACATTTCATGGGAGTTCTTGTAAAAGCTTCGAGCTTGGCAAAGTGTTATTGTCATCTTCCTCTGCAACCTGGATCCGATAATAGTATCTGTCCTCTCGATCTGTCCAAGAACATGACTTACAAGTCTTGAAGAACATGCAGCTCATGATTGTGTCAAGGAGAATGAGGATGGAGTACAAGTAAGCGATCAACATCCCCTCCAAAGCTATTGAGGAGCTGAGTTTATTAGAAAGATGATAAGCTCTTACCACCCGGAACTGGAACAAAGCTTCAACAGCAGCCAAGCCCAAATTGACAGGGAGAGCCAACAAAAGAGCAGTTGAGGTCCTGCCTCTGATCAGCACACAGGCCTTGAGGATAGCTAGATACCCACCGCAGTTCTCCATTCCAGCCACAACCAAGGCTAAGTTGCAGATGATAAGAGCATTGGCAAGGATGACCGAGTAAAGAACTGCCCCAGCCGCAGAGAGGAAGAGAAGGAAGTTGGGGGAGGAAAAGCCAAAGGTGTCAAGGGAATTGAAAGCAAGGAAGAGAAGGGAGAATGCTGCAGCATTAGCTGAGAGGATGACTAATGAATTGCAGAAGTGGGTAAGGAGAAGGGGGTTGTGGAGGGGTAAGAAAGAAGATAAGGGTGGTGGAAGAGATGGTTTGTTGTGGTGGTGAAGAGCTTGAATTATCGATGCTTTTGCAACGAGAAGGAAGGAAAGGGTGAAAGGGAGAGTGAATATAGAAGAACAGATGGTTTGAGAGAGCTTTAAATTAAGAATTGAGAAGAACTGCGACGATGGTGGGAATCCTGCAGCATAAAAAAGAGTTTGAAGGCGAGCATGGATAGTCGGAAGAAGAGGCGATGACGGTACAACAGCTTGCGAGAGGAGAATTGCGATCGAAACGGGGAATGTGAGTAGCGCCGCGGTCGAGGTGAAGTACTGATAGTTTTGAAGGAAAGTATGGATTGATCTCCTAATGATCTTGCCTGTTCTCACCATGGAGACTGATGGGTGACCTTCCATTGAACTGGATATGGGGAATGGGTGTTGTCTCAGAAATGGGCTGTATCCTGTATATGAAAGAAGTGAGAAGCCATTGATGTTTCCTCCTCTTTCTCTAGTTGTCCTAATTGTCTTTACTGGGTTTGGTTTTTTTCTGAATTTTGGTTTTTTTTTTGTTGGATGAATAGATTGGCCAACTGTTAAACCAACACCAACTGCAAAGTTGGAGTTGTTTGGACTTGGTTTTTAACGATGGATCTCTTTGTGATCTCCAATTAGTTAAAAGGAAAGCCTCCTTTTGCTGATGGAAGAAAACCTGTTTTTGGATAGCTTTAGATATACTCCCCAAGTCCAATCACACCCTATCTTTATTTCCTATAGTGGGTGATGCTTAGCTTGCAAGAAAATTCTAAAAAACATGAGAGGTGATCTATTGGTATCTTTTTTAAGAGACATTTAAGCTACTGATGAGGTGTATGGTGTACCCAATGATGGTACACCATGTGGCTCAAGTTTAGAAAAAAAAAATAATAATCATGGTTTATAAAACGGCCGTTATAACGGAAATAATGGCTGTTATAACAGTAACGCCACGACCCGTTACTTTATTTTCTGTTAAAATGCTTTTTGCTGAAAAAAAGGAAATTCGTCACAACGGGCATTATTTTTTAAAAAACCCGTTTTCTTTTACTGTTGTTGAGGTTTTTTTTTTTTTTTGAAAAAATAATAATAATTACTGAGACGTGACCGGTTATAACACCCGTTATAACGTTCATGTTATGAACCGTTATAACGGATTATTTAAAACTTTGGAAAAAAACTTATTTCTTACATTATTTTGGAAACTGAAGGACTCAATCTCTATGGATATGATCGGATTCATTTTTGAAATATAATATTCATAAGAAGATCAAATGGTGGATATCAGCCCATTCATGTGCATCACGCTATCTGGTGTTGGGGTCCACCAGGTTTTTTCTCCTCTGTTTTGTTTATGTTGTTGTTATCAGGCACAGGAACCATGGGGATGGGGTGATACCATATTTTGGCTTGTGTAGGATGTGATGGCCCTAGTGTCGTTACAGTAATAATGATTCTTGGTTCATATGGTGCACATGATCATCATATGGATTAATCCATTTAAATTTAACCATCTGATCGGTAACGGATTTACCTAAACTGCATCGGATGACGGTTAGGATGGTTAAGATGTTGACGGCATCATGTGGTGGGTGGAGAGATTCCTAACGCCGTTAGGAGAGTCCTCCGTCGGTCCGTCCGATGTGTTAAAATACTTGTACTTGGTAGTTTGGGTTGAAAGCAATACAAGGACAGTCTTGCTGGTGAAGGGTCAATTAGTTTGGTGGCCTTGGCCTTGCTTAGCAAACAAAATAAAAGATTTTTTGATGACCTTGTAAACTAAAAATTAAAAATAAAAAGCTCGGTTGCCCTTTTTTAAGATCTAGAGATGTTCATGGGTATCGGTTACCCAACAAACCGGAACCTGATCATTTGGGTTCGGGCTCGATCATATTTTTTTGGGCTGATCGATCGACTGTTTGATTCCATCTTTCATACCTAATTATTAATCAGGTCGGGTGCGTTTACGCCTGTACCGAACCCAACCTATTGACACCCTAAGTTTGTTTATTAAAGATCTCCAAGTACGCAAAAGAATGCATGGTTCAATGGGATTAATGAGTAGAGGACCAAATGTAGGAGTGTCAACGGGTAGGTTACGGTTTGGTTCCTAAGGTGCCATAACCGGAACCAATATTGTCGGTTCTTATTGGTTCCGGTTCCAATAGGTTTTGATTCTCAAAATGATGGACCCGGAACTGGAACCAGTTATTTGGTTCCGGTTTGGGGTACATCAGTTCCAATCTTGATAATATGACTATTTTTACACTTTTTATATATGGCTCAAGCTCTGAGTGTTAAACACCATTTACCCCAAAAGATCGACATGTTGGGGAAAGGTGAAACAATTATGTATACCAACGAGTCGTCGAGCCAACACAACACATGCGCTACAACACACACTCTCTCAGCGAGAATACATTTCGCTGTAGACTTGAACCCGCGACCTCCCAAACCTTAAAGCTATAATACCATGTTAAACAACCATTTACCCCGAAAGATCGACCTGTTGGAAAAATGAGAAACAATTATGTATATCAACGGGTCGACACCAAGGACCCCTCTTTTTTCGACCCCTCCCGAGAGTTGGACACGGGGTGGTTGATTCCAACAATTCAAAGGTGGTTGATAGCGCCGAGCTTGCATTCACTTAATTCATTAATGCAAGCTCAATGCTATCAACCACCTTTGGATTGTCGGAATCCACGGCCAGAGTCCGACTCCCAAGAGAGGTCAGAAAAATGAGGGCTCCTGAGCCTGACCCTTAATATATTTAACATTATATTTATATAGATGTTCCGTTTCCAATATCAAACTACCCATAACTAAAACTGTTTTTATCGGTTCGGTTCGGTTAAACGGGTACAAATTGAGATCCTACCCGAATTCGAGCTAACACATCACCTTATCTCAATAAGAATCTTTTTAATGATGGTTGGGATGTATGATACAGTGGTTAGAAGCATCCTTTTTGGGGGAGGTCACGGGTTCAATCCCGTGTATGGGCAGTTGGTCCCCGGTAATACAATATGCCACGGTTGATGTTGATGTCTCCTATTTGACCTGCAGATGTATCTCGCCACAACAACCCTGACTAAAGGAACGGTTCAGGGCAGGCCGTCGTATATCTTAAGCAAGGTTTTACCATTATGATAGCAGCCGTTATAACGGGTCACATCGGTTGCGTCTTCGTCAAAATATTAATAATATCTTATTTTAAAAAACCCTCAATATACCAGTAAAAAACTAGGGTTTTTTTTTTTGCAACTTTTTTTGGTAAAAATGTTACAGCGTCAGGGCGTTATGGTTTTAACGGCCATTATTTTTGTAAGAGCCATTTTTTAAAACCATGCTCTTAAGTACCAAAATAAGGAATAAGAAAAAATCAGACATTGCATGCAATTGAGTAAAACTTTTGTCACGCCTCTCATGTACCACCAGCAATCTTGTTTTTGAAAATTTTCAAATTTCATTCTTTTTTTTCTTCAATGGGAGTGTTATTGAGTCAAGCCGAGAGCCGCTGCTAAACTTCTATTAGAAGCAAAGTTTGGCTCGAGAACAATTGTACGTTTGGTAGTGCACCATCAACTGAAGAAGTGTGTTTTGGAGGTCCGTGCGGTATGTACCTACGAAGGTTCGACATTTGGTTGTGTGCCTGGTTCGCAAATGGAGATGCACATCATAGAATTGTGTGGATTGCATGTGCATGATGCGTGATGCATGTACAACAAAAAAATGTCACACTACTATATATTCACACAAAGATGTGGGACTCATAACTAAACATTTTATTCTATAATACATCAGGTAGGCTCACATACTAACAGTTTGATAGAGCATGCGGACTTTACAAATCAGTGGGCTGACACAATACCGAGGGTTAATAGATCATGTAGGCCCACATAATAACAGAGGTTAATATGTAGACCCCACATATCTAGTGGAGTCCATATAAGAGATCATGTGGGTCCCACATAATAGTAACAGGGTTGATGGAGCATTCGAGTCCCACGTGAGAATGATGATTAATCGATGATGTAAGCCCCGCATAATAACAAGGTTAATATAAAAACCCCATATATCAAGTGGGCCCTACATAAGAACAAAAATATGATAGATCACGTGGGTCTCACATAATAATAGGTTTGATAGAGCATGTAGGCACCACATAAGAAAAGGTTACTCTATCATGTGAGCCCCACATATTAATAGGAGTTGATAGATCATGTGAGCCGCACATAATAATAGGAGTTGATAGATCCGCATAATAATGGGACATTGATAGAGCATACATGTAATGTCAAGTGAACCCATACATTGTAAGTGAGCCAAGATCATGGGGTATCGTGGGCATATCTTCAAAGTATCGTGTATGGGGTCAGTGACTTCATTTGCTTTTCTCTAAATCATCTTATGAAAAATGATACACGATAAACTTTGTATTGACATTTCTAGCCTTAAGAACAGTAGATTACAAGTCGAAATATTTTGACCCATCCATTTCACCGTTAATTTCAAGTCCACATTTGATACGATTCGAAGTTTCAGAATGAGCTGGTTTTTTGAGAGCATGATCTCTATGGTCACCAAAGAATCAGCTCTTGAATCATCTCCATGCGAGCCCATATAGGCGTATCAAATCACATATTCAAATTAGACATGTCAAAATAACCTAACCCTATATGTGGTTATGATATTCTTACAGGCCTTACCTTGACACGCCTGTGGGATCCACATAGAGATGAGTGGATGACTTTTGGTGATCTTGATATCCTCACCAATAATTCATCTGAATCTGACATTTTTAGCCCTAGAAAAAGTGAAGTACAAGTTAAAAAAATTTGTACCATTCCTCTCACCAATAATTTAAGTCAACATTTGAAAAAGTTCGAAGTTTCAGAATGTGCTAATTCCAGCCTTAACTCACCACCGTGTGGGGCTTAAACAGGCGTGCTTGACTGGGGCCTACATGGAGATGATTCAAGGCTGATCTTTGGTGAGGATAATCTTCAACATTTCTAGCCCAATGAAAAGTACATGTTAAAAAACTATGTGTCGTCTATTTCACCACTAACTTTAAGTCCACCTTTGATAAGATCCAAAATCAAAATGAGCCGATTTTTTGTGAATGAGTGAAGGGATCATCCTCAACAAATATCAGCTCTTGATTCCTCTCCATGTGGGCCCGAGTCTGGAATATGGGTGTCATCCAAGTCATCTCAAAATTGTTCAAGCACAAGAGTAGGGCCAGGCGGCTTGAACTGCTGGGCTGGTCAGTTCCTGGGCAGGCTAAGCTCACAGAGCTACAAGGAGAGACCACCCAGGAGCACTGCACAGCTGGGACATCTGCCCTGACATGGGATTGAACCCATGACTTTCGCCATAGAGAAGGGTACACTTCACCAACCTTGAAAGTGCGGGTTGTGGTTGTGTATCCCAACTAAATTCTCAATTCATAAAGACTTCCAAGTCTTATCTGAGAAACCCAAATCAAATCATTCCAGACTCATCTCAGGATTGGCTCCAAATGACTCAGAATCCAAGACGGCTATTTCATTCCCTGAAAGGAGAACAAAGATTGAAGATGCTAAATCCTATTGAAAGAAAATTGCTTTGCGGGAATATCAATGACATGCAAGTATTTTCCATTCTATACAGCTGCTCTTGCATGTATGCATTCTCACACAACCTGTTTGTTTCATACTGACATAGCAAGCAATGTGGTCCAACATGTTAATTCTGTATATTATCAATTTGAAAACCAATCAATCATCAATAAGCTAGAAACAAATTGAACTATCCAAGCAATGGAAGAAACGAGTTACCTTCGAAGTGCAGAGCCACAAAGACGAGCATCATCTGCTCTTTAAAACAGAAAAATTGATGCTTAACATTGATAACATTCCAATTATAAAAGAGTTTACCGTACTGTGCTAATATTCAAAAATTGGGGTATAAAAAAAAAGACACGCCTCATAAAAAGGGCATTCACTAATCACATGCTTGGACAGGCCAACCTGACCAGTTAATTTTCAAAAATCTTCAAGTATGGCTATTGTGAAGTTCTTGTACAAAGCTCAAAACAGATTAAAGAATGCTTCCCGAGCAATTTCAAGTAAATCTGTATCAATTTTGCATGACAAAAAGAAATACGAAGTATACAAAGAATCTAACTGCAATGTACGAAATTTCATTCATATGGAATACAATTAATCCACCATGGTTGCAATTTGTAAATATAAGGATTTCAAATGCTTCCCTTTGTCCCCTGCAGAACACTCAACCAGCAACATCATGTTCTCACATCAAATATTTTTTTGAAGAATATGATGGAAGATGAAAACCTTAGATTGCTTTCCGCCCATCACAACCCCAGGTTTTCAGCTTATTAACCAAGAAAAATGGTGCTGAAATAGGATCACCGTGCAAGAATGAAATTATTGAATATCCATTGATCCAGATGAAGGAGCCATGACTTCTACAAGGGCCTGCTTATCTTCCTTTGAAGCTTCCATACTAGATGACCTACAAGTGAAGTAGAAAACTGCACTCATCATAGAATCAATAAGCACCACAAAGGAATACATAATCACCAACAGTGGCCCTTCCCATATCCTGGAAGACCCATCTCCATAGCTGAGATGCTTCACTCTGTACTCGAACAACCCCTCCACAAAAGCCATCCCCATTGTTGATCCAAGAAATATCAGAAGACCCACTTGGGTCTGGCCCTGAATTAGGACACCCGACCTAAGCAAAGCCTGCGGACCCGATACATCCTCCAAAACAGAGGTGACAATAGCAAGATTGCAGATAATAATCGAATTGGCGAAGATAACAGAGAAGACCAGTCCCACCATCATCGCAGGATAGATCATCAGATCAGATGGACAACCTACTATAGAAAAAATGTTGCAGACAGCAACAAGTAGAACAAGAAACAACGCAAGGCAGCCGGCGATAACCATACAGACCCATAGATATGTCGAAACAAGACGCCTCCAAATCTTTCCAATGATCAAAAAGAACTTGGACGCATCGAACTTCTTTCTTGAATAAGTGCAATCTACGGAGTACACGATCGAGGCTTTGGATAGCAGTGAGAATGTGATGTACAAAGGGAAACATGATGCAACAGAAAGGATCATCCCTGATAACCGTTGGCATGACTGTTTGACGAAAGGCTTCAAAGGAATTCCACTGGACCTTGCCACTAACAAAAGCCTAATATTCAGTCTCTTCACAATCGACTGGTCAACTAATACATTAGAGAGGAGTACAGCTGACACAGGGCAAATGAGGAGTGCTGCAATCACCATGAAAGCTGAGGAATTGTATCGAAGGATCCTAACAGCTTCTCTTAAGATCTCCAACGCATTCATTGACTGGAACTGTTGATCAGAGCCAAGACTCCTACGAATGTCAGATTCCGATGATTCCAACTCAACACTCCGTAACTGTAACTCTTCGGAGCCTCCATTGTTCAAGGAATCCAAGTCGATTGTACCATCATTACCACTAGAATCCTCCATCTTCATTGAGATATTCTCAAAATTGACTATATCAAATCCGTAGAACAGAAGCCCTAATCTAAGACATCGCCTCAAAATTATACGTTAGGAATGTTTAATCTTTGGATCTGAAACCGATTTCAAGCACACATGAAGAAGAAAAAGAAAAAACTGAAGAAGCTCTCTCTCTCACTCACTCTCCATTTACAAACCGCGGAACAATAACAAAAAAGGACAACCAAGAACTGAGAACGAATACGAATATGCGATTTATATGCTTTCCTCTGTAAAATGATTAAAAAAAGTTCGATCTACAGAGGCTATAACGGAAATGCAGATAAAGGACAAGCAGATCCAGATCTGGTGAAGAGAAAGACCTGATTTTTCACGAAATTGGTGCGTTTTTAGTACCTGCTGGAGCAGATTCGACCTCATTAACCGCACTCTTGGAAGGTTTGAGAGACAGAGAGAGCTTGGAAGGCGGAACTTCAGGCCCGTTCACGTGTATTGGCATGGTTGCAGAGACTCGAAGTTATCGAAGAAAGCTCTCTCATGGAGGAAATTCAAGCACAGATTCGATTAAAAAAAGGATGAACAGAGAGGCGAGTTGGCACCTATTTTAAGCTCTCTGCAAATCAAATTCAGGAAGAAAACGAGATGCGAAATGTGTCGAAGAGAGACTAGAGAAAACTTCGTGGGGCTTCGTTTCGATACGTGTGTGCTTTGTGTTGTTTGCTTGTCGGAAGTTCCGTCGTATTTAACGGTAACACGTCATATTTAACGGGAAAATCAACTGTCTGGACTCTCGAGAGTCTGGATCTAGGGCAGCGACAGGGACGATCGTCACTGAGAATGGAGAAAATCTATGCCCATTCCAAAATGTCACCTGTGGCATATTTGCGCTTCACTAACGGCGTGGATGACTGGCCCCTCTTTGTAATCAAGTTAATATACCAAAAAAAAAAATATTACAAAGGCCCACCTCTTGGTGGACCCACACATTAAAATCAGGTCGATTGGTGATTTCTAGGAGTTAGATTTTACTAATTACATAAAAAAAAAAAATAGAAGTTAGATTTTACCACTTAAAAATATCTTTCTTTTTTTTAGAAGTCCAGAAATGCATTGACGAAACGAGATCGAGAAGATCTCAAAGTACAACAGGATAACCAAGAAAATATAGAAATATCAACCAAAAATCTGATCTGATTGGAAAACCATATCACTAAAATAGGTACATCTCATCTCATAAGATACATTGCCCCAACGGTACAAGAGAGCCTTGATACTCAAGATGCCGTGAAAAAGCGAGCTCTCCTTCCCTTCAAAAGTTTTCTTATTTCACTCCAGCCACGCTCCCCAAACAATTGCTAGGGGAATCATTTGCTAGGGGAATCATCTTCCACAACAACTTTCCCCTAGCGGACATAGGAACCTTAGGCCAGCTCTCCATAATCGCCCCTATGCTTTTCGGAAAGACCCAAGCAACTCCTGCCTACTCTAGGAAGAGCGTCCAAACTTGTCTGGCGAATTCACAATGAACTAAAAAGATAATTAGTGCTCTCCCTACTTGCCTTGCACATAATACAATAGTCTACCAAGATCCATTTTCTAATGATTAAATTTTGTACAATAGTGATCTTATTCAGGGTGGCACCCCAAGCAAAGAAGCAAACTTTTAGTGCGGCTTTGGATTTCCAAATTTCCGAGTAAGGGTAACGGGTAGATGGCGATACTAATGTAGCAGATAATATCTCATACAGTGACCAGACCGAGAAATCTCCTGTCTTGAAGTAGGTCCATAACATATGGTTATCCTTAGAATTGGAAACAATATAATACTTCAAACAATCATGAAAATGCTAGACTCCACATGAAAATGCTCAAATCTGACTGTCATAATGTTAGTTAAAATTGAGTTAACTAGATACGAGTGAAAATAGTAAGGCAAATAAGTGTGGCTGTGTAACTTTGATGACAGACTCCGTCATCAAATAAGTCCATCATCAGATATTTATTCATGCACCGCAAAATTGCCCTCAAATAACGGTCTATATATTGGAGTCTTTTTTACTCGGCGAATTCTGAAAGTGGGAAAAACTAGTATGCAAACGATTGAGTAAAACTTCTATCATAGCGTTCTGACATATGCTTCTATCACAATGCAAAAACAGGCGACATGGCACACTCTTAGTGGATGCTGACCATATGGATGTTTGTCAAGTCCCTTAGTGGACCTCTAAACCAAAAATCAACATGATTAGTGATTTCTAAACGATTCGATTGAAGTTATTATCGCGCATTATTTGGGTGCAAAGATCTAAAGGTTGAAACTCACTAATCAGGCTGATTTTTGGTTTATAGGTCCATTGAGGGAGTAAGACTTGCGTGACCAACTTGACCCCCCTGACCACCCACAATATAAGCCACGTGGCAATTTATTAGAGGACATTGACCATATAGATGTTTGACCAGTCCATAAGTGGATCTACAAACCAAAAATCAGCCTGATTAGTGATCTCAAACCTTTGGATCTTTGTATGAAAATAATGCTCAAATTCCTACGATTCAATTCAACCAAAAAAATGCCTTCAACTAACGCTTAGAAATCACTGATCAGGTTGATTTTGGGTTTCACCTAGGGATTGACCAAACATCTATACGGTTAGCATCCTTTAATAAATTGCCATGTGGCTTATATTGTGGGTGGTCAGGCAAGTCTTACTCTTGCTGAGGGACTGGCCAAACATCCATACGGTCATCGTCCACTAAGAGTGTGCCATATGGCCTATGTTTTGCATTGGGCCAGAAGCATCTGTCAGAACGTTGTGATAGAAGATTTACTCAATCGTTTGCATACTAGTTTGGCAAATTTTGGATACCCCATTGAATTGTTTTATTAATTTCTTATCCCCCCCTTAGGAAAGAAATTTCCCAAAACAAGGGTGGAGTGGAACTTCGGTAGAGAAAAGCTATTCTCCGCAATAGGTACCGGTGGAGAAAAGATTTGACAAGCAGGAGAGTGGAGGGACCTCTCGTTCCACAGGTACTAATCGTTGTTTGGAACAATCAATTTAAAGACCATGGCCAAAATTGCATGAGAAACAAACCCCCAATATATCGTTTCTGCGAGATTACTAGAAATTCTTGAATTATTCATAAAAGTGTTCTTAACCTACTTCTTAATTTATCTAAGTTAACACGTCCATTGCAAGACTGGGTTTACAGATCAATTTCAACAATATTCCAAGTGAAGTCTTGAGCATAGTCCAAGTTTTTTAGACATGGTTTGGGATCTCCTTTGGCATAGTAACAATTGAGGTGAAGGCAAGTTAATCAAATAAACAAAAGGGACAAAATTGGTATTTTATATTTTTGGTGGGGAAAGATAAAGAAAAGTTCCGGGGGACTACAAAAATGAACAGCGTAGCACACTCTAAGAAACCACTGGTCTTGTGGATGTTTGGTCCATCCCCAGATGGACCTACAGACTAAAAATCATCTTGATTGATGATTTTAAACCTTGACCTGAGTACCCCCAAATAATGCTAAAATCCACGGTTAAGGTCAACCCATGACATAAACTCCAATCCAAGGGTTAGAAATCACTAATTATGCTGATTTTTGATCTGTAGCTCTACGTAAGAATGGGCCAAATCTTAGACTCTAAGGTTATGCCACGTGGCTCATAATGCGGTCCGTCAGAACTTTGACGAAGAACCTAAAAACGACTGCGTCAGAGCTTGCTCACCTGGCGCATCCTAAAAACGACTGCGTCGTTCAATCGGTCCCTCCCCGTGACGCCAGACTTAAAACGAAGACAATCCAATCCAAAACGCTGTAATCTTCCACTTCGCTCCCTTTCTCTCTCTCTCTCTCTCTCTTCTTCCTCTGTTACCGTTTCTTTTTCTTAATTTTTGCTTTTCAAATCGGTCATGGCGACTACAACGGTAGATTTCTGTGGCGTTTTATCTGAATCAAGAAAAATCATGAAAGCTCATTCCCGCCATTTCTTAGCCCTCTCGGTCCTCTTTCTCCTTCCTATCTCCTTCTCCTTCGTCGCCTTCCGAACCCTCCAACTCTCAATCACCGATTCCGATACGAATCACACCCAAACCCTCCTCCGTCACACTCTTCACCAACATATCGGCCTTAAACCTCTCTCCCTCTTACTCTCTCTCCTCTACGCTCTCACAGTTCTCACCCTCTCTCTCTGCGCTACCGGAACCATCACGTACAGCATCTACCATGGATTCTTCGGGCGTCCTGTGAAATTCGTATCGGCCTTTAAATCGCTGTTTAATTCTCTCGTCCGCCTCTTTGTAACGGTTCTCTGCGCTAAAATTATCATCTTGGCGATCTCTATTGTTATTGGTTTGGTTGTGGTTTTTGTGATCAAAGGGTTTGAACTTCTAGGGTTTCAAGTCTCGTATTCTTCCCCTTACTTTACAGTTGCTTACGTGATTTGTTTGGTGGGTTTAGGGTTAGGGTTGATTTATATACAAGTAAATTGGGCATTAGCTTGTGTGGTTGTAGTTGTAGAATCAAGTTGGGGATTTGAGCCGTTGAGACGAAGCACGTATCTGGTGAAGGGAACGAGGGGTGTGGCAGCATCTCTACTGTTGTATTTTGGTGGGGTTATGTCGTTTATGGTGTGGAGCAGCTGGGGATTGACGGTAGGATCGGGTGTTTTGAGGGGTTTGATGTTTGTGATGCAGACTGTTGTGGTTTCAGCGTTTGTGATGGTGTTGTTGCTTCATAGTTTGGCGGCAAACACTGTGTTGTATATGTATTGTAAGGCTTTGCATGGGGAGCTTGCAGTGGAGATTGCTGAGGAGTTTGCTCGGGAGTATGTGAGCTTGCCGTTCGATGAAGAGAAGGTTCCTCATGTTGTTTCTGTTGTTCAAGCTTGACGAGTACGAGTTCTTCATCTTTTTTTAAAATAACTGCTCTGCTTGTGTAGAATTGAAGATATAAACGCAGTACAGAGAACTAGAAATTTGTATATTAATGCATTTGAAAAGAAATTGTGAGCTTGAATTAGAGACTATACCATTGAATTTTACCAAATGGGTTTTAGATTGCTCGTCTTAGATTGTATTTTGGGGTGGTCAATTCTGTCTATAATTTCTAGATATTATGCTCGTGACGATGGGAAATTGATGAATTAAGGACTTACTTGGGAAGTTTTAACTGTACGCATGTACTGTGAAGTGTTTTTTTTTTAAATGCTGCAAATTTTATACTCACGGACGGGTCTGCAGCCATGAGGTTTTAATCTCTTATAGCAATTTGATTGTCAAGTTTTAAGTTCTTTCCCTCTTAATGCTGCTAAACATGTTATTAGACTCAAAATTGCAGGGGAGAACTGAATTCAAAATAAACTAACTGTGACCGCGAGTAAAGGTAATCGGATACAAAGATACAAAGATGAAATTTGTTAGGGTTTTGTGGTGGTCAGAGGTATTGAACCAGTACAAAATGTGGGTTGATATTTGATTTTTTTTTATGTCAATTGACTTAAAATTGAACTGGGTCATTTGAGGTGGGTGTCTGCAATGGAGAACCTTTGTAGACGCAACATTGGTCGAAAAAAACTGTAGTTTTTTTGGATTCTTGATGAGAAATTTTCTTGGATTGTGAAACTTGATTGGCAAAATGGACATGATTTTGGCATATATTTGTGCCATGGTTTGATAGTTTTGGAGATCCCTTTAGAGGTGCCCCAAGATCACTTTTCAAGTTATTTTAGGAAAGATAGTAGGATTTGAATTCAAAATCGATCTAAGATTTTGTCAGAACTGCAAGAAGGATTCAAGGATTCCTCATCCAATTCATTTTTGTAGACAAAGGAATTTAGTTCATATTTCTCACCTTTTGGAGTAGTTTCGCCACAAATGCCAAGTTGTTAATCATCCGTGAGCTTCCCCTGTTATAGTTCTAAAACAAGCCTCCATTTTAGTTTCGGTCAAACTCGGGCTAATTGGTTTGGGATTTCAGTCCTGGAATACCATGGGAAAAAGTGCTTCTATGGTATTTGGACTCTGGAGACAATGATTCAGCCATTGCTGATGTTAAGGCATGGGCATGTTAGTCTTGATTGCTTGTTCTGCCATTGAGGCTTGCTTGATAGTTGGTGTCCATTCTCTCAAATAGTAGTAATTAGGTTTTTGAACCGAAATAAAAATACTATAATGGTCTAAAGTAGAAGCACCATGAACATGGTAATCCAAAATTGTCCCTCAAGATCCTTCTTTGAAGCCTGAAATATAGAACTAGGGCTACCTTCTCCATGTGCAAAGGGATGGGTGCTTCTTAGTCTTCCAAAATTCATTGTTTAACTACAACAGCGGGTCAAATTCTCGCATGTGATTACGTTCAACATTTGAAGATCCCGTTTCATGTATTTGTGTGATGCGTAAGAAAACACTGCAGAGTACTGACCATCTTTTTATTCAGTGCTCATTAACCAGGCAGTTTTGTTATTTTGTTGTTTGGCATGTATTGTTTTTCTCTCTTTCTTTATTTTTTTTCTCTTTTTATGGTGAGTTTTTTTAGATTGTGAGCTACTCACATTGATCATTTACTGTGTAACAAGATTAATTGTTGTTTGTTATATGTGGATCGGGATCCGTGGACTCGCATAAGTTCTTGTTTGGGCTAGCCCCTGGCTCAGCCACAAACCAGAATTTACATCATCTGACCAATCTGAATCACTGGTTCAAGAACTTCATAGGAAAACATGTGAGCAACAGTCTAAAAATTGGACGATCTTAGCTGTCCAATTAGAGATTTATTGGAACGTGATCTTTAATGTTCAATTTGATGATCAACATTATATTAATCAGATTAAGGTGGAAAATTTGTTTTTGTTGTTCCTACTTCCTACAATGTAAAATAAAGAATCAACCGTACTTACCATTAAAACAGGGGATGCATGTGGGTAACCGGTTCCCACCAACGTGCAACCTAGGCCCCGCCTGGTTCGATGCACTGGGATGCAAATGCATTCACTTGCCACAATTTAGGTATGCACATGATTGGTTGGGGGCATGCAAATGAGCGGGTGTGCAAGTGGTTGTCAAGCACTTGCAAACTCCTTAACAAAATAGATGCAAACAAGTGCAGCCCAAAAACCATGGCAAGTGGGTGCATTGCCACTCACTGCATTTCCACTGGATTGCAAAATGCAGCGAAACAAGCAGGGCCCTAGTTTTCGGATGGATCAGCACCTACAGAGTTCACAGGGGAAAGCATTGGCTCCCGGCCCAGGAAAAAGTTTTCAAATCCAACTCTCAGTCTTGAGATCCCGGTCCAAGTTTCCAAGAGGGGGGAAAAATTCGGAGTCCGTTGCAATGGTGTACTCGCCGCAAGGGGTTCCCTTTTGCATACTCCATCTCAATTTAAACTCAATTGAGGTTACTTTTTCCTAAGGGAGTGCATATTTGCACACCCCATTTCCTATCCTGGTGGACTCCTAGTCGGGGTACACCCCAAAAAGAGAGCTCTCTCTCTAAAACTTGGCGGACCGGTGACCATCACTGACCGCCCACAAAATGAGCCACGTGGCACATTTTTAGAGGACACTGACCGTATAGACGTTTGGCCAATCTCTAGGTGGACCTACGAACCAAAAAATCAACTTGATTAGTGATTTCCAAGCGTTGAATGAAGCCATTTTCATGGGTTGAATTAACCGTGGGAATTTGAGCGTTATCAACCATTATTTGGGGTACAAGATCGAAAGGTTTGAAAGCACTAATCAGGCTGGTTTTTTGTTTGTAGGTTAGGGATTGGCCAAACATCCATATGGTCAGTGTCCTCTAAAAATATGCCACGTGGTTCATTTTTTGAGCGGTCACCGGTCAGCCAAGTTTTAGAGAGATCTCTCTTTTGGGGTGTGCCCCGACTAGGAGTCCATCGGGATAGGAAATGGGTTGAAAAGAGGAGCCTCATCGCATAGTTGTTGCTGCGAGTATATTGTAGGCTATGAATTTTTCAAAATTCCTGGGAGATTAGGTGCCAATCTATGCCGTGACATACATATATGCGAAAAAAAAAAATGGATTGCCAAAACATTGGTTGGAGTTGT
The DNA here is from genome assembly GCA_035048495.1 of Euptelea pleiosperma. Taxonomy (NCBI): domain Eukaryota; kingdom Viridiplantae; phylum Streptophyta; class Magnoliopsida; order Ranunculales; family Eupteleaceae; genus Euptelea; species Euptelea pleiosperma. Next base: position 10,755,183 of record CM068550.1, on the reverse strand, counting down.
GCAAATGAGCTGGCGTGCAAGTGTTTGCCAAGCCCTTGTAAACTCCTTAACAAAATAGATGGAAGCAAGTGCAGCCCAAAAACCATGGCAAGTGGGTGCATTGCTACTCACTGCGCATTTGCACTGGAGTGCAAAATTTATCCCAGTGTAGTGAACCAAGCAAACTATTGTCGACTTTTTGGTAATTGGTAACTCGGTGATTTCACTGATCTCATGAACAACAAAAGTAGTGCTAGAACACGTTCGATTCCTCCTCAGATCATTCTCTCTTGTAAATATCAAGCATTAGATCAAGTGATAATGTCTCCGGTTTGATTGGTAATTTCTACCCATTAGATTTGAGTATCCAAAAAAGTCCAATTTGAAAAGCTGACATACCTCCCTATGACCTTGGTCCACCATACGTTGACCGTTATTGACCCAAATTGACTAACAGTTTATTTTGAAAGGACAAAATTACCCTTTCTTCAACCTTAGAGCAAGGGGGTTTGGGTCAAAACCCTAACCCCAACAAGACAGCTGTCAGCCATGAAGCTCTAGTAGGTTGGCCGCCCATCACCATGAATCTGTGCCAAGTATGGGGAGAGATGAAGATGAGATTGAAAGTTGTTGTAGCAAATGTAATGTGCCCAAATGCCAATGGCACAGATTCATGAAATTTGTTGTAGCAAGTCTTGACGGCTGTGCACTCCTAGAGCCCTGGTTCCCTCCTTAAAGCTGCTTCTTTACTAGTCCTACTTGTTAGACAAAAGGCCATTTTCATCGTTCCTAGAAACACATTTTATGAAAATATTTACAGGAGTGTGGCACCATCAAATATGATGGTGCTCAGTTCAGGTATCACCACCTATGCTTGGGAGATAACACTTTTTTGGTAGTTTTCCTTTTCCACAATGTGGCCCCACCCCACTGCATGCCTTTCGAATGAGCCCCATCAAGTTTTGATGTCTGGCGCAGCACTGCAACAAATTTTCTTTGGAGTAAGCGCCTTCAAGTTTTATTGGGTTAGGGTTTTGACCCAAACCCCCTTGTTCTAAGGTTGAAGAAAGGGGCAATTTTGTCCTTTCAAAAAAATTGTTAGTTAATTTGGGTTAATAACTGTCAATGTATAGTGGACCAAGGTCAGGGGGTTTGTCCACTTTTTCAAATTGTGTCTGTGTGTGGGTAGCGAAAAGGGTCTGGCTCTAGTGACCGCCCTAAAATGACAGGCTCCCGTTACAGGTCTCAATATGAGCCACGTGGCACACTATTAAAGGACTCTAGCTGAATAGACGTTTGGCCAATCCCTAGGTGGATCTACAAACCAAAAATCAGCCTGATTAGTGATATTTAGGCGCTTGGGATCTTTGTACCTCAAATACTGCTCAACTTCCCCACAGTTGAGAGATCAACCTATGAAAATAAGTCCAATCCAACGCCTATAAATCACTAATTAGGCCGATTTTTTGTTTGTAGGTCTAAATTGGCCAAACATCCATACCATCATAGTCCTCTAAGACTGTTCCACGTGGCTCATATTGTGTCCTGTAACCAGAGCCTGTCATTTTAGGGCGGTAACTGGAGCCTGAGCCCAGTAAAAATCACGGATGATAATTGCTCAAAATTACCGATCTGTCAATGGGCCCAAAAGATTATGCCACGTGGCAATTTGGTGTGAGTGTGACATCAACGTTTGATGTCCAGGGCACGTCAGAGTTTTTCTCTCGAGGGCAGACCTGGAGACATAACGTGGTCTCTTTCCCAACTCTCTCTCGCTCCAATTCACTCCAAATTGCCGGAGAAATTAGGGTTTTCCCGTTTTGTTGAAAATTATCCTGATCTCAGCAAGCCCCTTTACGCTAAAAACTTATCGTAATCATAAGGAACTCAACCAACTAAAAGAAAAAGAAGAAGTAGAAGAACAACTACAGCTATAATTGCCTTGAATTATTACGCTCGAGCCGCCCAGGATTCAGGTACACTTCGAGTTTCACGGATTTTAAACTTCGGCTTTGATTTTTTGTTCTTTTTTTTTCTCGATCTTGTAAGAGTAAAACCTTACTCCACATGGCCTCGATTTTGGTACAAAATTCGAGCTTACATTGTCAATTAATCTGAAATTTAACCTCACAGTGGTCGTTGCAGCTTAAAAAACTCATTGAGCCTCACGGGTTTGAGTTTGATTTTGGTGAAAAGTTTGTATTTTTAGCATGAATATGGAGGGGGGGAAGACGTAGCGTTGTCGGTTGGGATTCCAAATTCAATTTTCCTTCATTTTACAGGACTTGAAATGGACAGTTTACGACAGGAAAAGGTACATAGGTTTGAGGAGTTCGTCGATCGCCGCTTGAAGCCTGATCTCGTCCACGCTATTGCTGAAAGGTCTCTCATCCAAGTTGCTTGCTATGTATTTGATATTTGGACTGAAGAGTGAAGAACTCCTTTGTTGATACATCTGTGTGGGAACAAACTTACCGGGTCTTCCTATTTTGCAGGGACAAGATATTTGAACAACAAAAAGTTTTGTATCCTTTATAGACTGTTATATATTTTCACGCTTCTTTTACATAATTGGGGTCTTGGAATAAATAGCTTGCTTCCCTTCAACTATTGATCAAAGAGCACTCTACGAAACATTGCTAGATATGATCTTAAATCTTTTCGTTTTTATATAGAATTAGTTCGACATTTTTAAGGAGTCAGGGTTGCAGAGGCGAGAGAAGGGTTTGCGAAAATGAAAACCTCCTCTCTTTCTTCCTTTCTAAACCATATTTCGTTCTAAATTCTTTCACTTACTCACCTCCTTATTCATCTTTTTTTCCCTTTGATTCATTGTACTGTTTCTTTGAGTAGCCATATGGACTTTTGGGGTTTCCCCAACTAATGTCATCTGGCTTAGTTAGGAGGCACAGAGTGATAGATCTTTCAAATATTGATCTTCTCAGGCGTTTTGAGGGGACTCTCAAGACTCTTCAGTCTATTGTCCTCCAAGCAGCTTTGGACAACTTTTTTTCTACAATATATAAAAACATTTGTAAGGATGAATATTGCTTGCTCGTCTCCTATGTAACAATGACATGGACAGGTGTGTCGATGTCAAACACAGATATGAGGTGTCCTCTAAGAAGCTTGACACATCCGCATACATGTATTATAATATATTTAAATCAAAGGTTTATTTAGTAAAATAAAGAAAGAAGTATAAGAATAGTAAAAGAAAAAAAAAACATTTCTATATGCCATGGACCTATTATAATTATAAGTAGATTTATAAGAGGGAAGAATATCAAACAACTACACCTATGTTTAACAACTTAACAAAGTTATGTATGGAGGGTGGAGCTGATGTAGAATGAGTTGGAGACGATCACATGGAGTGACAGGATCAACAAAAGGTGGGCCGAAAGATTAAACACTCACCTTAGCTTCTAAAGGGCACAACTTTGTGATCGTGTATCAGAATGACTATTATGATATGTCGTTGGATTCGTATCAACGAGCACTACGAAGGGGGTTAAACCGCATTTTTCTATCCGTCTTTCTATTTTTAGTAAGTTCCATTCTAGCAGTCCTAGTAGGTTTATAAGTCCTAGTTTGTTTTAGAAGGTTGTTATTATTAATTTTTGGATAGAAGACAATGATCTTCTTCTGAACATGCACCCGTTACGTTAGGAGCACACCAACCCTCGTTTAGAAATATTTATTTTATAAATTAAAATAAAGGGTGACATTAGGATTTGTCAGGATGTGATGACATGCATGGCTATGTGTTGTCGTTTTCGACATGGCAAAAGACCCTAAAAGTGTCATGTCCTTGACGTATATCTTGTATCTGTTGTTACTTGACTTCTGTCTACGTCTTTTAGCTCGGATCTAAAACGGAACATAGAGAATTTGGAGAAGAATGGTGTGACTAGCCTCCGTACGTTAGTCAACCTTGGTTCTGAAGTATACGTGCAAGCTGATGTGTATGTTCTTGATATTTCTTTTTTTGCTAGCAGCTTGCACTTGCTTTCACTTATATACATATGTATGCACATGTTACTAATGCATTCACATTTATGCATACATGCAAATTGTCTAAATTATTATATGAATGTTCATTCTAACATTTCCAAAGGGATATATGATGATGATCATCATTATAAGCCTTATCCCAACGATATGGGGTTGGCTGCATGAATCATGTTCCTCCATTCAATTCTGTCTAAAGCCATCTCTTCCGTTAAGGAAATTTCTTAAAATCTCCTATCAAAAGCTCACTTCACATTTGTTTTGGCATTCTCCTCACCCATTTAGATCCTTCGTCACATTCCTCCTCACTAGTGTTGCCATTGGTATTTGTTGTACAGCACCAAACCATCTCAATTGACTTTCCTTCATTTTGTCACTTATTGGGGCTACTTCTATATTTTCATGAATGTGTTCATTTCTAATTTTTTCTTTCATTGTCTTACCACACATCTATCTCAACATCCTCATCTTGGTACACTCATTTTATGAACATGTTGTTTCTTGATTGCTCAACATTCTACTTCATAAAAGCATTGTATGTCTTAATTGAATTTTAATTTTTGTCTCATTGGAACATGTCGATTACATAGCACTCCGGAATAGGGAAATTTCAGCTGAAATTTCGGTTTCGAGGTTGACTGAAATCGAAATCCCAATAATTTCGGCCCTCTCTTAATTCTCTTCCATTCTTTAATTAATTACTAAATTTCAAGCCATGTTTCCTATTTTAATGGCAACAAATAAGATTCTATTATCTCATGGGAGATTATAGAGAGAGAAATAGATAAGATATAAAATTTTCCAGACATTTCTCGAAATAAAGTGATTTTTTTTTTAAATTTTTTCCGAAATTCTAGCTGAAATTTCGATTTTGGCCTTCACCGAAATGGCTACCGAAACCTAAATTTCAAACCTTGCTTCGGAAGCACATCTCCACTTTAGCCACCCCTTCTTAATTCTATGAGCAATATCTTCATCAATCTCTTCGTCCTCATGAATTATAAAACCAAGGTAATGAAATTGGTCACTTCGAGGTATTTCTTGGTTATCAATTTTAATTGGCGGATCATCTCTATGTATATCCTTACTAAAATTGCATTCGATATACTCTATCTTGGTTTGACTTATTTTATAATCTTTGGATTCCAAAGCATTCCTCCAGAATTCTTGTTTTGCATTTACCATATCCCTAGTCTCATTAATTAGTACTATGTCATTTGCAAATAACATACACCATGGGACCTCGTCTTGGATATGAGTGCTTACTTCATCTATAACTAAAGTGAACAGGTATGGACTTATAATTGATCCTTGGTGTAATCCCATTGTGATTGAAAACTCAATTTTCTCACCACCAATTATTCTAAAACTAGTTATTGGTCCCTCATACATATCTTTAATTATGTCAATGTATCTATCGAGGCTCCTTTCTTACCCAATGCCCACCAAATTAATTCTTTAGGGAATCTATAATATGCATTTTTTAAGTCGATAAAGACCATGTGACGATTCTTCACCTTTTCTTTAAACTTTTATGTCATACTTTAAGAAGATTTCCTCGATGGTTGACCTTCCTGGCATAAATTCAAATTGGTTTTAAGATATCCTTGTCTTTAGCTGTAGTCTTTGCTCAATCACTCTTTCCAATAGTTTCAACGTGTGGTTTATAAGTTTGATGTCATGATAGTTGTTGCAGCTCTGTACGTCTTCTTTGTTCTTAAATATAGGCACTACAGTACTTTTTCTCTATTCATTTGCCATTTTTTTTTGTCTTCGAGATATTGTTAAATAACTTAGTAAGCCAGGACAATCCAATTCCTCGCATGCAATTCTACACCTCTACTGGGATGTCATTTGGTCTTAAGACTTTAATTGTTTTCATATTTGCTAAAGTTGTTTTTCACTTCTGATACCCTAATTCTACGAAGTATATGTGTTATCTATTCTCCATAGTATTTCCATCTAGCCTTATGTTCATTATGTTATACTCATTTAATAATTTATGATAAATAGGTCATTTACCTTTCCTTAATTTCTTCATCTTTCACTAAGACTCTCTGGTCGTCGCTCTTAATGCATCTAAAATGATTTATATCTCTATAATTTCTCTCTTGTTCGTGCAAACTTTAAGTCATCTTTCTCACCCTCTTTGTCCCTAATTTATTATGTAGACTATCATATGCTTTATGTTTAGCTTCACTTACCACTTTCTTTTCTTCCATTTTAGCATTTCTATATCTTTCTAAGTTTTCATTGTTTTTAGCTAGTTTCCAAGTCTTGTAGTCAATCCTCTTTTCTCTAATGGTCATCATTCCACCAGCGAGTTTCCTTGTCTGTATGATTTTCCTCTTAGATTCACCAATGACCTCTTTCTCCACTCGTTTAATACATTTAGCCATTCCATCCCACATCGCTGTACTCTCTGCTTTTATGTTCCACATTTCTTCTTTTACTTATTTATATAAAATGGCCCACTTTTTACCCTATGATATGGTTTCAATTAATTTTTTTTCACTAATTTTCCTTCTTCCATCAGTGAGGTGTATGACCACTATCTTGAAGTCTACTATAATGTTCAAGTACCTTACTGTGCAGCTATATGATTCATGTACCACAGGATAGACTTAAGGCAGTGTAATTAGTGGCGTTCTTGTATAGCTGTAGGCTCTCTCATGTTAGAAGGTTCATGTTCCTAATCTCATGTTCGTGATTTCGTAGCATCAATGGCGAAATAGGATTCATGTTGCTGAACCCCAACATTTGGGATAAGGCATAGATGATGATGATGGTGATGGCAGTGATGACTCATAATATTAACCTGTAAAAAATTTTAGTTACTTGCTAATATTTCAGGCAAGTAGAAAGTATTCTGGTTGCTCTTGCTTTATTGTATTTTCTTTTTGTCTTTGGCGTGTTTACAGGCCAGATACACGACATATATTTGTAGACATTGGACTTGGATTTCATGTGGAGTTCACCTGGACTGAAGCTTTGGAGTTCATAACAGTAAAGGAAGCAAGATTAGCCAAGTATGTACATGTTTTATTTTTTATTAGATTGGATTATCTTTGTTGGACTTTAACATAAGAGTACGAGGACAGCGGCAAAGCTCCTAGATAATGCCCAGTGACAGCTTCAAGGTTATTGTAGATGACTCTTATTGTGGAGTCTGACACTTCCTTGTGAGTATGAAGTCCGTAAAACCATTGCCAAGTTTGGCTGTTTTTGTTACCTGTCCGTTCCCTTCTCTAATAGGATGGCTAACTCTCGATGTTCATGAAGCTCAAGATGTACATATTGTTACAGATTGCCGAGTTTTTTTGTTTGGAGAGACATTTTATCCAACACATCCTACACAAGGAATGTGTTGGAGTTCCTTCCAAGCACAAGACTCCTTTTTGTCAATTATTAATGACTCCTCAGTTTATAGATGTGTAGCATAACCACATTTATCAAAAAAAATGTGAATTTGAAAATCTCAAAGAAGTGAATCTCTTTAGTCTCTCTTTCCTCTGTTCTTTGAATGTAAAATTTTTAGGGAATTTTTGACACATACCCCCCCATGTACCCCCCCCCCCCCACAATTTGAAAAAGCTGACATACCCCCCCATGACTCGGTCCACTGTCATTTGACCAGTGTTGACCCGAGTTGACTACCTAATTTTGTATTAAAGGACGAAAGTGCCCTTGTCTTCAACATTAGATCAAGGGTTTGGGTTTAGGCCAAAACCCATACCCCAAATCAAGCATGAAAAGAGGAGATTAAAAATAAAAATTAAAACCCATGTTGGTAAACTTGAGATTTTTTTTTGGATGAATTAAACAAATATTGAGAAGAAAAAACTCCAAAAAATAAATAAAACTTATGAATGAATGGGATTTTTTTATGGATTTTAATGTAGAATAAAATTTTAAAATTGGGAGAACCCATCTTTCCAAAATCCACGTCTCAAAAGCTTAAAATATAAATTGCTTTGTCTTATTTTTCATTTTTGTTAATGAAAAAATTAAAACTAAAATTGTATGCTTTGTGTTTTTTTTTTTTTTTTTTTTGACCTTGGGTTTTAAATTAGGGTCGGGCTCCGTTGACAGGTGAAAAATGACAGGATTCTGTACAGGGACACAATATAAGCCACATGGCACACTCTTAGAAGAATCTGACCGTGTGGATGTTTTTCCAATCCCATGGTGGACCTATAAACCAAAAATCAGCCTGATTAGTGATTTATTGGCTTTGGTTTGGACTTATTTTCATGGGCGGATCTCAACTGTGGGAATTTGAGCAGTATTTGAGGTACAAAGATCCAACGCCTATAAATCACTAATCAGGCTGATTTTTGGTTTGTAAGTCCTCCATGGGATTGGACAAACATCCATACCGTCAGATTCCTCTAAGAGTGTGCCACGTGGCTTATATTCCCGACCCTTTAAATTATTGCCGAAGTGGACTCCGGTGGGTTGGTTGCCGGTGATGGGCGGCCAACCCATTAGAATCTCTTGGCCGGCTGTCCACCACAGCCGTTTGATTTGGGGTTTGGGTTTTGGCCCAAACCCTTGTTCTAAGGTTGAAGACAAGGGCATTTTTGCCATTTAATACAAAATTTGGTAGTCAACACTGGTCAAATGACAGTGGACCGAGTCATAGGGGGGTATGTCAGCTTTTTCAAATTGTGGGGGGGTATGTCAAATTTTAAAGATAACATGGGGGGGTATGTCAAAAATTCCCAAATTTTATTTGGTTTGGCTCTGGCATTTCACAGGAGAAAAAAGATAATTAAAGAGAGATATTTTCATTTGGCTGACTTAGTCAGGTTGCTAAGATGGATGGTGGTAGATTGCCATCCACTGTACCTGTGGTGTACCAGTGACTTAACACAGAGGGGTGGGGTATCTCAGGATGCAGTGGTTGATGGGTACCACCTAGGAAATTTCTTTGGGTAAAGAATAACCTGGGTTATCTTAACCATTCAATAAATAGATTTCTTTATGGAACATTCACCAATTGCCATTGGATGGTCATGACGAAATCTGGCCTTGGATTTCCCCTAGGTGGAATCAATCGGGTGGTGGGTCCCAACCACCCTTGTATGCCACGTGTATGTACAGCACAAGTAAAAATGGATGGTTGACAAGCACTGCCATCTGCGCGTGTGTGTGTGTCATCTTTTCAACCTGATGAAACTTAACTATGATTGAACATCGTGTTATTTTGTTATTCTGCAGGCAGATAGAGGAGTACACACACCTAATTGCATCCATTAAAGCTCAAATAAAGTTGGTACGTTTGTATTTGCTGATGTTTCATTCTGGTAGTTATTTCCGTCATCTGCCTCCTTGATTTTTTTTCCCTTTTGACATTGTTGGTGCTCTAGTCTAGCACTCATTCTACAAGTATTTTTCCCTCTTCATTTTTTGTTTTTCTTTTTTGCTCAAAAAGAAATAGAAACGATGCAAATGAGGATTATATTGGGAAGATCCATGGGTAAAATTTGACCAAGGGTGTTTACCAATTAGTCAATATTTGGAGTTCTCTCAGTTGGTGGTACTCCATTGAATGGCGATCCTGCCACCATGCAGGTGTCCAATGAACAGTTCTGACACTTTAAACTATATTTGTGGTTTACTCCATAGGGAACCTCCTACCTTTAAATAGTTTTGATTAACAGAGTGGTATTTGCAGGTCTGCGAAGGTATTCGAGAGTTACTTGAACTTCCAGCAGAGCGACCTTACTGAAATCTTCAATCTAAATAGGTTCTGCCTGCAAAAAGGGTAATTTATTTGTTTTTTTTTTTTCCGGGTAAGTAGGAGGGTCATTTTTTCGTTTTTGTTTATGCATGCCTCCCTGTTTTTCATCTTAATTGATTTAAGACATTACTGTATCTTCTGTTTCTAAAACATATTGTCCTTCAACTTATCAGATTTTATGGAGCTACAGAGTACAGACTACAGACTACAGAGTAACCTTCAGTTGGTTTTCCAAATCTGTATCTTTTGTTGGCAAAAGTTACTTAAAATTGGAAGAAAAGAGGCGATGATCCGTATTCTTGAGTACAGCCGCATGACAATATACGATATACTATAAACAACAGAGGTTAAGGCTGCGTTTGGATAAGCTTAAAGCTGATCTTTCGTGCTTACCCAATAACATTTACATATAAAGTGCTTGAATTAAGCTGTTTTGGCCCTTTGGTAATCATACAAGAAAATTGATTTTTGGTGGTAAAAGCAAAAAAAAATTAAGTTGTGGTTTTACAAAAGGGTAGTTTTGGTGTTAGAAAAAAACTTAAGGATGAACTTGTAAGGAAGTTTTTTCTAAAATGGTTTCCCCCGCAAAAGCTATTAGTAGAAGTTGTCCAGAAATGGCTTCTGCTTATAGCAATTTGCGAGCTTATTGGGCTTTAAAAAGTACTTTTTAGTTTTACCAAATGCTTACTTTTTTAACAAGTGCTTAAAAACTGCTAAAAGTTGGCTTATTGCGGTTTTTAAGCGTACCCAAAAGAGGTGTATGCACTGTTGGGTGCAATCTAACTTCGTGAATAATGAATGTGGCCCACAAATAGCCGTTTGAGCGCCCTCAATGGCTAATATTTCGTTGCCTGCATTCCCCAGCTAAAAGTCACTAAACATCCATGCAGTCGGTGGACCCAGATGGCTGGAGTAAGACTTGCCTGACCACCCACAATATAAGCTACGTGGCAATTTATTAGAGGACACTGACCGTATAGATGTTTGGCCAATCCCATGGTGGACCTACAAACCCAAAATCAACCTGATCAGTGATTTCTAAGCGTTAGTTGAGATTTTAACTGTACGATTTTGAGCATTATTTACCGTTATTTCCGTACAAAGGTCCAAAGGTTTGAAATCATCAATCAGACTGATTTTGGTTTTTAGGTCCACTTATTGGTTGAACATCAATACGGTCAGTGTCCTCTAATAAATTGCCATGTGGCTTAAATTGTGGGTGGCAAGTCTTACTCCATATGTAGGGGTGAGAAACAGAAGTCACTATACCTGACGCCTATATTTTTTTTATGGGAATTTTTGACATACGCCCCATGTTATCCCCATAATTTCAAAAAGCAGACATACCCCCTTATGACTCAGTCCACTGTCATTTGACCCGAGTTGACTACCTAAATTTTTATTAAAGGACGAAAGTGCCCTTGTCTTCAACTTTAGAACAAGGGTTTGGTTTAGGCCAAAACCTAAACCCCAAATCAAACATGAAAGAGGAGGATTCAAAATAAAAATTAAAACCCACGTCGGTGAACTTGAGATTTTTTGATGAATTAAACAAATATTGAGAAGGAAAAACCCCAAAAATAGATAAAACTCATGAAGGGATATTTTAAAATTGAGAGAACCCATCTTTCTCGCATCTCAAAAGCTTAAAATATAAATTGCTTTGTCTTATTTTTCATTTATGTTAATGAAAATTTTAAAACTAAAATTTATGCTGTTTTTTTTTATTTTTTTTATTTTTTACATTGGGTTTTAAATTATTGCCGGAGTGGTGGCCGGCTGGCCATGAGACTCCGGTTGCTTGGTCGCCGGCGATGGGCGGTCAACCCATTGGAAACTCTTGGCTGGCCGTCCACCACAACTGTTTGATTTGGGGTTTGGGTTTTTGCCCAAACCCTTGTTCCAAGGTTAAAGACAAGGGCATTTTTGTCATTTAATAAAAAATTGGTAGTCAATTCGGGTCAACACTGGTCAAACGACATTGGGCCGAGTCATAGGGGGGTATGTCAACTTTTTCAAACTGTGGGGGGGTATGTCAAATTTTAAAGATAACATGGGGGGTATGTCAAAAATTCCCTTTTTTTTTATCTCTATATTGTAGACTCCTAAAGGTGGACCCCACGTAGGATTAGATCTAGATCCGATCTAGATTTGACCAATTTCATGCCCGACTCATTGACACTGGCACCTATACGTGGAGAAAACCTTTGCTCACGTGTGTGAGCAAAGCCGATCACACATCACAATATGAGCCACGGGACACTCTTAGAGGACGATGACCGTATACATGTTTGGCTAGTCCCTCGGTGGACTTGTAAACCAAAAATTAGCTTGATTAATGATTTCTAAGCATTGGATTGGAGTCATTTGCATGGATTGATTTTAACCGTAGAATTTAAAGCATTATTGACCATTATTTGGGGTACTAGATCCAAAGGTCTGACATAACTAATCAGGCTGATTTTTAGTTTGCAGATCCATCGAGGGACTGGCCAAACATCCATATGGTCATTGTCCTCTAAGAGTGTGCCACGTGGCTCATATTGTAGTGTGTGATCGGCTTTGCTCACACACAGGTGTGAACAAAGGTTTACTCCTATATTTGTGGCCGTTAAAAAATTATACAAACAGGATTTTCTGATTGAGCTGAATTCTGGAAGGGTCGGGAAAATGACAGGGACACAATATAAGTCAGGTGGCACACTGTTACAGGACTATGGCCGTACGGATGTTTGTCCTATCCCATGGTGGACCTACAAATCAAAAATCAGCCTGATTAGTGATTTATAAGTGTTACATCTTTGTACCTCAAATACTGCTCAAATTCCCACAGTTGAGATCAGCCCATGAAAATAAGTCCAATCCAAAGCCTATAAATCACTAATCAGGCTGATTTTTGATTTGTAGGTCCATCATGGGATAGGACAAACATCCATACGGTCAGAGTCCTGTAACAGTGTGCCACATGGCTTGCATTGTGTCCCTGTCAACGGATCTAAAATGACAGACAAAATGACAGGACACAATATGAGCCACGTAGCACACTATTACAGGATTCTGACCGTATGGATGTTTGTCCTATCCCAAGGTGGACCTACAAACCAAAAATCAGGCTGATGAGTATTTATAGGCTTTGGATTGGACTTATTTTCGTGGGCTGATCTCAACTGTGGGAATTTGAGCAGTATTTGAGGTACGAAGATGCAACACTTATAAATCTCTAATCAGGCTGATTTGTGGTTTGTAGGTCCACCATGGGATAGGACAAACATCCGTATGGTCAGAGTTCTGTAACAGTGTGCCACCTGGCTTATATTGTGTCCCTGTCATTTTGCCTGTCATTTTAGATCTGTTAACGGAGCCCGACCCTTTTTCTAGATGGGGTTCACAAAATTGGTTTTTTTTTTTCTTTTTTCGTAAGCACACAAAATGGGTACTTTTGGTGGCCAGGAACATGCCCTAATATGCTAGAAGACCCTGCCTTGCTATGTATCGAAGTATGGTAGTACCATGGTTCGAAGAGATCCTGGTCCGGATCATCCCTATCTGAATGATCCTGGCGAGAAGTTCCCAATATCGTTCAGATTGGTGGGGGGGGGGGGGGGGGCGATCCAGAACGGGATCGGCCGAGACTTCGATTAGTGGGTAGTTCTCTGATAAATGAGATTTTTGACAGAGGAATCTCCTGTGACCTGTTGATTGTGGGTCCCAAACGCCCTAATCTCTGCCATGCGTTCTATGTTACAGAATTCTGTCCCTCGATTTGCCATGTGGCACACTCTTTATGGCCCATTGACTCATGCATGTGTGGCCCACACGTTGGTGGGCCTACTCAGCAAAAGCCGTTGGATTTGAGCACTCTTTCATCATGGGCTTCATGAACAGCAGCAGTTCTATGGGTTGGTTCCAACTTCATGATAAAAAAAAGTACTCAAATACATCGGTTACAAATTACCAATCATGCTGATTTCTGGTGTGGGTAAAACAATCATGGGTCACTGGGCCCGAAAGAGTGTTCCACGTGGCATTTTGAGGGTTTTCTGATACAGAATTTATACCGTAGATTTTTTTCTTTTCCATTTGTTAAGTGTGTGGCCAGGATTTTAGTTGTAAAAATAATTGAAAAAAAAAGGTGAGTCATTAACACGTCCACAAATGCTTTGTGTTGATAAAAATCACCAAAGTGCGCATTGCACCGGAATATATTCTACGTGGAAGAAATGGGTGCATAATGTGCACCATGGCGTAGGATAAAAGCAGGAACGAGCATGCTGAATTACAAAACTTTCCTCTTCCTTGAGAAGGAAATCATAAACGAGAAGAAACTATTAACGGTAAAGGCGGGGTAGGTTCGCCGGACCGAGAGAAGAGGGAAATTAAAACAGATATTTAAAGAGGTTCAGAGAGGGAGAGAGAAACTCTGCAAATTTCCTGTTTCTCAAACCCTAAATTCCTATTCTTTGCGGTAAAATCTAGGAATCACTGTTCCTCCATTTCTCTCCTGTAAGTCTTCTCTCTCTTTCTCTCTCTCTCTCTCTCTCTCTCTCTCTCTCTCTCTCTCTCTCTCTCTCTCTCTCTCTATAAATGCCCTTCGGTTTAAAATTCAGATTGGTCGTTTGCAATTTCTCAGATCTTTGCTAGTTAGCTAGCTAGTTAGGGTTTTATTTTGCTTCGAATGGTGCTGGATTCGACACCGATCCCCTTTTTGCGCTTTTCTCCCTCATAGATTTCGATGTTCTTTAGATTGGAAATTTTCCTACATTCATGTTTATAAGATAGTAGAAAATTGAAAATGTATTGGGTTACGTTTTCATTTGTACCATTTATCAATTTGATTTCACTTGTTATATCCAACGGAGCTCGAGTTCTTACTAATTTATTGACATTTTTTGGAAAAGTTTGGAAATTTATCAAAAGTAGGATGAGTCAGGGAAACGCAGAAAATTGGGACGAGAACAATTGCTAGAGAAGTTAAAAATTGATGGTCTTTTTGTAAAGATTAGCTAATAAGACTTCACGGAGATAATTGTACAGTATACGTAGTAATTTACCTGTTTCCATAGTCTCGATTAAATCAGCTTCTCAAGAATGATTGCTTACAAGTGTTCTGGAGCAAGAGCTTGGAAAAGGTTTAGCTGTTTACGTACCACTTTGCAGTGTTTTAAGGCTCAATGTTGGGATCAAAGACACCTAGAACTAGGACTGTCATGTTGAGTCATTAGAGCTTTTCCTACGTTTCATAAGGTAGCAGTCTGTAAGCTTTAAAAAGTCAAGGGGAAAAATAATCTAATTAAAATAGAAAATAATTTATTGGAAACTGAACCTTGTTTTCGACTCAAATTGTAGGATTTGATAGAATCACAAGATTTAAATCGTAAATGATAGGATTTCAACCACACTGTTTTTCACCTGTATATGCCACGAGATTATTCCTTTCCATTTTCTCCGAAAGATGGGATGCCATATCTTTTGACACTTCTTCTTGTTTCTATTTTCTTTATTCGCTTTCTGTTTTAGCTTTTAGGTTGGAGAGCAAATTTCACTACCAAATTTTAAGCTGTAAATCCTAAAAGAGATTTGATGCCAGACACACACATCCATATATACACATATTGCTAATAAGGAAACTTCCTAACTCCCCTTTAGTACCTCAAGAACTGAATAATCCTTCCCAAAGCCTCTAACCATAATAGAAAAGTTCTCCCATAATAAAATTTTAGAAAATGATTAAAAAGTCTCGATTGCGTGGAGAGACCCATGTGGTTGGGGCCTTAACCATTGGATGTCTTTCCCCCTCTTAGAAGCATAGCGGACCTTGTATTGGTAAACTCCCCTTCTTTTGTGGCTTCTTGTGGAATCCACTCATGTGTTGTACGAACTGGAAAAAAACCCTTTAATTGGTTGAATCTGCTGTGGGTCCATTAATGGGATGGGCACCTAAAGAAATGCCCTTTAAGGGATACAAACTGAGGCCTACGGGCTGATATCATCACATATACATATACTTGTACATATTCATAGACACATGACACATGCAAGTGGTTCAGCACCCACCATTTGTTGAGCCTAACCTAGAAATATATTTTGTGAAAAAAGTGACCTGATTGGATGATAATAACCATCTTATCTGTTGCATTCTTTTGGACACTCAGGAGAAAGATATGGTGATAGAAGTCTTTAACTCTGATGGTTATGTCCATCCTACCAGGTCAATTTTGAGCTTCGAAGATCTCCGTGGGGTTACCCATATGGTGGGTCATGAGTCCCAACCCTGCACATGCAGTCTTCCCTTCCAGATGTCTCACATATATATATATATATATATATATATATATATATATATATATATATATATATATATATATTCTTTTTTAGATAAGCTTGTTCTAAACTGTCTCTGTTAACATGCTTGTACACCAGGAAAATGGATGGATTATATATATTCTTTTTTAAATAAGCTTGTTCTAAACTGTCTGTTACCATGCTTTTACACCAGGAAAATGGATGGATCAAGTGGCAAAGGAGGCACTGGTGTGGATATGATTTTACAAAATTATAAGCTTGGGAAGACTCTCGGCATCGGTTCATTTGGTAAGGTGAAAATTGCAGAGCATGCGCTGACAGGCCACAAAGTTGCTATCAAAATCCTTAACCGCCGTAAGATAAAGAACATGGAAATGGAAGAAAAAGGTATTAACCATAAGCTTGGTTGAGGATCCCATTTATTCTACAAACTGTACATTGTACAATTAGTCTTTTGATGTTATGGAAACATACTCGTAAGTTGTTTACAGGGTCATGTTTATTTTCGATATGGATACTCCTAGGGGAATTGTGTTTTTCTTAATCTGAAATTTCTCATGGCAACATTTATGGACCACATTAATTTTGCTCTTTTGTTTTTAATTTTTTTTAATAGTATTCATTTTTCTTTTTTGCATATGTTCTGTCATTTTATTATTCATGCACATTATCGTGTTCCTTTACCATGGAAGAAACATCAGTGTCTTTCATCTTCATGGCTTTGTATGACATGAACTCTTCTTTTATCGATCTTGTACTGTTGCGCAATGTTTTCAAACTGAACAAAATCATAAAATCATCATCAGGGTTGGTAATTGAATCTTGTTCTGCCATTTAGCTCTATCTAGAGCCATATCTATGCCTAGTTTGAGCTTGAAATTTGTGGCATAGTATAATTTTATGTAACTGTGGTTTTTTGATTGTCCAACATTTTGCTCCATAAAGCATGGCTGGTTTTTCGATTGTCCAACATCTTCCTCAATCTCCCACATCTTATATATGGGGTATCATTTATCCATCAATCTTAACTATTTGTTTGAAAATTTGAATGCATGTCCTTGCTGAAGTTGCAACCCATATATTCTGCGTTGTTCCAATTTACTTTGTAAGCCTTGTATTCCAAGGCATCATTCCATAATCCTAGTTTTGCATTTACCTCCTCTTTAGTCTCGTGATCTCATCAACCAATACTAAGCTGTCTGCAAACAACATACACCAAGGGATTTATTCCATGGAACTGTGAATAATTTTATATTTCCTTAGAGTTGTACGTTGGATGGCTGTGATGCGTTGATGTGCTTGATATTTTGCAGTGAGACGAGAAATCAAAATATTGAGATTATTCATGCATCCTCATATTATACGACTTTATGAGGTTTTAGAGACACAGTTTGATATTTATGTTGTGATGGAGTATGTGAAGTCTGGGGAGCTATTTGATTACATTGTAGAGAAGGGTAGGTTACAGGAAGATGAAGCTCGCAATTTTTTTCAGCAGGTAGAGATTCTGTTCTCTTGTTCATAACATTTCTCCGAGATGCTTATGTTTTTCGCTTGTGAGTTAAGGAGATTGCTTCCTAGTTCTATAAATTTAATGTAGTAGAATCTTTTATCCGGAAACAGATCATTTCAGGAGTTGAGTATTGCCACAGAAACATGGTGGTTCATCGGGACCTAAAGCCGGAGAACCTGCTTTTGGATTCAAAATGGAATGTGAAGATTGCTGATTTTGGCTTGAGCAATATCATGCGGGATGGCCATTTTTTGAAGACAAGCTGTGGGAGCCCAAACTATGCTGCTCCTGAGGTATGGAGTGAATGCCATCAAATCTTGGAAATCTTGCATGGTATTTTCGAGAATGCATAGGGAGTTATAAGATGCTATCTAAGTCTAATGGATAAAGCTTCAAAAGTAACAAGCCATGACCTATAACCTCTTGTGCAGGTTATTTCTGGGAAACTATATGCTGGGCCTGAGGTAGATGTTTGGAGCTGTGGTGTTATCTTGTATGCCCTTCTATGTGGTACCCTTCCTTTTGATGATGAAAACATTCCCAACCTGTTCAAGAAAATAAAGGTATTCCCTGTTCGCTACTCTGGTTCCAGATATATTAGATTAACTGAATTTATGGCTTCGGTATTGTAGATGGTAAGAATTAGGAAACTTGGTGAAATGCATTGGGTTGGGACCCACCATTCAATGGGTCTCACCTAGTAGAGCTTTGAGGTTAAAATTCAATCGGGCAGATAATCAGAATCAGTGAACCTTTCCTAGACTTCCGTCATTTTTTGACCATCCAAGAATTGGGTAGATTAGATGACCTAGGAGATCTCTGATGCGGGACCTATCAGATGGTTAGTCTAGATCCCATGCATGTGCCCCCATATTCCTTTTATTGAAGGTAACTACTTTCTATACTGTATAGACTTGAAATTGTCCTATCAAATTATTTTCTTTTGTGCATAGAGATTGAAATTATTTTGCCTCCTATTTGCTCCATCTGCCCTTCAGGGTGGAATATATACTCTACCAAGCCATTTATCGCCTGGAGCAAGGGATTTGATCCCAAGGATGCTTGTTGTTGACCCTATGAAGCGAATGACCATTCCTGAGATCCGTCAGCACCCATGGTTTCAAGCTCATCTTCCTCGCTATCTAGCCGTGCCTCCACCAGATACAACGCAACAGGCGAAAAAGGTATAGTTTAAATTGACATTCTGGTTTTCTTATTTAAATCAGGGAAGTTTTGAGAGAGATGTTTGTTTTTTGTGAATTGATGCTTGCAAAGTAACTCTATTTTTGTTTTTTTTGGATTCACTATGATGCAGGGATTGTGACCCTAGCCTATCTTAGCTGCACAAGATCATCTTGGTGTTAATACATGGATATCCGCTGTGTAGTTTTGTAAACAACAATGAATTTCTTTTCTTGATACCTATTTTTACTAATAAATAAATGATTTAAAATATATACTATCATAAATATCACATATAGCATATAGAACTCACTTTTCGGTTATTAAGTACATTAATCTTAACTAGTTTTTTCAACATCACGTGTTACATCATATGTGTTGAAGTAACACATATAATCACGAATAAGTTTCCTTGAAATTTTATGTGGCTAAAAGGGTTCCTAGAAGCATGGTTTAAAGTATTGTTCCACCTCAGCTGAGAGGTCTCGTTCCAGTAGGTTACCGAGATGATACATAGAGTAATGTATTGTTTCATGCCAAACGCTTAATCTAAGTACTAAAATTGGTTTAGAACATTATTTTAATGGTATACGTGTCTTTTGTAATACATATAAATGAAATTCCCTTATTACCACTGTGAAAAGTCCTAGAGGGGGGTGAATAGGAATATTTTAAATATGCTCTGTTGATTAACAGGATTGCAAGCAAGGATGATATGATAAAAATAACTAACAAAGATGTCCACTAAATGAGAACAAAGTAGAGATAGAAATAAACCACCCACAAGACAAATATTTATAGTGATTCGTTGTATTCACTCATACGGAACTCTCAAAAAGCTCCAACTATCTATCACTTTTTTATTCAATCAATTTAAAGAACAACTTATAAAATTGAAAGGATAGGGTTAGGAATCCACCCAACCCAAACACAATTGAGAATCCACCCAAAGCCTAGAAATCCACTAAGCTTAATTGAGTTAAGAATCCACCCAAATTAAGAATAAATCGTCCCAGTTTGGTTTAGGAGAGAATCCAATCTCCTTAACACGACAATGATATGTTCAATAGAGAATGCAAAGAGCCTCTTCAATTGGCTAATATTCAAATAACAAAAGTTACCTCTCAAGATAGCAAGATGTGAGAGGCGATGAAGCTTGAATCAAGCTCTTCTCCACTTCGTAGAGTATTCTGTAAGGTTATTCAAGATGATGTAAAAAAGTCTTCAAAAGATCTCCAAGGTAAATGAAGATTGAGAGAACAATGGAGATGTACAAATAAATGCAACTCTTTTTGGAGGCTAAAACTGGGGTATTTTTCCAAGCATAAGAGTTGGTATGTGAAAAGGGTTGAAAACCAAGCTTTTATAGGCAATTAGGTGCTTTCTGATTGGTCAAAAATTGGTCACTCGGATTGGATCAAAAGATGGGTCGACCTGTCACAAAAAGTGCAATTTACAAGAGACTAGTTAACCGGTCTCTCTAGACCGGTCGACCATTCTAGAGAGCACAACAAAAACAGGTCAAATTTTGGGGACTGGTCGACCAGTCAACAAACGGAAAGCAAGGTAGTCACCAAAATAGAGACAGGTCGACCGGTTTCTCTCTAAAGACCAAAAACAACAAGAATATAAGTCGACCGGTCTCACAGATGGGTTTACCGGTCTGATATCAGAACTCTAAATCAAAGTCTAGACATGCTGGTTTTTCACCTGGACAGAGTTCACAGTATTTACATTATAAATATCATTTATGTAAATGTCAAACCTTACAACCCATTTACTTAAGATATTTATAATGTAAATAAGGGATTACCCCATTCGGATTCCATAAAATATTTCCAAAATCAAATTCTAAAGGAATCAGAAAGTGATTTTCCAGTTCAAGAACAACATCCGGTGTTTGGGAGTCGGTCCACAAAATGGACTTTCAATTGAAAGAATTTTTCTAAATCTTAAAGGTTGCTAATTTTCATTGTATAAAATCAAGTATAAAACACCAAAGACTGGCAAAATTATCTTAGGTTCAAATGCATTTTTGGTCAAAGGAAAAGTATGATTTTCAGCATTTATTGGCCTTTCAGAATTCAGACAACCAAAATCCACAGATTATTGAATATTAAAGTTTAGCCTTTTAAAGTCTGGACTGTTAGAGTTTAAGGTATTCTTACCAAAGGACCTTGGGTCCAAATCCTATACCTTTGATGCATTTCCCTAATCCTTGAGCTTTACAATGTTCAACATTTTCCTTGATCTTGAACATTTTTTTTTCCTTGATCTTGATCCAATGCAGCCTTGTTCTTCATGCCTTGTTTCCTCAAATATTACATGACTTGAACTAGACAATGACATACATTTGACATGGAATTGACAATACAATAAAATACGACTTTACAATAAATGCTTAAAAACAAACTTGTAACCTAATTAAGCATAAAATGGTCTAGTTATGTCGAGATATATAATGTTTTCAGTTTTTTTTTCCATTGTCTTATTCCACATTCTTCCGTCTTAGTCAACATGTCTCCTTCGGTCAGCTTATTGAGATAGTGAGACAGAACAATATTTTAAACCTTGTCTGGGAGTCCTCGTCTAATTGATGAATTTGGGTGCTTTTCTTTCACTCATGGAATCTTTACTTGGTCAACTTTTTGCTACTTAATTAGGTTATGCTTGTTCTATAGTGATTCATTGACATAATTTATCAACTATTATTCTACCGTGTTTCCGCAGATTGATGAGGACATTCTTCAGGAAGTAATTAAGATGGGATTTGACCGGAACCAACTGGGTGAATCTCTTCGCAACAGAGTACAAAATGAGGTATCACATACCTGATGTATTCACTGCAATGTGTGCTTTTGTAAATTTTCCATAGGTGGTAACTGATATACTTTTTCAGGCAACTGTTGCATATTATTTGCTACTGGACAACCGGTTCCGTGCTACCAGCGGATATCTTGGAGCTGATTTTCAGGAATCCATGGTGCGTTTCTTGCTAAAGTTATTTAATGCTGCTTTACTCAGTATAGGCTTTTCAGTTTTCATTGGGAGTAAACCTGTTGATTAGGCTGTTCTAATGGTCTACAAAGGGCATATCAATGCACAGGTGCAAAATGTGGGGTGGTGGCATCCTCCATCCAGTGGGTACCATTTTCTAGATCCCCTTGCCTGAAACTTGACCTGATTGGACGAATTGAAGAATCCTCTTTGGAATTTTTTTGGACAATCTGCCATTTCTTTAATTACAGTCTGAAATAATTATAGATGTAAATCATCTGATGGGGTTGATTTATTGGCCTACGCTATCTCCTAAGTAGAACTCATTGAACGGTGGGTCCAATCATCCTGCATGGTCAGTGGTGCACCATGTGTTTTGGTATACCTTTTGTGGACCATTTGTACAGTATGTATACCTTAGGTTCTCTCTTTCTTTATATTGATTCAGTTGAGATCACCAGCACTGTTTGCATTTTTTTCGGATAAGCAAACCTGTACTCTTTACATAGAAAATTCTGATGTTTATGGGTTTTTTTCAGGAGTGTGGTTTGACCCGTACGCATCCAGGAGAAGCTGTGACTTCAGCCATTGGGCACCATCTTCCGGGATATATGGATCATCAGGGAATCGGTTTAAGACCCCAGTTCCCTGTTGAGAGGAAATGGGCTCTTGGACTTCAGGTTCAGTTTATTTAGTTTAATTTTGACCTTGCATCAACAGGCAAACAAGCTGTCTTTTCCTTGCTTTTTCCATACATTTGATACAGTTCACGGACTGTTGACCTACCAATAAGTGGGGCTTGTTAGCAAGATCTTGTGGGTAAAAAATTGACCTGATTCAATGTACTTAACTATCTGATCTATATACTTTTTTCTGGACCATCTCTGATGTATTTCCTGTCCATCCAAAATAATGCAAGTTGGATGGTGTAGATCATCTGATCAGGTCCGTTGCTGGCCCAAGAGATCTCTTTGTTGTGAACAATTGAAAATGGGTCCTAAGCCTGCTGGGTATGTGCCACGTGTATGGCAGTGTCAGGGTTGTCAGCCTCATCTCATCATTTAATCATGAAAATGAGTGGTCCTCATAATTCATCATTGACATGCTGTTTGATTCCTTTGACAGTCTCGAGCCCATCCTCGTGAGATAATGACGGAGGTTCTCAAAGCTCTGCAAGAACTGAATGTGGGCTGGAAAAAGATTGGACACTACAACATGAAGTGCAGGTGGTTTCCTGGCCATTCTGAAGGCATGGTAAACAACACTGTGCATGGTAACCATTACTTTGGGGATGAATATGCCATTGTTGAGAATGATGGTGTAGGCATCAGGTTACCGAATGTGGTCAAGTTTGAAGTGCAGGTCTGCTACTCTTTTTAATTCTTCCTTCCAGTTAATTGTTACAGTATTTTACTTGAACATGTATTTATGAGAATGCTCTTGAAAGCATGAACTGAATTTTCGGTAAAGAGATTTAAGGCACCCATCAGCATTGCGGTGCATTTGCAAATGCAGATATTAGAAAGACACCATTTGGAGGGTCCCACCCAAGAAATCTCCAAAGGCCAAATATATACTCAATCAGATGAACCTACCTGTCCAATTGGTTCTTTTTGGCCAAGGAAGTCTCCCAGGTGGAACCCATCAAGCCCTTGCTTGTGGGCCACATGTACTGCAATGCCAGTGCTTCTCAATGATCTACCTGATGGGATCTTATAACCTTTTAAAGAGGGGTCGAGCTCAGGGGACCCCCTTTTTCTGACCCCTCTCGGGAATCGTGTGCTCGGCCGTGGATTCTGAGAATCCAACGGTAGTTGATAGCGCTGAGCTGGCATTCACTTTTCGTCAGCGCTCAACCACTGTTGGATTTGTGAAACCCATAGCCAAGCACATGACTCCCGAGAGGGCTCATAAAAAGGGGCTCCTCGGAGCCTGAGCCTTTAAAGAGATGGAAAAAATGCTTCTTTCCATTTCATTGTGGTGATGCGAAATCCTTAAATTTGAGGCCACTGAGAATATTCATGATGCACAAGTATTTGCTTGGATACTAATACTGTAATGATAAGAACATATATTAGCAGTTGGTGACTTTTGTTAGCTCTTTTCCTAATTTTGAAGCTTCTGACATTTACTGATATAGATTTATCATGTATTAACAGCTGTACAAGACTCGCGAGGAGAAGTATCTGCTTGATCTACAGAGGGTCACTGGCCCACAGTTTCTCTTCCTCGATCTCTGTGCCGCTTTCCTTGCTCAGCTTCGGGTCCTCTAATTTAAGGACCCTCAAGAGAAGAAGACTTCGTTCCTTGAGCTCGAATGATGCTTGTGAATAAAGGCAGTCTTGTGCTTAAGCTGTATATACGAAGTCTCAAGGTTTTGTTCTCTTCGTACCCTTTTTTTTTCTGGGTTTTAGGAGTTCTCTGGTGGGTTTACCCAATCTACAGACTGTGGCACTCTTCAGTGGGCGTTTTGGCCAACTCATTTGGAGTCCGGGTTTGACGGGTTAGCCTTTTTATTGCAACTCCTCAATTTTATTGTGAAATTTCACAAATTAGTATGAAAGAATTAACCTTATTACGGTTGGTTGATGTTAGCACACCCAGTCTCTTAACTTGTGTTACAGCCATGATTCATCGGTTCCAACTCAAAATTCTGAGCTCTGTAGATCGAAGACAATAGTGTGTTCTGGTTAATTGTTCTCAAGACGTGTTCTGATTGGATCAGTTTCTCTGATCCGATGTAATTCATAACCATTGGATCAATTGCATTATTGATCAGAGGTCCATTGAAGACTTGTATTAATGTAGATATACTGGACTACTAGTGCTGCAGTTGTCAAATTCTCTCATTTAAAGACTAAGTATATGAGAGGGCGAATTTTTAAAGATAATTGTGTTCCCATTAATTCTACCAATGCAAGTTCTGTATTATTGTATTTGTATAAGGTCATCTTCTCCTTTGATTGGTGCAAGTGTCGATCTCGATCGTGTCTGGTTCTGATGATCATAGTCACCAAGTATTCTTGACACCTCATGAAGAATATATTTTAGATTGGTCCTAATTCGCACCGTTGGATCCTACTAAACCCAAAGGTTGTGGTCATTTCACTTCAAAATTTGATGTGGCACCTATCTTGAGGATCTAGGATCCAATGGTATCGGTGTTCTTATGATCATAGTTCGTTAGAAACGCCAAGAATGAGCTGTGTGTTAGCGTGGTCCTGATCACCATATTGAGGATGGGCTGGGCCTAAGCTTGTTTTCGCTAAAAGCAAATCCCAGTAGTGGCCAATTTATGTATGGACCTTTAAATCAGATCCAAGCCCAGCTCATGGGCATATAAAGGCAGTCAAAGCCCGGTCCAAAGTGAACTCAGCTCTGTTGGATGTCGGGCCAGCGTGGTCAATGTGACCTTACCACTTGAGAGAACTAAGACTTCTAATAGAATGAGGAGGTCGAATAGGGTCTATGCATTCGAGCTTTCAGTAACTTTTTCGGACAGAGATAGGGAGAATCACGTATAATGGTGAGGTCCTAACCTTTGTTGTGGCTAGGCCTCGGCTCTACCATCAAGAACCAAGGCAGGACCAAGGCCTAAAAGAAGAGCATATTAAGAAATATTAACTTTATTAAGTAAAAAAAAGTAGATGCGTGAAGAATGTACTTGGGCTTAGTAGGATTATAGTGCTGATGAAAATACTATTATAGTATCTGTAGGGGAAAAATATCAGATGCCAAGATGCCAGGTATCGACTTTTCATATTCCACACGTGCTATGTAAGTGCTACGTGTAATCATCTTGTTAACCGAAAAATACGGTACCCACAGTATCTAAATATGATAATTATTTGAATACATCTTTCCGCTTAAAACTAACTCAAAGAAAATAATACCCAAGACTTTAGATAGAGCTTCAAGCAGCCATTATGAGATTGAAGTAGAATATGTAGAATAAGTAAAAAGGCTGCAATAGCTATAAGCTTTGGCCCTAACTTTATAACATTATTAACAAAGGGAGATCCTCAAACATATATTGCAGCTATGAAAGGACCTGAAGCCAGGATTTGGAGGGGTGCGTGTGCGGGGTGTAAAACGAACTAAAAGGACATTTTAGCCACTGCCCAAAGCTCCTTACTGGAAGGAAGTTATAAACAACAAAACTAAATCAATAATGCAGAATAAGGTCAAGGGTTGTGGATTGTGGGTTCTTGAAAGCCTAACCTATCTTTCTGGACAAAAATTCTTGATGTGTTATAGCTTTGAACCATTAGATACCTTAATGGTCTCAATTATTTTTTGACCATTTGATCATTAAGTCTTCGAATGTTTTGCGACCATTAATTTTCTGCCCGTTTAATAACCATTTGTGTTAATATTAGAGATTGAAGCTAAAATGTCCATCTCCCTTAACCTCTACATATAAGGGTTATTCTATTCTTTGCAGAGACGCAAATAGAGAGAACATAATTTTCTTCTACTATTTTTAATTATTTCAAGTTCTTTTGTTTAAGAGAGGTGTTGCCATTGTGAAGTTCTTAAGAATCAAAGAACTTAGGTTGCCTTCCTTCAATTGAGTTGTTGAATCCTAAGAGAAGGTGTTTACAGAACTTGTTAGCATCACAATAGTGCAGGGGACGAATTTGCTTTAGGACAACACATTCCGCAACTCTTTCTCCAATCTTTATCCATAGTTCTTATTTTACAGATTTAAGTTCCTGCTTTGGAATTGGATACTGCTACTGGATTCTGAGTTCCGGCATTATTTCTTTGTTTTCTCTTTCGATTCATTTAACTACTGTAACACAAACACTGCAAGCAATATTAACTGCTACTTTGGTATAAATATCATACGAAACAGTCAGAATTAGTGAGCCAATAAACGTACATTTTATTGGTGCATCTCAAATAGGTAAACAATTGCATATTTTGATTATTTTCTACTTGCTTTGTTGATCAGTGGTGTGAGGTTGAAGATCATACAAGGGGAGTACAAAATGTTATAATTACTATAGGTTTATTGACCATTTTCCAGTAGTAATTCTTAAGTGAAGCATTGCTAAACCCTATTTAGATATAGCAAGTAACAACTAGCTTTGGATCATGAAGTCGACGACATCTGGCCTTTGAGCATGAGTCATGGAGATTCACAACATTATTGTTGAAGTTTGAAGTTTTGAAGAGAAAGTATTGCTTGGGATAATTTACCTTCTACTACCCTAAACAAGCTTTATTTGCTAATCATTGAAAACATATATACAAAGTATACCATTATTATAAACTATTTACATGGGAATTAAAGAAAATGTAGAGAGTTCAATATAGATGATCAAGTACTGAAATGATCAACAACACAGGTCTGGGGTGTTGGGAAGAAAGAACAATAAACGAGTAATAAAACAAAGATGCAAAAAACCACAACACAGAGATTTACGTGGTTCCCTCTAAATTGAGGTACGTCTATAGATCCACACCGATTCCACTATGCTCTAGGGCAAAAGAATACACACAGTACAAGATCGAGATACTCGTCTCTCACCAACAGGGGTATATATAACCCCAAGACGAAATTAGGGTTTCCGTATATCTATGTGAAAATTACGAAAAAGCCCTCAGGAAATCATGCTTTCATGTACAGTGCTTCAAGAATTATCAGTCTCTACATAACACAACATGGGAAAGGCTAGAAGGATCAAATTGGTTGCAAGAGCCTGAAGCACTTCTTATCAATGGAAAGGCTTCACAAAAATTACAATGAAAGGGGTTGTTCATATAACTCTAGTTAAACTAATCCTCATTCATTGGTTGATTCACAAATTTGATCTCATGTTCTTAAAGAAAGACGTTTCTCTGTACTAAATCCAATATAAATACCAAATTTAATTGTTAGTTACAAGATATACTTTCATTGTATGGAGTATTAAGAGTATGAATGGATATGAAGAAATGTTGTTTGGGAAGAACACTAACATTAGATCTCATTCGTTGCTTAACACAAATCGGGAGATCGATCGGCATGAAAAGCTATAAAAGACTAATTGAAATTAGAGTATGGGATGTTATGAAACAAAGGCCTTCCATCACTAAGTAACAAAGCAGATGGGAGAGAGATCAAGAGAGCTCCAAAGGGATAATTCGCCATCGTTGCTCAAAGAAGAAGTGGAAGAAGACAAAGATGATCCGTTGTCTGTTGAAATCTGTAGGTGGTCCTCCTGCTTCTGCACTTGCACCTCAACATCTTCGTCTTCCTCTTTCTTCTCCTCTTGATTTTTATTGCAGGTCTTTGCAAGGTTGGTCAAGTGGTGATCAGACCTTCCTCTTCCTTTCTCACTTCCTGATCCAAGCTTCAACTTTAAGCACTCAGAGATTCCATTGAAGGCGTAGAGAGATGCCGAGAACTTCCTCTCATACTTCATCCTCTTCATCGCTGCTCTAAGCATCGAAGGATCGTCCCCATCATTCTCCTGCTCCATTGGCTCCACGATCTCTTCTGCAATGTCGAACGGATAATAGTAACAAGATGACCCAGCAACATCCACGAATTGGAAATCCATAACACCTAGATCAACACCTTCTCCTTCTTCCCCTTCTTCTTCTCCTTCCCCTCCACAGTAACTTTCACCACCTGGGGACTGACCCTCACCCACCTCACCCCAGTTATAGTCCATGTCCAATTCTTCTACTACACCATCTTTTTCAGTGAAATTGGATTCAAGACTTGCAGTCATGTCATCACTAGTAGTGGTAATAGAAGTAGTAGTATTGTTGTCGTTGATCGTGGACTCATCGGGCTCGTTGAAGAAATCATCCAATTGGGTATCTTGTACTAATTCTGTTGCTTCTTCTCTATATTCTTCTTGTTGTTGTTGCTGCTGGTTTCTTGACAAAGTAGACATAGGAGTGGACGCGTTATTTCTGGCTTTTAGCCTGAGGAGGAGGAGGTTGGAAATCTTTGATGGAAGAGCTGGGGTTGAAGAAGATGATGGTGAGCATGGCCAGAAATTTGTGCGGGTGTTCGCGCCGCGGAGCAAGCAGGCAGCCTCATCATAGGCCCTGGCAGCTTCCTCAGCAGTATCAAAAGTGCCCAACCACACCCTTATCTTCTGTATAGTATCCTTGATCTCCGCCACCCATCGGCCCGATGGCCTTTGTCGCACCCCAACGAATCGCTTTCGCGCTCGACGTGCTCCCCCTAGCACTGCTGCTTCTGTTGCCTCCTTCACCATCTCATCCCACCCCATGCTTCCATCACTGTAATCTTTCTCTTCTCCCCCCTCTCCAGCCTTTCTTTTCCTCACCATGTTTTTCTTTCTGTATATTCTAGTCCTCTTTCTCTCAGTAATCAGTATACAAGCTGGTAATTAAGCCTGAGGAAGGAGAAGTTCGCTATTTTCTTACCTTCTGTTGTGTAAATTAATCTGTTAGATGTATTTATAAGAGAAGAGAAGAGATGCTGTCAAATGAGAGATGAAGGTTGAAAGAGTCTTTAATGGTTGTTGCTATCTCCTTGTTCTTTTTAATTTTCGGCTTCGTAATCAGACCATATGGAGCTTTCTCTTTGATGAGAGAGACAAATATTAGGAAAAACAAATATATGTTTTGTGGGCAATTCACTGAATTCTCATTTTGACTAAGTCAAGGACTACCTTTCTTCTCTCTTTTTTTGCTGTTTTACAACTTTTACTCTCTCTCTCTCTCTCTCTAGATATGTGAATGTAAGCTTGAATTGGTCTCTCATCCTTTTCCATGGTTTTTCTTTCTATCTATTTGCAGATTTTGCTTGTTTCATTCATATTTGTCACTTTCACCCTTTTTTTTTATCAGACTTTCACCCTAGAAGGTGACATGAACATAGTAATCATCACTCTTTGAAATAAAAAAGGTCAATTGTACCCTCTTAATGTTTTGATGGATAAACTATAATGCATCCATAAAATATATTGAAGGGTCCCCAAGAGGAACAACAAAAAGGGGAAAATGTACCATGAAATTCATCTGGTGGTGTTAGAGAAACCACAAGGGTAAAACAGTTATTTTATCACCATTTTAGAGACCAAGTACCTTAGTAACTATGCATGGGTTGCATGAGGAATATGGAAATGACCCATAAGCCCATGTACCTAAGCTCAAAATAAGCTAAAAGTCAGCTTATGACTTATGAAAAGCAGTTTTTTTTTTTTTCGGGATTTTAGTCAATTTTTCGGCCAGTTAATCAGAAACCATTGAAATATGGCTTAATAAAACTCATGAAACTTTAACGAAACTCTTTAAATACCTAAAATGTCCATTATGTTCTTTCAGTACAAATTCTACATACCCACTAAACTTTTAATAAAACTATTTAAATGACAAAAATATCCTTATAATCATTCTATAACATTTTAAAATGATCATTCTTCTTTACCCAGAAAAATTGCTTTAACCCATAACTATAAGCTCAAGTTAAGCTAGCTTACCCGAACGCAGCGTAACTGATTTCACACGACTTTAACGAAATCGTAGGGGTAAAATCAATATTTTGTCTATGATACCCGGATACTTGTACTAGTGCCTTGTATGTGTCACGGACACCGGACACTCCACCCACACGTATCTTTCATAAAAAGTTGAAAAAATTCGAAAAAATAAAATTTTTAACTACAAAAAAAGATACTCATATCCATATCTGTGTCATTGATTTTGAAAAATGTCGAGTTGTATCCCTACTTCCCGTATCTGTATCTGTATCCGTATCCAGACATCGTAGCATTTTGTCACATCTTCGATGAACTTAGATTTTTTTTTTTTTTTGGTTCATAAAATTATGATTTAAAGGCCTAAAAGGGTCAACAACACTACCTTTTGTATATCTAATGACTTGGCTTTTGTCATGGCTGATGAAGGATAAGAAAAACGATTTCTCCAAAGCCCCACACCAGAATCAGTAAGTCCAAGCCACAAAAGCTGACATTAGTGGGTATCTTATAATATAATTTTTATTATTTTAAAATTCATAATATCATGGGTTTTCTGGAGTAAGTGGATGTTTGCTACCCTTGCGTTAAAGATCGTAAACGGTTTTATGCCCTGTACCAAGGCTTAAAAAATTCTTGTGCCAATATATGATAGGGGGTTGAGGCATCTCCTCAACCAAATGGGTGAGGAAAGGTTTTTCGATATATTTTGATCAAGCTTTTTTAGTTTCTACAACTACTGCTGTATATTACTATATAACGGTTCCATATCGTTACCGTTATGACCGTTATAACGGGTCACTTCAGTCATGTCTCAGTAAAAAAAATAAGACAATATTAATACTTTTAGAATTTTTTTTAAAAAAAACCCCTCAATAATGATAAAAATGGTAAAAGAACGACCATTATAATGGATATCTTGCTTCTTTTTTTTTTTGTTTTTTTTTTTAGTATGTAGCATTATAACGGGATATAACGAAACGGGTTGGGGCATTACCGTTACAAAATAACGGTCTTTTTTAAATGGTGGATCAAACCAAGGTTTAGAAGGGTCTGTTATAACGGTATAATGGGAAAATAATGGACTTTTTTTAACAAATTTAAAAAAAAAATAACAGTCCTAACGGAAAATAATGACCGTTATTTTGAGCGTTAAAACAGTACATAACGTAACGGGGGAAGACCGAATCCGTTATAAGCGCCGTTATTCATTTTTTAAATAAACCATGGATCAAACAACGCCGCAAAACTTAGGAAAAATTGTAAGGCTAGTAGTACCCAAGGGACGGACGAAGATGTCGAAATGCCGACAATCTTCCCTTTTTGTGTTTGTTGTGTTGGTTTTTTACACCTTGAAATTACCACCCCAAGATCCCACCTTGAGAGGGAGAGCGAGAGGTGAAAGGCATCGTGAGAATCGACCTCACTGTCCACTGAACTCATCATCTTTGTAAACAATTATTATTATTTGTCCAACATTCAGAAAGAAATAACTATAAAAACTGTTATTCGTCCATTTGGCACCCAAATACAATTTACAAGTGGGTGGGACCCTCTTGATTTCGACTCCTAAAAATAAAATAAAATTTACAATATATGTTTTCTAGGAGAGACATCAATCACCATTCTCTTGCTTCCACGTGGAGCTTCCTTAGCAACATCTACTCCTCCAAATCTGTCAATTATAGACCTTTTCTTTCGACAGGCCAATAATAAACCTCCTAAATAGGTTTATAGGGTGGGGCCGGACGACCCAACTCCAAAACCAAATCCATACTCGTTTCCGACCCACTCAACGTAAATGGTCGTCTTCAATTAGCCCTACAAGTGATACTGTTAATACCCAAATCAATACGCTAAAAGCACCTACGCAAAGCTTAGGTCTTAATCTTTAGGATCCTAACATACCACTACGTTTCCGCAGCCAATGTCCTTGACGGCCAGTTTTTTCACAGGTCCCTATGATCGAAGTAACTTTTTTCTACGTGATGGTTTTCACTCTAGCCTCATTTTCCACAAGTCGCCCCTTCTGTGATACGAACTCAGGACGTGGGGTTGCCTCTGATACCAAATGTTAACACCCAAATCAATACGCCGAAAAGCACCTAGGCAATATAGGCACATAAAGCTTAGGTTTTAATCTTTAGGGTCCTAACAGATACCCATTATTGGAAAGGGTAGGATTCGGGTTATGCACCAACCAAGAGGTCATCCACCAATTGTTTGAAAGATCAACGAGTTGGTAGTCTAGAAGCACGGATCACCGTGTATCTACTGATGGTAGAGCATTGAGGTTTGGAAGGCTATTAGAGAAAAGAGGTCTTAGTACAAGATTTGGCTACGATTTAGAATCGATGAAAACTTAAAAAAGAGTTCGTCTAGAGCTACACCCATTTCTTACAACCAGTTCTTACACCCGGTGGTGGGGCCCAGAGATAATGCTGGACCCCTAACCTGACCCAACCCACCCGAGTTGCGACGCTAATTGCCTACATAATGAGCTGGGTTGCTGAATTAAGAAATGCTTGCAAAGTTTTACATAGACTCACATTTATCAAATTTAAAAAAAAAAATTGTACAAAACAACATTAAACTATGATTTATAGAGCAAAATGTTGGATAATCAAGAGATAATATATTTGTTGTAGTGTAACAATTATAAGTATTGAGATAGATAAGTGGAAAGACTAGGAAAAATATATCAGAAATGAACACATCAAGTCACGGGAGGGGCAGCCTGAGGAAAGGGCTACCTGGGGGGGGGGGGCAAAAAATGTCGGGAGCTCACTTACAACAAATAAGAAAATAGGGGTACCGGAGTGAAAGCCGCCTCAGAGTGGGCCACCGTGGACGTTGAAGCGTGGTGGAATATTTCGATCATAAAGGCTAAGAGTTAAAACTTTCCGCACCACTATCACTTAGGTGCTTTTGGTGTATTGGTTTGGGTCTTAACTAAAAGACCAAGCAGCTCATGGAGCAAATTTACAAGAATCCCACATTACATTCCCTAAGCCAAGAATTCACCCAAGCAATCCATATGCTATTGTCTATTTTCTACACCGTTTGCCATTAACATAATGCTGCGACCAACGATTAGGGTCGTCGGACTGGCCAGGTTGGGAGGAGTAAAACTCCAGTCACAACACGCAATACGGGCCACGTGGCACACTATTATAGGGCGTATGGATGTTTGGCCAATCACTAGGTGGACCTAAAACCAAAAATAAGCCCGATCAGTGATTTCTAAGCGTTGGATTGAAGTTATTTCCATGGGTTGATTTTAATCGTAGGAATTTGAGCATTATTTAGCGTTATTTGAGTGCAAAGATCCTAAGGTTGTAAATCCAGACTGATTTTTGGTTTGCAGGTCCACCGAGGGACTGGCCAAACATCCATATGGTCAGCGTCATCTAATAGTGTGCGTGATCGAAGTTTTACTCAGTTGAGAGATACTAGTCTGCAGGTGCAGACTCAGTATGCAAACGTTGTCCACACTGTATGATGCTCATTTCACCGCTTTCAAAAACGTTTAATTTTTTAAATTTAAATACACGTTTTTCAAGGTGCATCCGATTGTGCTGCCGACGTTTGCATTCTTTAGACTAGAATAATCGGCCATGTTTTTGGTGGGTAGATCATCCAGTGGGACATTTCAAAAATGACGTATTTCACCCCATATGTCCATCTTGTTTGCTTTAAATTATTACACGAGAGATTGCTCCTCCCACTTTTGCACACGGATGGCTGTACGACCCACATGGCACTCTTAGAATGGATGTTTGGCCCATCCCTAGGTGGACCTACATACCAAAAATCGGCCCGACCGGTAATTTCTAGCCATTGGAATCTTAATACAGCAAATAATGCTTGAATCCCACGGCTAAAAACCAACCCATGAAAGGATTACAACACCTTTGTTTATCTCCCCCACCCCCCAAAAAAAAAAAAAAACTGGTAAATGCTTTAAGTGGAACTAGACCCAATGGTCATTAAGGCTGATCTGATGAAATGGGATCCAAACAGCATTTTGATGGCTTTTCTTCGTATAATTAGCTGCTACAATCTGTAGTGGCTATCATCAAGTCATTTTTTAAAACATAAAAGGTAAAGCCTCTAGTGTTTCAAGGACCCAGCTCCCTACATCTTTGCATATCTAGGGCACAGGACAATACGACACTCCAATTAAAGTAGGACTATATAATGGAGGCAACGCTGGAGTGCCAGCTTTCAGCTGTTGGAAACTCACAGGGATGAAGATTGAAGGGCTGTGAGATGGTACGGGGTTTGGAGTCGCCTCCTAAACGGTTAAGTTGGGAAGTAATTTGAGGATTAGATCACTGCAGTTTGTAGCATTAGATTAAGGTGAATGCAGTCAAAAGATGTGATGACTAGCGAACCCTATTGATAGCTATGTAGAAGCAGCAGGGAGCCGCCTTCAGTTTTGTGCATAGTAGGGGACCCCTGTGATAATACAAAACCAACAACATTGCACAAAAAGAAATTTGATTCAGAGAAAAGATTGGTTCCGTAGGGTGTTACTGACTGAAATTAGAATCCATGGTAAATTCAATGGAGGATCCTTTAAGCCGACAAAAGAAAAGTGTTTTTATCATAACTTAGTTTCAACAAGATGACAAACTCTGCAATAACAACACCACACACACACACATACACACAAAAGTTCTACAACACTTCTCACAATTTTTCCGCTAATTGTTATCTTGGGATGTGTTCCATTCAGATTGTCATTTCCCTTCTATCAGCATCACAAACAATCACACTATCTTACACTAATTGAAGTATACATGCCATCATGTGACTCAACTTCAGTACAAAGGAAGGACAGTCCTAGCTCCAAACTCAAACTTCAGTGGAAGAAAGAAGGGGAGCATTATGGCCATCAACATTTCCAGAGAGGTTGATTGGCATCAAAGCTGGTTGCCGGTAGGTGGTGATCAATTTATCAAGAAAATCGGCCATTGTAGGGTCATTTTGATCTTGCCTGTCTCTCTTTATCAAACTCTGCAACAAACACAAAAGCTCAGTAGTCATGACAATGGAGGGGCCTCGAGTTAAGGAACCATGTTGCAAAAGACAAAAAAAGGGTATCAAACATCACCTCAAACATGACAACATCAAAGGATTTGAGTTCCTAAAATAAATTAGTGTTAAGGAATGCAACGTATTTGTCTGCATCACTCAAAACACAGTTAAAGGGGAGTTGTAGGCAAAGGGATGCTTAAGAGAATCCAGTGCAGCTAGTAAGGCAACTGAGGTCAACCAAAATGGGTATATCTGCAGTAGCAGTGACTGCAAGAGTGAGAAGGAATTTGGGACAGACACAACTAGCACAGATGAGAACATCAGACAGAAGTGCAGAAAGCGAATGACCACTTTGGGCCTACAGGGGGACAAGTTGGAGGAAGTTGGAGGAACTTCAAGTGAGACTTGAAACAGAAAACTAGTATATTCCTACGAGAGATAGGTTTTAGGAATTAGGACAGCCAAACGTACCAGGCAAAGTGGGTGGAAGATATTATATTACGAATTTAATAATGCAACCTGTGCAATCAGCCTTGTCAATCGATCTATGAATGCAATGCACCACAATGAAAATCTGGCACCTTTTATGGGATCCTCAGATACCTAAATTATACCTAGGAATTGAAATAAATGTTCCTTCTTACAAGAGCAGATTGGGACAAGTCTGCTAGTAATCAATATCACATTTTCAGATACTGCACTTTTTCTAGGAGGTAACCTTGAGTCCAGAAAAGGCAAGAAACAGTTATGTAGCTCAGATTGACTACAGAGCTGTGAACGTCAGGACATGTGGGCTCATGGGGCATTGTGACCATGTAATGCACCATTTTAAGTAATTTTGCTATCAAACTTGTATTTTTCTCTTTATTTCTTGACGAATCGGTAGGGGCGTTAATGTCTTTTCAGCTTCAATTATTATATAGTATACCTTTCAAAGCAGATCCTGTCAGAACAAATACTTTCTAAGTGATAAAATCTTGTTCACCATGTTTGTTACTGATAACCTCTCAAATTTCATAATGATTAATGTAGAAATCTCAAAAGAAAACCCTTAGTATCGAGTTTGCGAAGAAAATTTTCGAAGGTAGACAATGGACGGGGAAGGAGTTACAGGGAGTTTAGGCGCAGGGATAGCTCATTAGCTTTATAACAGACTAGATGTAGATAAGCAGGAGCCTGCATTATCTATGAAGGGTTACTTTTTGAAGATACGTGTAAGTAGTCATTTCTCAAAGAAAGAAGACGAAAAAAAAAAAAAAATGCAAAACTGTCACAACTTTCAAAGCCAATAACCTTTCGAAGTGATATAAATCCTGTTCACCAGAAATATCAGTTTTGAGAGGTATCACTGTATATGTTTTATACAATCAATTAATAATGGCAATTTATCCTTGTCAATAATTACTTGAGTACGAATAATACAAATTTCTCTTCTCCCCTTCTTTTCAAGGAGGTAATTGTTGTCAGGGTGTACCCTTTATGTTATAAGGGACCCTTTTATATTCTAAGGGCATTCTTGTCCATGTATAATTTTTTACATAAATTATAAGTTTGGAGTCATGTTACACATGCTCTCCTTTTCCTCTCCTCTCTCCTCTTTCTTCTCCCTTTCAAACCCTAGAATCAAACCCTAACCAAAACCCTAGATTCAACTTGGTATCAGAGCCATACTTCAAAGGGGATATAGACTCATTGAAGTTTCCGGCAGGAAGTGTTGACCTCAGCGCTAGCGTCATGGAGCAGTACGGCTGACATCAGCAGACGTATCATGGCAGTTCCTAGTGGTTTTTATTTTTCTGAGTTTTTTGGTGATTTTTTCAGAATTTTTTGAGATTGTTTCAATGGACTTTGGCTTGTTCTTCGTCGTGTAGAGGAGGAAAATATTGGTTTTCAAGGTTCTTGGATGTGCCGATTTGTGGGGGGTTTCTCACCTTCGTTTGCTGCTTGGATTTGATCTCGTACATAATTACCAACACGACGAAACCAGTTTTGTAAATTTTCGTCGAGATTTGAAGCTTTGGGATATGAAACTCCCTTCTCAAATTACTGCCAGCCCTTTTTTTGGGCATTTTTGGACTACTTCGGGGCTATAAACCCTATTGGACCTCCTTTTTGTGGTATTTGAAGGTTTGTTGTGTGTCGCGAAAGCCCGTTGCTCGTTGGGTCCAAAAAAGTTACCAAGTTGTGCGGTCTGTTCGCTCTATTCGTAAACTAAACTCCTCCCGTTCGCAGGTTGATGAAGTTGGTCTTCAAACCATAAGATAGGAATTGGTAGTAACAAAAGGAAGCATTGGACCAACAATCTCGCTCTCCCATCGCGTATGTATCAGACATAGCCATCGGCCCGGTTTTTTAGCCCCTTTCCGATTCCCTCACCCAATCTCATGAGAAGCAAGCCCAGTAGGCCTTGCCTTAACCTGTGTTCTTTCTTGAGGACACGATGTGGAAGCATGGTTGGCTGCTGGCGGGACTACCCTTGGTGGGAGCCTCCTGCCAGACCTCAGGTC
This sequence comes from Euptelea pleiosperma, assembly GCA_035048495.1. Lineage (NCBI taxonomy): Eukaryota > Viridiplantae > Streptophyta > Magnoliopsida > Ranunculales > Eupteleaceae > Euptelea > Euptelea pleiosperma. The sequence goes on along the minus strand of CM068550.1, from coordinate 10,717,449 downwards.
CATCCGACGAAGGCAAAGGGTGAACTAGTGGAATCTGAAGCAATGAGGTTCGTTCCATTTGCTTCAGTTGCTTCATGAGGGGTTTGCGTTAATTTGTCCTTGGTAGTCCAATTTGGGTGGGTGATCTTTTGCTCATTGGAAAGACCTCTTCAAGACCTACAACAACTATTCATATAGACTTCGCATGATTTTGTCATTTTAGAGTCCAAAACATGGATGAAAAACTATAGCAACAAGTTCAGGACGTTTTTAACATTTTTTAGTAATTTTTTTATGTTTTATAGAAGTTACATAATTTAAGATCATTTTGGTCTATTATACTTTGTTAGGAATTTAAGGGAAACTTAGACATTTTCATGATTAAATTTGCAGTAGTTTAAATTGACGGTTGAGATATATTTCTTAGTCCATGTAAGTGACTTTTTAGGGTCTCTCTCTCTCTCTCTCTATATATATATATATATATATATATATATATATATATATATATATATATATATATATACTCGTTATTGATCATCATAGAGGGAGATTGATCTTATTTGAATATTATATTTTCGTTTACAGGCAGGAGCAAGCTCCAACTGCCGTAGGAGGTAGTTTGGTAAGTCCAACCTCTACTCCAAACCCTTAATGGTGGAGAAGCAAGCTCACTCTCTCAACAATGGAGGATTGGGAGGCTAGCCTTCTACCCCAAACCTTCTGGGGAAGGATGTGAGAAGCCAAGAATCTACCCCACTCTCAAACCACCAAGGGAGGTGCCTCCAAACTCTCTTCCTCTTCAAAAGCTCTAAGCCTCTTCTTCTTCTTAATCTTCCAAAAACACTCTCCTGTCCTCTCTTTAGGCCCTTTTATAGGAGGATCCTAAACCTCTAACCAATTTGGGCCATTGGATCTCCTCTTTTGATCCTGGCCTTACATTCTTTCCCAATTAAAAAACCCCAAAATATCAAACTTGCAGGAGCTTTCTATTACTCCTAAGAAGTAGAAAACCTTGGCAACGTGTCATGTGAAACTCTGCCTACATAACATGTATATAGTATAAAGAGATAAAGGTAATAACAAAAAATCCTCGAAAAGCTCAGACATTTAATTGCAACTTACGCTAAAGGGTTAAATGTTCTAATGGGATATCATAGGATTATGAATGTTTTCAAACTTTAGATGCATAATTCAGTGTTCTGCAAGAACTTTAACAGTCAGATAAATAAGGAAGCAGGCGGAGGTGTACAAACACTTGTGGCAGCTAAAAGTACCTCAGCAGGGTACGCCTTGAAAATGGGTAGGAATCGTTTCCGACAGTATTCATTGAATAGAAGCGTGATAACAAAAAGAGGAATAGTCAAGGTTGATGCAAGAGGAAGCTTCTTCAGTCCAAATATTCCCACTGCAATAGCTTGCATAAGTATCAAAGAAAATATAGTTGAATTATGCACAGTAGGCCAAAACTTTCCACCAGTTTCAAACTTCGGTGCATACACATTTAACAGCTGCATAACAAATTTTGAAAAAGTGAGTACAAGTCATATATTCTAAACTGGTCATAAAATTAGGAAGGATTTGGAATGATCATCCAACTACTCATTAGAAAACGTTAAGACAATAGAAAGCAACATCAAATAGTCAACCTTTCCCTTCATTTGCTTGGCAAGATGTTAATGCAAGTAACTGCTAAGGTAGCAGAGATTTTACAATCGACTTATTTTGTCAGCAAGATTCTTAGTCTTATTCCGTTTCAACGAAACATCTTTGTTAGAGTAAGGTACTGAGACGATACATTGGGCTATATATTGCCTTGTACAAAAAATACCTAGTGTAAGTAATTTAAACCTTGTTTTTACAACATATGTTTTTTTATAACACATAAAAGGCTAAAAACATTTTTTTAAGCTAAATTAAGAATTAAATATCACTTAATGCAATGTATATTCGTATCTTTGCCTATCGAGATGTATCATTTTTTTCCAATGTTTCATTCCGTTAGCTTACCATGACATTAAACCTTAGCTATTTGTATACAAAGGTTCTTCTATTTTATATCAATGTCCATTAGAAAACAGGGTCTTTCACAAGCGTTGTAATTAATTTTGACATATTTCCATAAAATATACCGAAATGTTTCCATCTTACAAAGGAACAAAATGAAACATTAACGGAATATTTCTATTTTCATAATTTTTTATATTTGTAATTAAAATATAGAAGTATTTAATAATTAAGAATAATTTATGGAAGTTAATATATTAGTAGCTAGAAGACATGCAGTAGGTTCATTACATTAATGTTCAATAATTACTACATGTGAACTCTGATGGTTTAATACATCTTTAATCTTTTGTAAATAAATTTAAGGAATATTTTTTAGAAGTAGAGAAAAATATGAGACCCATAACTTGAAAGTCCATGCGATTATGACCTCCTTAGGTTGTAATGCAGATATTTATTGTTTTTATGTATTTAAATGACATGGAAATGGGCATTTAAAAGATTAAGTGTGAATCTCAAATACTTGCATCGGCATGTACAAAATGTTATTAATCTTGTTTTTCTTACTCAAAGTAATGAAGTGGGAACATGATATTTGAAAAGTGCGTAAAACAAAGTAATGAAGTGTTCCACTAACCTGGTTACGATAGATAATGTATCCAAGACAGTAGTAAGCCAAGAGGAAAGGCAGAATAAGTGGAGCTAAGAAGAAGTATGTAATACCAAGAAGTTCAAAGAAGAGAACTTTGGGAATTTCTTTATGGTAAGAAATAGATGGCATGTCAAATTCATCATCAGAACTTCCTGCACATCTTTTTATACAATTGCTAATGAAAGGTATCACCCGAAAGAGATCTGACGATATACTGGTCCATCCAGATGTGACAACATAGGAGATGTAGAATGATGCCTATACCCAAAATATCCAAAAATGGTTTCAGAAATAAATTTTAACATTGCAAACCAAATACATCCATTTTATTTAGAAATCATTACAGGCAGCAACAATTTCATGAAGCATATCATTTAGTAATTTACATTCAGGTTCAGTTTTTTTTTTATTTTTCACTTCTCAGAGTATCACCTACACCTATAGCATGCAGCTGGCCTGCCTTGTGAAATAATCCAACTGTCAGTTGGTGGGCCATCTACTGGGCGGGCCAGTCCAACAAAAAAGGAAAAGAAAAAAGAAAATACTTGTACAGTCTGAAATAAAAACATAAGAAATGGGACGGTTAGGAACCTTAGGATTGTCCAACTTGTATGACTTTTGAGCTATTGCTCATCCAAGATGCGTCATTGATTGAATGGTTCGTATTGATTCATAGGTGGTCCATGTTTATGGTATAGTGTGGAGGATATAACACTCGACTGATAACATCAATAAATTTGGACTCCTTCCCTTGCATTGATTTCTAAAAGTTTACAATCAAATAGTTAGGATTCTTCCTAAGAGTATGCACATAATATAAATTTCAACGTATTACCACAAAATACACTGAAATATTTCCATTTCCCCAAATATTTTTAATTTTGTTTCTATTATACAAAAGGGTCGGGCTCCAGTGACAGCCCTCAAATGACAGGCTCCCGTTACAGGGCACAATATGAGCCACGTGGCAGACTCTTAGAGGATTCTGACCGTATGGATGTTTGGCTAATCCCTAGGTGCACCTAAACCCTAAACCCTAATTGTAATGACCCCCTACACTAGTCCCTGCACTTTACAATAATTGTAATGACCCCCAACAAACAATAATAAATGAAATAAAACTCATAACAACAACCTAGGAATGTTATAACCACATGGATCTATGACCTACGGGTCCCCTAGTTTTTCTATTTTTATTTTAATTACAAAATAAGATTATAGTAATAGCTACTCTATAAGATGTCTTACTTACTACAAACTACTAATTTTTATATTTTGTAATACAAAAAATTTTAAAAAAATTTAGTCTACCCGTCATCATCATCACCATAAGCTTTATCCCAACTATATAGGGTTGGCTACACGAATCCTCTTCCCATATTCAATTATATGATTATATCTAAAGCCATGTCTTCCGTTGAGACAAGTTTTTTAAAATCTCCTATTGATACCTCAATCCATGTATTTTTTGGCCTTCCCCTCGCCTTTTTAGAACCTTCAACTTACATGTTCCTTCTCAGTGGTGCTATCATCAGTCTTCATTGTACATGACCAAACCATCTCAATCGACTCTCTTATTTTACCACCTTTTGGGGTTACTCCTATATTTCGTGGAAATATGTCAAAATTTAATACCCATGGGTGTGGCTTACTCCATTTATCTATGTTTACATTATTTACAAGTGGATATACAATTGGCTTAGCTCCACACATCTAAGTTCATCTCAAATAGTTGGGATAAGGCACTGTTAATGTTGATGACTGTGATGAAGTACAATTGGCAGAGGAAATAAATACTTTTTCTTGAGTCATGGACTCTCTTGTACTTATTTTCTCTCTTTAATACAATCTCCTGTTACTTATTTAAAAAAAAAAGTAGGAGAGCTTTATATTCTGATAGTGTAGGCTGCATGGATTACAATTTCAATCATCATAACATACTCATATATAATCCAGGTATTTCTTATTGAAAAAGGAAAAAGAAATGTGTAGCTATTTAACAAAGGTCAAAAAGAATGACGCAGATAATGTTTTCACCTGTCCTGGAACACCCACGGCTAGCTTCGTAGGAATGTTCTTGGGCTCTAGTAAAGTATTCACTTGATAGAGAGCTGTTCCAGATAGTACATTTGCAAAGAAAATGTTCCATATGGTAAACCAAAGTACTTTACTACAAGCACTTTTTTCTATCTCACTATTGGAGATATATCCTTGCATGGAGGAAAAGATCTTCATAATGGGTGGCACAATTAATAAAAACAAGTGAAGAATGAGACTGGGAAGATATCCTGTAATCACTTCGCTTACGAATGTTCTGCAAGTTGAAAAAAAACATGGCTTAGTATTTTTCATAAAGAATGATTTACTTGATGGAAAATGCACATCAAAATGTCACGATTTCAAGCAATTGCCATGCTGTGATTTCCGAAATACAGAAAAGTACTACAATGAAGAGATGAAGACAATACCACAAACCATCTCTTCGCCATTTTATAAGAAAAACAGCAATTTTCTTCGCCTGACAAATCACGGTTAAAAAAGTTTCCATGAAGGCAGGTCTTTTCCCCGCGCTTCTAATGGATACACACACACTTCACAAAACATATATTTACATTCTACATACGTGAGATAAAAGTGCTCAATGTTGGTCCAACAGAATGGTGATTCCACTAGTGAGGACAGCTGCGAAGCCTCCCAATATTACTTTGATCTTTCAATGACAGTTGTCAATCTTTTGTCAGATGTCGAGCAGTCCAGGAAAATGTATGCTGCCCACAAACAAGGAATCAAGGATGTCTAGAGGAAGCCAAACATATTGCCCTGCCTCCCGAATAGGAAATGGATTTCTTTTCTATTTTTTTTGGTTGATCTTAAAGGGAATGGGATGAGACGTGAGAGAGGCTCAAACTTCGACCTCAGGATCACTCAGAAGCTGCTATGCGCTAGAATCTGAACTGAATTATCCCCGATCGGATCAACATACTAGTGGCTAAACCCCAGACTACGATGTGTACAGATACCCAATTACCCAACATACTAGGGTCTGGGTCTATGATTGTGGACCCAAGGTTTAAAACATTGTATTGTAGTACACATTGCTAACCTGAAAAATATTATATGTATCACGATGCATATCAATCCATTACTGATACGACCTTGGGCCCAACCCAAGCCCAACTTCCCAACCCGACCTTGGTCTGGATTTTCCCTACCTAGGGTCGAGCTTGGATTGGGAAGTCAGAGCCCGGGCTTGAACCCGACACAAACTGAACTCAAGATGGCCAGATACAGACAATGGTACAGAAAACAGGGATATAACCCTTCATTTCTAGAATCTAGGACAAGGATAATGATAAGGGTATCGCACCCAAATGTTGATACCATGTTTAAGTTTCTAGGTTTTTTTAGGACAAGTATCGTTTTAGTATTTACATCATACCAGAAATGATAAAACTTCTAACATTGCAAAGCTTATTCGATAAAATTTGTTACTATGTATTGTTCATATTTTAAAACCAATGGAACAATAAGAAATGAGGAAAGAGTTCCAATCCAGTGTAGTATCATGTGTGTGTACATATATAAGTGAAAAAGGGGTTAGGGTTTCAATTTCCTCTCTTCCCCTTCCCTCTCTCCTGTCTTTCCACTCATCAAACCTCTCCCCTCTCTGCCCTAACCTCCAACAGAAACCTCTCCAAATCACCACACCCATCACCAACTCCACACTATTTCCATCAGTGACAAGCTCCCCATATCCACCTATTTTTTGACTGCAGTGGAGAACTCCAAACCACCATTGTCTCTGACCTCACAAAGAGCAAGAAAGCAATCTTCTTTGCAGTCCTCGGAGCCTTCACTCCCACTTGCTCTCAAAAATACCTACCGGAGTGCGTTGAGAAGTCTAGAGTTGAATGCAAAGGGCATTGATACCATTGCCTTCATTTTGGTGGACAATGTTTATTGTTACAAGTGTCTGGGAGAAGGATTTGGAGATTGGGGATGACGTGTTGTTTTCAGATGGGAATGAGGATTTCATGAGGGACCGATTGGTAGGGGTCCCTCTCTCTTTCCAACAAGGATTTCACAAGGGTGATCAGGGACCAGCTTTGACCTCTGGGAAATCCGATTGGTAGGGTAACCCAAGTTATAGCTCAAGCTGAGCACATTAGGCCCAAGCTTGGGTTGGCCCCCAACCTTACTCAATGCCCGAGTTATAGCTCGAATTAAGCACATTAGGCCCAAGCTCAAACATAAGTTATAGCTCGACTTGAGCACATTAGAAACAATTTCTTATTTCTAATTAGTAATGTAACTTTACTGACAAGAGAAAAATACAGGCAATAAGCTTCGAAAACCTGCATTGCACTTTCAAAACCTAATTAGGTTTATTAGACACACAGATTTTATATCGTATTAAGTTTGCCCAAACCATTGTTCAAATTCTTGTTCTGGTAGTATACCGAGAAGATACATACGGAGTGTATCATCTCCCAAAAGCCTACTTTAAGTACTAAAACTGGTTTAAAAGCTTATTGTCATGCTATGTCTTCAATAACAAATATAAATGTAAAAAACAAATTTGTGGCCTATTTAAGCTTTAAAAAATGGTTTAATCATATTGAGCATTAAAGCAACCTTTTTTTTTCCCCATTTTCCTATTTCGTCTCGTTCTGTCAACTTACCAAAACAACAAAACTCTCAAAACAGAATGACACACTTTCAGGATTACCTCACAGAACACGAAAATGGTGAATTTTATTTCCTGCTTTCAATTAAATGCAAAAAGCCCTGTTTACTTGTGGAATCAGGTTTCCCCGCTGTCTGTGAAAATTTAGGAAACAGAAATACAGCTAATACAAGGATCTAACCCTACATTTCATAAATTACTGATCTTGTATTAATGAATTTATCGAATCATCTTGATGAAAGGCACTTCTACCTTGACCGGCAGATAGTTCAAATATGCATGAAACCCTAAAATTCATACATCAGTTGCGAGATCCACATGAGAGATGTCATAAAACGAATGCAAATGGAGGCTCACTGAAGAACTAAGCTGAATCTGGAAGAATTTTCAGGATTGCTCTGCCAGTTCACAAAGGTTTTAGCGGCAACACCGGCTAGAGACAAACTTCTACACCAAACCCATTTGTTGTTTTTATGTCACTTTCTACCATTACAGACCTAATGCATCAATATCTACTGTATGGTATATAGATTGAATGTAGTTTTAGCTAATGCCATCAACAATAACTCTAAATCTTCAACATTGGTGAATCAGCTAGTATCTTTTGTTCAAGCATTATGTGTGGCTTCAAATTAAAAATTGCAGAGTATCTAAAAAAAAAAAAAAAAAAAAAGAGAAGGAAATGTTATCAGATACGTAGAAATACGTATTTGTCTTGTATAGGAGTAATTCTGTAAATACCTCTTATGAGGGGTATACTTGTCTTTTTTTCTGTAACCCTTTATATAAATAAGATTTATCGAGTCATTGTGAATTAAGCAAAATAGACATCCTTTCTCTCTCTCTCTTTCTTCTCTACTCTCTATTCTCTCTTCTCCAAACCTAACCCTAATTCCTCGAATTCAACTTGGTATCAGAGCCATCCGCCGCCGAGGCTTGCCGGAGCATTCTTGAAGACGAACCAGGTGCAATCTGACGTCATCTGATTGTACAGCTGACGTCATCAGCTACATGGACACGAAAATCGGGGTCGGATGAAACTTCACCACTTGATAGAGATTATTTTTTGGGAATTTTCTAGATTCATTTCGGCTGTTTTTTGGTCATTATTCATGAAATTTTCGGAAAAATCAGTTTGTAAACCAGCTTGATTTCCAAACCCAAAATGAGCTTTTGATCTAGCGACCCCCCCCCCCCCCGCCAATCTGAGTAGCTTGTTCGATTGATTTCATTGAGTATTGAAACCCGTGGGAGGTTTTCTCTCCCATCTAGTTACCGTTGGTGACTTCTTTCTCCCCTATGACCATCGGTTTGGTCCAACGGTCCCTCAAATCCACCCTAAACCTATTACTCAGTTGTGTGTTAACCATGGGAAGGGTATGTTCATCTCTATGCTACGTATCTTATTCATTTGGGTCTTTATTTCCCTTTTTCGGGGTTAGTTTGGGTGTTTATTGAGTTTCTTCCTTCTTTTGTTCCTTGCTTGGTCACTTGGGAGAATTATTGAGTCCTAAAATTCCTATTAAGACCTATTCAGATGTTTCTTGGACCTTGATGTGGTGACTTAGCCTAATCTGGATCTCGATTTGATCTTCGATTTGGTACTTCTATAGTTTCTTTGGCCGTAGTTCTTCATGTCAAATCCTCCACCTCCTGTGGCTACTCCACCCTCCTTGGCTTCTCCTTCAGAGTCAGAAGTGAACACAAACACTCCCTCCATTGGTATTGGAGGCCCGATGGTTCATCAGTTGGATTATGAGAACCCTAGTTTACAGATCATCTCCATGAAGTTAGATAGCAAGAACTACTTACGCTAGGCTCAAGCAACACGGTTGTTTATTGGCGGCCGTGGGAAACTCGGTCACACTACGGGGGATACAGTTGAGCCTCCCAAGACCGATCCCTCTTATTGACAATGGCAAACAGATGATCTTACGGTTATGTCATGGCTCCTCAACTCTATGGAGCCTGATATCAACGAAAGTTTCTTATTTATGCGCGCAGCGCACGCAAGAGGTCTGGGAGATCAATGGGAAGACTTATTCACAGCAGCAGAACACTGGACGGGCATTTCAGCTGCGACAGGCTATCTCCCACTTCAGGAAAGGGGAGAAGTCCCTCTCTCAGTACTATACTGCTCTTCGTACCTTGTGGCAGGAGCTTGACCATTATTACTCCTATCAGCCTCTTAATCCCACAGAGATTGCTCCCTTTCGTCGATATATAGAGAAGGGCCGGATCTTGCTCGTGTTCAGATCTTGAGTAGCAGGGTGAATCTTCCCTCTCTCAGTGAGGTGTACGCCTATCTTCAGAGTGAGGAGAGTAGGCGGATCTCTCTTCAGAGTGAACATCTCCTTCCAGAGCGATCAACGCTAGCTGCCTCTCCTGCTTATCAGCCTCAGCAATCACAGCAGCCTCAGAAAGGCACATCTTATCAGACTCTTGTCTCAGCTCCATCCTATGCTCTTACTGGACCTTCTTCTGGGAAGTCCTTGACTCGAGAGAGCCCCAAGTGTGATTTCTGCAGCAAGTTAGGACATGTGTGTGCAAAATGTTGGAAGCTACCTGGGCGCCCTAGCCAGCCAGCCTCCTTCAGTGCTCATACAGCCAGTGTGGATTCTTCTGCTCCTTCCCCAAGACGGTCTTTGGCGAGTCCTCTTCCTTCAGCTCCTCCTAGTGGTATTTCAGCCACAAAGTATGTAGGCCTTCGACGATTGCTTCAACAGCTTGATGGTCCTTGTGCCACATCATCTACCTCTTTTGCCCAATCAGGTAACACTAGACCTACTCATCATGTGTCTCTCCCATTATCCAGCCCCACTTGGATCATTGACTCAGGGGCTTCGGAACACATGACGGGCTTGTCTTCTTTATTTTCCACTTATTCCATTTGTTCTGGCCGTGATAAGGTGAAGACAGTTGATGGCACCTTATTTTCTGTGTCTGGGAAAGGGAATATCCTTCCCTCTCCTCAATTGCTTCTTTCATCTGTTTTGCATGTTTCCAGATTTACTTCTAACCTACTTTCTGTTAGTGCTTTGACTAAAACCCTAAACTGCAGTATCACTTTTTCCCATACTTCTAGTGTCTTTCAGGACTTAGAGACGAGGAGGACGATTGGCACTGAACATGAAGCTAATGGCATCTACCTTCTGGATGGACACCTTCCTGAGCCCACAGCACTATAGTCTTCTACTAATAATAGTAGTAGGATAAATGTTGTTTTGAACTAGCATGGCCGTCTGGGGCATGTCTCTTTTCGGTATTTGAAACTTTTATTTCCTAGTTTGTTTACTTCTGTTTCTGTTTCTGCTTTACACTGTGAGACCTGTGAGCTATCCAAACATTGTAGATCGAATTATCCCTCCAGAGGTAATAGAAGTTCTACTTGTTTTGACATTGTGCATTCTAATGTATGGGGACCTTCCCTAGCTACTTCTATATTTGGCTTCCGCTACTTCATTTCCTTTGTTGATGATCGTACTAGGTGTACATGGGTTTATCTCATGAAAACCAAAGATGAAGCTCATTCCATCTTTCAAAGTTTTCATAAGATGATCCAAACCCAATATGGTATTTCCATCAAGGTTCTTCGTACTGACCAGGGTGGAAAATATATGTTTGGGGGGATTCAACACTACCTTCTTGACCATGGAATTTGTTATCAAAATTCTTGCAGCTACACCCCTCAACAAAATGGTGTAGCTGAGAGAAAAATGCGACATTTGACTGAGATAGCTGGATCTCTTTTGATTGGCTCTCATGTCCCCAAGACCTATTGGTCAGATGGTGCGTTGACGGCTGCCTACTTGAGTAACAAAATACCCTCTCGTGTTCTCAATTTTAAATCTCCTCTTCAGGTTCTTTCTCCTGCTTCTCTTTTCTCTGTTTCTCCTCGCATCTTTGGGTGTGTATGTTATGTACATATCCTTGGTCCTCATCGCACCAAACTAGATCCCAAAGCACTCAAGTGCATCTTTCTCGATTACTCCTTTACCCATAAAGGGTACAAGTGTTACCATCCATCGTCTGAGAAGAAGTTTGTATGCATGAATGTCACATTCCGTGAGGAGCTTTCTTTTTTCTCTCCTACCTCTTTTCAGGGGGAGCGTAGTAATGAAGAGAGGTGGAATGTTCCTCTTCTTGCTACATCCCTATCTCCTCTAGAGTTTAAGAGGTTTCCACCCACTCATACTACTAGTGTGATTGATAGTGCTCTTGGAGCTCAGAAGGAGCTCAAAGTCTATAGTAGAAGGTCGACAGTCACAACTAATCCGGGACCAATGGTTCCTTCCTCGGATCCAGGTAATCCTCCATCTCTCCCTATACCTGTCATTACCTTATCTACTGATGATTCTGATCTTCCTATTGCTATTACAAAAGGCATCAGAAGTTGTACTCAACATCCTTTGAGCAACTTTGTTTCCTATGATGCCTTGTCACCTTCATACAGAGCCTTTATCACATCAGTTTCCACCATTCCCATTCCCACTCCCTCTTTCGTGGCAGAAGGGTTAGCACACCCTAGATGGAAAGCTGTTATGGTAGAAGAAATGAAGGCGTTGGATAAGAACAAAACATGGGAGCTTGTTGACTTGCCAAGAGGCAAGAAGCCGGTAGGATGTAGATGGGTGTTCACAGTGAAGTACAAGGCCGATGGGTCAATAAAGAAGTACAAGGCCAGACTGGTAGTCAAAGGGTACACTCAGACCTACGGGATTGATTATGTGGAGACCTTTGCACCTGTGGCAAAGATGAACTCCATCAGGGTTTTGTTGTCTGTAGCAGCAAACCAGGCATGGCCTTTGCATCAGCTGGATGTGAAGAATGAGTTCCTCATATGGTACCACCTCCAAGGTTCACTCCATCAGGGGACAACATCAAGGTGTGTCGACTGAGAAAAGCCCTCTATGGGCTTAAGCAATCTCTCAGAGCTTGGTTTGAGAGGTTCACTCTAGCAGTGAAGAAGCTGGGATATACTCAAAGCCAAGCCGATCACACCCTATTTGTGAAGCATCTAAGGAAGAGCACTACGGCCCTCATCGTCTATGTTGTCGACATCATTATGACAGGAAATGATGCAAATGAGGTGATTAAGCTAAAGAATCATCTAGTAGGGGAGTTTGAGACCAAAGATCTGGGGCCTCTCAACTCTCAAGTACTTTCTCGGCATAGAGGTTGCAAAATCCAGCCAAGGGATCTTCATCTCAAAAAGGAAGTATGTCCTAGATCTATTGAAGGACTCATGCAAGCTGGGAGCTAAGTCAGTGGAGACCCCCATAGAGCAGAACCACCAGCTAGCCGACTTGAGTAGTACGCTATTACAGGACGTGGGGAGCTTTCAGAGACTGGTTGGGAGATTGATCCATCTCTCCTTAACCCGCCCAGATATTTCCTATGAAGTCAGTGTTATCAGTCAATATATGCATTCTCCTAGGGAGATTCACTTAGAGGCAGCATACAGGATATTGAGATATCTCAAGTCTGCCCCTGGCCGTGGCCTCCTCTTTCAGAAGAATAGTCATATGAGAATAGAGTCATATACTGATGCAGACTGGGCCGGTGCCAAGGATGATAGGAGATCTACATCAAGCTATTGTATCTTTGTGGGAGGCAATCTGGTTACCTGGAGGAGCAAGAAGCAACCAGTAGTTGCCAGATTCAGTGCAGAGGCAGAATTTAGGACAATGGCCCATGGCTTGTGTGAGATACTCTGACTAAAGATGTTGGTGGATGAACTTGGCTTTCTAGTCTTGGGACCCATGAGTTTGTACTGTGACAACAAAGCGGCTACCAGCATTGCTCACAATCCGGTGCATGGTTCAAAGTCGTTGGTTTCGTTTCGGTTTCGGTCGCGGGCGAAACCGAAACGTTTCGGTAGTTTCGGTGGTTTCGGTCCGAAACTTGGTGAAACCATAATGAAAGAGTTTCGGTAGTTTCGGTCATAGTTTCGGTAGTAGTTTCGGAAGTTTCGGTGGTAGTTTCGGAAGTTTCGGTGGTTTCGGTCCGAAACTTGGTGAAACCAAATGAAAGAGTTTCGGTAGTTTCGGTCACAGTTTCGGTAGTTTCGGTGGTTTCGGTCCGAAACTACCGAAACTGAGCCGAAACTTTGAGTTTTCCAATACGAACCCGTATCTTGTATCGGCATGTACCAAAACTTTAAACTATGATCCGGTGCAACATGATCGGGCCAAGCACATTGAAGTGGATCGCCACTTCATTCGGGAGAAGATCGTATCTGGGGAAATTTGTACCCCATTTGTGAAGACAGATGAGCAAGTAGCAGATGTTTTCACCAAAGGAGTTCCCAATTGGCAACTTCATAGATGTTTATGCAAGTTAGGCATGAAAGATATCTATGCGCCAACTAAAAGGGGGGTGTTATCGGATACGTAGAAATACGTATTTATCTTGTATAGGGGTAGTTCTGTAAATACCTCTTATGAGGGGTATACTTATCTTTTTTCTGTAACCCTTTATATAAATAAGATTTATGGAGTCATTGTGAATTAAGCACAATAGACATCCTTTCTCTCTCTCTTTCTTCTCTACTCTCTATTCTCTCTTCTCCAAACCTAACCCTAACCCTAATTCCTCGAATTCAACTGGAAAGACGGCAGCAAACAGATTGGCATTTTTGAGGTCTAGATCTTTGAGAATCTAATCCTAGATCAACCTTTCTAGAAAATATCATTTCGAAGAAGATGCCCCAGAATCTCCCCAAATACCAGCTTAAAGATTAACAGTGCTTTAGACTTCTTTCTACAAAATATATTGCTAGTGTCATCAACCATCCATCACCTCATTTCCTTTGAAATACATCTTGAATCTTCACTAAATCTATTATATCTTTAAAAATAATAGTAGTAGCAGTAACAGCAGCAGCAAGCAAGCATCCCAGGCATAATTTTATTATTTTTGGTGGGTAAGCTAGGATAGAACCCATGACTTCATGGCTGCTGGTGTCCATTTTATCCTTCAGAACCTCAATGGAGTCAGAAGTTCCTCGGGCACATCAGGTACAAGTAGTTGCACCTTGTTAACATATGTACATAACCACATCATCTGTGGAAACTGAATCTCAGTTTTTTCAATAAACCACGAAGAGAGGGGAAATGTTTTCACGGAGTGACAATAGTAGGTGAAACACAAAATTATTTATCTACAGCAGTTAAATACTACCATACCATAGTCATTAATACATAACAAGATGAACTAGCTTCAATATTTGAGGGAGAAAGACACTGAAGAAACAACAGTCATATGAGGAAAAAATGGATTCATAATACATTAAAAAGTTGCATCATTTTGAATTAGGATGAGGAGAAACTGAAAGACCACCTTTACAAAATGAAAGATCTAAAAATGACCACTTACATGGTCAGTACACTTTCGAGAAAAGGCAGAAAAGTCTCCAACTGACTCAGATTGGTAAGACCTTGCACAATTGCAACAGGAATAAGAAATAGAATCGTGAGGACGATTGATGCAACAATAACCACCAGCTTAGAAATCCATCTCTGTATGAAAGACGTAGAAAAAAAAGGCCAATAAACATCATGAGGCTCAGGAGCTGGTTCTGTAACCCACTCTGTGGGATTGATTGACTGTTGGATGTGGAAAGCAATTGCAGCACCATACCGGGACTTGAAGAACACAAAGGCAGCTGGGACTTCCTGTTAAATTAATAAAACAAAAAAGAAAGACGGTGTGCATAAAACATCTCCCAGATTGACATCTCAAAATAACCTAATATAGAAAAAAAAAATGCACAAGCATCAATTTCAACTTTTAGGAACAGTGAAATAAGTATATATTATGCTTCAGTACATTCAAGAACCACCTAGCTCAAAGACAACAGATCTTAAGAAAAAGGCCCATGAGAATGCCAAGGAGGGGCCACAATGGGTCAGTTTGGGCCAAAATTCAACCAAGTACTTGTGACATCAACCTGAACTTGAGTTGGGTACAGACCCACAGGTTAGAAACCCCCCAGCCTAATCAGATGAAAATGGGCCAAGTTGGTCGTTCCAGTAGTGGTATGCATCATCTCTACCAAAACCCTTATTATTATTCTATTTTTCCAGGTTCTACCAGAATTGTTATTTGAAGTAATTTAAACCTTACTTTTTTAGTCTGTGTCGTTTATAACACATATAAAAGATTAGCAACATATTTTTAGCTTAATTAGCATAAAAATATTACATATAAAGTATGTTCATATGCGTATCAAGATGTACCATTTTCCTAATGTCTCATTTCGTCTCAGTTGAGACGTCTCATTCCATCATCTTACAAAGGCGTGGGACTAGACTGAGATTTTAAACCAAGGGTCTGGTAGGGTTCATGTGATGGGTTGGTAGGGTCTCAATCTCCAACCCTAGCCTGAAAAACCAAGCAAGTTGGTAGGGTCGGTCAAGGATTGCCTAACAGTATATAGTCAACACTGAACAAATGCTTGCTCATAACGCAAGACCCATACAGGAACTATAGTTTTCCAAAGTGTTATACAACAGTATCCTGCGAAGTTTCATTCCATTAGATTGAAAGACTATGTAACTAGGACCCCCAAGCATGTCTCAATGTTGAACATGGGCAATGGGAGTAAGACACGAATTGTGCCAGAGATAAAACCCAAGAATTTAATTCCACGTTCTCAAAAGAGTTGCTAGGTAGCATAAATTCTTACTTGGCTAAGACCTATCTCTCTGTTTGCATTGGTGCAAGCAAGATCACACTGTTGATAGGAGCCCCAGTGTGACCTTGTTCATATATTCCATCTTATCCAAATCACTAATTGATGTACAGACCAGATCTACTAATTGGTGTACAGACCCGGTGATGAAAGCGTTAGTGAGTATTCATCCTCAGCAATATCAGCACAATGTCTAGGATTACCGAAATTAGTTCATGATGTCATGGACCTAGTATTGTAATTGTTTAGGGCATCAATACTCTTAGGGTCCTGACCAAAATGGAGACAATGGGGGCCAAAGGTCTATGTAGCTGTGATCTTCCCATATGTCATGCATTTATCTATTTTTCTTTTATGCAATTAATGTGACATGATTATGATCATTTCAATGTTCAATTATAGTTCTTTTTAGTTGCCAAGCTCTCAAATACCTGCTCTCAGATACCTGAACCAGCATGTAACAAAACGATATGGATCTTCATTTCCACACTCCACATGGTTGTTTATTATAATTTATTGGCTTATGAGTATGTGTTTTCATGCTTGTTTTATCCGTTCTTAGAGCTTCAATAAAAGTTTTCACAATATTTCCATCATATCCATAAAAATGTATTATTTCCATAATAAGCTAAACATTGCTACAAAATATTTCCATTTTTGGGCTAACCGGAATTGACTCCGAAATCGAAATTTAATTCCTTGGACGAGATTATTTGTAGATTTATCTAGTTTTATGGGTCTTAAAGTTGTTTAATACATTTATGTAGCTAGTGAGGCTCTTCCTCACTAGTCATCCTTTTTTTATAGTTCCCTTGAATAGTGGGGTTGCTCCCACTTCCTTCTTTAATACAATTATCCTTACCAATCGACAAAAAAGTGAAACCAGTATTTTGACCAATTCATTCATCTTTTAAACCTTTATCAGTTAGCCCACTCTAGCTCAGACGTACCACCCTGGGTCACGAGCCACCCGAAAATCTTCTCATGTTCTACTAATCTACAACTTCTTTACTGAGCGAGATTCCATCCTATGGCTCATTACTGCAGCGCTTGTTCACTCTAGTAAGATGATGGATTATATTTCTATTGGTTCTTACACTAGATCACAAAAACCATAATTAATCGCACTTCAAGCAATTCACCATCACTGCATCGCTGTCAAAATACTAGTGAGATCTCAATTCGATGCACGGGAAATATAGTCCCAATAATGCAACCAGAAAAATGGTAGGGCAAGTATGAGATAGAACTCCAATCACCATTAGAGTGGGAATTTTAGAGGGAAATTTGGATAGGTGCTAATTCAAGCAACCCAGAACTAAAAGCTTGAAGGCCAAATTTTATTTAATAACAAAAAAAAAAAACACAAAGTCCTCAGGAATCAGGAAAATGAAACTCTAACATTAAGGCTAAGAAACTAATCATAGTTGTATATTTACAGTAACACCTATTTTTTTTTAATGGCCAAAATACCTCAATTACATTACTAAAACTATAGACAAACTTCTAACCTCGTTTTGAGGCCCAAACAATGGAATCTTGACTAAAGACTAGAGATAGTTGTAGTAGATCTCAAAAAAAGCTTTCAAACGCATCTAACGTCTTCTCAGTCGGTTACCTTGAGAAAAAAAAAATTATGCCACTCAAAATATGGCAACCTCAAAGCCCTGGAGTATTTGAAGATCCAAGACTCATATTCTCCATGTGTGTTGTTCATTGCTTCCATTGATGCTTAGTTTTTTTTGATATGTAAGAAGTATGATAAAAGGAGAAGGGGAGGACCCACAAAATACAACCAGGAGAGACCCCCAAAGGCAATCCTCACAAAACAAACTATCTACACATTACATCGGAGATGAATCATCTAACACCTCCTCCCATCTAAACATGAATGAGTAAAAGAAAAAAATCCACCAAACTCTAGAGAAGAGGAAGACCATAGATACAAGACAGCTTTAACTCTCAAAACCACACTAGGTAAGTCTTCTTCTTTCCCTTCAAAAATACGGGAATTTCTCTCTTTCTAGACAACCCACATAATGGCAAACAGAAGAATGCGCCAAAGGTAATGTCCTTTCTCTCTAAACACTTTCAGCGAGCTACTTAGGACCAGCTTGTCCAACACTTGCTCTTCCATCTTAGGGTTCTTGAATGAAGGGTCCAATAATTTGGAATGGCACATTTTTTGGAACCTCAAATTTCATTAAAGACTTGTTAAGTGGACACAACTGGATTTTGAATTTAAATTTTTGCAGAATTTGACTTGTAAATTTCTATTGACATCAATTTTCTAATTAAACATAGATGATGGATCCAAAAGTAACATGACTACTTTCCCTTTCACTAAAGTTAGCAGAATTTGATTTTCTAAAGGGCTTATTCTATATAAATTTGACAAAAGCTATTCTTATAATGCATAGATCATTAATACTCAAAAAGAATGACATTGCCATTTTTACGATTTTATGAAGTACCTAATGTGAAGAATTAAATGACCATATAAAAAAGGCATTGAGACACCTTTTGTAAGGTAGAATATTGTTAAACTACTTTTTCAGTCAAGTCATAATTACAAAAAAATGTCATTATTCCATATTTTACCGATAGTATCCTCACAAAACTGTAAATCACTACATAGATAACTAAATTGAAAGACCAGAAGTTGCTTTACTAAGCAAAAATGTATGCTCTCTTAGGTGAACATTACAAACCCCAGCCACCACAAACGTGTGTGTGTGTGTGTGTGCATGAGTATATTTAAATATAAAATTGCAGCTCATCAAGAAAAAAGAACAGCAAAACCCATACCTGTCCAGCCAATGAAACATCTGATTGCCCCATTCTCACGTTCTCTTCTATATCTTCCAACTTTTTTTCATAGTGATCCACGAGATCAACCTTCCGTCCAAACAATCCCAAGAAGCCATCACGGTGAAACTTCTTATGAGAAAGATTTTTTGATTTTAAACGAGTTAGGCTTTTATACGACTTCTCTGCATCACTCTGGAAAGGATGCGATGTAGTTGTCAAAAATTAGATATAAGTAAAAGCATTGTATGTAAATTCTATTGAGGCATGTCAATTACAAGACGTCCGAATTTTATAATGAAACTCAAGAGTGTCCAAATTTTACATGGTTGGGATTTATGTAGAGTGTTGGGCCCATATGTTCTATTAATGTAAGTGGGCCCACGCCACTTAAGTGACTAGTATATATATCACAATGAGGAGGCCAAACTATCTAAGTTTGTGACTCTCTCTTTCTCTCTTCTCTTCTCTTTCTTCTCTCAAATCCTAGTACTTTACTTCTAACACTACTATCTGTATCAGGGTATAAACCATTTAGTATGTATATAGTGTTATGCTCTATGATGATCATCTTTTTTCTCTATATACTTTGTTATATGCACCTGTGCTTTAAAGCTTTATTTATATGCACGCTAGTTATTTGCTTATTATTTTCTGTATTTGTCATTCTGTGACAAAAAAGGTGGGAGAAAAATAAAGAGTTAAAACAAGTAGATATATGAGATAGGGGGATAAAAAATGTTTTTTATGATAAACTATTTATTTTTCATTTCTCTCACTATGTCAGCTAGTACATGCTTTTACAATGTTCATTTAAACACAACACTCATTGAACTGTTTTAAATTCCTTATGCCGATGATATTACATGGTATATGTTGTTAGTGGATGTGCAGAAAACAGATCAAAATCATTTTCACTATCTGTTTATCTTTCTCCGAGTGAATGTGAGAAAGTGAGTGATTCATGTGAAGGGTTGGGAATGTAATTTTCTATTTTTGGTTTACTCTTTATATGATTGATGTTTTTGTCGCAAAATTGTCAAAGGGGGAAATCGTGGAATCGATCGGACCTTACGGGACAGAACTTCTCGAGAGTCCAATCAATTGCACACTAATGTAAAATCGATTGGACCTTACGTGACGAAACTTCCCGAGAGTCCAATCGATTGGACATTACAGACAGAACTTCCAAATAGTCCATTTGATTGGACACTGATATGGAATCAATCGGACCTTATGGGAAAGAACTTCCCGATAGTCCAATCAATTGGACACTGACACGGGAATCGATTGGACCTTACGTGACAAAACTTCCCGAGAGTCCAATCAATTGGACACTGATGTGGAATCGATTGGACTGATGAACAAAAAACCCACGGAGCAGTCCAATCGATTGGACCTGAACACCAATTGATTGGGCTGAAAATGAAATGTTCAAAATCATTGACGGGATTCATGTATTATCAGTATGAGGTAGAATATAATATAAGCTGTATGGTAGGTGGAGATATGAAAGTGGGTGTAATTGGGTTTTACCCTAATGATATAAATAATATTGTGGGACATATGGAAGAGTTTACACTCCAACGATTTCCCTCTTCTTCTCTTCTCTCCATTGAACCCTAAAACTTCTACTCGGTATCAGAGCAAAGGACTGAAGCTTCAACGTGACACCGGCGAGTGCTGACGTCGGCCGTACGGACGAGGTAAGGATGATGTCCGAAATCTCCCCTATCCAGTAAAACACAACTTTTGGGGATTTTTGGTATTTTGGGGAATTTTTTGAGCATTCGTTGATAGTTTTATGGCTGTTGTTCGCAAAAAATCAAAAACATTTCCAATTTGGTTAGGTGCGATTTGTGGAACCTTTAGAGGTTTGTTTTCAGCCATTGTTGCTTCATTTTGGTCCACCTAAAGTGTACCAACATATCTACATCATCGCCGTACAAGTTTGTGACGATTTGAGCGTTGTGGTTCAACTTTTCCACCAAGAAATTACCATCGGTAGCCTTTTTTGGGTCTTTTGACCTGTGTTTTTTGTGGGTACTCCTCTCAAATGTTTTTTTGGTGCTAATAATGCACTTTAGTATTGTTTCCTACGAGATTTGTGAAGATTTGTGGCTGGGGGATCGTTTCCTCCCTCTATTGGTTACCGTCGGCGACTTGTGGCCCTCATTGTGCCCCACGGCACTTCCCTATTGCCTATTGCAGATGGCTGGATCTTATTAGGTCTTTGACCTTGTTTGGATGTTCTCTTGGACCCTCGTACTGATTCCCTCGCTCCATGGCCTTGTGGTTATTATTGCTTGAGCTGTGTGGCTTGTTTCACTCCCGTTTACAACCTGTTGTGCTCTCGGGTTTTTTCAGATTATTACATCTGTGTTTTTGGTGACCATCTTCGTGTTGTGTGCTTGTTATTGGCTGTTTTTGACGTGACAATGTCGGCTTCGGCTGAGTCCGGGGCTTCGGATGTGTCTCCCAGGCCTCCTGGCCCTCCCAGCCCTCTCGTTTCAGCTCCTACTCCATATGAGAATCCTGTGTTACAAATCACCACTATCAAATTGGCTAGAAAAAACTACTCGGGGTGGTCTAGGGCTTCCAAGATGTTTATTGGTGGCCGTGTGAAGCAGGGATACCTTATTGGCCGTCTTCGGCCCTTGCAGAGGCTGACCCCAAGTTTGAGAGATGAGAATCAAGCAATTTGACCATTATGTCTTGGCTTCTTAACTCTATGGAGCTCCACATCAGTCGAGGATTTCTATTTCACACCACTGCAAAGGAGATTTGGGATTCTGCCGCCCAGACCTATTCTCAGCAAAAGAACATCGCTCGTGTGTATCAGTTGCGCCAGAGCATTGCCACTCTTCATCAAGGGGACTTGCCTTTGGCCGAGTACTTTGCTAAGCTTCGCAGCATGTGGGAGGAACTTGACTATTATCAAGTCTTTACCCCTGCATGTACCACAAATGGTATGACATATCACAAGTTGGTTGATCATAACAAGATATATGATTTCCTTGTTGGCCTGAATGTTGATTTCGAGTTAGCCCGTGTACGGTTGCTTAGTTTACCCTTAATCAAGTATATGCCTACTTTCAGAGTGAAGAAAGTCACAGAGATGTCATGTCTACTCTTCCCAAACATGAAAAGTCTGCCTTGACAGCAGTCTCATCATCACAGAAACCATCATAGAATCGCCATCCACCTTCGACTAGTGGCCTTCAAGGCCCTCCACCTATTTGTGCGCATTGTGGGAAGAGAGGCCACAGCCAAGATAAATGCTGGAGCCTTCATGTGAGTAAGGGGTGTGGGAAGAAGGGACACAACAAGGAAAAGTATTGGAATATTATTGGATGACCCCCGCTGTCGTCCCTACCGTCGTCACGTGCACATTCCACTGCCCGCAGCATTGCTATGGGCTCCTACAGGTCCATCCCTTTCCTTGGACATATCACCAGTTACTATTTCTCGCTAGGAGCTCCAAAATATACGTCGTTTTATGGCTCACTTGGATGGACCTTCGGCCACTTCAGCATTTGCCCAGTCAGATACTATCAGTTCTGCCAATCATGTTTCTGCCTCTCCTTCCTCACCCTAGACTATTGATTTGGGGGGCCTCAGAGCATATGACGGGCATGTCCACTTTGTTTTCTTCCTACTCTGTGGGTTCTGGGGGCTGATAAAGTCTGCATCGCAGATGGCACACTTTCCTCTATTTCTGGTTAAGAGTGTGTCCCGATTACACCCGAGATTCCTTTATCTTCTGTTCTTCACATTCCCAAGTTTGATACTAAGTTGTTTTCCGTTAGCTCTCTCACAAGAACTTTGAATTGTTGTGTCACTTTCTTTCTTCTCATTGCGTGTTTCAGGACTCGGTCACGAGGAGGACGATTGGCACTGGACGTGAAGTGAATGGTCTCTACCTCCTGGATGCGACTCCCACAATTCCCGCAGCGTTGCAGTCTCATAGTCAAAATAATAGTGTCAATAAGGAGCAACTATTGTCTTGGCATGCTCGTCTTGGTCACATGTCTTTTTCATATTTCCGTCTCTTATTTCCTACATTGTTTAAGTTTGTGTCATTGTCTGAACTTCATTGTGAAGTGTGTGCTCTATCCAAGCACACTCATCTGTTTTCCCATCACGGGGTAATAAAAGTACTACTATCTTTGATTTGATTCACTCTGATGTTTGGGGCCCATCCCTGATTACTTCCATTTTTTGTTGTCGCTACTTTGTCTCTTTTGTGGATGATTTCTCTAAATGCACATGGATCTTTGTTATGAAATCTAAAGATGAAGTGTTTTCTGTCTTCAAGAACTTCTACAAAATAATCCCTACTCAGTTTGGGAAGTGTATAAAAGTCCTACGATCTGACCAAGGGGGAGAGTACATGTATGAGGGGTTGAAGTTGTATTTGGCAGAGCATGGTATCGAGCACCAGAATTCGTGTGTTTCACCCCACAACAAAACGGGGTGGCCGAAAGAAAAAATAGACATCTACTGGAAGTGGTTCGTTTATCTCCTTTTGTGGTACAATGTTCCAAAAAATTATTGGTCTGTTGCTGTGCTTCTTGCAGCCTTCCTCATCAACCGTATGCCTTGTAGGTCTCTTCAGTTTCGCACTCCATTTCAGTTCCTCCGTCCCTCCAGTCCTCCCTCTGCGGTTCCTCCAAAAATCTTTAGATGCGTTTGTTATGTCCATATCCTTGGCCTTCATCGGATAAAGTTGGACCCTAAAGCCCTTAAATGTATGTTTCTCGGGTACTCCTCAAAGGGGTACAAATGCTATCATCCTCCCACACGGAAACGATTTGTTACTATGGATGTCACATTCCTGGAATCGGCCCCTTATGTTTCTGCTGCTAGCCATGCTGATCCTTAGGGGGAGAGTAGTTGATGTGAGGAACGGCATGTGACCCCTGCTCTGCCCATGGCATTAGATGACCCAGTTATTGATACTATTATTCACGACAGAGAAACTAGCAAACATGGGGAGTTGCAAGTCTATACTCGTCGTAGGCTAAGGGAGACAAAGACCATTCATGAATGTCAAGGTCAAGACTCTTCCTCGCTGGATCCAGATAATCCTTCATCTGGTTCCTCTTTGGTTTCTGTTATCAGATACGTATTTTCTACATATTTAGCGTAGTTTAGTTATTCTGTAAATACCCCTTTGACATAAGGGGTATACTTGTCTTTTGTAATAGCTCCTTTATATAAATAAGATATATGGAGTCTTTGTGACCACAAGACATCATTTTCTCCTCTCTCTTCTCTTTGACTGCCTAATCCTAACCCTAATCACCATTTCAACTTGGTATCATAAGCATAGATTTAAGATCCACAGCCGAAGGAGTTCTGATGTTCCACTGTACCGTACGGCGGGCATCGTAGGCCGTACAGACACGTTTTTCGAGGTCTTAACACGGATTTCAAGGTGTCATAAAATTTTGA
This sequence comes from Euptelea pleiosperma, assembly GCA_035048495.1. Lineage (NCBI taxonomy): Eukaryota > Viridiplantae > Streptophyta > Magnoliopsida > Ranunculales > Eupteleaceae > Euptelea > Euptelea pleiosperma. The sequence goes on along the minus strand of CM068550.1, from coordinate 10,693,164 downwards.
AACTCCTAGTATGTCTCTATTTTGTAGGATTTATGGTGATTTTTTGAGAATTTTTTGGAGCCTCTATCGTGGTGTTTTTGATGTTCTACCCGACTATTAAAAAAAATGAGTTTTCTCTCTATCGCTTTGTCCGATCTGTTGGGTTTTTTTTTCCTCACCTTGTTGGTTGTTTTTGGTTCCCTACAATTGTAGTAACCCATCGGATCCATCCATGTGTTGTTGCATGAAGGATTGGAGTTTCAGTGAGGTGATCTTCACCTTATAGTTACCACCAGCTTCTTCATTGGGTTTTTTCTTGTGGCTGCAATTTTCTACAGCACTTGGAACCCATCTGTGGTTGTTTTTTTTTTTTTTTATCTTGTCGATGTTTAATCACAACTCCTTGATGCATATTCTGCCTTGCATCCCTCTTTGGATTCTGCATAGCTCTTTTTAGGGCCCTTTTGTTGCTTTTTTGGCCTCGATTGCCTTGTTTTCGGTTCTCCAACCTATGTGTGTGGTTTCTTTTGGTTCTTCATCCACCTAAATAGCTATGACTACTCCGGAATCTGGCAGAGACATTCCCTCAAGGTCCAATGTGAGCTCGGAAGCTACCTCCAGAGGCACAGGAGGGTCTACGGTACATCAATTGGCGTACGAGAACCCCGGATTGCAGATCACTTCAGTCAAGCTTGATGGCAAGAACAATTTGGAATGGGTACAGGCTGTCCGGTTATTTATTGGAGGCCGAGGGAAGCAAGGCCACCTTACTAGAGATATAGCTGCACCTGCCAAGACTAATCCCACATATCAACAATGGGAGACCGATGACCTTACAGTTATGTCATGGCTCCTCAACTCTATGCAGCAGGATATTAGCCGGAGCTTCTTATTCATGGTCACAGCTCAGCAGGTTTGGGAGACGACTAAGAAGACCTATTCTCAGACACAAAACACTGGCCAGGCCTACCAGTTGAAGCAGAGTATCTCCCGTTTCAGACGGGGAGAGAAGTCTCTTGCTGAGTACTACACCTCTATCCGCAGCATGTGGCATGAGCTTGACTATTACTATTCCTATCAGCCCCCAGACTCTGAGGACATTCTCCCGTATCAGCGACATGTGGAGAAGGGTCGGATTTTTGAGTTCCTCTCTGGACTCAATCCCTCGTATGAGCTTGCTTGGGTCCAGATCCTCAGTAGCAGGGTAGGGGTCTATTCCTATCTTCAGAGTGAGGAGAGCCGCCAGATATCCCTCTTGGATGAGCATCCGGTTTCCAAGCGATCAGCGCTTGCCAGCTCCTCCTGCCTACCAGCATCAGCAGTCTCAGAAGGGTCGCTCTTCTCAACCTCCTACTACGATAGTGTCTTATGTTCCTACTGGTACGACTTCTGGGAAGTCTCAGAGGGAGAGGCCCAAGTGTGACTATTGCGGTAAGCTGGGGCATGTGAATGATAGATGTTGGAAGCTCCATGGTCGCCTTAGTTTGGATGCTTTCGTGCCTTCTCAGGATTCACAACTTAGTCCTTTGGTAGCTACTGCTAGTATTTCTGTTGCCGAGATTGCTACTCTCCAACGTTTGCTTAGTCAGCTTGATGGTCCTTCTGCCACACCTTCGACCTCCTTTGCTCAATCAGGTAACATTAGACCTACCCATCATGTGTCCATACCTTCCTCTAGTCTGTCCTGGATCATTGATTCAAGGGCTTCGGAACACATGATGGGTATGTCTTCCCTATTTTCCACATACTCTATAGACGTCACCTTATCTTCTATATTTGGGAAAGGGAATATCCTTCCCTCTCCTCAACTACCTTTATCTTCTGTTTTTCATGTTCCTACTTTTACTTCTAACCTGTTGTCTATGAGTGCCCTTATTCGCCAGCTAAACTATAGTGTGACCTTTTTTCCTTTCTCTTGTGTCTTCCAGAATCTGGAAACAAGGAAGACGATTGGCACTAGACGTGAAGTCGATGGCCTTTATCTTTTGGATGGATGTACCTCTGAACCCACAGCATTGCAGTCTCATAGTAGTATTAGTAGTAGTTTAGCTTCTGTTCTATGTTGGCATGCCCGTTTGGCTAACATGCTTCTTTTAAGTACTTGAAACACTTATTTCCTACTTTGTTTACTTCTGTTTCTTTTTCTGAGTTACACTGTGAGACATGTGATGTGAGTTCTCCAAACATTGTAGATCCACTTATCCATCTAGAGGTAATAAAATCGCAAGTTCTTTTGATATTGTGCATTCTGATGTATGGGGTCCTTCCCCTGTTACCTCTATTTTTGGCTTTCGCTACTTTGTTACTTTCGTTGATGACCATACAAGGTGTACTTGGGTTTATCTCATGAAAACCAAAGATGAAGTTCATTCCATCTTCAAGGGTTCTCATATGATCCAAACACAGTATGGTTCCTCCATCAAAGTCCTTCGATCTGACCAAAGTGGAGAGTATAAGAGATATCTATGCACCAACTTGAGGGGGATTGTTATCAAATACGTATTTTCTACGTATTTGGCGTAGTTTGGTTATTCTGTAAATACCCCTTTGACATAAGGGGTATACTTGTCTTTTGTGATAGCTCCTTTATATAAATAAGATTTATGGAGTCTTTGCGACTACACAAGACATCCTTTTCTCCTCTCTCTCTCTCCTCTCTTTGACTGCCTAACCCTAATCACCATTTCAACTGTTTCCCCTTCTTTATGTGATAGTGGTTCTGATCTTCCCATTGCCCTTCGGAAAGGGAAGAGATCTTGCACTCAACACCCTATTGCTAGTTTTGTCTCCTATGATAACTTGTCACCATCCTACAAATCTTTTGTTACCTCTGTCTTCTGTAATCCTTCCTTCTTCTGTCAGAGGCTTTGGCACAACCCAGATGGAAAGAGGCAATGGTTGAGGAAATGAATGCGTTGGAAAAAAATAGTACATGGGAACTGGTTCAGTTACCACAGGGCAAGAAGCCGGTTGGATCTAAGTGGGTTTATACAGTGAAGTGCAAGCCAAATGGATTTGTGAATAGATACAAGGCACGGTTGGTGGCTAAGGGCTATTCTCAGACATATGGTATTGACTACAAGGAGACATTCACTCTTGTAGCCAAAGTAAACTCTATCCGGGTTATTCTCTTTCTCGCAGCAAGTCAGTCTTGGCCACTATTACAGCTTGATGTTAAGAATGCATGCCTTCATGGTGACTTGAAGGATGAGGTTTACATGTTGTCCCCTTCGGGATTTCGGGTGTCAGATGACGTACAGAGAGTGTTTAAGTTGAAGAAAACTTTGTATGGTTTGAAACGGTCACCAAGGGCATGGTTTGAAAGATTCAGTGGAGCAAATAGGCAACTGGGATACAGCCAGAGTCAGGCAGACCATACACTACTTATCAGACGAGTCGGGGGAACCACGACAATTCTTATTGTGTATGTGGACGACACTATTGTCACAGGGAACTGTGCAACAAAAATTTCCAGACTAAAGAGTTTCTTGGCAGTTGAATTTGAAATTAAAGATATGGGCACCTTGAAGTATTTCTTGGGTATTGAGGTTGCACAATCAGATGAGGGAATATACATCGGTCAGAGGAAATATGTATTGGTTTTACTACAGGATATAGGCATGTTGGTGGCATGACCTATTGATCCCGATTGAAGCAAACCATCGGTTAGATGACCAATCAGGGGATCTTCTTGAGGATGTGGGTAGTTTTCAGAGACTTGTGGGACGTCTCATCTACCTAGCTCACACACGACCGGATATAGCATATGCCGTGAGTGTGGTAAGTCAGTACATGCATGCGCCTCGCACACCGCATCTGGAAGCTACTAACCGTATCTTGAGATACTTGAAATCATCCCCAGGGAAGGGATTGTTATTTCGTCGTTATGGGCATACGAGGGTAGAAGGCTTTACTGATGCCGATTGGGCTGGTGCCCAAGATGATAGGCGGTCTACTTCAAGTTATTGCACGTTTGCGAGAGGCAATCTAGTAACCTGGGGGAGCAAGAAGCAACAAGTGGTAGCTCCGTCAAGTGCGGAAGCAGAGTTCCGATCTATGGCTCATGGTTTATGTGAGTTATTATGGCTCAAATTTTACTTAGAGAACTGGGTTTCTCGATTGAAGGATCTATGTCACTATATTGTGACAACAAGACGACCATAAGTATTGCACATAATCCCGTACAACATGATAGAACAAAGCACATTGAATTGGATAGACATTTTATTCGTGAGAAAGCTACATCGGGAGTAATCTGTACACCGTTTGTACCTATATCAGAACAAGTGGCTGATGTTTTCACCAAAGGTGTTGCGGTTGCTCCATTTCGGGCAGTTTGGACAAGTTGGGCATGATCGATATCCATGCACCAACTTGAGGGGGAGTATTGTCAGTATGAGGTAGAATATAATATAAGATATATGGTGGGTGGAGATATGAAAGTGGGTGTAATTGGGTTTTACCGTAATGATATAAATAATATTGCAGGACGTAAGGAAGAATGTACACTCTCCAACGATTTCCCTTTTCTTCTCTTCTTCTCTTCTCTCCATTGAACCCTAAAACTTCTACTGTCCAATCGATTGGACACTGACGTGGAATCGATCGGACCTTACGGGACAGAACTTCCAGAGAGTCCATTCGATCGGACAATGATGTGGATCGATTGAACTGATGAACGAAAAACCCACGGAGCAGTCCAATCAATTGGACCTGAGCACCAATTGATTGGACCTAGTGCCCAATCAATTGGACACTCGGACCAATCGATTGGACCGAAATGGAAATGTTCAAAATCATACGGGATTCATGGCCCACGATCCCCATCACTTGTTCGACCTAGAGTTTCAACTCCCTTATAAATAGAGCCTCCTTTGGGCTTTAGAAGACACACTTTGACACTTTGAGACTTTAACAAATACACTCAAGCTATCAAGAGCAATACAGAGTTGTTCGACCTAGAGTTTCAACTCCATTCGATTGGTACGTGTGCGGTGCGGAGAGTATGATTCAGAGAACCTTAAAAAATAGGATTCGTAGACTCAACAATAAATTTTGAATAATGCATAACAAAGTAACTGTTTCTTATATAATAATGAGGATAATAGTGGATAATGTGATAGAATAGCTTATGATTTGTACTTAAATATAAGAGAATAAATACATGTAATACTACATTTATTGCATATAAATCTAGAATTGTAGAAGGAAGAACTCATAACTTATAGCAATTGTTAATCCTATCCCTACTTCCCAACCCCCTAACATTCCAAAACATGATTTTTTTATAAGTTCTAAAACAAGATTTTGGGCTTCATGAATCATGATAAAATGATTTTCTCCCCTTGCACTCTCCTACTTCTTCTCTCCCCCGACCTCCCTTCAAAGTTTAACTCGTCGGACAAATTTCTCACCTCCCTGTGAATTACAGAGTTTGTAGCTTCCTCCACCCCAGCCATCAAACTTTTACAATCTTCACTTATCTCATACCCCATTCGAGCCTCATCACTTCTAATCAACTTGTTAAAAAACCATTTACCCCAAAAGATCAACCTATTGGGGAAAGGTGAAAGAACTATGTATACCAATGGGTCGTCGGGCCAACACAACACGTGCGCCGTATCACACCATCCGCTAACACACCCCCTCAACGGGAATACAGTTTGCTAGAGACTTGAACCCGCGACCTCCCAGGCCTTAAGGCTCTGATACCATGTTAAACAACCATTTACCCCAAAAGATCAACCTATTGGGGAAAGGTGAAAGAACTACGTATGCCAATGGGTCGTCGGACCAACGGAACACGTGTGCAGGATCACACCATCCGCTAACACAACTCATACCACTTTTGTCTCCTGATATATCCTTCCTCCTGTGTTCTTGGATCCTCATCATAAATGCCCATCCCCATACCTTCATTCCCCTCCATTTGGCTTCTTTCATTGGCATAACATATTTCTCATTTGGCTTCCATAACATATTTCTCATTTATCAAGGTCTCCAAAAGGGTAGAAATTTTTTATTCTTCTGTAAAAATATTTTTATAAATACAAAATAGGTAACATATATTGTAAAAAAAACACTTTAATTTTTAGAAACAATTGAGTTTTATTCATGAGACTTTTTTGAAAATTCTAAAATTACGTGGTTGTTTCGGATTGTCGAATATTTCATGTTTTTTGGTGATGTTTTGAAAATATTGTGGTTTTAAACGTTTTTCCAGATAACGAGGTTTTCTTTCAGAAAGGCGTGTTTTAAACGAGGATTTGCTAAATATGCTCCTACCAGAGCACCCGAATTGAGACCCCTTTCCATGTCTGCAATCCTCACACCTCAATCCCCTTTGGCCTGCGACTAATTTAATTGATCATCAAGTTCTTCCTACTCACAAACCTCGTTTGCCCATCTACCAATTCTTCTATCCTCTTTAGCCATGTTGTAGCATACAAAATTTGGCACCGCAGATAATGGTTGAACTTCTTCTTTGATGACCATCAGCGCACACTCCTCCGATGTAACAATAATTCCCCCATCCTCGCTCCCCAAGACAACACCCCTCTCTATTGTTTGGTCGGTCTCTAATGTAACAATAATTCTCCCATTCTCGCTCCTCACCTTGCTCTAGAACAAAAATACCGCGACAGCATCTTGGGATTCATCCGTAGGAGAATGTGCTTCTACACTAAGCTCACTCATCTCAAAGTGAGAAGAGCCATTACATATGTAATTTGAGCATTAATTTCCTTCATCTTTGTCCTTCTAGGGCTTCTAAGGATGAGCGTAGAAGTCAAGTCCCTACTTGGCTATAAATTCAACTACTGTAAGAGATCCTTAGAGCAGCTTCCAATGTAAAGACCTCTCTTATGGTCCAAGGTCTCGTACCGGAATGAGTGGTCTCCTCCATCACCATACTGAGAGTGTGGTATATGAATCACCTCTTTTCCTTTATTTAGCTTGGCTTGACCACCCTCACCAATGTTGTTAATGCCCTCTAAGTCCTTCACGAAATACGTGTTTCCCCCTTAGGTCTCGCATCTACTTCATTATAATATTCATAGCGAAATGGGTGGGTACCCACCCATTGTGTCCCATCAGGTGAGATACGGAGAGACTCGTGATTATATGTATTTATAGGTCCACCCAAATCTATAGGTCCCCTCTGTTATATGCTTTTAATACCTAGGGGAATGAGATTACAATTGTACACCGTCGGATGTCATGGATCTACGCACCACCTGAAATATCCCAGTTGTGCTACGCTATCTACCTTTGAGATTAACATTTTTAAATCTCAAATTTTGAAAATTGGACACATGTGAGTTCAACCGCCTATAGTCGTGGTTAAAACCCCTCCACATAGCCCTAGCTCTAGAACAGCTAGGCACGCCCTAATAGGCAAGAGAACCTCTACGTGTACCAGCAACGTCAATAACCAGACCCCAAGAGAGCCTCCCACGCAGCTCCCCCATCCACTCCATCGTCTTCAATCTTCCTCACTACTGGGTTGCAACGTCTATGATCGGCTCCGTCGTCTTCAACCTTCCTCTACTGCTGGGTTGCAAAGCCTGCTCTCTGCGATCACAGACCTCTCCCCAATTGGAACCTCTATCAACACCGTACAACCCCGACTAGTCATCAGTGTTTACAAGCCCTCCTCCCTTGTTGATTGACTAGAGAAACATCTCTACACCATGCCGACGCAGCTTGACGAAGAAGCTATGGGGTTCAACTGTGATTACTCCTCTTCTTACAGTTGAATTGTAGATTAGGGTTAGGGTTAGGTTTAGAGAGTCAAAGAGAGAAAAGGGAGAGGAGGATGTCATGTGCTTAGGTCACATGACTCCATAAATCTTATTTATATGTGAGAACCATTTACAAAGACAAGTACACCCCTCACACTAAGGGGTATTTACAAGACTACAAAATACGTATAAAATATGCATCTGATAACACTCCCCCTCAAGTTGGCGCATAGATATCTCTCATGTCCAACTTGCATAAACATCTGTGAACTTGCCAAATGGGAACTCCCTTGGTGAAGACAACTGCAACTTGCTCATCTGTCTTCACAAAAGGTGTACATACTTCTCCAGAGACAATCTTTTCCCGAATGAAGTGCCGATCCACTTCAATATGCTTGGCCCGATCATGCTGGACTGGGTTGTGAGCAATACTGATTGCTGCCTTATTGTCACAGTATAAACTACAGACCCAAACACAGGGAAGCCAAGTTCAGCAACCAACATCTTCAACTAGAGCATCTCACACAAGCCATGGGCCATTGCCCTAAACTCTGCCTTTGCACTGGATCTGATAACTACAGGTTGCTTCTTGCTTCTCCAAGTAACCAGATTGCCCCCAACAAAGGTGCAATAGCCCAAGGAAGATCTCTTGTCATCCTTGGCACCTGCCCAGTCTGCATCAGTGTAGGATTCTATCCTCATGTGACCATTGTTCTTAAAGAGAAGACCTCTGCCAGGGGCAAACTTGAGGTACTTCAAAATCCTGTGTGCTGCCTCTAAGTGGATCTCCCTGAGTGCATGTACTGGCTGATCACACTAACAGCATAGGCAATGTCAGGCCGCGTCAGGGGGAGATAAATCAATCTCCCAACTAGCCTTTGGAAACTTCCCATATCCTGTAGGATCTTACTACTTGAATCACCCAACTTGTGGTTCTGCTCTATAGGAGTCTCCACTGGCTTAGCTCCCAACTTTCTAGAATCTTTCAATAGATCTAGGACATACTTCCTTTGAGAGATAAAGATCCCTTGACTGGATCTTACAACCTCTATACCTAAAAAGTACTTGAGAGACCCTAGATCTTCGTCTCAAACTCCCCTGCTAAGTGGTTTTTCATTTTAAGCACCTCTTCGGCATCATTCCCCATGAGAATAATGTCATCGACATAGACAACAAGAGTCGTAGTGCTCTTCCCTTGGTGCTTCAGAAACAAGGTATGATCTGCTTGACTGAGTGTAACCCAATTTCTTCACTGCTAGGGTAAATCTTTCAAACCATGCCCTTGACGACTGTTTAAGTCCATAGCGAGCCTTTCTCAGCCTACATACTTTGCTACTCTCCCCCGGTGGAGTAAAGCCAGGAGGGGCGGCATGTAAACTTCTTCTTGCAAATCTCCATGGAGGAAGGCATCCTTCACATCCAACTGATGTAAAGACAATCCTAGATTTGCTGCTAAGGACAAGAGAACCCTGATAGAGTTCATCTTTGCCACAAGTTCAAAGGTCCCCACATAGTCGATCCCATAGGTCTGAGTATACCCCTTGGCTACCAATCTTGCCTTCTACTTCTCAACTGACCCATCTGCCTTATACTTCACTGTGAACACCCATCTGCAACCAACAGGCTTCTTTCCTCTTGGCAGATCAACTAGCTCCCATGTTATGTTCTTGTCAAGGCACTCATCTCCTCTATCATAACAGCTCTCCATCTAGGATGTGCCAACCCTTCTGCCATAGAAGAGGGAATAGGAATAGTGGCCACGGATGTGATGAACGCCTTGTATGAAGGAGACAAGGCATCATAGGAAACATAGTTGCTTAAGGGATGTTGAGTAAAACTTCTGGTGCCCTTTCTTAAAGCGATGGGAAGGTCCTGAGAAGGCATATCAGTGGAAGCAGGGATAACAGGTATAGAAATGGAAGAGATATTACCTTGATCCAAGGATGGTACAACTGGAACTAAAGCAACTGTGACTTTCTCCCTTCTGGGATAGACTTGGAGCTCCCCCTGAGCTCCGGTACCACTATCAGACGTCGTAGTAGATCGAGTAGCAGGTTGACTAGTGGGACCATGGAAACATCGGTGAGAGAAGAAATAGCAAGGCGAGGACATATGGAGAACCTCTCTTCACTACTGCTCTCCCCCTGAAGAGAGGTAGGGGCAAAAAAGGAGGCCTTCTCCCAGAAGGTGACATCCATGGAAATATACTTCTTACCATAAGAGGGATGATAATATTTATACCCTTTGTGATTGGGAGTAGCCGAGGAAGACACATTTTAGAGCTTTAGGATCCAGCTTGTCCCGATGAGGACACAAAATGTGCACAAAGCAGACACAGCCAAAGACATGAGGAGTAATGGCAAACGAGGATCCAGGAGAAAGAACCTGAATCGGAGGTTGGAAGTTAAGCACACGCGAAGGCATACAGTTGGACAAGTAAGCAGCAGTCAGGATAGCATCAGACCAATAAGATTTGGGAACATGGGTCCCAAGCAAAAGAAAACAACCAACCATAGTCACGTGCGTATTTTCCTTTCAGCCACACCATTCTGGTGAGGAGTGTAGCTGCAACAAATTTGGGCATAAATCCCACGATCCACGAGGTACTAATGGAGACCTCCAAATATGTACTCTCCACCCTGGTCAGAACGAAGGGCCTTGATGGAGATACCATACTGGGTTTGGATCATCTCATGAAAACCCTTAAAGATGGAATGAACTTCATCTTTGGTTTTCATGAGATAAACCCAAGTACACCTAGTATGGTCATCAACAAAGAGAACAAAATACTGGAAGCCATAAATAGAAGTAACATGTGAAGGACCCCATACATCAGAGTGAACAATATCAAAAGGATTAGAACTTCTATTACCTCTGGGAGGATAAGTGGATCTACAATGCTTGGAGAGCTCACGTGTCTCACAATGTAAATCAGAAAGAGATACATAATGAAATAAAGCAAGAAACAAAAGTTCTGAATTCCCCTCCACACGCCACATCCATACGGAGCTCGGATCTCATTGCTCAACCAACCTGTCAAGTCGACACCATGTCTACCACCACTACCTTTCTCCATAGGCTGCCATACTCCGTAGCCAAGCGCCACCAAAGTTTGAAAAGGCTAGTTCGGGAACCATAGTTTAAAGTTTCGGCCGAAACCGAAACGTTTCGCCCGAAACGTTTCGGTTTCGGTACATACCGATACAAGAAACAGGTTTGTATCGGAAAACTGAAAGTTTCGGCTCAGTTTCGGTAGTTTCGGACCGAAACCACCGAAACCACCGAAACTGTGACCGAAACTACCGAAATTCTTTCATTTGGTTTCACCAAGTTTCAGACCGAAACCACCAAAACTTCCGAAACTACTACCAAAACTACCGAAACTACCGAAACTATGACCGAAACTACCGAAACTCTTTCATTATGGTTTCACCAAGTTTCGGACCGAAACCACCGAAACTGCTGAAACGTTTCGGTTTCGCCCGCGACCGAAACCGAAACGAAACCAACGACTTTGAACCATGTCGGGAACTGAGGTGTTTTTGTCTAAAAAAGGCGAGGCATAGCCTCGAGGCGGTACCGAGGCGTAAGCCTCATTTAAGCCTCACATGTTTTTTAAAAAAATGTGTAAAAAATTCTAAAAAAAATATAATTAATTCTACAAAAATGAGAAACAACATATCATGTGAAAAAATAACTTAAATAAGCAATAAAAGTAATTGAGGCTATAACTTTAGCTTAGGAGCGACACTGGCTGAATGCATGAATGCTAATATCAAATCTTAAAAAACATAAAACACATAACTAAATTACCAAATCTAAGTAGTTACTAGTTACTATTCTAAGTCCACTATCTAGTGTGAAAGTGTTCACTAATAAAATATCAATACTAACAAAGTAACTAGCAAGATAGAGTTCGAAAAGTAGAGCAAGTCTATAATGTAATAAAAGCTAAAATCTAGCAAGTCAACATATAAACACAAAGTCTAATAACAAGAACACAAATCTAAATCCTATTCTTTTACAACAATCATCAATCTTCTATTCTTCTTCATCCCCAATATTATCATCATCATCATCCCATTTAATCTATTTTAAATGGAAAAAACTAGGGATGAAAGGTTAGATTTAGTGTTTCTCCCAAAATAAAGAGCTTTAGATAACAAAATGAAACCTTTTAGGTCTTTTTTTAACATAAATGAATAGTGGGGAGGGTATTTTGGGAAAAAGAATGCAAAAAAGTGAAAAAAAATTTAAAAAAGGGGTTTAGGGTTTTAAAATTTACCACGTAAATCTGAGGCTTAAGCCTCAGAAAGGTACCTTGAGGCTTAAGCTTTGAGGCTATTTTTGGGCGCCTCGAGGTGTAAGCCTCAAACGCCTTTTTAAACTATGAGCGCCACTACCATTTACCAAGCAGGGCCTGGTTCATAACTCTGAGGTTCTTGACTCCTAACCCACCGACTCACTTGGGGGAGGGGGGCACACTAGATTCCAGTCTACCAGCGGGTATCCAGAACCGTCTTCTCTACCAAACCAAAGGAAACGGCACATCATCCTCTCCACCCTTTAGGCCACTACCACCGGTATGGAGAACAAAGATAGGTAGAAAGTAGGAAGATTAGAGAGGGTACTTTTAATCAGCACTAACCTACCGCCTTTTGAGAGATCCTTGGCCTTCCAGCTGGCTAGCCTCCTTTTGCATCTCTCAATAACTGGGTCCCATATAACTTTCGACTTGCAAGGTGCACCGAGAGGAAGCCCAAGGTAAGTAGTCGGAAAAGCCTCAACAGAAACCCTGAGACAGACCACTAGAGCCGGTAAAATCCTCAATGTCTCCCACTGGATAAACTTTGCTTTTAGCAAAATTGACCTTGAGCCCTGAAACTGCCTCAAAGCAAACTAACAGACCTTTCAGAACCAAACATTGGTCCAAATCCGCCTCCAAAAAAATGAGAGTCGGTGGCAAACTGGAGGTGAGAGATCATAGGCCCAGAAACCCCAAGGCTAAAGCCTTTCAGCACGCTCAGGTTAACAGCTTTGGAGATCATCCTACTCATCATCTCAGCTACAATGATGAAAAGGAAGGGTGATAGGGGATCACCTTGTCTCAAACCCCTCGAGCTACCGAAAAATCCCGACGGAGAACCATTGATCAAAATAGAAAAAGAAGCCGATGCGATGCGATGCATCTACGGACCCAGCTTCTCCACACCTAACCAAATCCCATCCTTCTAAGATGTAGTCCAGAAAATCCCAGCAAACATGATCATACGCCTTTTGAAGATCCACTTTGCACACCAGACCAGGCTCACCCGATCTCCTCTCATCAATACATTCGTTGGCCACAAGCACCCCATCCAAGATCCGTCTACCATAGACGAACGCCCCTTAGGAGGGGGATATCACCCCAGAGAGCACTTCTCTAATTCTTGTAGCAAGGACTTTGGCCAAGACTTTGTAGAAACTGCCCACCAAGCTAATCGGTCTGAAGTCGGAGATGTCGACTGCGCCTTGTTTCTTCGGGATGAGGACTCGGAATGTGCAATTAGACCACCGATCCAAGATACCTTCCTTCTGAAAGTCCTCGATAGCTGCCATAAAGTCTCCACCCACCACCTCCCAGCAGTGACTGAAGAAGGCAATAAACTTGGAAACAAACTTTAAAAAAATCAATGAAAAAATCTTTCAGTTGCAAAATGGGGCCTACTTCGGCTGAAACATTTGCAAAAAATTGAAATTTAATACAAAACCTTGATAAGCATGGAAAGATTCACCGATGTAGTTACTCCTTAATACTAACCCTTCAATATGATTATATTAAACTCTTTGATATGATTATATTAACTGGAAATCAAATTTCAATGAAAACTAGCTTTAAGATATAATCATTTATGTGCATGAAAGTAGAGTTCCCAACAAAAAATTGGTACAAAAGTGTAACTACAGATGCCAGGACATAAATGTCACACCGCTAAACTAACAATGTCATTTATCTTAGACACCCAGGGAAAAAATAAACATTACTGACATGTCAATACTAGCATAAACATGATTATTCACTAAAAGTAGAATGATCCAATAATATGATTTTCCCAAAAGACTTTATACCATGAATATTACTGAAAAGGAGAAACAAAATGCAAGTTCAGAGTTAAGACAATATTCTTACAATGAGACCTTGAAGTTTTTTGGTTCGACGAACCACCAGATGTGATAAATAGGTAGAAGAGTGATACTCCGTAAAAAAGCTCTCGACACTGTCACTGAAGCTGCTCCCAGTAGATACAGGGATACCACGAACTAAAATGGTGAATTGATGTGGTTGAGGTTTGGATGAATGAAAGAAAGCAAGCCTTTTTGAAGAAATATAATTGTATTCCTGCAGAATCAATATTATTAAGCATACATGTTGAACTATTCACTCACATCTTCGCAAATGCTTTCACTTACTCTAGCAAGTCCTATCAATGTGGGTATTTATAGAAGAAACCTTATGACCTGAAATATTAAATTCTAAAGCTATACATAATATGTTTCTGTTTCAAACATACAACAAAAGATAGATGCACGACCAAAACTTTGATCTGGGTTACAAAGACATTTAATCCTCTTGCGGAACAATGTCTGAAGGCATTAAGAGAGTAAATTAAAGAAAGAAATGACTTACATAATAAAGAAGATAGCAAACAACTCCAGTCATAATGTATACAGCACAGAAGTGAATCCATAACCTGCCAGAAAGGCCAAAATCAATGATGTGGATTTGTTCACCATTTTCTTAGCTAAAAGTATTACAAAGACCAAAACTGAGAATAAATTTGAAGTACCCACTTCCAAAATTTGATATTAGATATTTGTACGAGACTATGCATGAGATGCAAAACATGAAACATGAAACATACCTTACGCAGAAGCTTTAGAAAAATAAAGCCAGAACAGAATAAGAAGTAAAACCCAATTAAAGAAAACACTACACAGGGACCAAGAGGTGGAATAGTGATGCAAAACTAGTAGCTAAAGGAAGAAGCGCAAGATTACAAGAAGAAAACCAATCACATGCTGTAACTAGGGTTGTTGACAAGGTGTCAGCTAACAGAAAATCATCCCACATCCCCCTACCCCAACCAAAAAAAGAAAAACACCATTGCGTGACTTATGCAGCAAGTACATAAGAAACCTAAAACATGCTGAATCCCAGACCTTTAGTCACCAAAATCCCTAGGACAGTAACTAAACTTAGAAGCTATGCCATAGGAAGTTGCTGAATTGTGGACAGCAGTCTGATTGCGTCAAATAAGAAGAAAATGCTCCATCTAACGTAAGGAACAACCAAAATAACAAAGAATTGTCATTCCAGTCGTAAAGATCTGAACATACAGAACACATCTACTCATCCCAATAGAATCGCATAAACCCACCCAGGAATTAACTCTCCCACCTGCAGACAATAATGCGATAGACAGAGAGGAGAAACCACGAACAAGTCATCATCCATCCCAATTCATAATCACCTCACCGGTCATCACTCTTACACCTTACTGATGGTGACTTTCCAAATGTCTTGCTAACTAGGGTTTCTCATGGAGAATAGCATCGGAGGACGGGAGAGAGCAATTCATTTTCCTCCCAACCCTAACCCCAAGGTTTGGCAATTCTAATATAACACATCAAAAAGTTTATATGAAAAGAACTCAGCTTATTGATCAAAAGAACAAAGTTTAGATAAAAAGAAAATTTGTTAATATGGTGATTTTTACCATAAAACACACTATTTCAATTTGGTTGGTCCAACAAGTCAAGATTAAATATAAGGAGAGAATATGGTGACCCAAATAATATTGCAATATTGAGTGCATCTAGTCTCAACCCTAAATTAACGAAGAATCCAAGATATTGAAATGCCAAAACAAGACAGGAATTTAAAAAGAAAACTGTACCAACAAAAGAGTCTAGTCAAACTTCTTAAACGTCAAGGTAGCTGGCCAGAACTGGAAGTTGAACAGATGTAGAGACCCTTCATTGACCATATATGCTGCACAATATGTGTTCCATCAGGTGTGACAGATTGTCATTTTCGTTCATCAGGTACTCCCACTGAGACCCATCGCTTGAGGTATTAGAAAAGGTTAAACAGAATAACATTCCACCACCAAACTCATGAGACCATCCCTCTGAGATGAGATCCACCAGTTGAGATATCACAAACGCCTTTTGGAATTCCCATGGCAGTTGGTGGTGAATGTCTTTCATCAAGTCCTCCCACCAACACGCTTGGGATGTCATATCGCACTGGCAACAGAAAAGAAAAGGAATATATATATATATATAGACAAGCTTTTAGACACATAATGGCACACAGTTGTGGGGCCCACATAGAGATGAGTTAAGTGCTGACTTTTGGTGAGGATCATCTCCTCACCATAGAGATCATCCTCACAAAAAATCAGCCATTTTCTGAAACTTCTAACCCTATCAAATATCGATTTATCGGTAAAATCAGATGGTCCAGAATTTTTCAACTTTTAATCATATTTCGTAAGGCTACAAATGTCATAATGGGCCGAGTCTCCATGTGTCATTTTATCCCAATATAGTGTCAAGATCAGTGGACAAAAATTTGACAACAATTTTGGCGTACCCACATGGAAGATGAATCAATGGCTGATTTTTGGTGAGGATGATGGCACCCCTACAAAAAATCAGCCCATTCTGAAATTTCTAACCCCATCAAATGTGGTTTTCAAGTTAACGGTAAAATAGATGGTCCATAATTATCAAGGGACAAAAATTTGACAACAAAAATTAGTGTGGGCCAATATATAAATTAGAAGTTTCGAAATGATTTGAAGTTTTGATATGCCACCACTATAGAGATGGCATTGGCATTGGAGAAGGACACCAACGATTTCTTGAAGGATCGTACAGATCCTAAGGGAAAGGGTCGAATTGAGTTGAATTGAAGAATTAGGGTTAGGATTAGGTTTAGAGAAGGGAGAAGAGAGAAGAGAAAGGATGTCATGTGCTTAGGTCACAATGACTCCATAAATCTTATTTATATGAAAGGGAATAAACAAAGACAAGTATACCCCTCAAATCAAGGAGTCTTTACATAATAACCCAATACGTCTAAAATACGTATCTGATAACACTCCCCCTCAAGTTGGTGCATAGATATCTCGCATGCCCAACTTGCATAAACATTTGTGAAGCTACCAACTGGGAACTCTTTTGGTAAAGACATCCGCTACTCGCTCATCGATCTTCACAAATGGAGTACAAACTTCTCCAGATACAATCTTCTCCCTAATGAAGTGACGATCCACTTCAATGTGCTTGGCCCAATCATGATGTACAAGGTTATGAGCAATATTGATAGCAGCCTTGTTATCGCAGTACAAGCTCACCGACCCCAATACTGAAAAACCAAGCTCAGCAACCAACATCTTCAACCAGAGCATCTCGCATAAGCCATGGACCATTGCCCTGAATTCTGTCTTTGCACTGGATCTGGCAATAACGGGTTGCTTCTTGCTCCTCCAAATAACTAAATTGCCCCCAACAAAGGTGCAATAGCCTGATGTAGATCGCCTATCATCCTTGGCACTGGCTCGGTCTGCATCAGTATATGACTCAACTCTCATGTGGTCATTCTTCTGGAAGAGAAGGCCTCAGCCAGGGGCAGACATGAGATATCTCAGAATCCTGTGTGCTGCCTCTAAATGGATCTCCCTAGTAGAATGCATGTACTGGCTGATAACGCTGACTGCATAGGTAATGTCTGGTCGAGTCAGGGAAAGATAGATCAATCTCCCAACCAGCTGCTGAAAACCCCCCACATCCTGTAAAGGCTCACTGCTCGAGTCGGCCAACTGATGATTCTGCTCTATGGGAGTCTCCATTGGTTTGGCTCCCAGCTTTCCAGAGTCCTTCAATAAGTCAAGGATGTACTTCCTTTGTGAGATGAAGATCCCTTGGTCGGATCTTGCAACCTCTATGCCAAGAAAGTACTTGAGGGACCCCAGATCTTTTGTCTCAAATTCTCCTGCTAAGTGATTCTTCAACTTTGTCACCTCTTCGGCATCATTCCCTGTCAGAATGATGTCATCAATATAGACTATGCAAGTAGTGGTACTCTTACCTACGTGCTTCACGAAAAGTGTATGATCAGCTTGACTTTGAGTGTAACCCGGCTTCTTCACTGCTAAGGTGAACCTCTAAAACCATGCTCTTGGAGATTGCTTGAGCCCATAGAGGGCTTTCCTTAATCGGCACACTCTCCTGCTATGCCCCGGTGGAGTGAATCCAGGAGGGGGAACCATGTATACTTCTTTATGCAGATCACCATGGAGGAAGGCATTCTTTATATCCAGCTGATGTAAACGCCATGCGTGGTTTGTTGCCAGGGACAACAATACCCTGATGGAGTTCATCTTTGCTACAAGCGCAAAGGTCTCCACATAGTCAATCCCATAAGTCTTGAGTATACCCTTTGGCTACCAGTCTAGCCTTGTACTTCTCCTGATTATACCCTTTGGCTACCAGTCTAGCCTTGTACTTCTCCACTGATCCATCAGCCTTGTACTTCACTGTGAACACCGATCTGCATCCAACAAGTTTCTTACCTCTTGACAAGTCAACAAGCTCCCATGTTTTGTTTTTATCCAAGGCCTTCATCTCTTCTACCATAGCAGCTTGCCATCTAGGATGTACTAACCCCTCTGCCAGTGAAGAGGGAATAGGAATAGTGGAAATAGATGTGATAAAGGCTCTGTACGAAGTGGACAAGGCATCGTATGAAACAAAGTTGCTCAATGGATGCTGAGTACAACTTCTGGTGCCTTTTCTAACAACAATGGGAAGATCAGAGTCATCAGTAGAAAGAGGAATTACAGGTATAGAGAGAGATGGAGGATTACCTGGATCTAAGGAAGGAACCACTGGTACTGGATCGGCTGTGGCTATGGATTTCTCCCTTCTGCTATAAACTTTGAGCTCCTTCTGAGCTCCAGGAGCACTATCAATCCCATTAGTAGTATGTGTAAGCGGAGAGCTCTCAAACTCTAGAGGAGGGGATAAGGATATAGCAGGAAGAGGAACAGTCCACATCTCTTCATTACTACTCTCCCCCTGAAGAGAGGTGGAGGAGAAATAGGTTAGCTCCCCACGGAAGGTGACATCCATGCAGACAAACTTCTTCCCAGAGAAATGATGGTAACATTTATAATCTTTATGGGTAGAGGAGTAACCAAGAAAGATGCACTTGAGCACTTTGGGATCTAGTTTGTTGCGATGGGGACCCAGGATATGTACATAGCATACACTCCCAAAGATGCGAGGAGGAATAGCAAATAGAGGAAAGCGAGGAGCAATAACCTGAGTAGGAGATTGGAAATTGAGCACTCGAGATGGCATTCTGTTAGTCAAGTAGGCAGCCGTCAACATAGCATCCGGCCAATAGGATTTGGGGACATGAGAGCCAATCAAGAGAGATCGAACGACCTCAGTCAAATGTCGCATTTTCCTTACAGCTACATCATTCTGTTAAGGGGTGTAGCTGCAGGAATTTTGGTGACAAATCCCATGGTCAAGGAGGTAGTGTTGAAGGCCCCCAAACATATATTCTCCACCCTGGTCAGTACGAAGGACCTCGATGGAGGCACCATACTGGGTCTGGATCATCTTATGAAAACTTTGAAAGATGGAATGAACCTCATCTTTGGTTTTCATGAGATAAACTCATGTGCACCTAGTATGATCATCAACAAACGAAACAAAATAGCAGAAGCCAAAGATAGAAGTAGTGGGGGAAGGTCCCCATACATCAGAATGCACAATGTCAAAACAAGTAGAACTTCTATTACCTCTGGAGGGATAATTCGATCTACAATACTTGGAGAGCTCACAAGTCTCAGTGTAAAGCAGAAAAAGAAACAGAAACAAACAAACTAGGAAATAAAAGTTTCAGATACTGAAAAGAAACATGCCCCAGACGGGCATGCCAGCTCAAAACAGCATCAATCCTACTACTACTACTAACAGTAGACTGTAATGTTGTGGGCTCAGGTAGGTGTCCATCCAGAAGGTAGAGGCCATTAGCTTCATGTCCAGTGCCAATCATCCACCTCATCTCTAGGTCCTGAAAGACACAAGAAGTAGGAGGGAAAGTGACACTACAGTTTAGGGATTTAGTCAAAGCACTAACAGAAAGTAGGTTAGAAGTAAATCTAGGAACATACAAAACATATGAAAGAAGTAGTTTAGGATAGGGAAGGATGTTCCCTTTCCCAGACACAGAGGATAAGGTGCCATCAGCTGTCTTCACCTTGTCACGGCCAGAACAAATAGTATAACTGGAAAATAAGGAGGACATGCCCATCATGTGTTCTGAAGCCCCTGAATCAATGATCCAAGTGGGACTGGAGGATGGAAGAGACACATGATGAGCAGTTCTAGGGTTACCTAACTGGGCAAAAGAGGTGGACGATGTGGCAGAAGGACCATCCAGCTGCTGAAGCAATCGTCGAAGGCCTGCAAACTCCGTGGCTGAGATACCACCAGGAGGAGCTAAAGTCGGAGAACTCGCCAGAGACTATCCAGGAGGAGAAACAGAAGTATCCACACTGGCTGTATGAGCACCAGAAGACCCTGGCTGGCTAGGGCGACCATGTAACTTCCAACATTTGGCACGCACATGCCCTAACTTGCCACAGAAATCGCACTTGGGCCTCTCTTTAGTAAAGGACTTCCCAAAAAAAGGTCCAATAGGAGCATAAGAAGGTATTGAGACAAGAGTCTGATAAGATGGACCTCTCTAAGGCTAGTATGACTGTTGAGGCTGGTATGCAGGAGAAGCAACTAGCGCTGATCGCTCTGGGAGGTGTTCACTCGGAAGGGAGATCCACATACTTTCCTCACTTTGAAGATAGGCATACACCTCACTGAGAGAGGGACCTGCTACTCAAGATCTGAACACGAGCAAGCTCATAAGATGGATTGAGTCCAGCAACCCTTCTCCATATACCGCTGGTAGGGAGCAATCTCTCCTGGGTGAAGAGGCTGATAAGAGTAGTAATGATCGAGCTCTTGCCACATGGTGCGAAGAGCAGTATAGTACTAAGAAAGGGACTTCTCCCCCTGCCTAAAGTGGGAGATACTCTGCCTCAACTGAAATGCCATTCCAGCATTCTGCTGCTTTGAGTAGGTCTACCGTGTAATCTCCCAAACCTCTCAAGCTGTGCGCATGAATAAGAAACTCAGGCTGATATCCAGCTCCATAGAGCTGAGGAGCCATGACATGATAGTAAGATCATCTGTCTCCCACTGTCGATACAAGGGATCAGTCCAGGGAGGCTCAATTGTATCTCCTGTAGTGTAGCCTAGCTTCCCACGGCCTCCAATAAATAACCGTGCAGCTTGGGCCCACTGTAGATAATTCTTGCCGTCTAACTTCGCTGAGGTGATCTGTAAACTGTGGTTCTCATAAGCCAAGTGATGCACCATAGGGCCTCCAACTTCACTAAAGGGAACTTCCACGCTCACTTCTGACTTTGATGGAGAATCCGAAGGAGGTGGCGGATCTGCCATGATGAACAACGGCCAAAACAACTATATAGCAGCACCGGGATGTCACAAACAACCACGAGAGAGATACGAGAGGTGCTAAAGATCAAACTGAGGGCCAGAAGGGGCTAAAAAACCACACCGAAGGCCAGAAAAACATCCGAATAAGTCTTGATAAGCATGTAGGACTCAAGGATCCTTCCAAGTAACCAAAGGGGGCTAAATAAAGCCAAGGAACAGGGATTTAAGAGAAAAACAAGTTTCGATGATAGCCGGTGAGGATAAAACACCCATACGGAGCTTAAATAAGGACAATAAAGGGCCGAATAAAGGAGAGGAGCAGCAGAGAGATATAGGAAAGCATCGATATAGGAAAGCATCCTAGGGCCACGAAATAATTTTTGGTAAGGTTTGGGGTCGATTTGAGCAGGTTTAGGGCTGAACCGAACAGTCCATAAAGGCCTATGATGTCACCAACGGTACCAGGAGGTTGGAAAACCTCTCACAAAACCTTCAATCCTTAATGGAATTCAAAAAGGAGCATATCCTCATGTAGGTTAGATATAGGAGGGTTAAAACGAAGTGATAGAACCCCCAAACAAGGCTATTATGAACCCTAAAACAGGGTTGGACTAGAAACTCGATTTTTTCAATTTTCGTGAAGAACGAACAAAAAACACTGTAGATGTCCCCAAAAAATCAAACAAAAAATACCAAAAAACTCTAAAAATCAAGATCTATCTGGATCTAGAGTTTGGGATCAAGAGGAATACCCTGTCTGTATGACTGATGATGTCATCAACACCGTACGGCTGACGTCAGCACCTGCTGATAGCTTCCCGGTTCGAATCCCTTGAGAAATTCTTCAATGGAGCTCTGATACCGAGTTGAATTGAAGAATTAGGGTTAGGATTATGTTTAGGGAAGGGAGAAGAGAGGAGAGAGCAGAGAAAAAAAATGATGTCATGTGCTCAGGTCACAATGACTCCATAAATCTTATTTATATTGAAGGGAATAAACAAAAACAAGTATACCCCTCACATCAAGGGGTATTTACATAATAACCCAATACGTCTAAAATACGCATCTGATAACAAATTGCACCTACTACACCCCAGAGATATCTGGATTTAGCTAAGAAGCTGAAGTTATCTGCTCCTGCCATTATTGCGCAACCGATCAACTCAGCCCCTCCTACTCAGATTGTTCATACAGAGAGGCGTTGCTACAACTGCAATGGTGCAGGACACTTACAGAGGCACTACCCTCAGGCACCATATCAAAAGCTTTCGGGCTATGCTATACTCAAAGGCCGAACATACCAGGCCGAGTCTTTGCCATTACTCAGCAGGATGCGAGCACACCCAAGACAGTTGTGGAAGGTACTATTTTGATCTCACACTTGTATGATGATTATCTATTACGTTTGCTTCTGCTTTGGGCTTCGTGTGTGTGTGTTATTTTTAAAATCCAATTTTTTAACTGGAAGAATAGCTTAACAGTTTATAAATAAGAACCCCGTAGATCTTAGGTCCATGTGGTTATGACCTCCTTAGGTCCTAAGTCAACTGTATTTTGCTTTTATGTACTTAAATGACGTGATTAAGAACATTTAGATGTGCAAATTTGACTCTTAGAACCTGAATCTTACATACCTGCAACAACATGAAATAGTTCCTATGTTTTCCATAATATTTCATATTTTCAGAAAATTTTACAGTATTTCCATTTCCAAGCTAACCAAAATATAGACCGAAATTGAAATTTAAAACCCTGTCTACCACCAACTGCGAAGCCTCTTGCAATACCCAGTGGGCAAATATATTCATTTAACCAAGATGTAGATACTTTTTTCATGTTTTGATTGGTACCAGATCCAAGAATATTGACGTGAAACAGTAAGGATTACTCCGGTGCAGGTTAAGAACAGAATGTCAAAGAAGGGAAAATCAAATTTGGCATTAATGATAAATGCAAAAATTATCAAACCAATAAGCACAATTTGCCTTCTTAACAACATTATTATGAAGAGATTTCTCCTTTAGGAGTAATTGAGGTCATCTTTGTCCATGCAGAAGCAAAAGGTAACATTTGCTTCTAGAATCTAGCGATAGATATGATATATCAAATAACTTAAAAATAATTTGTTTAAATAGGTGAGATTCCAAGGAAGAGATATGGTGTTTGCACATGAAGGAAACTAGTATTGAACACTATGCAGTCGCAGCACCACAATTTTGTCATTACTACACTGCTAAGTAGGCTTTGTTGGTGAACATATTGATCAATAATTTACTAAAAAGGCCAAACAAACTATGAGGTATCATTTGGAAATGCAGATGCTAGATAAATGTTATACATAATACTTTTCTAGAAAAGCGACCATGAACCTTATTATTGTTGGATTCTATGTACACCCACATGGGGGTGTTCTTAGTGGGCTGCGTTCCACTACCCCACATGGGGTTTATTCTCTATTGCTTATGGGTTAAGTGATGGGCCCATCCACTTAACCCACAATCTCTTTATTTCATGTTAGTGGGTTAAGTTGTGGGACCCTACTTGACCCACACGATTTCTTCTTCGCTTGTAGAAGGGTGTCCCCTACTTATAAATATTACTTATGGGAGATTGAATATTCACTTCAATCTCCCCATTCTCTCTCAAACCCTAATCTCTCCTTCTCTCCCTAACCTCCATTATCTCTCTCTCTCAATCTTTAGCATATTGGTAACAACCTCAAACAACAACATGGTATCAGAGCATGTTACTCTAGGGCCAAAATCATTATCCCCTAGAATTTCCACGAAGATCTTATATGTGGGTATCCGAAGTCCGAGCAAGTTTTGAGCAAATCGCAGAGGGTCCTCCGGCGAAGTTCTTGGATCTTTTCTGAAGCAAAGGAACCAAAGATCTATCATTCCTGGTGTATTGCCAGTTATCAGTCGTCAGAGATCCACTCTATCCCCGTTCTTCAAGATTTTTTATCAATTTTTTCGGAAAACACATATTGATTTTTCTCGAGATTCATGTCATTTTTTTACTCTCTACCCAAACCGCCCCTCTCATAGGGCCAATAAGGTTCGATAGAAACTTATTTTCAATAAGGTTCGATAGAAACTTATTTTCAATAAGGTTCGATAGAAACTTATTTTAAAATTTTTGGATAATCAGATCTCCGGTTCGAAAAATCGGATCCCGTGCTCAGTTTTTGGGTCTTTTTCTACCTCGAGATTCGCGCGTTGTTTGGGCTATTTACCCTAACCGCACCTCCCTGTGGACTATCTGGGATCTACAGAGCTTGGTTTGGAATTTTTCTGATTGTCGGATCTCCGGGTTTTTGGCCTGGATCCGGTTTTGCCTTTTCTAGGTTTTCTACTTTTCTGGAAACCAAGGTTCCCAGGGCACTTCTACCCTAGCCGCACCTCCCAAAGTGCTCCTAGGAACACACCCCCCCCCCCCCCCCCCGCCGAACCTTGGTTTAGGTTCTATAGACCTTCTGTTCGTCAGTTGGCTATTTCCAGGCCTTCCGCTGCGATGAATTCATCAGAGGTTTCATCAGTTGCGGATAGCACTCCATCTCATGGTTCTCATGGAGATCACAACCCCCAATTATGCATCACTACGGTCAAGTTTGATGGGACCAACTATCTTGAGTGGAAGACATCGGCACTCATGTACATCGGGGTTCGTGGCTACAGTGAGTACCTCACGAGAAAGGCAGTCCGGCCAACCACTATAGACAAATCCCACCAGAAATGGGTTATGGAGAACCTTATGGTGATGTCTTGGCTTCTCCATTTGATGCAACCCCAGATCAGCATGGGGTTCGTGTTCCTACAGCAAGGGAAATCTGGGATTCTATTACCGAAACCTACTCCCAGGTTGGCAACTTTGCGAAGCTCTATGAGTTGGAGCAAGAGATTGCTTGTCTCCGACAGGGGGAGCTCAAGCTTGGTACCTATTATGCTTCTCTCCGAAACAAATGGGCAGAGATAAATCATTATCAGGACTACACCTCGGTTTGTGCTGCGGATGTGAAATCTTTCCGTGCTATAGTTGAGCAGTCCCGGATATTCCAGTTCCTTTTCGGCCTTCAACCTAGCTTCGAGGCTGCCCGTGTTCAGATACTTGGCAGATCTCCTCCCCCTACTTCATTGGCACAGGTCTATGCCTACATTCAGGGGGAGGATAGTCACCACACTGCCATGCAGCTACGCAATGGTAGTGACACTCATGATCGATCTGCCCTTACCTCTACGTTCAGAAGGGTCAGAAATCCTTCCAGAAGAAGACCGGTGATGACAGACGACGTCCCAAGTGTGATCACTGCAGCCGTCTAGGCCATGTGAAGGACTCTTGTTGGGAGCTGCATGGATGCCCACCAGGTCTGGGCCCAAATCCATGTCAGCGATCTTCAGCAAGACAGGAGCCTCCTGCAGCACTTTTTGTGGCTCAGGACACTGCACCCTCAGCACCTCCTACCACTGGGGAAATGGACTCTGTTTCTCCCAGTGATCTTGAGCGACTTCGTTGTATGATGGCCCAGCTCAATGGGCAAGCCTCCACTTCTACCTCCACCTATGCCCAGACAGGTACTGGATCTGCTTTCTCTATATCCACTGTTCCTTCTAGTCCCTCCTAGATCATTGATTCAGGGGACTCAGATCATATGACTGGTGTGTCTTCAATTTTCTCCAGTTATTCTATTTGTTCTGGTCTTGACAAGGTTAGGATAGCTGATAGCACACTTTCCTCTGTTTCCGGGAAGGGCAATGTTCATGCCTCTTCAGCACTAACCTTGTCCTCGGTACTGCATGTTCCTCAGTTTACAGCTAATCTTTTATCTATCAGTAGCCTTACCAAGAATCTTAACTGCAGTGTAACATTTTTTCCTTCTCACTGTGTGTTTCAGAATCTGGAGTCGAGGCGGACGATTAGCAGTGGACGTGAGGAAAGTGGCTTGTACCTCCTGGATCGCTCAGTTTCCTCTTCAGCACATCAGTCCAGCATCAGTAGCAGTAGTCGAGTCAATAAAGACCAATTATTGCTTTGGCATAACCGGCTTGGTCATGTACCCGTGTCAGTTTTAAAGCGTGTCTTTCCTGCTTTCTCTTCTCTTTGCGATGTTCCGTTCCACTGTGAAACTTGTGAACTCGCAAAACATTATCGCACTGTTTTTCCTCTTAGTGAAAGTAAAAGTACTATTCCGTTCAATATTGTGCATTCTGATGTGTGGGGTCCTGCCCGGTGATGTCTTTATTTGGATTTCGATATTTTGTTACATTTGTTGATGATTTCAGTGGCTCTACCTGAGTATATCTTATGAAGTCTAAAGATGAGGTTTCTTCCAGTTTTCAGACCTTCCGCAAGATGGTCACCACTCAATTCAGTACCCCACTCAAAATTCTTCGATCTGATAATGCGGGTGAGTAACTAGACGGGAGCCATAGAGATTACTTTGTCTCTCATGGCATTGTACATCAAACTTCTTATCCGTCGACTCCCCAACAAAATGTGAAAGATGAAAGAAAAAACTGTCACCTTCTCAAAGTTGAGCATGCCCTTCGTCTTGGGATGTAAGTTCCAAAATCTTTTTGATCTGAATCCATCCTTCTAGCTGTGTATCTCATCAATCGCATGCCATCTCACATTCTTGGTTTCAGACCCCTTTGTATGTCCTGCGTCCCGATAGTCCAGCCTTCATTGTTCCTCCAAAAGTCTTTGGGTGTGTATGCTATGTGCATGTTCATCGTCACTCTCGTGACAAACTTGATGCACGGGCCTTGAGATGTATTTTGCTGAGGAACCCTTCCACTCAGAAGGGATACAAATGCTATCATCCGGGTTCGCGTCGACGTTTCACATCTCTGGACGTCACCTTTGCTGAGCACGTTCCGTTCTTTGGCAGTAGTGTCTCTCTTCAGGGGGAGTGTGATATTGTGGGCGAGAGCCCTGTCCCCATGCCGGTTCTTGTACCCATCTCCACTCTTGTGCCTATGGTCGAATTTGTGTCTACTATTGATAAGGACACTTCTACTACTACAGCAGCGGATATGCAAGTTTATGCAGATCCAGGAAGAAATGAC
This sequence comes from Euptelea pleiosperma, assembly GCA_035048495.1. Classification (NCBI taxonomy): domain Eukaryota; kingdom Viridiplantae; phylum Streptophyta; class Magnoliopsida; order Ranunculales; family Eupteleaceae; genus Euptelea; species Euptelea pleiosperma. Next base: position 10,665,794 of record CM068550.1, on the reverse strand, counting down.
AAGTCATTGATTCTGTCCCTGCCATTCTACCCTTAGATCCAGATCCAGGTATTGTTTCTACCCCTGTTTTAGTTCATGAGTCCTCAGAGACTCCTACTCCAGAGGAGGATCTACCCATTGCACTTCGTAAGGGTGTGCGCACTTGCACCGAGCACCCTATCTCTCACTTCGTTTATTACCAGTCATTGTCTCCATCTTATCAGACATTTGTTAGCACTGTTTCGTCTGTTTCCTTGCCATCTACCATTGCATATGCACTTAGTCACCCAAAGTGGAAAGGGGCTATGAGACGAAATGTAGGCTTTTGAAAAAAACAAGACATGGGATCTTGTTCCTTTACCCAGGGGGAAGAAACCAGTTGGGTGCAAGTGGGTCTTCACCGTGAAGCACAAGGCAGATGGTTCCATTGATAGGTACAAAGCTCGGCTAGTTGCCAAGGGGTTCACCCAGACCTATGGGATAGATTACCATGAGACATTTGCACCTGTACCCAAGATGAACTCAATCAGGGTTCTACTGTCCTTGGCTACAAACAGGTCATGGCCTTTACATCAGTTGGATGTAAAGAACACTTTTCTACATGGGGACCTAACAGAGGAAGTTTACATGGAAGTGCCACCAGGGTTGAAGCTTGCTGAAAGTGAAGACAGGGTGTGCAGACTGAAGAAAGCTTTATAGGGGTTGAATCAATCTCCTCGAGCTTGGTTTGAACGGTTCAACAGTGCAGTGAGAAAGGTAGGCTACACACAGAGTCAGGCAGATCACACTCTGTTTGTGAAGCATCTACAGACCAGTATCACTGCATTGATCGTATATGTGCATGACACAGTCATTACAGGGAGTGACTCAACGGAGATCACAATGCTCAAGGATTTCTTGTCGTCTGAGTTTGAGACGAAAGATCTAGGACCATTGAGATACTTTCTAGGGATTGAGGTTGCCAGGCCAACGAGGGGCATCTTCATTTCACAAAGAAAGTATGTCCTAGACTTACTAAGCGAGACTGGGTATTTGGGTTCACGACCAGCAGATACTCCTATTGATCAGAACCATCAGCTGAATTCCGAGGACGGTACACTTCTAGGTGATCCAGCCTTATTTCAGCGATTGGTTGGCAAATTGATATATCTTGCCCATACACGGCCTGACATTGCTTATGCAGTAAGTGTCATTAGCCGATTCATGCATTCACCTCGATCACCACATCTTAAGGCTGCACACAGAGTCCTTCGGTATCTCAAGGGGTCACTAGGTCGAGGCATATTGTTTGGAGTTCATGGCCACCTCAGGGTGGAAGCATACAGTGATGCAGATTGGGCAGGTGCAGTGACCGATAGACGGTCTACATCAGGTTATTGTACCTTTGTTGGAGGCAACTTGGTGTCTTGGAGGAGCAAGAAACAACCGGTTGTCGCCTAATTCAGTGCAAAGGCAGAGTTCTGCTCCATGGCACATGGAGTGTGTGAGCTCTTGTGGTTGAAGATCATGTTAGCAGAACTGGGAGTCAAGATGACAGACCCAATGAGCTTCTCTTGCGACAACAAAGCGGCCATTAGCATTGCTCACAACCCAGTTCAGCATGATAGGACTAAACACATCAAGGTTGATAGGCACTTCATCAAGGAGAAGCTTCAGCAGGGATTGATTTGTACACCATATGTAAGGACTCAGTAGCAGGTTGCCAATATACTTCCTAACGGAGTCAAGAAGTCGATCCTGAATACATTGATAGCCAAGCTAGGCATGATGGATATCTTCGCACCAACTTGAAGGGGAGTGTTGGATTCTATGTACACCCACGTGGGGGTGTTCTTAGTGGGCTGCGTTCCACTACCCCACGTGGGGTTTATTCTCTATTGCTTATGGGTTAAGTGATGGGCCCATCCACTTAACCCACAATCTCTTTATTTCATGTTAGTGGGTTAAGTGTGGGCCCCCACTTGACCCACACGATTTCTCCTTTACTTGTAGAAGGGGCTTCCCCTACTTATAAATATTACTTATGAGAGATTGAATATTCACTTCAATCTCCCCATTCTCTTGTTGGAGTTTATGTAATACACCCACGTGGGTGTCTCAAGTGGGCAACGTCCCACTTCCCACGTGGAACCTTTTTTGGGTTTTTCACTATTCACATGAATAGTATCATGTAAATAGTACCACGTGAACAGTGTCACGTGAATAGTGTTCTCTTTTGTAGGGTTTCTCCCCATCGTATATATATAGTGTGTGAGAACAATTCATTCTCTCCTCTTCCCACAACTTCTCTCTCTAACCCTAATCTCCTTCTCCACCTTCCGCCTCCATTACACTTTTTCCCTCTTCTATCTACAACATTTATCTACTGGTTACAACCTTATTTACAACATGGTATCAAAGCATGGTAGCTCTAGGGCATGTGTCTTTATCCCCTAGAGACTCCATTCCGATCTAAGACGGTTACGTGAGCATCCGGAGCCGAAGAGAACTTTTGAGGAAATTGTAGAGATCATTCATGCGCTATCCGGGGATTGATCCTGAGACAAAACACCAGAGGCTCTTATTTCCTGGTTAGTTTTTTCCCTCAGCCAAATCAGAGATCCAGTTTGTATTCTTCTCAACCTTCTCCAACGTTTTTCCGGCCAACATGTTTTTCGAGGTTTTTGGGTTTTTTATCTTCTTGAGATCCGCACCACGGTAGGGTTTTCTACCCTAGCCACCCCCTTCAGAATTCACCCAGGGACAGTCAGAAATTCGCATCGCATTTTTCCGACTGCCAGATCATCAGTTTCCACAAATCGGCTCGATTTTCAGATATTTGGGTTTTGGAATTTTGTGATATTCGCGCAACAGCAGGCCCCTCTGACCTTGCCGCCCTCTTCAGCACTGCTCGTGGAACAGTTCGAAACTTGATTCGACGAATTCTGACCGTCAAAATCCTAGTTTCCAAAAATCACCCGGATCCCCCGGCTACTTTTTGGGTTTTGATTTTCTTTCAAAATCAGACCTCTCTGGGCCTCCTGTCCTAGGCGCACCACTCATTGGGCCTTTAAGGATCCTCTAGACCTCGCTTCGGTTTTCTGAGAGCCTCCGATACACTACCTGCTATTTTTGGTGCTCCTACTCCGATGAGTTCCCTCGAGGCCACATCTGTGATTTCAGGCCCTTCCTCTAAGGATCGTCCTATGACTCATGGCTGTCATGGAGATCACAACCCTCAGCTCTGCATCACCACTGTGAAGCTCGATGGCACCAACTTCTTAGAATGGAAGACTTCCGCTCTCATGTACATTGGGGACCGTGGCTACAGTGAGTATTTGATAGGTGCTACTAAAGAACCAGATCCGAAAGACAAATCTCATCGGATTTGGGTTATGGAGAACCTGACTATCATGTCCTGGCTTCTTCACTCGATACAAACCCAGATCAGCAAAGGGTTTATGTTCCTACCAACGGCCAAAGATGTTTGGGATGCCGTATCTCAGACATACTCCCAGGTGGGCAATTTCGCCAAGCTCTATGAACTACAACAAGAGATATCTTGTCTTCGTCAGGGGGAGATGAAGCTTGGTACATATTATGCTTCCTTTCGAAGCAAATGGGAGGAGATCGATCACTACCAGAGTTACTCCCCCAAGTGCGCAGATAACGTCAAGTCCTTCAAGGCGATGGTCGAACGTTCCCGGATCTTCCAGTTTCTCTCCGGCCTTCATCCGAGCTTTGAGGGAGCTCGTGTTCAGTTCCTTGGTAGGGATCCTGCTCCTACCTCTCTAGCACAGGTCTATGGTTACATTCAGGGGGAGGACAGCCGCTGCTCTGCTATGCAACTCCGCAATGGGAGTGATACTCAGGACCGCTCTGCCCTGGCTGCTACCAATCAGAAGGGCCAGACATCCAGTCCGAAGGAGTCTGGGGACCGACCCAGACCCAAGTGTGATCATTGCGGTCGCATGGGCCATATCCAGACCACTTGTTGGAAGCTCCATGGACGTCCCCCAGGACAGGCCCCGACTTCCGGTCAGCGTCAATCAGCAAAACAGGGACCTCACTCAGGGCACTCAGTCACACAGGACACCGCACCACCAGTGTCTACCTCTTCTGGGTACACGGACTCGTTCTCTCCTGTAGATCTTGAGCGACTTCGCCGCATGATGGCCCAACTCAATGGCCAGGCCTCCACTTCCACGTCTGCATTTGCTCACCCAGGTACTAGGATTGCTTTTTTCGCCTCTACTGTACCTTCCAGCCCTTCTTGGATTATTGATTCAGGGGCATCTGATCACATGACTGGTATGTCCTCCGTTTTCTCTAGTTATGGTATTTGCTCTGGTTGTGACAAAGTTCGGATAGCTGATGCCACCTATTCCTCTATCTCTGGAAAAGGAGATGTTCATGCCACACCAGCTCTCTCTTTGTCTTCTGTTTTGCATGTTCCGCAATTCATCGTTAATTTACTATCCGTCAGTAGTCTTACCGAAAGTCCTAACTGCAGTGTAACGTTTTTTCCTTCTCACTATGTGTTTCAGAATCTGGAGTCGAAGCAGACGATTGACAGTGGATGTGAGGATGGTGGCTTATACATCCTAGATTCTTCGATTTCTGCATCTGCACACCAGTCTAGCATCAGTAGTAGTAGTAGGGTCAATAAAGACCAGTTAATGCTTTGGCATAACCGGCTAGGTCATGTTCCCGTGTCAGTCTTAAAGCGTGTCTTTCCTGCTTTCTCTTCTGTTTCTATAGTTCCCTTTCATTGTGAAACATGTGAACTAGCCAAACATTGTCGTTCTGTTTTTCCCATTAGTGAGAATAAAAGTACTATTTTTCTATTGTGCATTCTGATGTGTGGGGCCCCGCGCCCATGACTTCTTCGTTTGGAGATTGGTACATTGTTACCTTTATAAATGACTTTAGTGGTTGTACCTGGGTGTACCTTATGCGAACCAAAGATGCTGTATTCTCCATTTTCCAAGAGTTCCATTAGATGGTTACCACTCAGTTCCATACCACTCTTAAGATTCTTCACTCTGACAATGGGGGGGAATACCTAGATGGGGGTCTGAAATCCCACTTTGCTTCACATGGCATTGTTCATCAGACCTCGTGCCCTTCAACACCTCAACAGAATGGGACTACTGTGAGAAAATCGTCACCTTCTTGCAGTTGAGCGTACTCTCCGGTTAGGCATGCAGGTTCCTAAACACTATTGGTCTGAGTCTGTCTTACTTGCTGCTTACCTCATCAATCGTATGCCCTCTCGGATTTCAGACTCCCCTATCTCTCCTGGTTCCTGACCGCCTGGCTTTCGTTGTTCCTCCAAAGGTCTTTGGGTGTGTTTGTTATGTCCATATTCATCGTTCTTCGAGGGACAAGTTAGATCCATGGACCCTGAAGTGCATCTTCTTGGGGTACCCCTCTAATAAAAAAGGGTACAAATGTTATCATCCAGCTACCCGTCGTCACTTCATCTCTATGGATGTTACATTCGCTGAGTCCATCCCCTTCTTTGCTGAGCAGACCTCTCTTCAGGGGGAGAATGATGTTGCAGAAGAGAGTATCCCCAGCCCTCTGCCTGTCTCTATTCCTATGACGGGACCTCAGTCTAGTGACAATGACACTTCCACTACTGCAGCTGATGTGCGTATATATGTCAGAACCAAGAAAAAAGGACAAGCCACTGTCCCTGCGCCTACATCTGCAAGTCTCCCCTCGGATCCAGTTCCAGGTATTGCTTCTGTCCCTACCTCAATTCCTATTTCTGTTCTTGAGCCACATGCATCTCCTACTTCTGATGATCATATGAGCACTGATATTGACCTCCCTATTGCACTTCAAAAGGGTGTACGTACTTGTACGGAACACCCTATCTCACATTTTGTCTCATATCAGTCTCTGTATCCGTCATATCAGAATTTTGTCAGTATTGCCTCCTCTGTTTCTTTGCCTTCCAGTGTTGCAGACGCACTTAGTCACTCAAAGTGGAAAGAAGCTATGATGGATGAAATGCAGGCTCTTGAAAAGAACAAAACATAGGAACTTGTTCAACTACCCAGAGGAAAGAAACCTGTGGGGTGCAAATGGGTCTTTACAATGAAACATAAAGCTGACGGGTCAGTCGAACGATACAAGGCACGACTCGTAGCCAAGGGATTCACTCAGACATATGGGAGACTATCAGGAGACTTTTGCACCTGTGGCCAAGATGAACTCAGTCAGAGTTCTTCTATCCTTAGCTGCCAACCTATCCTGGCCATTGCATCAACTAGATGTGAAGAATGCCTTTCTGCATGGAGATCTGACAGAAGAGCTGTACATGAAACTACCACCTGGGTTGACACTTGCTGGAAGTGACGAAGAGGTGTGCAAGTTAAGGAAAGCCCTGTATGGGCTAAAGCAATATCCAAGGGCATGGTTCGAGCGGTTTAGAAGTGCGATCAGATGAGTGGGCTACAAGCAGAGTCAGGCCGATCACACGTTGTTTGTGAAGCACCAGCAAACTAGTACCACGGCACTGATCGTCTATGTTGATGACATTGTCATCACTGGGAATGATCCTAAAGAGATAAAGCAGCTGAAGACCTTGTCCTTGGAGGTTGAGACAAAGGATTTGGGCCACTGAAATACTTCTTGGGAATTGAAGTTGCTCTCTCAACGGAAGTATGTATTGGACCTTCTGGATGAGACTGGGTATTTGGGAGCTCGACCAGCAGAGACTCCAATTGATCAGAACCATCGGCTGAATTCTGAGGAGGGTGACACCCTTGAGGATGTCGCTATGTTTCAGCAATTGGTTAGCAGGCTGATCTACTTGGCATACACCCGTCCGGATATTACTTACGATGTTAGTGTTATCAATCAGTTTATACATGCACCATGGTCATCACATCTTGAGGCAGTTCACTGAGTTCTTCGGTACCTCAAGGGCTCTCTGGGTCGTGGAATACTGTTCGGGCGACATGGACACTTTAGAGTGGAAGCATATACTGACGCAGATTGGGCAGGTTCAGTTACTGATCGTCGGTCAACGTCAGGATACTGTATCCTTGTTGGAGGAAATCTTGTCTCTTGGCGAAGCAAAAAGCAGCCAGTTGTAGCCCAATCCAGTGCAGAGGCAGAATTTCGCTCTATGGCACATGGTGTGTGCGAACTCCTTAGGTTGAGAACCATGCTTGAGGAACTGGAACTCCAGGTGACAGAGCCGATGAGCCTCTACTGTGACAACAAAGCTGCCATCAGCATTGCTCACAACCCAGTTCAGCATGATAGGACCAAGCATATTAAAGTTGATCATCACTTCATCAAAGAGAAACTTCAACAAGGATTAATTTGTACTCCGTATGTGAAAACACAGGAACATGTTGCCTACATACTCACAAGGGGGTGAACAAGTCTATTCTTCATACCTTGACTAGCAAGCTGGGCATGATGGATATCTTCGCACCAGCTTGAGGGGGAGTATTGGAGTTTTATGTACTACACCCACGTGGGTGTCTCAAGTGGGCTGCGTCCCACTTCCCACGTGGGACCTTTTTTGGGTTTTTCACTATTCATGTGAATAGTGTCGCGTGAATAATATCACGTGAATAGTGTTCTCTTTTGTAGGGTTTCTCCCCATCATATATATATACAGTGTGTGAGAGAGAATGAATTAACAATTCACTCTTTCCTCTTCCCACAACTTCTCTCTCTAACCCTAATCTCCTTCTCCACCTTCCACCTCCATTACACTTCTTCCCTCTTCTATCTACAACATTTATCTACTGGTTACAACCTTATTTACAACATCTCTCTCAAACCCTAATCTCTCCTTCTCTCCCTAACCTCCATTATCTCTCTCTCAATCTTTAGCATATTGGTGACAACCTCAAACAACAACAATTATATGGTGGCGGGTTGTCTCGGCATGGAATAGAATACATTCTTAAGTGGGGTTAAAATCCCCACAAAAGCTAAGCAAACAAAAATAGAAAACAAGTAAACTAATCCAAGGAGTAAAAGCTCATCACATACTTGTTATATGACCTTCCAAGCACAACACCGCATCACTTGCTCATAACCTACTATACATAAAATGACTACAGCCAATAATTTCCTAATTACTTTGAATTTTTTACCAACTAATACTCTTCACTTTTAGGCGCATCATCATATCAAAGGTAAACATAGGAAATGATCTTATTTATGGGTCCATATGCTAAGATTCACGATCTTTGTGGACACAATCTGCAAGTGTTTGGAAGTGGAGAGAATTGGAAACAGCCTAGAATAATTTATTTCACAAAAATATGTTGCAATAGAATTTATGAAACGCGTATGATTAGATTAATCAATAGACACAAACATCAAAAAGAAAATGGGGGAACAGATGTGAAAGAAATTTCTATAGTAACTTTGCTTCTAGATTCTGTTTCAACTCAATAACTTGTTACTACTATAAGCATACAACTGCATCTTCAGGAAATGACATAGGATCAAAGGTCCAGCTAGTAGTCACCTTTTTGACCCATTCTTTACATTTGAAATGCTGAATACATCCAAAGACTTATTTGAAAGATCAGAAGAATCGACATCATTTAGATGATTCCCCACAAAATTTACTGGAAGAAGAATGAAGATCCCTACAATCGCAGCGAAAGAAAATACTTTCAAACTGCATAAAAGAAAAAGTAGTTTAGATTAAATAAATAAAAAGAAATAAAGATCTAGTAAGATCAAATCAGAATTCCAATCGATAAACTAGTAGAATAAAAGAAACATTCTATTATTCTAGGAAAAGAAACGAAAATGAGGGGATCCTATAAAGACCGGTAGAATAGGGCTGCTACATGCTATTTTAATACTGGGATTTAAAAATTCTCTGATGTCTATAGATCAAGGTATTTAATCTCTATCTCAGGTACATCTCACTAAGTTGAAAAACTAGAATGTACCGAATTGGACAATACGATGCAAAGCCAAAGCAATGGCAAGACAAACTGAAAAAAAAATATAGGAGACACAAAGCCGAGACAGATCCCAGTGTAATATAACAGTCACCCCATAAACCAAGGCGTCTCATCTGAGACAAACCAAGAGAGCATTATACTTTAAACCTTGCTACAGATTCGCATGAGAAAATCCAATAAAGAAGTGGTAAAATTGCAAACAGAAAACACAATACTACCAAATTCCATAAAAATTTCCGTTAATTAAAATTAGTTTATGATATCATGTACAAAATGTCGAAGGCATATAAAACCAAAACACCCTAAAATAAGTATGAAAAGAAGATACATAGCTCATTAACTCCCTAAGTAAACTCCTTGTCTTCTCCATCTCATGCTGACGCCTAGGCTTGCCAAGTCAAGTTGATACAATGACTCATGTTTCAAGTATTGGCCAAATCAGTATCTTGACTCTTAGATTTCACAGCATAAACCCCTATTACTCCCAAGTCAGATAGCACTTGAATCTGGACTGGGAAGAGAAATAAATAAAATAACTTGCTTTTACTTAATTTTGGGAGCCAATTAGGAAAGTGAAAAATGTTCGGGTTCCCAAAATTAATTTAGGCTACTCTTTAGGTGTTGAATGACACTTTGGGTGCAAAAAATTGCAATTGCATCTGGGCCATACATGTGTCAAGGTCATATCATAGAGATCTCAGATTACTAGACCTAACCAGATCTCGACATAACAATGTGATGCAGATTTGGCACACCAACCTGTGCCTCATAAACTTTACTTAGTCATACTTTTTTACACGACTTCTCAAACACACGAGTTAGCCTGACTTCTCAGTAACTTCTCACATACAAGTTGATCCGACTTCTCAGAAACAGAACAGGAATCATCCTAACTCGGCTTTGATAGATCGAGTGTCGACTTCTATATTGCACTCCATTATACTAACTTGTCCTTTCAATGTACAAATCAGATAACTATCTGACCCAACAAGTCAGTGACATCTCAACACAACATAACAACTTATGCTTATCATGTTATACTTTCATTTGAGTAGTAACTCTTTTTCTCAGATATAAGTCAGGTGTAATCACGAACCGATTTCTTATGCACATGCACGAACACCGCTTGAAACCCGACTTATTCATCTACTACTCGAATCAAAACAAACCATATTTAAGCTCTTGAGAAAAACATGGTAACCACAAGTACTTATCGACAACCGGTAACAAAACAGGCAACTCACCAAATAAGGACAATAACCGTCTAAATTTAGCGTGTAACTGCCAACTCTACCACGACTGACAACAACTCACCCCCGTGTGCTGAAACATCACATGCCACCAAACGTGGGCAAAATTGAAGGTAAATAATTTGATCCTAGTTAAATTCTCCTCATACAAAAAAAAACGTACTTGAGATTTGAAGTTGTTTTCATATTTTCTGCAAGTTCATTCTTCCTCTACGCCGGAAAACTCCATGAAGCCTACCATAGCAATAGAAGAAGAACCAGAGAAGGAGTCGGATTATCTTAGTTGAGGTGTAATGTAGAAGTCAGATGACGCAAAGCAAAAACCGGTCATCACACAATTTTTACCCCACATTCTTTGGCGCCGTCTGTGGGATCGACATGAGTCCTACTCAAATCTCAAAAATTTGCAGGAGCAAGAAGATGGTTAAATGCACTTGTTCCACGTCAACTCAACAACCCATACCACTACCGTCACCAATGGAAATTCAGGCCTCAGCCTATGTAAGGGCACATCTAGCCGTTTTGCATCCACAGTTTGGAATTTTGGACTACCCTTGAAAGCAGTAACAATAGACATGGAAAATAGATATACATGCCCAGAAAACCCAAAAGCTCCATAAATGACTTATCCATGGATAACACGAGGAAAGAAAATCGATCAAACAATAGTCTACTCATCAAGAGAAATCCCCCACCAATAATAATATTGACATGCGCATAGAAGAAAGTTGAAAAGATATTATGGAGAAGAAGTCAAGAACTCAGTCCCAACAAGAGACAACCAACGCCAAAATTAATTTGCGCCTCAAGTAATCAAAAGCCGAGACAGATTGAGGACTACCAACCACCTAGAAGACATCAAAATTGCAGAATTGGGGCCACTGTTGGATTGTGGGCCACACGTGGGGGTGCACTTAGTGGGCTACGTCCCGCTGCCCCCCGTGGGAAGGATATGTCCTTTTGTTTGTGGGTTAAGAGTGGGTCCCACCCACTTAACTCACGAACTCTCTTTTCTTAGTTCGTGGGTTACATGGGTCCCCCACTTAACCCACCTCTATTAGTATTGTACTTGTACTAGGGGACTTCCCCATCATATATATATCACTTGAGAGGAGATTGAACAATAAGTTCAATCACTCCATTCTCTCTCCAAAACCCTACTCTCTCTCTCTCTCTCAATCTTACACTTCTGGTGACAATCTAGTTTACAACATGGTATCAGAGCATGGTTACTCTGGGGCCTATGATCTTGTCCCCTATAGTCACCTCCACGATCTACGAAGAATATGTGGGTTTCCAGAGTTTGGGCAAGTTTTGAGCAAATCGCAGAGGGTATTCCTGCGAGGTTCATGGATCCTTTCTGAAGTAAGAGGACCAGAGATCTATTATTCCTAGTAAGGTTTTATCTATTAGTCTCATCAGAGATCCATTGCATCCCCCTTCTTTTGGATTTTTTCAGTTTTTTCTGAAAAATACGTATATCGAGGAAATTTGGCTTTGATTTTTCTCGAAATACATGTCGATCAAGGGTCTACTACCCTAACCGCCCGATTTACATAATCAATTTTGGGTGATTTCTGATCATCGGATCTCTGATTCGAAAAATCACCCAAATCTCTCTCCGGGAAAATTTGGTGGTTTTCAATTTTTTCAAAAATTAAATTTTTTTGGGCCTCCCTACCCTAGCCGCACCTCCTATAATACCCATAGGGATACTCTAAACTTTATTTCAATTTTTTTGGATCTCCTGTTCTACCGTTCAGTTTTTTCTGACCTTCCGCTGTAATGAGTTCATCAGAAATTTCCACTGTTGAGGATGGTTCATTGTCTCATGGGTCTCACGGAGACCAAAATCCACAATTATGCATTACTACAGTGCGACTGGATGGAACAAATTTCCTTGAATAGAAGACGTCTGCTCTTATGTATATTGGAGGACGTGGTTATAGCGAGTATCTTACTGGGGAAGCTAAAGAACCTACTACCACTGATAAGTCTCACAAGAAATGAGTTATGGAAAACCTCACTGATGCCGTGGCTTCTGCACTCTATGCAACCTCAGATCAACAATGGTTTCATGTTTCTACCTATGGCGAAGGAGGTTTGGGAATCTGTTTCTCAAACCTACTCACAGGTAGGAAACTTTGCTAAGCTTTATGAGTTGGAGCAAGAAATTGCTTGTCTTCTACAGGGGGAGCTCAGCTGGGTACCTATTATGCTTCCCTACGAAGCAAGTAGGAAGAAATGGACCATTATCAGAGTAATACCCCGGTTTGTGCGGCAGATGTGAAGTCCTTCAAAGCCATGGTTGAACAGTCCCGGATTTACCAATTCCTCTCCGGCCTTCATCCTAGCTTTGAGGGAGCACGGGTTCAGATTCTTGACCGAACTCCTCCTACGTCTCTTGCCCAAGTATATGCTTATATCCAAGGGGAGGAAAGTCGGCGCTCTACTATGCACCTATATAGTGGGAGTGACTCTCAGGATCGATCTGCCCTTTCTTCTGTCTCAGAGGGGTCATAAATCGACTCTAAAGAAGCCAAGAGAAGAAAGAAAATGACCTAAGTGTGATCACCGTGGTCGTTTGGGCCCCATTAGAGACACCTGCTGGGAGCTACATGGGCGTCCTCCAGGACTCGGCCAAAATCCTCGACAGCGCCCTACAACCAGATAGGGAGTCACTTGCAGCACACTGAGGACACTGCCCCCACAGTGCTTTCCTCCTCTGGGGATATGGATTCTTTTACCCCTGGAGATCTTGAAAGGCTACGTCGTATGATGGCCCAACTCAGTAGCCAGGCTTCCACTTCCACATATACCTTTGCTCAGACAAGTATTGAGTCTGCTTTCTCTGTATCTACTGTTCCTTCCAGCCCTTCTTGGATCATCGATTCAGCGGCGTCTCATCATATGATTGGTATGTCTTCCGTTTTTTCCAGTTATAATATTTGTTCCGGTCAGGAGAAAGTTAGGATTGCTGAAGGCACCCTTTCCTCTATTTCTAGTAAAGGGAATGTTCATGCCTCTCTAGCACTAACCCTGTCATCTATTCTGCATGTTCCTCAGTTTACTGCTAACTTGCTTTCTGTTAGTAATCTTACCAAGACTCCTAATTGTAGTATAACATTTTTTCCTTCTCACTGTGTCTTTCAGGATCTGGAGTCGAGGCAGACGATAGGCAGTGGACGTGAGGATGGTGGCTTGTACCTCCTGGATTCCTCAGTATCTCCATCGATGCATCAGTCTAGCACCAGTAGTAGTAGTAGATTCAATAAAGACCAGTTACTTCTTTGGCATAACCGGCTTGGTCATGTCCTTGTCTCTAACTTGAAAAGTGTCTTTCCTGTTTTTTGTCTCTGTCCACAGTTCAATTTCACTGTGAAACGTGTGAAATTGCTAAGCGGTCGTTTTATTTTTCATATTAGTGAAAATAAAAGCAATGTTCCTTTCTCTATTGTGCATTCTGATTTGTGGGGTCCTGCCTTAGTGAACTCTATATTTGGATATCGCTATTTTGTTACTTTTGTGGATGACTTCAGAGGACGTACTTGGGTGTATCTTATGAAAACAAAAGATGAGGTTTTTTCATCTTTCAAATATTTCATAAGATGATAACCACTGAATTCAATACTCCACTGAAGGTTCTTCATTCTGACAATGGCGGTGAATACTTGGATGTGGAGCTTAAAGACTATTTTGCTTCTCATGGCACTGTGCATCAAACCTCATGTCCTTCGACACCTCAACAAAATGGAAGAGCCGGGCGTAAAAATCGACATCTTCTTGAGGTTGAGCGAGCCCTTCGTCTTGGTATGCAAGTTCCAAAATCATATTGGTCTGAATCGGTTCTTCTTGCCACCTACCTTATCAATCGGAGGCCATCCCGGGTTCTTGGTTTTCAAACTCCTATATCTCTTTTGGTTCCTATTCGTCCTGTTTTTCTTGTTCCTCCCAAAATATTTGGGTGTGTTTGTTATGTGCATGTTCATCATCACTCCCGTGACAAATTAGACCCACGGGCTTTGAAATGCATTTTTTTGGGGTACCCTTCGAATCAAAAGGGGTACAAATGTTATCATCCAGGCACTCGTCGTCGCTTAATCTCTATGGACGTCACCTTTGCTGAGTCGATTCCGCTCTTTTGCTTTCAGGACTCTCTTCAGGGGGAGTATGACATTGATGAAGAGAGTCCAGTTCCTATGCGTATTCCTTTCCCTGTGATGTCTTCTGGCACGGATACAGTCTTTACTCCAATGCTGAAACCTGACTCCACTATTGATAAAGACACTTCTACTACTGCAGCAGACATGCGAGTTTATGTTAGATCCAGGAAGAAGGGACAAGTTACTATGCATGATCCTGCCAGTCTACCCTCAGATCCAGCTCCAAGTTTTGCTTCTGTCCCTACTTTAGTTCATAAGCCTCTAGAAACCTCCTACTCCATAGGAGGATCTTCCCATCGCACTTCGTAAGGGTGTGCGTACGTGTACAGAGCACCCTATTTCTCACTTCGTCTCTTATCAGTTTCTGTCCCTATCTTATCAAAACTTTATTAGTACAATGTCTTTTGTCTCTTTGCCATCCAGTGTTGCAGGTTATCAAAACTTTATTAGTACGATGTCTTTTGTCTCTTTGCCATCCAGTGTTGTAGATCCTGATGTAGAACATCTAGCTGCTCTCACTTTCCTAGAGCAAGACGATATAAAGAAAGTGCAAGAAAAGCCCCGAAGGAAATAATGTAACCACCCAAGATCCGATTGGAACTAAATTGGAAACGTAATTTAGTAAATCTGTTTTTTTAACAAGTTTCCTATTTTTGAGACTTTATTGTTTCAATCATATATTTAATTTCCTGTAATACTTAGAGTTGATATTTATTTGCTAGCTAGGATTCTCTAGATTTAGTAGTTTCTTAATTCAATTAGGAAAGTTATTTATTTCCTCCTTTTTAGATTAGGAAGTTACTTTATTGCTTTTCTTGTTTAACAAGGCATCTCAACTATAAATAGAGAGCCTATTGAGCATTGTAAGCATTCAATCATCAATCAAAGAAATAAGAATTGTGTAGTATTTTATTGTTTCTCTTCCTCTTGTGGAATCAAGAGCGTTCATTGTCTTCTTCCTTGTGGAATCAAGGTGTTCATTCGCTCCCGCTTCGTCAAAGTGGTATCAAAGTGGGTTCAGGAACCTGATCTAGATGGCAAACGATGGAGAAAACCGTACCCAAGACGGTAATCTTGGAGATTTTGTTACGAAAGAGGTTCTTGATAAAGCCGTTGATGATCTTCGGACTTTATTAACAGCCTCGTTAACACAGGTAATGGATGAGAGATTAACTCAGATTCTCAAACGACTTGACAAGCAACCCCTTGATGATCAACCCCCATTTTCACATACCTCACCCCATCAAACCCAGCAAAATGTAGCCCCTCCACAACAAAACCCCGCCCTCCCACACCCTTTTATAGCCTATCACCCTCTAGCCCCCCGTGTTGATAATCGCCATCTATACGATGGTAATAGAGATGATAAGGCTGAAAATATTCTTTACCAGACCCAGTTAAAACCTCCTCACCCTCGTAGAGACAATCACAGTGATTTTCGTTATGGGAATCAAACTGAATATAAGGTTAAAGCCGATTTGCCTTCATTCAATGGCCACTTGAACATTGAGGACTTTCTTGATTGGGTCCTAGAAGTTGAACATTTCTTTGATTATATGAATATTTCGGAGGAGACCCAAACTAAGCTTGTTGCGTATAAGCTTAAGGCAGGTGCTTCTGCATGGTGGGAACAACTTCAAGCTACTCGTCTTTGTCAAGGTAAACCCCATATTCGATCTTGGCAGTCGATTATGTGCAGATTTTATATCAGCAATTGCACAATTGTAAGCAAGGGAATAGGCCTATTCAAGACTATGTTTCTGAATTTTATCGCCTTATTGCTCGCAATGATCTCACCGAGACCGAATCTCAGCAAGTTGCTCGTTTTCTTAATGGCCTGAATCGGAACATTCAAGAAAAGATTATTAATACTATTCCGAATATGGCTCACTTCATATCGTGCAAGAAAACAATGGATGCTGTTAATGTGGCCAACCTCTTTTTTCGTGAGATAGTATGTTTACATGGTGTTCCCAAGTCCATTACTTAGGATCAGGATAGCAAGTTCCTTAGTCACTTTTGGCAAACTTTGCGGAAACGACTTGATACTTCACTCAAGTTTAGTAGCACATCGCATCCTCAAACCAATGGTCAAACCGAAGTCGTCAATCGCACCTTGGGAAACTTGATTCGTTGCATCTCAGGGGAAAAGCCTCGACAATGGAATCTTTCCCTTGCATAGGCTGAATTTGCTTACAACATCACAATGAATCATTCTACAGGATTCTCTCCTTTTCGGATCGTATATTCGAAGTTGCCCAACCATACTCTTGACCACGTTTCTTTGCCTAAGGTATCTGGTTCGAATGTCTCAGCTGATCACATGGTTGAGACGGTTACTAAATTTCATGACGATGTCAAAAAGAACCTTGAAGCCTCCAATGCAAAGTACAAAGCTGATGCCGACAAACATCATCGTTTAAAGACTTTCGATGTTGGTGACTTAGTCATGGTGCACTTGCGAAAAGAAAGGTTTCCTGTTGGCACATACAACAAGCTCAAAATGAAGAAGACTGGTCCTCTCTGCATCCTTCGCAAGATCAATGACAATGCCTACGTTGTTGATCTTCCCAATGACATGAATATTTCGAAGACCTTCAAAGGATATTTTTTCGTATCACGCTGATGCACATGCTGATTTGCCTATGGTAAACTCAGGGACGAGTCCTTTTCAAGAAGAGGGGACTGATGTAGAACATCTAGCTCTCACTTTCCTAGAGCAAGAAGATATAAAGAAAGTGATAGAAAAGCCCAGAAGGAAATAATGTAACCACCCAAGATCTGATTGGAACTAAATTGGAAACGCAATTTAGTAAATCTGTTTTTTAACAGGTTTCCTATTTTTGAGACTTTATTGTTTCAATCATATATTTAATTTCCTATAATACTTAGAGTTGATATTTATTTGCTAGCTAGGATTCTCTAGATTTAG
The DNA here is from genome assembly GCA_035048495.1 of Euptelea pleiosperma. Classification (NCBI taxonomy): domain Eukaryota; kingdom Viridiplantae; phylum Streptophyta; class Magnoliopsida; order Ranunculales; family Eupteleaceae; genus Euptelea; species Euptelea pleiosperma. The sequence continues at coordinate 10,648,528 of CM068550.1, read as the reverse complement.
TAGTTTCCTAATTCAATTAGGAAAGTTATTTATTTCCTCCCTTTTACATTAGGAAGTTACTTTATTGCTTTTCTTGTTTAGCAAGGCTTCTCAGCTATAAATTGAGAGCCTATTGAGCATTGTAAGCATTCAATCATTAATCGAAGAAATAAGAATTCTGTAGTATTTTATTGTTTTTCTTCCTCTTGTGGAATCAATAGCGTTTATTGTCTTCTTCCTTCTGGAATCAAGCTGTTCATTCGCTTCCGCTTCGTCAGATGCTCTCAGTCACCCAAAGTGGAAAGAGGCTATAACGGATGAAATGCATGCTCTTGACAAAAATAGAACATGGGATCTTGTTCCATTACCCAGAGGAAAGAAACCTGTGAGGTGCAAATGGGTCTCCACTGCGAAGCATAAAGCCGATGGTTCCATTCATAGGTACAAAGCTCGCCTTGTTGCAAAGGGATTCACTCAAGACCTATGGGATTGATTATCAGGAGATATTTGCACTGGTAGCCAAAATGAACTCAATCAAAGTTCTACTGTCCTTGGCTGCGAACATGTCATGGCCTTTATATCAGTTGGATGTAAAGAATGTCTTCTTACATGGAGACCTGACAGAGGAAGTTTACGTGAAGTTGCCACCTAAATTGAAACTTTCGAGAAGTGAAAACAAGGTGTGCAAACTGAAGAAAGCTTTGTATGGGTTAAAACAATCTCCTCGAGCATGGTTTGAGCGATTCAATAGTGCAGTTAGACGAGTTGGCTATATACAGAGTCAAGCAGATCACAAACTATTTGTTAAGCACCAGCAGACCCATACCACAACGTTGATTGTCTATGTGGATGACATTGTCATCACGGGTAGTGGTCCAGCAGAAATCAAGCAGCTAGAGACTTTCTTGTCTTCCGAGTTTGAAACAGAGGATCTATGACCATTAAATACTTTCTAGGGATTGAGGTTGCTAGATCACCGAAAGGGATCTTTATATCTCAGAGGAAGTATGTCTTAGATTTGCTGAGTGAAACTGGGTACTTTAGAGCACGACCAACAGAGACTCCTATAGATCGAAACCATCAATTGAACTTTGAGGATGGTGATCTCCTTGAGGATGCTGCCATGTTTCAGCGATTGGTTAGCAGATTGATCTACCTGGCTCATACACGGCCTAATATTGCCTACGCAGTGAGTGTCATTAGCCGGTTTATGCACTCACCTTGGTCACTACACCTTGAAGTAGCTCACAGAGTACTACAGTATCTCAACCACGAAGGCATTCGAGAAAATCAGGACCAGAATGGTTGAAGCCCCAATTATGTGCCTACCGGACTTTTCTAAAGTCTTTGAGGTTGCTTGTGATGCATCTAGAGTTGGTATAGGTGGAGTTGAGTCAAGAAGGGTATCCCATTGCTTATTTTAGTTAGAAATTAGATGATCGCAGGCTTTACAGCATTGCAGACATTACATATTGCTGCTAAAATTTGTCTTGTTCTCTGACCATGAGGCACTGAGATATCTTAACTCCCAAAATAAGTTAAACCCCAGACATGCGAAGTGGGTGGAATTTCTTCAAGAGTACACTTTCGTGCTCAATCACAGAGCTAGAGTCAAGAACAAACCAGCCGATGCCTTAAGTCGTAGGATTGAAGTCTTGCACTCTATGAGTGTAGAGGTGACTGGATTTGAGCAGGTGGACTTTGGGGAGCTACATGCTTCTCCTCTGAGCGATCAGTTGAGGAATGACAAAGGGTTTGCCCTTTAAAACAGATTCATCTTTAAGGGCGATAAACTCTGCATACCCCAAACGTCCCAACAAGACTTTCTTGTTTGGGAGCTTCACGTTGGTGGAGCAGCCGGCCACTTTAGCCGTGATAAAACCGTTGCCCTTGTGGAGGATTGATTTTATTGGCCGAGTCTCAAGCAAGATGTCGCCAAAATTATAGGGTAGTGTCGCACATGTCAACTGGCAAAGCATCGAATGCAAAATAATGGATTGTATACCCGTTGCTAGTGTCACATTCTCCGTGGCAAGACATCAGCATGGATTTCGTGCTTGGGCTGCCAAAGACTATTAGGCACAGCACAATTCCATTGTTCTTGTACTGGACCGTTTTTCTAAAATAGCCCACTTCCTCCTGTGTTCGAAAACATCAGATGCCACTAAGATAGCAAAGATTTTCTTTGAAGATGTAGTTCGATTGCTTGGGTTACAGAAAACCATAGTGTTCGTGGTGTGAAGTTTATGAGCTATTTTTGGAAGACGCTGGTATATGATGGGAACCAAGCTTCAATTTTTGTCTTCTTACCACCCTCAGACGGATGGTCATACCAAGGTGACAAATCAGAGCTTAAGTAATCTGTTGAGAATCTTGAGATGTCTAATGGGTAATCATGTCAAGTCATCGAATTCCATTTTGTCTGTAGTCGAGTTTGAATACAACAGTTCAATCAATAGGACAACTGGCATGAGTCCATGTGCAATCGTCAAAGGGTATAAACCTAGGATGCCTATAAATCTCATCCCCATGTCAATCACACATAGACCATCTGAGTCCGCCGATGCATTTGCATGCCATATTCATGATTTGCATGTTGAGCTCAAGAAAAGAATTATCGCAAATGATAAAAAAGTAAAATATCCGCTGACACACTGAGTGTATAAGGAATTTCTAGCAGGTGATTACGTTATTGTTCAGATGAAGCCCGAGCAATTCCCATCGGGAGTTGTGAAGAAATTACAAGCTCGCAATGTAGGACCCTTCAAAATATTGAAATAAGTGGGTTCTAATGCGTATGTTTTGGATCTGCCACTTGATATGGGCATCATCCATGGTATAAAATTTCGGAATGTTTCGTTTCGTTTCGGAATGTTTTGGTTTTGTTTCGTCGAGACAATCCGATACAATCCAAAAAAATAAATAAAAATATGATTTCATGATTTTGGAAATATTTCGAAATGTTTCAGAATGTATCATAATGTTTCGGAAATTTCATTTTTTTACCATTTTTTTAATGTTTCGTGAATGTTTCATTTCGTTTCGGAGTTTGTCGGTTTTTCACTTGACCAAGACATTCCTCCGAAACGAAATTTTAAACCTTGCATCAGCTCAACATTTATTGTGGAGAATCTTATTCCTACCTAAGACCCAATAGCTTCAGCCGCCAACCTTACACATCACCCAATATATTCGCCCGATCAGCCCCCTCAGCCTTTACCTAAGAAAAGGGAATAGATTGAGGATATCTTGGATGAGCAAATAGTTTCCACCAGACAAGGAGGTTTTCAAAAATACCTTGTCAAGTAGAAGAACAGACCAACGTCAAATAGTTCATGCTTACAAAGACAAATTTGCAACAGCTCGATCCCAATTTACTAGAGCGTTATTGCAATTTTATTTCATCAGTGGCAAAAAATTTCAGACAGAGAGAGTTGATGATGACATCACGTCCTTACCTAGAGTATACCAGCGGAGGAAAACTGGGCCCATACCCACGTCTTTGTATTTTTAATAACTATGTGAGCCTCAGTTTTAGTTCTCCTTGATTTATGGGAGCAGAAGACCCCATATGTATGTGCATCATGAAGACTTCACATTGTAAAGATGCATATGGGCCGTGAAGGGAGCTTGTGGAGAGCTTTTATGAGTTTTCTAGGTTATTTTGATATTTTTTTAAAGTTTTGGGTGTCTTTGCAATTAGCCCACAATAAAGGGGCTCCTTGCAATTTTGATTAGTTACTTTAAGTTGTATTTTTCATAGCCATTAGATTAGATAGATGGATGGGATTAGTTAGATTTTTTTTTATAAGATTATATTAGATGATTTGAGTTATTATATAACCCTTTTAGTTGTAATCTTTCATTAGTGATGAAATATATTGAATTTTACTCTGGAGAATTCTATTGCGGATTGTTCTCTTCCTTGGTGCGAATCCAAGCTACTCGGTGCAAATCCGAAAGGTGTTCTCTCTATCTCTTCTCTTTCTCCATCTTTATTTTCTTTTTGGATTAAGTTTGACCTAGAAAACCCAATTGTATATCTTCCATCTCTAAACCCTAACCATTGAACACAATTGTGCTACGTGAAATAGTACCACGTGAATAGTACTGTGGATAACCTTCCTACATCAGTTCTCCCTACGACACTGTAAACCCTCCCAAAACCCTTACCACAACCCCCAAACACTCTCAGATCCCTACGGTAACCATAGAAACCCCTAACCTCTTCTCAAACCCTAATTTTCCACGGCTCTCTTTTTTTTTCCCGAAACCCGGCTAAAATCTGATACTTGTCAGAAAGCCCCGAAACTTGTTAGAAACCTTCATAAACTTCAAATAACTTATAATCTCTTGGAAAAGAAAATTAAAGTAAACCTACATGTGCTGGTTGAACCCTAGCTAGTGGAAGTCATTACTTCCATCAGGCCGCTCAATCAATAATTGAAGGTTTTCCACTACTTGGTTGTGAGATTAGCCTTTAAAACAACTTAATTATTTGCTAATCTATCTAGATATTTGTGGTAATTGTTAAAGTAATTTTATATTTTTTTATTACTTGTGGTAATTTATTTATGATCTCTACACCTCATACAGGCTGCTTCTCATCATCCTGCATCAGTGTAAGTCATGGGTGAAAATCTTAAGTAAACCATCTCGACGTTCATCACCAAAATTTTTATCCCACAAGCACCACAAAGCCAAGGTATATAGTCATTTTTATTTCTATTTTTCAACATACATGTATTTTTTTTTTTTTTTGATCCGTAACATACATGTATTTTTCCCTCTCTAGTTTTTTGTTCCTTAAGTTTCTCTCAAACAGTCACATAACTTAAAAGCAGGGTTTAGGGTTTAAAAGCAAGTAAATCATCGTTCTCTGTTTATTGCCTATTCTTCTATATTTTCAAATTTTATTAGTTTTTAGACTTTTCTCTTTTTTGGCCTATTTCTTGTTTTCCTTTGTTTTTCATTTAGATGACTACAAAGATATCTAATGTGCGTGTAAATTTTCAACTTCGTCTATTAAATACTAGCGAGAGGCATGTGCGGTGCACATGATTGAGAAGAAGGGAAGGGGGCAATTATAGGGTTGCATGTGTGTTGGGGATTTGGAATTTACAAAAAGGCTAAAATGCTGCCATTTACAACAGAAATCCTATAATGTTTGCAAGGGCATTTTGAGAAAAAGTTGCAACTAAAGTTACTACAGCTCGTGGGATCGGCTCACAACTAAAGGGGTGAGCCTCATTATAATAGCAGATTACCAATATACAACAATAACTTTTAAAAAAATCTTGTTCAATAGGATTAAAGAAGTTGTCCACCACGTCTATTCCTATAGACAAAACCAATAAACTCTCGAATTCCAGAACGTATAATGAAATCGAAAAAAAATTATTGAATACCACTTGTCAATTTTGAAAAGGAAAATTTCAATACAATCTACACTAAAGAAAATATTAAGACATGTAAAAGATGTAACATGACAGCTAAAAGACAATAAAGTAGACCAGGTAACTGGCTCCAGCTATTACACAGTCTTAGCAGGAAAATGAATGAGATTTTTTAATTAGAAAAATGAGAAAATCAGAAGTAGACACTCAAAGACGAGAGAGAGAGGATTGTGTATTTTTTTTCTCTTTCAAAGAAAGTTCTAGAACATCAAAACAAAAAAAAAAGAGAAAAGGAAAACTTAACAGTGGCTATCAAGGGCTATATTCTTCTCTCGAAGCTCTTCTCCTCTTCTGCACTGCACTTAAACTTTCTTAACTCTGCATATCCCATTTCTAAAACACACTTCAACACCAAAGCCTAAACCCATCCCTGTCAGTAACCCTAGCTTGAATCTCACCTCAAGCCGCAAGCCGCTTAACCAACAAAAGTATAAAACCCCCTTCCCTCCCAATCCAATGCCTTCTCTGCAACCCAATTGGAAATCTAATTGTCATCTCTTGCATCGATGCTGCTTCTCTCTAACTTATAAACCCTAATCTCAACAATCTTGTTTGTACTCAGATTAGGAAGCATAGTTAGCCATGGTAGAATATGAGAAAATGGGGGATCTTGACCTTATTTTGTCTGGGTTTTGATAAAACGTTGAAAATATATATGATCTTTTTTGCAGAATTATTGTGGCAGATCAGTTTCACGAAGGTGATTTCAGGAACAGAACTCACAAAACTCGTGATTTCGGGTATACTCCAGAATTTGACAAAGAATTATCAGGGATTGGAGTGCAACAAAGAAACCCATGGCAGCTCCTGCGTTTGGGTTGAGAGGGATGGGCGATTTGATTTACATTCTAGAAGAACTTTCTCGCTTAGAGATACAAATGTGGAGGTTGTAGGGAATAAATCCAAACACCCTCGAGATATGCGCTTTTCCACGAACGTGATTTGTACCCTTCACGTGCTGTTAAATCTGAGGCCCCGAGACAGGTTCAGAGATGTCCGAGGTCCGATTCCGAGGTGTTGGAGGTTGTGCTCCGAGGTGCCCAAGGTCGGGTTCCGAGGTGTCCGAGGTGATGATTCGGGGCTGCCAGATAATCCTGCAATAACTCGAGATGGTGGAATTCTACCAAATGAGCATCCGATGCTTAAGTCAGTATGTTTTAGAATGATCAAGTTTAAATCTCCAAGATTGCATGCCACTTACTGTAGCAAAAGCCTCTATTTATAGCTTTCCAAGCTAGATATTTATGTGAACCAATAGGAGTGATCCATGTGCCTTCAGGTTATATTCTTCTAAGTATAAAGTTAGGTCCGAGGTTTCCGAGGTCGCCGAATATAATATCCGAGACTCCCGAGGTCCCCGAATAAGGTATCTGAGATCTCTGAGGTCCCCGAGCATAATGCCGGGGACAGCCTGCTCTTCACTTTAAGATGGGTAAAAAACCCTACATAGGTGCCCGAGTATCCGAGGTTGCCATGGTACCCGAGGTATATATGCCCGAGGTACCCGAGGCAATAGATTCCCGAGGTACTCGAGGCAATAGGTCCCCGAGGTACCTAAGGTAATAGGTACCCGACGTACCCAAGGTATCCAAGGTAACCGAGGTATGAGAAGCTTTTTAAACTACAAATCTATACAAAAGAGTCCACGTGTCAACGTATCTATGGTGCCACGTGTCATGATGTGAGCCGTCCACGTGTCATGATGTGAACCGGTTTTTACCCCCCACAATCGCCCCACTTGAAGATGACACGTGTCGCTGGCACGTGTGAATCACACGTGTAGCAAGTTTCTGTGACGTTTTGGCTCCTCTCCTCATAAAAAATGTCTTGCCACGTATCGGCTTGTGATTGTTCCGTACTTGCAAATCTGTCAGTGTCATCATTACATCTGCTACTATAAATAGGTCACTCTCGTCTCATTTGTAACTTCGGAAGTTTGAAGATTTCTGCAACTCTCTTCGTCGGCTCTCTCAGCCCTCATGGATCTACTTCTCTGATCTCTCGAATCTACTTCTCAGATCCCTCGGACCTCTCTGCTCTCGTAGGTATTTTTCGTCTGTATTCTGGTTAGCTTGTCTGATGTCATTTCTCCTTGTTCTCGGGTCCCCTAGCGTGAAATCAAAATGCCCAAAGTGTCGTTAAAAACTATTTTAAAACAGGCTAATCCTCTAACTTGGCCCCGATCTGATTTGGATGAGGTCCGAGCTAAGTATCACATACCCGAGTCAATCGAACTTGATCACGTACTAAATTCTCTTCTATATTCTCATCATTCTCTTCCGAATCCAATTGTTACATGTTAACTATCGGGCAACTTCTCTCGGGTATTCCCCTTCCTCTTACTCCTTTTGCCCGAGAGCTACTTAATTTTTATAAAGTTGCTCCGGGGCAGGTTAATGCCAATTTTTGGCCTACGGTACGTTCTTTTGAACGTATCGGGGACATATGGGGCTGAGGTCCTACCCTTGAAGATGTTCGCCGACAACATTTCCTTAAGAAAGTACCAAAAGAGAGGGAGGAGAGTCCAGATATAACCTTCTATTTCTTGGCGACTCGGGCCCGAAGACTCCCAATCCTAAAGAAGATTCAGGATTGTGACAAATCCTGGCAATGCTACCCTGTATTCCTATCAGGGGATTGGGAGAGAGGATCTGAGAATGCAGCCCCTGGTCTCTTGTATAAAAATTTTAATTTTAAAGGTATCTAGGTTCTAATTTTTCAAAACAATTATCATTTTCGATGATCCTTTTAATCTTCTCATAATGGTTTTGCAGATGTAAATATTGATAGTTCTTTTGCTGATTTCCCCGAGGAGATACTTCCTCTCTGCTTCAATCTACGCCGACTTCCTCCTCTTGTTTACCAACGTTTAGCTGGTCTGAAAGCTCTCAGCTATTCTCAGACTTGTGTTGATCAGACATCCGAAGAACTGAGCCAGACTATACCCGAGGAAAAGTTCCTCCGAAAACTTCCTCCAGGATTCTCCATTGATCTAGCAGAAACTAATCGGTCAAGAAGAAAAAGACCGAAGAAAATCAAACCTCAGGTCTCGTCTTCATCGTCCGAGGTCCCTATTGACGCCGACTCCGAAGCCACGGATTCCGAGATAGTAGACGTTGATCCTATTTCTTATTACATATCTATCTCATCCAACTCTGGCTTGGTCACTCTTTCTTCTAATTCCGGCTCTTCTATTTCATTTATTAATCATCTTCTTGAAATCGCACAGTCTCTCGGGAGATCTTATCGAACAGGATCTCGGGAAATGGAGCGTATTCAAATCGATGTTGGCACCGACTCCCCAGTCCGTCAAAAAAGAAAAGGTTCAAGGTTGGGTCCACCCCGAGTTGCCAAGAAGCCTACTACAAAAGGCAGAGAAGCAGGACAGTCCAACCAAGGTGCCGAGGGTGCCATGAATCAGGAGGTCCCATCCAAAGTTGCGCCTCCTGTAATGATTTTACCTGGTGCAGAGATTCGTGAGTCGAATCCTCGGCCCCCAGAGTCAGAAAAAAGTCAAGATCAGGCATCTGGGTAACAACACTTGGAATCTGTGAAAGTGACCCAAAAGGAAGGGCGCCATGAACAGCATCATCAGCACAAAGGCCCCTCTGCCCCCAAACCAACAGATGCCTTTCACCCCCGGCCGATTCTAAAGTCGGGAAAATCTGTCAATCTTAGTGATAGTGCCGTGAGAAGTGCCGAGGTGGCATCAGCAATAGTGGAGCAGATCCGACTCCCTGTTGATATAGAGCATTTTGGTCGGCAAAGTAATCAGGCTCTTCTCGGCTCCTATTATACTTCAACTTTCTCCGTAAGTTCCTGTACTGTGTGAGTATATTTTTTATCCCTTGTAGGAAATGCTAAATGATTCTTTTTGCAGAGTTTAAACTCGATGCACTCGCTAGTGGCCAAGCTTAATAATAAGCTTAAAGCGTCCACGAGTGATCTTCATGCTACCCAAGCTCGGAATCGGACCCTCCAGAGCCAGGCATCCAAAGCTAAAGATGATGCCAGCAAAGCTCAAGCTGCAGCAAAAACGTCTGAGGCTGAGGTCATTCGTCTCCGCCAAGCTTTGGCTGATTCTGAGTCAGCTCGTAAGGTGCTAGAAAAGACAATGGCCGAGAAAGATGCCAAATTTGAAGACGAGAAGGAAGCATTGGATGCTGCTCTTACTGCCAAGTACCAAAAAGAGGCGCATGACCTCGTGGCCCCTATTCATAAAAGGGTTGATTGTCTGCGTGCTGAAAGGGATTGTCTACAGAAAATTGTACACAAATATGATTTGCCCGAGAACGAGGACGAAGAGGAGGCCGAGAAGGTAGCTAAAGAGGTAGAAGTGGCCAACTCCGAGAAGAAATGAACCAATGGATTTCTTTGTTTTTTATTTTATTTGAGGATCTGTAATTAACATACTATTAGGGAGGTTAGTTTCTACCCTTCCCCTACTGGAGCTTACTTTATTTTCTTCATATAATCACAGTGATATGCATCATGTTAATTTTAGCTTTATTATCAATTATTTTTAGAAAAGTAATTTTGAACCAAGTCCGACTCAATTGCTGGAGAGGATTAGTAACTCCAGGCCGAGCCCGACTCCATTCTTGAAATGAATCAGTAACATCAAGCCGAATCCGACTCCATTTCTGGAGTGGATCGGTAACTTCAAGCCGAATCCGACTCCATTTCTGAAGTGGATCGGTAACTTCAAGATTGCAAATTTCCCAGGTATTCCATCTTTATTGATAAAACTTCGAATTTCATTACAATCTATGATAGTAATCGAAATTTCATTGATAAAATTTCTTCAAGTTCATTACATTCCAAGGTTTTTCTATGTATTTTCCTTCCATTGTTTCCAAATGATAACTCCCGGCTTGTCCGACCTTTTGTATCATATACGGTCCTTCACAATTGGTTGCTAGCTTTCCAGCATTTACTTCTCTTGTATTCTGGAATACTTTTCTCAGTACTAGATCTCCTTCTTGAAAACTTCTTCCTCTGACCTTCTTTTGGTACCATTTTCTCAGTTTTCGATAATAATCTTCTATCCGGACTCGAGCCTGCTCCCTTCGTTCTTCTAGCATATCGATATCAAAAACTTGTGTTCCGAATCTGGACCCTCCTTCTACAGCTCTGTGACGGGTCGTTGTTACTACCATTTCTACTGGTATAACTGCCTCCATTCCAAATGTAGGGCAAATGGTGAATCTCCAATCAATCTTCTGGGTGTAGTCCGATAAGCCCATAAAACACCATCTAGCAACTCAGCTTATTTTCCTTTGGCTTTCTCAAGTCTTTTCTTCAGATTTTTTAAAATCACTTTGTTGGTTGCTTCAGCCTGTCTGTTGCCTTGGGGGTACATAGGAGCGGAGAACAACTGCTTTATCCCAAATTTTTCGCAAAAATAGGCGATTTTACTACCTCGGAATTGTGCCCCGTTATCTGAAATGAAAGCATAAAGGTGACCAAACCTGGTGATTATCCTTTCCCATAAGAATTTTTCCACTTCTTCTCGAACCTGCTGTAAAGCCACTACTTCCACCCATTTTGTGAAGTAATCAGTAGCAACTAGAATGTATAATTTCTTTCCTGGGGCCATAAGGAGAGGTCCAACTACATCGAGACCCCATAATACGAATGGCCATAGGCTTGATACAGAGTGTAATTCGCTAGCAGGAACATGGATTGTCCGTGCATGCTTCTGGCATTTTTCACACTTCCTTGCGTATTTCTTTGCATCCTCTTGCATGTAAGGCCAATAATACCCTTGGTTCCAAGCTTTATGAGCCAAAGATCTTACTCCAGAATGGTTCCCACATTCTCCTTCATGAATTTCTGTCATGATCTGTTGGGCTTCCAAAGAGGTAACACATTTCAACCATGGTCCCCCTGCTGATTTTCGGTATAACTCGCCCCCGAGTAGACTATATCGCCTGACTCTCTCTTCAACCCGTCGTGCTGTTTTCTTATCTGGATCTCGAATTCCGTCTTCTATAAATCTTATAATTGGTGTCATCCAAGTATCGCCTTCTTCTGCCTGAAAACATTCTTCCACAAATAATATGCTCGGGATGGCTAAAAACTCTACTGAGATAGATCTTTTCACAGTCTCTCCTAACATAGCTGCTACATAGGCCAAAGCGTCTGCATGACGGTTCTCTCCTCTGTTTATGTGAAACAATTTTGCCTTTTCAAATTTTTCCACTACCCGTAGCGCTAGCTCCATGTATTTCGCCATTTGTTCATTTCTCGCTAAGAATTCCCCGTTCACTTGATTCACTACTAGTTGTGAAATACTGAAGATCTTAAGTTCTTGTATTCCTATTCTTTCGGTCATTTTTAATCCTGCCAGAAGTGCTTCGTATTCTGCTTCATTGTTCGAGGACGGGAAACCAAGTCTTATTGCTAGTTCCAACCTTGTATTATCTGGTGTAACCAGAATGGCGCCCACTCCTGCTCCGGTGCTGCTGGCTGACCCATCAACAAAGGGCCTCCATCCGCTCTTCTTGTCCCATATATCTAAAGGTCCTTCAGATTCTTCTTCTGTTATTATCGGTTCTGGTTCTTCCCAGAATGGATCTTCTATTGGAAAGTCAGCTAGAAAATCTGCCACAGTCTGCCCTTTCTTGGCCGTTCTGGGTCTGTACGTGATATCGTATTGGCCCAGAGCTACTGCCCAATTTTCCATGCGTCCAGATTTTTCAAACTTTGTCAGGATGTTATTTAGAGAGAGATTTATGATCACAATTATTGGGTGAGCTTGAAAATAAGGTCTCAATCTCTGAGCTGAGAACATTAGAACCAACCTTGCTTTTTCGATCCTGCTGTAACGAGTTTCAGTGTCCAGCAATGTTTTGCTGAGGAAGTAAACTGGTCTCTCTGCCCTGTCTCTTTCTTGGATTAGTACTAAGCTTACTGCAAACTCCAAGACTGAGAGATATAGTAACAAAGGTTCTTCTACTTCTGGCTTTGATAAGATGGGGGGATGTCCGAGATATTCTTTTAGATTCTGAAAAGCTATTTCACGTTCATCTTTCCATTCGAATTTAGCGTGCTTCTTTAGCAATTGGAATAAAGGTTGACATCGATCAGAAGATTTGGAGATGAATCGATTCAAGGCTGCAATCATTCCAGTCAACTTTTGAACTTGTTTCTTGCTGCATGGGGATGACATTTCTTGCAGGGCTCGGATTTGATCGGGATTGGGCTCTATACCTCTCCTGGTGACGAGGTGTCCGAGGAACTTGCCTGAGGATACTCCAAATGTGCATTTCTCGGGATTTCGCTTCATTTTATACTTTCTCAATACTTGAAAGGTTGATTCTAAATTCCCCAAGTGATTTTCTCAAGCTTTACTTTTCACTAACATGTCATCGATATAGACCTCCATTGTTTTGCCGAGTTTGTCCCTGAACATGTTCTCTACTAGGCGTTGATACGTAGCACCTGCATTTTTTAGGCCAAAAGGCATTCGTTTGAAGCAGAATGTGCATCGTTCTGTATAAAATGCGGTTTTCTCTTTGTCCGATTCTTGCATCAAAATCTTATTGTACTCTGAATAACCGTCCATAAATGACAGAAGCTCAAATCCTGCTATCATGTCGATGAGTTCGTTTATCTGGGGCATGATGTAATTATCTTTAGGGCAAACTTTGTTTAAATCGGTGAAGTCGATGAAGACTCGGACCTTCTCATTCATCTTTGGGACTGCTACCATGTTGGCGATCCATTCTAGGCATTTTATTTCTTCGATAATTCCGGCCTCTAAAAGTCGGTTCACTTCATCTGAGATTGCCTGGGCCACTTTTGGGGAAATCCGACTAAATCTTTGCTTTACTGATTCTGCCCCATGCTTTATATTCAATTAATGACTCATAATGCTTAGATCAAATCCTGGCATATCCTTCATTGACCAGGCGAATACATCAGCATTCTTTCTCAGAAATTTTACCATCATTTCTTTTTCTTCTTAACTCAAACCGGAGCCAACATATGTGATTTTCTTCTCTCCTTCCTGTCCGAACTCTATCGGCTCCACTTCTTTAATGGTTCTCTTTTTTTCCTCCCTTTCGCCCTTGAGCGAAATCTCCTGTAATTGCTATTTACCAGACGACCCGGACACCTCAAGGTTATCTTTAGAATTCGTCACTCCCTTGGTCATTGCTGTTTGGCATTTCTGAGCCGCACTCTGATCTCCACGTTTTTCGAATAATCCCTGAGAAGTAGGGAATCTGATTGTCTGGTAGTAAGTAGAAGGGACCGCCTTCATGCTATGTGTCTATTTTCTTCCCAAGATAATGTTATATGAAGACTTGGCATCTACCACCAAAAATCTTGTCATTACCGTGATTGATCCTGCTGTCACAGGTAAGACGATTTCCCCCAGAGGTTCTGAAACTACCCCATTGAATCTATATATCGCTGCTCTTGAAGGTTCCAGTACGGCTGAGTTAATGCCCATGTTGTCAAATGCGGGTTTGAACAGAATCTCCACTGAACTTCCGCAATCGATAAGGATTCTTTTTACCGAGAAATTTCCAACTGTTAAGGAAATTACCAAGGCGTCATTATGTGGTGTCGAAACCTTCTCCAAGTCTTTATCAGAAAACCAAACTGCCCTTCTAGGGTCGATATCCTCCATCAACGAACCCTCGACTGGTTTAGGCTCTGTTGTGACTTCCATTACTTCTTGCATGCTCATGGTTCGCCGGATTTTATCTCGATGAGCATTGTTGGTTTCTGATGGTCCGCCATATATCATATGGATGATAGTTTTTGGTGGCCTATCTTCATTCAATGGTGCTCTCTTTGGTTGTTCTTCGACAACCTCTTCTCTGACCCCTGTTTGGACCACAAATTGCGGTATTTTTCCTCTATCAACTAGGTCTTGGATAAATCCCTGCAAAGTATATCATCGATCAGTATGGTGGTCCCGTGCTCCGTGATATGCACAATAAGGTCTCTCTGGCCTATCTTCATATGTTCTTCTTGGGGGTTTGTAAAAAGCTTTTCCTCTGATGCTTTCCAAAATTACTGATGGGGATGCCGTCAGAGGGGTATACTCTCTGTTCGAAAATTGCTTCTTTTTCTCTTCGGGTTCTTTTCTCTCAGATTGGGTACTGCTTCTCTTCTCTCCTCGCTTCTCGCTGCTCTTTCCTACCAAAGTTTTAACTTCTTGCACTCGACATTTCTGGGTCTCGGTCCTGACCCGAATTGATTCATCTACTCGAATGTGCTCCTCAATAACTAGATAAACGTCTTCTAGTTGAGAGAAATTTTGTATCACCAGGGTCTCGTGGGCTCTACTTCCTGTAAGAACCCCAATCTGTAATGCATATGCAGCAGTGTTTTCATCCATCTAGTCTACTAGTATAACCTCTTTTTTGAAACGAGTAAGATAATCTCTTAAAGATTCATTCTCTGTTTGTCGGACGCTTAATAAAGATTTTACGTTTAACATTTGCTTCCTCTGGTGATATTAATGACGTACGAAGGCATCTTCCAAATCTTCAAAGATTTGTATGGAGTCGGGACCAAGGTTGTGAAACCAAGTTAGGGCCGGGCCCTTGAAACTTGCAGGAAAAAGTCGACATTTCAAACCATCAAAAACTGGTGACTCCCAGAGTACCATAAGATGTTTGTAATGTAACATGTGTTCTACTAGATCTGATGATCCGTCGAACATTTCAAACTTCGACTGCACGAATTTCTTTGGGAAATACGGATCTCAGGATCCCTTCAGAAAATGGCGAAGATCTCAACATTCTCAGGGCCTCTCTGGATGCTTCAGCTGCCGATTTCTGTCCTAGTTCCGGCCTCCTCTCTCTGTTTTTCCTGATCATCACAGTTACTTTCTCCATAGTGACCAAGCGATCAGGATCTGGATGATTTTCCATCTTTTCTGCTGCTTCGCGACCTGGTGTATGTGATTCTCTCCTGTCGGAGCTGATTTCTAGCTCTTTCCTTCAAGTTTCTTCCTCGTGATATGTTTTGCCTGAATCCCTCTGGTAGCCTTCCGAGGCTTGCTGCTTCAATGCTTCGTTTTCCTTTCTGATCTCTTTCATATCTTCTCTCATGGTGGCTATTTCCGCCTTTAGCATCTTGGCTATCTTGTCCAAACTTGTCTGGACTGGAATGTCAGCCTCACTGTTTTCTGGCTGGGCCCTGACATCTTCATCGACTTCTTTTTCTTTAGAAGCTCCAGGTAATCTCCGGGGAGGCATTCTGAATCCGTCTAATTTAATCAAGCTTTGGAGAGCACGCAAGTCTTCTTCGATTTCCCACAGACGGCGCCAAAAGATGTAGGGAATAAATCCAAACACCCTCGAGATATGCGTTTTTCCACGGACTTGATTTGTACCCTTCACGTGCTATTAGATCCGAGGCCCCGAGATAGGTTCAGAGATGTCCGAGGTCCGATTCCGAGGTGTCCGAGGTGATGATTCGGGGCTGCCGGATAATCCTGCAATAACTCGAGATGGTGGAATTCTACCAAATGAGCATCCGATGCTTAAGTCAGTATGTTTTAGAATGATCAAGTTTAAATCTCCAAGATTGCATGCCACTTACTGTAGCAAATGCCTCTATTTATAGCTTTCCAAGCTAGAAATTTATGTGAACCAATAGGAGTGATCCATGTGCCTTCAGGTTATATTCTTCTAAGTATAAAGTTAGGTCCGAGGTTTCCGAGGTCGCCGAATATAATATCCGAGACTCCCGAGGTCCCCGAATAAGGTATCCGAGATCTTCGAGGTCCCCGAGCATGATGCCAAGGGACAGCCTGCTCTTCACTTTAAGATGGGTAAAAAACCCTAATTAGGTGCCCGAGTATCCGAGGTTGCCATGGTACCCGAGGCAATAGGTGCCCGAGGTACCTAAGGTAATAGGTACCCGACGTACCCAAGGTATCCGAGGTAACCGAGGTATGAGAAGCTTTTTAAACTACAAATCTATACAAAACCGAGTTATGAGACGTCCACATGTCATTAGGTTTACCGATTTTTACCCCCCACAGAGGTGAGTTCAAGAATCACAGAGAGGCGGGAAAGTTTTATGATACTTCAAAAGAAAACATCGAATGGAGAAGATTGATGAGCAACTTAGTGGGGCGGCAGAGATAGTTGCTGCACCTTTGCGTTGCTTGCTAATATTCCTGTGTGTAAAATACGCAATAAAATTTTCAAACACCGCCCAAAATAGTAGTGAATGATTTTTTTGCACTTCTTTTTCCATTTGTCCATTCACCAGTTAAGCTTATAACTTTGACTTGGGCTTGATGAAGAGATTTAGGGTTTTGTTTTTTCTAAAGAGAGCAACGTGACGAGTGAAAAAGACAAATCTAAATATACCCACTCAAAACAAATCTTTCAAAACTGATAGAAACTAGGTCTACCATGAGTATCAATAATGAGAGGTATTACTGTACACAAGCATTATATCATAGAACAAGTATGCATATGTGGCGGTATAATCTACTCACTAATTCAAGCCAATAGTTATGATTATGTAATAATCTAATTTCCCTACCTTTTGAGCAATACTAATGATATTCTAAACTTGCATTATTTATAAGAATTGAGTTACCCGAAGGTGATAATACGCATAAAGACCACAGCATCCAAGCCTGAAGTTGACAAGAGCTCCTCTTCGGAAAACTGCCATGCCCTTCTCACCCAACTCGGAGAAGGCAATAGCCTCTCTAAGTTGAAATGACTACTCTGTTGAGATTTTCCTTCGGCAACCAAGCGTGGTTCATAGACATTGATGTTACCTGGTTGCTTCCTCAATATAGAATATAATGTGAAAAATAAAATACAAAGGCCAAGATTGATTCCCACAGACGTTAAAAGAGTTAAAACATTCATCGCTTGAAAACAAACTCAAATCCTTGATAAAGATAACCCTATCAGATCCTCACTACCATCAACACAATTGCAAATGCAAAAAAGTATATAAATATACTTGAGGGTGCTGAGACCTGCATAGAAGAGCAAAGCCAGTAAGAATCAAATAAAATTACAACAATAATACACAATTAGATTAGAAATGGGAATTCCCAACTTCTGGAAAATAAACAAAACCTAACAAGTATTTGCATAAAAAATGCAAAATTCTCTTTTGCGTACAACAACTATATAAAAATTTACTTAAAAGGTCAGGGGTAATGATGTCGTCTTTGAAAAATAATGCAATAAAGCGTAAAATTGGCTATATGCTTATGGAGTAGAATGTTAGGCAATTAAAAAACATATTCAAAGAATTAATATAGCAGAGATGAGGATTTTGAGATGGACAAGTGGAAAGACTAGGGAGGACAAAATAAAAAATGAGCACATCCAAGGGAATCTAAGAGTAGTCCCATTACGTGGTAAAATGAAGTAAATTGAAGTGGTTTAGTCGTGTACAACAAAGATCAATGACAGACCCGGTGACAAGGACAACTTTACGGCAAGATGAAGGCTTTAAAGGGCAAGAGGAAGACCATAAGAAATGTAGATAAACGTGGTAAGAAAGATTTGAAGAGGCAAGCTTTAGCAAAAGATATAGCACTAGATAGATTTCAATGACTGAACAAGATTCATGTTGCCAACCCAAGGTTAGCTATCTAGAGATATGCCTCCCATGCCTTCCTCTCACCCTTTAAAGCCATTCAAATAACTCCTGTGATGGCACTTGTGTTTCAACGTGTATGGTTATAAAGTTAGTTAAGTGTTTGACACCATATTAAGTGTGAAACAGGCAGTCAACAACAAAACTTAAAGCATCAGCACCTTAGTCAATGTGTCCTTTTTATGACACCTTGTCTAGGAGTGCCAAGACATCTTAATGACGTCGCCAACTCATGGCAAATTTTCGGGACAGCTAGAACCCAAAGTTTTGAGACGTCATAGTAACACTGCTAATCACGCACCAACAAGAACAACAAAAAAATAACGAGCAATAACCCACCAAATCCAGAGTTCCATAATGAAGATGCACAAACTCACCACCCAACTCTTCACCATAAGTGCGAAATACGACATATTGGTGAAGTATCCCTCATGGTGAATGACTTTCACCAAAGATTATTCACTCAAAATCTTCTTGTCGGGATGTTAGTATTCGAACCCATGAATCAAAGACTCGATCGAGTCAACTTAGTTTTGAGTCTTTTGACAGGCTAAGAACATCATAAAACCCTGGCTGTGACCGCATCTGAGTCTTTTACATATCACACAACTCAATAGATATCCAACTATAATGCTAAGACACCTCATGATCATGAGGTGGCTAGTTCAATCCCAGCTTACCCATCGCAAAGGAAAATATAAGAAACATCTCATGTTTGTGAACCAAAGTGAATCTCATTTTTGAAACTAGATATTTCCCAGAAAGCGAATCAACTAGGCCTACTAGATGTGATTAAATTACAATCCAACAGATTTAGCTATTAGAGAAAGAAAAAAAAACGATTTTATCTAATCTAACAAGAAGAACTGTATTTTTTAGTCCTTTAGGGTTTATCTTTTCTTCCAGTTTGAGTGTAGTAAAAGAGGGAAATTTAGCAGAGCGGAAGAATTGAAGAACATTTCACTCAGAGAGAATAGATATTGAAACAAAAACAAACCCTAAAATCGAAAAATCCAACTAAAATAACAAGTTTTCTAGAAACAGAGAAGCGAGTAAAAAGGTTTGACTTACAGTTGTGAATTGTAATGGAGAGACGAACACAAATGTGACAGAAATGGTGGTATAAGAAGAGGGTCTGTTTCACAGAGGGTTAACTACTTCTGCTGAAGTTTAGCTCTCGCATTGTGACTCGAATAAAAAAGTGCCACGTGCTCACCAAATAGTTAAAAATAACCTGACTCAAGTTAACTTAGCGAACCTGAGTTAACACTATTTAATGTGCACGTGGCATGTTTTTATTTCATCCACAATGCCACATATACGAGACACCTGCAGCAATCTCGTAGCTTCTTGTCTTCGTTTTCTGGACAGCTCGCCGTTTTGTGCCACGTCGAGTACTACATGGCCAATCCAGACCGTCCACGTATAGTTAACCTTCAGATTTTCCACGTCATACATTCGAGGAGACCATTTTTAATAACACGTACATAGTACGGGGTCCATAGACATTGTCATGGTGCAAGGTGGTGTCATTTTTCACTTGGTAATTGATTTGCACGTAACTCGAGGTACAATTTTTAATGTATACGTGCCATGTTTTTATTCGAGATTTTCGAGGTGAGCAGTTTGATTAGACTAAAATTTTGATGACATGGCTCAATATGGCCACGTGGCACACTCTTAGAGGACTCTGACCGTATGGATGTTTGGCCAATCCTTAGGTGGACCCACAAACCAAATATCAGCCCGATTAGTGATTTCTAGTCGTTGGATTGGAATTATTTTCATGGGTTGATTTTAACCGTAGGAATTTGATCATTATTGACTATTATTTGAGGTACAAGATCCACAGGTTCTAAATCACTAATCAAGCTGATTTTTGGTTTGTACGTCATACATTCATACGGTCAGAGTCCTCTAATAGTCTGCCACGTGTCTCATATTGCGCCATGTCTTCAAAGTTTTACTCGTTTCCTTACCTACGCCATACATTCTTCGAGACCTTTTTTTTTGGTAGTGAGGAAGATAGACAGGGAGTAACTCTCTTCAAAAAGGTTGCGTGTCACTGCAATTATTCTGAACGCATCTGCTATAAAGTTAGCCAAGCTGTGGGCGACAAAATTCATCTCTTTATACTCGCATGTGATTCTCCAAATAGGCAAGAGATGAAGAAGGCGTGATATTTCCTCCATGAAGATCATAGACATCTCAAAGTGGTGGGGCTCAAAATTTAATGCACTAGTAGTTGTGAGTCAGTTTCAATTTAAATAGGTGTCCATATCTCGAATCTGAGTGGTGTTTGGCTCATATCCAAGGATGAAAGTCTAGGGATCGGTTGGCTCCGATACCAATCCAGATTGGTCTGATCCAAAACAGGATTGGTCATCTCGCCCCGAGACGGTGTGAAAATCCTTTGGAAAACAGAGAACTCGGGCGAGACAGAGCACGGTTTGGATCGGATCGGATCGGTGGGCTCCAATCCCGATCCAGATCGCCAAATCCAAACCAGGATCGCCCGAGACTTTAAACCATGATCATATCTGAGTGGACCCACAAACCAAAACTCAGCCTGGTTGGTGATTTATGTTGTTGGACTTGAGCACCTCGAATAATGCTCGAATCCCACAGCTAAAATTCAAACATTCATACGGTCAGTGGTCTCGAAGAGTGTGCTACGTGGCTCAGAGATTTCCTCGAAGAAATTCAACAAAAATAAACCTTAATGACGGTCTCTAACCATTGGATTCGAGCGTTTTTCATGGGATATTTCTATCCATTGGAATCAAGCATTTTTTTTATTAGTACGTATATCAATGGTTGGAGAACACCAATCACACTGTTTTTGCTCTGTAGGTCCATCAGACGGTGGGCCAACAATTCATGGATCAGTGATCTCAATATAGTAAGCCATATGGTGCATTTTTATTCACCCCAATAGCCCCACTGACAGTTGCACCCAAATACTAAATTTTTCCCGTCTCCCCTACTAACAACAGCAATGCACCTTTTGCCCTCGTATCATCAAAGTCCCATGGACAACTTTTTATTTTTCTCTTAGGTGGCAGCTTCGACTTTTCCAGATTTTGTTTTCTAAGGAGTGATATGATTCAATAGGAGGGTCATGTAACCCCCTCATGTCTCATTTTCAGTGGATGAAGTGTACCCCATGCTCTCCGCGAGCCAATGCAAGAAACACGGGTCAATTTTATCCAAGTGTTTAGCATCTTAAGGGGTAAGGTACATACGTTCCCCCTCTTTAGGTGTACTTTCTCCTTTCTTTTAATAAATTCTCCCTCCCTCCGTGGAGGTTCCCCCAAAAATAAATAAAATAGGGCAACCAACATTACTTTCAGATATTTATCAAATGTCTTAAATACAGTCATAACTTCTTTGAAAGGACTTTTCATACCACTGTTCACAATGCAAGCCTCTAAGCTTCAATCAAATTTGCACCACCTCCCACGTCTGATCACAACCCGTTTTTAGCCACAAATGACTCAAAAAGGGATACAAGACAGCACCAAAGGCTAATCCATGATTTACAAGATCATGAAAGGAAGCCACAAGTTAGAAAACGTGCGCTGGGTATTAACGTTGTTGGGCTTAACCCTTGTTACAATAAAGAACGGCAACCATAATCTTTTTATTGGGTGGATCAAAAGAATATTATGAATTTCTTATAAATAAATTGACCTTTGTCATATCTATCCTTGATTATGAAGCACTCAAAGCCTGTTGCCATAACTTGTCATGCAATTCGACAGCCCTGTTCTTCAGCTTTCAAATAAATAAGCCCACGTTGTATCCTCTGCATGATAGAAATGTAAACATGAGAAAAGTGTTGAAGGCAAGAAACTAGAATGGATTAGGATAGAGCTAAACTAGCTATTAGGTGGACGGTAATGATGATCTACCAATAGCATACCATATGCAAGGGACACATGCAAGGCAATTGGATATATGGTTCAAAGTCTCATTCTCTCTTGTTCTGTCTAGCCAAGTTGTCTCATTCTAGTAAGGTACAAGGACGATAAAATGAGGAATGAATCGTCTCATACAAGAACCCTAATTCAAGTAAGTTAAATCTTATTTTATTGTATACGTGTCTTCTATGACACATATAAAGGATAAACAACATATCTATAGCTTAATTAAGCAATTGTATCTTTATCTTTGGTATTGAAACAGCTCATTTTTTTTTTCACACATCTCGTTCTATCAGCTTACCAAGACAAGGAACAAGATCGAGATTCCAAACTTAGTGGAACCCACTATTTTTATGGATCCTACTTAGGAGGTTCTTTACACCAAAATCAACCTGTCATATGACCATAATCATTCTTTCTCGAGACTCTTTCCTGTACCAATCTTCCATATCTTTTATGACTATCCAAAAGAATGTGATGAATCAAATGGGTACATAGGAAGGTTTTATGCATAGGAAATCTCCTATTTCGGACCCTTAGAATGGTGCATGTATGAAATGTGTCCCCGTGTACTGTTGGTAGACATCCTTTCAATCTACCAACCTGGTAACATTGACTTTCTCAATGGAGTAAGGATGGTCAATTACCTCTCGTGTATCTCTTAAGCGCAGGAGTTCCAATCTCTCCAAAGGCCGCAGGTTCAATAGATTAGCAAGCTGCAACCAAGTAGGCATCAGCAATAGATTATTTAAAAACAACAATTTTGGCCATAAACAAATTGAAGGTTAGTGAATATGGATACCCAGAAACTGAAACGCTCGGGATCCTGCGGCCCAGGCATCCCTTCGGCTTGAAGTTCCAAACGCCTAGATCTCCTATCTGCACATTAGGTTCTCCATCATGAGCTCCAATGTGCATAATGGACATGTTGCATTTGGATGGGAGCATGGGTGAAATTGTCCTCCATGTCTGTGCAGCATGCATGACACATATGCAAGGAAAAAAATTATGTGCACCACGGAGATTTTCTTGGACAAAACCAGCCTGATTGGACGATCATAGCACCTGTACATTTTTTTCTGAACCATTCACCATATCTAATGACCATGAAAACCCAAATGATTATTACCATCTGATCAGATTGATTTATGTCCTCAGAGATATCCTCGGTGGGACCCCACTAAATGGTGGTCCAATTGATAATTGCAAAGCAATAATAAACTAACTTAGCACCTAGGGCTGCAACGGAATTTCAGTTAAACATAGAAACAATTGCAAAAGTAAATTCATTGATCTACCACATAATAATGCTGCTTCTTATTCTCCACTTTCATAATGTTGTACCTGCTCGTGCCGCTTGTTTCGCTTGCCTTATCCATGAGCGAGCAATGGCCGCTGCATCACTAGTCTTTTCCTGTAACTGTGAGCGTCCAGAAAAATTAAAAGGCGTCACCATTATGAACGAAGCGTGACATATTTATGGAATCTCTTCAGTAAGGTGATGCAAGCAATAAACAACCCAGTGAATCGACAAATTGGCTTAATAAGGATACCACAACTATTAACATATAGAAGTCCTGTGATTTGCTACTTCCTAGCATCAACAATAACATTCAACAAATGACTGACAATTCAACAAGAAATTAAACAATGAGAATGATCAGAGCTTAGGGCCCCGCACCAGGCCCATCCGTGTCATATATAGATTCTGCATCCACCTCATAGCATTGCCAAGCATTGGCATTAAACTATTAGAGATGAGTTGACCCTCGCATACTCATTCATCTTATACATGCAGCTCATAGTCTCTGAATCTGAAAAGTAAGGTATCTATGCTAAAACTAGTACTATTTGATGGCAGGCATATATAGGCCCCTGAATCACAAGTTATCACTCTTCGGTAGAACAAAACATGCACTGCCTCCCCCAATTTAGTCCCTATCAATGTCCAAAGCACCCAAGTGTGTTTCAAGGTTTTCTGTTATCATTTGAGGAATAGAAGATAAAAATGTAATGGGAGCAAAAGATTGAGTATAATTACATCTCCCCTTTCTTCCGTCCCTTCTGGTGGATAAATATCCTGAATCCATTCCACCTCCGCAATGCGATACCTTTTATAAACAAGTAAAAAAGCATTAGAAAACCAAATCATCGACCGAGTAGAATGTGAATCATATGATTAACCAGGCAATCACCAGAGGCAATTAATGCAACGACAATAAAAGAACTAACCCATCTTGATCCCAAGATCGGAGGATACGAAATCTTCTGCGACCTTCCACCTGCATCAGATTACTAGTAACTCATTTTGAAAAATACTTTACTAAACTTCCCTCCAAATTATATCTTGAAAATGGATTAAACAAGAAGAGATCAACTCTATACAATACCAGCAAACACAAAATCACATTATAATCATGCATAAACAAGGGCTTGACATTACTTCTTTAAAGACACTTTGTGCTGTATCTTTAACATCGCTAAAGAGCGAGACAAGGTCATGCTTCAAGAAGTCCTTCCTGAGGTTTTAAAGTTCATTGAAACTCCTGAAGTTTCGGTTTTGCGCTAGAGAAAAATCTAAACTCAAAGAATCCCAAAATTTCGGCCCACTCTTAATATCAATAGAGAAGGAGATAATTAAGACCCTCATCCCATTAATAAATATATAAAAAGATTCTCTTTCCTTATAGGAGATTATAGAGAGAAAAAGAGATAATAGTTTGCTTCTACTAATTAAAAATATTAATTTCACCATTTATACTTTTTTAGTAGCAATTCACCTCTAAATAGAAACGTCCATCTGGAAGTGGCTCACACCTACATAAACAGAAATGAAATATATATTGGTTTAAAACAAGGTAAAGTAAATAGTGAAGTTCAAAAATAACAGAAACATAAACATGGAAAATCTAGAAGGGAGATATAAACCCACTCAGTTATTTCAACTTCACAAGCAAAATCAGCTATGGTACCTGTCGCAGAATCAAAGGCAACCTACAATAACATTAGGTAAGAAAACAAAAAATGAAACTCAAAAACAGTGAGTGACAATGTGAGGCCCTAATATTCTAAGGAGGAAAAGGAGAAGAAAGGTTCCATCACAATATTCTACCATTCCCATCCGATGATTTCCTTCCATTATCCTCCTCACCTGTTTAAAAGTAAAGAGAAAATCATACTACCATAATTTGTACTAACAAAAAAAACTATAAATTATATAAAAGTCTGATTTGTTACAAAGAACCAAGTTATGTTTTATTCTACTGGGAGAAAGACCACAAAAGAGCTATTACTATGAGCTCTAGGGTGAAGCATCAGGTTCACTGTAATACCTCTTCTCATTAACTATATTTGTTAGCCACTACCCTAGCCTTGTAAGTTACTAAAGATGCTAGATTGCAATTTATTTTGCATGCTTAATGGCAGAGGCAGAAACAGTATCACATGTCTTGCCCTTATCAGAGCCTTCAACTCTTATAGCCTTGCCCCACTATTCATGGTCAAAGCTTCCCCATCACCTGAAGGCTTAGATGAGAAACAGGATCACAGAGACTAACAAAGAACTACATATGGACGAAAGGGATCCATTTGAAACATACTCATCCACAGGATATGAAGGTTTCGACACATTCTATAGTGGAACAAACACAAGAACAAACTTAGAGATGAATCATCTTTAATTGAGACAAAAACGGATGAGACAAGCAACTGAAATGATCTCAATGGCCTCAATTGAACATTCACTCAGGGGGAACACATTCAATTGTGATCTTCAATCGGAGTTCCTCTACCTATCTCTATCTAGACATAACTCTAAACGGAGTCGAATGGCGAAATAGGATTCAAGTTGCCAACCCAAACATTTGGGATAAGGCATAGACGATGATGATGAATAGGAATTCCTCTACCTCAGTACTCTCGCTGGACGAATGAACACAAACGGATCTCTCCTGAACCAAAAACCTGGAAGAAGCAATAAAATCTGAGCAACTATGAGCTCCATCGTCCATGAGAGCCAAAGAAAGGATAGAGTTGATAGAACTCTAAACACTTGACGTACTATTAACCTTAATGAAGATCTCTATGGGGTTGGAATACAAGAAGAATTCAAAGTACTGTGTTTAAAACTGTGTACACATCATAAGGGTGGGATACAGGGACATTTTGCAATGATTCCACACTTCAAGAGTCACAATTTGCTAGCACTTTTGAAAGGTTATATCATAATAAGAAGAGTACAAGGGCCTACATTTAAAACCATGTAAACATCCAAAGGGTGGGATACAGGGACATTTTGCAATGATTCCACAGTTCAAGAGACAATTTGCCAGCACTTTTGAAAGGTTATATCATAATAAGATCACCAACCAAGGAAATAAATTTCGCAAAATTATCGAAATATTTCCATTTTCCAAGTTACCGACATGAAAGAATACATACATGAAACAAATGTTAAATTTCACGAAATGTTTCCATACATATCGAAATATTTCGCGTGAACAGTAAATTTCGATCAACTGACAGTGTAAATATGTATTATTTCAATCGAAATGATTCGACTTGTATGGAAACATTTTGATCAAAGGTAGGAAACATCCCATTTGAGCTCGAAACCACCACAAATCCCATATTTGATCCATTTAACCCATTTCCATATTTTTTTATAACAAAAGACCAATCGATTGTAGATTTCTTAGTTCACGGATTGATCGTGAAGATGAATCGAATCCCATTTTGGAGTTTTTTCAAATTCGAAATGTAAGTATAAAATTTCTTGTTATCGTTTCTTGCTACAAATAGATAGATTATGTGTAAATGCATTATGGATTGAAGATCATTTAGGGTGAAAATTTGAAATTTGGAAAAAAAACCCAATTTCATTGGTTTCTACCCTAAATATTCACGATTGTGCATAAATTGATTATATGTTGCATAACTTAGCCCGTTTTACAAGTTGGTTGGATTTAATTTTTTTTAAATATTTAAACATTCAAAAAATCAAGTAAATGTTATAAGTTAATGGTAAATAGGTTTCCTAAAATTATACATAATATTAAGACATTAATGTAAATGAATAAGGATTCGTTAATACCTTGATTTATGACTTTTTTATAATTAACATTAAATTATAGTTATCTAATTAAATAATACCTTGACAGATTATCAAATACCTGCCTCAACATATTACAGACCGTTATGGTCATTCATTTCGACACTACATATGGTTGTATATTATGGTTTGATATCTTACGAGTGTTTTTATGCTTGTTTTATCATTTCTCAAACTTTCCACAAAAATCTCCACAATATTCCACCATTTCAACATTATTTCCATCATTTCCACAAAAAATGTATTATTTCTACACTAGTTGAAATATTTCCATTTCCGGGCTAACCGAAATAAACCTCGAAACCAAAATTTATTTCCTTGTCACCGACAATTATTTGCCAGCTACTCAGGGCATTTTGGTGGTGTCATGTGGAAGAAAGCTTTATCTTACACATGCTCTCAAAAGGCTCATAATACTGGTTTACACCAATGTAAGAGGTCTCCTGCTAAAGGTACAACAGAGTCCTATTTTATTCTATCGTACATATAAAAACCATACTGTAATGCAAAGCAAGACATGGTGTATTGAATTGCATTTGCTCCAAAACAACTAATGCCATGCATGGTACAGAGTACATTCCATCTCCAAATGTCTTAACCGAAGGTCTCAGCCTCGGGGGTGACCAGAACAATATGTTAGGGGGTTTGTCTCGAGTCTCGACTGTCTTGGATTGTCTGGTCATTGTCTCACTTTCTCTCACACTATATCATCGAGACATCTCATTTTTCAATTGACCAAACCATACCTCAAGACCAAGATTTTGAACCAAGGTTAAAGGGGAACATTATAACAGACAGGTAACATTACCGTTATTTCCATTATAATGGTTGTTATAACGGGTCAAATCACAGTAAAAATTCATTTTTCAAAAAAAGAAATTTAACGACTGTTATTTTATTATAATGTTAAATCTGTTATAACTTTTTTTGAGCTGTTTACCATTTATTATAGGGTAATTTAGTATTACCCCCCTAACATTCAAAAGTATTTTGTATCACCCCCCTAAAGTTTGGAACAGTTGCAATACCCCCCTTGACCCAGTCTGGACGTTGTCAACTCACAGTGCACTGTCACTATTTCCATAAAAAGACTATTTTACCCTTCAGTAAAAAGACTACTCGCTAGCTCCAAACCTCATCGATGAACCACCATTGACTCCATCCCTTTCCTAATTAGTCGTATCAGAAGGTTCATCACCATAATACCCTCTTGGATTCTCTTCAACTAACTTATTTTTGGGTTTCTTATTCTGTTCTTCATTGGTTTTTTTTTTTACAGTGGAGATCGAGCGTTTTGTATTGTGGTGTGGAGTGCAGATGTAGACAAATTTTCATGGACGAAGAGTGTTTGGAGGGAGAAGTACTTATTCATTGCCTTCAATGAAGCCCACCTCATCGACTTATTCATCCCGTCATCGAAATGGGAACAAGAACCGAGCGGTGGGTTTACTTACTGAAAGCCCACATCTGGAACGAGCATTATGTTATTGTGGTTGGCTTGTTCGAATTTCTTGGCTATTCTAGGGGCTTTCCTAGAGGATTCTTACTTGGGTCGATTTCGGGTGATCGTGTTCAGGTCAATTGCAAACCTTCTTGTAAGCAAATTAGCTTACAGAATCTTTTCCAAATTTGTCCACTGTTGTAGACACCGGATGGGACGAACGATCTGTCCGGGTTCCACCGGATTTTCTTTGTTAAGTTTTATGGTTTTTTTTAATTCATTAAAACCGGTGGCTATTTATTACTTTCCCTACTTTTGTCTATCTTACATTTTACAAGCAGTAGAAGATATCCTCTCTCTCAGTCACATAAGCAATCCCAACTCAAGCACCCCGCCCAGAAAAAAGAAAATAAAGTAAAATAAACCATCTCTAATTAAAAACCCTCTCTGCATATTTTTTCCAAAATTCTCTCCAAAAAATCTTGGAAAATATCAACATTGGTCCTCTTCTTTCGAAAAGAATCACCCTTTATCCTTTAATAAATCATAAGTTGGTAACACAAAAATTTCATGTCATGAGATGATCCTATATGGTTGTCGCAGGCAAAGCCTTCTCATTGCAACCCATCAATCCAGAGCTGTGAATCCACATTGCTTGTGGTGACGGAACGACACAGATCCCCTTCTATTTCAACTTGGGACTTCTCTACGACTGCCATTAGCAAAACCCAAAATCGGTGAGTTCATGTAATGGTGGTGTGCGCAGTTTACGACTCCATTCTCAGTGAGAGCATGGAGTTATATGGAGAGTGAGAGAGAGAAAGGTAATACTAAAAGGAAGAAAACATAGCCAAAACAGACTTTATTGGGCGATGACGGGTTACATGGAGATGGAGAGAGAGAAAAAGGTAAAATAGTCTTTTTACAGAAATAGTGACAGTGCACTGTGAGTTGACAACATCCAGACTGGGTCAAGGGGGGTATTGCAGCCGTTGCAAACTTCAAGGGGGTTATACAAAATACTTTTGAATATCAGGGGGGTAATACTAAATTACCCTTTATTCTATCGTACATATAAAAACCATACTGTAATGCAAAGCAAGACATGGTGTATTGAATTGCATTTGCTCCAAAACAACTAATCCCATGCATGGTACAGAATACGTTCCATCTCCAAATGTCTTAACCGAAGGTCTCAGCCTCGGGGGTGACCAGAACAATATGTTGGGGGGTTTGTCTCGAGTCTCTACTGTCTTGGATTGTTTGGTCGTTGTCTCACTTTCTCCCATACTATATCATCGAGACATCTCATTTTTCAATTGACCAAACCGTACCTCAAACCAAGATTTTGAACCAAGGTTAAAGGGGAACATTATAACAGACAGGTAACATTACCGTTATTTCCATTATAATGGCTGTTATAACGGGTCAAATCACAGTAAAAATTCATTTTTCGAAAAAAGAAATTTAACGACCGTTATTTTATTATAATGTTAAATCTGTTATAACTTTTTTTAGCGTTTTTTACCAAATAACGTAACGGGGTTGGAGTGTTACTGTTATAACAGTGTTATAAACGTTTTTTTAAAATCATGATCCCATAACCAGTGAGGCAGTGACCATCTACTGGGAATTTTTTAAAAGTTCACAACAAGTTCCTCACAAGTCATGTATTCTAACAGAAAGATTCCAAAATTATCATAAGACGCCATCATCAGATGCATACCAAATCCTGTCTGCCATTTACTTGAAATTGAATCTCATAAATAAACCCCACTCTCCTTTACCATTTCAGGCCCAAAGACTGATCATTATAAATGATCATAAATGTAGCAAGAATTTCAAAAGGGCCATAAATCAATATCAAAGTGTTATGCTCACCATCAGATGGATTTTTTCCTAAACATTAAGCAGCATAATCTTAATCCCCCGAGGTTAGCTATAAGCATATGATTAAGATCCTAAGGTCAGAAGAATTTTTACACCATGACCAATCCAAGGAGAGGCCAAACATTTAGATGGTATGAATTGATGAGCTATCAGTTAAATGTAAATTATGTCCAGTTTACAGTTGAACTGTACTCTGCCAATATACCAATGTTTCTTATTTTAATATACATGGCCTACAATAGCCAAATTTCAACATTATCAAGCACTGAACAACTCACCATAAGTCTGTAGCGGGGCTCAAAAATATTGAGTGACAACTTCTGGCATGGGAGGACAACATCCATGACAAAAAGAGGCATCAGATCAACACCTAAATTTGTCAAATTGTCATGCTCTGACTTCCTTTCAGCATATTCCTCTGGAAAGTTCTTCTGTATTATGTTGTTCAGTGTCACACTGATGAAAGCCAAGCAAGAGATAAAACTAAATCTTTGATATACATGACTAGGGAAATTTGAAAAGAAGAAACAATAAATTATGAAGACTTGAGTCAGGAGAGCAAGATGGAAGGTGGTCATTTTCCTTCCTGTGTTGTGTGGTGAGCATGCAAGAGGTTTGCACCACCGTGCAGTGTGCCTTAACTAAGATTACCTAAAATTGACCTAATCAGATGTTCCTAACTATATCCCAGCGTATTCTTTTGGATGGTCAGAAAAAACAATATGGTGAACAGTCCATAAGAAGGTCTATATATCAGAATCGGATGGTTAGGATCATCCAGTCATCATGATTTTCAGCCTAGGAAATGTCCAAGGTGGCGCCCAACGAATGTTGATTCCCAGCCAATTGCGTGTTCCCCATGCATACGACACAAGTGGGGAAGAAGTTGTCTTCCAATTGTGTACCCTCCTGACACAAATGCTCCTCTTAAATTATTAAATCAAGAGTAGTTTACCTCGTTGAATATGTTTTGGGACTAATAAAAAGTACTGTTCGGCACATAGGACATTTGTTACCTGGCATTCTGTAAATGTCAGAAAGATAAAAAGTAAGAGAGTTCTCAATAGCAAATATTACCAAAACCCTCACCGTGATCCATAGACTGAAATAGACATGAGCGGCAAAAAGAATGCCCACAGGGAGTTGTTATAGGTTCATATAACAACTTCAAACAAAGTGTGCAATCAAATTCGTCAGTACGTTGTGGTTTCCCATGTTTTGTCTTTCTGATCGAACCGGCTGATATCATCTCCAAACTCCGAAGAAAGACCTGAAGAGGATTGCTACACAGACCCAGAAGGAAATAGTCAAAACATAAATCCTATTTAGCAGAAAGACGGATATTCCTTGCTCATTATCAGAATGGAATATAGTTTAACAAATATGTGTTGATTGGAGCAATATAATCCTAATCTAGTTCAAACAATGAGAAAGCATATTAGGATGTTACCTAAGCGGATCAACCTGAAGGCCTGAAAGAAGAGTTTCTCGTGCCTCCTCATATCGTTCTAGCTGCCGATTAATAGCAAAGGTGAATATTAATTAAAAGAAGATAATATACAACTTGGAAACATCTACATAAAATGACCAAGAAATTAAATGTGTCATTTTAAACCTTTTCATGAATATAAGCATCAAACCAAGAAATTATTTGAACAATAAATATGGTCGAGCAAAATATCATAATAAAATCAAGATAATATCATAATTGCGAAGTATAAGAAAACCAAGATAATATCATAATAAAATTTGCAAAAAGGCTATGTAACAAAGACACAGACTCGTGTGTTGGTGTCCAACACCAATACAAACTGTCAGACACACTAACCCCACAAGCCCAATACACCGATACATCCGTGCATGTTGCATATGTTGAGAGAAATATTTCTTAAATACTTTAGTCCATATTAAGTGAACAATATAGAAAGAATGTATTTAGATGAGATGATATACATTAATGTTGTATCAACAATATATAAATAATAGCTGGAAGCAAAATATTTGAATAAATTGAGATTTGTTAAGTATGTTGGCATGTGTCCAACACACGTAAGTACAACAGCAAATTCTTAGAAAATGGAGTCTCCTTCTTACATAACAAATTTGAAAGCCTAGTGCTAGACAAACAAAAACCAATGCATAACAAACCAATCATTATGCAACAGGATGTGATTTTTAGCTCTACTAACAAATTAGGCAGGTTTGGATTTAACAACTAGTGTGAACTTAGTTCATCTCAACCAAACTGGCATAGCTTCAATTATGTTGCCTGAATAAAGTGATTGTTTCTTTAGCATTTTTTAGATCAAGAAAATTTCTAGAACCAAAACTTGCTTATGGGCACAAGGGACGTAGGAACATATTTCTAGATCGATAAAGAAGAAGAACCTATGTCTATCTATAAGAAAAATAAGCACAGTATCTTAACTTCATTCATATAGACACATTGTACGTATAAGACAAAAATTCCATCATTTATGTTCCCAGACACTTGATAGGTGTGGTACTGTGTCCAACACTCAGATTTAAGTATAACTTCTATACCCTTGCCTATTAGTGGGTAAGAAAATCAGATTCTTGTACCTGGTCTTCACTTCGAAATCATAGCACATGAGAACTCTAATAACCTGAGATATACCTTTTGCTTCAAGACACACTCAAGGTCCGGCTTCGTCTTCTACAACCTCTACCAGCTCCCATAATCAACCGCTGGCTCCATGACCAACATCTTCTCCTTTACATCTACCAATCTTGTCTATGTCTATTTCTTTGCTTCTTCCTTTTTTTTCACTAAAAGAGGACAAGGAAAAGGACATGGATCAAGATAGCGAGGAAAGATTTGAAGAAGCAGGCTTAGAGATACAGCTTTAATACAATGGAATAGCGGAATAGGATTTATGTAGCCAACCGAAATAGTTGTGGTAAGGATTTATCGATTAATTGAACTAAAAAGAGAAGTATTTTGATAATCAAGGAAAGGGAGGAAGCTATCCATCACTTCCAATGTACCAAGGTTGCCTAGGGACACCTTTAGCCAATGAGTCAGCATCCTTGTTCACACTTCTAACACTATATACGCATACCACATTAAGGCCACCTTAATGTCTCTAATGTTATCAGTGATATTCACAAGTCCGCTAGGGCCATCCTAGTTTGTGAAAATAAACAATAGGAAAAAATTGTTCTTCTGTTTTTTTTTCTTTTGGAGGTAAGCAAAAATTATAATGGTAGAGAAAAATCTTTACACTCGTATGTACAAACATCCCCTAGCATCTTCATCTACAATAAGAGCAAGTTAACTAGGGAAATCACAAGGAAAAACAAAAACAGGGAGCAGGGGACTGTAAAGAGCTAGCTAGGAAGTCAGCAGCCCGGCATGCCTCTCTCTCCACAGATTCATGCATTTATTTTAGTTAAATTTGTGCATGTGCATACACATAATATTTGATATACTTTCTAAGGATGATTATACATCCACGTAACCCCTGAAGCATACCCATTTCCACCTTACTCAAGAACCCATTCTCATTCACATTACGTGGAACAGAACACCACATCATGATTTAAGGATAACCACTAACCAGATGGGCAGCAAAAACAAGGAAATTTTGCTCAAAATAGAATGCAGCCACCTTAGATAAAAAAGATAACCTAGCTTCAGTACATGGTCACTGCGGATGTCATTTTTCCTGAAAATCGATTAAGTTTGAGAAAATGATTTTTTGAACGTCATTTTAACAAAAATGCTTTTTGACTGACACTTCAAAAAAGGGATAGTTTTCTCATTCTCATAGGATTCCGTTGATTCCTGCATTCTGTTCTCATTTTCATTCTAGTCCATCAATTCCTGAATTTTGAAAGTCATGTAAAAAAACAAAAGAAAGATCCAAGTCGTTTTTATCTTTATTAATGATTTCCGGAAGCACGCATCAGAACACATCCCCCCCAAATAAAAATAAAATTGGGAGGAGACAATCTTGGGGCAACAACCGTTTTAAGAAAAATGGCATACAATCAGGGCCCCTAGTTGAATCTCTTGTACATGCATAAAAAATTAAAAATAAAATATTAACTATATTCATTCTTACCAACATGAGGGCATTGGCCTTCAGAAAATATGATTTTGCTGAATTACTTCGAAAGTTCATCACCTTCTCGGCATCCTTCAACGCACGCTGAAATGATGATCAGGAAAATAAACTATAATTAGCTTTCATGTATTGGATATATAGAAAAAGATAGAGATTCTTTTTAGCATAGATGCAAAGAAAAACGCAACAAGGCATACTTCAGCATGAGTTGTAGGATCCAGTCCGCTCACTGGTTGATATTCAGAATCAGACGCAGGTCTATTTTTCAGAAATCGGCTAATCCTGGTAAATTAAAGATGTTATGTCAGCAGAAAAATGCATTACATTGGTTCGATGTTTCCTCAATATTCATCTTCAAATTCATGGCATAAGCATACATTCAGAATATCATGGCAGAGAGA
Organism: Euptelea pleiosperma; assembly: GCA_035048495.1. Lineage (NCBI taxonomy): Eukaryota > Viridiplantae > Streptophyta > Magnoliopsida > Ranunculales > Eupteleaceae > Euptelea > Euptelea pleiosperma. The sequence goes on along the minus strand of CM068550.1, from coordinate 10,613,625 downwards.
ATCAAAGCTCTGAACCTGAAGTAGACAGGGATATAAAAAAGTTGACAATAACGAAAGAAAAACTCACCTACTAAAAGCAGCACTTCGATTGCTGAGAATAACATGATCACCTGGCTTAAAGTTATGAGCTTTAGAGTAACAATTGATTGCCTGAATAAGAAACCTCAATTAGTTATATATGCCTGCAATAACAATACAAAACTTAAAAAATATAGATGTTTCTCTTGCAATACCTTCTCTTAAACTCATTAAAAAATATGGATGTTTCTCTTGCAATACCTTCTCTTAAACTCATTTGGGTTAACTTCAATATGTTCAGTTATTGTATTCTATAGCTGTTAGAAAAAACTATTGTTAGCACATTTATGGAAATTCTTGATGTTGAGGTAAATATATGTGGTTAAATGCTTCTACATTAATCTACACATAGACCTTTATCTCATAACCGATTGTTAGTTTGATCTGGCCAATTGGTTCTGTCAGCATGTCATCGTTGGACCTTAATTCACCAATCTCTCACTCTCTCAATGTACAAGTAAAACCCCAATGCCCCTTTAGAGAATATATACATAATCTCTTATACAATAAAATACTCAAAGTACCCCAAGTACAAGTTGTAGTGCAACACAAACTGTACGAACTTGTAAAGTTGTGGCTTAATTAATAGTAAAATCCCTACTTAACAGTACTCCCTGCAGAATTTAAGACACCTAACACAACAGATAGCATAAACACTGGCCAATTTGTTTTTTGATCGGTAAAAGCAATATATTAAAACGGGGCTAAGAAGCATGGTTTAAAGTTTCGGCCGAAACCGAAACGTTTCGACCGAAACCGAAACGTTTCGGTTTCGCTATAGACCGAGACAAGATACGGGTTTGTATCAGAAACCACTAAGTTTCGGTAATTTCACCTCAATTTCGATAGTTTCAGTAGTTTCGACCTCAGTTTCGGTAGTTTCAGTCTTAGTTTCGGCCTCAGTTTCATTATTTTTTAGAATTTTTTGAACTTTCTAATATGGTTTCGCCAAGTTTCGGACCGAAACCAGTGAAACTACCGAAACTCTCCTTTACTTTGGTTTCACCAAGTTTCGAGCCGAAACCGCCGAAACTATCGAAACGTTTCAGTTTCGCCCGCGACCGAAACCGAAACGAAACCATCGACTTTGAACCATGCTAAGAAGGCCCTAAAAAGCTATACAGAAGAAGCCAAAAGGCAACAAAAGCACAATCAAAAGAGCAACAGAAGCGCCAAAAAATGACCCTCAAGAGATCCAACAACTAGGATATCAAGCGATCCCACCAAAACACAAAATCTTCAAATCGAAAGCTTTGAATTTCGGGAATGACTGAACCCCAAAAATACAGTGTTGCTTTGATCTTCATGATAATCTCCTCCACATTTGCCACCTTGTCTTCAAAGATCCGGTGATTTCTCTCTTTCCACACCTCCCAACATATGGCAAAAGGAATGAGACTCCAAAGCAAACGACCGCTATCGGAAATAGCTTGAGAGTACCATCCTGTGAAGACATTGAGCACTGACTTGTGAAGTAACATACCGAAAAGGCCCAGGAATCTTTCCCATATCTTCCTAGTCACACTACAGTGGATGAGCATGTGATCTGTCGTTTCCTCGTCATGAAAGCATAGGACACATCTACTGGCCAAATTTTAGCATGAATTATTTTCTTAGAATGGTACCATATTGAACTCAAGCTTACATAGCAATCCATAAATGCTTGGAGGCTCTTAAGTTTTCTCCCAACCAATCCAAATGGACCCATATGCAGTCTCAAGCAAAAAATCGCCGTACACTTCGGTGTAGCACTATTCTACTCAAGTGACACCATATGAAGTTGCCAACAGTCAACAGCCTCTCCGACTATTATGTCATACGTCCTCAAGTTGAAGGAGAAACTGAAGGTTGCTCAACAGTGAAAAAGCAACAGCCTAACCAAGGCCAAGTTGAACCAAAAAAAAAACACAAGGTGACATGCTCTTCATTACATTCCAACCCACCACCAGTATTAGCAGCTTTTCACTGACCAGAGAAGCTATGTTTTGAAATTCTACAATGCCCTACAAGGTTATTCAAGGCACCAGAAAGCCCGTTTACAAGACTGCCTTACCAAAATCAGCAGGAACACACCCTTGTGTTGTTCGTTTCTTGCTCGGTTCAATCTGATTCTACAGTTCAGAAGCCAATACCAATACTCGACAAGCAAATTTGCGATTTTGAAAATAATTACATTGCAGAGGCTATAGTTAATTAGCCTAATTAGCCATCTGGTCATGAACAATTTCCAAATTTTCATCCATAAAATCAAGACTCTCTGGTTTGGGTGTATGTCATGATTTCTTATTTGGTTATTCTCTCTCATTAGAATTATTTTGTTCAGATTGGTGACCTACTTACTTTCAAAGAGATCATTTCACTTGAATTACAAGATAGCCTCTTGCTCAATTCTACAAATAGAAATTCTCCCAACAAGAACTTCGTCGAACTAAAATAAACAAAATCCTTTTTTCGTCTTCTTATTTATTCTCTATTAAACCACTATTAAAGAAAAAACAAAAGCACTTTTGAATGCTCCTAAGCATCAAAGTAGCTCAGAACCTCACCTCTTCAATTCGATTCTCTCGAAAATATCGATTACCCTTCTGCATAAGATCGAAAACCTGACTGAAACGGTCCCACGAAATGTTCATTGCCGCTTCATCCGCCTAAATTTCCAAGAGAATTCTCTCATTTTCAGATACACTAACACCAATACAAGATTTCCCGTAAAAGGGGTAAAAAAAATCTGGAATGGGAAGGAGAGCTCACCCAGAGGAACTCTTCAACATCGTCGAATCCGTTGGAGCTCTCTCCAAAGGAAGAATGAGCTTTGTCGGCCATGGAAAATCTATTGCAGAGAACAGAACCAGTTGCAGAAACCCTAAAGCCGAAATAAAAAATGACAGATAAGAGTTGTAGAAAGAAGAGGAGAATTTCGGCGGGACCTTCGTGTTCTTCTGTGCGTCCTCCATTTTATACGGACCAAATTCGAAGACGTGTTCTCTCTTTCCCTCGCAGGTTTGAGTGATTTGAAATGAATGAATCTCGTTCATTTGGTGTCGTGAATATATCTTTGATGACGGACGTTCGTCATCAACGTTGATGACGGACGTTCGTCATCAACGTTGATGACGAACCAAAATATTAGCCACGTGGCACATTATTAGAGACTACTGACCGTATGTATTTTTGTAAAACTTTGTTGACGGACATCGGACCATATATGAACTACGTTGCACATCCCTAGGTGAACGGTGGACCCACATACCAAAAATCAATTGATTAGTGATTTAAAACCTTTGGATCTTTGAACCCCAAATAATGCTCAACGTCTACGGTTAAAAATCAATCCATGAAAACGACTCCAATCCAACGCTTAGAAATCATTAATCAGGCTAATTTTTAGTATTTAATCCATCTAGGATTGGGCAAATCATCCATACGGTCAGAAATTTCTAAGCATATGCCTAGTGGCTCATATTGTAACCGTCAGCTCTATGGATGTTTGGCTCATCCCTAGGTAAGCTTACATACCAAAAATCTTGATTATTGATTTATAACCTTTGGATCTGAATACCCAAAATAATGCTTATTCCCACGGTTAAAAATAAACCCTTGAAAAAGACTCCAATCCAGCGGTTAAAAATCACTAATCATACTGATTTTTGGTCTCCAGGTCCATTAGGGATGTACCAAACATCCCAGTAAACTTCTGTCACAAGATGTTGTGGCCGAAGCCGGTCACAACCCACAATATGAGCCACGTGGCATACTATTAGAGGGCGTTGACCGTATGGATGTTTGGCCAGTCCCTCGGTGAACTTGCAAACCAAAAATCAGCCTGATTAGTGATTTACAACCTTTGGATATTTGCACCAAAATAACGCTCAATAATGCTTTCCTATGGTTAAAATCAACCCATGAAAATAATTTCAATCCAACGCTTAAAAATCACTATTTCTCCGCCGTTTGATTTCCTTTATTGCTACGTATCACTCTTGGTCTTGGAACTGTTTCATTATATTATTAATGTTTCCTATAGTTGGTTTTTTGACTTGTTCTTTAGGGCCAAATTGGATTGCCTTTTAGCCCCAAAAATAGACTTCTTTGTTAATAATTAAAACTATTTTCAAAACAAATCCGCTTACAAGATGCTCATGATCGATCATCAACGTCGATGACAGGCAACAGTATGAGCCACGTGGCACATTCTTAGAGACTACTGACCATATGGATGTTTGGCCCATCCCTAGGTATTCCATACCAAAAAGCAGCCTAACTAGTGATTTCTAACCTTTGGATCTCAGTACTCGAAATAATGCTCGAAATCTACGGTTAAAAATAAACCATAGAAAAGACTTTAATCCAATGGATAAATTTACTAATCAGGCTGAATTTTGCTATGTAAGTCAAGGTAGGGATGGGCCCTCAATGGTCACTAAGAGTGTGCCACGTGGCTCATACTGTGGTCTATCATCAACATTGATGAGGTTCTTACAAATCATTCATGTGCAACGCATGTGTCACCTATGAGTTATTGTTTTAAGGGTAATTTAGTATTACCCCTCCTGATATTCAAAAGTATTTTGTACAACCCCCCTGAAGTTTGCAACGGCTGTAATACCCCCCTTGACCTAGTCTGGACGTTGTCAACTCGCAGTGCACCGTCACTATTTATGTAAAAAGACTATTTTACCTTTTCTCTCTCTCCATCTCCCTGTAACCCGTCATCGCCCAATAAAGCCTGTTTTGGCTCTGTTTTCTTCCTTTTAGTATTACATCTCTCTCTCACTCTCCTTATAACTCCATGCTCTCACTGAGAATGGAGTCGTAAACTGCGCACACCACCATTACATGAACTCACCGATTCTGGGTTTTGCTAATGGCAACCGTAGAGAAATCCCAAGTTGAAATAGAAGAAGGGAATCTGCGCATTCCGTCACCACAAGTGATGTGGAATCGCAGCTCTGGACTGATGGGTTGCAATGAGAAGGCTTTGCCCGTGACAACCATATAGGATCATCCAGTGACATGAAATTTTTATGTTACCAACTTATGATTTATTAAAGATAAAGGGTGATTCTTTTCGAAAGAAGAGGACCAATGTTGATATTTTCCAAGATTTTTTGGAGAGAATTTTGGAGAAAAATATGCACAATGCAGAGAGGGTTAATGGTTTATTTTCTTTTTTCTGGGCGGGGTGCTTGAGTTGGGATTGCTTGTGTGATTGAGAGAGAAGATATCTTCTGCTGCTTGTAAAATGTAAGATAGACAAAAGTGGGAAAAGTAATAAACAACAATCGGTTTTAATGAATTAAAAAAAAACCATAAAATTTAACAAAGAAAATCCAGTGGAACCCAGACAGATCGTTCATCCCATCCGGTGTCTATAACAGTGGACAAATTTGGAAAAGATTCTGTAAGCTAATTTGCTTACAAGAAGGTTTGCAATTGACCCGAACACGATCACCCAGAATCGACCCAAGCAAGAATCAACTAGGAAAGCCCCTAGAATAGCTAAGAAATTCGAACAAGCCAACTACAATAACATAATGCTCGTTTCAGATGTGGGCCTTCAGTAAGTAAACCCACCGCTCGGTTCTTGTTCCCATTTCGATGGCGGGATGAATAAGCGACGAGGTGGGCTTCATTGAAGGCAATGAACAAGTTCTTCTCCCTCCAAACACTCTTCGTCCATGAAAATCTGTTTGCATCTGAACTCCACACCACAATACAAAACACTCAATCTCCACTGTAAAAAAAAAACAACAAAGAACAAAATAAGAAACCCAAAAATAATTTAGTTGAAGAGAATCAAGAGGTATTATGGTGATGAACCTTCTGATACGACTAATTAGGAAAGGGATGGAGTCAATGGTGGTTCATTGACGAGGTTTGGAGCTAGCGAGCAGTCTTTTCACTGAAGGGTAAAATAGTCTTTTTATGAAAATAGTGACGGTGCACTGTGAGTTGACAACATCCAAACTGGGTCGAGGGTGGTATTGCAACCGTTCCAAACTTCAGGGGGGTGATACAAAATACTTTTGAATATCAGGGGGGGTAATGCTAAATTACCCTTGTTTTAAAGGCAAAACTTGGGTTGCCACATGAGTTATTGCTTATAAAAAAATATTTTCTACAAAAAATAGGCTCCTATTAGGAGCATCTTTTTTTTTATAGTAAATGTAATTTTGCTTTCATTGAGAGTTGAACTCAAGACCTCCCGCTTACTAACCGGGTGCTCTAAGCTATGAAAGCTTGTTTATTAGTTGCATCTTGCATATAAAAAAAAAGAAGTAAAAAAACATAGGTACTTGCTACTTGTCCCTTCACTGTACTCAATTCATTAAATGTGCCTTTTTACCTAAAGTTCATTAAATGGCCTTATAAATATTTAATTACTTTCATACCATCATTCTTATTCTCCACGACGTTCACATGACATTCACCAAGACACCTGCCTATTAAAACAAAAAACACAGGACCTACTAGTTCATATTTTTTTAGTAGGAAATTTGTTAGTTCATTAATTACTTGTCTACCAAAAAATATATAAATAAATAAATAAAAAAGGTTCATTAAATGGTCCTTTCATAGTATTCACTCATTATTAAATCAAATATTTTGGTTTCAAAAAGCTTACAAAAAGAAGCCATGTTTAAATGATTAATTACTTTTCGTTCTATCATTCTTGTTTTTAGCATAACCCCTAGATAATCACTTAATTACTTACCATACCATTATTTTCATATTTTCAAAATAGTTCTTAATAATAACTTTCTATACCAGTTTTTCATATTCTAAAACAACCCCCTAATTAATAAAACATATACATACATTGACAATTTCAAAATTATTAAATCATATATTTATGTTTCAAAAAGCTTACTAATCATTGGAAAAAAAATCCCATGTTTGTTTAAATACTTAGGCCGTGTTTGATTACATGGAAAATTTTCTCGAGAAAATCCATCTGGGATATGCCTTAAATGGCTGATTGATTGCAATTGAGAACACATATTTCAATCATGTGAGAAACTAAAGGTGTATTTTCAGGTGGAAATGAATTCCGGACTTAGTAGGAAAAATTATCCAGATTTAAATGGCTTGTTAGGAAAAATTATACAAATTTATAATGGCTATCTAACAATGGAGAGTTGTGCTTTCCTAAGTAAAATGCAATTTTTCCACTTGGTAATCAAACACGGCCTTAATTACTTTCCTTAATCTATACTATTATAAAGCCAAAATTGGGGTTGGGCGGGCCACACGCCCACATGCTACCCAAAAACTCAGTCTCTAAAAATATTCTCTTGTCAAATGTGTCAGACCCCTTCGAACCTCTAGAGGAGTTAGGCTCTCTTTGAACCTCTTCTATTATTGACCTTAGTCGGTACTTAGAAAGTTCATCGTCAAGTCGACAACTAATGTAATTAAGAATCATGTCAAATCCCTTCACATGAATCCAAATGGTGAAAATAAATTTATGTTGCCAACTCCAAACATCTATATAACAAGTGACAGTGGTTGTCTCCCTACTTATCCCCCCTCTTATAGGCTTCAATAAAGAAGGGCCGAGATCTTATCCCCCAACTAGATAGTGGATCTCAGCCACTCACACCCGATTTTGGCAAACACTTGCCGGGGAGTGCCGTGGGCATGGGCCACTGACTAGTCATTTATGATAGAGAGAAGTCGCAAAATATATTCCCTCGTCTAACAAAATATCAGTGAGCATTTGAGATAAAAATATCCAGTTGAATATCTTGGGCTGCTATCATCCGCCTTTTGTCTTATAAGCTTTGTGGATGAGGCTCTGTTTGGTTATGTGTGAATTTACCAATGCACAACTGAACTCTACGAGCAGGAAATGGCGGAGGAGGAGGTGGTCTCCCAAAGTTTGGAAGATTGGGTACAAATCCAAACCCCGCCACCTTTTCCATATTCTTCTACTTCTTCAAACCAAGCCCAGGCCCATTCGCGGGAATGGGAAATGGTGGCAAGCTGGAAGAGTGTTACCAACGATGACTCCATCTTTCCTCCAAGCAATCACGAGAGCCTGCATATCACCTTTCAACAACAACGACAACATGAAGATGAAGATCAAGAAGAAGATAGGTCACCAGCACCAGACTTATCATCATCATCGACGTCTGATAATGATGGGGAAGGCCCACCACATCAGACGTCCGATTCCTGTCTCCGAGTCGCAGGATACATCGTGATGAAGCGGTTGGGCTTAGCGTTCGAGTTCTTATGCTCCAAGCTCTTGTGTGTTGTTTATTCAGTTCGTTCTTATACAGCCAGTAAAGGGGCAATTTGGTCATTCACTCCAGCAGCAGCGGTGGTGTTGGTGTCGTTGTTGTCCTTCTACTTTAGGTGGCTGCAGTGGTGTCGAGGATTCCGGCAGGAAAATAAGGACCGTCTGATCCTTCTCATCCAAGAGAAGGATGAGGTACGTGTAAATCTACCATAAATATCTGGTCCCTCACAGGGTAGTAGAATCTTAGCTAGTTTTCTTCAAACTACATACCAGAGTTGTCTTTTGATGTAAATAGTTACGAACTCTTCCACTTGTTACTGAAATTGAATTGCTCACTTGCAGAAGATTAGTCAGCTCTTGCATCAAATTGCCCAAATGAACGAAGTGCTATCTGCCCGACGCAGAGTTTCTGTATTGAGGAGTGGTTGATTGATCCTTCACAGTTCTCCAACCAGATAACAATTCAAGAATTCTCAATCCCTGATTAGAGTTCTCTGTGTCTGCTAGTCTATTGCAGGTTCAGCATCAGCTTATATATCGAAATTAAAGAAACAAGCAAAGTAAAGGAATGGGCTGATCATTTGAGCTTCCTAGTGATCAAAATAAGTTTATATGTTTAGAAGGGTTGTATCCCGAAATTTGTGATTGCGCCTTTGTTTGAATTCTAGCATCTGGTATTAATAAGAGGAACTTCACTTTCAAATTCAGAAACATTTTTTGTCATATCACAATTGCATAGAAAAAAACTTTGATTACAAATTTACGAGCCATTATAACATCAGCTTGAAGCGGTCATCCGCTCAATCTGTTTCAGGTCAAGATCAAGGCCTAAGGAGGGACCTACAATCCTGAGGCAGTTGACCCACTGGCTCCGCAGCGACATTGGTGACCTGAAATGGATGGAGGATGCTTTTACATGTATGGAGACTGATAGTTCTCTACTTTCAGAGGCATCATACCCAGCTTGAAATTGATATTGAAATGACCCACTTCTTTGAATGCTTCAACCCAAAATTAGGTATGTTATCATGTAGAGGAGATCGAAACTTAGATGCATGTGAGGGTATGTTGGATGGTGAGGGTACTTCACTGGGATGCCAATACTGAATTGGTGATTGTTGGATTGCTAAGTCCAGTCAAATCTTCAATGGTGAAAACTCATGAATTTTATACTTCCATTAAAATGAAAAAGAGATATGGAATTAGAAGTTAGAAATTGAAGGGAGAAATACAAATTCCAAAACAAAATTTAAGATCTTGATGTTTAATAATTACACACGTTTTAAAAGCTTAAAAGACCATGCAGTTTTCCTCTTTCTAATCATTCTCGAATAAAATTCATATGCTCTTGTTCAATCTTATGTTGGTCACTCGGCTCAAAAAAAAATTGGAACTGTTCTGTGGCTTTTCTTCCTACTTGTGTCAAACTGATGGCTCCACCCAAAAAAAGGTCTCCTGACTTCTCATTGCAAATGACCAGGTAAGCAAGTTTCAGGAAAAATCCTTGTGATCATCTTGAATGAGAAATAGCTAGGGCAGGCTAGGCTCAGATGTTATTTTGGATCCTACAGGCTCAATATACAACCTGGGGCTGGCCATTTTGTGTTCATGGATTGATATCAGTCTATCACCAAGTTTGAAGGATCCGAAAAATAATAAAAGTGGCCAAGGCCATGATTGAACCATAAAAACCATGCCTTCTACAATTGAGTTGATGCAGATCAAGTACCTTGAGAAAGAGTTGGGTCTACAATGTGCAGAACCTAATAAACTACTTTCTGACAACAAAACTTCCTCTTACTGTATTGCTATGTTCATCGAGCTTATGGAAAATAGTTCTTGATTCCAGAAGTATCTGAGGACTCCAAATGATGCCACCTGTGTTACAGGTGAATCCTACACCAGTATTCCCATAAAATGAGACTAGATACAAAAACTATCAAGTAGTAAATCCAAGTAACAAGGGGCACACATAATTATTTAAGTCCTGACACAGAAAAGTTTACACCTAGATGATCCAAGTGGAACCAAGAAGAAGAAGAATGGCCCATCTAAATCAGGCTGTAACTTTTGAAGACGTCTACTTTTTAGCAGACTTCCTTAAAGAAGAGCGCCATATTTGCTACTAGCTACAGTGGATTGGTCTACCAGTCTCCCCATGCATGTTGCCAAGAGAGTCTCACTGATAGCAAACCAAAAGAACTCCTATAAAATGCTACTTACCCCTTAATCTAAAAATCCTTCTTAACAAGTTTTTTTCTACTTAAAAAGGAAAATAAAAGTACTGTGATGAACTGAACCATGCATACTAATAAATTGGGTTAGTTATAGTCTGAAAATTTGCTCTACTATAAGAAGGATTTACCAAATTGATAACATACGACGTTCAAGAATTTAAACATGAATATTGTAGTCTTCCTATATCATTTTCTGGGAAAATGACCGAGACATATGGAAGCCAGCCAAAGACACCATGCTCCTTGAAAAGAATCCAACTTTCAATACTCCCAATGGAGCAAAGGGGAATGGTTGTTGATGTGCACCTGAAGGTAGCATTGTTATCAATATAACAATGCCCGTACAAACACTACCTGCTCTAAAATATGGGACTTATGCAAGATGCTTATAGGTAATTCTATTCCCACTGACAGTCAAGACAAGGAAGACTAGGGATTAATTCTCTCATTATATGTGGCAATGCTCAATGGGTGAAGAAACATGGGGAATCGTGGTCTAGACTACAATGCCAAAATAGCTTGGCAAAACCTGGGTTGAACAAACGAAGTTTAACGTCAGATGCCCTATAGCAGGATAATTGAATTTTACCTGTTCTCGTTTTCTTCTAATACATGGATCATGAATTCTGATACACAAAGTACTAGTCACTACAAGAAGAAATGCGCTGGAGGGGAGGAAAATTGAAAAGCCACAAGTGAAGCATACCCCGAAACCCCAAAAATTGCAGGAAAAAAAAAGGAGAGGATGAAGTTAACATTATTTTTCTCGGATTATCTGTTCAATTTACAAATTAAAACCATTTCTTATCAGATAATCCGAACAGAGCAGGAAAAATAATTGCAAATGAAACAAAACAAAAGAATTCTATTGGTGTTATCTCTAAAGCAGTATCATCGTGAGAACAAATCCACTATGTTTAAATTGTTATCAAGTTGAATCCTGCATTGACTAAGAATTACAGTACCTTCAGATTATCAAACACCACAGAAGTTCACTCGCTCACGGACTCTGCGACCCACTGCCTCCAAGCATCGGCCGGCGAATATCAAACTGATCTACAAACTCCAAGGGAGTAGCCGTTTCATTCCTGATTCTCTTGATCTTGGGGCTCAACAAGCCCCTGTGCCTAAACCCATATAACTTAAGCACCTGGTTATCTGCAAAATTAAATGCCCTCTCCATGCTGCTTAAGCACCTCTCAACTGGATAATCCCCATAGCTCCCGCAAGGCTTGCAACCTACAAAATGGGTCACAAATGGCCACCTTTCGTCGCCCAACCCGGGGTGGTACTTCTCAATCATCTCCTCGTATCGGTCCACCAGCCCAGCCCAGTAACCATGTAGATAGTATGAATTCTCAAGGAACACCTTATCCATCCACTCATCCTTCTTCGAGATCAACAAGTAAATCAAAGCCGACTGATCGTCAGCCTCAAATGCTGGCCTCCCCTTCAAATTAGCAGTCAAGATCTTCCCCGCCTCATCCCGAATCGGGCCCTTAGGACCCATAGGAGCCCATGCGTCAAGCAAATCCAATGACCACTGGCAATTCCGAAACAGAAAGCTCCCAGTGTTCAACGCGATCCACGATTTCTGATTGAACATCAAATCCGGGTACCCATGAACAACCAAATTGTAATTGTCATACTTGGAAAGCGGAATTTCGAACACCATATCAGTAAACAGCGCATCGCTGTCCATCCACCAGATCCATTCCACCTCTGGGTGAGACAACATGAGCCGTCGGATCAACGGGAGCTTGGCCCAGTACCCGGCGAGCTCCTTATCGAGATGGGCCATGTTGTAGACAATTTCAATCCCATGAAGCCTGCAATAATCGATCTTGTTCTTAATCGACTTGAGAAGGTAGTGATCCCCAATTGGATTATCACATGGGTTCGGTGGGGACCCAGTCACGAGCAAGATTCGGGCTTTTCCGTTAACGTAGTTGGGGAATTCAGGGTGGGTGTCGAGCCAGACCTTACGCTCTTGATTCCAGTTGGAGATCTTCTGGCCAAGGGTGTAGGTGACATTAGGGTTGATCTGGGGTTCGGTGGGGTCGTCTGGGTCAGAAGGATCACCGTCAGATCTGATTTCAGCAAGGATACGGTTGGTCTCTTCAATGAGGTTTTGATTTTCGGCTTCGGAGTCAGAGCCACCCCCAAGGTTGCCGACGCCGATGGTGCCACGGAGGACGAGAATGGTGACGAAACCGCAGAGGATTGTAATCTTAACATTGTTAAAGGTCTTGTAGAGCTGGCGGCCGCGTGGAATGCCAGATGATGTCCGGCCTCCGGTGAGTCTATTGGTGGTGGGAAGCGTAGCGCCACCTGATCCGCTTCTCTTCTGAGCTGTGAAACCTTCTGGACCCATCTTTGTCTCAGCCTATCTGTATTATCTAGAGATGTAGGAAACCCTAAGTGGAGAAAAATCGATAGCTGCTCATATCTAATGAAGAAAACTGAGTAGAGAGAGCGGCAGAGAGGGAGAAGGAGCGGAGGAGGAGACACCAGTCAGAAATGTATACTTATATATTGTTATTGTGCCCGCTGTAAATGGTTAAAAAAATACTATGAACTTGGCCCCCGATGTCTCCTGATGCCTTCTGTGCGTTGGCTATTTGCTACTTCGCTTCCACCTCTCTTGTAAGAAAGAAAGTCAAGGGCGTGTTTGAACGCGACTTTTAGCGCGTTTGTTTTACCATCAACGCGCTAATGTGTGCATCTTCGTCAATTTTCATATGTTTTCTTGCATTAAAGCTGCACGCATTCATGAGTCATGACACGCGCGTTGCAAAAATGTAAGCTGAGGCGCGTGTTGCAACGTTCACGACTCCGAGAACCAAGGATGTGCAATTTTGTGCGGATTTAATATACACCGACGCTGATTCAGTGTATGTGTACGCATGATACTATTATGTATCAGATCACGTTAGTAATACACTGACATGTGGCAAGTAGGTGCTCGCTCACATTATTATGTTGATCACATGATACGTGGTACATGGGACCCATATGATCTTTGAACCATATGACATGTAGGATCCACATAACAGCGAGACCTTGGTATACTAACACTTACATGTGGAGGTCACTTGACATGTATGGTCCACCTGATGGTGGATTACATGACATGCCAGACCTACATGACATATGAAATTCACTTGATATTTAATTGATATGATATGTAGGGGCTCACGTTGGAGTATGTAGGAATCACATACTATGAGACATTGACGGTGTGGACCTACTTAGCATGTGTGATCAACTTGAAACTCTTTGAGGACCACACAAGTGAGCCACGTGTCTATTTTTATAATATCGATCATCAAACTTGATGCATGTACAATGTATGTTATAATATTCATCATTGTTCATCCAGAGGCTCCATATTAAAAAACGTGCAACTTTACTCTTATGCATTGTTAGAAATGTGCGCATCAAATACGTAGTAAGCAAATGCAGCCTTATAGATTAGAACTAGTAATAGAAAACCCGTGCTTAGCACGGGCTAGATAAAAAATAAATTATTATATAAAAATAAGTTTTTAGAATGTGTAGAAATTCAATTTTCATCGTAACCAAATTCAATAGGCAAACAAAATAAAAAAATTAAACAACTATTAATAATCAAAAGATGTATCCGGTATATCTAGTATTCTAACTTGTTAGTATAAATCAAGAATATAATGCATCTTATATCTCAACAAACAGGTAGATTACGGAGCACACGCCTCAACCCATTTCCCGGGTGAGAAGAAGCAAAGGTTTTCCATGGAAAAATTTAAAGGGTAAAATATGGTGAAGGTAAGTTGTTAACTTATAGTATTCTAACTTATTTGTAAATTGGGATTCTAATGTGTATAGAGAGGCCCATCAAATTAGTAAACCTTGGTAAACTTCTTTTAAGAATCCCATCAAATTAAGAGAGAAAGTTGCTAATGTAATAGAATTCTAACTTGGAAAATCTTTGTTATAAATTTAGAATCCCAACAAATTAAGAACACTTATTAAGTAGTAAATGTTTTTTTATATAAGGAAACTTGTAGAGAGAAATAAGTGAGGAAAGAACCTTTACCGAGAAAATTGACGACTTGGAATTGGGAGGGAGAAAAAAAAAAAGCGCGACGTGGAGGAGAGTGATCCTCAATCTGTATACCATTCAAATGTTGAGTCACCTTTGGGATCAGCCATTTGGACCCATTTTCTGCTCATTCTAGTGCACCTGATCATTCACCATTTCAACGAAAAAAATTAAAATAGAATAAGTTTCTTAAAAGCTAAAAGCCTAAAACCAATGAGATGATGACATGATGCTGTACGTTATTGTGCACGCTCCAAACCAACTTATTGCCTGCATGCTGCATCCACAATTAAACAGCTGGTGGAGAAGTATATATGGTCAGATTCAGGACTAGTAACTCTAGGTCATGCTTGGTTCGTTGCACTGGGATGCATTTTGCACTCCAGTACAAATGCGGTGAATTGCAATAATTGAAGTCACTTACCACCATTTTTAGGCTGCACGTGCTTGTATCCATTTTCTTAAAGAGTTTGTAAGGGCTTGGCAACCACTTGCATGGCACAAAGCCTGTTTGCATTGCATCCTATTTGCATTGAACCAATCACGTGTAATATCCCAAAATTGTGGCAAAGTACTGTTTGCATTGCATCCTATTTGCATTGAACCAAGCCAGGGCCTAGTGCAGACTCATGTGCAGTGTCAATTTTGAATGAATGAGTTAAAACTGTTTGAACCAAGCTAACCTTAGATATGTTGCAGAAAAATAGGTCACGTGATCATAGCCTAAAAAGTTTGGCTAGCTGGATGTTTTGAATTAGGAAAATGATGTTATCATTTTCAAGAAAACGTCGTCCCTGTGATCAGAATGTTGGATTGCCTTCTAGAGTTGTTTAGTGTAAAGCTCGATGATCATAAAAAAACTTCACGTGAGCCCAAAGGCCCCAAACATATATGTTCAGTAAATAACAGGAACTACCGAGTAAAATAAAGTGAAGTAAGGAATTTTATAGTAGAACTAACGTTTACAGAGAACTTGAGTCTGCACCGTGGATCAAAAAATTTCAGTGTGATCGTCTCAGTTCATATTTAGAATCAACGGTAAAAAGCTAAGGATCATGATACATGAATCCTAGATCTCTATATAGTTCAACTTGAAATCTTTAAACCTAACTGATAAAGTAAAGAAAAACATGTCATGGGGTTTTCGTCTTCACGTATCAAATCCCTTCTTTGTAGCTTGACGACAAAAGAAGATAGAACTATAGAAGCGAGTCAATCTTGATTTTCTGTTCTAGATCCCTTCTTTGAATCCTGATTTTCTTTACTTTCACCACGTACATCTCCCACCCGAATCTTCTACCACGGTAATCGAACACTCCATCTCCTCTATGGATACTAACTATTCGGCTAATGACCTTTACATCTTGAATAAATCAACGTCAATCTTACAAAGCTTCCTTTGCCATATGCAACCCAACAACAAAGGCAAGAGGGGCGAGCATACTCACCACAGAGATAGGGGCGACGGGTATGAACATGACATAATTCGAATGCTCTATTTTTTTCTACAGAAATCAGACCCGAATGAGATCTTCCATTCATTTTCTGTTCTCATCATAGGAAAAAGAACCACCCTTGTTTATATCGAACTCGTTGGAGAAGACTCAGAGACGTTGTCAGTTATGGGAGACATTTAGAACAAAAATATATAAAAAAAATTGAGGAGGAGACGTTTAGGAATTAAGAAGGGCGTTAAGGATAAGGCAAATCGATTTGGTAATGTGTAATCTATAAATGCAATGATATTGATCGAAGTCGTCGGCTCCGAGAAGGAGTAACACATGGCTTGAATCCAATGAAATGAGGAGCTCCTAATTTTAGGTGAGTGTGGAGACAATCATGACATTAATTGATGAGAGTTAATGTAATGGGTTTAGGAATTAGATTGTTGGAGAGAAGGGAAGAGAGAGAGAAGCGTTGGGAGTGGAAGAGACATAGAATGAGAGAAAGTTGGAATGCGGGACGGCACCAAAGCAGATGTTTTATGCAAATGGTGTTTTTGGAAAAAACAACGAAAAAAAGATGGAGGGTGCGCCACCTTAGCAGTGCCGAGCTTTAGTATAGATAATAGATTGTCGAAACTGTGGGACTCCAACAATAAGCGCGTTTGCTTCATCCCAACTTGCACCTACTTCACAATTTGATTTTAGTCTATTTCCAATCTCCTTAGAAAAATTTATTTTATTCTCTCTCACTTCTCTCCATCCCACCACAAGGCAACCCTCCACCCCCACCAAGCCACTACTGTTGGTTGTCGTCGTTGGCAGCCACCACAAACAACTGTCATCATCGTCAACCACCACCATCTCTCTCTCTTTCTACTCCTTTACAACTTAGGAGCTCCGCAATCATGAAGAACAAGTATAGTTGACGGAATGAAACGTATCGACTGAAACAGAATGAGACAATGGAAAAAACAATATATGTTTTGTTAAAATTAAATCATTTTTTAATATTTAATACGGAAAATTTTCGAAACGAACCCTAGTTTAAGGGTATTTTCCAAAAAGAACTGTATTTTTTAAAATTTGTCAAAACAGACCTAGGACGCCAAACCGTTTGGCGTATTATCACGAAACTTTAAAATGGCCGAATTGCCCTCTTCAAACGATACGCCAAACGGTTTGGCGTATGTTGTTATAAGACACCCTATTGTTAGGCGTTTATTTTTTTACTGGGTTTAACTTGAAACCCACGTTTGATGATGTTAGAAATTTCGGAATAGGTGATCTATACGGTAAGGAGATCATCCTCACCAAAAATCAGCCATTGATTTATCTTCCATGTGGGTACACCAAAATTGTGTTTGAAAAAAAAAGGTCAAATAGCTGTCAGAAGCCATACTGTTTGGCGATGGTTATTAATAGTCACCAAACCGTTCGGCGTCGGTTATTAAAAGTCACCATACCGGCGACCAGACAAGGGCAAATCTGTGATTAAAATATTTTCTTAAGCATACGCTAAACAGTTTGGCGTCATAGGTCTTTTTTGACAAATTACGAAAAATATGGTTCCTTTTAGAAAATACCCTTAAACTTGAGTTCATTTTGAAAATTTTCCCTATTTAATAAACTACAAACTTGTTTTTTTTAACATCTATGTGTTATAAAAGATACAAACATCATGAAAACAAACTTTAAAACCACTTTTTGTACTTAAATTAGGCTTTTTTGCACGAGAATGTACAAATGTATCGTCTTAGTACACTACTGAAGATGAGACATCTCGGCTGAAACAAAATGAGGCGAAGCAAAATTTTGAATTATGGGTACAGGTACTTTGGGTATTTTGTCATTGTACCAGAGATTATATATATATATATATATATATATATATCAGGATCGGGGAACAACATTTTCATACAACGTTTTTTACAACAAAAATTAGCGCGGGCCAATTTATAAATTAGAAGTATTGGAATGTGATGATTTTTGGTGAGGGCAGTCTCTATGGTGAGGAGATCATCCTCACAAAAATTCAAATCATTCTGATATTCGTAGACTGGTTTACAAGTGGAAGAATTATCGTTTATTTTTATTGTTAACTTGAAAACCACATCTGATGGGGTTAGAAATTTCGGAATAGGCTGATTTTTTGTAGGGGTGATCTATATGGCGAGGAGATCATCCTCACCAAAAATCAGCTATTGATTCATCTTCCATGTGGGTACGCCAAAATTGTTGTCAAAAATGTCGTATGAAAATGTTGTCCCCCGACCCTAACCCACATGGAAACTATTGTAACCCTAATTCTTCAGAGATAGTAAAAGAACACTTCTCACCCGTGGATGTAGGCACACTACCAAATTAAGTAAATTTGTTGTCTTTATATGATTAATCTTTTCAACTCTCTTTTTTTGCTAGTTCATGGAAGGTCGATGGTTTCAAGAGCTCGATCAGCCTATAAATTAATACCTATATCATCATCATCATCATCATCATCATCAGCGTAATCCTTTTCCCAACAATATGGGATTGGCTGCACAAATCATGTTCCTATAAACTAATACCTATATACCTTCCATAAAATCAAAGTTGCCTGACAACTCTCCATCCATGGCTGAATCATGTTTGTTCTTCATCCCCATCATCGACAACAACTTGTGAAATAAAAGACCCTGAAAGAATGATATATATCATTTAAAAAAAAAAATGATCACAACCAAATTGAGAAACAAAACCAGAACATGATGTTTTATTTACATAAAATCAACAGGCAGGACTAAGTGCTTATCACAAAAAAGGAGCCAGGACTAAATAGGATTTGAAGAAACTTCATCTGGGACACAGAAGGTGTCAGCTCTTCAGACAATTTCTTTGCAATATTTCCGTCAATTGGCACCACATCCTTCGAGACGGTCTTCAGTTTGCCCTTCAGCTTATCAGCTTCCACAATTTCAGACTTGTTACTCTCTATAGTGGCCAAGAGAACTGATGAGACTCTGGGGTATAGGGTTCACATTCTCCCCACCATTGGTCAGAACAATTGAAAGAGTTGCTCCCTTGATCTGAATCAGAACATACGGGCTCTCAATCAAAAGGGGCAAATCAGTTGAGTCTGGTCAAGTCTTCAATTCTGGGGAAGGAACCCATCTACAAAAATCCCTTCCCTCCATAAATCTCAGAAAACTATAGAAATTGTGAGCTTGGTTGCTCATGAAATTGAACTTCTTGTTGAGATTTGGCTTCTCAGAGGTTGGTTGGCTATGGATAGTAGTTTCTGAGAATTTGGCCTCAATAGTGTTTTTTTTGTGGGGCTCTGATCTTAGCCGCACCTCTATCCCATCACTGCTGTCAAATTCACTGTAATGGCTCTTCCTCTCTCTTTCGGATTTCTCAGCCATGAAACTTAAAAGAAAAAACCAATAAATCCACACTCATGGGGTTTTGAACACTTACAGTGGTGATGGTGGCAATGGAATAACGGAGCCGGTGGTGGTGGAAAGAGAGGACGAAAGGTGAAAGGAATAGGAAGAAGAAGGGACCCAAAAGATTGTACCAGGTCGACCATTTTGTCTTTTAGTGGGGTGGTAGGAGTGTAGTGCACTAGGTGTATCAGTTTGCTAGCATTTCCTCATGCAGTATCCTTACAATTAACAACAGAGATGGGAATGTAGGAGAGATAAAATTACCAATTAAGTTGCAGAAGCATTCTTCTTATTAGTCTTCTACATCTCCATGTTCACTTCTTCCACCTTCTTTGTTGGTTTAAAGACCTCTGTGATCGATGGATCCAACACATCGCTTGAGCACTGAAGAATGGCGCCCATATTCATCGCTTCATCCCAGAGTTGTCTACCCTTTTCAAACTCTCCTCCCCTACAAAGCTTGGGTATCAACAGATCATACACTGGCCCATAATCCCCCACACAGCTCTTCTTCATTCGTTCAAACAGCTCGAGAGCATGACCCACTCTCTCTACTCCACAAAGAACACCAATCAAATCATGGTAAAACCTTGGTTTTGGTATCAACCCTTCTTCGATCATATCGTCCACGACTCGGTTCCCTCTACCAAACCTCCCAGTCAAATATAAAATTCTCACAACAAGATAATAGCTAACCGATTCGGGAGAACAACCAGAGCTCTTCATCGAGTAGAGGATTCGATAAGCTTCCTTCACTCTTCTCGTCCTACCCAAACAAGAGAGCAAAATATTGAAGCTAACTGCAGTTGGGGGAATCCCATTAAACCTCATCTCCATCATCAAATTGGAAGCTTCGGGAACAAGTGCTGAGGGATTGAATTTAAGGTTTCTCTTGCAAAGGCAGCTGAGGAATGTGTTATAACAAAACAGGTCTGGCTGAACTTGCAACAACTTCATCTCGTTGAGAATTCTACGAGCTTCCTTCACATTTCCATGGACACACCACCCATGAAGAAGAGTCTTGTAAATGCAAGGCTCTACACCAGAGATCTTACTTTTATGGTGCCAAACAACACCTTCAGCTTTTCTAGCATGCCCTTTTGCACAAAGGGCATGAACAATGGCAGTTACAGTAGTTCTATCTTTTGGGCACTTGAACTTCTCCAAGTTTTTGAAAAGCCTCACTGCTTCATCTTCTCTCCCCAATTTCACTAAGGTCTCGGCGACAAGACTAAAGGTTTCAGTCTCCATTGTTCGGTGCTCCTTTCGGAGATCCGAAAGCAAGATGTCCAAAGCTGTGAGATCTTTCTTTACAGCAAACACCCGGATTGCATAATTGAAAGTCTCGTCACCCAATTCACAATTGGGGTTCTTCCGAGACCACGAGAAGAATCTGAGCAGCCTTCTGGTGGGTGCTTGAGTTTTGCAGGAATCTATGATCTGGGTCACAAGGGTCGAAGTAATCAAAACACTTGACTGATCAAGACTCGCTTCCAGGTCATCCAGACCACCAATGCCGCTCGAAACAATGTGGCATAGCTGTTGCAAGTCGGATGATGGTTGGGGAGGTGCTGTTGTGGAGCAGTGACAGATTTGGAGATGTCGGAATTGCCAGGCATGGATCGTTGGCAGTAGAGAATTCCCCAATTTTAATTTCAGTAGCGACGACATATTCTTTGAGGAAATTTGTCAAATAGGTGGTGGGATTTAGTTCAGAGGATTTGATTTTCCCTCCTCTGTTCCTTGTCTTTTATCGTGGGGCCTACCTTTTGATGGGTCATCATCGTAGAAGTGGTTCATAATTTCATATATCCATGTTGAGTGTCCAACTGAATGATCCTAGCCGTCAGATCAATTGCCGGATGGCCAAGAATAATGTGAGCACCCTCTATAATAAACAAGCGGGTAGTTCTTCTAGTTCTAACTTCTAAGGTCACCTGTCGTTCCACATTCGAAGCCTCCAACACCAATAATATTTTGGATATTTTAGTAACACCCTCCCTAAAATTTGAAATTAATTCGTAATACCCCCTTATACTTTCAAAGTCTAGGATTACCCTCCTTGACCTAGTTTCACAGTGGTTGACCGTTGACTCAAGTGAAAATCACATGAGCATTGTGCTTGCAATATTATGGTCCGTTCATACAAGCGCATGATGCATCCTCAAATGATGGTTAAAGTAAACTAAATCAATGGGGGTAATCCAAACGTTTGAAAGTATAAGGATGTATTACTAATTAATTTCAAAATTTGGGGTTGTTACTAAAATACACTAATATTTTTCAAACCTCATCACCCATCACTATCACCTGTATTGGTCTCCACCAGATTTCCTTTCATTGTCACACACAAAAGGGTCACGATGTAACAAGCTACATCCGGAACGGGATCGGCCCATCTCGCCCTGGACAAGGTGGAACTCCTGTCTAAAACAGTGATCTCAGGGCGACAAAGTCTCGGATCTGGATCGCCCGAGACTTTGAACCATGGTTTGTATATTCATCAGGGGTGGGGCCGGTGGGCTAAACATCCATGTGGTCAGTGGGCCCATGGCAGTGGTGAGTAACAAAAATGGTGCTAGCTTATGCTTTTTGGTAAGCAACAGCTTGTTACATCGTCGTCCCACACAAAAGACCCCATTCTCTGTACGGATCAAGCATTTTTCATCATGGGCTTCATGAACAAGCCCCATGATGAAAAAATTACTAGAATTCAATGGCTAAAAATCATCAATCAAGCAGTTTTTAGTGTGTTGAGTGGTGGGCCAAACATCCATGAGGTCAGTGGGCCTGAAAAAGGATGCCACATGGTATCTTGAGGGGAGCTGGTGGATCAAACCGTTGTCTCCCGTAGGATTCCTCTTTTCTAGGTGTGGATTTTTATTTTTGTTAATTTTATCAAGAAATGGTTTTTTATTCGGAAAAATCTAGGATACCAACTTCTGTATCAAAATTTTGATGCAGAAGTCCCTCAAATTGCAACGTAGTAGACCCGTTTGGGCCCACGTGCCCCTTCAATGTCTGGTCCACACTATGATAGACCTACACACCAAAACTCAGCATGATTGGTGATTTCTATCTGTTGGATTTGATCACTTTTTCATCATGGGCTTGGAACCAACTCATAGGCCTATTTATAAAGCCCATGATGAAAAAGTGCTAAACTCCTAAGACTAGAAATCACCAATCATGCTGATTTTTGGTGTGTAGGTCTATCATAGTGTGGGCCAGACATTCAAGGGGTAAGTGGGCCTGAACGAGGCTACTACGTTACAATTTGCGGGAGTTCTGCATCAAAACTTTGATACAGAAGTCGGCATCAAAGAAAATCCCTTTTTTTTTCTCGTTGGAAGTTACAACGTACAACCCATAAGTAATAAAATATTGGGAATTTTCGACATACCCCCCCGTGTTATCTTTGAAATTTGATATACGCCCAAAAAGACAAGGGTATTTTCGGAATATTTCCGGTCTTATGTGACGCCTAAAAGTAAGAACAGCCGGGTCGACCAACCATCCATCCTTTACAAGAGCTCCTCCGAAGCAGATTACAATTAGATCTTTGATCGGAATCCAGCGAGCATTCAAGTCGCCAGATTGTTTTCAAGTGTATTTCGATTTTGCTTTCTTCTTTTTTTTCTTTGAATTTTTTAATTACTTTTCTCTTCCTTTATTGGATCATTTTGATTGTCATATCGATCGAATTTCTCTTTTAGTTCTCTAACTCCGATCGATTAGGGTTTGTGCAATTCAGTTAATCTTTGCATTCAAAGGTGAATTCCAACAAATTCATTTGTTTTAGATAATCTAGGAAACGAAACGAAGTTCAATTCAATTCGAAAACCGGCAAAATCTCCCGTTTTTTAGAGGACAAAATAGGACTGAAAGATCTCTAGATCACCGATTGAACAAGGCCGGGCACGATGAGTGAGGTATTTGAAGGATACGAGCGCCAATACTGCGAGATTTCCGCAAATCTATCCAAGAAGTGTACCTCTGCCGGTCTTCTGGATGGAGGTAAGAGACGCGCCATCCTCCATTTAGTTCCTTTTTTTTTTCCTTTCTTTTGAGAATTTAACTTCTGAGGGTAAAGATTCATAGTACTTTTGATTTTTCAAGAGAATGCAGATTAAAACGATCTCTATCTTTTAATAATTGGTTTCAGACATTTTAGTTTGTGTATTCCATTTATTTATTTGTTTGGCAGGTAACTTAAAACTGATTATGAAAGAGAAAACAATGCAAAGGAAGATCAGAATTTGTAAATAATAGTAACCATGAGAATATAGAAATTCTGGTATTATCCTCATCGATTATGTGAGAACACTTCATCGACAAAAGATCTAGGAGAGTCTACAACCAAAATTTATGTTTCCTTTGGTGGATTTATGTTAATAAATAGTAACCATGTTAGCAATACTGTTCTTGAACCCAAACTAACTTGAGCGAGGTTGAAGATGAAGAAAAAGAGCCTCTACTACCTCAATCCCAAGCTTCTTTGACGGAGAGAGCTTTCTTGATTGCTTAAGGTAGGACCAACTGTCTCATATGAATATATAGGACTTCAAACTCTAACCCGTCAAGGGAATGGAGAAAGCTCATGCACTTGATGAAAATTACAGATATGCCATTAAACATGTAACTAAGGCACACCAATGTATATGCACCTCAATTCACCAAAAAGGCCTAATTACATGGGTAATCTTTAATCACATAAAGATTAGAAATACTAATCCAATTTAGGTTTAAATAAAAAATAGGGCATTTAAATATGAAAAGACATCTGAAATTGTAGAATAAAATAACATGTTGAGTGGCCACTCTTTTGAGAAAATTCCCAATCTTAATGTGAATATACGTCCCTAGTTGAGAAACCTCATCTAGTTCAAATAGGACCACTAGTATCAGATTACAAAGACCAATACTCCAGTTAAACAATGCAAATGCCATTTCTATAGTCACAATACTAACACCACTATAATCCCCAAGTTAACTCTATTGGAATTGTCTAGTGTAGATCAGAGAATAACATGCTATACATAATATTTCATGTTTTCCGATATGGTCATTACCTCCTTCTTTACCATATATGTTGTTAAACTATCATTTTGACTATAAACCATTATGCAATTGAGATCCATCGCATGTATCGAAATGTGATACGTCATTTGAAACGAGGATTAAATGACCATGATGCCTAATCATGTCTAGCCCAATCATTTCAGAACGTCTACTAACCACTAAGATCTCATGGTGAGTTGAACCTTATGCCCATTAGATGATCTAGACAACTCTGTGGACAACTCAATGTCTCAAATAACATCCTCTGTTTCAATCAAGAAATCATTATTCTCCATCCACGGAGAGATCATCCATTGTGGATCATTGTGTACACAATATAATATAAACATGTATGATGCATCAAACTAAAGAGATTGAACATATAAGTAACATGCTTGAAATCAAAAATTGTCAACGACATCCATATAAGTAACATGCTCTTTAAACTCAAGCCTTTGGTCATAGGGTTGCTAGCATCAGATTAGTGCCAATGTGAAACACTGCAATTTCCTGTTCTTTCACTTTCTCTCTCATGATGAGATACTTTATGTTGATGTGCTTTAACCTGCTTGTACCCTGATCATTCTAACCGCAACTTCATTATCAAAATAAAACTTCATTGCTTTGAAATTGAATCCTTCAACCACGTGGCTTGAATTGTAGCTTCGTAACAAGCTATATATTTTGCTTTTATTGTGGATTGTGCTATGGTAGACTGCTTAGCACTTTCTCCATGAAATTGCACCATTAGCAAGCATAAATACATATCTTGAATTCTTTCAATATATGATATTTGAGACAACCCTACAACATCTTTCATCTATCAAGGTGGATTTTAATGCCAAGAACATATGAAGCCTCTCCAAGGTCCTTCATTCCAAAACATCTCGATAATAATCTCTTGGTATCATGAAACACGTGAATGTCATTACTAGCAAGTAAAATGTCATCCACATATAAAATAAGAAGTGTAAATTTGCTCCCACTGATCATAAGATATGTACATCAATCCACTGCATTTTCCTTGAAACAAAACTCTACACCATTTGGTCAAACTTCAAGTATCATCAACGAGATGCTTGCTTAATCCATTCAAAGACTTATTTAAGTGACACATTAAGTGTTCTTGATCTTTTGCTATAAAACTCAAAATGAGTTACTAATGCCATAATGACTATAAAAGAGTCATTTTCTGAAAGTGGAGAAAAAGTTTCCTGATAATCTATGCCTTCTTGTGTGAATCCCTTGGCTGCAAGCTTCGCTTTGTACCTTTTATATTTCCATCAGAGTTTCTTTTAGTTTTGGAAATCCATTTACATTTAAGAATCTTTGCCTCTTTAGGCAATTGCTCGAAGTCTCAAACTGCATTTTTTCCAGTGATTGCAGTTCTTCTTTTATGGCACTACGCAATGCTATGAGTTCTCTCCTATAGCTTGTAAGTAACTCAAAGGATCACCAAGTCCATAAACATCACTATCCATTTCCAATAAGAAAGTGATGAAATCTTCCGATATAGCTGAGTTCTTAGCTTTAGATGATCTGTGCAAAGTAACCTCATTTGATACTGGAAGGATTTTTGCTTTGGGCGTATAAATTTCTTCTAGCTCATCCACTATAGGCTGTAATTGTGGCAACTGAAGACCTTCCTAAAAAATAATCCGCCTTGGTTAGAACTCCTACTGATCTCACCATTCTTGAAAAACTTCACATTATTAGTTTTCACGATCTTAGTGGGTGTGGATGGACAATAAGATTTATAATCTTTCGACCTTTTTGGATAGCCAATAAAATAACAAATTTTTTGGAGTCAAGTGCCTTCTCCTTTGGATTATAAAGCCTTGCTTTTGCTGCACAACCCCAAACATGTAAATGATTTAGACTTGATTTTCTTCTAGTCCAAAGTTCAAAATGTGTCTTTTGTATTGATTTGCTTGGAAGTATATTAAGCAAATATGTTGTAGTCTTTAAAGCTTCACCCTAGAATGATTAAGATAGGTTAGAATGGACAAGCATGTTCCGTACCATACTCTTCAATGTTATGCCCTGTCTTTCTGCTACGTCATTTTGTTTTAGTGTCTCTGGTGTGGTGTGTTTATCTAAAACATGCTCTAAATAGCAATAAAAACCAAAATTCAGACCAAGAACTGTTTGTGCTCAACCAACAGCTCAAAATTGGATAAACAAAAAACATATCTCAACAAATGTATTGATTCAAATTCAATTAAGTATAAATACAGCTCAAACCCTAATTTCTTTATGCCCTAAGTATGGAATATGTCAAAACCTAGAGTTTTGATACCACTCGTTAGGGTTTAGAGCCTAAAACCATATGGAATAAAACTCTCTTGATGCCTAGGACATACATATATTCATATTAGATCTCAAGGAATTAGAATTAATTACCTTAAACTTAAATAAGAAAGTAAACATACATGTATTCATCATGACCTGATGTAACAAGATTGTTCTTGAACCCAACTAACTGGAGCAAACTTGAAGATGAAGGAAGAGAGCCTCTACTACCTCAATCTCAATCTTCTCTGATGGGGAGAGCTTTCTCGATTGCTTAAGGTAGGACCGGATCTCTCATATGAATATATAAGACTTCAAACCCTAACCCACCACTTGATGAGAATTACAGATATGCCATTATAGCATGTAACTATGGCACACCAATGTATACGCAACGCCATTATGCATCTCAATTCACCAAAAAGGCCTAAATACATTGGTAATCTCTAATCACATGAAGATTAGGAATCCAATTTAGGTTTAAATAAAAAATGGATTTGTTGTAAAGACCACAAAAAGCCAAACAAATAAACATGAGGATATGCGTGCACCATGTCTCATTAAAAGTTAAGCCCTACTGCCTATTAAAAGACTCATCAAAATTATATAATGATCATACAAAAGACTTCGTTAGTTTCATGTGAGGTGAGGATACATTAGGTGCTTCCCCCAGGGTTCGGGAGTTAATGATTGCTTGTTCTTGTAAGTTGCCCTCTCCATATCTTGGGATATCTAGCAAATATTGTAAGTGGCTTCATTTTCTAAAATAACTGCAACATCAATGATACCCGAATACTTCAACTTGATTGTCGTACCCGGATCGCATCGTGTCGATACTGATACTAATACTAGATACTGCATGGGTATTTCTCTGCCACCAATATCTCATTTTCTATTATGGTATTCTGTATTTTCTTAACTCTGGACAGTTTCCTTAGTTCTTATGTCAATAAGAAGATATAGATAATGCAATAACAAATTTTATTGTAAGAAACTCTGAAAATTTAGAAATTTCATTATATTTGGCATTACGTGAATATTAAATAAAGTTACTAAACTTGAAAAACAAAAAGTTAACACATGGTATGAAAATACTTGATGGGATACCCGTTTCCATATCCGTATCTTGGATTTCGTGAAATGAAGAGTTGTATTCTTGTTTCCCGTACCAGTGTCCATGTCCGTATCTTTTGTGGGCATCTTAGGCAGCATGTATGTGTTTAATTAAGGGTCGAGTGAAAGCAAGCTTTTGTAAGATTTGAAAAGTATTGCAGGTACCTTTAATTACTTATGAAAGCTAGCATATACAAAACACAGTAAAACTTTGCATAAAACACTCAAGGGGTTAACGTCCAAGTGCTAGAAATTTGGTATTGTGAATTGTTAGCTAATGCTTGGCTTGAAAGGAAAATGAAAAATATATATAAATCCTTAGTCTTCCAAACATACTAAATTTGTAGCAAATGATACAAATAGAGAGATTCATGACCCGACTCTTGGATATATTCTCTTTCCAACCAAAAATCTGAATAAATCAAATTGCATCCAACAGACCTTAGCAAATCACAAGTTCTTTGAATTTTATTAGAGTTGCCCTTCTTATGGAAACCAGTAACACTGAAATTGCTGGCTTTAGCAATGATCAAAGCTCTCAAGGGTGATATAATTTCAGATGTCAATCTATTCAAGTTGTGAGTTGCATCTGATCTTCAGTGGGTATCTTATGTTTCGTATACCACTTATAACTTACTAAATATACCTGGAAATTTTGTTTTTGATTTTTGTAGAGCATAACATTATGTAATGTTACCTTTTGAACTGGCTCATTGGGTTACAAATTCACTAATCAGATCTTATTGAAGATTTTGTTTTTTGGGTGTGTATGTGTGCGCACGTGCATGGGAAAATGCAACCTTTGATGTTGTCGTAAAGTTGTATGCCAGCATTTTTCTTGATCCCCAGACTATTAGAAAAGTTGATTCTCTCTCAAGTGGTTGTTTACTGTTTGAACAAGTTGCATGTATGTGTATGACAAATCCTTCTTTCATTAGTCATCATGGGCTTGTGATTATTCTACATCCCTTTGATTTTACAGAACAAAAGAAGCAAAAAATTTCTGAAATAAAAGCTGGACTGGATGATGCTGAAGCTTTGGTACTGTATAGATCGATTTTTTTGGTTCGCATTTGAAGTGTTTCTCTCTCCTTTCCATATTATATGTATTTTGATGTTTGCCTGAATTCCTCTAGATTCGGAAAATGGACCTTGAGGCAAGAAGTTTGCAGCCAAGTGTAAAGGCTATGCTTCTTGCAAAGCTAAGGGAATATAAGTCTGATCTGAACAATTTGAAAAGTGAAGTTAAAAGGATTACATCAGCTAATGCTAATCAGGCTGCACGAGATGAGTTGTTGGAGTCAGGAATGGCAGATACAAAGATGGTATGTCCAGACCAATATAGTTTTGTTTTCATGCTTATTGTTCCACAGTCTCACGGTACTTTATTTCTTGGACGAGAATTTGTGGTTATATTGCTGTGATTAGGACTAGATCTGGGACTGGTTTGATGTAAAAGATGGTATTCACTTAATACTGTTATCCCACAACTACCCACCTTTGCTTCCAATTGTAATTATATTGCTGATATTAATGTTTGCCCTTTTTAGTTCTTGTTCTCAGCTTCTCTTGGGTGTCTGTTCTTTTTAAGCCGTCTTTTCTATTGAGTCAGGTCGGTGGGATCTGTCTTTCTTTCACCATGGGGATGTAAATGGTTTGAGAATGATTTTGGTTTCTCTTAGGTTGATCATCATCATTATCAGTTGCTTATTCCAGCTATTTGGGTTGGCAACTCAAATCCTGTACCTCCATTCAATTCCATCTAGAATTATATCTTGTATTAAAGCACGTCTCTTTCACTACCACAATCCACGTCCCTTTTGGTCTTCCCCTCACCCTTTTAGAGCCTTCAACAATTATTATTAGGTTTTATTTTTGTCTACGAGACAGTTTCCTTGAACACATTTTTTGTATTGAGATGCTTTAATACCTGGATGTAGTCTAGTATGTTTGGGTCCCAGGAAAGTGACCTGAGGTGAAATTTGTATGACTGCGGGTTTGATTTGGCCCACTGTTAAATGGAGAAAGCAGCAATTCATGGTTAGCCTTTTAGGCAGGCTCGTGCCGGTTCCTCCTTATCCAGTAAACATATGTAATGAAGAAAGAAATGAGAGTGGACATCTGATTTGGTTTGAAGATCTGGAAGAGGCTTGGAAAACTATTCTCTTGCTACTTCTTTTGGCTGGATTCCCCATTGTACACAGAGACCATCTCTGTATGCTTTCAATGTTAATAAGTTCTTTGTTTTACTATTCAGTCTTTGACTTGCAAGACTGAAAAAGTGCCATGGATCTTACATTAATACAATATCTGCCATATATAATGGACACTTTCCCACTGGATTTTGGGGATATTCATCCATGAGTTAATTGTTGGAACAATCTTTGGTCACTGATGAATGGATGGTACAGGTGTCTGCTGATCAAAGAGGAAGATTGTTGATGTCCACTGAGAGGTTAAATCAGTCTAGCGAAAGAGTTAAGGAGAGCAGAAGAACTATGCTGGAGACAGAAGAGCTTGGTGTCTCTATCCTCCAAGATTTGCATCAACAGCGTCAGTCTCTCCTTCATGCGCATAACACGGTATGTCCTTCCATGCAGGTTTCTCTTTCAATTTACGGTTAGTTAACACTACCAATCGCAGTTCTTTCTGTTTTACAATCAATTTTGTTTCATTGAAACTTGCTGCTTCTATTTCCATGAATATTTTGGAACTTTACTTGTGTATTTCCTTTTTACCTTTTTAACACATCAAGGAGCAGTTTGATTAAGCCTCATGGTATGGTCAACCGACTGTTCAATCTGGACTGTGTTACCCCAGTCCCCAGACATGCAATTTTGAATGGCATACCCATGCCTTACCGAAATTATGTACTGGTACTTCTGGGACTCATGTCCTTGCTCTATGTAATCCAAAATGACTACTCTTTCTAAATGCTAACTAATTTCTTTGCAGATCCCTTTTATGTCTAAAAACTTGGGCATTTTCAATTTTCTTTGTCATTTTGACATTTCTTATGAGTCAATTGATATGTTTTGCAAACATGTTCAAAGATTGCCTTGAAAATGAAGAAGTTTAATCATGTCCCACTTTTTTAGAGGTTGATGTGTCAAAGTAGCAGTATCCCCTTGTTCAAAACAATACCCATCTCATTTTGTGGTCTTTTAGGGTGGTCCCATCAATGAGGGGCTGAAGACCCACATGTGTACAATGTGGTGGCAATACCCTATGTCTGTCCGTCTGTATGTATGTATGTATTTGCTGATATTATTCTTTCTTCGTTTGCAGCTTCATGGGGTGGATGATAACATTGGCAAGAGTAAGAAAATCTTGACTGCCATGTCAAGAAGGATGAGCAAGAACAAATGGATTATTGGTTCCGTAGTTGCAGCCCTGGTCCTTGCAATCATCTTAATTATATACTTTAAGCTGTTTCATTAGCCGGCCATGCTTGTCCTATTCTGTTAACTGACACTCTGGGTGTTCTCTGTTTGGTGTGAATGTTTACCAATGTTGTTTTCTACTTTATGTGTGTGTGCCTTGAGTGTTGATCAGAATATGTGACCCTTCTTTGTCAACCGTTTGCCTTCGGAATGAAATAATCAGAAGTGCCCTTCTTTGCGAAGGACTTTTTCCATTTTGATATTTATTGGGGAGATTTTACTTAATTGTGACAATCCTGCATTCTAACGAGTTTTGCTTCTGAACCATTCAGGTGTTAACCCCGATATCTCACCAATTCATGTATGAGACCTGTTTCCTCCACAAAATTTTATACTTCTAGACAAATTTTGTTTTTTCAGGCATCCATGTTTTAGCTTATGATCTGACAGGATTATGGAATTTCCAGTTTTTGGGCTACAGTTAAGGGTGTCAATGGGTGCTTGATTAATTGATACCCGACAGGGCATGGTCCCGGTTATCCTGGTTTGGGGGCTGCCTGTTTCTGTACAAGAACCACAACTGATAGGACCCGGAACCGTTGTATATAAGTGGGTCTGGTATACCGGTACATGGTACCCAGAACCGCAACTGATATGCAATATGTTTTAATTGGGTCTGGTTCTCAGTATACTGGTCCCTGGACCAGACTGAAACTGGAATTGATAAGACCTGGGACCAATGTATCGAGTTCCTTCTGAATTCGAGCATGAGACTTGTCATTGATCTCTAATTGTGTGCCATGTGGCAGTTTTAGGTGCTGCCCCGACTCCAGGATCAAAAATTTTCTCACGTGAGCAGGTTTTGGATTGAACCCGTGGTATCCCCTAGGAGGGATTTGGCACCAGGGATTACGATATCTAGCCATCTTCGTTGTCCCATATGTTCAAGTCATTGATGTTCTTCAAAACTTGCACAGTTGGAATCCATCTTCGCGCATTTTCACTCGTAAATACAATTCTCCCATCAACTATAGAAAAATATATTGACAGAATTCTGTAAATCCTTCAAAAAAAAAAACCTCATGACATTCTTTCAGGCCCACAGACCCATGAATTTTGGTCCACTTCTCGGTGAAATTACACACCAAAAATCATCCCGATTGGTGTTGAAAAAGTGCTCATATCCAATGGCTGGGAATCCCACTCATGCTGATTTTGATATGCAGGTCCACCATGGTGGAGTAGAACTTCCGTCACAAGATGTTGTGACCGAAGCCGATCACAACCCACAATACGAGCCACGTGGCACACTTTTAAAGGGTGCTGGCCGTATGGATGTTTGGCCAGTCCCTCGGTGGACCTGCAAACCAAAAATCAACCTGATTAGTGAGTTACAACCTTTGGATTTTTGCACCCAAATAACGCTGAATAATGCTCAAATTCCTACGGATTTTTGCACCCAAATAACACTCAATAATGCTCAAATTCCTACGGTTAAAATCACCCATAAAAATAACTTCAATCCAACGCTTAGAAATCACGTCAGGCTGATTTTTGGTTTGCAGGTCCACCGAGGGACTGGCCAAACATCCATACGTCAGCGGCCTCTAATAGTATGCCACGTAGCTCGTATTGTGGGTTGTGACATCTTGTGACAAGTTTTACTCCACGGGTCGTGATGTAACAAGGTATACCTGAGATCTTTTCA
The DNA here is from genome assembly GCA_035048495.1 of Euptelea pleiosperma. NCBI lineage: Eukaryota > Viridiplantae > Streptophyta > Magnoliopsida > Ranunculales > Eupteleaceae > Euptelea > Euptelea pleiosperma. Next base: position 10,580,557 of record CM068550.1, on the reverse strand, counting down.
TTTGCCGAAGCGGCATTTTTGGTAGTCACTGCTACCATCTGGGCCCACTGACCGCATGGATGTTTAGCTCACCCCTTAATAGACATTCATACCAAAAATCAGCTTGTTTAATGGTTTTTAGCCGTTGGTTTTAGTACTCGAAAAATGGTTGCATTCAACGGCTATAAGAACGCCTTAAAAGTGTTGATTAAAAAAAAAAGTGCTAAAAGTGTTAAAATCTAATGGTTATAAATTACCAATCAGGGTGATTTTTGGTCTGTATATCCACCAAGGGGTGGGATAAGCATCCATGCGGTCAGTGGGCCCAAATGACAGTAGTGAGTCTAGTGACTACCAAAAATGCCGCTTCCGCAAATGAAACAGTTTCAGGCATACCTAGTTATATCTTTTTCCCTACTCCACCATGGTGTGGGCACATAAGGTCAGCGGGCCCGACGAGCCGCCGTGTGTCATTTTAAGGGATTTCTGTATATCATAGATCGGCTAGAGTATAGAGAGAGAAAGGGCCCACAAACCCATCAGCCACTGACCTGTCCTCCCGTGTAAATCTTGCATGACCAGCGGTCAGTGCCGTCGGTCAACATATCATCCACGTGGCACTTTTTAGAGGACACTGACTGTATGGATGTTTGACCGATCCTTAGGTGGGCCTAAAAAACAAAACTTAGTCTGATTAGTGATTTCAAACCTTTCGATTTTATACCCCAAATAATTTTCAAATTCCCACGGTTGAAAGCAATAATTTTCTAATCCAACGCTTAGAAATCACTAATCAGACTGATTTTTGATTTGTAGTCCAGCTAGGGATTGAACAAACATCCATACGGTCAGTTTTCTCTAAATATATGCTACGTATCGCATAGTGTCGGCGGTCAGGGATTATATGACCGTCGGAGGTCATGCAAGTTTTACTCCTCTCCTCTCCTTACCTTCAACAGAACTTCCTTCTTTCTTAGCGACATTGTTCCGAGTTTCTGTCACAGTGTGAAGTTCGATTCGATTAGAAATGGCTTCTTCAACCTTCCCACCACCTTTTCGTCCCCATCGTCTCACCCCTACCTCCCCGCCTCTCTCAAAATCCAGAACCCGAACCAGGGTCATGGTTCGACCCTCTTCGACACCACGGGGGAGCCTCTCCGACCCATTCGTCCTTCAAATTGCTGAAACCCTAGAGGACTCCACTTCAACCCTCTCTTCTGCACAATCGCCTTCTCTTCGGAAGCTTCGAGACACTTCTTCTGAATCTCTCCTCTCCATGTCTTGGCCTTCTCGCAAAGACGAACCTTTTCGCTTCACCGACACCTCTTTCATCAAACACTCTCAAATTCACCCCGTTTCAATTTCCTCTCATTCAGAATCCGATCTTATCGGTATCTCCTCTGATACCCAATTCCCCAATCTCCTTATTGTTGACGGTCACATTGTCCCCTCTGTCTCACAACTCTCCGAATTGCCCGACGGAGTTTATGTCGGCAGCATTTCGAATATTTCTTCGGAGGCAATTATGAAAAGGGTGCTTGAATTTGTCTCTGATTTTCACGACGGAGACTTGTTTTGGTCTCTCAATGGGATTGGAGCTCCGGATGTTACTGTTGTATATGTTCCGTCCGGGTGTCGGGTTGAAAATCCCCTGCATTTGAGGTTTTATTCTCGCGAAAGTGGGGATAGCAGGTCGAACCACCTGCCTGTTTCGAATCCGAGAGTGTTGGTGCTGGTGGAAAATGGAGGGGAGATTGGGATAATAGAGGAGTATTTGGGTGGAGGTGAGGACAAGTATTATTGGGCAAATTCGGTTATGGAGGTGCTGATTGGAGAAGGGGGGAAGGTTACCCATTCTTACATACAGCAGCAGGCTGCTAATGCTGCCCATATCAAGTGGACTTTTGTTCGACAGGTAAATTGTTATTCTTTCTTAACTTTCTTTCAAGGGCTGTGATTGAATGAAGTAATAACAACCAATTTTTTATCAATTTGATAGAGAAGATTTTTTGCAATCGAAATCCATATACATGTATGGCACACTGTAGTAGTTCTTAGTTTATATAACAATGTGGCTGGAAAACAGATATCGTGTATATGTCATACATTTTCACCATAGCCTGGTTTCATTTACATGGATCTAAGCATATGGGCACTTATTCAAGCTTCCTTATCCTGAGGGAGGATGGATTGCATTTGCATTCTGTACTATCAGTAATTTCGGGTTTATGGATCAAGTGTACATGAGCTGAGATTTGATAGACATGGAAGTGAGCATATTTAAAATCCGTAACTGTAGAAGTCTAGATGGGTATGTTTATTTCTTTGAATAACATATTTTGGAGCCTCATTATGTCCAGGTTTTTGATGATTGAGTATTTTCTGACTCCTCGCATTTTTAAAGTTTTTAATTATGTGTTCATACTTTAATGATACAGAAGGATCATACTTTTTTTTATAAGTTACAGAAGGATCTAGAATCAACGCTAAACTACAAAGGATCCAAAATGGTGGATTTGATGGAATCACATTAGTGTTGGTCGGCAGGGGAGGGAATATAGTTTCAATGTAGTAGTGGGAGTTGGAGCAGCAATTTTAGTAGAACTTCCTATTAACACCTTAGCCTAGAGAGATAGAGTTAGGTTCTTCCCATCTTTCTTTGTTTGTCTTTTTTTTGATAACTGTTTATTAGAAGAGAAAAAGAAGAATATCAAGCCATTAGCATCCTTATTGGAGTGATATGTCATTAGCATTTTATCATCTATCCTGTTCTTAGAAGTGGGTGTATTTTTATTCTGGCAAAAAAGCCCAAAGTTTCTTCATGAAGATTATGTTTAGGCGGGGATGAATGATAGGGTTAAGTTCTTAAAGGATGTTCATTGTGGGGAATTTAATAATCTTCATGCAGAATTTAGGCGGTTAAGGTGATAGGAATTAGGTTCTCGAAGGATGTTTGTTGTGGGTAAATAACCCGCTGCACCATGTATTAACCCTTGTCGTCGTATTTACATTGCACGTAAGTCATAGTTCCTCCATAATCGAAGAGCTCATTTGATATTTATTGATCTTACGAATCTAATTCAAGTGTAATATCCTTATGAATCTAATTTGATTTGATTCCCACACCATCTTTTATAGGAATCATCTAGTGCCTACGAGCTCGTAGAGATAAGTACTGGTGGAAAATTAAGCAGACATAATCTCCATGTTCAGCAAATGGGCCCAGACACAGTAACAGAATTATCAGCATTTCACTTATGTGTACGTGATCAAACACAAGATCTTCACAGCAGATTAGTCTTGGACCATCCAAGAGGCTCTTCCAAACAGCTCCACAAGTGCATTGTGGCTCATTCATTAGGACAAGCTGTATTTGATGGTAACGTCAAGGTCAACAGGTATTTATTTGTTTCCCATCTCTTCCTGTTTATCTACCTTGTCCTACAGTAACTGGTAAATGCTGTGTAGTACAACCTTTATGCTGATCCTCCGTAAGCTAATAACCAGAATAGATTAATTATCATTCCGGTCCCAAAATCGGGTCCTACTTCCTAGTGCTAAATTACATGGATATCTAATATTTAATAATTCTAACTGTAGAGCTCTTTGATCTGGAAAAAGAAAATTCCTTATACAGCCGACTTACTCCCTTCTTATTTCTTCCGCAACGTTGAATCATCTGAAATATATAGTTGGAATGCTCTATACCAATACCCTATGCTTCATCCAGAAACCTTCATGCATCTTCTTACTAAGGCCTATATTTTCTTTCTTATCCTAGACTTACACATGTACAGTCTTTATATAGCCCAAGACTTCTTGTGTTGTATGTACATATTTATTTATTTTTATTAATCTAGCCAGTGAGGATCCTATACCGTTTAACAAGTAGTACTGTTACTGTTTGCTTTTTTCTGTCCAACCCATACATGTACTATCAATCTAGACCAAGTAAAATGGGAAACCTTTTGGATGAACCATGACACGGAAGTAATACCTATGGGATGCTCCTAACAGTCTAATTAGCATTTGATTTGGATTTTCTGTATATAATGGGGAATGAGCCACAAAAGTGGCCATAACTGGATAATTAAGATTATGTAATTGTTGCAATCCTGGGATATGATGCAGTCAAGGGGTGCCCATCATTGAATGGTCTAGATCAGTGGCACTTATACCCAATACCCAATTGATGGCTAATAGCTGACGGTAGCATTTACTAAAGGGCCAAAAATTTTCCCCTGATTCTTCTTCAATTATTAGCTCAAGGCGATTCTCAAGATTGTAAATGGTATATGGGTCAGTTACCTATTCTTTTGTTCTACAGATTCGCACAACAGACAGATGCTGGGCAACTAACAAGGACCCTTCTTCTTGAACCCCGTGCAAGTGTGAATTTGAAACCCAATCTCCAAATTATCGCTGATGATGTCAAGTGTTCCCACGGAGCGGCAATAAGCGACCTCGAAGAAGACCAGCTCTTCTATTTCCTTGCACGTGGTATTGACTTACAGACAGCGAGGAAGGCTCTTGTCTTCTCCTTTGGAGCCGAGGTGCTGGCTCGGTTGCCTTACGATTCTCTTAGAAAGAAGGTGGAGAGCCATGTGAAAGGATTGTTGGAGCCCGCCCCACAGTGAGTGGTGGTAGGTTGTTTACATGTCTAATTTGTTGTTTTATTTGTTATTCTTATTGTGGGTGGCAACTATATGGCTAAGAAAAGAAAATCAAAATCAAAAGAAAATTAAATGGATGTGTTGGCATTTTTCCCATCTCCTTTTGTCTCCAGCTCTGCATGGCTACACCCTTTGCTCCAAACTCAAAATTGGACCCAAACTTCCCTAACAAATTGTTGTCCAATCACACTATAGTATAGGAAATGAGGAGAAACTCTTGCCCAAGTTTGGACTGGTTTTGACCATGGTTTATAAAACAGCCATTATAATGAAAATAACTGTCATTATAACTGCCGTTATCTTATTTCCATTAACAACCTAAATTTCTGACATTTTTTTACTCGAATGTGACGATGTGAGCCCGTTATAATGGGTCATTTAAAACCTTGGTTTTGACTCAATTCACCATGTTAACAATCTAAATTCTTTAAGAAAGTGCTTACCAAAAAAAAAAAAATTGAAGTGATCAGAAAATCTTTTTTTGTATCTTCTTCTGCACAGTGTCCGCCATCATGAAGGTAAGGGTCAAACTTCCTGCAAGCATCCACATGCGGATGTACGAAAGCTAGGATCAACTGGCATGGCAATGTTGCTGATTGTCATTCAACTACCTAGGGCTAAACTCTGATAGTAGTTATTATGGTTAATGGGTATGAATTGCAGCTCTTAGTAGCCACAAAACAAAATATAAGCCATGAGGCTTGTTGTAAATATGATCTGTAAACATCGTAGCGCTAGGGGTGTCAACAGGTTGGTTCCAGTCTGGGAATCGGTATTACCCAAAACCAGACCCTATGGTTCTGGGTCCTATTGATTCCGGTTCTGGTACTGAAAGGACCCATTGACACAACTAAGCAGAAGTGGTGTACAATGCAAGGGGATAGGGTCGTGTAACCCACTAAAGAGATTGCAGATCGAAAATTAACGTGATTAGATGATCAAACCATGGTTTAAAAAATGGCCATTATAATGAAAATAACGGTCGTTATAACAGATTTGACCTCCCTCGTTACGTAACTTATGTTATGTACAGTTTTAACGCTCAGAAAATGACGTCCCTTATTTTTTCATTATAACGAAAATAATGTCCATTATTTTCTGAAAAAATTGTTAAAATAACGTCCGTTATTTCCGTTACAAATTTTATTGAAAATTTGAAATTCAAGTTTTGAATTTTGAATTTTAGCCGCGTCTTTTTTCTGTTTATTTTCTGTTATTTTTCCGTTTTACCCCTCCTGAGTTACAATCTGTTATAATGGCCATTATAATGGAAAAAACGGAAACATCCCCAGTCCGTTATAACGGCTAAGTATATGCTATAAAGTTGTAACGAACCTTTAAAATCTTAGGAACGGTTGAGATAGCTTATCATGTCGTCTCCTAATATAATGAACTCGCATACGTAAATACAATGAGATGAGATGGCCGACCGGTCGTCTCTGCGCGTCTCTTCCGCACCACTACCGATCCCTTCTAAGGGCCTGCGCGCGAGCAGCCTCTCTCGAGGAGGGCCAAAATCTCCACGCCACTCTCCTCAAGAATGGCCTCGCAGCCTCTCCGGACGCCTTCGTTCACAACGCTCTCCTTCACATGTACGCAATGTGTGGCATCGCATCGGCCGCGCGCCAGGTGTTCGATCAAATTCCCAAGACACACAGGGACACCGTCGACTGGACTACCTTGATAGCTTGCTACGCTCGCAATGGCTTGCCCGCCGAAGCTCTGCTTCTCTTCTGTGCCATGCAAGGAGAGGACGTGTGCCCCGATGAGGTGACTTTCGTCTGCCTCTTCAGCGCGTGTTCTCGGCTGGGAGATGTGGTGGCTGGGACGCAGGGACATCTCTGTATGGTCAAGAGGGGGTTGCCTTTCACAGTCACTGCGAGCAATGCAGCTATGGACATGTACGTTAAGTGTGGTAGAATGGACGATGCGAGACGGATGTTCTATGAGATGAACGAGCGGAGTGTTGTGTCTTGGACGGTAATTCTCACTGGCACGGCCAAATGGGAGGGGATAGACAATGGGAGACGATGGTTTGATGAAATGCCCGAGAGAAATGAGGTTGCATGGACTGTGATGATTGCTGGTTATATTGAAAATCGATTTCCAAGGGAAGCGATTTCACTCCTCGGTGATATGTTGTCATCTTTGCATATAGAGCTCAATTATGTAACACTCTGTTCCGTTCTATCAGCCTGCTCGCAGTCGGGGGATCTGTTGCTGGGCAGGTGGGTTCATGTTTATGCTTTAAAGACAATGGAGAAGGAGATGCACCTGATGGTGGGAACGGCCTTGGTGGATATGTACTCGAAATGTGGGAGGATAGATAGAGCTTGCAGAGTTTTTGAGAATATGCCCTACAGGAATGTTGTGGCTTGGAATGCCATGCTTAGCGGGCTCGCGATGCATGGAAGAGGCATGGCTGTGTTGGATCTCTTTCCTCAGATGATTATGGAAGTGCAACCGGATGATGTCACATTTGTGTCAATCTTAAGCGCATGCAGCCACTCGGGTCTAGTTGATCGAGGCTGCCGATACTTCCGTGACCTTGGACCAGTGTACGGCATAACACCCAAACTTGAGCATTTTGCTTGTATGGTAGATCTATTGGGTCGGGCTGGTCGGTTGGAAGAAGCTGAGGTTTTAGTTAGAGAGATGCCAATCCGCCCAAATGAGGTTGTACTGGGATCCCTCCTAGCTGCGTGCGGACTTCATGGCAAGCTCCAACTGGGAGAACACCTTCTGCAAGAGCTGATCCAGATTGACCCTCTCAACACTGAATACCATGTCCTGCTGTCCAACATGTACACATTGGCTGGAAGGCAGGATGAGGCTAATTCTCTCCGCCATGTGCTCAAGCATAGGGGAATTAGAAAGGTACCTGGCATGAGTTCTATCCATGTGAACGGCCAAGTTCACCAGTTCAGTGCAGGGGACAAGTCACACCCTCAAACCCAAGATGTGTATGTTATGTTGGACGAGATTATTGGACGATTGAGGTTGGCGGGTTATGTCCCCAACACTACTTCTCAAGTATTCTCTGCTTCTGGAAGCAGGATTGACAATGCTGATGAGAGGGAGGAGAAGGAGCAGGCACTGTTTGTTCACAGCGAGAAGCTGGCTATCTCCTTTGGGCTTATAAGCACAAGACCTGGTGTACCCCTCCACATCTTTAAGAATCTAAGGATATGCCAAGATTGTCACTCTGCAGTTAAGCTTATTTCTGATATTTACAACCGGGAGATTGTCATTAGAGATCGCAACCGTTTCCATTGTTTCAGGCAAGGCTCATGTTCTTGTTCTGACTATTGGTGATTGCTGATTAATCAAGCCGAGGAGTCGTTCAATTACTGAATCTGATTGTTCTCTCTCTTTTTTTTCGAATTCGTATCTTTGGTTTCTTAAAATGATAAATTATGAAGATTAGTTGTAAATGTATAATTCTGTAACTTCAAAATTGTCTAAAAGATCAATTTGTCCTTTCAGAGGTTTTAAAGGTTCTCGATAATGGAGGTTAGATTGGTTTGTGGGTAGCATCAGTTGTGTAAGATGAATGAGCCTGTAAATTTAAATGAAGGTGCTGGGTGGCTTTGGCATCAACAACTGAGAAAACCGCTCCCAGCTTCTATTTCACTCGGGTTCTGTCACTTGTAAGAACTATATCGTAAATTACATGTATAATTCATGTTAGTTTCATAAGAAAACTGTGTTAGATGTATTTTTAACTGATCTGGGACTTTATGTGTGCTCTGAAGAGATTGTTTTGGCGGCTAGCTAGAGTGGCAGCCCAAAATTTTGGTATGTCTGTCTCACCTCCCAGCCCTGATGTCACAACCACCAGAGCCCATGCTGTTGCATGGATGCTTTTGCTCCCATTGCCATTGCCACCATCAAACAACCTCCAAAATGAAGACGAGGAAGAATTGCCTGAAGCGGAAATAGAAGATGAATCTCCGTACTTAAAAGAAGCAGAAGCAGAAGCAGAAGCAAATGAGGTGCTGACACCAATCCCTGATGTGCATTAGCAACATCCTCATCTGGCCAAGTTGCTGCCCTCTCCAATAAGCGAGCATTGGAGATAGGAAATTTTTCCTGCTGCTGATGTGGGCATCTTCAATGGTAGGAGCCCCAAGATGGGGATGGTCGACTGGGGCATTTCGAGTGTCTCATCGATTGCAACAGTTGAGCGGTGGTTCACACTTGAGACTACCAGGCCATAGGATTGAAGCCCAGGCGTCTCTACAGTGAAAGTTTCGTGAGATCTGAGTGGTAATCAAGCCTTTGCTTTTTCCACCACCTACGTTTTGGATCATGTCATGTTTCCATACGTCTACTTGAGAATTCTCACTTGTACATACAACATATTTTCCATCTGCAGTGAAGCCACTGATTTTGGCTGCTGGTGTTCCAGAAACCTATCAACCAACAGCATGCCCAGCATTTTTTTTTTTGATTAGTAGCACACACATTTAGCAAACACATCCATGGGTGTGAGGGTATAGCCCAAAAATCAGACTTATTTATGTGAACTCTACCAGTTTGTTTTCTGGCCATGCTCCATCCAAGAGGTGCTGCACCAATGGCATCAAACATACAGGCGCACATGCAGATGGGTGCAACCATAGTTACAAGGAAAATCCATTTACCCTCACAATTCTTGCCTCTTGTTTCTCGCACTAACATAACAGTTTCAAAAGGCTGCAACTGAGGCTCTTCTGTTTCCCGTATCACATGTATAGTACCTAAAAGATCTCTAATGACAATCTCAAAATTGGAATTCTACGAAAGAGCTCGACATGTAGAGGACGCATAAAATCACCAAGTTGCAGAAGCGTTCTTCTTCTTAATCTTCCTCATTGTTCACTCCAAGCTCCCTTCTTCCACCTTTGTCAGCTAAAAGACATTTGTGATCAATGGATCCAATAAATCAATTGAGCACTGAAGAATGACGCCCCTCTGTTGCGTCATTCGAGAATTGTCTATCCTTTTCAAATCCTCCTCCCCTACAATGCTTGGATGTCAACAGATCATACACTTGCTCACGATCATCCACCACAGCTCTTCATTCGCCCACACAGCTCAAGAGCATGATACACTCTCTCAACTCCACAGAGAACACACATAAAATCATAGTAAGACATTGGCTCTTTCAATCATCTCGACCATGACCCGGTCCCCTCTGCCAAACCTCCTGGTCAAATACACAACTCTCACAAGAAGATAATAGCTAACCCAATCTGGAAACCACCGGAATTCTTCATCAACACCACCTACCATTGGGAGGGATCTCAAATCTTTCTCAATCGTCAGCAAAAATTACCACGTGGAGGTTTTTATGGTGTTTGTATGGTCCATGAGCCTCAATGCATCTTCTTTCAACTTTCTGACCCACCATCACATCATTTTGATTGGTCAATCAGTGGGACACCTCTTGTATGGGACATAGCTGAAAAGTCAGGCTAAGCCTGGAATCCTAACATTAAATTTTTCAATCTAATTCTAAACTTAAAACCTTCATACTATTGTGGAAAAATCAGATTCCGAACAGCCTTTAAAGAGGGAACTCTTGCAAATTTCAAAAGTTCTATACTTATACTCAGCTTTGTATTTTGACATCCAGCCTGCCTTCACATATGCAACGGTGCCTTTCATATCAGGCTACTGGTTTCAATAGGTTGTATGTCAACCCAGCTCAAGTTAAAAAAGGGCATGAAGCTCTGCAAAATAAGTCTAAAATTTGAGTAAAACTTCTATCACACGAAATTGTAAATCACACAATCACAAGCCAATGAGTTCTTGGCACGTACACAAGTGCTTTTGCTACGTACCCATGCGCTTTTGCTTTTTAGGTGTACGTGCTGAGAACTCATTGGCTGTGTTTGTGTGATTTGCAATCCCATTGTGACAGAAGTTTTACTCCTAAAATTACATATTGCTCAAAAGCCACAATGACGAAGTCAATCTTGTTAACCTTTCCATGTAAAAGCCTTCATGGCCACTTCATCTTTAATAACAAAATACCCTCCCAAGACCTCCACCTTGTCGGGGAGACGTTTACCTAATGGCTTGATATGGGTGGAAGCAAAAGGAGAGAAATGACAAAATTAAAGTATGAGGCGGTGAAAGTATTTGATTTGCCACAATGGGTTGATTGCAAAACAGTGAAAAACTTGCATTCTTCTCAAGCTGACTCGATAAGCATCATCCTTGTCCGGGACCTCCCAACTTTACATGTAGGTTGGAGAAGAACACCCAATATTGTGAGTCTGTGACGTCCAGCTTGCTCGCCTCAGATGCCCAAGGCAGGGCATACACCTGCAAAACAGAAAATGAAAGAATTAGCTCTCTTTGATTTCTAATTTCGCATAATAACCTCGTTTGTGCCCATGAGATGGATGGTTTGAAAGGTGCTTGTTCAGTTTTGGGGTGTGGAATTCTCATAACAAGATAAAAGGATTTTGTTTGCTGTACGAGTGTGACAGATTGTGTATTTGCTCGTTGATGTGGAAGCTATAGACTAGTTAGATAGTTAACAGAGATTAGTTAAGCCTTTATCAAACTCATTGTTTAGATAAACAACAGCATTTGGATTTTGTATTAGGGAAAGCTCTTAAGGTCTTCTAGAGAGAAAAATTCATCACAAATCAGCAAGATATACATAGTATCAAGATATGGAGGTCCTACTGCATGGAAAATATATTAAAAATTACTGACAACCATTTAGTAGCTAAAAGAAAAAGACACATACCCGCCAGATGCCTTCCACACCCGCTCTGGTGTCACCAATTTAGTCTCTCCTTTTCATGGATGTCATAGGAAATGTACATCGTAGTGGACTGCCAGAAACAAGCTATTGTGCATCCACTACGAAAAGCATTGCAACAACAGCTACGATATAAGGCATTGAAGAAATGAAAAGAGCTAAGCATAATCCTCAGGAAAAGAATCCCTAGATACAAGTTCCTCCTCATCTTCATCCTCATCAGAATCATCAACAGAAGCAGGTTGGCCATTAAAATCAATATCCACACCATTCACCTGCCTCACAAACTGGCCCCGCACACGGGGCCTCGTCTCAGCGAGTCGCTTCCGGTTGATGTACCTGATCTTCTTGTTAAAACATCGATCTTTCCTCTTCTGCCTAAACTTGATCAGTGCTGCCTCTCTTCTTTCAACTCGAGCCGATTTCACCTCAGTGGAAGATGAGTTAGCAGTAGATGGCCACATGTGGGTTGTGGGCATTTGACCTGGTTGCAGACATAAATGGACTGGGTAATAGGGGAAGTTTGCCATCATAGGTACATGAGGAGGACACTGTAGGAGTGGATTGTACTGAGGCAACATATCTGAAGTTGGATGCTTTGACAAATCATGCAAGTTCCCTTGATAAAGTTGTGCAGATGAAGGCATCATAACTTGATTCATCATTCCTGACAGATGATAGGGCAAAGGAGTGAGTAACGGAACACCTGAAACATCAAATTGGGTTTCGTTGCTTGGATGTAACAACACTGTAGAGGGCTCATCCTCGGAGTTCCTTCCTTGTGGAAACTCCAATGGCACAGGGGGTGCACATGACCTATCAGCAGAAGTGGTATCAGGGCCATTGTCACTGCTTGGGAAACCCTTTCTACGGGAGTAGTTTTCCCATGCTTCTTGATTATCACGTCTAAGAACATCATCGCTGACTTGTTTAGCCCATGGTGGAAGCTTGCTCAAGCGTTCTGATTGAACTACATTTTCATCAATGCAGCCAATCTTTTGAGAGCTGCTTCTGGGCACACTTGATTTGATGTATGTAAAGAAGGCTGAAGATTCACCAATCTTTAGTTCGCTCTTCTTTGGAAAAGATGAAATATGGCCTGAAGACATCACCAATTATTATCTTTATTTTTCAGAGGAATGGAGAAAGGAGAAACAAGATACCTAGGGGCAGTCATAAATCTCATTCTTGGGAGTTCTTTTGCAAGGAGAGTGCTCCAGATTTTAGAAGTTCTGAATTGTTTTCATGGGAAGATTTTTGGAAAAACTAAAAAATAAGAAAGACAAAACTGTGTGTGTGTGTATATATATATATATATTCAGGTTATTTTGACAAGCCATTTGACACGCCTTTGTGGGGTCCACATAGAGATGAGTTAAGGGCTAATTTTCAGAAACTTGTCATCCTCACTGAAGATTAGCCCATTCTGAAACTTCTAGCCATATCAAAAGTGCACTCAAAGTTAAAAATGAAATGGACAGACCATAATTTTTTAACATGTAATCCACTTTTCATAGGGCAAGAAATGCCAGAATGGGCTTGATTTTTGTGTAGACGATTTCCATTGTGAGGAGATCATCCACACCAAAAATCAGTCATTAACTCGTCTCCATGTGGGCCCCACATAGGAGTGTCATTTAAGCGTGTCAAAATAATGTGGCAGGCACGTGCGCACATACACGCACACACACATATATCAGAAGATTTAGATATTTTATTCATGAAATTAAAAGTCAAACAACTCATGAAATACCATGAAAAGAATTATAAATTCAATTTTATACAAAAGATCTAGTTTCTGACAAATATTGAAGCTTTTACCGATTCCTTTTCAAAATTTTGAGTAAAAAAAAAACTAGGGGATTTAAAAATATCAGAGGTATTCTGAGAGATCCTACAAGCAAGTACACCTAAAGAACTCAATCAAGCAGCAGCTGGTGCAGAAAGACTAGGAGCTGCTCACCCATTAGTGGATCATTAGGCCCCGGCACTTCAGTGTGATATTCCGACGAATTCTTGGGTGGAAACTCTACAGAGGCAGCAGCATTTGACTGAAAAGAAACAAAGATGCACACGCACAAAAAACAAAGATGCAGTTTAAACATCGGTGTTGACCATGAAGTTGCAACAATAAATAGGAAAGACAGGACGCAGAAGAACTATGGGCAGAAAGTCCATACGTTGCAACCAGCATCAGTAATTGGAAACAAGAATTTCATTAGTGAAAATCAAAACAGCTTTAGCTACTACCAGAGTACTTCAACTCTACAAAATAGATCCCTCTGCTTGAGATATTCCTTGACCTCCATAAACAAGCTGTACTAAGAGGATAATATCTTGAGAAGAAACCACACAGGGATTCATACTCATGCCCCAGATGGTCAATAGAGTTTCAATAGAAACTATGTGATAGTCTTTGGGTCAGAGAAATATAATGATCCAGGATTTCCTACATGTGGTGCCTTTGCTCCTCAATCCAGAATGTCCAAATGATGGGCCAGTTCTACTACACAAGACCAAAAAATCACTTAAATTGGATATCCTTGCCACCCAAACATTCTGATTCTACCAACCATTTATGATGGCACTATTGTGTTTGATAGTAGAAAATTGGATTGGATGGTGAAAGATATCCAATTGAACACACTCTTTGGAGTGTCAAATGGACAGTTCAGATTGATAAGTGTGCGTGGTAAGGTGGGGTCATTATAACATAAGACTGGCGCCATAACACCATTTCTCTTCATTGCAACACAACACCAAAAAATCAGCATGTTGCAGCAGGTTTGGTCTGTTCATGGTGCACCAGAAGGTTGTGGAGGAGAAGGTGCCAAAAGGATTGCAACTCGATGTTTAAACGGTAACATTATAATAACTGCCAGCCTAATTTGAACATCAATTGTGAATCATGCTTACTTCATCTTCCTGAATATTTGACACGCTCTTCTCCGGAAGAGCACTCCTTCGGGACTTGTCATCTGTGTCATCTGAGAATATTGTAGTGCTGTTAGTATTAGCATCACTGGGGTCTGATGCTACCAGATCAAAGTCATAATTCAGAATGTTCTTCTCCACCAGTCCAAGCTGCCAGAGTAAATGACATTGATAGTGAATTTCCTGCCATTCCTTTTGTGGAGATATAAAATTAACCATTAAGTAGACTCTACAATATGCCTACTAAAAGTGTGAGTGTGACACATAAAGAGAATTGGGGCCGAAAATCTGCACATCCACCTAGGGGATCTTCTATGCCACAACTGACCCCGTAGGATGATCCTAACCAAGTAAGATTAGAATGTATCGCATTCTTTTGGACACTCAGAAATACATGGCAAACAGTCCAGTAAAAAATGGAAAGTAATGATTGCAATCTAGAATCAGATCATTATTGGCATAGAAATTCTCCTAGGAAAGACCCATCAAATGGAAGTCTCATCCTCTGCATGTGCTCCACATGTACTAGTACACTGTTGGTTGGCCAACCTCAGGGTCAACCTATAGGTAACTTTGAGTCCCTGTATCTGTCTTCAAGAATTATAAGCTACTCTAAAATAGCTAAATTCCAATAGAATGATAAATCACTTGGGTCAAGAGATTCAAACCATGTGCCTTCTTCTCCACATGTGAGTCCACAAATTCAATAGCTCATTAGTGCGTAACGGCTTCACAAGATAGTCGGCTGCTCCAAGTCTCAAGCACTTGACAACGACAGAGACCTCATCTTGAGCAGACATCACTGAGAAAAAAAAAGGAAGAGAAAAATGAGAATCAATCTACAATCTACCCCAAGGAGAAGAACCCAAATTACAAGAAAAGCTTACTGATAATGGGAATGCGCCGCAACCCTTTATCCCGCATAATGTACTTCAACATTTTCAATCCTTTGGCTATTGGAAGGTCCACCTCCGCAAGTATGATATCGATATCAGTCCCCTCAGCATTAAGTGCATCAATCACCTGTCTGGCTGTCCTCACTGAAGTTACTGTGAGGGAACGGATATATGCCGTCAGTACAGTAATTGCAGCTTACCTTCGGATGCAAATGCAAGCATATCAAGAACATCATACAAGTAGTGTAATTTCCTCGCAGTGTAACATCATTTGAAAAAATAAAAAAAGGCACAATAAGAAGGTGAAGAAGTAATTTTTTATGGATGAAATGTAATGACAAATCATTTCTACATAAGAAGCAATTGTATGTTAGAAAAGGCAACTCCAAAACATAAAAAATTTCTAGCAGAGTTCATGGATGTGTTTGAAGAAAGTACAAAAACTCATGAAGCATTTTGATAGGAAATACTAAGATAGAATACTATATTAAAAGCCAAAAAGTTTGAGGTGTTTTTTCGTTAGAAGAAAGTTAAAAACATATTTTTTTTTGGAAAAAAAAAGTTGTACACAGGTATTTACTTTCTTAATGAAGTTCGAGAGCCCTTCCTCTAGTATATTAGCTTTTTATCTGAGGGGTGAAACCCTTCTTCTAAAGTAATTGTGACTTGAAGAAAAGGAAGTTAATGAGCCATGGTTGGACTCTATAAATGAAGGTAATGACCATTCTCAGTACTGTATACAGGAAGCCATGAAGTATCCTTCAGTTTGCCTCTATTAATTCTGTATCACTTACATAGTTACATGTAAATATGGAGAGGTGGTTCAACCTTAAACATAAAGGGAATTATTTTTTATTAATCTCTTCATGCATGTATTTGTCCCCCACAATGGAGTCCTCAACACTTAGGGCCCTCTATGGTTGCCTTCAGTAAATTTTTCTAGAAATGATTATTGCCTATAAATGTTCATAAAACTTTTATACATGGCCTTAAATAATTTATTTTGATATTTTTGTGCATCTTTCTCTCTTCTACTTCAGTTTTAGTGTTGTTCATGTTTTTTTTTTGAGAGGGAAAGCTGGGGTTAGGCGGGACCCCTACCAGATATTAGAAAAAAAGAAAGGATTTACAATTGGACGTATTACACCCCCTAGCGTCTTCCACAACAATTTTTGAAAGATCTCTAGGAAACGAGTCCGGATCAATAGTAATATCAATAGCAAGAGAGCAAAAAGATGCCAAAAAATCAGCAGCGTGGTTAGTTTCTCTTACGGCCAAAAAGAAAAGTTGCCCGATCAAAGGAAGGAACTAAAGCATAGATACGATGGAGGTAAAAGAGAGCTTGCCAAGGCCAAACACGCGCAAATGAAATAGGTGGAAAGACATTGAAGACTGATGGAAAAACCAACCCTACTCAGGTCATTTTGCGGGTCGCACGAATTACAAGAGATCCAAGGTGAGCGCTGTCCATAAGCACAAAATTCCAAAAATGCAGTTTCCACAAACTCAAAAATGCTGCCAACTGCACTTCAGGGCCCATCCTAAAGGCCGCTTAAATGATTTTTGTCCACAGTAAATCACAAAAACTGATATAACTACACACTCGTGTAAATCGAATTCTATCTATTATATTTGAAATAAACACACCATTTCAAGATGCAACCTCCTTACAAGAATTCACATGATTCTCAACTTTACTTCTCTTCTACTGTGTGCTACAGATATTTAAAAACCAAAATTACACAAATGAGACATAATTCCAAACATCATTCTTATTCTATCATAACTCTACCAGCTATCTCCTAATCAAGCATAGAAACCCATAGAAGAACAAACAAGAAAACACTCTATGCAACACCATAACACCAATCCATTTCAAAACCCTAGGAGTAAAACCAGTACCTTGATAGGAGCAATTGCATAGAAGTGAGAAAGCTTGTTCAGAGCTCTTAACATTGTTGTCACACAACAGAATCCTCACTTTGCTGCGATCAAGAAAAGGAATACCATTACCATTACCATTACCGCCACCGCTGCCACTGCCATCTTTTCCAAGAAGACTACTCTCTTTACACTCCATAACAACTGAATCAAATCCAAATGCACCAAATCCTCTCATCACATCATCGTCCCCATCCGTAATCAAAATTACTACCCCTCCATCGATCAGAAACCGCAAGCTTGCGGTCGTCACCACCGATCCAAAGGCTTAAAACAAAATTATCTCCAGATCAATTTTCTCCCTTTGAAATTTGAATAGGATTAGTTTAGTTTAGAGATTAGGGTATTGTGTTCAACAGTATCGATTGCCCACTCCATTTACAGATCAGAATCGGAGATACGGTTTCCCCTGCGTTGACTCCTCAAAAGCCTAATTTGCAGACGAGACAAAAAAAAAAAAAAACAGAAAACAGATACATAAGTCCAAACAACAAGTCCAAAGACTCCAAAGTCAGTCCAAACTAACCCGGGATATACTTACTATATTTGGCTCTGAGAGTATCAATTTATCTATCTACAAGGTACAAACCTTTCTATTTCCGGAAATAGCGCACCTTAGCATACAGATCAGGCTGGGAGACTAGAAATGGGAAGGGAAAACCTGAAGGGTGGAGAGGTGCACGTTAGAACGGGTAATCTTGCTCCCTCTATTTCTCGTCATGCTGTAGAGCAGTTGACGCAGAGAACCAAGTCTATTTTCCTCTGTCGTCATGGCTTTCCGGGCGTTACCGGAGATGATCTCGTTCGTTTAGAAATGACGGAGCGATTGGATCAAAGGGCTGAGATCGGTTTTGCAGGACGAGTGCGACGCGGTATACGTTTGAAAGATATTCTGTGACGGGAGTCACGGGACTCCGGAGTAACCCCCGAGGGAAAGTGGAAAAAGTGCACGCCGGTCTGGTCAGTGTCCACTCGAACGATGGTCAGCGAAGCCACTGACCAATCACAATATGAGCCACGTGGCACACTGTTAGAGGTCGATGACCGTACGGATGTTTGGCCAGTCCCTCGCGTGATTTCTAAGCGATTCGATTGAAAAACTATTTTCATGTGTTGATTTTAACGTTAGGAATTTGAGCATTATTGAACGTTATTTGGGTGCAAATATCCAAAGGTTGTAAATCACTAATCAGATTGATCTTTGGTTTGCAGGTCCACCTAGGGACTGGCTAAACATCCATACGGTCGGTCAGCATCCACTAAGAATGTTCCACGTGACTCGTATTAGCTTGTGTCACAACGTTGTGGGTTATGGTACAACATAGAAGAGATGACCAATACTATGTTCTCCTTTACAATAAAAAAACGTTCACTTAGTTGAAAGTACACAGGAATACTTCTCCCTGTAAAGTCATATTTTATTGTACGAGAAACTTTTGAAAAAATAACAAACTTTAATCTATTTACAAAAATAAAAATAAATTTTTGACTTTTCCAAAAAAAGTAACTAAACACCCTTTGAAAAGGAGTTTCTCCTTGGAGTGACAAACACCCTTTTAAAGGGCATCCGCACATAGCGTTTGTCCCAATATGAGCCACATGGCACACTCTTATTGGACGATGACCGTATGGATGTTTGGCAAATCACTAGGTGGACCTACACACCAAAAAAGAAACATGATTAGTGGTTTATAAGCGTTGGATTGAAGTTATTTTCGTGGGTTGATTTTAATCGTAAGAATTTGAGCATTATTTGAGTACAAAGATCTAAAGGTTGTAAATTACTAATCAGGCTGATTTTTGGACTGCATGTCCATCAAGGGACTGATCAAACATCCATACGGTTAGCAGCCACTAAGAGTGTGCCACGTGGTTCATATTGGGGCAAAAATTTTACTCTTCTATGGGAAACGCCCTTTAAAAGGGCGTCTATCCCTGGCATTTCAGCTTTTTCCTACTTTTGTCAGGAGAAACAGTCAATCTTTTCACCTTTTATTTCTGTCAGGGAGAAATGCCCTTTCAAATAGCATTTAGTTACTTTTTTTGAAATTATCAGAATTTTATTTTTGTTTTTGTAAATAGATTAAAGTTTTTTTTTTCTTTTTAGAAATTTTCGGTTTATTGTATTATCTATTCATGCCAAGTTCAAGTCAATACATGAAACCATTGAAGATCAAGTTTGAAGCCTAAAGCTGCTCAAGATCAAGAAGGAATACTAAGCAATTGATTCAAGCTTCACCGAATAAGATCAAGTCATATAAGAAGTTTAGAGACCTCAAAATTTCACAACACCAAAATGGCACATGAAATACATGAAAAATGACGGCATTTAGCACATGTTTTAAACAATGGATGAATAGAAAACAACGCGTAGCGCACGATAAAACTCATTTCTTACTCAAATAGAAAGATCGCCGTTTCCTCTGAGATTAAAAATACAAATTTTCTCTCTTCCTTTTTTATTTTTTTCTCTCCCTCTGACTTCCCGTCGTCCCATCAGATGTTGCCGTCTGCCTTACACTGAGGTCTTCTATTTTATTTATTTTCTAGTGTTGATTTTAGGACTTTTTAGGGTTGTTTTTAGAGATCATTTTAGGGCTTTTTAGGGTTGTTTTTATGGATGATTTAGGGTTTTTTTAGAGGTGATTTTAAGGCTACTTTTAGGGATGATTTTAGGGTTTTAATATGTTTTTTGTTAAAAATCTACTTATGGTCGAATTCAACGACAAGAATCACCCCATGAAAAATGCTCGAATAAACAGCTAGAAATCACCAATCGGGCTCAGAAACCAATGAGCTTGGTTAATTAGTATGCGAGGGAAGAACTGTGATTTAAGGCGGAGGGGAGGGGGACCTGCAATCACGAAGATCTCTTATAACTGAAAATTAGATCCGATGGTTATAATTTCACTAGGTCATTGTTGGTGTATTAGATCAAGGTTTAAAAGGGGTCGTCATTACGGTATAACGGACTGGGGGTGTTACAGTTTTCCGTTATAACAGATTGTAACGCATGGGGGCAAAAATAGAAAATAACAGTGCCAAAATTCAAAATTTGAGTCATTATTTTCTGAGCGTTAAAACGGTACATAACGTAACAGGGAAGGTCTGAATCCGTTACAGAGGCCGTTATTTTCGTTCTAACGGCCATTTTTTAAACCATGTTCGATCATTAGGTAATGACGTAATGCTCATTTCATGGCGTGCCACGTGCACAAGGTTAGAACCTTAGATTTTCCTTTACACAGACACCCATTAATTTATGTAAAATTTTTATTTTTGAGGCATTGAGTTTGACTCGTCCGTTCTGCCAACCGAGCCAAACTTCTTGTAGGACCCACAAGGAAAAAAAATCAACAGAGAAGGACGAACGCCAACTTCCTTCCTTCCTTCCTACTTCTTCCTAACCCCCATACGGCTCACGTTACAGAGGAAAACTCTGAATTGTCTTCCCTTCTTCAGTTCCTTCTTTTCTTCTTTATTGCTTGAGAAGTCCCTGAGTCTCTGTTCTTTGTGGGGCATCTTAGCAATACATAGCGGGAAAGGCTATATGGAATCCCTGTCGTCTGTATCTCCTTCTATCGTGCTCCCTCCAAACAATTCTCTCCGGCCGCATCAACGGCGGAGGCCAATCGTTGTCTCCTCTTGCACTAGAAATAACCGTATAACCACGCTATGTTCTTTATTCACCCTACCTTTCTCTCCAGAACCTTCTAGAAGGAGGACGAGAGATGCATCCTGTGGATTCTCCGGTAGAGGCGGAGGTGGCGGAGGATCGGCGGAGGAGGAGAAAGAAGGAAGTGACGAGGATTTGGAGAGGGCGCTTCATTTGGACGGAACTATTCCGGGGACTTCAGATGAGTTCGTGAAGCAGGTCTCTTCCCGCGCTTACGATATGCGTCGACACCTTCAACAGACTTTTGATAGCAGCAGCTACGATGGTACAATTCTCCTTCCTCTTATTTGACGCGTCAAGATCTTTCGTAAAGCTCTCTTTTTTGCTAATTTAGGCTGTGTGAACTATAAGCTAGAGCTCCTGCCTTGACTAATTTGTGCTCCTTTGTCCACGATTTTGTGCCCTTCTTTGATGCGATTATGTTCTATGATCAATAGGTCTTCGTACCTAAAATTAGGTCAATTTTGATTAACAACTTATATTGTTTGAATTACAGAAAACAATAAGTGATGGTTACACATTGAAGAGAGAGCAAAAATGGGGTCTTGAAAATCATGGAAAAAGAGGAAAAATGTTATTATACATTTCAACAAGAAAATAAAAAAAATTGGGAATGTTCTTGAAGGACCTTGTCAATGGCAAGAGAATATGAAGAATCATAGAAAAGATGGAATGAAGTTTTAACAGAATCTTAAGATTAACCTTCACAAATAACTTTAGGAAATTGGGGCCTACTTGGGATTGGTGGAGTTTCAGAGATTCGAAAGGGGGATATTTTATGGGCTTTGAATCAGATCCAAAGATTTTAATGAAGCAGGTTTCAGAGCTATAGTGGTGAGTGTTTTAATTTTTGACTAATCTTGGGTTGAACTTGTTTTTTTAAAGGGGTGTTCCTCAATGCGAGACTCGCTTGTCCCAATGCAGAAACGAAAGAAAGGCCAAATCGGCTGGTTGTTTTGTCGAGGTGTATACATTGAGAAGTCAATGAAATCACCAACCCTTTGACCAAAGTAAAGGATTGGTGGGGAGAATGCATGCACAAGTTGGGAATTTTTACGTTCTTTATGTACTCCTAACCTTCATCACTGCTGCTTTGGCTCTGTTGGAATCTAAATCCAAGAAATTTGTCCAAGTTATTTCTTCATTATCTCCCCTTTTTGGTTTCGTAACAGGGACTGCAACCATGTTGATTGTCAAAATTGAACTTTTTGTTTAGTTGGTAGACGAAATCAAAGATCTCTTTGGTATATGGGATTTCTGATAACTGCTAATCATTCGAATTCTTATGGCCTAGAGATTTCTGCATATAATGGATATTAGTTTGATTGGGGCCAAATTTATCATTTTCTTTTTCTTCTTCTTCATGCTTATGCGTCAACTGGGATTGGATTGGAGATATTTTAACCACACCACCAGTAAAATAAATAGTATTTTGACATGTTGGTTGGTTCTGGCACTTAACTACTTTATCTTTCTAGTTGGTTGGACATATTTTACCCACACCAACAGTAAAATAAACAGAGAGCTACTTATAAAAAAATAAAAAAAATAAACAGAGAGCTTTAACAATTTTTAATCTCACCGACAGTAAAATACACTTAAATGTTTGACATGTTGACGCACAATATTTTATCATCTGTGTGCGGCTGACCCCCTTCTTCTCCAGTCGATTAATGGAAGTGTATAATAGTTTATTCTAATATTCTCACACGCATGCAAGTTTCCTTTGTCTTCTTTGGTGGAACCCAAGTTTCTTAATTAGTGAAATCTTTTTTTGTGTTTGTCTGCCTCACATTTATGGAAGATGAGTGCCCCTTCCATTCAGCAATTTTACGGTTTATATTTGTCTTCTTCAAGCTATATCTCTCTCATTTTCTTCTTATTCTTCAGTATTGGAGGCAAACCCTTGGAGAGAAGCTCCAAAACCTGTATATGTACTGACCCACAGGGAAAACCAGTTATGTACTATGAAAACACGAAGAAATCGCAGGTCTGATTTGGTTTTGTTGGTCATCTTTTATCTGAGAAAATCTTATTATAGACAGCTAATATTTTTATTTGCACAGTGAAGTTGAAAGGGAGCTTGGGTTATTGTTTTCCAAAGGAGGAAAGCGGAGACCTGAAATTGGAAATAAGACTAAGCAGTCGAGAACTGGCACAAGGTTCCACATGCTAGTGGAGGATGTCAGGGAGGGAGTGCTTGTAAGTGTTTATAACATTTACTCTGCTTTAAATATAAAAATATGTTCTGTGCTTTATGTTGTAGTGCATGTGCACACATGCAGGGCATTGGGACCAAACCATCTGATGCATTCCATGTAGGAGATATGTGCCAAAAATTGGCTTGACCAAATGATTGAAACGACCTGATGTAAACACTTTTTCTGAACCTTTTTGTCCGTCCTAAATGTGATGGATTGGATGGCTACAGTCTTCCAGTTGGATCTACTTTGGATTTAAAAGATCTCCTAGGTAGGGTCCATCAAATGGTCGGTCCAGACCCCCTTTTGTAAGCCATGCCTATGGTTATGCCCTTCATAGATCATATTGACAGCATGTATGAGATTAAATCTGAGACATTCATCGTCCATATGAAACTCCAGATAGGGGTGGAGTCCATTTACTGTTATCCTACTCTGGGTAGAAGTAATAGTTCCTAATGTGTGGCCTATGTTTTCTTCGGTTTCTTAGCAGGAAATCCTATCCCCAAAATGTTGGTCTGGTTCCAAAATCCCACTTCGATTTCTAGTTCCTTTGCTTCCAGCCACGAACTACTGTAACCCAGTAACTGTGGTTCCACTTCCATCAGGACAACTGTTAATAAGATTTAACTCAATCGAATTCATGCTATTTGTAGTTGATGGTATATTTATATCTATATATTCCAAGTCTATAGATTACAATATTCTGAGTATAGTTTCTCTATTTTTAAGAAAGGTAAATACATATTTTATATCTTATAGCATTCTTCAGAGGCAATCCTGCTGCATGAATTATTCAAGAACCAAGTACTGCCAAGTCCTCAAGATTTTGCAATACATGTCAATTTACAATTTTTTTGTTTTTTTGATTAAGTCATGTCAATTTACAATAATCTGATCTATAAATTTATTAACACCTTAACTATGTATATTTTACAGACAAATAGCGTGAGCCTGAGTCCATAATTATTTAAAATAGCTTGGGATTGGAATTGTTTAGGGTTTGGCAGTTTTATGTTATTTTGGCCACAATGCTTAGGGTACCAGAACTGCTGGTGCAATGTTGAAGTGATTGCTGCAACATTGTTTTTTGTGTTTGATTTAATGGGGAAAAAAAGGTGATGGGGTCTAACCCCTTAACTCCATATCAATAGTCCATGCAGCAATGGATGGAACATATAAGTAATACTGACCTGGACACGCCAACTGCTAATATGTACACTTTTCATATATTTTCCTTCTTTTTTTTCATTTAAGATTTAGCTCTAGATTGGACGGTAAAGATGCTCCAGCTGGTATGGTTTTGGGGCTAGGACTTATTTACAGGTGGCTCACTAATTGAGAATGATCTTGATAGATATCACTGAGCTGTATGCGCCGTATAAGAAGTAGACTGCTTCATGAACCTTGAATGGGCTCAGCCCGTAATAAGTGACAACAATTATTGAGAACTTCTTCTCTTTTAATTTTTTAATCTTTCTGCTTACTTGAAAAGTTTGCTGTCATTCTAGGTATTTGAAGATGAGAATGATGCTGCAAGATACTGCGACTTACTACAGGGAGGAGGTCAAGGTTGTGAGGGTGTTGCAGAAATTGAGGCATCATCGGTAATAGAGCTGTGGTTTTCAACTCTGCTGCATTAATCGCTGCTTGATTATAGATCTTATTTTTTTACTTTGGCTGCAGGTCTTTGATATTTGCCAGAAGATGAGGGCTCTTGCAGTACTATTTCGTCGAGGAAGGACACCCCCTCTACCTGAAAGCCTTGAGCTCAACTTGAAGGCCAAAAAGCGATCCCTTGAAGACCAAGAAGACTTGATATGAAGATATATGCTTGGGTAAAGAAAGATATATAATCGCCGTTGCAGACATATTGTCAAAGCTGAAGATCATAACTAGCCACTGTAATCAAAATTCATGTACTTTAGCCATTTAATCATATCAATATCACATGTTGTTCAGCATTTCATATTGAGGAAACAAAAGCAATTGGGCATTAAAATGCCCGAGTAGAATGACCATGCCTGTCTTATATTGTTTCTTCGCTAAAAGTTGAGCTTGGGATAGGGAGGTTCAATGGGGGTTAGCTATTTGGGGGTTCTATGGGAAGGCATTTGCAAGGTTTAAAAAAGGACCGGGGCGTTACCGTTTTTCCATTATAATGGATTGTAACGCACAGGCAAAAACGGAAAATAACTGCACCAAAATTCAAAATTTCAATAAACTTTAGAACGGAAAATAACGGACATTTTTTTAACAAATTTTTTTCAGAAAATAAGTCATTATTTTTGTTGTAACGGAAAAATAACGGCTGTCGGGAGAGGTCTGAATCCGTTTTAACTGGCCGTTTTTTAACCATGGGCATTTGATATAGACTAGTTGGTTTATGGCTGAGCACCAGTTTGCAGAGTGTGGAGATAATTAAAAGACTTGGCACGACTGGATTTTTCTTTTCTGAGAAAGCCGAAAGATTTAAAACCAAGAAACAGGAGAGAACAACTCCGCAGATGATCATTATGTCTGTAAATTGGAAAAAAACAAAAAAGAGTGAATCAGATGGATTTAATGAACTTGCATTCTGCCATTTGAACCAGCTGATTTTGGTAAGATTACAGCCAGCGGTCCAGATAGCATCATCAGTAGGTGACTTTTGGATTGTAGCGGAAACTTTCAATTTGGAGTTAAACAAGGGCCCGGGTGATTTTCATGCCAAAGTGGTTATGGGTCAAGGTTATAAATTCATTTTGTTTTATTATCCTTCACACTCGGGGATGTAGCTCACATGGTAGAGCGCTCGCTTTGCATGCGAGAGGTACGGGGTTCGATACCCCGCATCTCCAAAATGTTTTTTAGGTCTCCTAAAATTACACCACCACCCTTGTTTTTAGGCTTTGTTTCTCTACTTTTTTGTTAAGTTGGGGTCGAACGAACCTACAGCCTCTCGACAATGAACACCATCAGATCGAGCCACAAGGTTAAGCTAGTCCGTTGGGCTTTTGCAGCTGTCCCATTAAACAAAAAATTTGAGATCCTTCAATATGTTTTCCTTTCTTTCAGAGTTTCAGAAGTCCATAAGTAAACAGGTTCAGGAGAATAGTAATAGTGATTTGGTCTTTGATGATCTAACCAATTCTGGAACGCCTCTAAGCGCAAGGCAAAAAAAAAGGGGGAAGGGGGAAGAACAAAGCTTTTGTTCATCAACTTAGACTGCAACTGGACTCGAGTGTTTCGCCATTATACCAAGTACAATATAGTTTTACTAATAACGTAATAGAGTAATAAAAACGCGTTCAGCATCTTCAATGTTTGGCTTGCACTAACGGTGCGCTTTTTGGCGCTTATTTTGCAGAAAGATGCATCCCTCAAACCCCCTTTTTTCCCATTAACAAAGACGTGGTGGAGGTACCAATTAGAGGAAATCCCTCTCATCATCTTTGCAGCCAAACATGCCCTACATCAATGTCTTGTACACGTCTCATACACCACAATGGGGAGATCCGCTTCTTTAACCCAACTACATGTATGCATTGAAATATCATTGTATAGTACACACACAAATCAACTTTCTTAATAAAAAAATTACCCACTTATTGGTATGATTGATTGTACATAAAATTCGGTGCATTGAGGAAATCGAAGGCCTTTTCTGTCTTTACAATCACTCCTACTTGGAATGGATAATCAGCTTTTTTGACACTAACCGGATGCCCGCATACTGATGATAATCATATACATCCAAGGAGAAAAAGGCATCAACCAAAGTTCCCTGAACAAATAATGAGTCGAGCTCGGTGGCATCGAATTTGCTAAAAACAAGCCTTTGAGTGTTGCCAGAAGCTTCTTTCTGGTACATCTCTGTGGAGTATATGGTTATGTCCCCGTTTGCTACTGTGGGTATGCTGTAGTAACAAAAAACAAAAATACAGCTCAGGTGACACTTCAGAACAATAAACTTGATAAACTTTCAAGCAACTATATAAAATTTTAATATACGAAAAAGGGGACAAAATGACGACTAGAAATAAAATTTATTACAACATCACATTCCTTTTTTTGATTTTTTTTTGTTTAAAAAAAATGGTGCAGTGGACATTGGAGAGCATGATAGAGAAACATGATGAGGTTCTTATAACATCTATACTATATTTTCACTGACATTCAGTAAGTTACGCATACAGATCTTTTACAAATCAAAATACTTGGGAACTAATTTCCTTTGCATAAGAGAAAAAGTATGGGGGTGTTGGGGCACCTGCACCACAGAGGTTGGAAAATAACCATAAAAATGAATATATCTAAGAATCATCATCATCATCATCATCTAAGCCTTATTCCAAATGTTTGGGGTCGGCAACATAAATCCTATTTCATAATCGGCTCTGTTTAGAGCCATATCTTCTGTCAAAGTTTAAGTCTTCAGATCTTTTATTACTACTTCCATCCATATCTAAGCCTAAGTTTAGAAAATAAATACAGATTTTAAGATCATCAAGCCGGGGTGTTTGTACAAAGTACTCTAGACAAAATACTGAGAATAATTTGGACCTGGGATGGAAGTGGATTAGTGGGCTGTATAAGTGAATTTAAATTAATTTTTTCTCGGAACCTATAGCTAGCTTAAGAACAAGGATTTAAATTTCGGTTTTGGTAACAATTTCGGTAAGGTCAAAAACCGAAATTTCGGGCGATATTTCCAAATTTCGGTATAGAAAGCTATATTTCGGGAATTTCGGTGTTTCGACCGAAATTTAAATCCTTGCTTAAGAATTCTTAAAATACAAGAATTATCAATTTAATCAGATTATAGGCCTATGCAGGTCTATAAAGGTTCTACATTAACCTGACAACTCGAGTCCATGTCTGACTCTGCTCATGCATTTCATGCATTCATGCTAGGTTGCATATGAAATAGCAAAAAAAATGTACTCTAATCCCCCAAAAGCACCCTTCATCATCTATACAATTTATTATTGAGTCATCTACTTCTCATTCAAAAGGAACAACAAAATAGTGGTATTAAATATTGAACTTACTGTAGCCGAATGCTGGAAGAGTTCAAGAAGCCATTCTTTCTGGTCACAACAGGCCTCCATTCAGAGCTGCTACCAGAGTCCACAGATAACCTTTGTGCTCGTTGGTCGCAAATGTCCAGAATTTGGCATAAACTCGGGGACGGTTCCACAACAATACTCAATCGTGGCCGGCCAGCATGGTCGAGAAACTTTGTGCTTACTCCAAAACGGACTCTCAGTTTTGTACAATAGAGCTGCAAAAGGACATCTTTGTGCACTAGTTGTATTCTCTGGCCCCCTCGATAAGATAGGACAAGGGATGCACTGACAGAAGGAACTGAAACTTCATCAGGTCCTAGGAACCCAGCATAGCCACTGCAACCCTCAGACACGACTGCACTGGAAACTGTCTCAGGAGAGTCTGTGACAGGTCTTTCTTCCATGGTAGCATCTAGTTGCAAGGGTTCTTTTATTTGATCAATGAGCAGGCCCATGTCGAAAGTGGCTGGTTTATCCATATTATATTCAACCTGATTATTGGGAATTTCTGCTTCAATGTTGCCATTCAAAGGAGATACCGATTGGTTATTCCCAAACCTGAGAACTGATGAGGGGCTATTTGTGTTTAAGCTTCTTTCTCCAGGAGAAGCTTTTCCATTACTGCAATTTCTTGTAATGGCATTTGGTGAGACCCAACTGTTTGCTGTAAATACGTCTGGCAGGCTCGACTCCTGCAGGGGTTGCATAATTCAGTTAGTAGTTACTATAAACACCATATAATAGGCAAAAATCACATATATCGAATTATCCACTTCTCCCCCGTGACCCCATTCCTTCATCCAAAGTTACCAAGAAAGTGATGACCCTTGAGTGTACAACGTAGCAACGGGAATGATGGTCTGAGCTCTGTGACTGCAATTACGATCTATGAAAAGTCATTGCACACATGCAATGTAACAAAATAAAGAGCAGCAAGGCCTAGAAGTCGATAGGTCCCACTTAGGTGATCTCCTATGTCAAAATCAACCAATCAGATGAAGGTAACCACTTGATCCTTGTTTTTTTTTTTTGGAAGCTTTTGCATAAATTTTTCAGACTGCCAAAAGCAAAAAATAACAAAATAAAAATTTACATGAGATTCAGGTTATAATTTAAGAATTTTTGAAGATGGTGGAGGCATATTTGACCTTTCTTTCGAGAACAAGATGATTTATGTGTGACATTCCACTTCTTGTTCTTCTTCGGACATACTTGAACTGGGTCATTCTGGTTGGGGAATTCAGTAGCCAGCATCTATCAGATCAAAAGTCTAGCCTAGTAAATCTTCTCAGTGGGACCCATCCAATGTTGTGGCTAAATGGTTTATATACCAGATTTAGTTCGTGACTCAGAAATTAGATTTCCCCGAATAGTAAGACTTCTACCAAGTTTCTAGTAGCTCAAGTAAATGGAACTTTAAAAGTTGACCCAAGGTAAGCATGTAGTGGGAAACACCTGAAAAATATTTAACCCATCCAATATCTGGTTAAGTCAGACTGACCTCGACTATCTTAATCGTATATTTAGGAGTACGACTTGTCTTGAATACAAAGATTACTTGTATTACAGGCCAAGAAAAAAACCCTAAGGGATAAAAAGATGTTGTGGACTACATACTGAAGAGCAAGGAAAAAAAAACAGATTGCCCAATCAGGTCCAGTCTGCAGGTAAGATGCAAAAGCTAGGACTGCTGGTTCAAACTAAACGGAAATGAGTCTATCATAAGAAAGATGAATTAAAACATGTATGTTAAAGAGTGAGGAAAGAAACATAAGACATGAGTTGAAATCGCTATTGGAGAGCACGTGCACTGTCGTAGGATCTCCACTAATCCCTGTGGAAGTTATTGAGGACCTTGTCTGCAAAAAGGTACACTGATCCTCTTACAATAATAAAATGCAAGATGGTAGGATCTGTGAATATATTTCATAGAGGGCAATGAAATTATACAAAAATTTCATCACTTAGTTGTTTCGCCTTTAGAGTGAGCAAATCAGGGATGAGGTTTGGTTCATTAAATGTGAGTAATATAGAATTATTAGTACATACGGCAACTTCTTATAATCAGTAAACTAGAGCCTTTACAGCTTACAAGACTATAATATTACCAAGAACAACACCGTGGCACAATACTTGAGAACTTCGAGATTCATCCGAACATCATCCAAGCTCCTGCAACATCATTAGAGTAAGGATTAGTTTTGGTGGGAAAAAAAGGCATCATTTCGGGCTTATATCATAAGGCGAGAAAGAGCAAAATGTTTTGCTTACACCACAGAAACTATATCCATCAGACCATATTTGCATTGTTCACCTCCACTTGGCTGCTCAATTTCTGTTTCTTTTTCATTTTCAACAATGTGGTTTTGGAAATAGTTAAGTGCAACTACATTTAGTTAACCAAGTTTGGATACTTTATAACCAGAACATCTTACCGTCCAAACACATAATCTACGTACATAATTTTGTGTAGGAAGCTCAGGATTTTTAGCAAATATGTAATGGCATGTTTCCCAACTGAGTTAGTCACTCTTTCTTAAACAGTTCAGAAATTGAATAGAGCAACAACCCTGCTAACCTATGCTGGAGGTTGTTACTTTAAGTTATATCATGGTGTATGCTTTACCTATAGTTTATCTCAGCTTTCTTATACTAAAGTTTATCACAGAACCGCATGTATTGTTGGGGAAACTTACACCAGTTAATAGTGACAATAACATTTCAAAATTATTTTGACAAACTTTGAAAAATATCCCATGAATTACTCAATTATGATGAGACTTATATTAACCAGGACCATAACAGTGTCTGTTTAGGAAGAAGGGTTTAGCGACTTGGTTTTTGAGTGCAACTTACCCACCACAAGGATTCAGTGAAAACAGGTGGACTCGCACATCGCGATGTAGTCTTTGAGTATAAACTATAAATTAGTATAATATTTTATATCAAAATAAGTGTAGAAATGCATTTAAACAGTGTATCGTTATCACATTATATGAAAAATACGTATATTTAATACTAAAAGTATGAGGAATGCTAGCAAGCAACCCCTAATGGAGTTGCACAGATACAACCCCTCAAAAGACAAGAAAAAATATCTATTTTAATTTAAAGGTGTGGTTTTCAAGGAAGTTTTTCTTGTCTTTTGCAGGACTGCATCTGTGCAACTCCATTCATGGGCTGCTTGCTCGCATTCATCCAAAAGTATTTAAATGTCAACCATTGGAAATGAGTCCAGAGTCACTTGAATGAATTGACAAGGTACCCACCAAAACCAAATCAACTCAGAAAAGTCATCAAACTTGGTCGAACAAGACAGAAGAATTTGAACTTTGATAAGCAGAAGAACTTGAAATAGGATTTATTTATTCAATACAATACTAAACACATGGATTTGGTCCGATAGATAGGAAAAATCACAAATTCCAATATGACTGATAACGCAAACTGAAGCCCATGAGTGAATAATGTATGCATGCATGTAAAAAATATTTTTTAAAGGCAATCCAATTACCTGTGTGTCTGCTTTCCAAGCCCGAAATATGTTGCCAGTGTGGCCATCTGTATAAAACAAGATGGATATATCAACTGCTCAAAAAATTTCAGTACGCCAAATTCTATCATAATAGCAGATAATTTTTTTTCCATTTTCAAACAAATCAAAAATATCTCCAATTGATTAAAACAAAACCCTCAATAACTGGCCGAATGGGACTCACTCAAATACATGCTCTTGATCAGAAAATCGTTCATTATTTTATAAACGAACACAATAAAAAGCTATACTTTAGGTCTAACAAACCATTACGATTAAGGCATGGTTTCAAGAACTGAAAATTGCAGAATTTCAAGAGGAGATATCCAAATCCGAAACAGTTACAAAGAAATTAACTAAAAAGGGATTTGTCACCTTCATGTTTCCAGCTCTCCTCCCGAATCTCTGCGTCAACAATTCCAAGGAATCAAGGGTTCCTTTCGGCACTGGCGCCGGACGCCCGATCCCCGCAAACGCCTCACGAATCCGTGGACAATCGAACCTCACGATATTGTGACCCGCCCAAACTCGTCCTGTAAAAACCCCAAATCAATAAAAAACAAAACCCTATTTAGATAGATAGATAGATAGATAGATAGATAGATAGGGGGGGACCGACCATGGAGGATGTCGAAGACCCTGTCAGCAACTTCTTCGAAAGTGGGTGCCGAGGCGACAGCGTCTCTGGTGATGCCATTACACTTGACGGAGTTGGCGGAGATGGAGTAGAGGTCGGCGGGTCTCACCAAGGTGGAGTAGCTGAGGAGCTCAAACAGCTTTCGAGGGCACACCAGAATGGCTCCGAACTCCAAAAGGGCGAAGCCCTGACCAGGTCGAGACGGGATTGTTGTTTCCACATCGAAGAATGCGATCTCCGAATGGTCTTCGCTCAAATCCATCGACCTATGAACAAGTATTTCTCTGCAAACTCAAGAAAAAATGGGAAGAAGAAAAGAGAGGGAAACGGATAGCAGTTGCTTCGAAATCTTATCTACGGTGAGAAACCAGACAATACGCGTATATAACATCCCCGGTTGCTTCGCGCCAAGGCTACGCCTATTATGGGCTTTCAAAAAAATAAGCCCAACTACCCTCTTAGCCAGGCCCATATTCCTTATAACCGTCATAATTGGACGGATTGGGCGGTTCCTGATCCACCTATGTTAATGGATTACCCGACAGGACTTTTAGGGCGAGAAAACTTCGGTCCACAGCCCACAATACGAGCTACGTGGCACACTATTAGAGGACACTGACCGTATGGATGTTTGGCCAGTCCCTCAGTGAACCTGCAAACCAAATATCAGCCTGATTATTCATTTACACCCTTCGGATCTTTGCATCCAAATAACGCTCAATAATGCCAAACTCCTACGGTTGAAATCAACCCATGAAAAAAACTTCAATCCAACGCTTATAAATCACTAATCAGGCTGATTTTTGGTTTACAGGTCCACTGAGGGACTGGCCAAACATCTATACGGTCAGTGCTCTCTAATAGTGGCTCGTATTGTGGATCGTGACAATCCGTTCTGACCCAGGACTACTTACATATATTAAGGGTAGGGCTCAAGAGACTCACCTTTTCTGACTCGTGTTCTTGGGCGTGGATTACGAGGATCCAACGGTGGTCAATAGCACTGGTTCTGGGCCTACATGGAGATCATGTTAGACAAATCCAACTGCACAATGAGTTTTTCATGCTACGATTACCATCCTCACAAAAAATAAGGACATGTCGACGTTCTTAATCTCGCGAAAAATTGACTTTAAATTGAAAAAATCCAAACCAGCCAATTAAACCAAAATGGATCAATTACTCTACATAGTTAGCAACGTGGAAATGAACTAATTTTTGGTGATGATGATCATCATGGCAAGGAAAACTCATTGTGCGGTTGGATTAGTACCTGGATCGGAACTGATCCAGTAGGGTTTGGTTTTGACTTTTGAGTTCAGTAGGACTAGTACCTGGATGGAACTGATCCATTGACAAGTTATAAGATTCATGGGGGCCCATTTATACGGATTGAGGCACTTGGGGCCCATTTAGAAAGTAAGCAACGAACGTACTCTTGGTATAATCCATTCCCCACTTAGGCATCCAAGCATGGATCCATTTACAACTCTCACAAGCTAGCTTTGAAATCTCCCCATATACGGTGTTCCTTGAGTATTAATGGCAAAAGGGACTGGTGGGGGGCATCTTTACCCATGCATGCAAATATTTGAAAATGAGTTTGACCTCTCTAGGGAGTCGTGCTCTCGGCCGTCCAGTGCCTGTTGAGCGCCGGTAAGAAATTAATAAAAGGGTAATTCTATATGCACCCGGCAAATTCCATAAGCACCCAATTTGGGGTGCTTTTTGGCCAGAAATGCCCTTACCTGCAAAAAAAAACTCAAGCACCTCTCTCTCTCTCTCTCTCTCTCTCTCTCTCTCTCTCTCTCTCTCTCTCGCCTATTAAAAAAAAACAAAAAACGGAAAAAGAAGAAGGGGGAGGAGGAAGAAGAGGATGCCGTCACCTTCGCCGTCGTCGTCACCACCACCACCATAGGTATCTCTCTCTCTCTCTCTCTCAATAGGACCCACGGCTGGGCCGTGGCTACTACAGTCCCCACGGCCAGCCCAACCGTGGGTGCTATCGAGAGAGAGAGAGAGACACACATACCTGCGACGGCTTCCTCCTCCTCCTCCTTCTGATTTTTTTTAGATGAGGAGGGGTGCTTAGGGTTTTTTTTTTTTTTTTTTACTTAATGGTATTTTTGGCCAAATATGGAATTTGTGGAGTGCATATAGAATTTCCCTTAATAAAATGATGTTGATTGGTTCCTTTAGATTTGACATTTGAGTACCCCAAATACTGCTTAGATATCCCATGATTAAAAACCAACCCATAAAAAGACACAAATCCAATGGCCACGGGTTTTTGTCTCATCCTTAGGTGGACCTACATGTTTATAAGCTTTAGATCTTGTACCCCAACTAATGCTAGATATCCAGTCGATGAAAATAAACTCATAAAAGACACCAATCCAATGGTTAGTTACATCTCTAAGTGGACCTACAAACTGGCTGATTAGTTATCTCATCAACTTTGATCTTCGTACCACAACTAATGTTATATATCCCACAGTTAAAAATCAACCTATAGAAGACATTAATCTAACAGTTAGTTACATCCCTAGGTTGATCTTATCTCTCAACTTTTGATCTTCTTGTCCCAACTAATGTGATATATCCCATGTTAAAAATCAACCCAAAAAAGACATCAATCCAACGGTTATAAATTTTAATCCATTGATGATGGACCTCAAGATGAGCCACGTGGCACATTATTTGAGACCACGGGGACTATGAATGTTTATCCCATCCCTAAGTGAACCTACACACTAAAAATCAAGCTCATTAAAATTTTCTAACCTTTGGATCTGCGAACCATGGTTTAAAAAAAACGGCGATTAAATGGTTTTAACGGCCGTTAATACGGCAATGCCCCAAGCCCGTTACGCTAGAAACCGTTTATACACTTAGAAAAAAAATTGACCATTAAAATCTGGAAAATTTTGGGGAAAAAAACGGCAGTGAAATTCCGTTATATTTCCGTATAATTCTTTTTTTTTTTTTTCGTTTTTGAAACTTTCAATTTCAAATTTTAATGTCATATTTCTGTTAAATTCTTTTTTTCCATTTTGCCTCTGGCCGTTACAATCCGTTTTAACGGCCATTTTAACTGTAACGCCCCCAGTCCGTTATACCGTTAAAACGGTCGACTTTAAACCTTGCTGGAAACAACAAAGTTTGAAGTCGCCCCTACAAAATGCCACGTGAATGACCCTTTAGGCCCACTGACCTTATGGATATTTTGGTCGACCTCTTGATGGGTCTACACATAAAAAAGTAAGTATAATTGGTGATTAATAGACGTTAGATTTAGTATTTAATTTTAATAACGTGATTTTTGACCGTTGGTGAGCCATTTTATTTTGCTAAAATTTTAATGTTAAAAATCATGGATCAAGCTGATATTTGGCATGTAGGTCCACAAAGAGGTGGACCACATCCATAAGGTCAGTAGGTTCTAAAGTGACTCCACGTGGCATTTTTTGGGAGGGGAGACATCAAATTTTGGGCTGTTCTTTAATGCAGACTCTGTATCAAAATTTTGATGCAAAAGTCCCTCAAATTGCAAAGTAGTAGACTCACTCGGGCCCGCTTGCCCTCTGAACGTCTGGCCCACACTATGATAGACGTACAGACCAAAAATCAGCATGATTGGTGATTTCTAGCCATAGGATTTGAGCACTTTTTCATCATGAGCTTTATTAACATGCCAATGAGTTAGTTCCAAGCCCACGATGAAAAAGTGCTCAAATCCAATGGCTAGGAATCACCAATCACACTGATTTTGGGTGTGTGGGTCCACCAATATGTGGGCCAAACATCAGGGGAGGCAGTGGGCCCAAAAAAGTCTACTACGTGACAAATTGATGGACTTCTGCATCAAAATTTTGATACAGAAGTAGGTATCATAGATTTTTCCTCAAATTTTGAAGTTCCCTCGGTGTCTGTTTGTACCAAATTTTGAAGTGCCCAGATCTCAACCATTCGATAATTACACGTTTTTCTAGAAAACTTCCTAACTAATTTTGGAAGTTTTAATTAGTAGAATTTCTATTGGTCTAGGATATTTTCACATGGATCTCACCCAAATGAGAAATGCTTGCATCAAATGGCTAGAAATTCCCAAACAGTCTGATTTTTGGTATGTAGGTCTACTGGTGGGAATAAATTTTTGATGACGGATGTTCACAGAGTTCTGTAGACCACTGCCGTATGGATGTTTGGCCAATCCCTAGGTGGATCTACATACCAAAAAAAGCCTTTAGCCGTTGGATTTGATTATTTTTCATGGTTTTATTTATTTTTAACGGTATGATTCAAGCGCTATTTGAAATACTCACGGTTAGAAATCACCAATCAGGCTGATTATTGGTCTATAGGTCCACTTAGGGATGGGCCAAACATCTATCCGATCAGCGGTCTCTTAAGAGTGTGTCACATGGAAAGATCTAATATGCAACTGTTTGCATACTTAAAAGTATTTAAACATGGAAAAAAATGTAACAAGGTATGCCTGAAACTGTTTGAAATGGGGAAGCGGCATTTTTGGTAGTCACCTCTGTCCTCTGGGCCCATTGACCGTATGGATCTTTATCCCATCCCTTGATGGATAAACACACCAAAAATCACCCTGATTGGTACTCTATAACCATTATATTTTAGCACTTTTTATTACTTTTTAAGGCATTTTTATAGCCGTTGAATGCAACCATTTGTTTTAGTACTAAAACCAAAGGCTACAAATCATTAAACAAGCTGATTTTTTGTGCGAATGCCTACTAAGGTGTGGGCTAAACATCCATGCGGTCAGTGGGCCCAGATGGCAGCGGTCACTACCCAAAATGCCGCTTTCGCAAATGAAAAGATCTCAGGTATACCTTGTTACATCACGACCCTTTAAACATTGTATCCACCATTGAATGCTCCTTGAAAAGCGTGTTTTAATTTATAAAATATATTTTTTTAAAACGTTGAAATTACACACTTTTCAAGGGACATCCAACAGTACTGACACTGTTTGCATACTTTTAAGTATGTAAACGTTGCATACTAGATTTATCCGTGTCACAAGTCCCTCGTCAAAGATTTATTCCACAGGTGGGGGGGCCCACTATCATACAGACTTTTTCCCCGCCGTTGCCCAACAGATTCGTCGTCTTCGCGAGAAAATGGCGCCGTTTGTGGAACAGATCCGTCGTCTTCGCGAGAAAATGGCACGCCAAACTTACGAAAATCGCATTCGCGCTTAAAAGTTTAATTTTCCCACCAAAAAGTAGCCTTCCAAACACGGCCTTCTTATAAAATCTCTGTTTCCCTTCTTTCTTCTTTCCTCCATCCGAACTTAGAACTGAGAACTGAGAACTGAGAACTCTTTCCTTCCTTTTGAATAAAACAAAATGTGGAAAGATCTTCCAGACCACATGGTAGCCTTGATTGCCGATAAACTGATCGATATCCCGGATTACGTCCGGTTCGGAGCGGTTTGTGTTTCATGGCAATCCGTTTTTACTGAATACAAATCCCGTCGTCATCTTCCGGTGCTCATGATTCCCAATCAGCATAACGACGAGCAGCAGACACGCAGTTTCTACAGCCTCGCGGAGAGAAGGGTTTATAATTCCCAGCTACCGGTGCCCCATAATAAGCGTTGCCGTGGTTCCAGTCAGGGATGGCTGCTAACAGTGGACGAGAATAATGAAGTTCAGCTGCTAAATCCCTTCTCCAAACTCAATGACGAGATCCAGCTCCCCCCACTAACCGATTTTTCAGGTCTTATTGATGATGATTACTGTGACATTACAAGCAAATGGTTCTTGAGGAAGGCCGTCTTATCCGCCAACCCAGCATTAACCCCCAACTACGTAGTTATGGTAATCTGCGGTGGTGCTTATGGAAAATTGGCCTTCTTCAAGCCCGGTGACAAAGTGTGGACCTGCATTGATTCTGAACGGGGACCGTTTCAAGATGTTATATATTACAAGGACCAGTTTTTCGCTGTCGACCACGAAGGAACAGTTGTAGCTTGTGACGTTCGTCCTCTTCATCCCGTACTGACAGAAGTTGCACCGCCTCCACCGGCTAAAGTTCTTGGGAATAGAGGTTATCTTGTGGAATCGTCGGGGGACTTGTTGCATATTGGAAGGTCAGAGGAGATTCAGTATGTTACTGACAGTGAATACTTTTCTTGGGCGACTCTTGGATTCGAAATCTTCAAACTGGACACAATCGGGTCCAAGTGGGTTGAAGTGAAGAGCCTATCCGATCGCATGATATTCTTAGGTGCCAATTCTTCCATTTCTCTATCTGCTTTGGACTTCCCAGGATGCAAACCGAATTGCATCTACTTTGCCGATGATTATCCGGATTCAATTTCAAATCGTCCACTTTATTTGCCTCATGGAATGCGAGCCTTCAACATACAAGACGGGAGCTTTGAATCACATTACTGCCCAGCTGAGTCTGAGATCTTCATACCGCCTCCCATTTGGGTCGAACCAATGCTACAGGGTTGCTGCTGAGGACCACCTAGTCAAATTTATCCAGTGTTAGAACCAGTACTTCTTTCTTCATTTAATTTTTATTTGAGTTTTTATTTTATTTTTTATCTTTGTAATTTGAATTCATTTATTGGATTGGATGATCTTCCCTTCCTTATCTCTGTAGTTGAGAGTGTGTAATTTGAATTCATTTATTGGATTGGATGATCTTCACTTCCTTTCTCTTAATCTTATAACACATGGTATAATCCATCGTGCTCTTGGTACAATCGATTCCCCACTTATGCATCCAAGCATGGATCCATTAACAACTCATGCAGGGACTGGTGGGGCCATCTTTATCCATGCATGCAAACATTTAAAAATGAGTTTGCAACATTCCTGGTAAATGAATCGATGGCTGATTTGTGGTGAGGATGATCTCCTCGCCAGATCACCTCAACAAAAAAATCAGCCCATTCTAAAATTTAACCCCATCAAATGTTGTTTTCAAGTTACATGGTAAAAATAGACGGTCCATAATTCTTCAACTTCATATTGGAATGATTTGAATTTTTGTGAGGATGATCTCCTCACCATAGAGATCATCCTCACCAAAAATCAGCTATCGATTCATCTTCTATGTGAGCCCTCCAAAATGGTTGTCAAAAATAATTGTAAAAGATTGTTGTCTCCCCAATCCCGACCCATGAAAATTACTTACCAAGGAATTTGAAAAAAAGGGTCGTGATGTAACAAGGTATACCTGAGATCTTTTCATTTGCGGAAGCAGCAGTTTTGATAGTCACCGCTGCCATTTGGGCCCACTTACCACATGGATGTTTAGCCGACCCCTTAATAGACATTGATACCAAAAATCAGCTTACTAAATGGTTTTTAGCTGTTGGTTTTAGTACCCAAAAATTGGTTGCATTCAACGGCTATAAGAACGCCTTACCTTGTTACATCTTTTTCCTAAAAAATAAAAAAAAGGCTCGGATGACCCCTCTTGGGGGGTCGTGTTCTCGGTCGTTGAATATTTGAATCCAATGGCAGTTGAATGCTGGCAAAAAGTGAATGCCAGCTCAGCACTCAACCACCGTTGCATTCTCAGAATCCATAGCCGAGAACACGACTCCCTTGAGGGGTCGGAAAAAGGGAGTCACCTGAGCCCCACTCAAAAAAAAAAAAAATAGAGAGAGTATTAGCAGGGCCATCTCTACCATAAGGTTATTAAAGCGGTAGCCTTAGGCCCCAGCCCACTAACAACATCGATGTTTAGCCCGCCCAGTTGGATAAACAAACCAAAAATTAACCTGATTCGTTATCTCTAACCATAGATTTTAATACTTTTTAAGATTGATTCTAGCCATTGGATTCATGTATATTTTTTGGATA
The DNA here is from genome assembly GCA_035048495.1 of Euptelea pleiosperma. NCBI lineage: Eukaryota > Viridiplantae > Streptophyta > Magnoliopsida > Ranunculales > Eupteleaceae > Euptelea > Euptelea pleiosperma. The sequence continues at coordinate 10,540,412 of CM068550.1, read as the reverse complement.
GTATATCCAACGGCTAGAAATCATCAATCAATCTAATTTTTAGTGTGTTTATCCACCAATAGGTGTGCTGAACATCCACGCATTCATTAGGCCCAAAAACTAATCTATGTAGGCCGTGAGAGTCTTTTGCATGGACTGCAACAGGACTACGGGATTCCTCTCCGTCTAATTTTTTTACGTAGTTTTTGATAATCATTATCATGAATAGTTATTAAATAAGATTCTTTACTACATAGAGTTACCTTTTTTTAATTAATATCATATATATTAATAGGGTCAGGATCTGTTGACAGCCCTAAAATAACAGGATTCTGTACATGACACAATATATGCCACGTGGCACACTCTTTGAGGACTCTGACCATATGGATGTTTGGCCAACCACTAGGTGGACCTACAAACCAAAATTCAGCCTGGTTAGTGTTTTCTAGATGTTGGATTGGACTTAGTTTCATGGGTTGATCTCAACTGTGGGAATTATAGCAGTATTTGAGGTACAAAGATCCAACGCCTAGAAATCCCTAATTAGGCTGAATTTTGGTTTGTAGGTCCACCTAGGGATTGGCCAATTCCATACGGTCAGAGTCCTGTCATTTAGGGCCCCTGTCATTTAGGGCCGTCAACGTAGCCTGACCCATATTAATATATTAATATAAAAAAGGCCTCATATAGAGTTTTCGCCTTAGGCTTCAATGTGCACCAAGATGGCCCTGAGTATTAGTGACCACGTTTACTTTATAAATATAAACAAATTATTAGAAAGGCCAAGGGAGCCTACCAAGAGCCAATAAAAGGAAAGCAAAAATAGCAACAAAAAGAATAATATCAACCTTCCCAACCAGTGTTTTTAAAACTGGACCGGACCGACGGTCGGACCAGGTCATACCGGAATTTTAAAGTTTTTCGGTCTGGTTCTGTGAAAACCGATAAAAGTAATTGAACCTGTGAATTTAAAAAACTGGGCGGATGAACCGTTGAACCATAAGAACCAACCGGTTCTTAGAACCGATTTTAGTCAAGCAATTAGAAAATGTGTAAGAGAAAATTTAGGAAAAAAAATCTTAAATTGATTTTAGTCAAATATAACATAAATGTGTTGAAGAGAGATTTTAGGAAAAAACATTTCCAAAATAAGGAGAATCTATTTTCTTTCAAATCTCCACCAAATATCTATGTCCTGTCCCTAACATAGAGAATCTTATTTTTATAAATCTCTAATACAATCTAAAAAGACTAATTGCATTTAAAAAAATTCAACTTTATTATATTATTATTATTATTTAATTCTTAGATTTTTTATTTTAATTTTTATCTCCCTTTTCCTTCAAATTTTGTACGTTTTTTTAATATTTTTCTTTTTCTGTATAATAATATTTAATAAATACAAATAGGTCCGACCAAATCGAACGGTCCGACCAATCTCATGAAAAATCGGTTCGGTTTTTAAAACATTGTTCCCAACCACCTAAAATCACTAATACCCCCGTGCAGTTGAACACAATATTCTTAAAAGAAATGGCTTTCCCTTCCTCGTAGAGCTTGACACAATAATGGAAAAAAATGGAATTAAACGGAAAAAAAAACGGAAAAAGTGGCACTGAAATTCAAATTTTGAAAATAAAAAAAAATGGAATTTATCGGATTTAAACGGAAATTAAATGGATTTTAACGGAATTAAATGGTTTTAACAGTCGTTTTTTTCACAAAATTTTTCAAAATTAAATAGCTGTTTAAACGATTTTAACGGCCGTTAAAACCAAAAAACGGCCGTTTTTTTCAAAACCGATAAAACGGGTTTAAACGGTTTAAACGGAAACGGGCTTGGGGCGTTACCGTTTAAACGGCCGTTTTTAAAACCATGCTAAAAACAAATAGTTCTGTCATTTTCACCGTACTCACCTATTATTATCATTACAGCCGATTATGATAATCACTAATTACTTACCATGCCATTTTATTCATATTTTCAAAACTACTCTTTTTAATCACTTAATTACTTAACATGACATACTTCCTATTTTTCCAAAATGAGTTCCTTAATAACAATTTAATTACTTTTTATGCTATTACTTCTATATTTTCAAAACAACCCTTAGGGTTTGTTTGGTAACCAGACATAAATTTGGAATTGAAAGAGAATTCTAAGATTTGTCATTATTGAGAATTTGAATTCTAAGAATTGAAATTTTTTGTGTTTGGTTGCACCGTTGAATTTACTTAGAATTCCCTATAAATTCAAATTTTAATTGTTTGGATATTTGACAAAATTGAATTTTCATTTTTTTATCTATATCAAGGTTTAAAAAACAGTCATTATAATGGATTCAGACCTCCCCCGTCCATTATAACAATCCCCTTTAAACCGTGATCTATATAACAAAACAGGGAAATTGTCTTATCTCTTATCTTATCATATTTAGTTTCAACAAAGATTGGCTGAGATCTTATCCTCCAAATAGATGGTGGATCTCAGCCACTCACACCCGATTTTGGCAAACGCTTTGTTAGAGAGTGCCAAGAGCTTGGGCCACCCACTATCTATATAACAAATCAGCTTAGTTGTCTCCTTCTCTTATAGGCTTCATATATCGATGGCTGAGATCTTATCTGCAATTGGACGGTGGATTTCAGCCACTCACACCCAATTTGGACAAATACTTTTTTAGGGAGTGCCGGGGGCACGGGCCACCCACTAGTCTATCTACCTATGAGAAATATCATCTCATTAAAAAAAAAACTTGATGTTATAACGACTATTATTTTTTTTTTGTAATCCCCCAATCTATTGTTATCAATGTTAATTCAAAGAAAAAAATAAAAGGGCTTTTTTGCTTTACCCCCTTACTTTATTGATGAAATTGACATATCACCCAATGTTTTCAAAATATTTGTGTCTCACCCTTTGACCATGGTTAATGTCGTTGACCATATATGGTCTTCGGATGGACATCCCAATATTTTTTAAATGACTATAATGACCTTGGGTGACACGCAAATATTTTAAAAACATTGGGTGCAATAAAGTAAGGGGGACAAGCAAAAGATCTTTTTTTTTTTTTTTGATGATTATGATCTCAAAACCTTTTTTCATTTACTTTTGGCCCAACCTAGGTGGACCTACAGACTAAAAAATTAATCTGATTGTTACTATTTAAGCATTGGATTAGAGTAGTTTTCCTTGGTTGATTTTATCCGTAGAATTTGAAGCCGAGTGAGAAGGGTTTTCCATGAGATGGAAAATGAAAGCTATTAGCTCCACATGACCTCTAAGAATGTGCCATGTGGCTCATATTATGGTCCCTCGTCAGACATTAGCGTGCTTAACAACCTGTGAAGGTGTATTCCTTTTAGGATCGTGGCGTAACAAGGTATACCTGAGATCTTTTCAAATGTGGAAGCGGCATTTTTGGTAGTCACCACTGCCATCTGGGTCCACTGACCGCATGGATGTTTAGCCCACCCCTTAGTAGATATTCATACCAAAAATCAGCTTGTTTGATGATTTTTAGCCGTTGGTTTTAGTACTAAAAAAAATGGTTGAATTCAACGGCTATAAGAACGCCTTAAAAAGTGCTAAAATCTAATGGTTGTAGATTACTAATCAGGGTATTTTTGGTGTGTATAACGACCAAGGGGTGGGATAAACATCCATGTGGTCAGTGGGCCCAGATGATAGTGGTGCGTAACAAAATCGTGCTTCCACATTTAAAAATGTTTCAGGCATACCTTGTAACATCTTTTTCCTTCCTTTTATAGTTCGCAATCCTCAAAAAAATAAAACCTGAATTTTTTTTTTTGGTTGTCCCCCTTACTTTATTGATGCAATTTGCATCACACCCAATTTTTTAAAATATTTGCGTGTCACCCAAGGTCATTATAGTCATTTAAAAAATATTGGGATATCCATCGGAAGACCCTCCATGGTCAACGACGTTGACCATGGTCAAAGGGTGAGACACAAATATTTTGTAAACATTGGGTGAGATGCAAATTGCATCAATAAAGTAAGGGGGTAAAGCAAAAAAGCCCTAAATAAAATTATTTTTATAACTTTTTGACCATAATTAAACCGTGTCAAAATCTTAATGGCTAAAGCATGACGCAACAAATAGGGATGTCCGTCATCAACATTGATGATGGACCAGATTTTTGTGTTTGGCCGGTGCACCATTGAATCTACTTAGAATTTCAATAAATTCTAATTTTAGTTGTGTGGATACCTAACTGATTTGATTTTTTTTTTGTCTATATAAGAAAACAGGATGGTTGTCTCCCCCTCTTATCCGGCTTCATAAAGGATGGTCGAGATTTTATCACACAAAATGGACAGTGGATCTCAACCACTCACACCCAATTTTGACAAACGCTTTAGCCCCACTTGTCATGCCTCGAGAGGGGTGTTACTGTTAAAACGACCGTTAAAACGAGTTGAAACGGCCAAGGGCAAAAATTAAAAAAATAGATTTTAACGGGAAAAAAGTGGTGCTGAAATTCAAAATTTTAAAATTTAAATTTAGAAATTAAAAATTAAAAAAAAAAGCAGAATTTAACAAAAATTTAATGGTTTTCTTATACCCCTCTTATCTTATATGGCTTCAATAATGAGTGGCTGAGATACACTATACTTCGTAACAATGGCTGAGATTAACTCCCACCCGATTTTGACAAACACTTTGTCGGAAAGTGCCGCGGGCACGGGCCACCCATGCATATATCAAGACAACTCAATTGTATTTTCTTATCTTATCCATCCATCTAATGTGGACGTTTAGATAAAGAGTGGTTGAGATCAAATCCATCAATCTAATGTGGACGGTTACATTTCAGCCACTTAATCCGCCTCATTTGACCTCAATTTATTCAAAATTTAAATTTTAACACCGGTATTTTTTGTTATTTTTCCATTTCTCCCTCTGTGCGTTACAATCCGTTATAACAATCGTCATACTGGAAAAAACAGTAACGCCCCAGTCCGTTATACCGTTTGAGTGCCGAAGGAACCCATTTTTTGCAAACGCTTTTGTCTGAGAGTGCCGTGGGCATGGGCCATTTACTATTCTATACAACAAAACGCATTAATTGTCTCCCTACTTATACCTCATCTTATAAGCATCAACAAAGAAGGGCCGAGATATAATCCTCTCCCAAATGGATGGTGGATCTCCGCCACTTACCTGATTTTGGCAAATTCTTTGCCGAGGAGTGCCGATGGCACGGGGCACCCACTAGTCTATCTATATATGAGAAATATCATCTCATTTACTTTATGTTATAGCGACTTTTTTCTGTCATGCGTCAGTCTATTGTTATCAATATTAATTTAAAGAAAAAATTTGAAAAATAATAAATAAAAGTATTTTGATAATTTTTTATCATGATTATCCCTTATCAAAATCATCAACGTTGATGATGAAACACATTATGAGCCGTGTGGCACATTATTTGAGACAATAGACCATATTGATGTCTATCACATCCCTAGATATCCCATTGATGGAAATAAACTCATAAAAGACACCAATCCAATGGTTAGTTACATCTCTAAGTGGACCTACAAACTAAAATCAGGCTGATTAGTTATCTCATCAACTTTGATCTTCATACCCCAACTAATGTTATATATCCCGTGGTTAAAAATCAACCCATAGAAGACATCAATCAAACGGTTAGTCCCTAGGTAGATCTTATCTTTCAACTTTTGATCTTCTTGTCCCAACTGATGCAATATATCCCATTTTAAAAATTAACACATAAAAGACATCAATCCAACGATTATAAATTCCTAACCCATTGATGATGGACCACAATATGAGCCACGTGGTGCATTATTAGAGACCACAGGGACTGTATGAATGTTTATCCCATCCCTAAGTGAACCTACATGTTAAAAATCAAGTTGATTAAAATTTTCTAACCTTTGGATCTAAGTACCTTAAATATTGCCAGATATCCCACGATTAAAAATCAACCAATAAAAAGACACGAGGGCCCACTGACCTTGTGGATATTTGGTCGACTCTTGATGGATCTACACATAAAAAAAAAAAAGTATAAGTGGTGATTAATAGCCGTTAGATTTAGTATTTTAATTCTAGCAACATGGTTTTTGATTGTTGGATTTGAGACATTTTGTAAAAATATCTGTTTGTACCAAATTTTGAAGTGCCCAGGGGACTCTGTCAGTGGTCTCACATAAGATCCCGATCAAATGATCTCAACCATTCGATAATTACAAGTTTTTCTAGAAAACTACCTAATTAATTTTGGCCGTTCTAATTAATAGAATTTCTATTGGTCTAGGATATCTTCACATGGATCTCACCCAAATGAAAAATGCTTGCATCGAATGGCTAGAAATGCCCAGACAGGCTGATTTTTGGTATGTTGGTCAACTGGTGGGAATAAATTTTTGATGACGGACGCTCACAGACTTCTGTACGTGCCACGTGGCACACTCTTGGAGACCACTGCCGTATGGATGTTTGGCCCATCCCTAGGTGGATCTACATACCAAAAGCCTTTAACTGTTGGATTTGATTAATTTTCATGGTTTTATTTATTTTTAACCGTAGGATTCAAGCGCTATTTGAACTTTTGAAGTATTCACGGTTAGAAATCACCAATCAGGCTGATTATTGGTCGATGGGCCAAACATCTATCCGGTCAGTCGTCTGTTAAGACTGGGTCACATGTCCAACAGATTCGTCCTCTTCGCGAGAAAATGGCGCCGTTTGTGCGACAGATTCTTCGTCTTCGCGAGAAAATGGCGCCGGTTGTGGATCAGATCCGTCGTCTTCGCGAGAAAATGTCGCCAAACTTACGAATATCTCATTCCCACCAAAGGAGCCCACCAAACACCGCCTTCTTATAAAAACTCTGTTTCCCTTCTTTCTTTTTTACTCCATCAGAACTCAGAACTCAGAAGTCAGAACTGAGAACTGAGAACTCTTTCCTTCCTTTTGAATAAAACAAAATGTGGAAAGATCTTCCAGACCACATTGTAGCCTTGATTGCCGATAAACTGATCGATATCCCGGATTACGTCCGGTTCGGTGCGGTTTGTGTTTCATGGCAATCCGTTTTTACTGAATACAAATCCCGTCGTCATCTTCCGGTGCTCATGATTCCCAATCAGCATAACGACGAGCAGCAGACACGCAGTTTCTACAGCCTCGCGGAGAGAAGGGTTTATGATTCCCAGCTACCGGTGCCCCATAATAAGCGATGCCGTGGTTCCAGTCAGGGATGGCTGCTAACAGTGGACGAGACTAATGAAGTTCAGCTGCTAAATCCCTTCTCCAAACTCAATGACGAGATCCAGCTCCCCCCGCTAGCCGATTTTTCAGGTCTTATTGATGATGATTACTGTGACATTACAAGCAATTGGTTCTTGAGGAAGGCCGTCTTATCCGCCAACCCAGCATTAACCCCCAACTACGTAGTTATGGTAATCTACGGTGGTGCTTATGGAAAATTGGCCTTCTTCAAGCCCGGTGACAAAGTGTGGAGCTGCATTGATTCTGAACGGGGACCGTTTGAAGATGTTATTTATTACAAGGACCAGTTTTTCGCTGTCAACCACGAAGGAGCAGTTGTAGCTTGTGACGTTCGTCCTCTTCATCCCGTACTGACAGAAGTTGCACCGCCTCCACCGGCTAAAGTTCTTGGGAATAGAGGTTATCTTGTAGAATCGTCGGGGGACTTGTTGCATATTGGAAGGACAGAGGAGATTCAGTATGTTTGTGACAGTGAATACTTTTCTTGGGCGACTCTTGGATTCGAAATCTTCAAACTGGACACAATCGGGTCCAAGTGGGTTGAAGTGAAGAGCCTATCCGATCGCATGATATTCTTAGGTGCCAATTCTTCCATTTCTCTATCTGCTTTGGACTTCCCAGGATGCAAACCGAATTGCATCTACTTTGCGGATGATTATCCGGATGCAAATTCCAATGGTCCACTTTATTTGCCTCATGGAATGCGAGCCTTCAACATACAAGACGGGAGCTTTGAATCACATTACTGCCCAGCTGAGTCTGAGATCTTCATACCGCCTCCCATTTGGGTCGAGCCAATGCCACAGGGTTGCTGCTGAGGACCACCTAGTCAAATTTATCCAGTGCTAGAACTAGTACTTCTTTCTTGATTTCATTTTTATTTGAGTTGTTTTTTATTTTTTATCTTTGTAATTTGAATTCATTTATTGGATTGGATGATCTTCACTTACTTATCTCTGTAGTTGAGAGTGTGTAATTTGAATACATTTATTGGATTGGACGATCTTCACTTCCTTTCTCTTAATCTTAATCTTAATTTTTGTGTTCTTATTTTATCTTTGTAATTTGAATTCATTTATTGGATTGGATTCTTCACTTTCTTATCTCTGTAGTTGAGAGTGTGTAACAATCCAGGCCTATTGGGTCGTTCTCTTAATCTTATAACACATGAACACAAAGTTCTCTCATCGGGGGGTTATGAATAATTCTCCCAATATGCTGATATATACATCTTTGTCATGATTCTTGCGTAAAATCTTCTGTTGAAGAATTGTTCTAGACATCTTTTGACAAGGAGTCTTGCCTTCACTGTTTTGGGGCATTCAATGGGAGAGGAGAGATATGATCTGTAAGGGAAAATAACTTTCTAGAATTAGATTATTGGAGGAATTAAAAGGTTTTATCATGCAATGCACTACTTTCTGTAAAGAATTCCCCTGCGTGGTGAGTTCAAGATTTGATAGAGATATTGAAAGACGGTGGAGCACTACTCTAGTTGAAATCCGTAAACTTTGGCATTGGGGATTCTTGTTCCTTGGATTACCTCATTGACAACATATTGCCATTATTCAAAAAGCACATTGAGCCAGACCTCCATCATGCTCAGGTTGGTGTTTTGATCTCCTTGTTACTTTTTTATTCCAGTGTTGAGTTGCTATACGTGGGTCATTCTGCAAATTAGAATCAACAACTTTGTTTCATCTTTTAGAGAGCCCATCTACAAGCTGAAATGCAAAAAGTGAGGTCTGTTACTAGCCTTAACCACCTTTGTTTATTGGGCACTCCTTCTCTCTTAACTACCCTGCAATTACTTCATGCTACTTGTTCTTTTTGGTAGTCTAAGGTGTTCTCTTTAAAAAGTTAATAATACTGATGTTGATGATGATAAAAGTTTGCAATAAAACCCTTGTTCTTTAGCTATTTAAGCCAAGTTTTTAGTCCCATAGTAGGATTCCACATGAAGCAAAGCCTCTCTATATAGGTTTAAAATGATGAAATGTTAATAGTGACTAAGATATATGGGTAACTACGTACAACACATGTTGGCTTATGTTGGGCGAGGACTGAAGTAGATTTGAGCCACATTCATATTGCGTTACTTATCAGACAATCTTAAATGAGTTGTCTAAATCAGGGCAAATGGAAAACGTTTTGAGTTGTATTCTAGTATCCAAATCCAATGAACGATTGTATTGACGTGGATACTTCCGTCGTGGGTAAATGAAGGATTGTGATATTAGAGAATAGGAGAATCAATCACTTACTCCTTAGCTATTTGGTTTCCCAATTCGCCTTCGAAGGTCCAATACAAGTTTTTGCTGAGATGAACACTTTTTTTTTGCATATCTACCCCAATTCTAAAGAAGTATACTAAGTCCTTAATGTTGTACTCTTTTTTTTTTTTTTTGGGTACAACATAAGCCTTGAGCTCCAAAATAGCTCTAGTTATCCTCTGTTACTTGAATTTTATACCCACGTATAGTTGTGCACAACTTTATATTCAAAGTTTAGAGCATCATATTATCTGTACTGCTTCTTTGGAACCTGATTGTTTATTCCACTAACTCTGTCAAACTAGGATCCACGTAATTGTTTGAGACATGTCTTACCTTCTTTATTTGCAAACTGTCCCTGGAATTCAAAAATCAGGGTGTTCTTTATAGTCCTCTTGATCACCTCCATGAAGAAAATTCTCCTGGAGTTAACATAATGGCCATCAAATTATATAATCACTTATGCTGAATTTGGGTTGTCAACTGGTACAAGTGTCACTAGTTATCCATATTAGAGACGTGAAATAGTCAATTTTCTACATAAACAGGGGTATGTTAATCATTGTATCACTTTTTCGTTATGATCAATTACGATAGAAAATTTATTCACACAAACAGAAAGAATATACAACATAGAATGAAAGAAAGGCAACTTTTTTTTTCCTGAATGAAATCTGCTGTTGCTAGCAAGCAATTTGGACAAGATATTTTGCACCCGCTTATTGCTTACATAAGTATAAGCAACTTATCATTACTATTTGATATTATTATTGCTATTAATGTTATTAAGAGGGTTCTGAATATGGTCTACTTTTGCATATCAGGCATGCATCCAAGTGTGCCTCAAGAACCCAACAAACTTTAATGTGGATAATGTCCATGTTGCAAAGCTCCTTGGAGGAGGTCTGCACAATTGTACAATTGTTCGGTGTATGGTGTTAAAAAAAAACTGATCCCGTTGGGAGTATAAAGAGAGTGGAATAGGCTAAGGTATGCACTCTTCTAATTATTTTTTTTACTTCCATTAATGCTTCGTCATTTTGGTTTCTGTTTATGATGCCTGGATACATCAAAATGGGTGCTGTATCCATATCTGGTTAACATAGGTGGCTGTACCTTGTGCTGTCAGACTTGCTTTGATCACTTTGCATGTACTTTCTGATCATGTTACGTGATTGTCGTTTGTTTATCTTTTTCATTTACAGTCTTTGACACCCATTTGAAAGGCTCAATGTTAAGGTGAATGAGGCTTTTCTTTGTGTGCTACTTTATTGTTACACGGATAAATCAGTGATTGTTGCTGGAACTTGTAGCAGCTTGCCACTTGTTCAATGGGTATAGTGGATCCAGCAAGGAAAAAACTATTGAGATCATCTCTCGTAGATGAAAACTTTAATGTGCATCTGGCCTCACAATGAGATCTTTTACTTTTGTGATTGCAACTACTAACAGTCCTATTATCTGGGATTGTAATCTGAATTATGGTTCTTTCTGTTCTGTGGCTTCTCATTTGGAACTCAACCCTGTTCAAAAGAAAGCAAATACTACGTATTTTATGTCTTAACCGCTATCATTGGGTTCTCGTGTTCATGGTGTGATCTTCAACTTCATGCCCCACAAAAATTATCTTTCGATCCATCATTTTTCATGGTCTTGTGCGTTATTTATATGGGGAATGAGTTACCAGTGGGGTTGGAGTGTATACCAGCTTTTGAGGTCTGAATCCCAAACGTGTGTCCTTTTAAAAGATCAGAAATTATTGTTCTACATCTCAGTCTCTCGTGTGACTCTATTTGTAGTCGGTTGGTGATATACTTTATGTACATGTTACCCTGGTATGGCTGCTTGTTGAGGCTTTCATGTATTATTGTTTCAAATATTATTGAAAGATGAAACATTTATGAAGCAGGTCTAGTGATTATGTAAAGCCCATGCTCTAGTGGTTTTGAAGCTAGGAGTCTTGTTTAGGTCATGGGTTTGTTTTGGGTGGCATTGTGACAATCTAGCAATTCGTCTCGGGATTCAGATTTTATTTGAATTTATAATGTAGAAATATCTGTATTGCAGTTCATATGTAAGATGAATACAAAGATTTAGGATCTAAATATAAAAGATACAGAATTGAGGACATGAGTGGATTCTGATTTAGGGGCATTGACAACAAGGTTATTTTTGGCTTTGTTGTCACACACTTTTAACATAAGATATGGCCCTAGATAAAATTGATGGTGGAACAAGTTTTTTTTTGCCGACCTCCTTATATAGTTGGGACTTGGGATAAGGCACCATTAATGATGATGATTGGCTTTCTGTAGGAAACTTATGTTTTCCTTAAATGTGTGCCACACTCTTTTTCCGGTTCAAAAACACATCTTTAGGATCCATGTTTGTTCTATGATGACGGTGGGAAAGTTCGAAGTGAGATTATTAGTGGTTGGAGACTAGATCAAACCGGGAAAAAAAAAGATAATGCTTTTATATGTCAATCTGTTTAACTTGTGGGCATTTCAGTTCATATGAAATTTGTGATCATCTTTTGTTGTCTTTTATGTAGTCCAGAAAAGAATAGTGACTCATTTTGGGGGTATTATTAAAGACTGGATTTCCTTATGAAAATCCTCACTGCCTCACAATGACAAAGGAATTTTGATTGCATGACGACAAAGGAAATTTGTTTGCATGACGACAAGGGAATTTGGATTACACGATGACATGGGGTTTTGATCACATGAATGAAAGAGAATCTTGATTGTTTTGTGAAAAATTCTAGTTATTTAGAAAAATTACATGACGACAAGGGTATATTGATTTTGTGGTGGCATAGGAATTTTAATTGCATCATGACAAGGGAATTTTGATTGTTTTCTGGAAAGTTCTGGTTATTTGGAGAAAAAAAGAAATTTACAAGTAATTAATTTGTTTAGATACCTGCAGGTGCCAAGTATATTGTTCCATATTAGCTGTTTCGAAAGATTTGTTAATGTTGACATAGAACATTGTAGTGCAATAATGATTTTCGATGGACTATCTTGATCTGATCTAAATGTGGCTTTTCCTTGCTTGATTTGTTAAAGAATGTGATTTTGTGTGTGTAGGATTGTTTCACTCTAGTTAGTTTGTTGGTTGCAGCTGTTTGTTTTCAAAAATTGTTTGTGGTCTTTATTAGTGACTATGAGCTTACCATTTCTTGATAGATGGAAGTACACAGGGCTGCATGTTACCAAACTATTTATTTGAGGAAACTGCATAAAGTCTGAATGTATGTTAGTTAGATAGTCCTATATTTGAGGAAATATGAATGTGTGGAACATGCTCAACTGATCCTGGCACCTGCATGGTCTTTTCTTCAAATTTGAGTTCGTTTCGAGTATGATTGCAGTAGCATAACAGTTAGATCAAGATTAAATGCAAGGATACGTCTTATTTAAGTTAGTCTAGTAATAACTAATACACTTGATTTCTAATTTATTTATTCTTTCGAGTATGATAGTGGTAGCAGAACAGTTATTATGTTTCAAGCGTTTCTCAAATTAGCTATTCGCTGCACTTACTTGAAACTTTACATAAATAGCATTACTAAGCAGCTGATTTGGTGTTACTTGTACCAGCTTCGAAGTAACTTGTGAGGCACTAAGTGTTATCATATGTGTATTCTTATACGTATTTCTGTGTACATCTCATGTATAACCCCTTGATGGTATTTTTGTCTTTTTTGTATTCTCTTTTACATAAATAAGAATTATGGAGTCATTGTGACTGAAGCACAATAGACATCCTTTCTTCTCTCTATCCTCTCTCTTCTCTCTTCTCTAAAACCTAAACCTAATCCTAATTCCTTGAATTCAACTTGGTATCAGAGCCCTATTGAAGATTTTTTTAAGAGAATTCGAACCAGGGCGCAACCAGCAGGTGATGACGTCATCAGAGCCGCACGGCTGACGTCATCACCCGTACGGACAGGGTACTCCTCTCACCCTGAAACTCTAGGGTTTGATAGATCTTGATTTTTAGATGTTTTTGGTGATTTTTTGAGAATTTTTGGAGTACATCTGGTTGGTCTTTTGCTCAATATTCTAAAAAAATCGGAAAAAATCGTTTTTCGAACCAGCTCTTTTTTGGAACCCTTCTCAGCTTTTTTCCTTGGTTTTTTTCCTTCGATTTGGTCATCTACTATCATACCTACATGCTCATACTCTTTTTTTTTCCAAACCATTGAGTATTGAAGGTGTTGTGAGGGTTTTTTCACACCCTAGTTATCGCCGACGACGTTATCAAGTCCTATAGGACTTTCGGTTGGGCTCCAAACTTCCCCAACTTGACCTCAAACCTCCACAAATGCCTTCTAATGGCTCTAGGATGCTTTTATTCATCCTTATGGTGTTGCTCCCTATCCATAATCCTATTTTTTTTATGTTCGGAGGTCTATATAGGTGTTCCTTGCTCACCGGCTCTCATTAGGAATCTGTTTTTTGCTCTTGGAAACTTGTTTTGGGTATTATAGGTTTTGTTCTTGCCCCCTTCACCCCTTTGCTTCCTTGTTATGGCAAATCCACCTCCCTCGGGCACTCCATCTCCCTCGGATACTCCCTCAGTCTCAGTTGTTAGCACAGACTCCTCTTCCAGAGGCACTGGAGGACCTATGATGCAACAAGTGATGTATGAGAACCCCGGGTTGCAGATTACATCAGTTAAACTTAATGACACTAATTATCTGGAGTGGGCTAGAGCAGCACGTTTGTTTATTGGAGGTCGTGGGAAGATGGGACACTGCACGGGACGAACAAAAGAGCCTAAGGAAGATGATCTCATGTTTGATCAATGGGAAATTGAGAACCTTTCGGTTCAATCTTGGTTGGTCAACTCCATGGAGCCTCACATTAGTCGTGGTTTCCTCTTCATGCGTACAGCCCAGGATGTGTGGGAAACTGCCAAGAAGACCTACTCACAGCAGCAGAACACTGGTAGAGCATACCAATTGAAGCAGAGCATCTCTCGTCTTCGCCAGGGTGACAAGTCCCTCTCTGATTATTTTGCGACACTTCGGAGTATGTGGGAGGAGTTAGACTATTACTATTCATACCACCCTCCTACTCCAGACGAGGCAGTCATCTACCAGAAGCACCTTGATGAAGCAGGATATTTGAGTTCCTTTCTGGACTCAACTCCTCTTATGAGTTGGCTAGGGTTCAGATCCTCAGCAGCCGTACTCCTTTACCCTCTCTCAGCGAGGTTTATTCATATATGCAGAGTGAGGAGAGTTGCCGACTATACTCCCAGGATGAGTCTCCAGTTCACGAGCGATCAGCGCTTGTCACCTCATTGCCTATGCAGACTCATGCCCCTCATGCTCTTGCATCCGCTTCACAGCCTCAGCAGACTCAGGGGAGTCGACCCCCTCAGTTCTCTACTCCCTCAGTTGGACGACCTTCGTCCTCCAAGGAGAGGCCCAAGTGTGACTTCTGTGGTCGCCTTGGGCATGTGAGAGCAACTTGCTGGAAGTTGCAAGGTCACCCTCAGTCGTCTGCTCCTCGTTCCAGTCAATCCAGCTCTTCTGGTGCCCATTCAGCTAGTATGGATACCTCCACACCATCTCCAGGCCAGTCTCACCAGAGTTCTTCCTCACAGGCATCCGCTGGTCCTTTGGTTGCATCTGAGCTTGCCGGGCTTCGACGCTTGCTCTCTCAACTGGATGGTCCTACTGCCACATCCTCCTTTGCTCAGTCAGGTATCATCAGATCTGCCCATCATGTGTCCAGCTCCGCTCCCAGTCCTCCATGGATCATTGATTCAGGGGCTTCGGAACACATGACGGGTATGTCTTCTTTATTTTCTAGCTATTCCATTTGTTTTGGCCGAGATAAGGTTAGAACTGCAGATGGCACTTTATCTTCTGTATCTGGGAAAGGGGTTGTTCTTCCCTCTCCTCAACTGCCACTTGCATTTGTATTACATGTCCCCAATTTCACATCTAACCTATTATCTGTTGGCGCTCTTACTAAATCTTTGAATTGCAGTGTGACTTTCTTTCCTTCATACTGTGTCTTTCAAGACCTCGAGACGAGGAGGACGATTGGCACTGGACATGAAGCTGATGGACTCTACCTTCTTGATGGACGGCCTTCTGAGCTCACAGCATTGCAGTCTTCTAGTAGTAATAGGAGTAGAATAACTTCTGTGTTATGTTGGCATGCCCGTCTGGGGCATGCCCGTCCGGGTTTAAAATCAAGAACAAACTGGATTTCATTTCTTGGTTTTAATAGTCTTCACTAACTTCTTCCAAGGGCTATGGAACGAGAGAAAAACATGTGAAATCAAATCATTTTATCAGATGTACTTACACCTTACCCCTTGAGCTTGCATACCCTGAAGTAATCGGTGTGCCTTGGTCCATAATTGAGTACGTGCATACCTTAGACCACTTTCGGAACCTTAAATGCCTCTGAAATCACTGATTGACATGCATTGATGGCCATCATGAATTTTCTCTTCAATACTGTATGAAGGCAAACATGATTGAGGTCTTGTCTTTTACAGGAGAGCTTTGTATTTTACAACTACTACCATTTGTATTGATTTCATTATTTGTTTCCATTTTGATTTATTTTAACTCGTTTATCTTTTTCCCTGTTGCAATTCGGTTTCCTCTGTAGGTTTGGGACAAGTCCAACTGAAAGTGGGGAGATTTTAAAAGTTCTCTTTCAAACTTTGAAAAGGTCTTATCCCCTTCCATGTCTTACACCTAATTTCTCCTCCTTCTGACTATCTCTTTCTCTCTGTTTTGTTTTGGGTGCTGGTTGTCTTGTTCTTAATCCTTGATACCCATGTGGGTTCAGTTTTGTTTTGCTACTAAGAACAGCTGAAGCAGAAGAATCGACTGAAGTAGCTACCTATGCAACTCTTTTTACCTCTTAGTTTTTTCTCTTCCTTTCTTTCTCTTTTTTTGCAGATTTCATGCCAAACAGCACTGAAAAAATGACTGAAGACAAAGACTTTAAGCTCCATAAGATCCAAACATGTGTTCTCAAAGTAAACATATATTGTGGTGGGTGTAAGCAGAAAGTGAAGAAACTTCTCCAGAGAATTGAAGGTGTTTACACAGTAAACATAGATGCAGAACAGCAAAAGGTCACAGTTTCAGGAAGTGTAGATTCTGCAACTTTGATCAAGAAGTTGCTAAAATCTGGTAAACATGCAGAGCTTTGGTCTCAAAAATCCAACCAAAACCAGAAACAGCAACAACCCAATTGCATAAAGAAAACAATAATAAAAACCAGAAACTTTGACTTGGTTTTTTGATCCAGAATATCTTGCTTTAGTGACCAAAAATGGACAGATTAAAAATGATTGCCAACTCAGAGAGACAAGTGATTGCACTCTAGATCACCTCAACAAAAAAATCAGCCCATTCTAAAATTTCTAACCCCATCAAATGTTGTTTTCAAGTTACATGGTAAAAATAGACGGTCCATAATTCTTCAACTTCATATCGGAATGATTTGAATTTTTGTGAGGATGATCTCCTCACCATAGAGATCATCCTCACCAAAAATCAGCTATTGATTCATCTTCTATGTGAGCCCGCCAAAATGGTTGTCAAAAATAATGGTAAAAGATGGTTGTCTCCCCGATCCCGACCCATGAAAATTACTTACCAAGGAATTTGAAATGTAACAAGGTACACCTGAGATCTTTTCATTTGCGGAAGCGGCAGTTTTGGTAGTCACCGCTGCCATTTGGGCCCACTTACCACATGGATGTTTAGCCGACCCCTTAATAGACATTGATACCAAAAATCAGCTTACTAAATGGTTTTTAGCTGTTGGTTTTAGTACCCAAAAATTGGTTGCATTCAACGGCTATAAGAACGCCTTACCTTGTTACATCTTTTTCCTAAAAAATTAAAAAAAAGGCTCGGATGACCCCTCTTGGTTGGTCGTGTTCTCGGTCGTTGAATATTTGAATCCAATGGCAGTTGAATGCTGGCAAAAAGTGAATGCTATTTTTATAAATCTCTACCAGATCTCTAATACTATCTAAAAAGACTAATTGTATTTAAAAAAATTCAACTTTATTATATTATTATTTTTTAATTCTTAGATTTTTTATTTTAATTTTTATCTTCCTTTTTCTTCAAATTTTGTACGTTTTTTTAATATTTTTCTTTTCTGTATAATAATATTTAATAAATACAAATAGGTCCGACCAAATCGAACGGTCCGACCAGTCTCATGAAAATTCGGTTCGGTTTTTAAAACATTGTTCCCAACCACCTAAAATCACTAATACCCCCCTCTCCTAACCAGGTCGTGCAGTTGAACACAATATTCTTAAAAGAAATGGCGTTCCCTTCCTCGTAGAGCTTGACACAATAATGGAAAAACAGAAAAAAAAAAAACGGAAAAAAATGGAATTAAACGGAAAAAGTGGCACTGAAATTCAAATTTTGGAAAATTAAAAAAAAAAGAATTTAACGGATTTAAACGGAAATTAAATGGATTTTAACGGAATTAAATGGTTTTAACAGTCGTTTTTTTCACAAAATTTTTCAAAATTAAACGGTTGTTTAAACGATTTTAACGGCCGTTAAAACCAAAAAACGGCTGTTTTTTTCAAAACAGATAAAACGGGTTTAAACGGTTTAAATGGAAACGGGCTTGGGGCGTTACCGTTTAAACGGCCGTTTTTAAAACCATGCTAAAAACAAATAGTTCTGTCCTTTTCACCGTACTCACCTATTATTTTCATTACAGCCGATTATGATAATCACTAATTACTTACCATGCCATTTTATTCATATTTTCAAAACTACTCTTTTTAATCACTTAATTACTTAACATGACATACTTCCTATTTTTCCAAAATCAGTTCCTTAATAACAATTTAATTACTTTTTATGCTATTACTTCTATATTTTCAAAACAACCCTTAGGGTTTGTTTGGTAACCAGACATAAATTTGGAATTGAAAGAGAATTCTAAGATTTGTCGTTACTAAGAATTTGAATTCTAAGAATTGAATTTTTTTGTGTTTGGTTGCACTGTTGAATTTACTTAGAATTCCCAATAAATTTTAATTTTAGTTGTTTGGATATTTGACAAAATTAAATTTTTATTTTTTTATCTATATCAAGGTTTAAAAAACGGCCATTATAATGGATTCGGACCTCCCCCGTCCGTTATAACAATCCCCTTTAAACCGTGATCTATATAACAAAACAAGGAAATTGTCTTATCTCTTATCTTATCATATCCGGTTTCAACAAAGAGTGGCTGAGATCTTATCCTCCAAATGGATGGTGGATCTCATCCACTCACACCCGATTTTGACAAACGCTTTGTCAGAGAGTGCCAAGAGCTTGGGCCACCCACTATCTATATAACAAATCAGCTCAGTTGGCTCCTTCTCTTATAGGCTTCATATATCGATGGCTGAGATCTTATCTGCAATTGGACGGTAGATTTCAGCCACTCACACCCAATTTGGACAAATACTTTTTTAGGGAGTGCCGGGGGCACGGGCCACCCACTAGTCTATCTACCTATGAGAAATATCATCTCATTAAAAAAAAAAACTTTATGTTATAACGACTATTATTTTTTTTTGTAATCCCCCAGTCTATTGTTATCAATGTTAATTCAAAGAAAAAAAATAAAAGGGCTTTTTTGCTTTACCCCCTTACTTTATTGATGAAATTTGCATCTCACCCAATGTTTTCAAAATATTTGTGTCTCACCCTTTGACCATGGTTAATGTCGTTGACCATATAGGGTCTTCGGATGGACATCCCAATATTTTTTAATTGACTATAATGACCTTGGGTGACACGCGAATATTTTAAAAACATTGGGTGCAATAAAGTAAGGGGGACAAGGAAAAGATCTTTTTTTTTGTTTTGAGGATTGTGAGCTCAAAACCTTTTTTCATTTACTTTTAGCCCAACCTAGGTGGACCTACAGACTAAAAAATTAATCTGATTGTTACTATTTAAGCTTTCGATTAGAGTAGTTTTCCTTGGTTGATTTTATCCGTAGAATTTGAAGCCGAGCGAGAAGGGTTTTCCATGAGATGGAAAATGAAAGCTATTAGCTCCACATGACCTCTAAGAATGTGCCATGTGGCTCATATCGTGGTCCCTCGTCAGACATTAGCGTGCTTAACAACCTGTGAAGGTGTATTCCTTTTAGGATCGTAACATAACAAGGTATACCTGAGATCTTTTCAAATGCGGAAGCGGCATTTTTGGTTGTCACTGCTGCCATCTGGGTCCACTGACTGCATGGATGTTTAGCCCACCCCTTAGTAGGTATTCATACCAAAAATCAGCTTGTTTGATGATTTTTAGCCGTTGGTTTTAGTACTAAAAAAAATGGTTGAATTCAACGGCTATAAGAACGCCTTAAAAAGTGCTAAAATCTAATGGTTGTAGATTACCAATCAGGGTATTTTTGGTGTGTATAACGACCGAGGGGTGGGATAAACATCCATGTGGTCAGTGGGTGCAGATAATAGTGGTGAGTAACAAAATCGTGCTTCCACATTTAAAAATGTTTCAGGCATACCTTGTTACATCTTTTCCCTTCCTTTTATAGTTCACAATCCTCAAAAAAATAAAACATGAATTTTTTTTTTGCTTGTCTCCCTTACTTTATTGATGCAATTTGCATCGCACCCAAAATTTTAAAATATTTGCGTGTCACCCAAGGTCATTATAGTCATTTAAAAAATATTGGGATATCCATCCGAAGACCCTTCATGGTCAACGACGTTGACCATGGTCAAAGGGTGAGACACAAATATTTTGTAAACATTGGGTGAGATGCAAATTGCATCAATAAAGTAAGGGGGTAAAGCAAAAAAGCCCTAGATAAAATTATTTTGATAACTTTTTGACCATAATTAAACCGTGTCAAAATCTTAATGGCTAAAGCATGACGCAACAAATAGGGATGTCCGTCATCAACATTGATGATGGACCAGATTTTTGTGTTTGGCCGGTGCACCGTTGAATTTACTTAGAATTTCAATAAATTCTAATTTTAGTTGTGTGGATACTTAACTGATTTGATTTTTTTTTTTATCTATATAAGAAAACAGGATGGTTGTCTCCCCTCTTATCCGGCTTCATAAAGGATGGCCGAGATTTTATCACACCAAATGGACAGTGGATCTCAGCCACTCACACCCACTTTTGACAAACGCTTTATCGATGAGTGCCGTTGGCGTGGGTCACCTACTATTTACCTACATATAAAGAATGAAATGGGTTGAATTTACATATAGCCCAAGGGTCAGGCTCAGGAGCCCCACTTGTTATCCCTCGAGAGGGGTGTTACCGTTAAAACGAGTTGAAACGGCCAAGGGCAAAAATAAAAAAAAAAATAGATTTTAACGGAAAAAAGTGGTGCTGAAATTCAAATTTTAAAATTTGAAATTTAGAAATTGAAAATTAAAAAAAAAATAGAATTTAACAGAAATTTAATGATTTTCTTATACCCCCCTCTTATCTTATCTGGCTTCAATAATAAG
The DNA here is from genome assembly GCA_035048495.1 of Euptelea pleiosperma. Lineage (NCBI taxonomy): Eukaryota > Viridiplantae > Streptophyta > Magnoliopsida > Ranunculales > Eupteleaceae > Euptelea > Euptelea pleiosperma. The sequence goes on along the minus strand of CM068550.1, from coordinate 10,519,336 downwards.
TGGCTGAGATCCACTATGCTTCATATCAATGGCTGAGATTAACTCCCACCCGATTTTGACAAACACTTTGTCGGAAAGTGCCGCGGGCACGGGCCACCCATGCATATATCAAGACAACTCAATTGTATTATCTTATCTTATCCATCCATCTAATGTGGACGGTTAGATAAAGAGTGGTTGAGATCAAATCCATCAATCTAATGTGGACGGTTACATTTCAGCCACTCAATCTGCCTCATTTGACCTCAATTTATTCAAAATTTAAATTTCAACATCGGTATTTTTTGTTATTTCTGTTATTTTTTCATTTCTCCCTCTTTGCGTTACAATCCGTTATAACAACCGTTATACTGGAAAAAACAATAACACCCCAGTCCGTTATACCGTTTGAGTGCCGAAGGCACCCATTTTTTGCAAACGCTTTTGTGGGAGAGTGCCGTGGGCATGGGCCATTTACTATTCTATACAACAAAACGCATTAATTGTCTCCCTACTTATACCTCATCTTATAAGCATCAACAAAGAAGGGCCAAGATATAATCCTCCCCCAAATGGATGGTGGATCTCCGCCACTCATCTGATTTTGGCAAATTCTTTGCCGATTAGTGCCGATGGCATGGGGCACCCACTAGTCTATCTATATATGAGAAATATCATCTCATTTACTTTATGTTATAGTGACTTTTTTCTGTCATGCGTCAGTCTATTGTTATCAATATTAATTTAAAGAAAAAATTTGAAAATTAATAAATAAAATTATTTTGATAATTTTTTACCATGATTATCCCCTGTCAAAATCATCAACGTTGATGATGAACCAGATTATGAGCCGTGTGGCAAATTATTTGAGAGAATAGACCATATTGATGTCTATCACATCCCTAGGTCAACCTACATACTAAAAGTCATGTTGATAGGTTCCTTTAGATTTGTGTACCCCAAATAATGCTAGATATCCCAGGGTTAAAAACAAACCCATAAAAAGACACAAATCCAATGCCTACAAATCACTAATACCATATGGATTTTTGTCCCATCCTTGAGTGGACCTACATACTAAAAATAAGGCTGATTGGCTCTTTATAAGATTTGGATCTTGTACCCCAATTAATGCTAGATATCCCATTGATGGAAATAAACTCATAAAAGACACCAATCCAATGGTTAGTTACATCTCTAAGTGGACCTACAAACTAAAATCAGGCTGATTAGTTATCTCATCAACTTTGATCTTCTTACCCCAACTAATGTTATATATCCCGTGGTTAAAAATCAACCCATAGAAGACATCAATCAGACAGTTAGTTACATCCCTAGGTAGATCTTATCTTTCAACTTTTGATCTTCTTGTCCCAACTGATGCAATATATCCCATTTTAAAAATCAACCCATAAAAGACATGAATCCAACGGTTATAAATTCCTAACCCATTGATGATGGACCACAGTATGAGCCACGTGGCGCATTATTAGAGGCCACAGGGACTGTATGAATGTTTATCCCATCCCTAAGTGAACCTACATGTTAAAAATCAAACTGATTAAAATTTTCTAACCTTTGGATCTAAGTACCTTAAATATTGCCAGATATACCACGATTAAAAATCAACCAATAAAAAGACACGAGGGCCCACTGACCTTGTGGATATTTGGTCGACTCGTGATGGATCTACACATAAAAAAAAAAGTATAAGTGGTGATTAATAGCCGTTAGATTTAGCATTTTAATTCTAGTAACATGGTTTTTGATTGTTGGATTTGAGCCATTTTGTAAAAATATCAGTTTGTCCAAATTTTGAAGTGCCCAGGGGACTCTGTCAGTGGTCTCACATAAGATCCCGATCAAATGATCTCAACCATTCGATAATTACAAGTTTTTCTAGAAAACTACCTAATTAATTTTGGCCGTTCTAATTAATAGAATTTCTATTGGTCTAGGATATCTTCACATGGATCTCACCCAAATGAGAAATGCTTGCATCAAATGGCTAGAAATGCCCAAACAGGCTGATTTTTGGTATGTTGGTCAACTGGTGGGAATAAATTTTTGATGACGGACGCCCACAGACTTCTGTACTTGCCACGTGGCACACTCTTGGAGACCACTGCCGTATGGATGTTTGGCCCATCCCTAGGTGGATCTACATACCAAACATCTATCCGGTCAGTCGTCTGTTAAGACTGGGTCACATGTCCAACAGATTCGTCCTCTTCGCGAGAAAATGGCGCCGTTTGTGCGACAGATTCTTCGTCTTCGCAAGAAAATGGCGCCGTTTGTGGATCAGATCCGTCGTCTTCGCGAGAAAATGTCGCCAAACTTACGAATATCTCATTCCCACCAAAGGAGCCCACCAAACACCGCCTTCTTATAAAAACTCTGTTTCCCTTCTTTCTTTTTTACTCCATCAGAACTCAGAACTGAGAACTGAGAACTGAGAACTGAGAACTCTTTCCTTCCTTTTGAATAAAACAAAATGTGGAAAGATCTTCCAGACCACATTGTAGCCTTGATTGCCGATAAACTGATCGATATCCCGGATTACGTCCGGTTCGGTGCGGTTTGTGTTTCATGGCAATCCGTTTTTACTGAATACAAATCCCGTCGTCATCTTCCGGTGCTCATGATTCCCAATCAGCATAACGACGAGCAGCAGACACGCAGTTTCTACAGCCTCGCGGAGAGAAGGGTTTATGATTCCCAGCTACCGGTGCCCCATAATAAGCGATGCCGTGGTTCCAGTCAGGGATGGCTGCTAACAGTGGACGAGAATAATGAAGTTCAGCTGCTAAATCCCTTCTCCAAACTCAATGACGAGATCCAGCTCCCCCCGCTAGCCGATTTTTCAGGTCTTATTGATGATGATTACTGTGACATTACAAGCAATTGGTTCTTGAGGAAGGCCGTCTTATCCGCCAACCCAGCATTAACCCCCAACTACGTAGTTATGGTAATCTACGGTGGTGCTTATGGAAAATTGGCCTTCTTCAAGCCCGGTGACAAAGTGTGGACCTCCATTGATTCTGAACGGGGACCGTTTGAAGATGTTATTTATTACAAGGACCAGTTTTTCGCTGTCAACCACGAAGGAGCAGTTGTAGCTTGTGACGTTCGTCCTCTTCATCCCGTACTGACAGAAGTTGCACCGCCTCCACCGGCTAAAGTTCTTGGGAATAGAGGTTATCTTGTAGAATCGTCGGGGGACTTGTTGCATATTGGAAGGACAGAGGAGATTCAGTATGTTTGTGACAGTGAATACTTTTCTTGGGCGACTCTTGGATTCGAAATCTTCAAACTGGACACAATCGGGTCCAAGTGGGTTGAAGTGAAGAGCCTATCCGATCGCATGATATTCTTAGGTGCCAATTCTTCCATTTCTCTATCTGCTTTGGACTTCCCAGGATGCAAACCGAATTGCATCTACTTTGCGGATGATTATCCGGATGCAAATTCCAATGGTCCACTTTATTTGCCTCATGGAATGCGAGCCTTCAACATACAAGACGGGAGCTTTGAATCACATTACTGCCCAGCTGAGTCTGAGATCTTCATACCGCCTCCCATTTGGGTCGAACCAATGCCACAGGGTTGCTGCTGAGGACCACCTAGTCAAATTTATCCAGTGCTAGAACTAGTACTTCTTTCTTGATTTCATTTTTATTTGAGTTGTTTTTTATTTTTTATCTTTGTAATTTGAATTCATTTATTGGATTGGATGATCTTCACTTACTTATCTCTGTAGTTGAGAGTGTGTAATTTGAATACATTTATTGGATTGGACGATCTTCACTTCCTTTCTCTTAATCTTAATCTTAATTTTTGTGTTCTTATTTTATCTTTGTAATTTGAATTCATTTATTGGATTGGATTCTTCACTTTCTTATCTCTGTAGTTGAGAGTGTGTAACAATCCAGGCCTATTGGGTCGTTCTCTCAATCTTATAACACATGAACACAAAGTTCTCTCATCGGTGTTATGAATAATTCTCCCAATATGCTGATATATACATCTTTGTCATGATTCTTGCGTAAAATCTTCTGTTGAAGAATTGTTCTAGACATCTTTTGACAAGGAGTCTTGCCTTCACTGTTTTGGGGCATTCAATGGGAGAGGAGAGATATGATCTGTAAGGGAAAATAACTTTCTAGAATTTGATTATTGGAGGAATTAAAAGGTTTTATCATGCAATGCACTACTTTCTGTAAAGAATTCCCCTGCGTGGTGAGTTCAAGATTTGATAGAGATATTGAAAGATGGTGGAGCACTACTCTAGTTGAAATCCGTAAACTTTGGCATTGGGGATTCTTGTTCCTTGGATTACCTCATTGACAACATATTGCCATTATTCAAAAAGCACATTGAGCCAGACCTCCATCATGCTCAGGTTGGTGTTTTGATCTCCTTGTTACTTTTTTATTCCAGTGTTGAGTTGCTATACGTGGGTCATTCTGCAAATTAGAATCAACAACTTTGTTTCATCTTTTAGAGAGCCCATCTACAAGCTGAAATGCAAAAAGTGAGGTCTGTTACTAGCCTTAACCACCTTTGTTTATTGGGCACTCCTTCTCTCTTAACTACCCTGCAATTACTTCATGCTACTTGTTCTTTTTGGTAGTCTAAGGTGTTCTCTTTAAAAAGTTAATAATACTGATGTTGATGATGATAAAAGTTTGCAATAAAACCCTTGTTCTTTAGCTATTTAAGCCAAGTTTTTAGTCCCATAGTAGGATTCCACATGAAGCAAAGCCTCTCTATATAGGTTTAACATGATGAAATGTTAATAGTGACTAAGATATATGGGTAACTACGTACAACACATGTTGGCTTATGTTGGGCGAGGACTGAAGTAGATTTGAGCCCCATTCATATTGCGTTACTTATCAGACAATCTTAAATGAGTTGTCTAAATCAGGGCAAATGGAAAACGTTTTGAGTTGTATTCTAGTCTCCAAATCCAATGAACGATTGTATTGACGTGGATACTTCCGTGGTGGGTAAATGAAGGATTGTGATATTAGAGAATAGGAGAATCAATCACTTACTCCCTAGCTATTTGGTTTCCCAATTTGCCTTCGAAGGTCCAATACAAGTTTTTGCTGAGATGAACACTTTTTTTTTTTTGCATATCTACCCCAATTCTAAAGAAGTATACTAAGTCCTTAATGTTGTACTCTTTTTTATTTTTTGGGTACAACATAAGCCTTGAGCTCCAAAATAGCTCTAGTTATCCTCTGTTACTTGAATTTTATAGCCACGTATAGTTGTGCACAACTTTATATTCAAAGTTTAGAGCATCATATTATCTGTACTGCTTCTTTGGAACCTGATTGTTTATTCCACTAACTCTGTCAAACTAGGATCCACGTAATTGTTTGAGACATGTCTTACCTTCTTTATTTGCAAACTGTCCCTGGAATTCAAAAATCAGGGTGTTCTTTATAGTCCTCTTGATCACCTCCATGAAGAAAATTCTCCTGGAGTTAACATAGTGGCCATCAAATTATATAATCACTTATGCTGAATTTGGGTTGTCAACTGGTACAAGTGTCACTAGTTATCCATATTAGAGACGTGAAATAGTCAATTTTCTACATAAACAGGTGTATTTTAATCATTGTATCACTTTTTCGTTATGATCAATTACGATAGAAAATTTATTCACACAAACAGAAAGAATATACAACATAGAATGAAAGAAAGGCAACTTTTTTTTTTCCTGAATGAAATCTGCTGTTGCTAGCAAGCAATTTGGACAAGATATTTTGCACCCGCTTATTGCTTACATAAGTATAAGCAACTTATCATTACTATTTGATATTATTATTGCTATTAATATTATTAAGAGGGTTCTGAATATGGTCTATTTTTGCATATCAGGCATGCATCCAAGTGTGCCCCAAGAACCCAACAAACTTTAATGTGGTTAATGTCCATGTTGCAAAGCTCCTTGGAGGAGGTCTGCACAATTGTACAATTGTTCGGTGTATGGTGTTAAAAAAAAACTGATCCCGTTGGGAGTATAAAGAGAGTGGAATAGGCTAAGGTATGCACTCTTCTGATTATTTTTTTTACTTCCATTAATGCTTCCTCATTTTGGTTTCTGTTTATGATACCTGGATACATCAAAATGGGTGCTGTATCCATATCTGGTTAACATAGGTGGCTGTACCTTGTGCTGTCAGACTTGCTTTGATCACTTTGCATGTACTTTCTGATCATGTTACGTGATTGTCGTTTGTTTATCTTTTTCATTTACAGTCTTTGACACCCATTTGAAAGGCTCAGTGTTAAGGTGAATGAGGCTTTTCTTTGTGTGCTACTTTATTAATACACGGATAAATCAGTGATTGTTGCTGGAACTTGTAGCAGCTTGCCACTTGTTCAATGGGTATAGTGGATCCAGCAAGGAAAAAACTATTGAGATCATCTCTCGTAGATGAAAACTTTAATGTGCATCTGGCCTCACAATGAGATCTTTTACTTTTGTGATTGCAACTACTAACAGTCCTATTATCTGGGATTGTAATCTGAATTATGGTTCTTTCTGTTCTGTGGCTTCTCATTTGGAACTCAACCCTGTTCAAAAGAAAGCAAATACTACGTATTTTATGTCTTAACCGCCATCATTGGGTTCTCGTGTTCATGGTGTGATCTTCAACTTCATGCCCCACAAAAAGTATCTTTCGATCCATCATTTTTCATGGTCTTGTGCGTTATTTATATGGGGAATGAGTTACCAGTGGGGTTGGAGTGTATACCAGCTTTTGAGGTCTGATGCCCAAACGTGTGTCCTTTTAAAATATCAGAAATTATTGTTCTACATCTCAGTCTCTTGAGTGACTCTATTTGTAGTCGGTTGGTGATATACTTTATGTACATGTTACCCTGGTATGGCTGCTTGTTGAGGCTTTCATGTATTATTGTTTCAAATATTATTGAAAGATGAAACATTTATGAAGCAGGTCTAGTGATTATGTAAAGCCCATGCTCTAGTGGTTTTGAAGCTAGGAGTCTTGTTTAGGTCATGGGTTTGTTTTGGGTGGCATTGTGACAATCTAGCAATTCGTCTCGGGATTCAAATTTTATTTGAATTTATAATGTAGAAATATCTGTATTGCAGTTCATATGTAAGATGAATACAAAGATTTAGGATCTAAATATAAAAGATACAGAATTGAGGACATGAGTGGATTCTGATTTAGGGGCATTGACAACAAGGTTATTTTTGGCTTTGTTGTCACACACTTTTAACATAAGATATGGCCCTAGATAAAATTGATGGTGGAACAAGTTTTTTTTTGCCGACCTCCTTATATAGTTGGGACTTGGGATAAGGCACCATTAATGATGATGATTGGCTTTCTGTAGGAAACTCATGTTTTCCTTAAATGTGTGCCACACTCTTTTTCCGGTTCAAAACACATCTTTAGGATCCATTTTTGTTCTATGATTACGGTGGGAAAGTTCGAAGTGAGATTATTAGTGGTTGGAGACTAGATCAAACCGGGAAAAAAAAAGATAATGCTTTTATATGTCAATCTGTTTAACTTGTGGGCATTTCAGTTCATATGAAATTTGTGATCATCTTTTGTTGTCTTTTATGTAGTCCAGAAAAGAATAGTGACTCATTTTGGGGGTATTATTAAAGACTGGATTTCCTTATGAAAATCCTCACTGCCTCACGATGACAAAGGAATTTTGATTGCATGACAACAAAGGAAATTTGTTTGCATGACGACAAGGGAATTTGGATTACACGATGACATGGGGTTTTGATCACATGAATGAAAGAGAATCTTGATTGTTTTGTGAAAAATTCTAGTTATTTAGAAAAATTGCACGACGACAAGTGTATATTGATTTTGTGGTGGCGTAGGAATTTTAATTGCATCATGACAAGGGAATTTTGATTGTTTTCTGGAAAGTTCTGGTTATTTGGAGAAAAAAAGAAATTTACAAGTAATTAATTTGTTTAGATACCTGCAGGTGCCAAGTATATGGTTCCATATTAGCTGTTTCGAAAGATTTGTTAATGTTGACATATAACATTGTAGTGCAATAATGATTTTCAGTGGACTATCTTGATCTGATCTAAATGTGGCTTTTTCTTGCTTGATTTGTTAAAGAATGTGATTTTGTGTGTGTAGGATTGTTTCACTCTAGTTAGTTTGTTGGTTGCAGCTGTTTGTTTTCAAAAATTGTTTGTGGTCTTTATTTGTGACTATGAGCTTACCATTTCTTGATAGATGGAAGTACACAGGGCTGCATGTTACCAAACTATTTATTTGAGGAAACTGCATAAAGTCTGAATGTATGTTAGTTAGATAGTCCTATATTTGAGGAAATCTGAATGTGTGGAACATGCTCAACTGATCCTGGCACCTGCATGGTCTTTTCTTCAAATTTGAGTTCGTTTCGAGTATGATTGCAGTAGCATAACAGTTAGATCAAGATTAAATGCAAGGATACTTCTTATTTAAGTTAGTCTAGTAATAACTAATACACTTGATTTCTAATTTATTTATTCTTTTGAGTATGATAGTGGCAGCAGAACAGTTATTATGTTTCAAGCGTTTCTCAAATTAGCTATTTGCTGCACTTACTTGAAACTTTACATAAATAGCATTACTAAGCAGCTGATTTGGTGTTACTTGTACCAGCTTCGAAGTAACTTGTGAGGCACTAAGAACATTTCAGATTCTTGGCATAGAAGAAAAAGCTGATATCAGTCCTGAGACATGCCCACTTGTTGTGAAGAGCCTTGGATCATTCTCTTCTATTCCGAAGGACTGGTTCTATGCCCTAAGAGTTAACATCTTGAAAGGTGAGAATTATCGATGCTGATGTTTATGAGGTATACTTCTGAACTCTTTGCAACAATGCATTTAAAAACTTTGTATCAAGCTTGTAAGTCATTGTTGCATATTTATATATGAGGCACTAAGAACATTTCAGATTATTGGCATAGAAAAAAAAGCTGATATCAGTCCTGAGACATGCCCACTTGTTGTGAAGAGCCTTGGATCATTCTCTTCTATTCTGAAGGTCTGGCTATGCCCTAAGAGTTAATAGCATCTTTAAACGTGAGAATGATGCTGATGTTGATGAGGTATACTTCTGAAGTCTTTGCAACAATGCGTTTAAAAACTTTGTATCAAACTTGTAAGTCATTTTTGCATATTTATATGTGTAACGCCATTTTACAGCTATACATTAACAATGCTTATCTTTCTTTTTTCTTAAAGGGCATCACTTTGATACTTCAAGCAATTGTTAAGGATTCAAGTTCCTTGCTGGAATTTATACTCTACTCAATTGGAAGCTTGGTCCTTATCAAGGTAATCATTATACATTTTCAGTTAAGGTTTTAAACTTTGACTTCACTCTAAACTTTGTCCTTCTCTTTCTTGCTTTACTAGGAATAGCGCTGTCCTAATTAGTAGCCCGCTTACTAGCAGCCTGCCTTTTCTTTCTGCTTTAAGCTGTTATAGCAAACTAGTGGTACTAATGAGCTAGCTTTCCTGCCTTCCCTGCCTTAATGAGCTTATTAGAGGTCTCCACTTGATCAGATATTAATTCAATGGAGCTTGCAGATTTGAATTTTGAGAAGCATTCTTTTGCGAAGATGAAAATATGAGGGCAAGCATTTGGGTCTTTCTCTTTGATTTCCTTCCGGGTTTAAAATCAAGAACAAACTGGCTTTCATGTCTTGGTTTTAATAGTCTTCACTAACTTCTTCCAAGGGCTATGGAAATAGAGAAAAACATGTGAAATCAAATCATTTTATCAGATGTACTTACACCTTACCCCTTGAGCTTGCTTACCCTGAAGTAATCGGTGTGCCTTGGTCCATAATTGAGTACGTGCATACCTTAGGCCACTTTCGGATCCTTAAATGCCTCTGAAATCACTGATTGACATGCATTGATGGCCATCATGAATTTTCTCTTCAATACTGTATAAAGGCAAACATGATTGAGGTCTTGTCTTTTACAGGAGAGCTTTGTATTTTACAACTACTACCATTTGTATTGATTTCATTATTTGTTTCCATTTTGATTTATTTTCACTCATTTATCTTTTTCCCTGTTGCAATTCGGTTTCCTCTGTAGGTTTGGGACAAGTCCAACTGAAAGTGGGGAGATTTTAAAAGTTCTCTTTCAAACTTTGAAAAGGTCTTATCCCCTTCCATGTCTTACACCTAATTTCTCCTCCTTCTGACTCTCTCATTCTCTCTGTTCTTTCTCTGTTTTGTTTTGGGTGCTGGTTGTCTTGTTCTTAATCCTTGATACCCATGTGGGTTTGGTTTGGTTTTGCTACTAACAACAGCTGAAGTAGAAGAATCGACTGAAGTAGCTACCTATGCAACTCTTTTTACCTCTTAGTTTTTTCTCTTCCTTTCTTTCTCTTTTTTTGCAGATTTCATTCCAAACAGCACTGAAAAAATGACTGAAGACAAAGACTTTAAGCTCCATAAGATCCAAACATGTGTTCTCAAAGTAAACATACATTGTGGTGGGTGTAAGCAGAAAGTGAAGAAACTTCTCCAGAGAATTGAAGGCGTTTACACAGTAAACATAGATGCAGAACAGCAAAAGGTCACAGTTTCAGGAAGTGTAGATTCTGCAACTTTGATCAAGAAGTTGCTAAAATCTGGTAAACATGCAGAGCTTTGGTCTCAAAAATCCAACCAAAACCAGAAACAGCAACAACCCAATTGCATAAAGAAAACAATAATAAAAACCAGAAACTTTGACTTGGTTTTTTGATCCAGAATATCTTGCTTTAGTGACCAAAAATGGACAAATTAAAAATGATTGCCAACTCAGAGAGACAAGTGATTGCACTATGTGATTCCAAACTCTAAAGCAAATGCAAATTCTATTAAGGAAGCGTTTGGGAAAGCAATTGCAAAATTCCAATAATTAGGAATGAGAATCAATAGATAGTCCAGGCAAGTTGATTTTGGTCAGAACAGAATGATCAGTTGGTCCAAGTAGAACTTGGCTGACCGCACACAATATGAGTCAGGTAGAAAACGCTTAGAGGACACTAATCGTATGGATGTTTGGCCAATCTCTAAGTGGACCCACAAACTAAAAATCAGCCTCATTAGTGATTTCAAACGTTTGGATCCTTGTACCCCAAATAATGTCAAATTCCACGGTTAAAAACAACCCATGAAAATGACTGCAATCCAACACTTAGAAATCACCAATCGGGCTAGATGTCCATCGAAGAGTAAAACTTTGCTGATCCTCCACAATGACTGCCCCCATGACGGTTGACAATATGAGCCACGCGGTGCATTTGTGGAGGATGCTGACCTTTTGGATGTCTGGCCAATCCCTAAGTGGACCAACAAATAAAAAATCAACATGATTAGTGATTTCTAAGTGTTGGATTAGAGTCATTTTCATGGGTTGATTTTAACTGTGGGAATTTGAGCATTATTGACCATTATTTGGGTACTAGGAGTCTAGGATCCAAAGATTTGAAATCACTAATTAGGCTGATTTTTGTTTTGTAGGCCCATTTAGGGATTGACCAAACATCCGTATGGTTTCAGCGTCTTCTAAAAGTGTACCACATGACTCATATTGTGGGTAGTCATCATGGGTGGTGAGTGAAATTTTACTCTCCATCTAGGGGCCAAACATTTTATATATTTCAAGGACGTTGGAGCTGAAAAGTGTATTTGCAGCCATTTTTTTGCTGCAAGCATTAGTAGCTCAAACCGTATAAAAAAATATGGACCCAAGGTAAATATTTACTCAGGTCAGTAATGCTAGGGGTGCAACCAAGCACCTAGAAATGCAAAAAACATACTGCAAATGTTTGCAAACAAATATTTGTGGCGATACCAAGCAGGGCCTAAATCGCAATTAACATTATGGTTGTGACCTTTGCATTTGTTATAAATTCAAATATATTAATTATTAGGCAAAAGATGACAAGTAAGAAGTTTAATATTGTAATTTGATGTAATTTTTTGTATCGGTAAAGATGTAATTTTTTTATTTATTTGGAAATGTAAAATTGAAAATTGCTTCAAACACGTGACAGCAGTTGGAAATTGCAATTTTATAATAATGTACAAATATAATCTATATTACAAAACAGGGAAGTTGTCTCCCCCTTTTATCGGCTTAATATATCCAAGGACCCATATCAACCCTTACATAAAAAAAATTTAGACGGTTGGATTAATTTAACATGGAAATTGTCTCCCCACTTATACCCCTCTTATCGGCTTCACAAAGGATGTCCGAGATCTTATCCCCCAAATGGACTATGGATCTCAACCACTCACACCCGATTTTGGGAGATGCTTTGTAGGGGAGTGCCGAGGGCACGGGTCAACCCACTATACATCTATATAACAAAATAGAGAAGTCACTTATACCCCCTCTTATTGACTTCACAAAGAATGGCCGAGATCTTCTCACCCCAAATGGATGGTGGATCTAAGCTACTCATACCCGATTTTGACAAACGCTTTGTCGGAGAGTGACGTGGACACGGGCCACCTGCTAGTATTTTAATAAATGTCACTAATTCAAATGATCCAACCAGTAATCTACAAGCTTATCCAAAAAAAAAAATTAGAAAAAGGAAAGAATGGCTTTCTAGATTCTTGTTGATAATGATGGGAGGAGAACTCAAGAGGCCATCACATCCAATTTGGATAAGGAATATGACCGTACCCGAGTAGAACTTGGCTGACCGTCGATAGTCAGCAAATGTGCTGGCCGCCCACAATATGTGCCACGTTGCACATTCTTAGAAGACTCTAAACGTATGGATGTTTGGCCAATCCCTATGTGGACCTACAGACCAAAAATCAACTTGATTAGTGATTTATAAGCGTTGGATTGGAGTCATTTCATGGGTTGATTTTAAGCGTGGGAATTTGAGCATTATTAACCATTATTTAGGGTACAAACATCTAAAGGTTTGAAATAACTAATCAGGCTTTTTTGGGTTTGTAAGTCCACTTAGGGATTGACCAAACATCCATACAATCAGCGTCCTCTAAGAGTGGGTGGTCAGCGTCCTTGCTGACCGTTAGCGAAGTTATACTTGTAGTACCCTCAGGCCCTATGTTCAAACTATTGGATGTTCTTTGAAATTTGTATGACAGTCTCCGAGATGGTGTGGTGGGAATCTCGATGACCATCAACAATCTATACCTTAGAGACGACGACAAGGAACAAGGCCTAAGAGCATCTCCAAGAGGTCAATATCGTCTTTTGCCAAACCAAAGTTTGGCGAGAAACTCTCAAAATCGATCTCCATCAGCCTCGCTAACCCCTTCGCTCTTTGAGTTGTTAGCTAAAAACATTCCACAGTCCACACCTTGCCAATGTTAGTGAAATTACTCCCTCGCCATATCTCTCTGCCATTGCAAACCTTCCGATCTTACCCTTCAGCCTGCACTCCTTCGACTCTAGAGAACTCTTCGATCAGATTGAAATTTTGTTGAAGTTTTTTAGCGCTCTCTTGCAATCAGATTCTTCTACAACCGTTCAATGAAGTTAACTTTGTCGAGATCTTGATTTTGAAAACAAGGAATAGAGATGATAATGTCATAAATTACATCGCATCAGACACATGGAGACCCCTAAATGGTTGTCGTCCCAAAAGTCCGACAATATTAAAGATAAATTTATGATTATGGATCATTAACCGCCAAGTTTGATACTTCTAATTTTTTATTTGTTAATCACCCAAAAATAAAAAAAATAAACGAAAGCGAACGTATGGCCGTTTGTGGTTCATGTCATGAGCACGACGTGCTAGTAAATATCGCTCCCTAAGCGGATAAGAGAAAGGAAGAAGAGAAGAGAAAGAGAAAGGAGATTGAGTCTCCATAATATCTATAATAATACAAAGCCAAACCCTGTCAAGCTGTGGTTTCTTTAAGAAACGTTGAAACTGTTCCCATTGGAAGTCAGATTGGTGGCGGCCGATCCCGATCCAACTTGGCCTCGGGCTGTCCCGAGACAATGTGAAGCCCCAGCTGCAAGTGACTTGTCTGATCTGTGGGTGACGGCCGAGACTTTGGAACCTTGATGTGGAAAGGGTTTGTGACATTGTCTCCCACTCCTGCATTGGCTGGCCTGGCAGTTTGAACAATTACTAATTATGGAAACTTAACTGACTTTGCAACTAAATAGGATATTCACCATTTGCACAATTTAACGTCTTTATTAGGTTTGGTCACCTTCTTGTTCCACAAGTAAAGGTAGGGAGAAGCTCACGTGTTTGTGGATCTAACGCTTTCACATGGTTTCCGTTCTTCACGCGGTGGCTAAAAGTCACCGGGTTAACTCGGGCATCTCTGAGTCACCTCGTCGCATTAACAATATTCAGTTTTTAATTTTTTTAAATGTAGGAAGGGTCGGGCTCCAGTTACCGCCCTAAAAGGACAGGCTCCGGTTACAGGACACAATATGAGCCACATGGCACACTTTTAGAGGACTCTGACCGTACGGATGTTTGTACAATCTCTAGGTGGACGTACAAACCAAAAATCGGCCTGATTAGTGATTTCTAGATGTTAGATCTTTGTGCCTCAAATACTGCTAGAAGTCTCACAATTGAGATCAACCCATGAAAATAAGTCCAACCAACGCCTATAAATCACTAATCAGGCTGATTTTTGGTTTGTAGGTCCACTTAGGAATTGGCCAAACATCCATACGGTCAGAGTTCCCTAAGAGTGTGCTACGTGGAGTAAAACTTCGATGACAGGGCCCTGTCATCAAGGGAGTGACAGGGCAGCAGATCTCGGCACGTGTTTTTTTGTATGGACGGACCACCTCGGCCTCACCGCACACGTACACAGGTGAGTGTTTGGGAAAAAAGCACTCAAGTACTCACCTGGGTACGTGTGGTGAGGCTGAGGTGGTCCGCCGTACAAAATACACGTGCCCCGAGATCTCTTGCCCTGTCATCTCCCTTGATGACAGGGGCCCGGTTATCAAAGTTTTATCCTGCTACAGAGATGACAGGGGCCCGGTCATCAAAGTTTTATCCTGCTACCTGGCACATATTGTCTCCTGTAACCAGAGCCTGTCATTTTAAGACGGTAACTGGAGCCTGACTCAATGGAAATAACAATTGGTATTGTGATGATTAGTTTGATCTTGATTTCAGAGCCATAATCCACAAGTGGTGGCCCACCAACTCAACAGTATGGATTGATAAGTTGATGGCTAGGGTCCATTGAGGATGATGGAGTAGAACTTTGCTAACCGAGCCAGTCAGCAAAGTTACTGACCGACCACAATATGAGTCACGTGGCATATTTTTAGAGATTTCCGACCGTATGGATGTTTGTTCTTACAACAAAAAATTAGCCTGATTAGTGACTTCTAAGCGTTGGATTGGAGTGTACTTGACTATTATTGACCATTATTTGGGGTACAAAGATCCAAAGGTTTGAAATCATTAATCAGGCTGAATTTTGGTTTGTAGGTCCACCTAGGGATTTTCCAAACATCCACGCAGTCATCGTCCTCTGAGAGTGTGCCACATGGCTCATATTATGGTTAGCCAGCAACTTTGCTAACCATCACCGTCCGCGAAGTTCGAGTCCTCAATGGAAATAACAATTGGAACACATAATTGTGATGATTAGTTTGATCTTGATATCAGAATCATAATCCACTCAAGAGGTGGCCCACCAACTCAAACAGTTTGGATTGATAAGTTGATTGCTAGGGTCCATTGAGGATGCTGTACTGCACATGTCTACAGTCGTCCGTTCACGTGAATCACGTTCACGTCTTCTTGATCCGTTTCCCCAGTCACCGATTCAACAAGACTGAGTCACTCGCTGCATTGTGAAAACCGAACTAGTCGACTCCGAGTTGGAGAACTTGCTCAAAGATAAACTGACAAAGTCTTCTCTAACAGGACAACCAACGAAGCAGAAGAAACTCAACTCATTGTAACAGAAACACAGAATCACAAGTGAAGGAGGATCTTCTGAGAATTTCCTTACCAGATCTGTTCTTCAGCTCTTCTAAGGAGGAGGACTCATGAGTGAAAAAGGAGAGAACTCGGCCTCCGTGGCGGAGAAGCAGAAGGAGAAGGCTCGGGTGAGCAGGACGTCGCTGATCCTCTGGCACGCGCACCAGAACGATGCCGCTGCTGTTCGAAAGCTTCTGGAGGAAGACCGGTCTCTCGTTCACGCCAGAGATTACGACAATAGGACTCCCTTACATGTCGCTTCCCTCCATGGTTGGATCCATGCCGCTAAATGTCTTCTCGAATACGGCGCCGATGTAAATGCTCAGGATCGCTGGAAGAACACTGTAATTTTCTCTCTCCCTCTGCCAAATGTCTTTTCTCTAAGCATATCAAATTTATAATTCAGTGATCAAAACCAGCAGATCGAGCACCTCTAACAACTGTTCTTTAGAAATTTTGTTCTTTTATGTTTTGATTCCTTTTTTCTGCCCTATAATGTTTCTAGTATCTGACAAATTTCCGCTCTCTTGAGTAAATTTCTCGCATTTATTATTCATTTTGACTTTCTCTCAGATCAATGTTGTGCTTTTTCGTACATTTAATGGAATGATTTGTAAATCTTATATCAAATTTTATGGATCGCCTCACTAGTGAGCTTGAAACAAAAATTTAGAACATTTACATGTGATTTTTTATATTTTTGTATATTTAGTTACAGTATTCCCAATTTACTTTTAGAGGAACTCATAGTATGTTCAGTCCAGAGTGTTTATCTAGCTTGATCATCCTGAATTGCAATCATTTGGTTTGTAGTCTAATCTAGTGTTTCCCTCTTGACAGCCCCTAGCTGATGCTGAAGGAGCTAAGAAACATAAAATGATCGAGCTTTTGAAATCATACGGTGGTTCATCTTATGTAAGTTCAGAACTTCCTGTGCACTTTTATGGTTTCCATGATCCCCTGCTTCTCTCTCTAGTTGAAGTTTTTTATAGGGTGTTCTCTTTTTCTTTTCCTTTTTTCTTGTTTTTGATATATTTTTTAACAACTGGTGGCTTCTCTATTAATCACAGCAGTAACTAATTTCCTGATTTTTATGTTTGATCTCGTAGAAAACAAATATTTGAATTATGATGCATGTGATAGTGCAAAATCAGTGTTGTTTGGTATGGACGATTTAAAGGTATTATGCTGATTCCTTTTAGGTAGTTTTTGTACTATTTGGTGTACTTGTATATAGCCATTCATAGTAGAGCCTATATAAGATAATCTTGTATAAGTAATAACTTAGTCTAATTAATATAGTTTAGATTTTCTTTTAGATGGATGAGTGTGAAGACGGAGAAAAAAAAGAATAATAAATGAGCACATCTTAGGGCGCCAAGGAGTAGCACCTGTAATTTGTAAAATGAAGAGTCGATTGAGATGAATTGGTAGGTGCAATAAAGTCCATTAACGTCATTGATGAGAAGGAGCATGATGATACAGATCAAAGGCTCTAAAAATAGGAGGGGGAAGTCAAAATGATGTGGATCATTGTAGTGAAGAATAATTTGAACAACTACATTTTAATTGAGAATGTGGCTTTGGATAGAGTGGAGTGGCAGAACAAGATTAGTATAGCCAACCTCATATAGCTGGGACATGGCTGAGATGATGAAGATATTTTGCCTTCTTTAATAAAGTGCATTTATTCAAGGGCCATATTGTATAGAGGCAGGGTGAAGATCAAATGACTTAAACTGGAATTCAAGTGGATGGAGCTCAAAATTGATGGAGCTCTATTGGTAGCCTAGGAGTGGTACTCACTGGAAGACTTTTTAAATATGATTGAGGCGAGTTTGTATTCGGGCATTATCGTTATCAAGGATTCCTATGGACAGAAGTTGTAGCTCTTTTGCAAGGTCTTGGTATACACAATACATTTTTTTTTTCAGTCCATTACTGTTGAGGATGATGACTGTAATGCCTTTCGATTGGAGAGTTATCGGGCTTTAGGGCGGGCAACGAGGGGGTAGAGGTATCTCACCTACAGTTTGCAGATGATACCTTGGTGTTTACGTCAGTTTCTAAGAGGCAATTAACATTCCTAAGATGCCTTCTATGTTGTTTTGAAGTTTGCTTGGGCCTTAAGGTTAATTTCAAAAAGAGCAAGATTATGAGCATAGGGGAAGTCGAGGAATTAGAGGTTCTGGCTAGGATTTTAGTATGCTCTACTACTTCCTTACCCACCACTTACTTAGGCCTTCCCCTAGGGGCTCCATTTAAATCCAAATCCATCTAGGACCCGGTGATTGAGAGAATTCAGAGGAGATTGACAAGATGGCAAAGGAAATATTTATCAAAAGGAGGTAAACTGGTTCTGATCAAAAGCACTCTCTCTAGCCTTCCAGTTTACTTCCTGTCTTTGTTCTCAATCCCAGTAGATGTGGAGAAAAAGATAGAGAGAATGATGAGAAACTTTCTATGGCATGATAAGGAGAACGTATTTCGCTATCACCTCGTGAGATGGGATAAAGTTTGCCTTCCCACGAAGCTAGGGGGTTTAGGTTGTAGGAGAATTAGGCAGATGAATCTAGCTTTGTTAGGGAAATGGATTTGGAGATTCTGGAAGGAAAGGAGAGCTTTGTGGAGGTCTGTGATCTCAGGCAAGTATGGCGAGGAACCTGGAGGTTGGGCCTCCAAAGAGTCTAGACAGTCATTTGGGTGTGGGGTATGGAAAGGTATTCTTAAAGGCAAGGAGAGAGTCTTAGAAGGAACCACAATGTTTTGGGGGATGGATCGAGAATTAGATTTTGGGAGGATACCTGGTGTGGTGAGCGATGCCCTATGGAGGTGTACCCGCGTCTATACTATCTATCTCAAAAGAAAGGCAATTTCATTATTTCAATGAGTAATCGGATCAGTCAGGAGAGGAATTGGGATTTAGGGCTCAGAAGAAATCTCCTAGAATGGGAGAAAGAACAGCTGGCATCCCTGATGGATCTACTGTAGAATCATATAGTCTCATCCTTAGAAGAAGATTATCTCTTATGGGTTTATTCTAAATTTGGGTGTTTTTCGATTAAATCTTTTTATGAATCCCTCTCCAATCCTGTTTCAACTTCATCACAACCTCCCTGGCATGTGAGCCCAAATATCTAGAAAGCCAAGGTACCCTCTAAAATTCGTTTCTTTGCATGGACCTCATCCTTGAACAAAATACTTACTGTGGAAAATCTGATTGTGCGAAAGTGGATTATGGTTAATTTCTGTTCTATGTGCAAATCCAATTGGAAAAATACGGATCACCTTCTTTTGCATTGCGATTTTGCGTCACAGATATGGTCATACTTTTTGGTGCAGGTTGGCCTCTCTTGGGTTATGTCGGAGAAGATCGGGTCATTGTTGGGTGGTTGGCCAAGGATTAAACTCTCAGATAGAGGGAAGGTCCTATGGAGGATGATACCGCATATGGGGTCTATGGCATGAAAGAAACAATAGGATATTCAGGGGAGTAGAAGAAACACTTTAGGAAATTATTATTTACATAAAGGCTTTCTTATATAGTAGGGGTAGTGTCTCATCTGAGATGAGGGGTTGTTTCTTTTCCGATATGGTGTTTAGATTCGATTCCTTGTTGGATAGTTAGTTTTTTAGTTTTTTTTTGTTTCGACCCATCTTTTTGTACTTTGAGATCTTCTCGATCTCCTTCTTTATTATATTTCATCTTTGATTTATCAAAAAAAAAAAAAAACTAGCGGCCCTTAGGGGCTAGCTTCTATTGTTGACAATATCTCTGAGTTGAGCTGAGGTTCAAATTTTATAGTTATCCATATGCTTAAAAGGGCCCATGAGTAGCTGACCCATTGGCTTGAAGTGTTGTAAATAGGATCTAAGTTGAGAATTCTATCTTTTAATGCTTTTACTTCTTCCTTTTTTTTCTTCCTCTAGTCTTAATTAATTATTGTTACCTATAAGGCTATAACACATTTTGGCCATTGGACTATATGGCACACTTGGTAGATGGCATGTCTGTCAAATATGCACCAAAACGACGAAAATAATTAAAAAGAAAATCCTCAAAATGCTAGAAGATATTCAATAATGAAGGAATTTATCCTCGTTCATGATGCTGTTGTTTCATTAGTAATATGTTCTTATGTGTGAAGGGGCTGTTCTTGTACCATGATCAATATCCCGAGGCATGGAAATATTGATAATAGTAAGAACAACAACAGCCACAATAATAATGAAGTGCAGTTTATAAAGAAAATCAGGGGCAGTTAAGCAAACTCGTTGTCAATGAACTCTATGACATCAGTTTTCAGACTGCGTTGGAGGGAAATCTGTTGCTGGCAAGGTTCGCTGGTGTAGCAACAGCAACAGTGAGAAGGGGCAACAATTACTGTGTTGCAAATGAAGAAGACTTAGAATGGACTCTCGAGAATTAGCTGAGAGGGTAACACTTAGAGGGTGACTGCTAAGATAGACTAGGTTCCACACCTAAAATAGGATAGAAAAGGATAAAACGAACTTTGTTTTTCATTCTATGGTGGCATGGAGCCCGGTGGTGCAAATTAACTGCAGTGAGTTTCCCTTCTGTAAGTTTCCTATTAGAGTATTAGACCAAGCCTGTAAAAATTGCTGATATAACCTATTTATAAAGAGTTGCATATTGAATCTAAAATAACCTTATCTCATCTTATGTCTGCTTTAATTTAGGGCACACCTTTGTAGAGTTCCATTTGCGTGACACCTAGTTGTGTCTTAACCCATTTCCTTCTTGACTATTTTGTAAACAGGTTTATTGGTTCACACTGATTCTTGCTATTTGGTCTGTGTAATATTAGTACTATGCATGCAGAAATTAGTCTTCCTTTGTGCAGTATTGATGGTAACATTTGTATGTATATATAAGCACAAATACCTGCTCCTGCGTTGGTCACACCAAATATTGCCATTTGGCACTCTTCGGGCCCACTAACCCCATGAATGTGTTCGCCCACTCCTTGGTGAACACACACACCACAAAGTCACCCTGATAGGTGATTCCTAGCCGTTGAATTCGAGCGTTGTTGTTATTATGGGTTTGGACCGAATGATTTTTCTCATTCATGGCCCTGTACATGAAGCCCATGGTGAAAAGGAAAAAAAAATGCTCAAATTCAATGGCTGCTAGGATCACCTATCAGGCTGAATTTGGAGTGTAGGTTCACCAAGGGGCTGGGCAAAGCTCAGTGAGCCAGAAGAGTGTGCCACATGGCAGTTTTTGATGAGACCAATATGAGGACAAGTATTTGTGACCTCTCTCTCTCTCTCTCTCAGGCTTTAAATCTCAGTGTTTCTGCTGCAGGGACAAAATGGCAGCCATTTTGAACCAAAGCCAGTTCCACCCCCTCTGCCAAAGAAGTGTGACTGGGAAATTGACCCGTCTGAGCTGGATTTCTCAAACTCAAATATGATCGGAAAGGTATGTGTTTGTTTGTAAATTAAAGATCTGTACATTAGTTAGATACTAGGAACCATGCTCTGGAAATTGTATCCAGACTTTGCAGACCGATGTGGCTGAATTGCTTACTAGTATCACGTGGGTTTATTTAAATTTGAAAAGTGTGATCTGGTTGTTGGAATCTTATAATTTGGATTTAGTTGCATAGCCTCCAATGTTGTTGAAAGCAAGAAAAGTATATGCATTAATTTGATGATTTGGAATCATAAAACCTTCTATATGTTAAATTTATTGCTCTCTTGTAGCTTCTCTGTGGTTAAATGATAATCATCATGCCTTATTCTTCTTACTTTCACATACGCCAATTTTTTTGAAATTTGAATGAATAGTTGTTCTATCTCTTTTCTGTGCACTATCGCTTCTAATTTGTTACAGATGTAGAATTTACTGTAATAGGAAAAACAAACTCTAAAGTAAGTGTTAGGGGCTGTTTGGAATGCTGTAACATGTGATAGCACAAATGAAAAGACGGAAAATGACGTTGTAAAAATAATAATTTGCTGAGTTGGTGTTATCATTTACATGAGACCTCTTTGTTAATGGCTGGATTACAAGGTGCTGACATAAGGCTGTCCAATCACACAGGTACCAAAATGCAGTTGGCCAAAATAGACAAATAGCGCCAACTCGTTTTGCGGTACTTCAAAATGACCCCTTACACAATGGGTTAACTTAATCAGCTACAGTTTTTAATTATGTACTCCAATAGAGCGTTCTTCATGGTATGGGTTACTCTGACCATATGATATAAGATATGGAAATCAAGAGTGAGTACTCAGATTCTAAATGACCGTCCTTAAGCACAAGATGTCGACACATGTTTGGCATGCAGAGAATTGGGAACCAACATTTAATGGATCCCACCTAGGAGGTTTACAAGGTAAAAATATCAATGTGATTGGATGATACCAACCATTTGGTCCATTCAATTTAACTCTGTTCTGTTGGACAATGAAAAAAATCTAGTAAAATCTCCTGAAAATACAGATCAGATGGTTAAAAATACTCAATCATGCCTGATTTTTAGCCTATAAAATCTCGTAGGTGAGTGGGTCCTGAACGCTGCTGTACATCAGACATGTTGAGATATCGTGCTTATGGCCGGATATTTTGTGTCTGAGCACTCATATTCTAGATGCTCCCTATTTGATAATTTTTTTCTTCTTTTGATAAGTTTTCTGTATAAGAGAAATTTTATTTGATATTGCTAATGCTATTTCACATTGCTCTGCAAAGAATATTATATAGTTACTACAGTATACAAGACAAGATCACAAGCATTTTGACTTTTACTTGTAATTGCATTGTTGTGGGGCCGTTGCGTTTGACTTGTTAATTCACATCATTCATTTTGAGTTAGTTTCTTTATGCTGGTTGAGATTTGGATCTCTAGGTTGAAGAATTAGGTATTGGTGTATCTTTCATACTCTGTATGCAAGGTTTGCTTTTATCGACGATAGCTTATCTTTGTAGGGGTCGTTCGGTGAGATTTTGAAAGCTTTTTGGCGTGGAACACCAGTAGCTGTCAAACGCATTCTTCCATCTCTTTCAGATGATAGATTGGTGATGTAAGACCCTTTATCTGTATCTCATTTTCTATTTCCCAACAGTTGTGTCAATACTTTGTATAATTTCACAGTTCCCATTTTAAGATTCATGTGAGGCTTTCACAAGAGAATTCTTTATATAAATAAACTACTGGAAATTAAAACTAGTTACACTCTCTCATGATTCAGCCAGGACTTCAGGCATGAGGTCAATTTGCTAGTGAAGCTCCGCCACCCCAATATTGTCCAATTCCTTGGGGCAGTCACTGAGAAGAAGCCTCTAATGTTAATCACCGAGTATCTGCGAGGGGTAATATGAATGCCTAATTCCTATTTATGTTCTAACTTTTTTGGTAGTGAAATGAACCAAATATGCTCTTTATTGCACTTACCTTTCTAAAATAGTCCGATTTTATGTGCTGTTTTAGGGTGATCTCCATCAGTACCTTAAGGAAAAGGGTTCACTTAATCCATCAACAGCTATTAACTTTGCGTTAGACATTGCCAGGTATAGTTTGTAAAATATTTTTGCTTTCAACTTCCGATAGAACATGCTGAATACTGATTGCATTTATAAATCCTGTCACTCAATACACTCACATTACAATGGCTACCTAACCAGTGGATTTAATAGAAAACACACTTAATTTGGAGGAAAATCATGACATCAAGGAGATAAATTTAGGAAATTAAGCTGAAATTTACAATAGGACCTTTATTATTTTTCATATCTTCAGTTCACTTGCATTGTGTGGAAGCTTTGCTTGAAACTTACTCCTTTGTATACCATTCAAGGTTTAATGTCTGATTGCTTGAGGCCAACTTATTGGCCCAAAATCCAGCATGAGTGTGGTTCAAGTTGGACTAGATGTTGTGGTTTATAATTTCAATAGTCCTCCTGCATTACAAAAATGTGGGACTCAGATGTGTTTCTGTCTCATATAGTATTAAACACCAACTACTTGTCTCATTTGAAAACTTCTGGAAAATGCCAGGGGGAATGGACAATTTTAAAGGATGAACTTGATGCATGAAACACAAACTATATCCATTTCCTATTGGTTAAGCTGGTCAGATAGATTGTAAGGATTTCGTTATGTGTTATGAATTTACGAAAACTGGGACCATGCAAGGCAATGATATGTAGCTTTAAAATACAATACGAAAAAGCCTTATTAGGATAACTTGGTCAAAACGTCCATGCTAATTGGAATTGAATGATCTTATGTGGCCAGGGGCATGACTTATCTCCATAATGAGCCAAATGTCATAATTCACCGAGATCTAAAGCCAAGGTGAGTTCAACCCGTGAGTATCTAAAATTGTATTGGGGTGTATAAGCTTTTTAATTCAAACTTTCTTAAAGCCTTCTAATAAAATTCCTTTAATTAGTGCATTACTAATAATAGTAAGTAATCGTTGTATTATGGAGATTGATTAGTGGATTAATGATGATTAAATCTACAATTACAATTTTACTCATCTTTCCGAAAAAATATTTCTTGATTTTATTCTTTCTTCCATCAGTAAATAATATGTAGATGGCATCCACATCCTGTTTTATTTGGGATTGAACTGAATTTGATAAACTTTCAGGAATGTTCTTTTAGTCAACTCCAATGCAGACCATTTGAAGGTTGGTGACTTTGGATTAAGCAAGCTCATCAAGGTTCAAAATTCTCATGATGTGTACAAAATGACTGGAGAGACTGGAAGCTGTAAGTGTATCTGTTAGGACATTATTTTGAAGGAAATAGGATCTTTGAATGCTTAAAACTTATTGTCATTGCTCTTTTCATGGAATGAAACAAAAGACCGCTATATGGCTCCTGAAGTCTTCAAGCATCGGAAATATGATAAGAAGGTTGATGTTTTTTCTTTCGCAATGATATTATATGAGGTAATTTTGCTCCTTCCCAATACGTAATTATTTGTTGTAATAAGAGATAAATGTTTTTGTTTTTGGCTTTCTAATTCATGACTTCCCAATTTTCTGCAGATGCTTGAAGGGGATCCTCCATTTGCAAATTATGAACCTTATGAAGCAGCAAAATGTGTGGCAGAAGGAAACAGGCCCGGGTTTCGTGCAAAAGGCTACCTCCCTGATCTGAGAGAGTAAGTCAACACAAGAAATGCTTTACAATTGTGAAGGACAAAAAAGTTGTGTACACATGGGCCTCATATGAATCAATCAGATTGTTCAATCAGCGGGCCATCTGTCGGATGGGAGATGAAATAAAAGTCATATTGATCACACATCCTAATATTCCTAATTGTTCAATGTATTGACTTCTCTGTCGACCTTTGAAGTCAGTATTTCTGGTCATCCAATTTTTTGTCTGAATGGATAATTGAAGTAGCTGATCGAAAATTTTAGTCTGTGACCCATCCAAGAGGTGAACCATTGAATTGAGCTGTCTGGGTTGGTGCACATGGGAACCACGGATACACTTTAGCATCAAGGACACAACATTTATCTTTGTCAAGGACCCAAAAAGTGGTCCTTTTTACTTATGAAAAAAAAAATGGTCCTTTTTTTTTTTTAATTACTCAAAAACTGGCACTTGTTTGATTTATAAAAACTTGAATAAGATGGCCATGGAAACAATTTGAAGCAATGCCTTGGGACATTTCTTTTGTTTGCACATTCCCTCAACTCCCTTTGGTTGGTCGATAGTTCGGTGGTTTCGGTGCACATTGTTAGAGTACCTAGTTTGTATCTTTCGGTGAAACAAGAACAAGCAGGTTCTGATTTCGTATTTATTGAATGTTTTAGGCTGACGGAGCATTGCTGGGCTGCTGACATGAGCCTGAGGCCTTCTTTTCTAGAGATCCTCAAGAAGCTCGAAAAGATTAAGGAGAGCCTACCAACGGATCACCACTGGAACATCTTTAACTCATAGCTGAGAACCATGACATGGGTCCAGCCTGTAAATACTGTTCTCCCAGGTTCTACCATCACATCCTTCGCTCCTTTATTGGATCGGGCAGATGGGTTGTCAAGAAACTCAATCCTGTAAGTTTAGAAATTCTGACCTCTACAATCTTTGATGTTCAATTAAGAAATGGAGTAGGTTTTGATCGCTTGTTTCTTCGAATTTCTACACTACAAAATGCTTTATTTTGATCTTCAAGGAGCAGATCAAGAGAGCTCGTCCAAACCAGCCAACATTTTAATATTTCATCTGATCAGAGTTTCTTTCTCTTTGTTATAATTTGTTCTTGTTCGAGTGGTCGCCATAAGCTACAACGGAAAATATTCCGAGTTGTCTTCTATTATTTATAGTTGTCTCCTCTATAATTGGAGTGAGCGTTTCACTTCACAGGTTGTCTTTTTTTGTAAAATGCTGGAGTTGTTTGATAATACTGTAGAAGAGGATTTTGACTTCTGATTTTCTGGAACTTGATTGAGAATAGTTGTAGGTTGATACCTGTATGTGGTAATCTGCTACTGTTTTTAATTTTTTTTTTATGGCGATCCATTCCGGTTGCATCATATGGCTCATCACACTGGTTCTTACATTTGAAAGCTCGCAAAAGATTCGAGACTTCGAAACTGGAGTATGATGTCAAGATATTCACGGCAGGTCTTTTTTATAGGTTAAATCAAGAGCTCTCCTAATCGAAAAAAATAAAATAAAATCAAGAGCTCAGTACTATACCCCACCTAGGAGATCTTGTTGATTAAATCAATTTGATTGGATGATTGTAAAAGGGTGAATGTAACAGAGTAGATCAGATGGTTGTGGGCACCCCCCCCCCCCCCCCCCCCCCACCACCCCCAGTGTTTTGCCCATGTGTCTATGTATCATCTTTCCATTCAAGCATTCTAGTGCTATGAAAAGTTAATAAAGTTGGAAATTTTCTGCGCAGTATATTCCACTGTCCGTTTTCAAATTTCTAACTCATCACAGGTGGAGACATGTCAAAATAACTCAACCCATGTATATATGTATGAAAAATCATGTACAAATGGCCACATTTTAATTTTTAGAAAATGGAATGTCTTTATTACATGAAACACAAGTAATTCATGCTCAATTTTACCAAGCAACGCTTAAATGGCAGAAGTTAAGCGGAATTGATGGGCCCAAAACTAGGTGTAGATATCCCAAACAAAGACACGATGGCAACTGCACGTCAGAAGGTGACCCATGCAACTTATCTATTAGACAGCGCCCAAACGTCAAACAGTCACCCATATAACTTACCTATCAGATGACACCTGCACATCAAGCAATGACTCATCCAAATTATCTATCGGACGGTACCCTCAAATCAGACAATGTTGTATACTGGTGCCTTCTACCCACAAAGTGCCCATTTAGTACTTGCATATGACACTAAGACAGCAATCTTGTTTGCTTAGGGGTCATGTGCTTGTTATAAGAATTCCATTTTTGTCACGCTAACTAGTGTCGCACATTGATATGGGGGTCAAAGATAAATTGTAAGATTGGCAGGGCAATGGTATGAGAGGTTGATCAGAGGCAATCTCGTTTGCAAAACCACTGAAACACGTGAAAACAGAGTACTCGCTTGATCGATCACCATTTGGACAACACAGAGGTAACGTAACATGTTATTTGTTCAATCAAAGGGTCGTATTCAAATATGAGAGCGCCGCTTTTGATCCTCGTAGCACGATACGGACACAAGATGCGGATTATCAAATTTAACTTTTGACCCTCCACTATAAATAGAGATGGGGTTGAAGGAAAGAGGGAAGAGGCCATAGCCAATGTATTGTCTTAATCTTCTACCATATTCTTTTCCTCTTACTCTCTCTTCTCTTCATCTTTCTTTGTAAGCATGTTTTCCTCTTAGCCTACTTAGGCTGATTTTAGTATGTAGCTCTACCTAGGGATGGGACAAAGATCCATACAGTGTTAGTAGTCTCTAAGATTGTGCCACGTGGCTCACATTGTCGTCCACATAAATATGAATTATGGACCATTGTCTTCAAAGTTTTGTAAGTGAGCATCATGTGAAGCCCGCGTGAAAGGCGCGTCCCAACCCCAGTTTTGGCTTTAAAATACTAATAGATAGATGTGGATATGTTTAAGGGGACAGCTTTATTTATTTCCTTGTCACGGGTCCAGCCAAGATTTTGAAAGAAAGAGAGGGCTGAAGAAAAGCTGAAACAGTCAAAAGCACGGACAAATCTAGTCTGCAACTGTTTGCAGACTTACATTGTCAATACTGTTGGATGTCCCTTGAAAAATGTATTATTTCAATATTTTCAAAAATAATATTTTATAAATTTAAAAACACGTTTTTCAAGGAGCATTCAATGGTGGAAAAACGTTTACATACTTCTAAGGCTATAAACAGTTGCATACTAGATTTGTCCCAAAAGCTCGAAGTGGGCCAATAGACTGGAAAACAAAAGTCTCCAAAAACCAAAACCAGTTTTTGTCCATCAAATACTTTTCTAGTTGTGCTGTCATCTCATTCATGAAAATTTTAGATGCGGAGGACTCTCGTGGCCCTATATAGTACATTTTTTGGCTCGCTAACTGCGTGAATGTTTAGCCCATGCTTTTAAAAACGGTCGTTAAACGGTAACGCCCTAAACCCGTTTCCGTTAAAACTGTTTAAACAAGTTTTGACGTTTTTAATTAACGGCCCTTTTTTTTTGTTTTAACGGCCATTAAAATAGTTTTGCTGTTAAATTCTGAAAAATTTTGTGAAAAAAGGCTGTTAAATCCGTTTAATTCCTTTTTTTTTTTTTTGAAAATTTCAAATTTCAAAATTTGAATTTCAGTGCCACTTTTTCCGTTAAAATCTATTTTCTCTATTTTTGCCCCTGGCCATTTCAATCCGTTTTAACGGTAACGGTAATGCCCCCAGTCCACTAAAACTGCCTCCATTAAACCTTGGTTTAGTCCACCCCTTGTTGGATATACATACCAAAAATTATTACTATTTTTTTTTGTAAGCATACCAAAAATCAACCTGATATGTTATCTTCAGCCATAAATGTTAGTATTTTTTAAAATTGATTATAACCATTGGATTCAAGCATGTTTTCTGGGAACTAAATCAAATGGATAAGAGTCATCCATTATGCTGATTTTTATTGTGTTTATCCACCAATGAGTTGGCTAAACATCTATGTGGTCAGTAGGCCTAAAAACCACGAGAGCAAGGCCGTCTCGATGCAAATTGAGGCCTACGCTAGACATAAGGCCTTTTTTATATTTAATATTTTAATATATAAAGTATTAATTAAAAATTTTAACTCTCTGTACAGTAGAAAATCTTATTTAAAACCTATTTATAATAATCAAAAGCTACTGAAAATGTAGATGCAGAGGACTCCCGTAGTCCCGTTGCAGTCCATGCAGATGACTCTCGTGGCCCTACGTAGAACCTTTTTGGGCCTAATGACTGTGTGGATGTTCAGCCTTCTATTGATGGATAAACACACAAAAATCAGCTTGATTGATGATTTCTAGCCATTGGATTTAGTACCCAAAAAAAATGCTTGAATCCAGTGACTAGAATCAATCTGAAAAAGTACTAAAATCTATGGCTAAAGATAACCAATCGGTTGATAGTTGGTTTGTATATCCAACAAGGGGTGGGCTAAACATCCATATGTCTCTCACCTAGGGCCTAAGGTGACCGCCTTAATGGCCTTATGGTAGAGACGACCATGCACGAGAGTCCTCTGCATCGACTCGACTGCATTGGAATTCCCGTGCATAGGGAACCGGGGACCTCCAAAGTTTGAAGTCCCCCTCCCAAATACTACGTGGAGCATTCTTTATTGCCCACTAGCATTAGGGATGTTTGACCCACCCCTTGGGGTCCACAAATCACCTTGATGACTGATCTCTTGATCTCTAGTTGTTAGATTGAAGAAATCATCACTCCATTAAATGCTCAAATTCAATGGCTAGAAATCACCAATTAAGTTGATTTTCGGTGTGTAGGTCCCCCAAGAGGAATGCAACATGCATGAATCCGTGGGTCCGATTGGATGTGTGATACTTGGCGTTTTCAGACATTCTTGCCCTACAAAAAGTTAATTAAGGGCTTATTTCGTACATGAGAAAAGAGTTCAATGGTGAATATTTAGCCAGCCAAATATTATCTTGGCTAAATATTTGTTCATATCAATATTTAACAACGTTTGGTATGTGCATTAGCTAGCTTACTTCATTTTGTTTCAATTTGAGTGGGCCCCACATGCCAAAGTAAGTCAAATATGGGTTAGACAAGCGTGGGACCCAAATATTAGGTCAAAGGATAAAAAAAACTCATATTTATTTATTTTTATATATAAAAAAATTCATTTTTATTGAAAATAGTGATTTTTTCGCAAGAAAATAAAATTTTCCCACCAAAGCTTAATCGGCGTGAAAATATTTACTCAGGGCTGGGGGGTGATCAAATATTTTTCCCCCGCTGCGGCGGGCAAATTTGTGGGCCCGGCTAAATATTCTGCAGGGGCAAGTGGCTGCCAAATGTGCCTGGGCGAATATTAGCGCGTGCAAATATTTTATTTTTCCGCCGCGGTGGGTCACCAAACAGGGCATAAAGTTGGAAATTTTGTTGGATTCTGTTCTACTGTTTTGGATCATTCTTGGAAAATTTCTGGTTCTATTGTAAGGTTTGGATTATTAGAAAATGCT
This sequence comes from Euptelea pleiosperma, assembly GCA_035048495.1. Classification (NCBI taxonomy): domain Eukaryota; kingdom Viridiplantae; phylum Streptophyta; class Magnoliopsida; order Ranunculales; family Eupteleaceae; genus Euptelea; species Euptelea pleiosperma. The sequence goes on along the minus strand of CM068550.1, from coordinate 10,488,680 downwards.
TATACTGTCTATTGACTCTATTCCATGGTTCGAAGTCTCGGCCGATCCAGACCGGCAGGCACTGATCCATTTCATTTTGAAATTGTCTCGCCCAATATGCATTGTTCCACTGACGGTGTTGGATCAGACTGATCCAGATCGGGACCTGCACCCACCGATCCAGCCTCTGAACCGAGACTTCAAACCTTGGTCTATTCTACCGTTTTGGATTGTTCTTGGAAAATTTCTGAAAAATAGCACATTTTGAAATTTCAAACCTTATCACATGTAGGTTTTAACGGCCATAAAACAGTAACACCCCTAGCCTGTTACGTTAAGATCCGTTTTGACGCTTAGAAAACAGGGGCAATTTTATTTTATTTTATTTTTTCCATTTCAACGGCTGTTAAAAAGTGGGAAATTTTGTGGAAAAAAAACCTTTATTTGTGTAAAATCCTTTTTTTTTTTTTTTTGAAAATTTCAAATTCAAAATTTCAGCACCATTTTTTCTGTTTTCCTGTTATTACTTACAATCCGTTTCAACGGCCATTTTAACGGTAACACCCCCAGTCAGTTATACCGTTAAAATGGCCTCTTTTAAACCATGGTTTTAAAAACGGCTGTTTAAACGGTAACGCCCCAAGCCCGTTTCCGTTAAAATCGTTTAAACACGTTTTATCGGTTTTGAAAAAAACGGCTGTTTTTTTTGTTTTAACAGCTGTTAAAATCGTTTAAACAGCCGTTTAATTTTGAAAAAATTTGTAAAAAAAAACGGCCGTTAAAATCTGTTTAATTTGCGTTAAAATCCATTAAATTCTATTTTTTTTAATTTTCAAAATTTAAAATTAGAATTTCAGCGCCCACTTTTTCCGTTTTTTTCCGTTAAAATCTGTTAAAACCGTTAAAATCCATTTAATTCCGCTTTTTCCAGTTTTTTTTTTCATTTTTGCCCCTGACCGTTTCAATCCGTTTTGAAGGTAACGCCCCCAGTCCGTTTAACCGTTAAAACGGCCTCCTTTAAACCTTGTTTTAAACCTTGGATTGTAGACTTGGAAGTTAACAATTATCCATTCGTGGGTCCTACATAAACGTGTCAAAAGAAGAAAATTGATATAACACGCATGACACAATAATATTGTATCTGCCATGTGTCACACTTTCGGAAAAATTTGACCGCAGGGATGTTTTGCCCACCCTTTGGTGGACCTACAGACCAAAAAACAGCCTGGTTGACGATTTTCTAGCCGTGGATAAATAATGCTAGAATCCTACGGCTGAAAGGAACTCAATGTACATGTCCAATGCAGACCTGCTGAGCTGCTAAGCAATAACGAACTCAGAAATTCTTGTGTCGGCACAAATATAATAGGAAAAAGATGTAACAAGGTATGCCTGAAACTGTTTGAAATGCGGAAGCACTATTTTTGTTACTCACCGCTGTCATCTGGGCCCACTGACCTGCATGGATGTTTATCCCACCCCTTGATGGATATACACACCAAAAATCACCTTGATTGGTAATAAATAACCATTACATTTTAGCACTTTTTAGTACTTTTTAAGGCGTTTTTATAGCCGTTGAATGTAACCATTTGTTTTAGTATTAAAACCAACGCCTACAGATCATCAAACAAGCTGATTTTTGGTGTGAATGCCCACTAAGGTGTGGGCTAAACATCCATGCGGTCAGTGGTCCCAGATGGCAGCGGTGACTACCAAAAATGCCGCTTCCGCAAATGAAAAGATCTCAGGTATACCTTGTTACATGCGTTGGCCCACATATTCAATTGTACCGCGTGTGACGTTTGTGATAGGGTAGTTGGGTTCATTAAGAATGAGCAAATCTTTGACGATCGACCACAGCATGAGCCACATGGCACGTTCTTAGAGACCATTGACCTAATTGATATTTGGCCCATCCCTAGGTGGACCTACATACCACAAAGAGTCTGATTAGTTATTTCCAACCTTTGGATCTGAGTGTCCATATATCCACGGTTAAAAATAACCTATGAAAAAGATACCAATCCAACGGTTAGAAAATAGTCAAAATCCCAACGAGGATGATTTTTGGTTGAGCCAAATATCCATATGGTCACTCATCAAGGTGATCTTTAAAAAAAATGCCTCGTGGCTCATACTGTTGTCATGGGTTGAATTTTAGCCATAAGAATGTCTTTTACCCGTACGATTCTAAGTATTATTTGGAATACTCAATCTGTCGTCCAGAAATCATCAATCGGGATAATTTTTGGTCTGTAGGTCCATCGGATAGGCAAAAACATCCGTACGGTAAGTGATCGCGCATGAATGTAACACGTGGCACAAAAGATGTTATAAATATCGCCTCTTGCAGTTGGGGGTAGTTTCGATATTATTGGCAGATCTAGGTGCTTTTTAGAAAAAGGACCTTATAAAACCATCTAGATCTCCATTGGTCTCCCTCAACGGATCTCAAACTCAGGCTTCACAGGCGGAACGAGATCAAAGAACCCAAGGATATGGCGTACTCCAGAGACGACGAAGCGGTGGACGACTTCGACGATTACGATCCGACCCCGTACGGAGGCGGATACGACCTTGCCCTCACGTACGGCCGCCCTCTCGAACACTCTGAAGAGATATGCTACCCGATCTCATCATCGTCATCGTCCCAAATCGACTACGAGAGGCCCCACTACGTCCCCGACTCCGAACCCTCTGCTTACGGAGACGATGCCCTCCAGACTGAATACAGCAGCTATGCCCGGCCCAAGCCTAGGCCTGCGCCGGCCTTCCAACCCGGGATGAATCGGCCGGGTTATGGTGGTGTTGAACCCGGTTCTGATCATGGATCCGGATATGGGAAGCCCAGTTATGAGCAGGAGGAGGAGCCACCTCGTAGGCCGAGTTTTGGAAGGCCTAGTTATGAGCAGGAGGAGGAGCCACCTCGTCGGCCGAGTTATGGAAGGCCGAGTTATGAGCAGGAGGAAGAGCCACCTCGTCGGCCGAGTTATGAGCAGGAGGAGGAGCCACCTCGTCGGCCGAGTTATGAGCAGGAGGAGGAGCCCCCTCGTCGGCCGAGTTATGGAAGGCCGAGTTATGAGCAGGAAGAGGAACCGATTCGTAAGCCGAGTTTTGGAAGGCCTAGTTATGAGCAGGAGGATGAGCCGCCTCGTCGACCGAGTTTTGGAAGGCCGAGTTATGAACAGGAAGAGGAGCCACCTCGTAGACCGAGTTATGAGCAGGAGGAGGAGCCGCCTCGAAGGCCGAGTTTTGGAAGGCCCAGTTATGAGCAAGAGGAGGAGGAGCCTCCGAAGCCCGCGTATGGAAGGCCCAGTTATGGGCGGCAGGAGGAAGAGGAGTATCAGAGGCCCACTTATGAGAGGCCCAGTTACGAGCGGCAGGAGGAAGAGGTGTATCAGAAGCCCACTTATGAGAGGGGTGAGGATGAAGAGGCGCCTCGGAGGTATGAAGAGCGGAGTCATGAGGGAGAAGGGTATGGTCGCCCGAAATATGTGAGTGGATCTATCCCCATTTCGCTTTAATTTTATTTTTTGAATTAATTATATTTGTTTGTTAATTGGTTTCGAGTAGGGGTGTCAATTTTACCCGATTAACCGAACCGAAGCGGAACCGGAACCAAAAACACTGGTCCAGTTCCACATTTTTCGGATCTGATTAAAAAGGAACTGGAACCGAAAATAATGGTTCCGGGTTCTGGGTAGTCTAATATGGAACCGAAACCGATAAGAACCGGAACCGAACTGATAAGAACCGGTACCAATATACCCGAAACTGGAATCGGAACCGACAGAAATACATAATCGGTTCCAGTTCCAGGTCCATCACTTTGAGAACCAGAACCGATAAGGGACTGAACCGATAAGAACCGGAACCAATTGTTTCGGTTCTGGCCACCTTAGGAACCGAACCGAAATCGACCCATTGACACCCCTAGTTTCGGGTTGTGATTTTAATAGATGATAGGTAATATGAAATATCCATTTGAAATAAAGGATTTCAGTGGGGTTGGGTTAGTTAACTTCTGTTTGAACCAAAAAGGAAAAAAAAGTGGTTTCTCTGTGGAATTTTCAGAACTATTACATAAATAAACAAAACAATAAGGACTGATACGGTAATTGGAGAAGGAAGGAGAGACGGGTGGTCGTTAAGGAAGGAAGAGAAACATGGGACGTGGGAAGAGTAGAAATTGAAGAGTGAAGATTTGAGGAAGAGAGTAATTAGATGACTTTATGGTTATTTTGAGAGTTTCTATGGAGAGATATTTTTCGTTTAATTTTGAGGAGAAAGTTGGGGATAAATGTAACAGTTGGGTTGGGAGAGAAGATTGATGGTTGCTGATGTGGCATTTTGATGGTAGAGTGTAACATCGGTGTTATGTCGATGTGAGAGAGTAATTAAGCCAAAGGTCTTTGTTTTAGTATAGATGAGTGAGAGCAACGTGGACGGTTGCTTCTATTGCTATGTGCCGCATATTCGGTTATGCAATGCTACATTTGCGGCTTGCTTGGATTCTCCACAATCATGGTCAACTCCGTTACTCAAAAGTTATCCTATCATGTGCAAGAGTCATGCCGAGATTTTCGGAGGTGATAAGCATAAGTTGTAATCTCATTTATCCTTAGGCAATTGTTCCAACCTAAAGTCACCCAAAATTGGACTTAAGTTGGATTTGGTGTCTTGAATATACATTAGGTCATTTTCAATCATTCAGATTTGGGTCAACCGACCAACTTGGATCAACGCAGATCAACTCGGCTCGACCCCAGTGGCTCATCTCATCTCGGATTTCGGATTTCGGATCTCGGCCTATAACTGAACCAATCAATTCAAGATCGGAGTGCAGCACTTCGGCTAGTTCCCCACCTCTATTCACCACATGTAGGTGAAGAACAAAGAGGACACAACCCCAAATGAAAAAGGGAAATTAAAAAGTAAAAGAAGATGAGCAGATAAGGCTTACCATCTCCGCCCACCATCGTAATTTGCCGTTGGCACTGCCAACAAAGAGGAGAAAACAAGGGAAAGCAGCAAAAGAGAAGAAATTGAGGATTAGACCTCTAATAAAGAAAGTGATTGAAAAGGAAGAATAGAATAAAGTAAGGGTCTGTTTGATAACCCGGAATTGAGCCGGAATTGGATTTGTGATTCTTGGAATCACAAATCTCAATGTTTGGGAGGACCGAATTCTAGGAATTATATTTCCAATTCTGTGATTTTCCCAGAATTAGAAGTTTTAGGGGGAGAAGAAACTTCTAATTCCTGAAATTATATTTCCGGACGGAGAGATTCGAGATAATTTTTATCGAGCTCTCCAACTCTCACACGCATCCCTAGGTGGACATATAAACCAAAAATAGTAAGATTAGTTATTTGCAACCATTAAATTGGTGTCTTTTTATTGGTTGATTTTTAACCGTGTGATATCTAACATTATTTAGGGTACTTAGATCCAAAGGTTAGAAAATTTTAATCAACCTTATTTTTAGCATGTAAGTTCACCTAGGGATGGGACAAACATCCATACGGTCCGTGGTCTCTAATAATGTGCCACGTTGCTCATACTGTGGTCCATCATCAATGGATTATAAATTTTTAACCGTTGGATTGATGTCTTTTATGGGTTGATTTTTAACCTTGGGATATACATATAGCATTAGTTGGGGCGCAAAGATCCAAAGTTGAAAGATAAGGTCTACTTAGGGATGTAACTAACCGTTCGATTGATGTCTTCTATGAGTTGATTTTTAACCATTGGATTGACATCTTCCATGAGTTGATTTTTTACCATTTGATATATAGCACTAGTTGGGGTACGATTATCCAAGTTGAGAGATAACTAATCAGCCTAATTTTACGTTTGTAGGTCCACCAGGGATATAACTAACCGTTGGATTAGTGTATTTTATGGGTTGATTTTTAACTATGGGATTTCTAGCATTAGTTGGGGTATGAAGATCCAAAGCTTATAAATAACCAATCAGCCTTATTTTAGTTTGTAGGTCCACCTAGGGATGGGACAAATATCCATATGGTATTAGTGATTTGTACCCGTATATTGGATTTGTGTCTTTTTATGGGTTGATTTTTAACTATGAGATATCTAGCAGTATTTGGGTTACTCAAATCTAAAGGTTAGAAATAACTAATCAGCCTGATTTTTAGTATGTAGGTCCACCTATAGATGGGACAAACGTCAATACGGTCTATTGTCTTTAATAATGTGCCACATGGCTCATAATGTGGTCCATCATCAGCGTTGATGACAGACATTCGTATTGGTTGCATCATATGTCACTTAGCCATGAGATTTTGGCATGGGTTAATATTGGTCAAAAAATTATCAAAATAATTTATTTAGTATTTTTAATTTTTTTTTCTCTAAATTAACATTGATAACAGTAAACAGATGGATGACAAAAAAAATAACAACCGTTATAACATAAAGTTCATGAGATGATATTTCTATTAAGTAGATAGATAGAAAATTCAATTCTGTTAGATCTCCAAACAGCTAAAATTCGATTTCATTGGAAATTCCAAGCAAATTCCACAGTGTAGCCGAACACCAGATATTTTAATTCTTGGAATTCAAATTCCCAAAAATCACAAATCTTGGAATTCTATTTTCAATTTCAAATCCATGTCTGGTTGCCAAACATGCCCTAAAGGAGTAAAGCTCACCGTCGTTTGTCGCCCAAGCAAAGAGAAAGATGAACATTTAAAGACAAATAAAAAGCAAGAGACAACATAAGAACAAAACACAAAAAAAAACCAAAAGGAAGTTTACGTGGAAGGAAAAATTGGTTTTGGGGTCCAGTGTGGTGTGTGACACACAATAGTGGCCCCAAAAGTGATGCAAATGTGCAAAATATTGCTTTGGGGGTTGTTTGGGTGAAGTCGCACCCCACTCTTTTGTCTTTTTGTATGTCACATGCACCTAAAAGTAACATATACCAGCCCATATGTAAGATACTTTGTGGCCGACTGATGTTAAGGGCCTAAACCAACACATATGAGAAACCGACTCAGTGGCCATCTAACTGGCCCACTTGAGCATGGTAGACTCAAGGAGCCTGGATCCTACATAAACTTGGACCTCGGCAACTCATGTATTCAATTATTTTGCGCCGGCCGATCAAGGGCCTAGATGTAATAACCAGTTCACCTAAATATGATTGACCCAACACGCGCATTGACCTCGGGCCCAACTAACAAACCATGGGCATGAAATGCCCGACTTACACGCATGTGCCCAACTATTAAATTTGGAGGCTTGACAGATTTGAGCTAAGCTCGATCCCCTGACTTGGAGGCTTGTTAAATCTGATCCAAGCCCATGAACTTATTGGATCCACGAGAAGGAATGACTAAAAAGAATGATGGAGCCTTATAGATATCCTAAACAAAAGACAGACGGCACCCCACACATCAGACTGTGACACGAGCAACTTGTCTATCAAATGGCACCTCATACGTTAGGCGGTGACACGAGCAACTTGTCCATTAGACGACACCTCGTACGTCAGACGGTGACACAAGCAACTTGTCTATCAGACGACATCTCGCACGTCAGACGGTGATACAAGCAACTTGTCTATTAGACAACACTTTGCACGTTAGACGGTGACACGAACAACTTGTTTATTAGACGACACCTCGCAAGTCAGACGTTAACACGTGCAACTTGTCCATCAGACGGCAACCACACATCATACGGTGTTGTATACCAACTCCATTCACAAAGTACCATTTGGTACTCGCATGTAGCGCTAAGACGTTAGTCTTGATCGTGTAAGGGTCACGTGCCCGCTAATAAGAATTCATTTTTGTTTATCACGCTAGCTAGTGTCGCTCATTAGCATAGGGGTCAAACATAAATCGTAGGATTGGCGGGGCAAGTGTATGAGAGGTCGGTAAGAGGCAATCTTGTTCACAAAACCACTAAAATACGCGTGAACGGGATACTCGCTTGATCAACCGCCGTCAGGATAACACATTGGCTCCGGTGTCCTCCCCTTTACCTTCAACCCTCTCTTCTATTTATAGTAGAGGGTTGAAGGTCAAGAGGGCACGATTGTAATTAATTTGACAATCGTCATTGTGTGTATGTATTGTGCCATGTGGATCAAAGGTGGCGCCGTCGTATCTGGATTACGACCCTTCTATCAAACACGTGGCATGTTACAATGCCTCTGTACTGCCCGGACTGTGGTCGATCAAGTGAGTATTTTGTTTTCACGTATTTTAGTGGTTTTGCGAACAAGATTGCCTCTAATCGACCTCTCATACACTTGCCCGTCAATCCTACGATTTATCTTTGACCCTCATGCTAATGAGCGATACTAGCTAGCATGGTAAACAAAAATGGAATTCCTATTTGCGGGCACGTGACTTTTGCACGATCAAGACTAACGTCTTAGCGCTACTGTGGGGGAAAAATATCTGATCTAACCCACACAATCTTCGAGGTCAGACGATTCGGATTATGGTGATGATCGGATGACTCTGATGCTCCAGGATGGAACTGCTTTCTCCTCTGCGAAGGATAGGATGATCTCCAGATGAGATTTGGTTGTACCTGTTGACAAGACTCCGACGCTCAAGTCAGCTTAGGAAATGTAACAGGTTTTAGGAAATAGTAAAAGATTTCAGAGTTTAGGTTATCTGGATCTGGAGAGCAAGATCACTTCTCAGTTTTGAGGGTCTCATATTTATAACCTTAGAACTGGCGTGACTCACCTTCCACGTGTCTAGTCATTTATCAGTCAATGATGACTCAGATGGATTCTGTTATAAAACAGAATCTTATGGTTATATCTTGACTTCCTTGATTCGGTTATACCTGAAATAACTGAAGTGACACTGAGGTGGCATCCTTCGTGTCAAATATTCAGATAAGGTGATGTCGAATTCGTGATAGTTCAACTAGCTGCCACGTGGCCAATATTCATTAGTTAAGAAATCGATTGTATTCAGAATACTTACCTCGTACGTAAGAGATCCTGCCACGTAAGTCATTTGACATCATCTGGCTTTGCCGGGATGATATTGAAATAGATCCCGTCAAGTAAGTCTGATGACCTTGTCGGGATAAATGCATCCAGCCAATAATGTGACCTTGCCGGGAGGATGTCCCGGGAAGAGATGCTGGATTTCCCGGGATGAGATACTTGAGTTGCCAGGATGAGTTCCCGAGATGACATGTTTGGAGTTCCCGGGATGATATACTTGAGTTGCCAGGATGAGTTCCCGGGATGACATGTTTGGAGTTCCCGGGATGATATACTTGAGTTGCCAGGATGAGTTCCCGGGATGACATGTTTGGAGTTCCCGGGATGATATACTTGAGTTGCTAGGATGAGTTCCCGGGATGACATGTTTGGAGTTCCCGGGATGATATACTTGAGTTTCCCGGGATGAGAACCTTGAGTTCCCGGGATGAGATTGTAAAAGATCCCGTCAAGTAGGTCTGGTGATCTTGTCGTGATAAGATTGTAAAGATCCTGTAAAGCCTTTTGGACGTGTTGGGATGAGACTGTAATAGATCCCGTCTATCCAGTTGATCTTGGTGGGATGAGACTCATCAATATGTCGGGCAAGATTGAATACTTCCCGACATATTAAAGGCTGAGACGTTAATATACTCTGTTAGCATCACTTCCATGTGTCGATCATTCAATCCTGACACGTGGCATTTCCAAGTAATGGACATCGTGTGACACGATGGGCAGTTTATGGCTCCTGATGATGATTCCAGCGCATTAACTCTCGCGTGCTGTCTTCTAACACGCGTCGTGTATTCGAAACCGCACGTGCTAAGCCAGAGATACGTGTCCAATTTTGACTTGCTGGAAAATACGGCACCCACAGCTACATATGAGTACTAAAAGGGGGTACTTTGTGAATGGAAGTTGGTATGCAACACCGTATGATGTGTGGTTTTCGTCTGATAGACAAGTTGTTCGTGTTACCGTCTAATGTGCAAGGTGTCGTTTGATAGATAAGTTGCTTGTGTCACCGTTTGACGTGTGAGATGTCGTCTGATAGACAAGTTACTCGTATCATCGTCTGACGTACGAGGTGCCGTTTGATGGACAAGTTGCTCGTGTCACCGCTTGAGGTGCGAGGTGTCGTCTGATAGATAAGTTGCTCGTGTCACAGTCTTTACGTGCGGGGTGTCGTCTGTCTTTTGTTTGGGATATCTACAAGCCTGAGCCCTCCAAAGCACAAGACATGTTGGACCTCGATTGTTTGAGTTAGTAACAATGGCAAACATGTTTAATAGATCAAGAACAGAGTAGTGGGAGAGATCTTCCAAGAAAAGATGGTGATGGTTGGTTGGATAATTCTGACAAGCTTTCAAAAAGCCCTTAGTTGGACCACCAAGTATCTTACATATGGGTTGCTCTAGGCCCTTAACATCAATTGCTTCAAGCCGTTTGTGAGTATAGTCTTACATGTAGGTGCATGTGACATACAAAAAGACGAGGGGGCACACCTTCACCCAAACAACCCCCAAAGCGATCTTTTGCATGTTTGCATCACTTTCGGGGTGTGTGTCACACATCACACTAGACCCCAAAACTAACATTTCCTTCCACGTCAACTTCCTTTTGGTTTCTTTTGTATTTTTTGTCTTCTGTTTTTCAATTTTTTCTTAGTTATTCATCTTTCTCTTTGCTTGGGTCGCAAACGATGGTGATCATTCAGTCGGACACGAATCTGAATGATTGCCTAAGCTGGTCAGACTGTATGTCCAAACCGAGTCGAGGTAGCTGAAAGAATATACGGTGCTATACTCCAAGATGTTCAACACCGAGTAGAGGCCTAGCAATGGGGCTCGAAATAAGCCAAGCTGAGCAGAGATGGCACAAGCTATAGTGGTTGGCCATAAGCGAGATGTCTGATCCGAGCCGAGATGTCGAAGACCAAGCTATGCTCCAGATATGTATCTATCTATCATTTCTTCTTCTTGGATTCTTTTATTTTGTGGGTGCATTCCCACAAATAGCGCCATTAGATTTCTATCGATTAACGTACCACACAATCATACACATCAGAAATACATAACACAATAAACAATAAAATAATAAGAAAATAAACACAGGGAAACAATACTTATGTGGTTCATTGTCGATCTCAAGCTGACAACTACATCTACGGAGAAGAGCCGATCAAACGGCCGACATTTTATTATGTAAACAATGTGTGAATACAAATACAATAGGTGCCAACTAAGTGACAGTTTATTCTCTCTATACTTTCTCTCATAAATCTCTCTTTCTCTGTACTCCCCCTCCCCCCTTTCTCCATCTCCAAATCCTTCTTTAAATAGACTCTCAGTGCCACGTGTCAACCGGAGAGGGTTTGTCTCTCCCGGATGTGATGGGGAGGGGTTGCTTGAGTGGTGTGAGGGAGAAGTAAACCAGTAGGTGCATGCGTGCGGGAAGTGATATGGTGTGCCTTGGGTGCATGGGAGGTAGGATGTCATTATTTGGTACCCACGGGCACCATTGAGCAAAAGTGGACTATGGAACAATTAAGGTACACACCATATGAGAAATGCCTCTTTGGGATTCCTTCATTCCAAAGATTTCCGCTACTCCACCTTTGCATTTTTGACCAAGCAAAGGAAAGCCGAAAGCCTTGACTTGAAATTTAGGACATCTTCGTGTTCATAGTTTTTCTTCAGAAATGGCGGGGTGGAAATTTTACGATTTGCTTGCAAATCAAGCTTCTTTTATGTTTTTGTGCATTGGGGTGCACCTATTGGTGGTGCATGTGAAAAAATGTTCCATGCTCCACTTCTTCAAAAACAACCTGTGCTCATTCTTTTTACACGTCTTTGGGGGATAACTCTATTATAGCGGCTAAGAGTGAGAATGGGGTTAGATATTGAAGAAGTCGCTTCAATGAATGCCAACTTACACTTTCAAAATCTTGGAAGAAAGTTCAATCGACTTGCTTGTGTAATATAGTAGAAATTCCATTCCTGTAGAGTTGAGGTTTACTTATTTTTGTTTTGTTGTAAATGAAATTGGCAGGGAGATGATAACTCTGATGATGATGATGAGGAAAAGAAGCGCAGTCACAGGCACCACCACCACCACCGCAAGCACTCCGATGATGAATGAGTGAAACAAAGAACAAGGTCCCCCATATTAATGGGCTTGATGTCCATTTCTTATGAGTAGCTACTAAATAAATGGCGGGGGCATGGTTTCCTTGATTGTGTGTTCTCCATGTTTAAACTTATTGTGTGGAAATTGTGGTGTGCTTTTGAATAAAATCCCGAACTTACTGGGTTCTTATGCTGAAAAGAGTTCCTGTATTGGTCCACTTGCATTCTAGCAATGATGATTTGTGTCTGTTTGTTTGAGATATAGAGAGGGAGATATTTCACCATGGCAGCTTTAGTTTACAGAGAATTGGAGCAAAGTAGGTAAACATGGTGTGTTTTATCTCGTGAACTTGGACTGATTTGCTTTATATGATTGTTCTCTGAATGAATCATTGATCCTTCTTAGAGAAGCATAAAATAGGTAGGGTTTATGATATCAGCTCCCAAATTGTTGGGATAAGACAGAAGATGATGAGTTATGCTACCTGCTCAGAAAGTGAACCAAACCTTAATTAGATTTCTAAGACGGTCTTTGTTATACCAGTAATCCTTATAGGAACAGATTTTCCCTTTGAAAATGTCAGAAACAATCCCAATTCCTGAAACTGATTTCTGTTGAAAATATTTGAAACGAGCTTGCAAATGTCAGTCAGAGCAGATCTGGAGATTATCACAATCGTGTTCTTGGGTCTGTCAAATGCAATTGCCTAGTGTGAGATGGAGAAACTGCTCCCTCTCCTCCCCCTTGACATCACTCAGCACTTCATACGTGCATGTTAATTTCCAACTTGGGATGCCTCGTCCTGCCTGTTAGCAGCAGCATACACGCGATGAGCACGATGTAACCTGCAACAGTCTGGATCAAGCTCCACTGCCAAAGGTCTGCCATCTTTGTGGATCCTGCAACCACCAATGAGAGCATCCACATTACATGGTTAGGCTCCATTGAACATGGTTTTGATGAGCTTGTGTGCCTTGTCCAGCAGATTCACATGGCTCAGCAAGATCAAGCATGTACCTATGGTGCTCAATCATCTGTTTGATGCCACTCAAATCACGAACTCGAAAGAATGGCAGCCCTAAGGTTATCTCATTGGGTTTCACTCCTCTGCTCCCACACTTTTTTAACCATCGGAAAACACCATGCAGTTCCTCTCCACAGCCCTGCTATGGGACACGTGAATTGTGATAATGGTTGTCCAAGAAACAATGTTTCTCTGTGAATGTCTTTGATCACTCTATGAATGGTTGTCCATGAAATGACATCCTCTCTGGCATGGCATATTATTTGACAGTTCTGCATGCTCCATCCACATCACAGACCTTAAATACTCAGCATGCATTGAATTCCATGTCACGACAATCCATTTGGGCATCTACTCAAAACATTCGAGGCAACACACCCTTAGATATAAAGCTAGAAGAAGAAAAAAATGAGAAAAAGCAACCACAACACGAGATATATGTGGTTCACCTGATGTTGAGCTACATCCACGGAGATCGTAACCGCTTCACTATTGAGAACGAGAGATCACCAACGAAGGGAACAAACCTCACCTTCGTTTTTGCAAGAATAACAAAAATAAACCAAAACCTAAACTCTCTAATTCTCCTCTCATAATATACCCAAAACAATAAAAAACCGACTTTGAATATAAGTATTTAACCCAGAAACCCCGTGGGATCTGATCTTATAAACCAGATTAATCTGCGGTGAAACCGTCAAATTCGACTTGTGCTCCTTCCATTAGATTGTAAGCTGAAGCGACTTTTCTGCGTTTCGTTCTGAGCAGTCTATGATCATTTGGTTCCACACCACGACACTCATGTTTTCAGTCTGCTCGAAAGCTCGGTTGGCAATAAAGAAGACGTGCTGTTACAGAGCTATTGAATTTGGTAGCTTGGTTGAATTCTTGGGAAGCCCAAACAACGGGACGAGAGGCGAGTAGTGAGCCAATTAAGTAATTCCTTTGCCATCTCTCCCAGCTATCCACAGGACCAGGTACTGACCCAAAATCCCCATCATCAATATGCCAGCCACCTCTGCCTCTGTCCCATCCCCGTTTCGATGTGAAGCCCTTGTGACTGGAACACCTGTATCTGGGCCGAGGCAAGATAGAAGGTATGACAGGGGTTGCGGGCCCACTTATGTGAAGAACATTAATAAGACTGGACCGCTTTAGGTCTAAGGCGGTTCGAGCCTTAAAAATAGCTTATTTTCTATTTTCTGTTGCTCGATCACTCTCAGACTGGAACCAATGCTGAGGCATAATTTAGAGATCTTTGGCACTTCTAAATACAGATTGAACCTCTGAATAGTAGGCCTTATGTTCCCACCCAACTGCAGCCCGGTGTCTTCTTTGCTCCCCTGGCTTTCATGGTTTGTCTCATTTTGATCGCTTCCGCTTGTCGACCTGCAGCAACATATATATCGCATAGGAGAATGTAGTATCCTCCTTCATCTGGCTTCAATTCTAAGAGCTTCTTCACTACCCGTTCCCCCATATCCACATTGCTGTAAATCCTACAAGCAGCTAGTAATGCTCCCCATACCACATCATTGCTTGGGATTGGCATGTTTGTGATCAGCTTATATGCCTCCTCCAACAGCCCTGCCCGGCCTAACATATCCACCATGCACCCATAATGCTCAATGCCCGCCTCAATTCCATAGTCACTCTGCATGCTCTTGAACAATCTACACCCTTCATTGACCCACCCCTTGTGCGTGTATGCAATCAATAGGGCTAGAAATGTCACACCATCAGGCCATACCCCAGAGTTGGTCATTTTGTGGAACAGCCCAACCGCTTCTTCCACGTTTCCATGATTTGCACAGGCTGAGATCATTGAATTCCATGTGATCAAGCTCCTCCTTTCCATCTTATCAAAAACCCGTCTTGCTCCCTCTACATACCCGCACTTGGCATACATGTCAATCAGAGCATTGCAAAGCGATATCATCCACCCAAATCCATATTCATCAATATAATGATGGACACTCAATCCCGCCTCCAAGTCTCCCAGATTCGTGCAAGCCGAGATAACACTGACCATTGTGACTTCATCCGGTCTCACACGCACCTCCCTCATTGCCCCAAACAACTCCAACGCCTCCATCGAACGCTTTGCTTGGGAGTACCCTGAAATCATCGCAGTCCATGAAACCACGTCCCTCTCCGGCATTCTATCAAACATACGGCGTGCATCATCCAATTCACAAGCTTTCACATGGGCAGCAACCAATCCTGACCAAGACACAACATCTGGATCCAGTGTCTCATCAAACACCCGATGAGCTGCACTCGAAATTCCCCTCGTGGCGTATAGGTGAATTAATGCATTCTGAACAAACAAATGCGAACAGAATCCAAATTTCAAAACCTGCCCATGAATCTCGCTTGCTGCCTCCATGATTAACGACGAATTCATCCTCGAACGCGATTTGAGGAGGAAAGTGAAGGTGAACCCATCTGGGTCGACGGAATTGCGTCTCATCTGGTTGAATAAGCAAATTGATTGAGAAGGGGAATAACTCTTGGAGTAACCTCTAATGAGGGTGTTGTAAAAGAAGGTGTTTGGTTGGTGCATTTGAGAGAAAAGGCGGTGGGCGAAGCGCAGGTCACCTGAGGGGGAGACAGCGGCGAACCTCAGCATTTTTGCGAGGATGAGAGTATGGCGGTGGAGGCCGGACCGAGTTGCCCGGGCGTGAATTCGCTTGAGGTCTCGCATGGTAGTGCAGCTCTCGGCCAGCGACACCAGAGTGGCTGCTAGGCTGAGACTTGGTTCCCATTGTTGGGTTGAAGTCTGCATTGCTTTCTCTTAACCGTTTCTTGGTGGTCGTTATACAATATTACAATGTGCCTCTACGTTATCTGGTCATTGGCCCTACCTAGGTGTTCTCATTGGCCAAGCTGATGGGATGATCTTAACCATTGATCAAAGATTATTTACACTAGGAATCTCTTAAACGGGCGGGGAAAAAAAACAAGACAATATCATGGTGGGTCCCACCCTCTTATGTTGAAAAATTTTGTTGTCTGGGTCAGTTAAAGTTTGAAATCACCCTCAGAAATGCCACGTGGCACGCTGTTTTACGTGCCGCCCCCCCCCTCACTGACCGGATAGATGTTTGGCCCACCCTAGGTGGACCTATAGACAAAAATTAGCCTGATTGGAAATTTCAAACCGTGAGTACTCCAGTCCAGATAGCGCTCGAATCCCACTGTTAAAAATAATCCCATGAAAATGATTCAAATCCAACGGTTGGAAATCACCAAGCAAGCTTATTTTTTGGTATATATATCCAACTCGGGATGGGCCAAACATCCATACGGTCAATGGTCTCTGAGAGTGTGACACGTGGCTCAACATGGCTTCCGTGGTACGAACTGATATTATTACAAGTAGAATAGAACTAGGCCTACCGGCACCACCGGTCCACCATCCCCTGTTTGAAAAACCGGTGAATTTTGAAAAAAAAAAATAAAGTTTTAAGACTTTTGAAAAACCGTTAAGAATGTAAGCTAACGGATAGATAGAATGAACCCTTTCACTAAGGCAATATTGAGGCTTTTCCCGCCAAATAAGACGCTCGTCTGCACGAAAAGTCTCTTCATCTCCCCAAGAACAATCTCCTCCTCCTCTTTATCCCCATCATCGCCGTGGTCTCAAACTCAGTCGTCTTCGCATGTTATAAAAACTTTAGTCAACTTCGAAAACGCTTCTCAGGCACTTGGGTTCTTCAAATGGGCTTCCCAACGGATCAACTTAGCAAAATCTCCTCTAATCTATGCAGCCATCATCCATGTCTTAACGGGGGCCAAATTTTATTCCCAGGCCAAGTGCTTGACGAAAGACCTCATCCAAACTCTACAAAAGACCCGAAAACCCCACCATATTGCTTCCTTGGCTTTTAACACACTTAGCCGGTTTGAAAGCTCCAGATTCACTCCCCGGGTGTTTGATGTGCTAATTGTGGCCTTCTCCCAATTGGGTCTTGTTCAAGAAGCCTCTTGGGTGTATTACAAGATCGGGTTGTTACCCTCCATCAATGCTTGCAACTCGCTCTTGCATGGATTTGTTAAAATGGGTAGATTTGATTCCATGTGGGAAATTTACAAGGACATGCTATCCCGTGGGATCGCCTCCAACCTCATTACGTATAGCACTTTGATCAATGCTTGCTGCAAACAAGGTGACATACCCAAAGCACGTCAGCTATTTGACGAAATGGTGGAGAAGGGGATTGAACCAACCGTTGTGATCTACACCATCCTTATCTTTGGTTTGTGTAAGGAGGGTAGTATCACGGAAGCCACCAATATGTTTAGGATGATGCGGCAATCTGGTGTGCACCCGAATCTCTACACTTACAATACTCTGTTGGATGGGCACTGCAAAATGGTTAGTGTGGGACAAGCATTTGATTTGTACAGAGAAATGCTACAAGATGGTTTGCAACCGGATGTTGTTACATTTAGCATATTTGTTGATGGGCTTTGCAAGGTAGGTGAATTGGGAAATGCCAGAAAGCTTTTTGTTCACATGGCTAAGTTCGGTGTTCTCCCAAATATATTTGTCTATAACTGTTTGATCAATGGTCACTGTAAGGCAGGAAACCTGCCTGAAGCATTGTGTCTCTGTTCTGAGATGGCAAATGTGAGTCTTGTGCCAGACGTCTTCACTTACAGTGCACTCATAAAGGGTTTCTGTGACATGGGTAGAGTGAAAGAAGGCGCTGATCTATTCAATAAAATGCAGCAAGAGGGAGTTCTTGCGAATTCCGTGACTTACAATACACTGATCGATGGGTATTGTAAAGATGGGAGTGTAGATAAGGCTTTGGAGATCTGTTCCCAAATGACAGAAAAGGGTATGGAGCCCAATGTCATCACCTTCTCTTCCTTGATAAATGGGTATTGCAAGGCGGGAAAGATGGAGGCAGCCATGGGGTTATACTCAGAAATGGTGATTAAAGGTCTTGTACCTGATGTAGTTGCTTATACATCTTTGATTGACGGGCACTCAAAAGACGGTAACTTGAAAGAGGCATTCCGGATCCACAAGGAGATGATAGAGGTGGGTATAACCCCGAATGTCTTCACACTTAGTTGTCTGATTGATGGGTTATGCAAGGATGGGAGAAGTGGTGATGCAATCAAACTTTTCTTGCAGAAAACGGGACCCAATTCCAATGGAAGTGAAACAGATCAGATTGAAAGTGGTTGTTGTTCCCCAAATCGTGTGACGTATATGGCTTTAGTTCATGGTCTGTGCAAGGATGGGCAGATTTTGAAAGCCAGTAAGTTTTTCAAAGATATGAGAGGTTGTGGTCTGATACCAGATGCTCTTACTTATAGTGTCCTTATACAGGGGCAATGCCAAGTCAAGCATATGCTCAATGCAATGATGTTGCATGCAGATATGCTTAAGATGGGTATCATGCCAAATGCAGTTACATATCATGTGCTGGCTAGCGGCTATGAGAAGAATGGAAATCCCAAATCAGCTCTCATGTGTCGTGAAGATTAGAATGAGCTCAACTCATGCCTAGTACTACATGTAATTGAGCTCAACTCATTCCTAGTACTACATGTAATTAATATGATCCTTTCTTTATAGTACTTCGTAACAGTTTGAGATCAATGAGGACAATTGATCAGATTGTGGGTGGTAATTTCCTTGGCATGAGGACTGATTTCCTTTGAAGAATCCTAGAAGCATTTCAGAGGATTTTAGAGGACCGAAAGGCCGATGCCTGTCTGATCCAACATCCATCACATCTTCAGTGCTCTCTCTCTGATGTGTGGAAGCTTTGCCAGCTTCATCACCAAATCAAGAATGCCCATAGTCACTCTTACGATCTTTGCACCTATTAGAGTGCTGCACTCAATTTTTTTTTTTTGGTGGTAGGAACATTCAAGTTTTTGTTCTTCGCTCGGGAAAAAAAAACCCCATTACAAGTCGGCGATTCATCATCTAAGATCAATCCATCATATACTCAGCCATCCGAGTTGATTCGGCTTCCATAGGACTCCAGATCATATTTAAGGTTTTGAAACTGGACAAAATCAAGTAATTTGAGTCTCCAGAGTTCAATCAAGTGCTGAGTTTTCCAAGACAAGGAAAGTTCCCTTTAAGAAGTCATCATCAACATTAAGGCTTTTATTTTCAGTTGGGGTAGTATTTCACTAGAAATGAGAGGAACTTTTTTCAGCAATATGGTATTTCGGATTGATCAGCCTTTGTGCTAACTTGTAAACATTTCTCTTCTTTTTCTGAGATCTCCTCGATCTCCTTATTAATGCATCTTTGAACTTTGGCCCCTCTAGTTAATAATTGGCAGAGCGTGATGTGATGTAGTAGAGCCATCCCACCAGATATTATGTACATGGATGAGGTGAAGAGCTTTTAGAATTCAGATTCTCAAATAGAGAAACGACTCGGTCGTATTTTATTCGTGGTGATCCAGATAATGAGAGACCTGAACAGGTACCCTTTGCTCCTAACAACTGTGACCAAGTTGCTTGCAACCAACATAAGTCCACTTCCAGTCTCACCTCAGACCACAAAAATCAAACAGGGGTTACATCAAATTCAATCCCATCAGCAAGACCCTCTTACTCTTCCAAATTTTACAGAGAGAAGGTGCTTCTTCTGTCAACAGCTTTATCACTTCTTTTTGTCCTCACAAGCAAACACCAAGGAGTCCTCAAGCAAAGGAAAACATATACATTGCTGTAAACTCAGCTTTGAAACATCATCTTCCTCGAAGAATGCTTGCTGCATGTTCAATGAATATCCCCTCCAGAAACGTGTCTGCCGGAGTGCCTCTCAGATGGAGTGTGGGACCTGACCACACAACCATGACAGTTGGCTTTGCAACCTATGCTGATCTTGGGGCCATGGACTATTCATGCTAATGTACACCCTAAACAATTTGAAACAGATTGAACAATGTTCTCATGAAAATGTATACAAAATGCTCCAGAACTGCCCAGAGACTGATAGGTATAAGCTGGATGAATGTCACGACTTGGACATCCATTACCGCGGGCCATGCCATGCATGGGCAAGTGCAAGAACCTAAAAACTTTTTGATGAAAGATTCAAACAAGACAATAAGGCTTATGATGACAATGATGAAAGATTAGGAACAAGAAAACGTGGAAGAACAAATGATGGTGATCACAGGAGTGTTTTAATTCTCCCTAACAATTTTCACATTGATGGGAATTCTAATGGCTTGCATTCATGCAGAACTAGTGGAAGAAGGTTGGCGGTATTGGAGAGCATTAGCAAGAATTATGGCTTGAAACCTGGATTTCTTACTATGGGTGCATGGTGGCTCTGCTATGCCAATGCGAGCTTCTAAAAGCAGCACACGCCTCTATCTTGGACGTGCTTATCTGGTCAAATGCAGTGGTGTGGCACACCTTGGTCGATGCATATAGCTAACGTTCGATGCTAGCTGCTTGAGTTGGAGCCTAGCCATGTTGGCAACTACTTTATCATGTCCAACACCTATACTGCAGGCATGTTGTATGAGAAGGTAGCAGTAACAGATCATCGGAAGGCTCTGGGTTGCTGTTCAATCAAGGTGGAAAGCGGGACCCATGAGTTGCTGCATACGAGAGACCCTCTGAGGGAGATTTGTGTTACATTAAGGGCGCAGAACCCTATAGAAATTACAGGCCAAGATGGTTGTAGAAATATGGGAGAGAATTGTGACAACATATATAAGTTAGAAATACGTCTGCTTTCTCCAGCCTATTCCTGTGAAAAAAATTGTTTTTTTTTTGGAAGTATATTAGTGCTAGAAAAAATTACACGGGTAGAAAAGGGTAAATGTAAAAACTGTCTAAGACAGAACTACAGAAGCTTCTTCCTCTCAAAGAAGGTCTTCAAATGCCATAGTTGCAAGCCTGCCACTGATAAACAGATAAAGAGTGAAAGGAAACTCAACCAGGCCATTCTGGAATTGGTTGCTTTGTTCAGCTCCTGCATTTCTTCCTCCCTGGGACACACGATTAGGGGGGAAAAGGGAGAACAAAAATTGAGTATATAATAGGGCAGAATGTGACATCTGTATATTAACAACATTGCGAAAACAATGTCTTTGGTGACTAGAAATTTTTCATGGATGAAAAGGAAATGTTTTGCTAATTGCATACCTCTCACGAAGATAAAACATCTCCTCATGAATGGATTTGACAGTATCCTCCAACTTCTTCAACTCCAGTTCCATGACCTGGGCAGGACGAAAATATAATAGAATGTATTTGGATTCAAATGTCAGTGGTAATTTGCAAATAACATCATTACTTTCTGTCCAAATACTAAGACTTACTGGAAAAAGATACAAAAATGAAATATACAAACACTACACTTCCAACGAAAAAATGCCTACAATGTTAGATATGAACACAACACTTCCAATGATGAATTTATTGCAAAGATTCCCGTAGTAAATACAAACACAACAGCAAGACCGAGAATTTATTACAAACAATTTATACGAATAGAGCACTCCACCCATTGTCATCTTTGAACATACCATCACACCAGCAGGACCAAGATTCCCGAAGAAACTCTCGTAAAAAATGAATTCGAGAATTCCTATGGAAGGAGTGAACCAGTTAAGAACATAGTTTAAAGTCCCGGACTCAGTCTCAGGATTGTCCGGCACCAAGACTGATTCATCTCACCCCAAGACATGGCGAGACGAGCCCAGAAGAGAACAATCGAAGAAGCGAACCAGTTGGGAACATGGTTTAAGGTCCCGGACTCAGTCTTGGGATCATCCGACGCTAAGACCGAGTCATCACACCCCAAGACAGGGCGAGATCAGCCCGGAAGAAGGAGGAGAAGATGTGAAAAAGGCATATCTTGTGTGAATGTTTTTTTTTTCTGTTGTTGGGGGTCGGGGTGGAGTATATAGTAATAGCCTACACTTAAGACTATAGGCAACCCCCCTTGACATAGTTCAACAATGGTTGACTGAAGTTAAAATGGACTTGAATCACACGCCGTTAGTGTTTTATTTGCAATATTTAGGTCCTTTCATAGGTGCATTAACAGATGTATGTGATGTGAGTCAAATAAGTTAAAACTATGTCAAGGGATTCCTAAAGTTCGGATATTACTAATTACTTTCAAATTTCAGGGGAGGCGTTACAAAATACCTTTTTTTAAGTGACTGGTTTAACTCCCCGGAGTTAACTTGGACGAGTCAAATGAGTCAGATGGAGTTCACCCCCAAGTCAGCACGAGTCAGGGACAATCCCACTGTGACTCCCGAGTCACACGTGAATCTTGTCTCAGTCCTGGACGATCCGGGGTTGACTCGGGCAAAGAATCTGCCCAGTTCTAAAAATCCCAACACATGCACAGCAAAGAAGGGATGAAGCTCCAAATATGAAGCTTAAAGGACACGAATAGATATGCTGCAGTCTCTGTAAGCATGCAAAGATGCAACAATTAGGAAAACCATCACCACAGTGTTAAAGATGGTCCTTGGATGATTGGCTCATTGTTTAGAGTCAATGTTCAACACAATTAAGGAGTGTAGATGATGCTTGAATTTCCACAATCTTCCTCCAAGAAAGTTAGCATCCTCCATTGCAAAGCTTCACATCAATGGATCAAACTGAACAGTCACATTTAAGAATCCAATTCCAGTCATTTGTCACTTGACTCTTGAAAAATAAGAATCCAATTCCAGTCATTTGTCACTTGACTCTTGAAAAATAAGTTTGCTTTATCAAACTTTGTGAAATTGAAGAAAGAATCCATTTCATCATCCTTCACCAAATGGTATGTCCACCGCACTCACACTGCGCTTGACAAAGTAATCACAAACTCGAGCATCTTTAGTAACAGCAAGGTTAAATATGAGAGGAAATCCATGGCTTGAACAATTCTCCACAAAAAAAAATCCCACCAAAATGAATCCCATTACCTTCCCAAATAAAAACTAATCACATTAACAAGTCTTCAACATAATTAATTCCGTTACACCGAGGAACTCTTATGACTATCCACTCCGCGTCTTGATTGCCATATTTCCTATGTATAACTTCTTGTAAAATAGCATACTTCTCCATCATGAAACTTTTCCAAGAACATACCAAACCACCTTTTCCAAGGACGGATTCTTTATCCCCATTAGGAAGTCATCTTCCATGACAAAAGGCTTTCCTAAACCTGGGATCTCTTATAACCCTCCAATCTTCTTCTTGCTTGCCAAACTCTATCCAAAGACCACTCCTCATTTTCATACCTCCACAGCCACTTATACTAAAGGGACTCCATTACCCTCTCCAAAGCATCTTAAAATAACACAATGATGTCTGGTGTAGCTCACTATATTCCAATCTGCAGGGTGATATGCTCCTTGTCCTTCCGAATCTAAAGGAAAAGCCTTTATATCTTCTTGATGTGGTTATTGACCAATGTCAAGCACAGAAGAGAAGATATCATGCGGAGAGAAAGAGACTAGAAGTGTAATTTTAATTGGCATTATACACCAATCAAAAGATACGTATTGACACTTCTAAGGGGCTAACTTGCACTCATTTTTTGATAATGAGGTCTTAGGAGGTCCAAGGTGGTCTGCCACTGCAATGAGATAAACTCAAGTGGGTCACAGGAAAATTCATCTTACAAAAATTGGTATTTGTAGTCTCCACAAGTAAACATCATTCACACCAAAACCCAATATTGGGATTTTGCCAAGGTTGACTGGGTCTATAGACGATAAAGGGGATCTAATAAAAGACTTCAAATTAGCACACAGACGGCTCAGCGAAAACAAATAGGGTGCTGTCAGCAAGCTAGAAATGAGTGATCTAATTATCCTACAAATATTATTCCAAACATGGCACTATAACTAATAAGTGGCTAAGCACCTTAAAAATACTAAGAATATGTTGGAAAAGTCGACCCTTTTTTAATCAGACATCTTGAACTCTTGAAGGAACCTCCAGTGCTTCCATTGATCATAATCACCATGAATCCGGTGCTTCTATTGATGAGAACCAAAAATCAAGCAGATGGAGTGGCATTCCATCCGCATCATCTAATAACCTCTTGTACTCTTTAGTGTGCCAACCAACATAATTATAGGCATTCTGCAAGGCCATGTTGATAGAGGATTTTCAGACCTTTCTTATTCTAGAGTTCAAAACATTCGTGTGAAATCAAACTCCATCTAGGAGTTCGCCGTTAATTTTATACACACTTCCAAGTAGACTTATGAGACAAAAAAAACTTCACGAAACAACTCCATTTCTTCATGATGCAGCACATTTACATACAATTCACGTGGAAGCGACATCCCATTAGCAGCACGAGTCTACAATGATACAATGCCAATAGCTGTGCCTCAACAACCAAAGCCCTAGAATGACCTTATGCTCAATTACAACCTACAAAGTGGAACCATGATGGCATACATATACATATGATCTTAGCAAAAATACATAACAGCACATGGATCCGACAGAACAAATGATAGTGCAATGAATATAAATCATCAAAAAAAGAATTTGACCTTTACTAAGTTGCATCTGGGGATGATTTGCCTCTCTTTAGTAAAACTGTAAAAGAGATCATACATAAACTCATAAAATCAACCAAACTCAAGCCTCACAAAAAGTCGCAAGAGAATCCCTATTCAACTATTTCAAGCAATTCAAATTTTGTATGTTCTTTAGTCACCTCTCAACATGCACAGTGCAAACGCAGCGAATAGATTGATGATTTTTACACTTCTTCAAATCAACAAACCTAAATTCGGGCCTCACAAAAAGTTGCAAGGGAATCTGTATCCAACTATTTCAAGGAATTAAAATTGTGCATGGTCTTTTCTGTTAGTCCTCCCAACAAACAAATTTCTGTGCAGCTAAACTGAAAACCCTTCCACACTCACAAACGCACCCAAATAAATTGATGATTTTTGCACTTGTTCCATTTTCCTTAAATAAAACTTTAGTATTTCACAATCATATAAATGCACACATACACATATGAGATGGTTAGTTCCATCTATATATGAATATTTGAGGAAGGAAAGAAGGCCAATCAGGCAAGAGAAGATGCATACGAAGGAAATTTCGAAGAATACAAAAATAAGTATTATCAGAAGAGCAATACTTCAATAAGCAAAGGAACTTATGACTACAGGATAGATGCACGATATAAGAACCTTGAACGAAATACTTATCAAAAAAAAAAAAAAAAAAACCTTGAAAGAAATTTATCCATCAATCTCTATTCCCATGCCTAGTGTTTTGCAACCTCATTATCCTACATATCTGCCTTCAATGTGCATAGTTTGAGGAAACGTAGCATGACCTTTTACAATGTCAGGGCGAATTTGCATACCTTGTATCAAGATAGAAGAACTAGTTGCAGATATTCTGACTAAGGGTGTTAGTAAGGTTTTTTTTTTCAAAATATGTTAATCAATTTGAGCATGATAGATAACTTTACACCAGCTTGAGGGAGTGTAGGTTATGCCTTTCTTTTCCTTGTTTCATTGTAACTTGGGGTGGCAAGGGTATTTCTGATATTTCATTGTCTTTCACCTCATTAATATAAATATGCAAGAAATCGTGTTCCACATAATATTTTCCATTCTCCATTCTTTTCTCTTCTCCTTCTCTCTTATCTTTCTCTTCTCCTCTTCTCTCCTAATCTTTTCTATTTTATTTTCCACTTTATTGATTTAATTTAAACCTTAGGTATGTGAAGTTTAGAACAAAGCGGACTGGTGTGGCTTGACTTCACCTTCTACAGTGTAAGAAGCTCTAATACTCGGACCCTTCGATTTACCCCACCATAACTATGTTGACAAGACGCGACATAGGTGTGGGTACAGGATCCGTGTGGGATCCGCCAAATACGTGTTCGATTTTCCAAGCTCATTTTTTCTATGTTGGCTACGTACCCAATGAGTGGGACACACACCCGTATGTGGCAAGATAAAGGGAAGATGAAAAATGAGAAGAAAGGATATCCATACTAATAATAATAAGTTAAAACCCTAATCTAAGGCAAAAAATAGTTAGTATTACATGTACGATTCACTCTTGAAATGCACAAGTAAAGATTAAAAAAAGATATCATCAAAAAAGTACAATAATATTTGTTTTGATATTAAAAATATTACAAAATTAATTATCCAATCGTGTGTACCCCCAAAATTTAGGAGTTGAGCAAGTTAGACACTTGGACACGTACGCACATCCGACAACCATACTCATACCCAGGTAACATAGATAAGAAGTGGTTAGAAACTTAGAATTTAGAAGCCTGAACAGACACTACAACTTGGAAAAAACTTTATAGTATAAAGAAAGACAAAAACTGCCTTAGATCTCTAAAGAAGAACATATACTATTATTATTTGATATGAAATATAAGAGCAATCACTTGTAGATCTGAATTCTTTGTATTCCTAATAAGAGAAATGAAAGCCTTGGGATTATCTTAATGGAGATATGTCAATATGCCTTGATGTCAAAACATGTCTTTTTTTTTTTATAGATAATGAAGTAAATTTTACTCATGATAAAAGAAAAGAAAGAAGGAAACTAAGTTAACTTATGATATATACTGATAGACAGAATACACCATCCTTAGCCAAAAGAACAAGCAATACATCAACACAAGTTACGCAACTATAAGTCTATAAGTATGGATAAACCGAATTTCCTTATGTATTCAAAGGTCTCCAATGTTTTTTTTTTTTTGCTTTTAGAAAGGGTAAAGAGTTTTTTTTAATAGCTTGGAGGCTGAGAAAGCCTACCAAGACAAAGGAAAGGAAAACAACAAGAAGAAGAAAATCAAAGGAACAACAATCACATCATCTTCTCCCTAATAAGAATGACCACCCAAACACGAAATCCTCAAATCTAACGTCCCTCCCTTCATCATACAATTTGACCCAAGAAAAGACAAGCCCTCGAATATCCAACAAGAGGGCTTCAGATGAGGATTTCCTACCTTTGAAGACCCTGGAATTGCGCTCTCCAAATTCCCTATAAGATAGCCAATGGGGTCAGAACCCACAATCACTTACCTATCCCATGAAACTCCTTACATTGCCATGCCAACAACAATTCCTTGATTGATAAAATAGTAGCTCAGCTGTAACCAAAATCTCTACTGAACTCTGACCAAATAGCCCACGCCACTCTGCAATGTAAAAAGAGGTCATTGGATTCACCGCTCTCTAAACACATGGGAAAGTAATCTACTACTCTGATGTCTCTCCTCCATAAGAGGTCCATAGTCTGAACTCTGCCACGAACTGCACACCATGTCAAGAACCGAACTTTAGAGGGAGCTCTATTAGCCCACAATCTAGCCACAAGGAAGTCCACTGCCTCACTTTCTTCTAATGCCTTGCAGAAAGATCTTACAGAGAATTTACTTTTATTATCATGCTTCCACCATCTAGCATTTTCCACCTGGCAAAGAGCGGGTGCCCATGCATCCCCCACTTTCACGAGGAGATTCGCCACCTGGGACGTTTCTCCATCGTTGAGGTTCCGACGAAAACCAAAATCCCAAGCTGGTAAGACATCTTGTGCAACCTGCATTTCACATACAGTGGCCAATTTTTTGCTAGAAATAGAATAAAGATCATGAAATTCAAACTCCAACCTAACCTCAGGGCACCAAGTATCTTTCCAAAACAAAACTCTATTGCCTTTACCGACCTTGAAGACTACCCCTTCCTCGAATTTATGTAGCCATTTCATAATCCCTTTCCAAACCCCACACCCATAAGCACCTTTAGGCAACTTACTAACCCAGTCACAAACACTCTTGCCATACTTCACAGCTATAACATTATAACACAAACTGCATCTCTCTAACCCAAACCTCCAAAGCCACTTTCCTCTAAGCGCTTCACACATACTTCTAATCTTATGAATGCTCAAACCACCTTTCTCTCTTGGTTTAGTGACGTGCTTCCAACCAACTAGACACAACTTTCGCCACTCACTAGACCCACTCCAATGGAACTTCTCATGATTCTAATAATCCTCTTCTCCACACTTATATCCGCAGCATTTACAAGTCTCTATGGTCCTTCCAAATACACCCAAGTTATAGCATTCTTCAAGTCTCCCTCCGCAACATGGTTTAAAATTTCACCAGAACTTTTGGGAAGAAATTTCAGTTTTAGGCATCGCCGAAATAAAAATTTAAAGAATTCCTAAGTTTCGGCCTACTAATATTTAAAATACCATTCTATCTCGTTGTCTCAGGTAAGTTGGCAAAACGATAGAATGGAAATATATATCTCAATATGACTAAATGATTTTTACATGCTTAATTAGGCTACAAATGTTTTTTAGCATTATATGTTATAAAAGACGCATATACTATGAAAATAAGCTTCTAAACCAGTTTTAGTAATATATTAGGCTTTTGGCATGAGACAACACATTTCCATATGTATCATCTTGGTAGACTACCGGAACAAAACGTCTTGGCCAAGACGGAATGAGATTTTGAACCTTATTCAAAACCAAAAAAGAGAGAGTTAATTAATAATTATAGCTTCCTTCCATTAATAAAGGCTACAATTTAATATTTTCTTATCTTCGAGGAGATTACACCTGTGAGAAAGAGGTAAATTTTCATTTTTATTTATTAATACACTACAATATACTTGCCGTTTATGATTTTTTTTTCAAAACTTTCACATAAATTTTGAAATTTCCGTCAAAATTCCAGTTTCTATTTCGGTTTAACTTGGGCCGAAACCTAGGTTGAATTTGAAATGTAAAACCTTGCTCCACAATAAATGGAGCATTAATATGTGAGCAATAGATCTACAAACCATTGAGGACTGCACACGCTTCTGCTTCGAAAAATGTTTTCTCTTTTCCATTTTAAATAGTAATGTCTTACTTTCAATGTTGGGTTTATTTTACTCTATCACATATATAATTGATTTTCCTCTTTGAGAACTCGCACTTAGACGTCTAGGCCTTGGGCTTGTGTTTTGACAAAATTGACGCTACTAAACCGTAAGCAAGTACATCATGCTGCGTAAGGGATGATATAAATTGGATCTTAAAAAATAAACTTTTATGTACCTACATTTTTAAAGTAGATTCATACAAAGATGTGAAGACAAATGGGCCCAAGCATGAGCTATTATATGAGAACACCAGGCCATGGATCCTATTGATGAAAGAGAACAAGAAAAGAACTCTGATATGAATGGTTGACAGAAATGAAAATGAAAACTACAACCACAGCTGGAGCCAAGGTTTTCTTGGAGATAAACCTTCCGCTAGGATTTCGAACAAACACCCAAAAGTTTTCAAAAGAACCAAAGTTTAAAGGCAAATTTTCATTCAGTAAGGCAACAATATTCTTTCCTTCAATGCTCACATAACTAGTACTTCTAAGAAAATAAACCTATAAAGAGCATAAAGAGTAAACCCTGCATTAGCTTCAAATGTCATTTTGAAACCCAAAACGATGGAATGTTGAAAAAAGTGAAGAACTAATAGTCATGGGTCCCAAAAATAAATGTTATGGTCCTTACGGAAGTCAAAAGAATATATCTATATATACGATTCATAAAAAAATATGGATCTCATTAATTGGCCTCCATCTCTGCTCTTCTAAAGATACAATCACATAACACTTCGAGATTAGAAGATCGGGACCTACATTCCCTGCTTTGTTTATCACAGCTTTAGTTATCTCTATATCCTTGATTTTCGGTCTATTGGCCCTATTCAATACTATTATTTCAATCTCGAATTTTCGGTTTACAAGGCATCTACTCTGGATTGCATTATAGTCCATGCAGGGTGGTTAAATTAGAATAGTATCCCAACATCGTCTTAAAAGCATAGAGATAATAATATTGGTCCAGTTGATTACTAACACCAACAAAGCAGCGTAATCACTAGAGATTAGAGAACTGGGAAAAACGAAAACCTTTGATCAAGAACTAACATGAAACCGCACATTGATCAAACCGAAAACAGAAAGGCTAGTCAAACTTTACAATGAAAGCTAAAAGTACCGCTTCCCTTGAAAACCAACTCTTCCAACAGACTCGGTCGGTTCAAATCTCAACGTTGAAACATATGCCAATTCTCATTTATAAAACACAATCAATTGTTTGCTTACAAGCTAACTGCTCAAAAACTAACCTACAATTCAATTGTCGTGTTTCTCATCCATGCTGCACTGCCCAAGAACCACCTTAAACAAACAGACCCCAAAACAACAGAAAACAATGAAACAAAGGAATTGAGAGAATAAAAGCTAGCGGTTGCTTACATCAATCTGCCCTTTCTTAGCAACATTCGGCCAGTCCTTAGCAGCGACACCCGTCTTCCAATCGAAATCAATCGTTATCGTCACCGGTGGCTTGTGGTCAGGTACCCAGAAGCAAGCCATGTAGTCACCGGCCTCCGCTGCAGTAAAACCAAAGTTCCCAGATTCCACGCTGTCGCCATAGTGATAGTTGTTGCCGTAAGCGGAAGTAACCTGAAACCAAAATCACCACAATTACGCTAATCAACACAAAAGGATACAAATCCCTAGAATTGCAGAAGAAATTTGAGAATTCAAACGAAATTATGATTAGGGTTTTCGTATCTCTTACTCTAACTGTGAGTTTATGCGTATCGGGCATCGGATGCCCCTCGTTAGGATTAATGACGCTGTACTTCCCGACTGTCATGGAGTTGCTTTTGATATCCTCTGAGATGCATTTGGTGTGACCGGATTGAAGGTCGAAACGAATGGATTGAGCGACAGTCGAGAGAAACCCTAGAATTAGAAAGAGGACCACAGATCTACCCATCGCCTCGAAACCTAAATGGAGGAATTAGGGTTTCAGGGTAAAGACTTTAGCTTAATGGTGGAGTCGACAGAGAGAACAGTTGAATATTTGATGCAGTTTAGACTTCAGAGTTTAGAGAGCTTCTGTAAATTATACGAGATCTGTTTTTGTTTCGCGGAACGGCTGAGACTCGGGCAATGGAGTTTGACTTCGTGAATGACGTGTGTTAGATATATGTGGTCGGATATAAGATCCAAGGGCGTAAAAGTGAGAGTGATCCGCTGTACATTCGGTCCCACCGTGAGTCCTTGACCTGTTCTGAATCAAATCAAATTAGGTTGCCGCTGACTTCTAATAAGAAACGTAGCGACTAGGCAATGGTACCACTGCTGTACCATCTTATCAAAACCGATTCAATTACATTGTAACGTTACCGTCATTTCCATTATTCTAGGCAAGGTTTAAAGGAGGCCGTTTTAATGGTTTAACGGACTGGGGGGTTACCGTTAAAACCGATTAAAACGGCCAGGGGCAAAAATGGAAAAAATGGAATTTAACAGAAAAAGTGGGGCTGAAATTCAAATTTCAAAGTTTGAAATTTAAAAAAAAAAATAGAATTTAAACGGAATTTAATGGATTTAACTGCCGTTAAAACAAAAAAAAAAGTGGCTGTTAAATTCAAAGTGTCAAAATGTGTTTAAACAGT
Source organism: Euptelea pleiosperma (assembly GCA_035048495.1). Lineage (NCBI taxonomy): Eukaryota > Viridiplantae > Streptophyta > Magnoliopsida > Ranunculales > Eupteleaceae > Euptelea > Euptelea pleiosperma. The sequence continues at coordinate 10,457,030 of CM068550.1, read as the reverse complement.
TTTAAGGGAAACGGGCTTGGGGCGTTACTATTTAAAGAACCGTTTTTTAAAACCATTATTCTAGGGTCGGATATTTTGCACCCACGTTTTTACAAACATACCCATTTTCAATTTTTTTTCATTTTTGAGCACACCTCGTTTTTTTTTTCTTCTTCCCAAGGCCGGCTCAACCATAAGGCCAGTAGGCGGTCGCCTTAGGCCCCATGTGAGAGAAGGCCCCCAGCTCAGGTGAGAGAAGGCCACAGTCCACGAACTGCATGGATGTTTAGCCCACCCTTTGTTGGACATACAAACCGAAAATTAACCTGATTGGTCATCTCTAGCCATAGATTTTAGTACCTTTTAAGATTTGATTGTAGCCATTGGATTTAAATATACTTTTTTAGTAGTAAATCCAATGGCTAGAAATCATCAATCAAGCTGATTTTTAGTGTGCTTATCTACCAATATGTGGGTTGAACATCCACACAGTCATTAGGCACAAAAAATGATCTATGTAGGACCGTGAGAGTCCTCTGCATGGACTGCAACAAAAGTGCTGGTCATCTAAATTTTTCTCAATAGCTTTTCATTATCTTGAATAGTTGTTAAATAAGAATTTATACTATAGATCGGTGACAACGATTTTGATGGACCCACACCCACATAGAAGATGAGATGAATCAATGGCTGATTTTTGGTGAGGATGATCTCATCATTCCCCCCCCTTCCCTTTCAAGTTACATGGTAAAAATAAACGGTTCATAATTCTTCAACTTCTAAACCAGTCTACGAATATTTCAATGATTTGAATTTTTGTGAGGATGATCACGAAAAATCAGCCGTTGATTCATCTTCTAAGCGGGTCCGCCAAATGGTTGTCCCCCGATCTTGATCCCAATCCTATATTAATATATTAAATATTAAAAGGCTTCATATGAAGTTTTCGCCTTAGGCCTCACCTTCTATTGAGACGGCCTTGCTTCTTCCTCCTCCCAAAACTGAACCACTATACCGCCATCCCGCTACCACATAGTCCACACCATGCCATGTCACCAACGCTACTGCTACCGCCCACCCACCGCACCACAACCCTGCCATCGCCGCCACCACCACCACCACCTTCTTCTTCTTACACAGCACATACACTCTCTCTCTATTGCATTCTTTCTCTCTCCCTACCCACCGTCCTCTCTTTCTCTCAGTGATAGTCTAGGTGAGGATGAAGGAGGTGGGTCCAAGGACTCTCTCTCTCTCTCTCTCTCTCTCTCTCTCTTCTGCAAAAAAAAAAATCTGTCATAGCAGTGGAGAAGACAAAGTAGGATGGCAGTACGAGTGGTCAATGCCATGTGGAAGGTGGTGGTGGTATGGCGTGGTGCGATGGGTGGGCGGTGGCGGTGGTGTTGGTGTGGTGGTGTGGAGCGGTGCAAAAAAAAATCGGTCATAGCAGTGGAGAAGACAAAGTAGGATGGCAGGTACGAGTGGTCGATGCCATGTGGAAGGTGGTGGTGGTGGTGGTATGGCGTGGTGCGATGGGTGGGCGGTGGCGGTGGTGTTGGTGGGGTGGTGTGGAGCGGTGCCGGGTGGCGGTGTGGAGGTTCAATTTTGGGATGAAGAAGGAAAAAAAAGAGGTGGGTTCAAAAATTAAAAATTTGAAAGTGGGTATGTTTAGCAAAAACATGGGTGCAAATATCCCAACCCTTATTCTAACGTCTCATATCAGTTAAAAACTCAGTATCTTATCATTTTTACAAATGAGCTAGTGATCATGCGGATCGCTAATCAAGCATGGGAAAAGTCTCATCTTTTTATTCTTTTGTAATCAAGATTGTATTATATTACAAAGAAGGGGTTGTTGTGGTTTTCGTTGTGGTTTTCTCCTCCGTCATCGTAAATAGTTGGACGAGCCACAAGAGAGGACAAATCTAGTGTGCAACCATTTGCAGACTTAAAAGTATGCAACCATTGTCAGTACGGTTGGATGTCCCTTGAAAAATGTGTGTTATTTCAATGTTTTAAAAAAATTATTTTATAAATTAAAAATACGTTTTTTCAATTCCAGATTCTTATTGGAGGCACACTATACACAATTCACCTATATATGGCTGTCCATGCAGGATTCTGAAAACCCACGAGCAAGTCTCGTGCACATTCTATGGGCCCGGTATAAGAATTTTTATCAAGGAATTCATTGCATAATGCGATATGTCCCAAAGAAATAAAACGGAACCATATCACCACCCAATTTACTACAACCCCTTCCTATTCTGGACCGTGTTTGGACCGACATATTAATGGACTACGTTGATGGGCTACCCATTTCACATGTGAAGAGTGTTGGTGGATTGTACATCAAAGTATGCACACTTCTTGGCAATGGCCCATCTACATACCGCATCATCTTTTTTTTTTTTTTTTTTGGTAATTAAGCCTGTTTTTAAAGAGATCAGTAACTCGGTGAAGGCGGGGTTTGAACCCAGGCATGTGGTATCATCACCCACAAACTTTACCAACTGAGCAAGTTGATACCTTCATAAAGAAAAATGTTAGCAGAGGAGCTTGAACCCTGATTTTTGACTTAGACATACCGCATCATCTATTGCACATGTATTTATGGATAACATCATCAAGCTTCATGGTATGCCTTTATCCATCGTTAGTGATTGTGATCCCGTGTTCACTAGTATGTTATGGAGGGAGTTATTTCGATTGCACGATACCAAGCTTCACATGAGTTTGAGATATCGCCAAATAGAGGTTGTTTATTGATGTTTGGAAACTTATTATACCAAAATTGCCCACAAACAAGTAACACGTCTTACTACTAAATAGGGGTATTTTAGTCTTTTGCAATTCTAATAAATATTTGAAATAGACCATTTAAAATCTTGTTTATACTTACGGCCCTTTCATTAGTTAGAAAAAATGTTCTTTTTAATTATTTTGGGTAGTGTTAGTATTGTACTTATTGGCCGTTGTCCCTATCATCACCCTTAGGTCCAGACTGCTGATGGTCATCAGGATTCCCACTACACGAATCTCAAAGGCCACAACACAAATTTTCGAAGAAAATCCAATGGTTTGAACATAGCAATGACGCTACTATAGTGTCGTCCTCAAGATGATACTATATATGTTTCTCTTTTTTATTTCTTGGTGTATCCAAAAGAGTGAGGAAATATTGGCTGGTCCCAGTGTCCTTCAAACTCTGAAGGGCCCCTCTGCCGAAATGTCTAACACGTACTTCAAGGCCTAAACTCAACCCACGTTAAACCCTTGGTTAGTTGGTTAAGGGTAGTTAACAAAGGGTACGTGTCAAACATTTTCGGAGGGGATCGACCTTCAAAGTCTGAAGGACCTCAGGACCAGCGAATTTTTTAGATAAACCTTTTTTTAGTGTTAGTATCGTCCCTAGGACAATCGTGTAGCATTGTCATCCCAAGCTCTGGATCTAGATTCCCACCCACATGAATCCCAAAGACCACAACTCAAATTTCAAAGAACAGCTAATGTTTTTATTTTTAAAAGTTACATCCAATGGTTTGAACACACAGACAATGTGCTACAGTATCATCCTAGGGATGACACTAATTTTTTTTCCTTTTTATGTTGGTTTTGAATTTCGTGGTAACATATACCAAATTTGTTTGAGAGTAAAATGGGTATTTTTAAGATAACTAAAGGGCGTGTCACGGGCTGTCCATCAACGTATTGGGAGGTGGGGCCTATGTGATTTGACAAGAAAATAATTTAAAAGTGCTATGGGGTCACCGTTCACCTAGGCACCAGTTCATTAAATATCCCTCTCTACTAAAAGCTCATTAAATGCCTTTTTAATATACTGACCCATCCTCGTGCCATTAATTATATTTTGATAAAGTCCTTTAATAAATACTTAATTACTTCTCATGTCATTAGTTTTATTTTTAATACAACTCCTCGATAACAAATTAATTACTTACTATGCCATTATTTTCATCTTTCGAAAATAATTCATTAATAACAACTTAATTACTTTCTATGCCATTTCTTCTATATTTCCAAAACAAGCCTTTAATACTTGGAAATCTATTTTATATAGACAACTTCACAATTTTGATTTTCTAATTGTGCATTGAGTTGTCACAATTTACAAATTTACCCCTCCAAAACTGTCCCTTGGGTTGAAACTTTCCTATTGTGGCACTTCTTTCAAAAGGTCCCTCTAATCACTCAGGTGCAGCCCACTGGCCATTTTCAATAGAATTGTTGTTGTACGAGGATTGCCACCCTAGTCAAGAGGGAAACTTTTCAGCGGGAGAATAATTTAATGGTTTGACTATAAGAAGAACATTACTTTCATAATGACAACATCATCTTCCTATTCACTTTTTCGCGTAGTAGTCCTCTTATACAATGCCACGTGCTTACACGTAGCACACTCGTAGAGATTACTTGTCGTATCAATATTTGGCCCATCCCTAGATGGGCCTACATGTAAAAAATCAGCCTATTAATGATTTTTAAGGATTTGATTTGAGTCGTTTTCACGGGTTGATTTTTAACCGTAGATTTTGAGCATTATATGGGTGCCCCCAACTTTGAAAATCTTGAGAAGAAAAATAAAAATTCTAACATTAAGTTTTATTTGAATTTAGTGCCCCCCTCAGTTTTAGTTTAGTGCCCCCTATTAGAGGACGCTAACTATATGGATATTTGGGCAGTCCTTTGGGAACCGTCCACATTAGATCTCTGTACCCCAAATAATGCTCAAATTCCACCATTAAAAATCAACCCATGAAAACGACTCCAATCCAATGCTTAGAAATCACTAATCAAGCTAATTATTGGTCTATATTCATCTAGGGTTGAGCTAAACATCTATTTGGTCAGAAATCTCTAAGAATATGCCACGTGGCTCATATTGTAGGTGGTTCTAAGCAATTGATTTCAAGGGATAGTTTGTGCTTATACAATGGTGGGTAATTGTATGCTTGGAAGAGAAAAAAAAAAAAAGCATAAGCCAGAGAGGGGGGTTGGAGTTGCAAGCAGAGCAAGATACAATTTGATAATTCTTAAGGCCTTTTAGGTATAGCTTTTGATATTCTTGAAATAGGAAAAACTAACCAGCGTTGGTACTAAAGTAGCACATGCATCGCACCTGCACCTCCGCCAGTTTGTACTAGTAGAAAGCGAATTAGTGAAGTGACCTTCTCAATGGTCATTTGAAGCCAAGAGATTAGTTTCGAACTATCTATATAACAAAACACAGCGGTTGTCTCCCCACTTATACCCCTCTTATCGGTTTCAACAAAGAAGGGCCGAGATCTTATCCCCTAAATGAACGGTGGATCTCAGCCACTCACACCTGATTTTGGCAAATGCTTTGTCGGAGAATGCCGTGGGCACGGGCCACCCACTAGTGTTATATATCATGTAATTTTAAGAAGTTACATATCTTATTTAAATGATAATTAAAATAGTCTACTACTTCTAATGGTGTCAACTAATAAGAGGGTCGGACTCCAATGACCGGCCTTTTGTGACCAGTTCCTGTTACATGACACAATATGAGCCACATTATGGCACACTCTTAGAGGACTCTGACCGTATGGATGTTTGGCCAATCCCTAGGTAGACCTACAAACCAAAAATCAGCTTGATTAGTGATTTCAAACCTTTGGAGCATGCGGAGCCAATCAGGTGCTGCCATCAGCACAGATGGCAGAGAGGTCCATGTGATTTGAGAAGAAAATAATCTTAAAAGTCATCAGATTTATTTTTATTTTTTGGCCAAGTACAAATGGCGACATCAGATTAGGTCTACAGCTCCACATGAAAAAAAATTGTCCGTGGATCACCCCATGCATGAAAGTGGGTGTATTTAAACATTCATCAAGTGGGTTTAGTGCAAGCAGCACCTAAGTGCGTAGTTGAAAAATGACTTAGATATTGGATCATGGGATGCACTATTGCACCAAACTCATTGATAGAAACCCGACATTGAGAACGTGGTTACAGGGTTAATCTAATGAGGAATATTAAAACATTACTGTGCCCCCATACAACATGGGAGGAGCTGTTCTTTGATGCAGCATTCTGTATCAAAATTTTGATGCAGAAATCCCTTAAAATGCCATGTAGTACACTCTTTCGGGCCCACTGGCTCCTTGAATGTTTGGTCCACTCTTTGGTGGACCTACACATCAAAAATCAGCATGATTGGTGATTTCTAGCCATAGGATTCAAACACTTTTTTCCATCATGGGCTTCATGAACATGCCTATGGGTTGGTTCATTCAAAGTCCATGATGAAAAAATTCTCAAATCTAATAGCTAGAAATCTCCAATATTCGCACTGATTTTTTGGTCTGTGGGTCCACCAAGGTGTGGGCCAAACATTCAGGAGCTAGTGGGCTCCAAAGAGGCAATTTGAGGGACTTCTACATCAAAAATTTGATACAGAAGTCTGTATCATAGATTTTTCAAGGGAGAAGTGCCATATGACGATGGATCATTGACTTGATTAGCTACAACACATCATTCATGGCCATGGGCCATGGCGCTTATTTAAAGTGTGGGGCCAAATAAAAAGTCCGCATTGATGCGTTTTGAAGGCCACATGCTGAACGAGTGGTGCTTAGCAGTTTGTACCACCAACTTCCGTAGTCACATTGATGATGATTGAATCTAGGTTCATGAAATAACGCTGACGATGAGTTATGTGATTGATCAATGAAATGATTAGTAGTGCCTCTGCATTTGACATGGACATGGACCCTTACAACACTGTTACAACATCTATCTAAGAGTGTGCCACATGGCTCATAATATGGTTGATAACATGGATATATGAAAAAATAAAGAAGTTTATTAAGTGTACCGTACGTACTTATTATTAAAAAAAATAATGATCACATGATCCAAAAGCCATGGACGTTATCATATTGCATAGTGGTGTCGTTTTGTTATTGGCCAAATAATACTCAAAATCCACGGTTAAAAACAAACCATGAAAAAGTCTCTATTCCAACTGATAGAAATAACTAACCAAGAAGAATATTTTGTATGTAGGGATGGGCCAAACATCTATACGGTCAGTAATCTCTAAGAGTATTTCACATGTAAGGTGCACGTGCGGCGGCGAACGAGAGCGTTGTTGAGCAAAACTGAACTCACCGAGTCTCATGGATTTGGTGAGGTATTTTTGTGATTCATGCCTTGAATCTTGATACCTACCACCACCAACTTCTATCCACCTTTTTAAAAAAAAATTTAATCGCCATGATCTCATCCGACATATTTTAATGGCGATAAATTTTTTTTATTGTAATGCGCCCCTTTTATGTAGGTACCGTTCAACTTCATACCACACTTTTTATTCAATGAAAAAAAGAAAAAAAAGGTGGGCAGTTAACCTAACGTTTACATAAGGGACACCTGATGGGAGGCCCCGGAGTCTTCAAATTTTGATGTTCATCACTCCCAAACTGCCACATGGAGCAGCACTCTTTCTGGCCACTGACCCTATGGATGTTTGTACCCATATACCAAAAATCAGCTTAAGTGATGATCTCTAGCAGTTATATTTTGGCAAAAAAAAAAAAAAATCCTCAAATCTAATGGCCAGAAACCACCCCATTAAAATGTTCAAATCCAATAGCTAGAGATTGCTAATTATAATTTTGGTGTATGGGACCACCAAGATGTGAACCAAACATGCATGGATGGATCTGAGGGCTTGAAAGATTGTCACTTGGCATTTTTGGAAGGGGACTTCAAAGTTTAAAGCCTCTTAGGACTAGGGGTGTCAATTTTACCCTGTTAACCAAAACCGAATGGGAACTAGAGCTGAAAATACTGGTTCCGATTCCACATTTTTGGGAACCGACTAAAAAAGAACTGGAATTGGAATTGAACCGAATAGTGGTTCTGGTTATGGGTAGTTTGATATGGACTTGAAACCGATAGAAACCGGAACCGATATATAAATATAATGTTAGGATTGTAATATTATCAAGATTGGAACCAATATACTTGGAATTGCAACCAAAATCGACTGTATAACTAGATAATCTGTGTATGGTTCCAAATCCATCATTTTGAGAACTAGAATTGATAAGAACTGACAATATTGGTTTTGCTTCTGGGTACCTTAGGAACTGAACTGGAATCAACCCATTGACACCCCTACGGAGACAACAAACTTGGTACGGGCTCCATCTGATGGGATCATCACTGACCATCAACTATCTGGATCCTAGGGAGAGTCTTCCCAAGGATGCAACATCATTTTAGAGGAGATCTTTGATGATGTCCATCATCAACATTGATGAAGGACCACAATAAGAGCCACATGGTATACACTTAGAGATCACTAATAGTACGGATGTTTGGCTCATCTATAAGTGGACCTATATACTAAAATTCAGCCTGACTAGTGATTTATAACCTTTAGATCTGAGTACCCCATATAATACTCGAGTCCCACGGTTAAAAATCAACCTAATCAGGCTAATTTTTGGTATGTAGGTCCATCTAAGGATGTGCCAAACATCCATACGGTCATTGATCTCTTTAAGCCACAACGGTGGACGCCGCTCATCAAAGATTTATTCTATTTTCGCGAGGAAAATCGTAATGTCCAATGGGTTGGGCTTATGGGAACCTCTTTTTTTCTGACCCCTCTTGGTGTTTGTGTGCTCGATCGTGAATTTCAAGAACCCAATGATGGTTGAACCAAAAATCAACATGATTAGTGATTTATAAGCGTTGGATTGGAGTCATTTTCATAGGTTGATTTTAATCATGGGAATTTGTGAGAGAGAGAGAGAGAGACGTACCTGCTACGGTGGTAGTGGCGACAGCATCCTCCTCCTCTTCTTTTTCTTCTTCTTCTTCTACAGTGGTAGCAGCAGCGGCGGCGGACGACGTCCTCATCCTCCTCTTCTTTTTCTTCTCCTTCTTTGTTTTTTATTTTTTTTATTTTGTCATGGGTGTGATGAGTGAAAAAGGAGGGAGGGGGATTTTTGGGTTTACGGGTCAAAAACGCGGGTGCCGATATCCCCTCCCTTCAAAAAAGATTAAATTCCCTAGTAGAACTTTGCTGACTGTGCTGGTTAGCAAATTGCTGACCGACCACGATATGAGCCACGTGGCATATCCTTAGAGATTTCTGACCGTATGTGTGGCCCAACCCTAGATGAACATTCAGACCAAAAAATTTGCCTGGTTAGTGATTTCTAAGCGTTCGATTGGAGTCGTTTTGATGGGTTATTTTTAACCGTGGACTTTGAACATTTTTGACCATGGGGTACAAATATTAAAAGGTTTGAAATCACTAATCAGGTTGATTTTGGGTTTGTAGGTCTACTCAAATCCCCTATGTAGCCAGGAACTCTTATCGATAGCTGGACGCTTTAAATGTCCAACGGCAGGTGAATTCAGTGAATTCACACGCCATCCCCCCTTCGGAAAACCCTACATTTCAGGTCTGGTTTTCATGGTTACAGGACGCATTCAGCCCAAAATATAGGGCAAATTGGTCCTTGATTCAAGGACCTTTTGCCATCGACGTGAAGAAATTAGGGTTTATAACGTCGGATCCAAGAACAACTAGGGTTAGACTTTCTGGTTTTACTGATGGAGGTGGTTCGTTACTGCACCTGTAGTGGACACCAGAACGGCTCCGGCATTTGTGGTGCGTGCGGCAGCTCTCTGCCGGGTACGAGCAGAACATCGCCGTCTAGTTCGTATTTGCCGGCGATTTCCAGCGGAGATGAAAGAGGATTCGAAGGCCGAGAGAGCTGGTTGTATCACTATATTCCCAGATTAATTGTCTGCGCGCTTTCGGGGGCTCTTACAGGGCTATTTGCTCTTGGTAACTTGATTTTCTTCCTGTTGTCGTTTTTCAGTTTGTTGATATTCATTGGGAATGTTTCAGGGTTGATTGACTGGATTCCATATGATTCGAACAATTATCGATTGAGATTTTGCTGTAAATTTTAGATATGCAGTTGTGTTTTCGTTTTTCTTTTTCAAGTACTACTCTAAGCTTTCACTTGTACTCTATTCGATTTCATGAAGCATAGCTATGGTGAGCATTTCCTTTATTATTATTTTCCTGAATGAGAAGTCATCTTAGGAAAGTTTTAGGTGTTCACATTTAAACGCTGGGGATCTTGTTTATCGATAAACTTTTGTTGTGTTGCTTAAAGAGTTTCTTCTACTTCGATATAAACAACTTCCGCAAGTCAATTTGTGATGAACCAACTAGTTTTATTAATTATGGCTCTACTTGAGGTGATCCGAACTTAAGATTGGTTTAATTACTTGCGAGTGATTGTGTTGATGATCGAATTTTTGCCCTTCTAAATAGCTCATCATGGTCATGACACGCGATCCAATGGAGTACAGCCAATGTTTAAAGGATCGGTCTCGTTTAGTGTCTTAGTAAGTTGACAGAATGAGCGCACTCGACTAAGACAGAACTATGCATCGGAACAGTAATGATACTGATGTAACGAAGGACATGCGCGCCCCATTTGAGGCAATATTTTGAAATATATATTTATTATTATTATTTTTTGGCTTGTAGGAGAACCCGCTATTTGCTTAGAGTAGAAGCTTCTCCTCTTTGAATATATTTTGGCTTGGAATGTAAAAGAAATAAGTTTTTTAGATGAGTAGAGATTTGTTTGAAGGTTGAAACTTGATGCAGCATGGGAACGGGTTCTGTGATTAGATAAGGGTTTCGGTGAAATCACTCTACCGAGTTGGAAGGAATTTCTCTTTTGGGAAGAATCACTCCTCCGTGGGTTTGAAGGAATCACTCTTACGTGCATGAGTCTCGGTGTAATCGCTCCACCGAAGTTGAAGGAATCACTCATTCGGGAAGAATCATTCTTCCATTCAAGCATCTCACCCAACAAAATTGGATATCACACTCAAAAGAAAATCTTTATTAAGAGTCCGTCTAGAGCTACACCCACTTCTTACACCCGATTCTTCTCCCAATCTCATCTCTCTACAAGCCAAAATCGATGGTTTTAATTACTGCTGATGTGGCACCTCTTGGCTCTTATATTCAGCTCGACTCGAGCCGAGCTATTGACATTTAATGCTCCACCATAAATGGGATCAAAATACTCTTTTAAATGAGTTTCCTTGCATGACCCAAAGAAAAACTCTCCATGTTCTTTAAAAAAAAGAAAGAACAAACATTCCATTGAAGAAAAGGTAAGAACTGTGTTCTCTTAGATGTACCATCTCAAATGATGAAGGAAGAAGATTAGGGCTATTCAAAATCTAGACCTAGCTCTCTTTTAAATCCCTCCCACCTTCCATTCTCATCATTCGTCTCAAACCTCATTTATTAATACATGCTTTTACTTCTGCAACTCTTCTTCGAAATCACAGAAATGGTGAAGAACACAAAGACTCGTCTCAAAAATCCCAAAATCAGTTCCTTTTGGACGACTCAAAATTTCAATGGAGATTTTTGAAACAACCCATGTCGATTCCCACTTAAGCACTTCTTTTTGCTAAAACGCCTTGAAAATCTCTGCAGCAATGGGTTTTCTTTTGGAGGGAAGACAACTATACTCACACATTATGAAGTTGGGATACTATCAGAGACAATCTCTGCAAAACCAACTATTAAATTTGTATGGAAAATGTAGGGCGTTTGCCAGTGCATTTGAATTGTTTGATGAAATGCCTGAAAGAAATGTTGTTTCCTAGAATGTTGATGGGATGGGATGATCATTGGGAATGTTGCGTCTCGGACCACTATGATCGTGGGTTATGGACGGCATGGGGATGGTAAGGAAGCTATGAAACTTTTTAGGCAGATGCTTCAAGGGTTTTTTGATCTGGATGGGCTAACTTGGCTACCATCCTATGCTCTTGTGCCAATTTGGCTGCCATTACGGAAATTGTTCAAGTCACGTTCATGTGGCAAAAAGTGGGTTGGAAACCTTTTTATTGATTGGAAATTCTCTCATTAATGCATACTCTAAGTGTGGGTGTTAAGACCCAAACCAATACACTAAAAGCACCTAGGTGATTGTGTTGCGGAAATCTTAAGTCTTAACCTTTAGGATCCTAACATTTCACCACACTTCCAAGGCTGACGTACACAGTGGCCCACTCTAAGGTGGCTTTCACTCCGGTACCTCTATTTTCTCACTTTTTGTAAGCGGGCCCTTGGCATTTTTTCTGGTACCCCTATTTTCTCTTTTTGAGCAAGCCCCTAGGTAGCCCTTTCCCTAGGTCGCCCCTCCCAGGACTTGAAGCTGTGACGTGGGGTTGGCTCTGATGCCAAATGTTAAGACCCAAACCAATACACCAAAAACACCTAGGTGATAGTGGTGCAGAAAGCTTAAGTCTTAACCTTTTGGATTCTAACGGTGAGATTATTGCTTGTGCATTTCAATCTGTTAGTTTGATCATAGATCCCAATTTTTTTACATGGACTTCAATGATTGGTGCTTGTGCATTTCATTGTCTTTTTCCAAAGAAGCTAGAGAAATTTTTGAAAAGATGTCCGTGATAAAGATAAAATCCCTGTGTTGTCAATTCCAGGAAAATCCTAGGTTTTACTTATTTATCCCTGTACCTTGGAGATCGATTGATTGCTTTGGACTTGGAGAGGTGGACTTGCCGTTGTGTTCTAACACTCAGTCTGGAAAGACCTTTGAGTGCTACAGAAGATTGGAGCCTTGGAAAAAAGATATGGTAGTTCTTTGGCTTGCTTGATGGCTCTCTCAGTTTGGGTCATATACCTTTTTGGACCAAGACCAAATATGTTGACCTCAAGAAAGTCGATCGTTGTTTAGACTAGTCGACTGGAGGGAGCGAGTGTCCGGTCATTCAGATGGGGCAACTGGTCCTTCCGCGTGCTCTTTAATTCACCAATCCCCTTTGAGCTCCAAACACTAAAAAGATCCCTCCCCTCATTCATTATTCTATACCAACTTTCTTTGAACCTTTTGAGCTTCTTCTGAGAACCTCCTTTGAGAGAAATTCTCCTTTGTGCCCCTTGTGAGTTCTTGAGCTTTATGTGGAGATCTTTGTGCCTTAGTGTGTTCTGAGTCGAGCATCCTCTTGGCGATTTGTCTGAGCCTGGTGTTGTTCTGCGCTTGGAGATTGTGTTTCTTCACTACAGCATCCGTTCCTCTTGATCATCATCGGGAGGTAACTTTGTTAGTTGAGTATAAAAAAACTCTCTAATTGGTATACTACTTTCTTACATACTATTGTCCTACTCGAGTCAAGAAATTTCTTGATTGCGTTGGAGTTTGGTTGATACTAGACTCCGTTCTATTTCGATTGCAATCAAACCCTGGAAAGTGTTAGCTCGTTGGAGCTTTTGAAGAGTGGGTGTAGGTTTTGCGACATCGAACCACTATATATCTTTGTGTTGTAGATCGTTTTGTCTCTATCTCTCTGCTGCTTTAAGCCTTTAAGTTGATTGTTTAATTGTATCCATGCATATTAGTAATCAACTTAGGAAAAATTAAAATAGAACTATTCACCCCACTCTAGGACTTTTCGTATCAATACCAAGGGAACTTCAGTCTGAAGGTGTGAGGCCGGTTTGGAATCTTCGGATTGCTTTTGTTGGGGTCCTCTTTGCATGTAGCCATGGGGGTCTAGTTGATGATCACTACTTTGATTCAATGACAAGGGATCATCAAATTGTCCGTAATTTGAAGCATTATACTTGTCTAGTTGACCTTCTCGGAAAAGCTGTTCATTTAGACAAGGCCTCAACATTTTGGTCAACATGCTCCTTGAACTCGGTGCAAATGTCTTCGGAGCATTCATCGAGGCTTGTAAAGTCCATCGCAATATAGGACTATCAAAATGGGCAACAAAGAAGTTTTCTAAGTTGAAGCCAGAAGAGCTTGTGAATTATACTCCTGTCTAACATATATGCTTCTGTAGGATGTTGGATTGATGTGGCAAGAGTACAGAAAACGATGAAGGATCCATGTGATTACAAGGTGCTGGGCTGTAGCTGGATGGAGATTGGTTGGGAGGTTCACACATTTGTATTCCACAATCTATAGAGATGTATATTATATCAGTAATCTTGTTTGCTAATGAGGGAGGAAGGCTACATTTTTAATGTAGACTTGCGGTTCTACACAATTGAGGATGAATATGTGATTGACTTTCTCAGCTAGATCTGGATCTTGTAGTCTAGTGATGAGCAATCTTAGTGGTGGTTGTTTAGTGGTTGCTGTTTTGCGGTTCAACACACTTCATGGAATATTAATATTTATATGAATTACTTGTTTTTCTACATACGAATGGGTTAATAAAGCAGAGCATGCAATGAACCGCCAAAAGGAATGAAGTCACATGTTTTTCTTTCTGCATTACTATTCTAGCTTTCTACGCCCTCCTTTCTTACATCCATAAAAGAATACCACATCCAATAGGCGCCATTTGTAACCTTTTTATGTGCATTGGGCAGTTGGGCTTATAAATTTGATATACGCAGTATTTGTTTACTCAAAAAATTGAACATCTAGAATGTTTTTCCATGTGAGTTTGTTGATTAAGTAAGTTTGTCCTCTTTCGTTCAAATAGCTACTCCAAATATTCCTCAAAACCCAACATCATTTATCAATGTCACATGTTTTCTTAGTTCCTAGAATGGTTTGCATTGAACCTGAGACACTTGTCCACATTGTCAAAGACTTGTTAAGCAACTACTAGTGGCTGACTAGCTATAAATGCACTTCCTTTTCCTAGGCTAGGAAATAAATTTATTAAAAATATCAAAATATTTCGCAAAATATTTCCATTTTCTAGGTTACTAACAAAAAAGAATGCATACATGAAAAAATGTTCAATTTCACGAAATATTTCGATTCATGTCAAAATATTTCACGTGAAGACAATGTAAATATGTATTGTTTCGCTCAAAATGTTTCGACATGTATGGAAACATTTCGATCGAAGGTAGGAAACATCCCATTGGAGCTCGAAACCACCACAAATCCAATATTGGATCTATTTAACCCCTATATATATAAATTCTTTTTATAAAAAAGACCAATCCATTGTAGATTTCTTGGTTCGCGTATTGATCGTGAGGACTAATCAAATCTCGTTTTGGAGTTTTTTCAAATTTGAAATGTATGTAATATAAAATTTCTTACAATTGTTTTTTGCTATAAATAGATATATTAGGTGTAAATGCATCAAATCTACGAATCTATGATGCTTTTACATGGGATTTGTGCACGGGAAGATCATGTAGGGCGAAGATTTGAAATTTGGGGAAAATCATTGGTTTTTATTGTAAATATTCATGATTGTGCATAAATTGATTATATGTTGCATAGCTTAGCCCATTCTACAAGTTGGTGGGTTAAATTTTTAACGTTCAAAAAATTAAGTAAATGTTATAAGTTAATAGTAAATAGGTTTTCTGAAATTATACATAATATTAAGACATTAATGCAAGTGAATAAGGATTTGTTGCTTACAAAAAAAAAAAAAAGAATAAAGATTCGTTAATACCTTGATTTATAATTTTTTTATAAAATACTGATCTAATTAAATAATACCTTGATTGACTATTAGATACATGCCTCAATATATTATAGACCGCTATGGTCATTTATTTCCACACTACATATGGTCGTATATTATGGGTTGATAGCTTATGAGTGTGTTTTGATGCTTGTTTTATCATTTCCTAAACTTTCTACAAAAAATTCCACATTATTTTCATCATGTACACAAAAAATGTATTATTTCTACACTGGTCGAAATATTTCCATTTTGGGGCTGGTTGAAATAAACCTTGAAACCAAAATTTATTTCCTTGCCCCTAGTTAAGAGGTTCAAAATCTCATTTATTGCTTCTTATCTACTACCTGTTGCAAATTGACTCCACTGACAATGAGCGTTGTAGGTCACGTTTGGGCTTTGTTTTGCAAGTCCAAGGGATAATCTGAGATATTCATCCGAGACTTCAAAGTTGAGGTCAATTTTGTATAACTTAGCTGTGGTATGGGGAGGAGAATCAGTAGTATAAATGGATTCAACAGACTCTGCTCACAACTACAAAATCCTTGCTTCTTGCTGTTTCTTTACAAGATTTTTTTTTTCCTTTACGCGCACTAGTTGCCCCTCTTATCCCTTGATCTTTTTTATCGCCATGTTCATGGTGTGTCCTTCTTAGCATTAAGCCAAGGGTCCCTCTTTGAAATCCATGTGTTGAATTGAAATCAGGAGCTATGACATCTTACTTGGATAATTGGGCCAATTTCTTCACAAAAATTGTTGAGATAGCAATTGTTTCCTTACTAATTGTTTATTTTCATGAGTCATGGTCTAAAGCATGCTACACAAGGTTTTGTGCATTTTGCAGGAGATCAGTTCCATTCTATCTACAAATTTGGGATCTCCAAAAATCAAAGTAGAGAGCCCATAGCGACATACTTTGGCCTTCTCGAGTTATTAAGTGGATTAAGTTTCTGTGATAGGTTCATGTTGATTCGCATTTTTTTTAATATTTTTTTTCCAGTTCATGTTTGGTATTTTCTTGTAATTATCATATAGTCATGGGCGTTGACCATCAGGTGCTCTTAAGTACATCCAGGCTGCAGTTGGCTTGTGGGAGTGTTCTGATTACAGTTCTGATTATTACGAGACCAAGATCTCTGATATGTTGGTACTAAACTAGCAGACTTTGATTTCGCCCAGTTAAAATTCGGAATTAATTTGAAGAAGTTTAGTTCGACTTGGTGAAGTTGTATAAAATTTGTCAACCTAAAGGAGTTTGGAGATCTAATGCATTTACACATTTGTTGTAAACATAAAACTAGAACAACTATAAAATATGCAATTTCATTGATCTTGATTCCAACTCCTTTTTTTGACTCAAAATCCCTTAATAGAGTGGTCATTTTTCACCCAGGAACCTTCTAAAGGCAAGGAAATCTAGAAAAATGGTGATAGAAGCGTTTAAAAACAACTTTTCATTTTTTTAAAGTTTTGGTTGAACAGTAAAATCTGTGGAATATACAGGTAAACTTCATTGTGCCAGGTCATAAATCGATGAACTATTAATTAATTTTAATATTATGCTGATATGTTGGGTTTCATTACTGAATGTTGTTGTTCTGGTCTTCTTACGCATCTTTATATGGCTCAAACAGCTGGAGCTTTCACAGGAGCAGTCACTGGTGCATTAGCAGGTCGTGCTTCTGACAGCGGTGTCCTTCGTGGAGCTGGACTGGGAGCTGTTGCTGGAGCTGTCCTCTCTGTTGAGGTTTTGGAGGCTTCCCGTGCATATTGGTGTTCAGAACGATCTGGCACTAGAAGTTCATCATCCATGGTTAGTGGACTAAATAAAGCTTATTTCTTGTCCTTTGGTACTTCGTACGAGAACTTGAAATGCGCATATCGACCTTCACTCATACATTTTTATATGACATCATGTAAATGTGTTAAAGGTGGTCATCTCAACTCCATAGCTCCAACCTTATATTGACCTTTTGTGCTGTCACTTTCCAGGCAGACTTCATAGATGAGTTACTTCATGGGCGGTTTGTACGGGAACAGTTTGCACCTGCAATGCTCAGAGCCTACCATTGGCAGGTTCTATATCTCTTATCTCTCTCCATTAAACTGGTTATTTAAGGCAAACTCAACAACTATAATTACATGCGTCTTTCTTTCGATTGTGCATAAAGGACAGCCTCCTCAGAAATGGTTATTGTTACGTCATTATATGAAGCAGTGTATATCCTCACATCCTCACTATTCAGGTTCTGTCATTTTGGGGAGGACGTTTACCATCTCTGGATGGCCCAGCTGATTACGGTTATGGTTGTTTCTAAATTCTTCTGTAAGAGCATTGCTGGTGTGTGTAGTCCTCGTAGCAGAAACTGTTACCACATTGATTTTTTACCTTCATCTGATAATTTTTTAATTTGCTTTAATCTGCCATGTGTGTTGTCTTCTATGGAACTTGGAAACAACCTCATGTTGGTGTGTGACACGAGAATTTTTGTTTTTCTAAAACTTGTGTCATTATGTTGTCTCTGGTTTTCTTGCACTACCGTCTACATTTAGGTTGTCAATCGAATTGTTGACTGTAGAAATTATAGAAGTGGATCAAAGCTTTATCTTTGAAGGCTTAGTAGCAAACCGAAACTTATCCTTGAGATCTGACATTTGGATGAATTGTGTTGAAATGCGCAGGTGAGCATTGCTGACATAAGTTATGATGAGATATACGATGAGATATATGATGTCTATGGCGAAGTTGTATCAAAAGGTTTGTCGGGGGAGTCATTGAAGAAACTACCATGTCATGTGATCATGGATGAAAACAAATCAGGGTGTGGCTACAGTGTCTGCTGCACGATCTGTTTGCAGGTCGTCCATTTTTTAGAAAAATACTTGAATTACATTTCAAAAGATTATTTAAACCTTCTGTCTCCCTCACTACTAATTATCTTACTGGCAGGATATTGAAGTAGGAGACACTGTGAGGAGTTTGCCACGGTGCCACCACGTATTTCACTTGACGTGTGTGGACAAGTGGCTTGTGGGACATGGCTCATGCCCTGTGTGCAGACAGAAAGTTTAGTGTCGGAGGCTCTGGTTTTGTGGACAGAAAGGATTGCCGAGAAGGTACTTATGTTTTTGGTCCTAGTCGTCTTCCACTGCTGTGGGTTAACTTCTTGTACATTGTGGTTATTGTACGTGTATTATATGTATATATTATTCTCCTGTATTATAAAGTGAATCTTAAGGCGT
This sequence comes from Euptelea pleiosperma, assembly GCA_035048495.1. Classification (NCBI taxonomy): domain Eukaryota; kingdom Viridiplantae; phylum Streptophyta; class Magnoliopsida; order Ranunculales; family Eupteleaceae; genus Euptelea; species Euptelea pleiosperma. The sequence goes on along the minus strand of CM068550.1, from coordinate 10,438,277 downwards.
GCATTCAAATCCCTTTGGGATCCGGCAGGCAATCCACTGGAGGAATTGTTTAGCACCCATTTGTATTTGTACTATAGACATAATTAACTTCTTGCCCGGTATATTTGATTTACTTCTCTCTCTCTCTCTCTTTTTTTTTAGGTTTTTGTTTGTTTCTGTTTAGCCTGGTGGTTTGACAAGTTTGAAGCGGCGCATCAATGATCTCGTGCCACATATACCTCGGTTTGGGATTTGTTTTTAAAAAAACTTTTAAAAAAGTAACCGGTATATGTGGCGTGTGATCGCTGCCTATAGAACCACCACCACCACCATGCCATATAAGTCATGGTTCAAAGTCTTGTCTGGATCGGGTGATCCGGATCAGGATCGGAGCCCACTGATCTGATCTAAACCAGGCTCTGTCTCGAGGCTCTCGCCTGAGATCACTGTTTTACGAAGGATTTTCACTTCGTCTAGGGCAAGATGGGCTGATACGGATTGGGATTGGAGCCCACCGATCCAGCCTCCGATCCCGAGACTTTCAACCTTAATTCAAGTAGCTGCGGTGGTGGGACCTAGGGGTCGGTCAGCCTGTTCTGCCACCTTACCCCATTTTCATGTGTCAAAGTTTCAACTAATGGAATTACCTCTCAGAAAAAAAGAGGGCCCTTTTATAAGTTTATTTTTATATAAAATATATAAGGGCTGTCCTAAGGGGAAAAAGTCCAAAACACAGGAGAGTATGGGAGTAATGTGGACGAGGGCATTGTCCACATGGCCCATCCAGATGATCCCCTAGTAGATAGACAGTCTGGATTAGCCATGTCAAACCTCAACTTTGCAGAATCGCGTCACTTTTCAAGTTGCAGTGAACAAACCAGGCATATGTGGGACCCGACACCATAACGGGCAAGTCCACCATCATTACCCATCTTGAAGCAAAATATAAGGTATGCCAGAGTTGTCCAGGCCGAACTTTGGGGAATCAAAGGACGATCTTGCATAACTTTTGGGCTTTGATCAAACAATTGGGATCATTGAGGGATAACCTTCACATGGTGCGAGGCAAGGAGGCAATGATACTTGGGAGACTTGGAGTAGGTTATGTGCAAAGAGATATCATAACTTCGGTGTCTCTTGACAATAAAGAAATATATATTAAATGGAGGGAAATGATGACCTGTTCTTTGTTCAATTATGTCAATCCAACGTGTTCCCACCTCCCTTGATGGGTATACTTGCCACAGTGGGAAACCAGGGGGGAAACGTACGAAACGAAACGCCAATGGAAACACCAAAGCAAACGAACTGGAACCCTAATTTTATTAGGAAACGCGTTTCTTAAACTTTGGAAGAACTAATGGAAGGTCGGTTGAAGGATTTTTTTTATTTTGGTTTTTGGGAAAATATTCTTCAAAGATACCTCCTAGAACAATAAGAATGAGGTGGCATGATTTACTTTCCAATTTATAAAGATTTTGAATGCCTCTTTATTGCTTATTTTAAGAAAAGTCATTATGACTTTAATTAAATTAAGCCCTCAAAAGTCTACAGTTAACCCGGATAGAACGTTGACAACTAATTGATCTAAACGTTTTTCTCCCAAAGATCGCCAAGATTGAATGGTCGTGATCGTTCCATCACAATTGAGTTTGACCTTTGCGATCTCCTCGACGAGCCTTATCGCACAGAGGGCTCCAAACTGTAGAAGTTTAGAGAGTAGAACTTTGCTGACCGGTGCCAGTCAGCAAAGTTGCTGACAGACCACAATATGAGCCATGTGGCACACTCTTAGAGGATGTTAACTGTATGGATGTTTAGCCAATCCCTAGGTGGACCTATAAATCAAAACTCAACCTGATTAGTGATTTCAAACCTTTGGATCTTTGTATCCCAAATATCTGTCAATAATAATGCTCAAATCCACGGCTAAAAAATAAAGCCTGAAAACGACTCCAATCCAATGCTTAAAAATAACTAATCAGGGCTAATTTTTGGTCTGTATATCCATCTAGGGTTGGGCCAAACATCCATGCGGTCAGAAATCAGAAGTAATAATTTGTCACGTGGCTCATATTGTGGTAGGTCAGCAAAAGTTCTACTAAAGTTTAGATTTACCCTTTTTACAATACAATAGGTGTTAAGCCTCCATCACCGTTAAATTCAAGAACACAATCAATGATAAGACGAGGTAGGGATTATAAAAATGGAAGTCTTGATTTATTGGACGGCGATGGACCCACATCCCAGCATAATCCGATCACCCCAAGACTGATGTGTATTTCTCACCAAGTAACTGACAAAATAATAAGAGGGCAATTTCGTAATTTTGACTGAATAGTTCAAAGACTGGGAATGTCCTTATCCGTCGTCGCGTATTATAATGCACCCAAATCATTGGAAGAATCGCAGCGACGATTTCCCGCTTGAGTCGGAATTCTCAGTTAAATTCCCCTCAAAACCATTAAAAAAAAATTTGGAATTAAACGAACCAACGAAAAAACCTACCCTTTTTTTAACACGGGAGAGGAACAAAGAGAGAAAGCAGTAGAGGTGTTGTGTTGCCGAGATTAATTTATATTTCTTTCTCTCTCGTGACCGATCACCGCTCCTGCATCCATTTCTAGGGTTTCTCTCTTTCTCTCTCATTCCGTGTTGATTTTGTTCCTCAAAACGGTTTTTGAATCGATTCAAGAGGAACTGCAGAGGGATTTATAGGTTTGTTTTTTTTTTTTTTCGATCTTTGTAGCCGTGGATTTGAAGAACTAGCAAAATTGTTTTGATATTCGAGACCGGATCGTAAATGAGCTAGGGTTTGTTCTTTGGACTTCGATGATTCCTTAATCTAGTTTGCGGAGATCTCTTTGTTATTTCGATTTCGATCGGTGGAATTGGTGTTTGGGAACTGAGGGGAAGATCGGATGAGGTGGCGAAGAGTCTCGCAGGCGAGATATGGAGGTTAGATCTGATGATTTTCATTTGAGATGTGATAAGCTGGCGCCACCGTCGTTGCCGAGAACTCGTCTGCAGGTTTGGTTTATTCGCGTGTGTTCAAGCATTTTGCTCTGGACGTGCCTTGTTCAGCTGGTGGCCGTGGGAGAGCTCTGGCATCCGCATTTGCTGACGGGGTTGTCGAATAGGCTGACAAGGATCAATCACTTCTCGCTCCGTCCGGAAGAGTCTGCTCCGGCGCCCCTGCCACTTCTTCCCGCAAGTGAGTTTCCTCTCTATGGTGCTTTCTGTTTTATTTTGAACCATGCTTATAAAACTTGCTCAAATGTTGGATGATTTTGACAAATATTGACATGCAATGAAAAATTCTATCCTTTTTTTCATATTACTGATTAGGGTTTGTATTCGAATTTATGGTTATGCATTTGGTATTTCTGAATTCGGGAGGTGCTGCATTTCAAGATTGTAGAAATGAACTGAATGTGTGTGATCACTGTGATGTAAACCACACACTGATGTGTATAATGGATTTCCAAAATTGGGGAACCAGCTAACCATGCAAGCCAGTTCAAAATAGGCTATAGATCCACGGCACAATATAAACTTGAGAATGCCTTTTCTTGACACGTCATTTTAGGAACCTTTTCCAATTTTCGACTAGGATGATGGTTATCTAGTAATTATCAAAAAAAATTGTGATGTACGACGAGCACGGGTTCTGCGATCGGATAGGGTTTCGGTGCAATTACTCTACTGGATTTGAAGGAATCACTCCTTCGACAACACCACACGATGGCTTGATGGAATCATTCGACCGAGGTTGAAGAATCAAGCTAATGCTTAAGCATTAAATACTCAACTAAAGCAGAGCAACACTCAGAGACATACCTATAAAAAAAAACACTGATAGACATCGAAATCATTTGTATGCTATTGATTTATGAAATTCTAGTCTGGTTTCAGACGGTCGAGGAGCAGACCTCTGACCATCCCCTCATGATAGCAGGTTAGATTAAGACCCTCAGGCCAACCCAACCAAACCATAAAAGGGAGAGGTCTAATACCGCTAGGTGAGTAAGCAATTATAAGATGGCGTTTCCAATGCCGTGAGAAGTCACTATTAACCTTCTCAGGTCCAGCACAATATGAACGAAAACCAGTGCTGCGTAATCAAAAAGATGTGAGCAAGTAGTTTGATATTATATCTTATGATTTTTATAGTATATTTATAAATAAGAGAATATATATATTATATATATAATATCGTATTCGTTGCATAGGAAACTTCAATTGTAAAAGGTAGAACCTATGTTGCATGGATTCTTCTAAATGGGCAAAGTACACACGTATTGGAGTCCGACGCGATACAGATTCTGGTGCAACACTTCCAAATTTTGTTTTGTTTTTTTCCTTCCTTACTTGCAAGTTGCTTATTCACATTTTCCATAGGTATGAGTTCAACTTTGTTACAATTAAAGTTTTCTATGCAATAGATATAACATTACATACCATTCTCTTGTCTATACGTATATGTTACAAATCATAAGATATTTTATCACATCATCCACTTTTATCCTCATTATTATATATAAAACTACTTTGTTTCATATTTTTATTTGAAATACAATGTAGAGTCCACAGATCCTATTTTTTAGGGTTCCTTGAATCGGACACTCCACACCCGTGTCAAACTCTGATACCTATACCCATATCTATCCAACATAGGGTAGAACCCATAATCTATGTCAATTGTTTATTAGTATCTTGCAAGTACAGAAAGAAGAAAAAAAATACAGAATTTAGAAGTGTCACAACAAATTTGTGTTGTGTCGGATTCTGACATGTGGCCGTCATGGGTACTTTGTTTGTTTAGATGAATCCATGCAACAAAGTACCTTTAAGAAGCCCAAAAACAGACATGTCCTTACACAGGTATTGTGTTTTAAATTATATTTAAATTAGATTTAAAAAGAAGAAGGAAAGAAATATATAAAAGTAAAAGAAAACATCTCCATATTCCATGGAGCTATCCAATAACATACCAAACATAAGTAGATTTATAAGAGGGAAGACTATCAAACAACAACATTTGTGTTAACTTAACAATGTACTGTATGGAGCACACCATCCCCCTTTGGAAATCATTTTGTTGATAAAGATATTAAAATAAAGGGTGACGCTGATGTACATGTCAGGGTATGTTAACACGCATATCCATGTGAATGTGTCCGACATGGCAAAAAACCTAAGAGCGTAGTGTCCTTGTTACGTAGCAGTTGGCATTAGGGGCCATTAGTCTACTTATCCTACCCATCTTATGCAAGGATGTTATATGGCCCATTTCCCATATAATTGTGAGCTGTTCAAGCACAATTTAGAACTTTGGGCCATCCAAATTTTTAGAGTTTTTGGTTTGTAGCCATCTATAAGATGGTATAAGTTGGTTAACAACATACCGCTATTGTGTTAGAGACAGTTCATACTGCTTTGCATAAAAGATGCAATCTAGATTGCCCTTCTATCATTACAAGACATCTAGATTACTCTTTTATCTACTTATCAAAAAAAAGATTACTCTTTTATCTGACTTTCAAAAGTCAAACGTAAAGTGAGAAGAGCATTTCTGTCAAATGTCAACTGGAAGTGGTATAAGGCTCACTGAAAAATTTCCCTTGTTTTAACTTTAAAGGGTCTCAATGTTAATTTGTATAGCAGCATATTTTTATGAACTATTCTCTTTGAAGCGCAATCAGTTAGAAACCTAACCGGTGAAGATGTGGAAAGATAGATCTTTGAAATGACTACATTTTCTTTCGTTGTCTTATGGAAATGCTATTTTTTTAGATAATCAGGTTTTATCTAAGGTCTTGGTTTCTTAGCAAATAACACCTTCACAACTGACATGTTTCAGGAATTTATAAAAGCAATGGTTATCTTAAAGTATCTTGTAATGGAGGCTTGAATCAAATGCGCGCTGCAGTATGTATTCATCATGTCACTGTCTTCGTCGATCTTCCACATGTTTTTTGCCATTTTTTTTTAATTCTGCCTATTTATCAGATCTGTGATATGGTGACTGTTGCTCGGCTTTTGAACCTCACATTGGTTGTTCCAGAGCTTGATAAGACATCGTTTTGGGCCGATCCTAGGTATTTTCATTGGTTCTATTAATAGGTGGCCTGATTTTTTTTGCTTGCGACTTCTAAGTAAATCTCCAACTTATGGGAATTTTCTTGCAGTAATTTTGGTGATATTTTTGATGTGAGCCACTTCATTGATTCATTAAGAGATGAGGTGCACATCATTAAAAGGCTGCCAAAGAGGCTTAACCGGAATATTGAAAATCAAGTACTTGTGATGCCACCAGTGAGCTGGTCGAACGAGAAGTACTATTTACAACAGGTTTGCATACTTTCTATTTTCTCATTTAGTCATAAGATTAGAAGCTCGTGTGTTTGTTTTGATTGGCTCAAAAGTGATTGATGATTCTGAGAACTTGTGTGATGTTAATATAAGATAAACTATTTCCTTCTTTTTCTTTTTTTCCACGATGATTACTAGAAATAAGAAATGCAACTAGGGCAGTGAATCCTGGGTCGGTACCTGTCAAAGTTAAACTTGAGGGTACAGATCCTCAAATTCTTCTATTGAGGGAATGGGCATATTCTTGCTTCCTCACTTCCTGCCAATGTCTTAGTTTCCGAGGAGATCCCGAAATCTTAAGTTTATACCAAAAGCTAACCTAGTGATGCTATTCCTTATTTGATCAAGTAATAATGGAAACTAACTTTTCCGTAATAATCTTGCTATTTTACTTTTCCAATAGACTTTTTTTTCATCTATTTTCGGTAGACAGCTTCTAATGGTTGATGGCCTGTCTATGGTTGAGACCATGGTTCAAAGTTTCGGCCGAAACTGAAACGTTTTGTTTGTTCGTTTCGGTTTCTTCGCTATTGGATGAACCTACAACGTTTCGGTTGGTTTCGTCCGAAACTGAATGATACTTCATCTTATGTGTAAATTTGCACTGACATTTCGTTTCGGTTTTTTACGAAGTTTTGTCCGAAACCAAATGATACTTCCGATACGTTTTGGTATCACCTATGGCGATACTGTGTACTTCGAACCATGGTTGAGACCAACTATTGCATGTAGTTCATGCTGTCTTATGACTTCTCTTCTGTCATGCAGATTCTGCCACTTTTCAGCAAGTATAAAGTGATTCATTTTAACAAAACAGATGCACGTGTAGCTAATAATGGGCTACCCACTAATCTTCAGAAGCTCAGGTGCCGTGTCAGTTACCAGTCACTGAAATTCACTCCTCAAATCGAGGCTTTGGGGAACAAATTGGTTCAAATTCTTAAAGGGAAGGGATCATTTGTGGCATTGCATTTGAGATACGAGATGGACATGTTGGCTTTCTCAGGTTGTACTCGTGGCTGTTTAGAGGATGAAGCAGAGGAGCTCAAGAGGATGAGGTTTGTTGCTCACTTTGTTTTTAAGTTGATGCAAATCTTTTGGGGGGATGCTTTAGAGATGATAGATTTATACTTGGCGTACGTGTAGAGGGGTTGGATGATTGTAAACATCTGATCTATTGACTTTACAGTTTTCTAGAGAATGCGATATATTGAATGGCTAGGATCATCCAATTGGGAAATTTTTTGGCCCCAGATAGCTATGTAGGGCAACATCAAATGGTGGTTCCCCAATTTTTCTGTTTGTGTGTCACATATATGGTAGAAGCACCAAAGGTATATATGTAGGGCTCACTTTGTTTAAAATTTGATGCAAATCTTTTGGGGAGATGCTTAAGTGCGGAATGAGAGATGATAGATTTATACATGGCGTATATGTAGAGGGATTGGAGGTGGCCATTCAATGGGGCATGCCTATGAGATCTACTAAAACAAAAATGGACTGTATTGGATGATCATAAACATCTGATGTATTGACTTTATAGTTTTCTAGAGAATGTGATATATTGGATGGCTGGATGGTTAGGATCATCCAATTTGGAAATTTGTTGGCCCCAGATTTCTATGTAGGGCCCATTGAATGGTGGTTCCCTGATTTCTTTGTATGCGTGTCACTTATATGGTAGAAGCACCAAAGGAATTCTACTGTCCATCTGTCTTGACTTCAGTATTTTCTTCTTTTTTCATCCTTTTTTATCGATGAAACGTATAGCATGATGATATTTTGAAGTGCAGGGAAATTTTGAAACTGCTTTGTCACTTAAGTAGACATTGAGATTTTCTGAGTTCATTACAACTTAGCAAATCGGGCTTTTGACAATATCTCATGTTTCTCATTTATTTTTTGTTCAGAAGTTTGGGGAAGTTCTTCGTCATAGGAAAATGATGGCATGATTATAGTTTTGTGTGACCAGACTGATTTGTACTAGTTGATTCTGAATGTGCCAATGGCATTAGTTAATGTGTCTTACATTTGCACTCATTCAGATATGCATTCCCTTGGTGGAGAGAGAAAGATATAGTATCTGAGGAGAGGAGATCACAGGGTTTGTGTCCTCTTACACCAGAGGAGGCTGCATTAATTTTACAAGCATTAGGCCTTCATCACGACACTCAAATCTATATCGCCTCTGGTGAGATATATGGAAGCGAACGGAGGCTTGTGGCATTACGAGCTGCATTTCCACGGATCGTGAGTCTATTCCACTCTTCATATTGTTTTATCCCTTCTCATTGTGTGAGGCAGCAACTCGTGTAATTGGCCATTGGCTCAGGCTCTGAGGACCCCCTTTTTTCTGACCCCTCTTGGTGTTCGTGTGCTCGACCGTGGATTTCACGAATCCAATGGTGGTTGTCAGCATCTTTCAAAAGTGAAAAAATGGTGCCAGTTCGGCACTGACAACCATCATTGGATTCTTAAAATCCACGGCCGAGCACACAAACACCAAGAGGGGTCAGAAAAAAGGGGGTCCCCTGAGCCCGACCCTTAGCCATTTTGCTGAATGGTAGTGAACCAGTTTCTATTGACCTGAAACTTGGTCGTTATTATTTGTGGAGGGATATTCAGTCAGGAAAGCATGATACCTCATCCCAACGTTTTGGTGCTCATGGCACCCATGCGGGAGAGTCAAGACCTCTGTTTGACACGTCCGACCGAGGAGATAAACTAGGCAAACAGTGGACATGGTCAGATGATCCTAACAATCAAATCAACTACATTCTTTTGGACAGAATACGTATGGTTCACGGACATGACTACATATCTGATGGCTGGGATCAACCTACCAGGACACTCTTGGCCTAGAAGTGCTTCCGCGAGACGTGTCAAATGGTTGTTTCTGACTCTACCAGAAGCAGTTGCTTGGATATGGCATGTGTCTTCATGTTGCCTCTACATCTGACATAGAGCATTTTCATCTTAATTGCAACATGCCAATTACCCGCTTCTATTTGCCAAAGTCTATTCATCCTAACCTTGGGTTTGGACACAATTATAAATTCAGGTGAAAAAGGAGATGCTGCTAGATCCAGGTGAACTGCAGCAATTCCAGAATCACTCGTCTCAAATGGCAGCCCTGGATTTTATGGTCTCAATTGCAAGCGACATATTTATTCCCACTTATGATGGGAACATGGCTAAACTTGTCGAAGGTCACCGCAGGTTAGTGTGATATTGGGCTTGGTTTGTTGTGCATATATTTGAGCTTATGCAGGTGGTGGTTTTGAGCTTGTTTTTCAGTTGGACTTGAGTTTGAATTCAATCTTATTCTTACCTAACACCCCACCTCCACACACACAACCGGAAAAAAAAAAACGAAAGACCCAATGCCAATGGTTAGATCTGGGTGACTTACAGTTGTGGTTTGTTATGCTGCAGGTATCTTGGGTTCAGAAAAACAATCTCACTAGATCGAAAAAGGCTTGTACAGTTGCTTGATTTGCATCAGAATAGGACACTTTCTTGGGATGAGTTTGCAGTTGCTGTCCAGTTGGCACATGAGAAAAGGTTGGGGCAGCCTAGTCGTCGGAAAGTTTTAGTGGACAAGCCCAAGGAGGAAGATTATTTTTACGCAAACCCTCACGAATGTCTCTGTGAAAGAACAAATTGTGATGGATTGCAGGGCCCTGGTAACGTGAGTGTCATCCCGTGAGACAGGTGAACAAATCAAAGCACCTGAGGTTGAGTTCCACAATCCCTTTCTGAGATAGCACAGGATGCAAACCTGGAATCTCGGTTTTGACAGTCAACGAGCATATATGCACATACCCAACAGCACCATGTAACAAGAAAGAAAGCTAACGTCTCCTTTTATTTAACGCCATATTGGCCGTAGTCTCTTTATTCGTTTGTTAATATGTTATTTCTTTCTCAGTTCAATATATATATGGCTCAAATTGATGTTTTTTTGTCATAATTAGCCCGATTCCATAATTTCTTGGTTCTGGAAACACATTCGTTCCATCAATCTCTTAATAGAGTTGAATGGCAAAATAGGATTCATGTTGCTGACCCCAGACCCCAGATATAGCTGGGATGAGCTGTATGTTGTAGATGGTGATTCCTTCTCCATTCCAGTTTTTGGAATTTTCAGCCAGGAAATAAATTTTGGTGGGGTAAGGCCTTCACCTAGGGTGTGTTAATGAGCTGGCCTGGCATGATGGGCTTTTAGTGTCCATCACCAATGAGATTTTCAAACATGAAATGGGAGGGTGGTGGTAGTTTTATTTATTTTTATTTAAAGCATGAAATGGGAGTTGGAGGCAACACCTATGGAATCTATACCCTTTTTAAACACGACATGCAAAAGAGAGGGAAAACCGGTTAGCCTGGTCTCCACGTTGTATTCTTGTTCGACGCTTTTTGTGTCCAATAATGATCTGTTTTGTAGGTGGGAGGAAAATATTTTCAAATGGAAGAATATGGGAAAATAAGCGATGAAAAAGGTGATTTGCTGCTTCCACATCAGCACTTTCAACCAATCTAGATTTTATTGAACTTACGGACTGGATTATAGGTCATTTTACAAGTCAAAAATCATGAGTCAACCTATCCCTTTTTATATACTAGAGGGTGCCCCGTGCCATCGGCACTCCTCGACAAAGAATTTGCCAAAATCAGGTGAGTGGCGGAGATTCACCATCCATTTGGGGGAGATTAGATCTCGGCCATTCTTTGTTGATGCTTATAAGAGGAGGTATAAGTAGGGAGACAACCAATGTGTTTTGTTATATAGAATAGTAAATGGCCCATGCCTATGGTACTCTCCGACAAGCGTTTGCAAAAATTGGGAGCCTTCGGCACTCAAACGGTATAACGGACTGGGGCGTAACCATTGTTTCTATTATAACGGCTGTTATAACGGATTGTAGCGCACAGAGGGAGAAATGAGAAAATAACAGAAATAACAAAAACTAACGGTGTTGAAATTCAAATTTGAATAAGTTGAGGGCAAATGAGGCGGATTGAGTGGCTGAAATCTAACCGTCCACATTAGATCGATGTATTTGATCTCAAACACTCTTTATTTAACCGTCCACATTAGATGGACGGATAATATAAGAGAATACAATTGACTTATATCCGTGAGTGGCCCGTGCCCGCGGCAATTGCCGACAAAATATTTGTCAAAATCGGGTGTGAATTAATCTCAGCCATTGATATGAAGCATAGTGGATCTCAGCCACTCATTATTGAAGCCATATAAGATAAGAGGGGGTATAAGAAAACCACAATCATTTGTCATATTGATAGTGGGTGGCCCGTACCCTCGGCACTCCCCGTCAAAGCATTTGCCAAAATCAGGTGTGAGTGGTTGAGATCCACCATCCATTTGGGAGATAAGATCTCGGCCCTTCTTTGTTGAAACAGATAAGAGGGAGTATAAGTGGGAGACAACTTCCCTGTTTTGTTATATAGATAGTGGGTGTCCCGTGCCTGTGGCACTCTCCAACAAAGGATTTGCCAAAATCGGGTGTGAGTGGCCGAGATCCACAGTCTATTTTGGGGATAAGATCTTGACCCTTCTTTGTTGAAACATACAAGAGGGGGTATAAGTGGGGAGACAACTTCCTTGTTTTGTTATATAGACTAGTGGGTGCCCCGTGCCATCGGCACTCCTCGGCAAAGAATTTGCCAAAATCAGGTGAGTGGCGGAGATCCACCGTCCATTTGGGAGAGGATTAGATCTCGGCCCTTCTTTGTTGATGCTTATAAGAGGAGGTATAAGTAGGGAGACAACCAACGTGTTTTCTTATATAGAATAGTAAATGGCCCATCCCACGGCACTCTCCGACAAAAGTGTTTGCGAAATATTGGGTGCCTTCGGCACTCAAACAGTATAACAGACTGGGGCTGTTACCGTTTTTTCCATTATAACGGTTGTTATTACGGATTGTAACGCACAGAGGGAGAAATGGAAAAATAACAGAAATAACAAAAAATAACTCAAATTTTGAATAAATTGAGGTCAAATGAGGCGGATTGAGTGGCTGAAATCTAACAGTCCACATTAGATCGATGGATTTGATCTCAACCACTATTTATCTAACCGTCCACATTAGATGGATGGATAAGATAAGAGAATACAACTGAGTTGTCTTGTTATATGCGTGGGTGGCCCGTGCCCGCAGTACTTTCCGACAAAGTGTTTGTCAAAATCGGGTGGGAGTTAATCTCAGCCATCGATATGAAGCATAGTGGATCTCAACCACTCATTATTGAAGCCATATAAGATAAGAGGGGTATAAGACAACCACTGTCACTTGTTATATAGATAGTGGGTGGCCAGTGCCCACGGCACTCTCCAACAAAGCGTTTGTCAAAATTGGGTGTGAATGGCTGAGATCCACCATCTATTTGGGGGATAAGATCTCAGCCCTTCTTTGTCTAAATAGATAAGAGGGGGTATAAGTGGGGAGACAACTTCCCTGTTTTGTTATATAGATTATGTAATTTTATTAGTAAAAGTTACAAGAAGCAGAAGTTGCCTCCTAGAAATAGAAATAGAAGTTTGAAAGAACAAAAAGTAACGTGATATTTTATAATTTGTAATAAAGTTTAAATAGGATCTTTTTATCATTAAAAAGAGTTGAAGTGGTCATTTATAATTTATCTTAAATAACATATAGTTTAACATTGAACTCTGAAATTCTCCTTCGTACATCAAATACCCCAACAAAAAACCCTAACCCATATTCAGAGCATCAAATTGTTGAGTTAGTACAGTTTGAGTTAGTACAGTTTTAGCTGTTAGGTGGACCCCCGAGAAAAGGCTTACTCAATTCATTTTTTTCAATTTTTTTTTATCCACCTGTCATATGCAACGTGGATTACTTAATGGGTCCCATGTAAGGTTAAGGAGGTATATTTTCCAAATGGAAAATATTATTATTGTCTTTAGGATGACACTGTAGCACATTGTGATGTATGTACGAACTATTGATGGTCTTTGAAATTTGTCTTGTTTTCATCTGGATTCCAAGTGCACAAATTTTAAAAAACATCGCGTGAACATGTGGGTAAAAACTACGGAAATTTCTAAAAAGGAAACAAACTTTAATCTATTTACAAAAACAAAAATAAATTTTTGACATTCCCAAAAAAGTAACTAAACGCCCTTTAAAAGGGCGTTTCTCCTTGACAGATATAAAAGGTGAAAAGATTGACTGTTTCTCCGGACAAAAGCTGAAAAGGCTGACAGACAAACGCCCTTTAAAAGGGCGTTTGCCCATAGAGGAGTAAAACTTTTGTCCTGATACGAGCCACATGGCACACTCTTATCGGACAATGACCGTATGGATGTTTCGCAAATCACTAGGTGGACCTACACACCAAAAAAGAAACATGATTAGTGGTTTATATGTGTTGGATTGAAGTTATTTTCATGGGTTGATTTTAATCGTAAGAATTTGAGCATTATTTGAGTACAAAGATCCAAAGGTTGTAAATTACTAATCAGGCTGATTTTTGGACTGCAGGTCCATCAAGGGACTGATCAAACATCCATACGGTCAGCGTCCACTAAGAGTGTGCCACGTGGCTTGTATTGGGGCAAAAGTTTTACTCTCTATGGGAAACGCCCTTTTAAAGGGTGTCTGTCAGATATAGACGCCCTTTAAAAGGGCGTTTGTCAGCCTTTTCAGCTTTTTTCTACTGTGAGTGTTTAGTTACTTTTTTTTGGAATTGTCAGAATTTTATTTTTGTTTTTGTAAATAGATTAAAGTTTTTTTTCTTTGAGCAATTTATCATGATGAGCTTGGAATTCATCCATAGACATGTTCATGTGAAACCCACGATAAAAGAAAGTGCTAGAATCCAATGGTTTGAGATCACCAATCAAGTTGATTTTCGGTATGTAGGTACACCAAGGTGTTAGCCAAACAATAATTGGTCAATGAGCCCCAAAAGAGTGCCACATGCCATTATGTGGGATTTATGTATCATACTTTTGATACATGATTATGTTTCATAGAATGACTCAAAGAAAGGTACCCTTAGAGCATCTTGTTAGAAGAAAGAACAATTAACAACAAAGATGCAACCACACGACACATAAATTTATGTGATTGCTTCAAGATCAAGGTAAGTCTATGGAGTCATACAAATTCCACTATGCTAGCTCTGAGGCAAAAGAAAACACACGAAATACAATGAATGATCGTCTCTGATCAACCAAGGTATATGTAACCTCAAGACGAAACTAGGGTTTCCGCATCTATATGTAAAAGTAGAAAAACATCCTTAAGGGAAAAAGACCTCCAACTATGTTCAGGGGTATTGCCCTGCCCCCTACAACCCCCCAGCCAGCTCAACGCAAAGTTGGGTCGCAATATAGTGCCTTCATGTACAATACTCTAGCACCATCAGTCTCCACAAAACATAACATATCTCTAATACGTCCTCATCTTCGTTCTCCAAGCCAATGTTGAGAGAAGAATCTCTAAATTCGTCCTCCATTAGGGTCACTAACCTCCTCACTATTTTGAGGGGTTAGCTAAAAAACCCTTCACCCCGCCCGTCTGAGGTAAATCCCTCATTCGTTGTATCTTCCCACCATTTTATCCTTTTGCAAGTACATATACGTGTAAGTATTTTTTACCATTGAACTAAAAAGGACAAAGTAATAATCTTACTAAATCCCTTGGCTATTTTGAAGAAGCAAATTGAGATAACATGTTTTGTTAAAGTTCTGATCGACAAAAGAGGCTGATTGTTATTCAAATATGACAAAAGGGGCGGTGGAACGACCTCAAATATTTGAGATAAGGTGCAGATGACGACGATAGAGTAGTGATGTCTCCAGCTAGATCTCACCCCAAAGGCATAAGCTTTAGTAATTTTCGTCACTCACTACTGCCCTTCTACTGCCCTTTGGCCCATCCCCTTGGTGGATATAAACACAAAAAATCACCCTTATTGGTAATCTCTAGCCATTAGATTTTAGCACATTTTAAGGAGTGGTTCTAGCTATTGGATTCAACTATCTTTTCGGGTACTAAATTCAACAGCTAAAAATCATCAATCAAGCTGATTTTGGTATGAATTTCTAGCAAGGGTATGTTACACCATGGTTCAAAATAATGCCGTTTAAACGGTTTTAACGGCTGTTAAAACAGTAACGCCCCAAGCCCATTACGTTAAAAACCGTTTTAACGGTAATACCCCCACACTCTGTTATACCGTTAAAATGTCCTCTTTCAAACCTTGGATAACACATCTGCCTTGCGCTCAGTGGACCCAGAGGACAGCGGTGTGTGATAAAAGTCGCTAAAGGTCACGTACTTGATGTGAGGATACCAGTACAAGACAATAATATCTAAATTCAAGTCGAGGGTACTTCGTCACATCTATATCTATATATCTATACTATAGTAGAGAAGTGGACAGCGTCCTTCTCTCTCCTCCACATCAAGTTGACGTGGCACTCTCCTCATACAGAGTGACAGGTCATCAATACCGAATTTTCTATCGTCTATTCTTCCTTCTTGCATTAATACAATTAATGACTATATCGAAATTGAATTGGTTATATTAAGTGTATATTATTCCAAAACCGTTACATACTATCGAAAACGTTTATCTCATCTCTTAAAACGTCTATTTGGTTTCTTAAAACGTCTTTCATTATTAAAATGTCTCTTTGTTTTCTTAAAACTTCTTAAAACTCTCCTTAAAACGTCTCTACGCTTTCCTAAAATGTCGATCTATGCTTTTTTTACCTAAAACTTCTTAAAATGTCTCTGCTTTCCTTATAAAATCTCTCCCTCCATTGTCCAATGGCTGAAACGTCTCCTAGCAAAAGACGCAGGAGCAAAAAATTTCTCTACATTGATGCGGGCTAATCAACTTATTGACCATGTATTTTTTTTGTCTCATTGTATATTTTTTCTGTTTTTTAGATTACTTTTTTTATTATTTTTTTCTTTTTCTGTTTAATTAGACAAAAATTGTACATGACGGAGAAAACATCAGTGATCTTTACACAACTCTCCACAAAAATTGCAAGCATTTCTCCTCCACTTCTCATTTGAATTTCTATTTTCTTTTTATTTTTTTATCTATATTTTTTTTTCAGATTAATCGGAGCCTATTTTGATCAATTTTTTTCATCTACCTAAAATAAATAAATATCTAATTCTATATGTATATACTCTTTGTTTTCTTAAAACTTGATAAAACTCTTCTTAAAACTTCTCTACGCTTTCCTAAAACGTCTATTTGGTTTCTTAAAACGTCTTTCATTTTTAAAATGTCTTTTTATTTTCTTAAAACTCTTCTTAAAATGTCTCTACATTTTTCTAAAACGTCGATCTATGCTTTTTTACTTAAAACTTCCTAAAATGTCTCTGCTTTTCTTATAAAATCTCTCCCTCCATTGTCCAATGACTAAAACGTCTCCTAGCAAAAGACACAATAGCAAAAAATTTCTCTACATTGATGCGGGCTAATCAACTTATTGACCATGTATTTTTTTTGCCTCATTGTATATTTTTTCTCTTTTTTAGATTATTTTTTCATTATTTTTTTTTCTGTTTAATTGGATAAAAATTGTACATAGACGAAGAAAACATCAGTGATCTTTTACACAACTCCACAAAAATTGCAGGCATGTCTCCTCCACTTCTCCTTTGAATTTCTATTTTCTTTTTATTTTTTTATCTATATTCTATATGTATATAACAGATTGAAAATAGCTTGATGAATCGACGCAAATCTATTATTCTTAACAGCAATTGCCGAGTTCTTTAGCACCCGCTTGGACTGATAGAGCTTTGTAGGCAACAAATGAAGATAGAATAATGTGATCGGCTGATCCTTTGTAGCATGATCACTTATCAGAATTTCAGAAGTGCGGGTGAATATATTTTTTGAAGACTCGAAGCTTTGAGAAGTTGCGCATCAAGGCAAAGAAAGAGAAATTGAGATAATTTTTACTCTCGGCTACGAGGAACACTCTTAAGAATGAATGGACGTATGAATGTAGATAAAAAAAGATTGTCTTTTTTTTTTTTAAGATCAATTTGATGTATATGGCCGTATTAGTTAAGAATTATAATGTAAAATTCTAAACTAATAAGTATGTCTTGCTTATTGTATATTATTGTAGTTTTTTTTTTATCTTAAAGATCTTAATTATGAAGTCGCCAATAACACATTTTAGTTTTACGTAATTATATTACCATTTTAAAGGACGTGGTAACATAATTATTTTAGTTATTTTTTGGAGATTTTTTTACTAAATATACTTAGAGCATAGTGTTAAATTTGTAGATATTTTTTATATGTAAGGGGTCCAATTATATTTTCCTTTTAATTTTTATTTAGTCATAATGAAAGTTTTTATTTTTTAATTTTTTTTATGAATTTCTTTGTTTATAAAGAAATTCCTTTTAATTTCTTACCCCGTGCTTTAGCAAGGGCCAATAAAACTAGTAGTTAAGTATATTTTTTGGTTGGGGCAGACTTTCTTTAAATCTTTGACTATTTCGCCACTTCCTTGTTTCACATCAATCAATTATAAATATAGGATCGGGGGATAACAATTTCATACAAAGTTTTTGACAACAATTTTTTTGTATCCACTTGGAAGATGAATCAATGGATGATTTTTGGTGAGGAAGATCTCCTCACCATATAGATCATCCCTACAAAAAACCAGCATATTCTGAAAAATCTAACCCTATCAAATGTGGTTTTCATGTTAACAATAAAAATAAACGGTCCATAATTCTTCAACTTGTAAACCAGTCTACGAATATCATAATGAGTTGAATTTTTGTGAGGATGATCTCCTCACCGTAGAAACTGTCCTCGCCAAAAATCATCCCATTCGAATACTTATAATTTATAAATTGGCCTGCACCAATTTTTGTTGTCAAAAACTTTGTATGACATTGTTGTCCCCCAGTTGCTAGAATCACACCTTAAAAGTATTAAAATCTAATGGCTAGATTACCAATCATGGTGATTTTTTGTGTATATCCTAAGGGGTGGGCCAAACATTCATCTGGTCTGTGGGCCCAAATAGCAGTGGTGAGTAACAAAAATGGTGCTAGCTGATGCTAAAAGCATGAGGTACAGCTTGTTACACGACGACCCCCCCAAAAAAAGCCAACTTGGTAGATAGCTTTTTTAAGGGTGGTTGTAGGGCGGTTAGTTTAATGCCCCCTTCAAATTTTAATTCCTTAAAGTGTCCCCTAGGATTTTAATCCTTTAAAATTTAGGCCACCCACCATATACTATAAGGATTGTGCCCCCTCTTGAACAAAATCCTGGCTCCACCGCTGATGTCAACCTACCCCTTTTGTAAATACTAAGTAATTTCATTAGCTGTTTATTGGCCCGTACGTCTGTCCATTTAAGTGACTAAGTGTGTGACGCAGATGTCCCAACTTCAATAGTTTTATTCTATTAAACGGCAGATACTACAAGCAGATGTTCGTCATCCTCCATGAGCCCTATCTTCAATCCCAATCTGGTACACATGGTCCATTCCCCGTTTGGGAAAAAGAAGTAGAACCAAGTAGAAATGCGTTTCGAAGGATAAAAAATAATAACTTATTTGATATTGAAAGACTAAGTGGTCATTTATAATTTGTACTAAAGTCTTGGATAGATGTTATTGTTATTAAAAGTAGTTGAAGCGGTCATTCATAATTTGTCAATGCTTGACTCACGGATACCCCCGTACAACAAGTACCCCAAGAAAGAGCCCTAACCTGTGTTAAGAAAGTTGCTCGAGTTTAAATTGAGTTAGGACAGTTTTAGCGCGGTTAAGGGGATCCCTGAGCAAAGTGTTGCTTTGGGGTAGCTGGAGCAATGGCTTACTAAATTCAAATTTTTTTCGACCCACCTATCAATTACAATGTGGATTACTCATTGGGCCCCGTGTAAGGTACGTACGGTACACGGTATGTAAGGTTAACGAGATATAATTTTGAAGTCTAAAATGTTAGTATCGACGATACAATAGCACCTTGTGCGGTTGTCAGACTGTCTCTACCATAAGGCCATTAAGGCGGTCGCCTTAGGCCCCAGCCCACTAACTACATGGATGTTTAGCCCACCCTTTGTTGGATATACAAACAAAAAATTAACCTTATTGGTTATCTCTAGCCATAGATTTTAGTACTTTTTAGGATTGATTCTAGCCATTGGATTCGAGCATGTTTTTTGGGTAGTAAATCCAATGGCTAGAAATCATCAATCAAGCTGATTTTTAGTGTGTTTATCAACCAATAGGTGGGCTGAACATCTACGCAGTCATTAGGTCCAAAAAAATGATCTACGTTGGGCCGCGAGAGACCTCTGCATCTAATTTTTTTTTCGTTTAGCTTCTGATTATCATAAATAGTCGTTAAATAAAATTTTCTATTATAGAGGGAGTTAAATATTTTATTAATACCATATATATTAATATATTAAATATAAAAAGGCCTTATATAGAATTTTCGCATTAGGCCTCAATTTGCATCGAGACGGCCGGCCTGTTGTATAAACTATTGATGGTCTATGAAATTTGTGTTGTTTTCATCTGGATCCCGTTAAGTGCACAAATTTTGAAAAAACATCGTTGGAACACGTGGGACGAGGTGTGTCGTATAATAGTTCCAAATATATAAACGGACGGTCAGGATCTTTAGCTGTCCACGTGAGCTTCATCACTTAGTCTATAGTTGGTGAAAGTTGTCCCCAGAGTCCTTGGTAACCTAACGCAACACCTGGTTGACTTGCCATCCTTCCTAATTGCAAGACTTTATATTAGAAAGGCCAAAAAGCCAAAAACTAGGATACAAATTCTGTATCAAATGTTCGATACATAAATCTCTCAAAATGCCACGTGGCTCAATGTATCGGGCCCACTGACCCATGAACTTTTGGTTAAAAATATTGGTAGACCTACGCATAAAAAATCAGCATGATTGATGATCTCTAGCCGTGTGATTTGAGCTCCTAAAACAATCAGCTTGATAGGTGATTTTTTGCCTGAAAATTTTCGTCATGTATAATAGGCCTGTTATGAAGCCCCTGATGAAAATGCTCAAATCCAACAGCTAGGATGTTTGTTGGTGCATAAGTTCATCAAGGGGTGGCTAAACAATCATGGTGGGTCAGTGGGCCCGAGTCGTATGGGTGATATTGGGTGTGACCATACCAACATGCAATGCGATCCGATCCAAATCTTCTTCCTTGGGAGCCCATGGCCCATCTTTGCAAGCTCGTCAGCCACCATGTTACCTTCCCTTGAACCATGGCTGCAAACCAAATCATGTTGCAAACCAAATCTTGTACAAAATCATTAAATTAATAAGAAAAGAAAGAGTCGCGTCATTCAATTATGTTAAATTCAAATCATTATTCTCTCTCTCTCTCTCTCATCTTCAAAATTTTAAGAGCCAACGTGGTTGACAACCCAAGCTCATAAAAGGGTCTAGCTAATTCTCTCTTATATGCTCATATAGATCTTGAATGATTCAGAGAAGCAGTGTTTGATATAGAACAAATGAAGTTTGGGAAGGAGTTTGCATCACAGATGGTGCCGGAATGGCAGGAAGCCTACATGGATTACAATTATCTCAAGACAGTACTCAAAGATATCTTGCATTTTAAGCGGAGGAACAAGCCGGCGGCAACGTCACGCGGCGCGTTAAAGAGGAGGGTGTCGCTGTATAGGGCCTTCAGCGGGCTGACCCGCCGATACAATAACCTCAGGAACTCTAGAATGGAGGAGGAGGAGGAGGAGGAGGATCAAGTGATATTAGTGAATGCGATGCAACAAGAGGGATCCGAGGGGTGCTACCAGACCATGTTCCTCATGTCGTCCGAAGAAGGAGGAGAGTACGAGCTCGTGTTCTTCAAGAGGCTTGATGATGAGTTTAACAAGGTCATCAAGTTTTACAAGGCTAAGGTAGAGGAGGTGTTGAAGGAAGCGGGGGAGCTTAACAAACAGATGGATGCTTTGATTGCCTTACGAATCAAGGTGGAGAATCCGGTGGTCGGATTTGAAGGAGCTGCTCCCGATGTAGCCTCATCTCGAGCCACCGTCTCTACGCCAAGGAAATCTAGATCACCTAGTAAGTTAGTGAACAATTTTAATTTTTTTTGAACTCAGAGATCCCCGAGAGAGATACTCTGAGATGAAACCAGTGTTTTAAAAGGCGTTTGAGGCTTACGCCATGAAGCTTGCCTGGGGCTAGGCTTTTTAGTATTCTTTTAAAAAGGCGTGTCCGAAGCTTAGGCCTCACGCCTCACACTTTAGGCCATTGAAGCACCTCACCCCACACCCTTGCTTTTAAAAATGCTGTTTACACCAAATATAAGAGTGATATAGATAAGCACTAAGGCATGTTTGGACATACCCCAAAACACGTTTTAGGAGTATATATTTGGACAGTGCCCCATTTGCATCTTGTAGTTCATGCTACTTGTAAAGAGGCCCTAAAACATGCAAATTTAGGGTGGAGCTATTTTCTGCGATGAAATATTCCTGCCACCCGATTTGCGTTATTCATATCTTGCGTCCAACCAAACGGCCCTTATGTTTAAAGAGTTGACTGCTAGTTTTTTAAAACTATAATGACTTTTTCAACAAAAAGAGAAATGGAAGAAATATATTTATTTGAAAGATGCTAACCATCTTCTTCATTTATTCTGTGGTGGCATTTTTTTTTTCTGAATTATAACAAAACTTTTCTGTATGGCCCATTTGTTTCGTGGAAAATCTACATTCCTGAAAAATTCTTTTCTTGGATATAGATTTTTTTAGAAAGATTTTTTTTACGGTTTAAACACGTCGTTTGGTAATGTCATGGAAAATCTAGAAAAATTCTTATATTAGCCTTGATATATCAGCCCACCTTATAAGTGGTGCCTATTTGGCATGTGGGGTCCACCTAGAATGTGAGGCCTGCTTGATAGGAATCCTTATATATTGGGCTCACCTGGTATGCGTGGCCTTGATATGTAGCCTACCTAATACGTGGAGTCTAGTTGATATTTGGAGTCCTTATATGTAGGGTTCATTTAGCATATGTAGCCCTAAGGGCCCAGTTGACATATGTGGTCTTAACATGTGGGTCACTTGATATGTAGAACCTACTTAACACGTGGAAGTCATAAATGTACATACTTATCAGTGACTGTGGTCCATCATCAACGTTGATATTATCAGCCCACCTAATAAGTGGTGCTTATTTGGCATGTGGGGTCCTTACATATAGGGTTGACCTAGAATGTGAGGCTTGCTTGATAGGAATCCTTATATATTGGGCTCACCTAGTATGCGTGGCCTTGATATGTAGCTTACCTAATACGTGGAGGCTAGTTGATATGTGGAGTCTATATGTATGGTTCACTTAACATATGTGGTGCTAATATGTGGTCTTAATATGTGGTCTTAATATGTGTATCACTTGATATGTAGGGCCTACTTAACATGTGAAAGTCGTAGATGTAGGTACCTATCAGTGACATCTAATAGTGTGCCACGTGGCTCACACTGTGGTCCGTCGTCAATGTTCTGCTCTGTAATAATGCGAAAGCTACCATTATCAAAAAAAAAAAAAGTGAAAATTATGGTTGAGAGGGAGAAAAGTTTTGATGTTTGGCATTTTTTATACGAGTATTAGGCCGCACCTAAAAAGGCCACATGGTACATTCTTAGAGTTTTACGATCGTACGAATGTTTAAAATATCCTTTGATACACCTGCAGACAAAAATCAATTTGATTAGTGTTTTCTAGGAGTTGAATCTCAATACCCAAAATAATTTTCGAATACACGGTTGAAATTCAACACATGAAAAAGATTCAAATCCAATAATTAGAAACCACCATTCAGACTGATTTTTGGTCTAAAAGGCCATCTAAGGATCTTTCAAGCATCCATACCGTCACGACTCATGAATCTCTAACAATGTTCTATGTAGTGTTTATAGGTGCGGCCCAGACACATGTAAAGCAAAAAACGTTAGTATCGAATTTTTTTCGTGGAGAGAGCAAGATTTTCACCCGTTCATATTCTAAAAGATGTATAAAGACTTAAAAACCCCTATCAATAGAAATAAAAAAAATACAAATAAAAAATAAAAACCCCAAGTAAACCAAGGACATTTTGGGAATAATGGGGATTGAGTTGGACACACAAGAACACCCTTAGTCCATTAATAAGTAAAATAGATAACATGTAAATTGCCAATCATAACAAAAATGAATCCAATAATAATGTATATTTAACTCTTTGCATTTGGTTTTAGCAATGGGTGTCATGGTTCACTTCATTAATAACATGCAATTAGTGGGAGGTACTGAACTTTGAGACCACTTTCTGAATTAGGAATCATAACCAGCTTCTGATTCAATCGGAAAACAGACTCACATCCTCTTAAAATTTCACAATCTCCTGTTGAATGTGAAGGAGGAACACAAATGGATGTAATACAAGAAGTTGAGATGAGCAGTGAAGGACGTTCAGAAGACGAAGACAGAAGAGTCAAGAACACAGAAGCTCATACACATGGGAATGGTGAAAAGATGAAAATCACTGGTTCTAGACAGGCTGCATTAGAAGTCTTGAAGCATGTGAAGATCAATATCAATCTTGAAACTCCATGGTCAACTTTAAAAGGCATCCTCACGGATTCAAAATCTAAGCACTTGACTTTTAGTAAGGAAGAGCTGAGGGAAGTAGAGGAACAACTGAAACCGGTGTTTATTGAATTCTACCAAAAGCTTCGACTTCTAAAAAGCTATAGGTAATTTACAGTTTTTCTTCCCATGGATATGCAAGATTTTGCTTCGATCAGTATATTTGAACTGGGGTTGGCTTATTTGCTATCTTTTTAGTGAACGTGTTATTGTTTTTTTTTCTAATGTATGTACCAGCTTCCTCAATCTGTTGGCATTCTCCAAGATCATGAAGAAATATGACAAGGTTAGATTTCTACTTGTAACCTAAATGCTCCTTCCCATTTATCGAGCTTCCTAGAGATTACATATACAAATCGAGTGTCATGGAATGGGTTTTGTCCTTCTCCATTGCTTGTTGCAAGGGATCTATAATCATAATTTTGAAAAAGGATTGTGTGTGGATAATATGGGATCGAACCTGCAGTGCTGCAATATGTCATCAAATTGAGCTACAGGCTGT
Source organism: Euptelea pleiosperma (assembly GCA_035048495.1). NCBI lineage: Eukaryota > Viridiplantae > Streptophyta > Magnoliopsida > Ranunculales > Eupteleaceae > Euptelea > Euptelea pleiosperma. The sequence continues at coordinate 10,413,719 of CM068550.1, read as the reverse complement.
GTTAAACAACCGTTTACCCCAAAAGATCGACCTGTTGGGGAGAGGCAAAACAACTATTTATACCAACGGGTCGTCAGGCAAACACAACTGGAGACCTGAACCCAGGGCCTCCCTGGCCTTAAGGCTTTGATACCATGTTAAACAACCATTTACCCCAAAAGATCAACCTGTTGGGGAAAGGCAAAACAACTTTGTATACCGACAGCGCGGGAACACACCCTCCGCTAACAGGCTGCTCGAGCCCATAAAAATGCAAAACTTGGAAGGCTGTTATTGAATGGACTGGATTCTTTATTTTGATTCTGCATATGTAGGCTTATACAATAAAAATTTATATTTCACTTTTCTTATTGTGATATTTCCCAAGTCTGAGTGATCATGTTTGTGGCAGTAATCTAAAGTGGAAGATTTTAAGTTTGTGTTCTCTTTTTTATAATACTGCAGATCGCTTCGAGGGGTGCATCTAAGGCATACTTGAAAATGGTGGATAATTCTTACCTTGGCAGCTCCGACGAGGTCAGATTTCTGTGTTAATCATCCATTTAATTTGTGAACCATAAACAGCATAAATGGTCTGTAATCAGTATGATCTCCCTTAGTAAAGAAAGTATGATGCCACTATCATGTTTATTTGGATTAAATCTTTAATTCTACTTCTTTTCCTGTTTTCAGATATTATTGAATTTAAATCTTTTTTATATATAGACAAAGTTTACATTATAATGCATTTTCCAATATTATTGATTACATATAGAATTGTCAGTATATCAAGGTTGTCGGGTCTGACACAGTGAACATTCTGTTTCTTGCAATTATTTAGGTTTACCTATATTTCCACATTAACTTTGCCATCTGGTTCACTTTGTGCAGGTTACTAGGCTCATGGAGAGGGTGGAGGCTACCTTCATTAAGCACTTCTCGAATGCAAACCGCAGCAAAGGCATAAGCACTTTGAAGCCAAAAGCAAGAAGAGAAAGACATCGAGTAACATTTTTCTTGGGTAATACTTGTACCAAGTAGACCAATTGCTTGTTTTACTTAAAATGGGTTGTCAGAAAATGCTATACAAATCCTCTAAATGTTAAGAAGTTTAGTTTGTTTTCCATTTCCATCTCTATAATTCTTAAAGATGGACAAGAATTCCTCATATACTTGTTTTCTAGGCTTTAATTCATTGTAATTCTTTGATCTATTGTTTTTTGCAGGCTTTTTTTCTGGTTGCTCAGTAGCACTTGTAGTGGCTCTTGGTATAATTATACATGCAAGAAACATCTTTAAGAGTGAGGGGCGTGGTCGGTATATGGAAAACATGTTTCCACTTTACAGGTAACTCCAAGGAGTCTGAATAAACTTAGCTTAAATTTCTACTTTCTATTGTTTCCCTATTTCCCCACGAATGCTAATGGTTTTGAAACATTTTCAATGTCTGAGTGATCGAAGTGTTCTGTTTTTTTCCCCATTGCTATCTGTTGTCGAAAAATTCAATTTCAAAAGTTGAGAATGAAGTTGCTTTCACTTTGCTTACTTTTGATCCAATCTGTTTTATTTATTTATCAAGTATTCTAAATCTTTTGCAGCTTTTTTGGATTCATTGTCCTACATATGCTTCTGTACTCGGCAAATGTGTACTTCTGGAGGCGATACCATGTCAATTATCCATTTATATTTGGCTTCAAGCAGGGGACTGAGTTGGGCTATAGAGAAGTCTTTCTTCTCAGTGCAGGTCTTGCTGTATTGGCATTGGCCGGTGTCCTCTCAAACTTGGACATGGATATGGATCCACAGACAAAGCGCTTTCAGGCATTAACCGAATTGGTCCCTTTAGGCCTAGTAGCAGTAAGATTCATTGACAGAAAACTTCTTAATTTGTATAATTGGTATATCCAAAGACTTAATTTTGGATAGAAAGTTGTATTCATCCAAATATATATTTGCCTTTATCTTATGGTTTTATGAGCGAATATTTACAGAATAAGATATACTTGCAACAATGTCACATAGTACCTCATTTGTGTTTAGTAGATGAGAAGGAATAAGATTTGGCTAATAAGTAATAACAATCAATCTTTCATCGCAGGTTGTACTTATTATAACATTGTGCCCTTTCAACATCATATATCGGTCAAGCCGCTTCTTCCTTCTTCAATGTGTATTTCATTGTATTTGTGCTCCTCTCTACAAGGTAACGGGATGAAATAATTTTTAAACAAAGAGGTAAATAAATCATGCTAAAGCAGGTTCTTTTATTTTTATTTTCATTTCTTCCCTTTTGCAGGTTTCCCTCCCAGACTTTTTCTTGGCCGATCAGCTAACCAGCCAGGTAACATATCATGCTCCTCATAACACCTAGAAACTTTGCATACAGTTGGATTACAGTCAATTTAGTTTTCTCCTAGTTCTTAGCACATTTCTTTGAACTGTGAAAAGTCTGGCTTATGTAGTTACAAGGACATAGACCATAGTTCATCTTCTCTTGAAGACATGATTGTCACTTGATATATAACAAGCTAAGTCTGCATCCTCTTTCCAGAAGAAACACTATGGTTTGCCATTTGATCTCTATTTTGTTGGGAAAACAAGGATCAACTAGGTTCAATAGCAACCTAAAGCAGAGAAAATGAAAACCATCACACACAAAGGCACATATTTACGTGGTTCACCAGTAAGAGCTACATCCACATTTAAGGACCATCAAGAGCTTCCACCACATGTGAATTGAACAGAGTACAACCATCTTCTCTCACTCAAATAATCCTAAAATGTTCACTTATAAGAGTCCCAAACCCTTGCCTAAACCAACAAGGAAAACCTTAATGCAAGATCTCACCCACAACCTGTTAAATTTGCGTCTGCGCGAGATTAAGATAGGATTGGCTGTCACATTACATATCAGCAATATGATAGCCGATATATTGTTCTCTGCATTATTTTCTACCATACTCGCCCCATCAAGAATTCTAGACAACCAATTCTCATACAAGCTATTTGACAATCCGAATGCCACAACTAAGTAGGTGCAATTTCATGGATGTTAGTGGTGTTTTCATATTCTTGCACATGTACCAGCTAAAAGTGGGATACCTTTCAATATAATTATAGAAGAAAGAAAACTTCAATGTGCTTCGGTTTGTTTGTAAAAAACTAACAAGCACTCACTGCAATTTTATATCAGGTTCAGGCATTTAGAAGTCTGGAATTCTACATTTGTTACTATGGTTGGGGAGACTTCGAAAAGAGAACGAACAATTGCCACAAAAGTCACATTTTTAAAATCTTTTATTTCATTGTAGCTGTGATTCCGTACTGGTTTCGCTTCCTTCAGGTATCTCCCATTGTGTTTTCTCTTCATGGTTATGCATATACCATAACAATGCTACTCACAACAGTGTAGTGGTGTTGCAGTGCTTCCGACGTATGTTTGAAGAGAAAGCTACAATTCAAGGATTTAATGGGCTAAAATACTTCTCAACAATCATCGCAGTTGCAATGAGAACGGCTTATGAGCGTAAGAAGGGAAAATTTTGGAAGCTCATGGCAGGAGTAAGTTCAATCATAGCCGCTCTTGCCAGTACGTATTGGGACCTTGTCATAGACTGGGGCCTTCTGCAACGAAATTCAAAAAACCGTTGGTTGAGAGACAAACTTGTTGTTCCACATAAAAGTGTCTACTTTGTAGCCATGGTAAGCAACGAATTTCAGAGACCTGATGAGGAAGTAGTGTTGACATTTCAAATGGATATAGTCTATAACAATTTTCTTTTAAAATGCAGGTCTTGAATGTCCTACTAAGATTTGCTTGGCTGCAGTCGGTGTTGGGTTTCCAAGAAATGCCTTTCCTGCATAGAACAGCCATAACAGCAATATTTGCCTGCCTGGAGATCCTTCGTCGCGGAATATGGAATTTCTTCAGGTACGTTATATTTCTAACTTTCTACTCAACTCCCTTACTAATTGGCGAGCAGAGAAAATGACCATTGTTCAAGCCATGTTTCCCAAGATAATGTGAAGACCATACGGGTCAGTCCCCAAAACGATATGATGGGGGTACCATAACATTAATTAACTCGAACAAAATACAGCACTCAATGCTAGCTGAGAGTTTTAACTGATGAAAGTTGTCAATTAACTGATTAGGTTGGAGAACGAGCACTTAAATAACGTCGGGAAATATCGTGCGTTCAAGTCTGTACCACTCCCTTTCAACTACGATGAAGACGAAGACAATGATGAGTAGGCATCCTCCACATTCTACAAAGTTAGAGATCTGAGAAAGCAATCCCCTCTCAAGAAAAAAACACTGAAGTAATGGAAGAAATTAGCAAAACGAGAAGGCGACAAGTCAGGATCAAGGAAAGAATCCATCCTGATCCACATTTCGATTAGCTTAAAAGTTTAAGGAATGCCTGAAGTGTAGTTGAATAGGAGAGGAGGGAAGGGGTGTTTGATTGATTTAATGGCAGGAAAAATGTAGTCATTTTTTTGATAGTCTTTTTGGGTTGCTCTTGCAGTTGGTAATGATAAATAACTTCTCACGAGTTACGAAAATGTTCAAAAAAAGTCACATTGAATCACAACCCTCCATTCCAATAAAAAATGTCACCGCAACGGAAGACGAAGTCGTTGAAGTGAAACCCCTTAAAATCCAGCAATATCAATGACCAATAATAAAGAGAGGCTTTAATGTTCATCACTAGGTCCGCTAAAGCCAGCTCCTTCTCTTCGAAAATGCACCTATTTTTTTTTCTTTCTGTAGCTCCTAACCAAAGGCATTGTTACTCCAACCTGCAAAGAGATCAAACACACTCCTTGAGAGTATCCAACGCATACCAAAAAGTTGGAAGAACACATTCCAAACTTCCTTGACAAAACAACGATAGAGGAACAAATGATTCACCGATTTCCCTTCCAACTTAAAAAAAAATAAAAATACATAGGGACCTATTAATTCATTAAATGCTGCTTCTCTACCAAACAAACAAAATGGAGAAGGTTTATTACAAAGTATGCCATACTTTCTCTGATAAATCTACCCCTTTATTGGTGTTCGACACTTCTTGTGTCCAACAATCATCCGTTTTGCACAGGTTGGGGGAAAATGTTTCAAATGAAGTTTGAATATGGGAAAATAACCGATGAAAAAGGTCATTTGCTGCTTCCACATCAGCACTTTCAACCACCAGATATTTTATTGAACCTACGGACTGTATCAGAGGTCATTTGCCAAGTCAAAAATCATGAATCAACCTATCTCCTCATGTAATTTTATTAGCTGTTTATTGGCCATGTCTATGCATTTCATTAATTTAAGTAATAAGTATGTACTGCAGACATCTTGACTTCAATAGTTTTAGGGTAGAATTTTTTTTGTTTTTTTTATAGGTCCAAATATATTAATAGAAAAGGAGATCGATAAGATCTCAAAGTACAAGAAGAAGAAGAAGAAAGAAAGAAAAACAAAAGAAATGCCACCTACATCCTTCACTACTAACTAGCTAACAAAGCATCAAACCTAAAGATCATCTCATAAAAAAAAGTGCCTCTAAAGATAGGGGACACATTTTCCCAATTAAAAAGAAATGCCTTAATACTGATGATAGTGTCCTTGATTGTTTTCTCTTCTCCCCTAAAGATCCCCCTATTCCTTTCCAACCATATGCCCCAACTCACCGCGTAGGGTAGAATCCTCCGCAAGAGTCTCCCCCTAGAAGATAATGCGCTCATGTTTTCTGTAAGTGCCACCAAAATTAAAAAATGACAAATGTTTCCCTAAATCTACACCCACCTTTTACACACACAAAAAAAAAAAAAACCAAATCTAGTGAAGAAGAAGAACCCAGCACCACCGTCTTGTTCTTGTAGTTGGGCCACCACCACCACCACCGCCTCTTCTTCTTCTTCCACTCAACCATCACCACCAAGGCACCTCTGTCCTCCCTCCCTCTCTTTCTTTCTTTGTAAAAATAAATAAAAAAAAATTATTGCGTGTGTCAGCCCTGGCCTGTCGACATAGCCAAAGCCACATTTGCTCTGGCCTGTCGACATGTACGAGAAAGTTTTTTTAAAGGGAGAGGGAAAGAGAGGGGAGGGAGGACGGTGGGGTGGGCTGCTGGTGGGAGATGGTGGACGAAGGGAGGACGATGGTGGTGGTGGTTCGACAAGAAGAGGATGGCGGTGGTGGGTTCCTCTTCTTCGTTAAGTTTTTATTTTGTGTGTAAAAGGTGGGTGTAGATTTAGGGACATATTTGTCATTTTTTGTGATGGTGGCAATTACAAATAACATATATGGGTGCAAATAATGCTACGTTAATTTTATTATATTAAATTCCAAACAATACGGAGCAAATGTTTATTATCCTCAAATGAACCCTAATCCTTATTTGGTAAATGTGGTCCATTCCTATTTGAAAACGAGAGCAAGAAGTATAAGCAAGTAGAAGTTACTAGAAGTAGAAGTTGCTTGTTAGAAGTAGGAGAGGTTTGGAAGGACAAAAAGTTACTTAGTTGATATTGAAGGACAAAGTGAACATTTATAATTTGTACTAAATTCTTAGAGAGATATGTTTGTCATTAAAAATTAATATAACGAGTTGTAACACCTCAGGCCCGCACTAGTTAGATATTGTCCGCTTTAGGGTCTTCCCCCTCACGGTTTTGTTCTTGGTACGTGCCCTTGCATGTCCAAAAGTCCTCCTGTAAGGGTTACGTAGCAGACTGGGCCCCACCCAAGATATTGTCCTCTTTGGCGGCTCCACCTGTCATCCAAGTAGCCATTTCCTCAAGGTTTTGTTTCTAGTACGTGCTTTTGTATGCCCAGAAGGCCTCTTGTCAGGGTTACGCAGCGGACTGGGCCCCACCTAAGATATTGTCCTCTTTGGCGGCTCCACCTGTCATCCAGGTAGCCATTTCCTCAAGGTTTTATTTCTGATATGTGCTTTTGCACGCCCAGAGGGCCTCCTGTCAGGGTTATTACGTAGTGGACTGGGCCCCACCCAAGATATTGTTCTATTTGGCGGCTCCACCTGTCATCCAGGTAGCTATTTCCTCAAGGTTTTGTTTCTGGTATGTGCTATTGCACGCCCAGAAGGCTTCCAACTAGTTAAGGTCCACCTTGCCCTTAGAGCCCAGGCTCCGAACGCTCTCCTATCTGATGTGGGACTAAACTCAAGCACCTATTTGCCATTCCACCTAGAAACCCTAGCGTGGCGCACCGACTAGGCCTTGACATTCATCCCACCCGACAGGATGAGTCGTCATCGGCTCTGATTCCATTTGTAACACCCCGGGCCTGCACTAGTTAGATATTGTCCACTCTAAGGTCTTCCCCCTCACGGTTTTGTTCTTGGTACGTGCCCTTGCACACCCAAAAGGCCTCCTGTCAGGATTACGCTGCGGACTGGGCCCACCCAAGATATTATCCTCTTTGGCGGCTCCACCTGTCATCCAAGTAGCCATTTCCTCAAGGTTTTGTTTCTAGTACGTGCTCTCGCACACCCAGAAGGCCTCCTGTCAGGGTTACGCAACGGACTAGGCCCCACGCAACATATTGTCCTCTTTGGCGGCTCCACCTGTTATCTAGATAGCCTTTTCCTCAAGGTTTTGTTTCTGGTACGTGCTCTTGGATGCCCAAAAGGCCTCCTGTCAGGGTTAGGCAGCAGACTGGGCCTCACCCAAGATATTGTCCTCTTTGGCGGCTCCACCTGTCATCCAGGTAGTCCTTTTCTCAAGGTTTTGTTTCTGGTACGTGCTCTTGCAGGCCCAAAAGGCCTCCAACTAGTTAAGGTCCAGCTTGCTCTTATAGCCCAAGCTCTGAACGCTCTCCTATCCGATGTGGGACTAAACTCAAGCACCTATCTGCCATTCCACCCAGAAACCCTAGCGTGGCGCACCGACTGGGTGATATTCGCTTAAAAGTGTGTATTTTCCACTGTTATCTTCTAAGCATTTTTACACTCTCCTACGTTAAAATACTCTATTTATCTTCTTTTCTACGTAAGAGTCTCTTTTGTTGCGTAGAACACATTTTTCTGGACGAAATGGTATATTTGCATGCATTAAACACATTTTCGAAAGTCTAGACATGAAGTCATTCTGATAGAGTCTCATTACGCGCTTCTTCTATCGCAGGAAACCCTGATGGGACAATTCTCGAGACTTGCGAGCCCACATCGATCAGGAAAGCCCATTATCAAAGCTTAAAGAGCCCACATGCTATGACTAGAAGATATGGGCCAAATATGGGCTGAATAAGATGACCAAAAAGCTGGACCAAAGAATGAAGAGAGTAGGAGAGCCAATGACCAAGAGACAGACCAAAGCGTTTAAATCCACATGAGTCAGCAAGGAATGATAGTCTACTCTACTGGAGAAGCGTGAGGATGGTCACAGTGAAGACCAGTGTTCCAGACCCTCTGCCAATACTTTTATCTCCATTTTCTGATATTTTTTCTCTCATCTCTCTTATTCTCCCTCTCTCTTCATCTTTCGGTCCTCGAATCTACTGACCTAACCCCAGAACTCCTGCTCATCGGCTCTATCTCATCTCCCTTAGCTTTCTGACCGTTGGATCTTCAATCAGACCGTTGGATCTCTCTAGATCCGTCGATCTACTAATCTGGGTCCCAATCAAGTCACCATCCATCCGATCGCCATCAGACTGTCTATCACATCATCTTGTGAGACGATGGACATCATCAATCCATGTGGGCCAGTAGGCAGGCCCATCATCATCGACCCGCTGTCCGACCAGTTAGTGGACCCCGTGAATTTCAAAATAATTTTAATTAAATTTTAAAAAATGGGGGGTCCACTAAATGGTGACATTCCCCAAAGAAAAGTAGTGTTTTACTTTAAATATATATATATATATATATATATTTTTTTTTTATTTAAATAATTCCCTAATTTCCATTAATGGAAACTAGGGAGCTTTAAAAGGGGAAGGAGAAGGGTTCTTTGGAACCCTAATCCCCCTCTAATCCCTTCAATCCTTCCCCAAAAACCCTCTCTCCCACGTTCTTGAGTTTCAAAATCCCTAGCTGTCATAGTCCCCATTCTCTCCACGTTTTCACTCTCATTCTCTCTTCTCTCCCAATTGTCTTCGCCATCTTCTCTCTTTCTAAAAAGAAGAAAACCAGAAAAAAAAATAGGAGGAAAAAGGAGAAGAAAAAGAAGAGAAGAGGAGGAACAGTGGACTGGTGCAGCTCCACCGCCCAACCTCCTCCACGAACTGCATCCTTGCGCTGCCTCCCAAGTCCAACCTTGCTGCAACTCTCCCACGCCCCTCTCTCTCTCCATTCCCTCTAAAAAAAAAAACCAGGCCGCCATCTCCTTCTTCTGGGGAGTTAAGACGTCCTCCAGCCGGTCACCTAGCTGCTGCTACCCCTCTACGAATCCTTGCTGCCCTCCATGTTGTAGGTGACTCCTCACCTGTTACACCACCGCCTACAACACTCCAGCCACCACCAAAGATCTCCAATCCCAGCCGTTTTTCTGCACTCGTCCTCTCCAAAAAGAGGATCAAAAGAAAAAAAGAAAAAAAAAAGAAAAAGAGGGAGGTTTGAAGAAGAAGAGAGGAGCAGTCTGCACGTCCTCCACTTCCTTGCCGCAGCCACCATCTCCACCAGTCCGGTGAGCCACCTGTCGTCCTCCTCCAACATCCGCTGCTGCTCCTACCTCACCTTCACGGTCCTCACGACTGTGAGAACCCACCATTTGGTCGGCGTCCTCCTCCATTACCGGCAACACAGGTAACAGGCTGTGACGCCTCACCATTATCTCCACTTTCAACCCGTCTCCAGTCCTCAAAGAGAAAAAGAAAAACCAAAAAAAAAGAAAAAAAAAAGAAGAAAAGTGGGGAAAGGATGAGGGCAAGAGCGTTTCTTACCTGCACCCAGTCGCTACGCTAGCTCCTCCACGATCAACGCCTCCACAGCACCTGCAACTATCAAGTTGCTGGTGCACTTCACACCGCCACCGGCTTCTATTCCCTTGAATGGCTGCTGCCCTACCTATCTTGAAAGATCCTCGGCTTTGGGTGGATATCTCAAGCGTGCTGCCCTTCTCCTACCACTAGAACCCACTGGTTTTCCTCCACGTGCAACTAAGCTTCCCACTCTTGCAAAGATCCAGCCCCATCCTTCATTCTTCACCACGTTTTTGGAGAAAATGGTGAATCTTGAATTTTGGTACCTTGCAACAATCGTGAGATGTCCATTTTCTCCATCACCGAGGCCACCACTTGGCCGATCCCGGTAAGTCTCTCCAATTTTCTCTCTCTAGCCTCTTAATTTCTGTCTCTAACTCTCATCCCAATTTTTTATTGCTTCTTAGTTAGGAATTTTTCATTAAAGCAATGTATTTCGTTTAGTTTAATTTGATTAATAAAAATAGTTATTTTCAGTTCAATTTATTGTCTTCAGTATTTCGTATGCATTCGATGGTCCATAAATTCTCCCTCTAAAAAAAAAATCATGTTTTAAAAATTAGCTATTAACCGCCATTCTCACCCCTCCACACTCTTTAGTACCATTATTTTGAGAAAAGTCCGTCATTTTATGTCTTGATTGCGCTAACTAAACCCGAGTGCGGATCGACATTCGACACGAATCCCTATACAAAAATTATCATTTTTGCAGGATTTGAGTGAACAAGAATCGGATTATTACAAATGTGTTGGAATTAGGGTTTTCGTAACCAACGACGCGGAAAAAACCTTACTTTCACTAGGCCTTGACATTAATGTCATGACCTAGCCGGTACGCTTAATGTCAAGGCCTAGTCGGTGCGCCACGCCAAGGTTTCTGGGTGGAATGGCAGATAAGTGCTTGAGTTTAGTTCCACATCGGATAGGAGAGCGTTCGGAGCCTGGGCTATAAGTGGCCTCTTGACCCTATCTGGTACGAAGCCTTTTCCATAGAGAAATACAAAACCGTGAGGGAATGACCCCAAAACGGACAATATCTAACTAGTGCAGGCCCGGGGCGTTACAATTGGTATCAGAGCCGAGGACGGCTCATTCTGTCGGGTGGGGTGAATGTCATGACTTAGCCAGTGCGCCACGCTAGGGTTTCTGGGTGGAATGGCAGGTAGGAACATGAGTTTAGTCCCACATCAGATAGGAAAGCGTTCGGAGCCTGGGCTATAAGTAGCCGCTTGATCCTATCTGGGACGAGGCCTTTTTCGTAGAGAAAAACAAACCCGTGAGGGGGCTGACCCCAAAGCGGACAATATCATACCAGTGTAGGCCAAGGGCGTTACACAAGTATTCCAAGAAAAACGTTTACACAAAAAAGAAAATAATCAAAAAAAAGCCCTAACCCATGTTAAGAAAGTTACAACGAGTTTACATTGAGTTATGACAATTTTAGAGGTTAAGGGGACCCCTGAGTGAAGTGTTGCTTTGGGGTAGTTAGAGCAAAGGCTTATAGCAACTCTAACCGGTCTCTATATCCTACAACAAATTTGGAGTCATCCTCTCTATCTTTATTATTTGACTCCAAATATAGAGATTTGTTTTTTACTTTTTTGAATTTTTCATCTTTATCTTTCTAGTAACCTTTTGAAAATAATTAAATACATTTTCTGTCCTTTTGAATCGAAAGATGCTTTTTTGAAAATAGACGGGTTGGAGTTCAACACTTAACTAAAGGGTGTCTCCATTTTCAAATCTGAAGAAGATTACTTTCTGAAGCCAAAATTTGAAGAGGATGGTTGGAGTTGGATCTCTCAATTCATGTTTTTGACCCACTTATCAAATGCAATGTTGATTACTCGGTGGACCCCTTGTAAGGTAAGGCATTACTCAGTAGGCTCCATGTAAGGTGTGGTAGGTAAGGTGATCGAGTACCGTTCTTATAACCACACTGTAACACGTTCTGCTGTATGTACAAATTAACTATCGATGGTGTTTGAAATTTGTGTTGTTTTCATCGGGATTCCAAAAACACAAATTTCGAAGAACATCAATGGCTTGATCATGTGGACGACGTGATAAAGTGTGGGCCAAAGGATGATAATACTAACGCTGTCCTTTACAAATATATATAAAACGGACAGTCAGGTTCTTTAGCTGTCAATTTGAGCCTCCTCATTTAATTAGTCTATTTATTGGTGAAAGTTGTTCCCAGAGAGTCCTTGGTTCTAAAATTAAGTAACCTAATGCAACGCACAGTTTACGTGGCACAAGGTTGTCCATGCATCCACTTCTTCCTTTCCTGTATCAAAAACTATGATACACAATCCTGTATCAAATGTTGGATACAATAATCCCTCACAATGCCACGTGGCACAATCTTTTAGGCCCACTGACCCATTAACTTTTGGTTCAAAAAATTGGTATATCCATACTTCAAAAATCAGCATGGTTGATGATCTCTAGCTGTGTGATTTGAGCACTTTATCATCATGGGCTTGGAACTCATCCATTAAAAACTGTTCAAATCCAATGGTTTGAGATCACCAATCAGGCTGATTGTCGGGTTGTAGGTCCACAATGGTGTGGGCCAAACAATCATGGGGTCAGTGAGCCCAAAAGATTGTGCCACGCGGCATATTTTGGGATTTCTACAGGATAATGTATTATAGAACGATTCCCTAGATGACTAATTCTTGAGGAAACCTGAGTTATTGGGTACAACTACCTGTTCCGCACGTTGGTCACGCCAAACGTTTTTTTACAAAATGGGTCGTGATGTAACAAGGTATACCTGACGCTTTTTGATGTGAAGAAGCTCGATTTTTGTTACTCACCGCTGTCATCTGAGCCCACTGACGGCATGGATGTTTACCCCACCTCTTTGTAGACATTCATACAAAAAATCAGCTTGTTTGATTATTTTTAGCCGTTGGTTTTAGTACTCAAATAAAATGGTTGAATTCGATGGCTAGAATCACGACTTAAAAAGTACTAAAATCTAATGGCTAAAAGTACCAATCACTGTGATTTGTGGTATGTATATCCACCAAGGGTTGGGCTAAACATCCGTGCGGTCAGTGGGCCCATATGGAAGCTGTCGCTTCCTCACGCCAAAAAGGGTCAGGCATACCTTATTACATCTTTTTCCAAAAAAAAAAATGCAAAAGAAAAATTCATAGTTGTACTGTACGTACAAGAGGGGTTATGGGTAAACCCTAGCCTTTGGTTCAGCTTGTTAGGTACATGATTTCTAACTGATGGATTTCAGTATTTACAATTTAGGCCCGTTATGAAGCCCATGACGAAAATACTAAAATCCGACGGATAGGGATGTTTGCATAGGTTCATCAAGGGGTGACTAAACAATCATGGAGTAAGTGGGCCCGAGTCGTATGGGCAATTATCGAATCAGGTGAGGGTGGCTTTTAAAATGAGTTATTTCAAACCAAATCTCTCTCTCGATCATTTTAAAAATTTTAAGAGCCACCATGGTTGACAGCCCAAGCCCATAAAAGGGTCTAGCTAATTCTCTCTTTATATGTTCAGACAGATCTAATGATTCACAGAAGCAGTGTTTGATATAGAAGAGATGAAGTTTGGGAAGGAGTTTACATCACAGATGGTGCCGGAGTGGCAGGAAGCCTACATGGATTACAATTATCTCAAGAAAGTACTCAAAGACATCTTGCATTTTAAGCAGAGGAACAAGCCGGCGGCGACATCACATGGCGCATTAAAGAGGAGGGTGTCGCTGTATAGGGCCTTCAGCGGGCTGACCCACCGATACAATAACCTCAGGAACTCACCAAGAGAGGAGGAGGAGGAGGAGGAGCAAGTGATATTAGTGAATGCAATACAACAAGAGGGATCCGAGGGGTGCTACCAGACCATGTTCCTCATGTTGTCCGAAGAAGGAGGAGAGTACGAGCTCGTGTTCTTTAAGAGCCTTGACGATGAGTTTAACAAGGTCATCAAGTTTTACAAGGCTAAGGTGGAGGAGATGTTGAAGGAGGCGGAGGAGCTTAATAAACAGATGGATGCTTTGATTGCCTTACGAGTCAAGGTGGAGAATCCGGCGGTAGGATTCGAAGTAGCTACTCCTATGCATCTTCCACCTGAAGTTGCCTTATATCCGGCGACCGTCTCTGTACCAAGGAAATCTGGATCACCTGGTAAGTAAATGCACATTTTTAGATTTTTTGAACTCAAAGATCCCCGCCAAAGAGATACTCAGAGATGAACAAGCCTAAGCCTATAAAGATTTTTTTTTTTTTTTTTATCTGGCACATTTTGATCCTAGCAATAAATATGGTTAAGAGGGAGAAACCAACCCCCCACCCACCCAACCAACCCATTGGCTCGTGGCCAGCCGTGCAACATAACTATTTAATCTGGGGTATGGGTTTTGGCCCAAACTACTTGTTCCAAGGTTGAAGATAATGGCATTTTCATCCTTTAACAAATAATATGATAGTCAACTTGAGTCAACACTAGTCAAATGACAATAGTCAAGTCTTAGGGCTATGTCAGCTTTTTCAAATTGGGTGGGGTGGGGGTGTAATTTTTGTTTCTAAAAAGGAAACTAATTAATATAATATTAATTTAAAAAAAATTAAATAAAATATTAACTATTGTTGAGTTGGGTTTTGAAAAAGTCAAGATGTGTGGTCCAGATTTATCACTCATCCTCTGCATCTAAAATTTTTCCTATTTTTATCATAGAAATTGATTAATGTTATGTTAAATAAATTTCTCTTTTTTATTGAATTATCATTTTATTTATATTTTTTCTTATAGTTAATATTTATTTAAAAAGGCGTATCCGTGAGACTTACACTTCACACTTTAGGCCATTGAACCATCTCACTCCACACCTTCGCTTTCGAAAACGTTGTTTAAACCAAATATAGGAGTGATATAGATAAACACTAAAGGCATGTTTGGACATACCCCAAAGCACGTTTTAGGAGTGTATACATTTGGACAACACCCCTATTTGCATCTGGTAGTTCATGCCACCCGCAAAGAGGCCCGAAAACAACATTGTTGCAAATTTAGGGACAAGCTTTTTTCCACTATCACCCGATTCGTGCTATTTAAATCTTGCGTCCATCAAACGGGCCCTAATGTTTTAAGCAGTTAACTGCTAATTTTTCAAAAAAAACTATAATGACTTTTTCAGAAAAAAAAAATGATAAATTGTAGAAATAACATGAAGCCTAACATGTTATCGTTATCTAGTTTAATTTGCACTTTGCAGTTGGTTTGAGCAATGGGTTTCACATTTCACTTCCTTAATAACATGAAGTGTGACATGAAAATAGCCTAAACTTGCTAACTAGTTTGCAATTTTTTTTTTTTTTTTTTTGATTGGTAAAAGGAAATCTATTAAGAGGGTTGAGGAAGCCCAAAAGTTGTACAAAAAGGAACTCACAAGAGAGCTATCAGGACACCAACCGGAAATCGAAAACCAAAAAAACGGACCACAACTACGAAATCAATCGACCCCACCGGAAAACATAATCATCGAATCTGAACTGCTCGAGCTCATGGATGGCTGAACCCCAATAATAGAGCAAAGCTTCGACGTTCATGACAATCTCCTCAACCTTGACTTCCTTATCTTCCAATATCCTCATGTTCCTCTCCTTCTAGATCTCCCAACAAATAGCAAAGGGAGCCAATCTCCAAAGGATATTACCACCCCCTGAGAAAGCCTTGGAGTGCCATCCGACAAACACCGATGAAAGGAATACCCAGGAAATCCCGAAGGTCTGAAGAAAATGCTCACAAATCTCCTTGGAAATGCCACAGTGGATGAGCAGATGATTGTAGTCTCCTCATCTTGGCAGCACATGATGCATCTATTGGGGGTTTGAAGGCCGCGTTTTCTTAACTTCTCTATCGATAGGATCTTGTCTAGCATAGCACACCAAGAGAAAAACAAGACTTTGGAGGGAATGGGTGTTTTTCACACGTGCTTAGCTGGGAAATTCCTCTAAGAAGGGCCAATGAGCGAATGATAGAACGATTTAACCGTGAACCTCCCCTTAGAGTCGTGCTTCCACCACCTTCTATCTTCTACGCCTTCTGTAATTTGTAAGCCCTCCAAGCGGTTCAACAGAGAAGCCATACCGTCCACCTCCCAATCATTTAAGCTCCTTCTGATTCCCAGATCCCAAGAGATGATGCCATTCCTACTGGATACTATGTCACTAATCCGTTCTCCTTTACGATTAGACAGTTCGTAAAGAGTGGGAAAGTCCACAGTGAGAGATGTCTCCCCGCACCAAACATCTTCTCAAAATCTGACTTGCGACCCATTCCCCACTCTGAAACAGCTCCCATTTCTGATATCTTCTCTCGTCTTGGAAATACCCTTCCACACACCGGTCCCGTACGACGAGGACGTCACTCTGCAATCCCAACCAAGGTTGTCAGTGCCCTGTTTGGCCGAAATCACCTTTCTCCACAAGCTTTCCCTCTCCTCCCCGAAGCGCCAATGCCATTTCCCAAGAAGGGCCTAATTCATCAACTTGATCTGACGGATCCCGAGTCCCCCTTCTTCTTTGGGCTTACAGATCTTGGCCCAACTGACAAGATGGAACCTATTCTTTTCCTGATTGTCGTCCTAGAGAAATTTCCTGATGACGCTTTCGATCCTTATGGCATGGGGAACATAGACATGTAGTAAATGGGCAAGTTGGAAAGCGTGCTTTTGATAAGAGTGAGTCTGCCTCCTTTGGACAGGAACCCTTTCTTCCAAGAGGCCAATCTCTTCTGAATACGTTTAAGAACCGAATCCCAAATCTTCTTCGATCTACTACTGGCCCCAAGGGGAAGACCTAGATAGGTCGTGGGGAGGTTCCCTATTTTGCAAGACATGCATGCAGCAATCTCCTGCAAACATTCCACCTCACCAACCCCGAAGACAACGCTTTTGGAGAGGTTGTTCCGAAGCCCTGATATCACCTCGAAACATCTCAAAACCCCACACAGACAAGTGGCTTGGCTATAGGAGGCCTCTAAAAAGAAGATAGTATCATCAACAAACTGTAAGTGGGAGATGGCGGGGCTCTCCTCCCCTACTTTGAAACCTGCCATGAATCCTCTCTCAACCGCTATGGAGGACAACCGACTCAATCCCTCCGCAACAATGATAAAGAGATACAAAGATAGAGGATCCCTCTGACGAAGGCCCCTCGAACTACGGAAGAAACCGGCCGGGGAGCCGTTAACTAAGATCGAGAAGTGAGCCGTGGAAATACAAGTCCTGATCCATGATCTCCATCTGTATCCGAAGCCAAGTCGACCCATCATATAATCCAAGAAAGACCAATTTACATGGTCATAAGCCTTCTCCAGGTCAACTTTGCAAAAAATTCCCCGCTTCCCCTCACGATATGGCGTCGATGACTTCGTTAGCAATAGGCACTCCGTCCAAAATCTGTCGACCACCTACGAACACTCCTTGAGTAGCAGAAATAATATTCCCCAGAACCCCTTTCAATCTGGTGGCGAGCACTTTGGCTATAATTTTATAAGTGCTCCCTATTAAACTTATGGGCCAGAACTCCGAAAGGGCTTCTGCGCCCCCTTTTTTGGGGATGAGGGCAATAAATGTGGTGTTGGCCCTCTAGTCAAGCCACACGACGCGATAGAATTCCTCCACCACCCTCATAAAGTCCTTGCCAATGATAGGCCAGCACGAGGAGAAGAAAGCCAGGGGGAACCCATCTGGCCCAGGAGCCTTATCTCCCCCTAGGGCGTTGATGGCGGCCAAAACTTCTGTCTCGTCAATAAAGCTCTCCAATCGACTGTTCTAATTTTCGTCTAACTACTCGAAAGCGATTTCCATCTAGTTTGGGTCTGTCCTTCTTAGTTTCAGAGTAAAGATGGGAGTAGAAAGAAACAATAGCATCTCTGATTCTAGCATTATCTTCGATAACCGTGCCTTCCACCTTAAGACGAGATATGAGATTGGATCTTCTTCTAGCATTAGCGATTTTGTGGAAAAACTTTGTATTCCTGTCGCCTTCCTTCAGCCATTACACCCTGGATTTTTGCCTCCAGCTAATCTCTTCCTGGCGAGCAAGCATAAAGAAATCCCTTTTCATGTTAGTTCTTCTGCCAAATTCTTCCGTAGAAAGGTGTTCTTCCTATTCTTTTTTGTCAAGTCGAGCAATTTCCTGGAGCAGATCTTCCATCTTTTTGTCAATTCTGCCCACTACTTCCTTGTTCCACACCTTCAGGGCCTTTTTAAGGGCATTCAGCTTCTTCTAGAAAATGAAACTGGCCCTTCCTGTGAAATCATAGGAATGCCATCGAGCTTCTACCTCCTTCGAAAAGGAGGGCTCTTATAGCCACATCAGCTCAAAACGGAAGGGAGACGGCTTACGTCTGATACCCCCACAATCGAGGAGCAGCGGGCAGTGATCAGAGACCGGATTAGGGATAGTCGATTGGATGACTTCCGAGTAGTGAGCTTCCCAACAACTGGAGACCAGGAACCTATCGAATCGACATAAGGTAGGGTCCGCCTGATGGTTGGACCAAGTAAATCTCGCTCCGGCTAAGGGAAGGTCCATCAAGTCATTCCTAGTCACAAAGTCGGAAAAGTCCCTCATACTAGCAGTGCTCCCATTCCTACCCCCTTTCTTTTCGAAAGAAAATCTAATGACGTTAAAATCCCCCCAATACACCAAGGGTGATTCCACCTTCCGTGAACCCCATCTAGCTCCTCCCACAACTGATTATGCGAAGCTCTATCATTAGGGCCATAAACCCCTGAGAACACCCAAAGGAACTCGTCCTTGATACATTTGCATAGAATAGACACAGAGAAAGATCCTATGGTGGCATCTTCAACCTTAAGGACCTCGTTGTCCCAGGCAACCAGCACCCCCCCGACTGATCCCGAAGCCGGAATACTTGCCCAGCTGAAATCCTTACCCCCACATAGATCAGTAACCATTCTGTTTTCCAACCTAGCCAATTTCGTTTTCTGAATAACCAGAAGCTAAGGCTTGCACCTTCAAATCAGATTCCGCACAGAAGCCCTCTTATCCTTGCTACCTAACCCCCTGACGTTCCATGAAAGGATTGATAACTTCATTTCAACTGAGCTTTGGCCCTGGACTTCCTACTACTACTCTCTGGGAGCCTCCCATCGTAATTAATGTTGCTAATAAGCTTATTCAACTCCTTGCTGCCCTTTCCTTTTTTAACCCTGTATAAGACTTCCCCTTCTGTTTCCCTGTCCTGACTTCCTTCATGACGGCCCTGTCAGTTGCCAAGCTTTCCCTTGAAACCACTCCAAGATTATTGTGTGTAACGCCAGGGTGCTGAGTGGAATTGGGAGAGATGTTCTCCTGGGCGGACTCCATCCCCCTGACCAATTCGCTAGGATCTGAGCCCATATTACACTTCTTACCTGATTTGCTAAAGAGCCTTCTGGTTAGGAATTCCGTCCCCTCAAAAGACAGCCCAATGGCCTTACCCAATTTGATATACCACCCCGTGGACCAATCCCCCTCACCTTCTGAGTCTGTTCGACCAACTGAGATTGCTGGAGGGGCAGGCGAATTCTTCACTAACGAATCTCCTATCCAACCTTGTGAGGAATGTTCCAACAAGAATCCTGAACAATTGCTCAAGACACCGTCGAGAAAAGCCGAGCAGTTCTTCATACTAGGGGCGGCGTCTGAGCAAGCCTCCTCCCTGCTATAGTCCAAGCTTTCTAAATCATCGTCCGTGCTAACCCCCTTTTCACCAGAACTAGGTGGGTCGTCTCCGTAATCCACCAGCCTTCCTTCTTTAAGAATCTCCACCACGGCGGAGGGAGCCGTGAGCGAAACTGATTAACACTGGGATATCTAATATCCTTTTGAGAATTCTCAATGTCGGAGAGATGAGTATTACGATCAGAACCTTCGACAACGATCCCCTCCCGAGTCTCGACATCTCGCCTAGGTCAACAGGGCCAATCCCCTGAGGTCTGCTGCTATCGTCCGAATGAGAATAATGCAAATGGGGAACGCTACCGTGTGAGTCAGCTTTAGCATCTATGGGAGCACCTAAAGCCGAGCAATAAAATGGAAATATATTGTTGCCTGAGGAGGATTTGATCGGGTGCTTCACGCTATCGCCAGACGTCGACCCTATGGCAGTCAGCGCTGCCACGTGTAGAGAGCCTCCTGAGGAGGTTAGGTGCACCCCATTGCGTGGGATAAGTCCGCGTGGCCAAGACGAGGATTTGATGTAGGGTATCTGCCGCTTACCCCGCTTGCACGTCTCCGAACTGGTGGGTGACTCAGGTGTAGGCACCTGTCCCTCTAAGGCTGGCGTGGTCTGACAGCCTGGCTCCGCTCCGTAATCGCCTCCAGACACGTCTCCCTTCTTCTGAGCTGCTAAGAGCGTTGGGGCCTTTATCGACAAGACTAGTGCCCTGTTGCCTACAGACACGTCGACAGAGGGCTGTTTCGACTCAGAGGTTTTAAAAACAGGCGCCATTTTCAAATCCCTACCGGCTTTCTCTTCTTTGTCCCACCTGAAAGGTTTTGCAGGGTATTCCCCTGTCCCACCGAGTACCTCTGTGCCACGTGGTCTGCTAAACCCCGCTTCAAACAGCGACCCCAAGCGTCTAACGCCACCTGGACTCCCCTGTGCCATGTCGTCTACCCCTGCACGATGGATCTGCAGAGTGTGGGAGACCGGAATCTCCTTCGACCCCGCTGTTATGGATGGAGATTCAACCTCAACGACGATCGAAAATATCACCCCCCTATCCTGAATCTGGATAACTCTAGGGATACGTCTCAAGCCACCCGCTGTCACTTTCAAATGAATGGAGTCCAAACTCTCCAGCGACGAAGCCCCTTCTTCGACGGCGCTAAATCCTCCACACAGGTTTCCTATAGCTTTAAAGATATGCATATTACGGAGATGGAAGGGCACTCCTCGCAGGATCAACCATCTATCTCTTACAAGGGAGTCACTCAGGAAGGTGTGGACAGAGGGCCACCATCTGTGAAAGCAAACAAACCCCGATCCCAGCTCCATCGGACCTCTGTTGCAAATCTCAGCAATCTCCTCTTTTCTATTGGTGAAGAACACAAATCTACCTTTCCCAAAAGCAAATATCTCTGATATACCATAAGCTCTAAGATGGGATAGAACGCATAATTTGATAGCAGCCCCAGGCAAATCGCAGTTCATCACATCGCAAACCACCGCCCAACACCATCTCCCAAAACACCCCACCGCCTTGTTGTATTCCGTAATGATGCATGGTTCGCCACCGATCGTCGACACCTTGGCTAAAATATCTCCGTTCGCACCTCCTCTAGGGAGGATAGTGGTGGGGGCCTCTCTAGCCGCCAGTAAGTGTGTCAATCTCGATCGGGATTCGAGGAAAGGCCTGCTGATAACATACTCCATGTTTCTCCATCCCTCCTTACGCACCCCTTCAGGGATAAAGATCGAAGAAGCAGAGGATTCACCGAAGAACTCAGTAACTTTCAGATAATTACCTCTGTGATTTGTGCTCCAGATCGCCACCCAAGTTCTGCCGTTGTCGTGTAACTTTCTGACGAAGTGGCTTCTATCTTTTCTGGCACACAGCTCCCCCAGAACCTGACAGAACCAGCTAATACCATTGTTGCTTAGAAGAATAGCCTTCCAGAAACCTTTACCCCTTTCGATTACCTTCACAAACTGGCGATTCTGGACTTCGACGGTCACCAAATCGAAAGATTTGGCTTCTATGATCAACGTTTTCTTCATCTCACCAGAAACAGCTCATACATCCAAGGATTAAGACACTTAACTAGTTTGCAAAATCAATTTGCAGTTAGTGGGAGGAGCTGAACTTTGAGAACATGTTCTGAATTAGGAATCATAACCACCTTCTGATTGAATCAGAAGACAAACCTACATCCCCTTAAAATTTCACAATCTCCTGTTGAATGTGAAGGAGGAACACAAATGGATGTAATACAAGAAGTTGAGATGAGCAGTGAAGGACGTTCAGAAGACGAGGGCAGAGGAATCAACAATGCAGAAGCTAATACACATGGGAATGGTGTAAAGATGGAAGTCACTGGCTCTAGACCAGCTGCATTAGAAGTCTTGAAGCGTGTGAAGATCAATATCAATCTTGAAACTCCATGGTCAACTTTAGAAGGCATCCTCATTGATTCAAAATCTAAGAACTTGAATTTTAGTAAGGAAGAACTGAGGGGAGTAGAGGAACAACTGAAACCGGTGTTCATTGAATTCTACCACAAGCTTCGACTTCTAAAAAGCTACAGGTAATAACAGCTTTTCTTCCCATGGATCTGCAAGATTTCCTCCTCTCTAAAGAAATGATAACAAATTGCTTTGGATATTGTTTTGAGTAATAGTTGTTCGTCAGAATATTTGAACTGGGATTGGCTTATTTGCTTCTTTTTTTTCTAATGTATGTACCAGCTTCCTCAATCTGTTGGCATTCTCCAAGATCATGAAGAAATATGACAAGGTCAGATCTCTACTTGTAACCTAAATATTATTGAGCTTACGGGAAATTAAATATAAAAATCAAATGCCACTGAAGTTTGCTTTAATCCGGAGAGGAAATCATGAAGTCATGGAATGGGTCTTGTCTAACTCCATTGCTTGTTGCAAGGGATCTATAAGCATAATTTTGAAAAAGGATTGAGTGGATAATATGGGATCGAACCTGCAGTGGTGCAATATGTATCAAAATGAGCTACAGGCTCGAGCCCATGAAAACGCTAAACTTCAAAGGCAGTTATTGGATGGACTGTATTCTTTAGTTTTGATTCTACATTGACAGGCTTAGACAATAAAAACTTATATTTCACTTTTCTTATTGTGATATTTCGCAAGTCTGAGTAATCTTGGTTGTGGCTGGAATCAAAAGTGGAAGATTTTAAGTTTGTATTCTCTTTTTATAATACTACAGATCGCTTCGAGGGGTGCATCTAAGGCATACTTGAAAATGGTGGATGATTCCTACCTGGGCAGCTCCGATGAGGTCAGATTTATGTATTAATCATCCATTTTTGTGAACCATAAACAGCATAAAGGGTCTGTAGTCAGTATAATATCCATTAGTAAAGGAATTATGATGACACTATCATGCCTATTTGGATTAAATCTTAATTCCACTTCGTTTCCTGTTTTCAGATATTATTGAATTTCATTTTTTTATTATATAGAAGACTTTTACATTATAATACATCTTCCAATATTAACGATTACATATAGAAGTGTTGGTACATCAAGGGTGTCCGCTTTTGTTTGTGTTTAAGCTATAAGGAGTTTGTATTTGCAATCGAAGAGTTCTGTTTCTTGTAACTTTTCAGGATTTCATGAAAGAGATACTGTCTGTGCTGGTTTATCTATATTTCAGCTTCAATAGTTCAATGAGGTTTTACATTATAATATATCTTCCAATATTATCGATTACATATAGAAGTGTCAGTACATAAGGGTTGTCAGGTCAGACACCTTTAGTTTGTGTTTAAGCTATATAGAGTCTGCATGTGCAATCGAAGAGTTCTGTTTCATGCAGTCATTTAGGATTTCATGGAAGAGATGAATTATAAAAAAAAATAAAAATCATGGAAGTGATACTGTTTGTGTTGGTGTATCTATATTCCCTCATTAACTTTGCTATCTGGTTCACTTTGTGCAGGTTACTAGGCTGATGGAGAGGGTGGAGGCTACCTTCATTAAGCACTTCTCGAATGCAAACCGCAGCAAAGGCATAAGCACTTTGAGGCCAAAAGCAAGACAAGAAAGACATCGAGTAACATTTTTCTTGGGTAATACTTGTACCAAGTAGACCAATTCCCTGTTTATTTAAAATGGGTTGTCAGAAAATGCAATACAAACCCTCTTAATGTTAAGAAGTTTGGTTTGTTTTCCATTTCCATCTCTTTAATTCTTAAAGATGGACAATAATTCCTCATATACTTGTTTTCTAGGCTTTAAATCAACATAAATCTTTGATCTATTGTTTTTTGCAGGCTTTTTTTCTGGTTGCTCAGTAGCACTTGTAGTGGCTCTTGGTATAATTATACAGGCAAGAAACATCTTTAAGAGTAGAGGGCGTGGTCAGTATATGGAAAACATGTTTCCACTTTACAGGTAACTCCAAGGAGTCTGAATGAACTTAGCTTAAATTTCTACTTTCTATTGTTTCCCTGTTTCTTCACAAATGCTAATGGTTTTGAAACATTTTCAATGTCTGAGTGATCAAAGTGTTGTGTCGTGTTCTTTTTTTAGTGTTACCTGCTGTTTGTTACTAAAAAAACTCAATTTCAAGAAGTTGAGAATGAACTTGCTTTCACTTTGTCTCTGTAAAGTGCAGATGCCTTATTTTTTAGGACTTTGTATTCTGATGGGATATTGTTTGTTCTAGAGAAGGCGGTTAGGCTATTCTCTTTCCTTTTGGCTGTGTTGTCTTTGTTGGCTTGTCCTTTGTAGGTCGAGGCTGCCAATGTATTCTTGTTCCAATCTGCACTTATCAAAAAAAAAATTATTCTGAACTTTTTTACTTTTTGTTCCAATCTGCTTTTTTATTTATGAAGTATTCTAAATTTTTTGCAGCTTTTTTGGATTCATTGTCCTACATATGCTTATGTACTCGGCAAATGTATACTTCTGGAGGCGATACCGTGTCAACTATCCATTTATATTTGGCATCAGGCAAGGGACTGGGTTGGGCTATAGAGAAGTCTTTCTTCTCAGTGCAGGTCTTGCTGTACTGGCATTGGCCGGTGTCCTCTCAAACTTGAACATGGAGATGGATCCACAGACAGAGCGCTTTCAGGCATTAACCGAATTGGTGCCTCTAGGCCTAGTAGCAGTAAGATTCATTGACAGAAAACTTCCTATACCCCATCTAGCGATATATGGCATACATCTGTAATTGCTATGTACAAAGACTTAATTTTGGATAGATAGATTTGCCAACTGAATGTGGACAAACATCAATATGAGTATTAGAGGAAACTCTGAAATAACCTTTTACTGTGATTTTCTAATATACTTTGTAAAGTATCTGAATAGTTGTATTTATCCAAATATATATTTGCCTTTATCTTATGGTTTTATGAGCGAATATTTACTGAATAAGATATACTTGCAACAGTATCACATAGTTGCATTTAGTGTTGACGTGTTGTGTTTGACACCTCATTTGTGTTTAGTAGATGAGATGGAATAAGATTTGGCTAATAAGTAATAACAATCAATCTTTCATTGCAGCTTGTACTTATAATAACATTGTGCCCTTTCAACATCATATATCGGTCAAGCCGCTTCTTCCTTCTTCATTGTGCATTCCATTGTATTTGTGCTCCTCTCTACAAGGTAACAGGATGAAAGAATTTTAAACAAAAAGGTAAATAAATCAGGCTAAAGCAGGTTCTTTTATTTACATTTCTTCCCTTTTGCAGGTTACCCTCCCGGACTTTTTCTTGGCCGATCAGCTAACCAGCCAGGTACCATACATGCTCCTCATAACACCAAGAAACTTTGCATACAGTTGGATTACTGTTAATTTAGTTTTCTCCTAGTTCTTAGCAACGTTTGTTTGACCTGCGAAAAGTATGGCTTAAGTAGTTACAGGGACAAAGAACACAGTTCATCTTCCATTGAAGACATGATTGTCACTTGATATATAACAAGCTAAGTCTGCATCCCCTTTCCAAAAGGAACACTATGGTTTGCCATATGATCTCTATTTTGTTGGGAAAACGAGGATCAACAAGGTTTAATAGCAACACAAAGCAGAGAAAATGAAAAACAATCACACACAAAGGCACAAATATTAACATGGTTCACCAATACGGGCTACGTCCACATGTAAGGACCATCCAGAGCTTCCACCATATGCAAATTGAAGAGAGTGCAACAATATTCTCTCACTCAAATAATCCTAAAATGATCACTTGTATAGAGTCCCAAACCCTAGCCCAAACCAACAAAGATAACCCTAATACAAGAGCTACCCACAACCTGCTAAATTTGCGTCTGTGCGAGATTAAGACAGGATTGGCTGTCACGTTACATATCGGCAATCTGATAGCTGATATATAGTTCTATGCACTATTTTCTACCGTACTCTCCCCATCAAGAATTCTAGACACCCAATTCTCATATAACCTATTTGACAATCCGAATGCCATAACTAAGTAGGTGCAATTTCATGGATGTTAGTGGTGTTTTCATATCCTTGCACTTGTACCAACTAAAAGTGGGATACCTTTCAATATAATTATAGAAGAAAAAAAACTTCAATGTGCTTCGGTTTGTTTGTAAAAACTAAAAACTAACAAGCACTCACTGCAATTTTATATCAGGTTCAGGCCTATAGAAGTCTGGAATTCTACATTTGCTACTATGGTTGGGGAGACTTCGAAAAGAGAATGAACAATTGCCACAAAAGTCACATTTTTAAAATCTTTTATTTCATTGTAGCTGTGATTCCGTATTGGTTTCGCTTCCTTCAGGTATCTCCCGTTGTGTTTTCTCTCCATGGTCATGCATATACCGTAACAATGCTACTCACAACAGTGTAGTGGTGTTGCAGTGCTTCCGACGCATGTTTGAAGAGAAAGCTATAATCCAAGGATTTAATGGGCTTAAATACTTCTCAACAATCATCGCAGTTGTAATGAGAACTGCTTATGAACTAAAGAAGGGAAAATTTTGGAAGCTCATGGCAGGAGTAAGTTCAATCATAGCCGCTCTTGCCAGTACGTATTGGGACCTTGTTATAGACTGGGGCCTTCTACAACGAAATTCAAAAAACCGTTGGTTGAGAGACAAACTTGTTGTCCCACATAAAAGTGTCTACTTTGTAGCCATGGTAAGCAAAGAATGCTAGAGACCTGATGAGGAAGTAGTGTTGACATTTCAAGTGGATAGTGTCTATAACAATATTCTTTTTAAAATGCAGGTCTTGAATGTCCTACTAAGATTTGCTTGGCTGCAGTCAGTGTTGGGTTTCAATCAAATGCCTTTCCTGCATAAAACAGCCATAACAGCAATAGTTGCCTGCCTGGAGATCCTTCGTCGCGGAATATGGAATTTCTTCAGGTATGTTATATTTCTAACTTTCTACTCGACTCCCTTACTAATTGGAGAGCAGAGAAAATGACCATTGTTCAAGCCATGTTTCCCAAGATAATATGAAGACCATATGAGTCAGTACCCAATATGATATGATACAGCACCTAATGCTGAGAGTTTTGACTGACGAAAGTTGTTGGTTAACTGATCAGGTTGGAGAACGAGCACTTGAATAATGTCGGGCAATATCGTGCATTCAAGTCAGTACCACTCCCTTTCAATTATGATGAAGACGAAGATAAATATGAGTAGGCATCCTTCACATTCTAAAAAGGTAGAGAGCTGAGAAAGCAATCCCCTCTCAAGAAAAAGAAATGGGATAAATTAACAAAACGAGAAGGCAACGAGTCATAATCAAGGAAAGAATACCTATAAAAAAATGATCAAGGAAAGAATCCATCCTGATCCACATCTCTACTAGATTAAAAGATTTCAGGAATGCCTGTAGTGCAGTTGAATAAAGAGGGGGGTGGGGGTCGCAACAGTGTACTCTGTTTCTTGCTTTGTTGTTGTTGTAGCCTTTTGCAGGTCATCTCAACCTCTTAGGCTTGGTTTGTTTCTTCGTTGGCTTTTGCTATATTCATAAAGAAAAAAAAAAAAAAAATGTACTCTGATAGTCTGATTGACTTAGTGGCAGTAGAAGTGTTGTCATTTCTTTATAACAGTACTTTGGGTTGCCCTTGATGTCAGTAATGATAAATAACTTATCATGAGGTATGACTGGTGGGTTGGCAACTAAACCCATAGAGATTTGCTTCAATACCTTAAAACATTTTTTTTGGATCAGTTAAAGTATATTGTGTTAAAAAGGGGCACAAAAATCAAACCCCCAAAGAGAGGTAAAGAATGTACAAAAATGTCACATCAAATCACACCCATCCAGTCGCATAAGAATGTCACCGCGATCGAAGACGAAGTCCTCAAAGCAGAACCCCTTAGAATCTGGCAATATTGATGACCAATAATAAAGAAAGGCTTTTCTATTCATCAGTAGGTGATGAAGAACAGGCATGGGTTCTGAGATTGGATAGGGGTTTTGGTGAAATCGCTCTACCGGGTTTGAAGTAATCACTCCTTCGGGAAGAATCACTCTTCCGGGTTTGAAGGAATCACTCATTTGGGAAGTATCACTCTTCCGTTCCAAGCATTTCACCGAGCAAAATGGGAAATCAATCCCAAAAGAAAACAACTCTTTATTCAACTAAATAATCCCTATCCCTGGGGTTCTCCCATTACATATATTTATATAATTTTGAAATCCTAACTTCCCTAAAATTCTACCTATAAAAATAAGCAAGCTTCCTAATCTAATTTTAGAAGTTAACAGAAATTTCTAATCAAGTTAAACAATCATAATTAACTTCCTAAAAAAGAACTTCCTAATTAAAATAAAATAGATCTTAAGCTACTCTTGTGGGGTCCACTGGCTTAGATTCTGTTCACTGATTCGGTGTAGTTCGGGACCACTGTGACATGTTGATCCTGCATCACTAGATCCACTAAAGCCAACTCCCTCCCTTTGAAAATGCACCTATTCCTTTCTTTCCATAGTTCCCAACCCAAGGCGAAGGGAACCAATTTCCATAGAGTTCAACCACAAGAAGGAAAGGCATTGGTACTCCAACCTGCAAAGAGATTAAACACACTCCCTGATAAAATCCAACGCATATCGAAAAGTTGGAAGAACTCATTCCAAACTTCCCTGACAATACAACAATGGAGAAACAAATGATTCACCAATTCCCCATCCAATTTACACATAAAGTAAATATTCGGATAATGAAATCCCCTACTAATCAAGTTATCGACAAAAAGGATCTTCTCTAGCATAGCCGTTCACACAAAGAAGGCAACGTTAGAAGGAATGACAATCCCCCAAACAAGTTTTCTCGAGAATGGAGAGTGACTCAAAGAAGAGATGTTACGAAAAAAGGTGTAAACTGATAATCTTCCTTTCGGCTTCCATTTCCATACCCTTCTATATCCCTCCAAAGTGAAACTTGTACACCTTCAATAAAGCTAAGGCGAGCAGCCACATGACCCATCATCAATCTCCCATCATTGAGATTCCTTCTCAACCCCAGATCCCATGAGACAGTTCCATCTCCTTTGATGTTTGAAATAGCATACACTAAGGGAAAGCTGCTTGCAAAGAGGACTCGCCACTCCAAACATCCTTCCAAAATCTGACCGAGTCACCCCTCCCAACCTTGAACTGAATGCCTTCGTTGAAATCCCCAAAAAATTTGGATATGAATTTCCACACTCCTAAG
Organism: Euptelea pleiosperma; assembly: GCA_035048495.1. NCBI lineage: Eukaryota > Viridiplantae > Streptophyta > Magnoliopsida > Ranunculales > Eupteleaceae > Euptelea > Euptelea pleiosperma. Next base: position 10,384,385 of record CM068550.1, on the reverse strand, counting down.
TTGAATGATAAAGAAGGCTCGTTGTTGTCTTGCCAAAGTTCATGTTGTTGTATTTGCCACCAATGGCCATTCTCCATTGTGTCCCTATCCTCCCCGTACCTCCATAACCATTTGCCTTGGAGAGTCGTATTCATTTCCTTGAATCGATGGATGCCTAGACCACCCCGATATTTTGGTCCACACACGGTCTTCCAGTCAACTAGACGAAAATTATGAGTTTCCTCCCTGCCCTTCCACAAGAAGTTCCTAACTATCTTTCCAACCTTTAAGCAGCACTTATCCGGATAAAAATAATGATAGGGAGATTTGACAGAGTGCTATTACCTTTTTTTGATAAGTAGACAGAGTGCTATTGCATGGATTCTTCTAGACAAGCGAGCACCCATTGTTAGACACACATCGAATTGTGACACTACAAATTCGAGTGCAACAATTCTGGATTTCTTTGTCTTTTCTTTCCTTGCTTGCAATTAATTACTATTTACCATAGGTTGTGAGTTCTACATGTTTGAATTCAATTTTTATATGTAGCATATATAAAAGTACATGTGTATTCTCTCGTCTATAGGTATAAGATACAAATCATATAATAACCCATAATATTATCCATTTTTATCCTTACCATTGATAAGGAACAATCACTTCGTTTTACATTATTTGAAGTATAATTCAAGTCAACGAATCTTATTTTTCAGGGTTCACTAAATTTGACACTTTGACTCGTGTCGAAGTCTACATGTCACATGTGTACCATACCCATAATGGAGCAATATGCACCATTGAATTTCTGTGCAGTCACAAGTCATGATTCTGAGGTAACATGAGTTCAATTAAGGAAATTTGATTAATAGCCACAACTTCTAGTTTCAAGAAACAATAAAACCTTTTACAAAGGATCCACTGTTTGCACTCTTCTCAACCCGACCTTAGTTTGAGAAGAAGTGAAGAAATCATTATCTCAATTCAAATTCTCCAAACAAATACAAGTCAATACATAAAATGATTAAAAAAATGTTCAAAACTTCTTTTTGATCAGTATTATAGATTAACCTAGAACAAACAAATTTCTTTTTTCTTGATTTCCTAACAAAATAGTAAGCGTTTAAGAACCTCAGCTCAACTTAGCAATATCTAAAACCATCCAAAATGTGTAGCTAAAGGTTCGTCGACCCAGCTGGCAGCTCCTCTGTCTCCATGGGCATGGGGCCCCTTCCACCAAGTTTGCTGCTATGAGTCCCTCTCGTCAAATCGATAATCAATAGAAGTCCTCTCTAAAGTGATATGCACCCAAACATTCCACCCCCAAGAAAGTGTGGACCAGGACATATTAAACCACATCAAAAACAAATTTTTAGAGTGGTTTTCTTTCCACTTATATCCATTTTAATCCCTCTCTCTAACAACTCTCTCCCTTGTCTGTATGATTTATGGAATCACTCCAAAGTCTAAACCCGCACTGCATCAAGATTCAAGAACACAAAAGAAGGATAAATGAACCCTGTGACTCTCTTGTTATGCAGCAAATCCAATAAGAACAGATCCTGATCACAATCACAATCGACCTTTTAATTTTTTACTTAATTCAATAGCAAAACAAGGAAACCAAAATCATCTATGGCCAAATTAATCACAGTTTTAGCATCCCAAGTCAAATTGTATTTCTATATAGAGAATTACATCACACCCAAAACAATCAGATATTACAAACTAGTTATTGTTAGTTGCTAAAGGAACGGTGTTGTATTGATGCAGTAATGGGTGTCAGAATCTGACATGGGTACAGAGTTTCGGATTTACTGAACCCTTGAAAATTTGTGAACTCAGAAGCATATTTTAAATAATGTAAAACTTAGTAATTACTTTTTATATAATAATAAGGATGATACTAGATTATGTAATGGGATATTTGATAATTTGCATCATATACCTATAGACAAGAGAATATGTGTGTGTGTGTGTGTCACGTTATATTTGCTACATACACAATTTCAATTGGAAAAGGTAGAAATTATAATCAATGTTAAATATTAATTAATATCTTATGTTGAAAAAAAAATCAGGAATTGTCACACCATAATCCATAAAAGTGTTGGAATCCAACCCAAATACTTCACTCATGCAACATAGTAACAGCTCCATTTCATCTCATTCCTGAATTCACTATAAACTTTAAAATCATTTATGGTCATGGAAGATCTGCAACAGTCTATCTTTCTGTTTATCAGTACAATTTTCATTCCAATATTCCAATGGGTCTCAAATAAAATCACTAACCATCTTATAATATACGATCTAGTTATTATTCATAGAAGTGTATCGCATTGAGACCATACAATTTCAAGACTCACCAAGCATAGATATAAAAAGAGTGGTAAGTTGTATAATTGCAAAAATTATGTTTACAGAAAAATTGAAGTAACAAATGAGCATCCAATTATTCCCAAAAGAAAAACAGGGCTTGGGCATAATTCAGCAATTAAAAAGCTTGGGATCTCTTAGTTACCTCTAAGGATCCGATGATCTTCATAACAGAAACTCCCCAAAATTCCTTCTTTTTATCCACCGTCATACCCCATGAATCGAAACCAAACGATTGATTCAAATGAAAAATAAAATAAAATAAGCAAAATTGGCAAAGCCTCTAATTTTCTTGTTTCTCCTTCGACGCTGATTCTCGCTCCAATTCCTTTATAGCTTCTTCTTCCGCTGCTTTCTCTGCCCGAAGTATTGGCTCATAGTAATCGGCGTGAGCGTTCATACACGTCTTTAGCAATCCTGTCACCTCGAAACACTTCTCTACGATATCTTCCTTGTTCTTCTCTGCATCTTCGATGCATTTTTCCCAAGCAATGAAGGTTTCCCTGCATCCACCTCCCTTCATGAACAGGCAGAATCCACACTCTCCCTCCTCTTCATCTTCTTCTCCTTCTCCTTCACCATCTTCTCCATCACTGGAGGCATTCAATCGATCTGAAACTTCTGTTTTTTTGTCTTCTTGGGTTTTGGTTTCAGGGTGAAGTGGAGGGTTTGAAGTTGAAGGGGTTTCGGTTTCTTGGGTTTTGGAGGTTGCAGAGGTTTTGGTTTCTGAAGCAGAGGACGACATATGTGGAGGTTTTGATGATCTCCAGGCTTTGGTGGTGGTGTCGTGGGTGGTGAAGTTGATGAAACTTGAGAGTCGTCCCTTAAACCCTAAACCCCCTTGAAACTTCTTCGAACAGACCATAGTCAGTAAAGGGGATATTGGCACCCACCATTTTCACTCAGTATGCCCACTTAACAAAACAAATAAATTTACAAATGTGTCCATTGTGTTTTTATTCAAAGCACCCACCCTAAAAAACAACAAAAGAAGAAAGAAAGGAGGAGGCCGCCCCACCACACCGCCTTAAGAAGAAGAAGAAGAGGCCGCCGCCGCCGCCACATCATCTCTCTCTCTCTCTCTCTCTCTCTCTCTGAGCTGCCTCGGCAGCCAGAGACCGAGTGTGCAACACTCGACCTCTGCCTGCCAAGGCTCTTATGGTTGCTTTGGCAGCTTATAACCGATAGAGAGAGAGAGAGGCAGTGGAGTTGACCGACGTTGGGCGGAGGTTCTTCTTCTTCTTCTTCTTCTTCTTCTTCTTCTTCTTCTTCTTCTTCTTCTGCAACTGTTTTTTTTTTTTTTTTTTTTTTTCTAATGGTGGATCGATGTCAAGTGCCACTTGGGTGTGGAGAGCTAGGGGAGAATTTTTAGGTGGGTTATTGAGTAAGTGGGTATGATGAGCGAAATCATTGGTGCCAATATCCCAACCCTGAGTAAATCTCATTTTTATGTGAATTGTGCGAATTATTCAAACAAACGAACCCAACAACATTCTATTCACAAATTTGGAACCTTCAAAGGATTTTTTGGGTGCCAATTGCAGTACCTACCATCTTAATATGTACACCCCTTCAAACATTTTTTAAGGGCGTTTTTGCTTTACCCCCTTACTTTATTGATGCAATTTGCATCTCACCCAAAGTTTTTAAAATATTTGTGTCTCACCCTTTGACCATATACGGTCTTCGGATGGACATCCCAATATTTTTTAAATGACTATAATGACCTTGGGTGAGACGCGAATATTTAAAAACATTGGGTGCCACAAGCAAAAAAATCTTTTTTCTCAATTTTTTTATTTTTTTGAGGATTGTGAGCTCAACCTTTTTTGAGGATTGTGAATTATAAAAGGAACTCACCTTCATAGGTTGTTAAGCATGTTAATGTCCCTCATCAATGATGACGAGGGACCACAATATGAGCCTCGTGGCACACTCTTAGAGGTCACTAACCGTACGGATGCTGGGCCCATTGCTAGGTGGTGCTACATACCAAATATCAGCCTGATTAGTGATTTCAAACAATTGGATCTTTGTACACCAAATAATGTTCAAATTCTACAGATAAAATCAATCTAGGAAAACATCTCTAATCCAAGGTCATTATAGTCATTTAAAAAATATTGGGAAGTCCATCCAAATACCGTCTATGGTCAATGACGTTGACCATGGTCAAAGGGTGAGACACAAATATTTTGAAAACATTGGGTGAGATGCAAATTGCATCAATAAAAGGGGGTAAAACAAAAAAGCCCTTTTTTTAATGACAACTCTCTCAAGTTTTAATATGTGCACCCCGTATGCCTTTACACCTACTCTTTTTTTTTTCTCAAAATTACACCAACGCACAACCACACTACCGTGCTACCTCACCATCTTCTCTCTCTCTCTCTCTCTCTCTCACAAAGTTTTCGATGACAACTAAAATAAAGAATAAAATTAAAAAAATCAACTATACATGTCGGCTCTAAACTGTCGATGTGGATGCCGATATGGACTTGGTGGTGTTGGTAGACCTTGCCGACATGACCTTGGCTAATGTTGGCAATTTAGAGCCGACATGACCTTGACTATGTCGGCAATTCAGAGCCATCATGGCCTTTTTTATTTTATTTATTTTATTTTGTTATTCATTTTAGTTTACCACGAACATTGACGTTTTTTTTAGAACAATAGGAAAGAAATAATGAAAGAAAGGAAAGGAATGAAAGGAGGAAGAAGAAGAAAGGAGGAAGAAGAAATAAGGCAGTGGTGGTGGACGAAGTGAGAAAGGGGGTTTTAGTAGAAAAAGTGGGGAATCAGCAATGGCTAAGGAAAGTTGGTTTCGGGTAAGTGCACAAATTAAAGGGTGGTGCACTTATCGATTTGTTCTGTTTGAGGGTAGGTGCACTCATAAAGTAGGTGCACTTCCAAAAAAACGGGGTGCAAGGTGCAACTTGAAGGTCCACAACTACCTATTTTTTGAAAGGTGGCATTAATTGCACACACCTTTTTTATAGTAACACCCACAACTTATTTGCACATACCAAAAGTTGTGAAAAAAAAAAAAAAATCGAACGAAGAGGAACTCTCCACCACTGTTCTCTTCTTCTTCACCACCACTCTCTCTCTCCCTGTCTCTTTTACCTGGTGGTGGGCGGCAGGCCTCCTCCTCTTCTTCTTTGGGCAGCCTCCTCTTCATCTTCTTCTTCTTCTTCAGACGGCTTCCTCTTCCTCCTCCTATTCTGTGTGTGTGTGTGTGTGTGTGTCCCTTCCTCCCTCCATCTTCCTCTCCCTATCTCTCTCTCCATAAAAAAATAAATAAATAAATACCGATATGGCCAAAGCCATGTCCACCCTGCGTTACCGATACGGAGAGAATTTTTTTTTTTTTTTTTTACGGAAAGGGGGAGAAAGAGATCTTTCCCTCCCTCATCTTCCTTCTCTCTCTCTCTCTCTCTCTCTCTCTCTCTCTCTCTCTCTCTCTCTCTCTCTCTCTTTGTGTGTCTCTCTCCCTTCCTCCCTCCATCTCCCTTTCCCTATCTCTCTTTGTGTGTCTCTCTCCCTTCCTCCCTCCATCTCCCTTTCCCTATCTCTCTCTCTGTAAAAAAAAAAAAAAAAAAATTTCGCTCCGTATCGGTAACTTAGGGTGGACATGGCTTTGGCCATATCGGTAGCCCGCTGTTGACATGGGTTTGGCCATATCGGTAGCCCACTACCGATATGGCCAAAGCCATGTCCACCCTACGTTATCGATACAGAACGAATTTTTTTTTTTTTTTTTACGGAGAGGGAGAGAAAGAGATCTCTCCCTCCCTCATCTTCCTTTTCTTCTTCTTCTTCTTCTTCTTCTTCTTCTTCTCTCTCTCTCTCTCTCTCTCTCTCTGTCAGAGAAGAAGAGGAGGCCAGTTGGAGAAGAAGAGGAGGAAGAGGAAGAAGAAGCCACTCGGAGTAGAAGAAGAAGAGGAGGAAGGGGAGGCTGCCGGGAGAAGAGGAGGAAGGGGAGGCCGCTGGGAGAAGAGGAGGAGGCCTCGGTGGTAGAGTTTTTTTGTTTTCGTTTTTGTTTTTTTTTTCGTAACTTATTTGCACACACCCAGGGGTGGGTGTAACTACAAAAAAGGTGTGTGCAATTAACGCCACCCTTTTTGAATACCAACTTTTCCAAATTATTCTTGCATAATTGAGTTTTGAACATAAAAAATCATTTTATGAGACAAAAAATTGTTAATATTTTATTTTTGCAGAACGTGACAAACCCGAATTGTTCTTGAACGGAAAGAACAACCATTATTTTGAAAAAAGAACCTTTTTTACTATTATCAAGGTTTTTTTTAAATAATAAAATTCTAACCTTTTTTTTACAAGCATGACTGATGTGACCCTGTTATAACGGCCGTTATAATGGTCAAAACAGTAATGTTAAGGGACCATTATACTGTTATAACGGACCATTTAAAACCTTGCACAGATCTATTAAGTCAAAATTCCATCAAATTCGATGATAATAGCCATTGACCATTCTTTAGATCATGCTATGACTTATGACCGTCCATGCAATGGATTGGATGGTTGTGATGATTCGATCATATTGGTTTTTAACCTAGATTTCATGCATATGTGCCATATGATATTGCTTTATTGCAGTCATCACCATCAATATTTGATGGGGTTGACATAGTACATCGCAACGATGAGGTAACAAGTGCAACTCCACTTATACCCACAAAAAAAAATAAAAAAATAAAACAAAATCCCACTTCAATAAGGTGCAAAAAAGTGCTATTTCGCAACTCCAATAATATTGGAACATTTTATTTGGAAATCCCAAAGCATAAGGTAAATTACAAGAAGGGGGTAGTGTAGAAACCAAAAGCATCAGCTGATTATTTTGAATTATTAATTCCGTATACCAAAGTATTCTACATTAACTCGGCGTCATGTTGACTTGCCGTTATAACAAAAATTTCCTTTTTTTTTTTGGAGGCCACATAATTTAAATAGAAAGCAACTGGACATCCAATCCAACACCAATTTGAAGCTACCATGACGCTGTCTTTACCCAATCCTGTTCGGTTATTATCTGCAAACATGAAGAGAATTACGATCACATTGGTAGAATGATAGTGCATAGAGAATGTCGAATTATTCACTATATACAATTTCCATATGCATGAATGCACGCACACACACACATAAAGTAAAAATATAAATAAAAAATATATATTATGAGATTTTGAAAAAATACATCTTCAAAAGGGGAGAATGAGTTGAGTGAAGTTTACAGATGGATTATAAATTAATAACTTAAAGTTGTCTTAAAAAGCATTTGGTGCATTTTTCTGATGCAGAGACAACCCAAGCTAGCACTGTTTTCGAATAATTGAATGTCCTTGTGACATATTTCTATGAATGTTAAGTAAAAATTTACAACATAATGTCATGTATATTCTGTTCATGGTTCATACTGCCTATGAATAGCAATAAAACTAGAATATATAGATAACTGGAACGCACGTTTCAATCAAAATCAGCAATGCATTAGAATGATAAATAATGAAATGTATGATGGGAGCGAAGAATGAAGCATTACACATTGTTGGAATATGATGTTGAGCAGTTCATATTTCACACGGCAACTGCGACGGGCCTTTTGCTAGTCTTGATGCCTTTTATAGCTGTAAGGCAACAGATTCTATGAATCATATCAAATGACAAAATACATGTATGCATGTCTCTGATGCATTAAAATATGAGCTGAAAAGAACAAATTTTTTTTCTCTTTCTTTGGTAATAGTTAAAAAAGAACAATGGAGTCATGCCTTCTGCATAATCTTTAGCTCCAAAGACAGCTGAACCGGCAACCAAAGCATTAGCCCCAGCTTCAATAACCTGCCAGCACAGATTGAAGTTAGAAATGAATTGTGATCATACCCCAAGAAAGAGCATGAAACTATGCAACTTAGACATAGATACATGTGTCAATGTCAGAGATGGATGGATTCACCGACTTCAGATGGCCTGACACGTTGTTACTTGTTACTAGTTTATGATGGTATTGAAAGATACATTGTTATATGAATATTAGTTCATACCTCAATATCTGAACAATAAAGAAAAACACGGAATTTTGAAAAAGGCACCTTATAGGCATTTGCTGGTCCAACTCCACCATCCACTTCGATCCATGGGTTCACCCCCTGCAAACCAAAATGTAACAAGTGCCATGAATTTTCAAGACCCCAGCATTAACTTCACATAACAACTGGAATGATAGTAAAGAAAATTCATGTCTTGCAATACCTTCTCAGCACACAATTTTCTCAAGTCGGAGATTTTCTTTACTTGGCTTTCAATAAAGCTCTGCCCACCAAATCCAGGGTTTACTGACATAATCAAGACCAGATCAACCACTGTTCACATACAGAGAAGATACTCTGGTCAGTTTCTTTTACTTTTGCTAAATGAAACCTGATTGTGATCAAGCCTCCGACAATATCATCTTACCAATAATGTGTACATAACTTGACAGGAAATTTTGACATATAAATAAAAGTTGCATGACCGTAAGCCAACATTTACATCAATAATATGCAGATTCTCCACTAGAAACTGAGAACAAGTTTACCTATTTCTCTACTTACACACATGCACTGTGACATCAATTAATAGATTGAATGTTCTTTTCTCATGTAATTAGGAATGTATCCTTTATCTATCTTCTGAAAACGAGTTCCTAACCCTAGAATCTAGATACAAGAATAATGTTTTTCACACTCTCATTCCTCCCATTGGTGTTTCTCAGTTCCTGTGTTTCATCTGTTGCTAATGTCCACATAAGCATTTCTTTGCCAATCTGGTTTATTTAGGTTTCTTAAGGTACATCTGATGTGATCTTTAATAAATTTTTTACATTACATTCGAAAAAAGTAGTGGAAAGCATTTTCCATTTTTGCATTTATATTACTTTTGCAGGCCAAAAATCAGCCATCGTGAAGCACAAACCAACTGACAAATACTAAACAGAAATTTAAAAAAGTTCATCTGATGTTTTCGAAAATTATAATAATGCGCAAATTAGGAGTCTAGGTTCACACTTAAAATTCTTGAAGATGCTTTGACATTGATATTACAAAAGAAGTCTTACCATCGAGCACGCATTCTATCGCACTTAGTGGGGTAGCAGGGTTCATGACTACTCCAGCTTTAGCTCCCAGACTTTTAATCTGAATCATAAGAAACAGATATAGGGCCGTCAAAGGAAATTCTGATTAGTAGTTAAAAAAAAAATCTCCATATAGAATATGGCATACAAACATAAGTAGATCTTTACTGATGCAGACATGTTGGTAAGCAAGTCAAGTCACTTTGGGAAAAAAAAATAACCAAAAAGGGCTCCAAGAGAAATGCTGTCATCTTGATCAATCATTATTCAAAAATATTCCCACATGAATTCTCTACAGCATCTTTTAGCACCAAGTAACTTCTTTTAAGACAAGCATCCTCAACATATATTTCAAGAACATAAGGATGCAAATTACCTACCCAGAAAAAAAAACTTAAGGATGCAAGTACAGTTCATGAAGAATAATTGGGCCAGAATGTCCATATAGTTAAACCCTCTATCTGATTGTATGCACACTGACTCAATGGTGTGTGGTTCACTGACCCAAGTATTCCTGATATCTCATAGTGTGTGCCTAGTATCCAATATTTACATAAATCTCCCGAAGATCAAACCAGATGGTAAATCGTAAGAATGGGTCAGCTCAAAAGGGGAAATAGGACAGAATATCAGAACACTTTTTAGATATTTGAAAATAAAAGAAATATATATTTAAAGAAAAAAAAAAGGATTCATGCAAATCAACCATATTGAAACAGAAGCAAATCAATCTACATCCGAAATGAAATCCATTCAATCTTGAAGTTCAGAGCTAAACCTTACTTGCTCAAGTGTTCGATGCAAATGGATGGTGGCAGCCTGCTCGCAATGAACACTGACAATGTCTGCCCCGGCCTTGATAAAATCTGGTACCCGCTGTTCGGGTTCCACAATCATCTACAAGATTTGGCTCTCACATTAGCAAATATTCTTATCCAACACATACACCAATCCATAAAGGACTCATGTAACAAAATATTGTTTTAGACCATTGTCATACACCAAATGGTTCAGGTAGCTAAAGAAAAACAAGGAAAATACCAAATGTACATCCAACGGAAGATCTGTAACAGGGCGCAAGGCATCGACCACGAGAGGTCCAATTGTAATATTTGGCACAAAACGACCATCCATTACATCGACGTGAATCCAATCGCATCCTGCCAAATCCACTGCTTTTACCTAGATAAAATGAGAATAAAACTCAATCATCCACAAACGACCTAGATGAAAAACATTCATGACCTGAGTGATGCTAACATCTGTAAGTATGCTGGCAATGGTTTACAGAATCTTGTTTAGTTGGCTATAAGTCATAAATTTTTTTGAAGAATTTGCACCCAAAGTTGGCAACATCCCAGGCAACAAAATAAACATGAAACCAAAACTATCCAATAGGGCACGATGCCAATCCTCATGGAGAGTTCAGATAGTTTAAATTGTTCCCCTTAATTCTATAGAAGAAATATTTGGAGTACTGCATCCAATAACACCATTCAAAAGAAAACCTGCTCGCCCAACTTTGCGAAATTAGCAGAGAGAATGGATGGAGAAACAATAATGTCGCTTTTTGAGAACTTATCAACACGGGATGTGGCCTTCACTGGAGTTTGAAACTTCCTCCTGGCATTTGAAAAAAGAAATTTTATAGAACTAGATTGTGTCCAGTTGGACCAAGGGAATCCAAAATGCAATTTTAAAGGACCATGCCCTAATTATGTAACAAGAACATCCATACTCAACCTGACCTAAAACGCAGTCAAATATGGACATGGTCTGTCACATGTCCATGGAATTACCAAAAGGATCCAAACTCATAAAAAATAAACAAAGTTTCCATATATCGAAAAATTACCACCGATCATCAAAAGTTGCAAAGAAAAAGATATTAAAATGCCAATTACTTGAGCATTCATTCACAATTAATCCTCAATTGCAAAAAAATTAGATAGGGTTGGACATATTTTCCTCAAATGACCAACAAGACTCAAATCCAATAAAAACTTAAAATGGATATTCAAAGTTCCAAATTAGTTTAAAGGTCTTCACAGAACTGCAATTAGAACTCAAGGGAATAAGACAATAGCACCTAGTTATTTAGCTCATATTCATAACTATAATCCAGTGAATAATTCGAAATTCAGCTCGGCATAATCCCAAACAAGCTTGAAAAACACAATTCATGGATACCTAAAACAAGATCCCTTCATTTACACACAAAACCCTCTTGTGCCTATGGATCCGAAACGTGTTCTAGGTATTCCCCTCGAATTCCCATTAACCAGAGAATTCAACAGATGTTCAAAAACACATCGTAAAACCCGATTTCATCCATTCCCGAGACAAATTTCATCACTAAAGTATCCAAATATAATTCAAATGATCATACCCACCAATACTCATTACATTTTTTAATCATGTATACACAAAACCCATAAGTAAACTTCATATATCCTGGTTTTGTTATATTTCCACCGATTTACCCAAATAATCCACAAAAGAATCCATTTAAAGTTTCGTCAATTCACAGCAAAGGAGACAGATTTCCCCCTTTTCTACCGAACTTTCCATTAAAGATCAAAGAACCCATCAAAGCAACCACCCAAAAAAAAGCAGAAAAATTAAAAGAAAAATACCTTGTTGAGGTGACTGAACTGGGTAGAGAGAGAGGTGGTTTTCGAAACTTAAGAGCCCCATCAAATCCATTGATTTGGGACTGAAGAGTCGTAGAACACAAGGAAGTCGTTGCAGACATGTTCGAGAGGATAGGAGGTGGTTTCTCAATTGAAGGTAGTTTCTTTTCTTCTGTGAGTCGGACTCGGACCAGAACAAAAAAATCCGGGGGATAAATATAGAGCGAACCTACGCAGGACACGTGTCAACCTGGTCAGATCTTATTTATCTGTAACTTTTGCCATTCTGTATGTGACGCGTAAATTCAAAAATAAATAAAGCAGACTGAGACCCCAACCGTTCTTTGGATGTTTCCAAGAATAGAGTTTTCTGCTTACTTGGGATCGGAGCAGCTTTCGTCTAGTTTTCGTCAAGGTTCTAAATGGTCCGTTATAATGTTATAACGGACTGTTAACGTTGACGTTATCTCCATTATAACGGACTGTAGCTTAATCCAAAAGCGTAAGCTAGCACCATTTCTGCTACTCACCGCTGCCATCTGGGCTCACTGACCGCACGAATGTTTAGCCCACCCCCCTCGGTGGATATACACGATCGGTAATCTCTAGCCGTTAGATTTTAGTACCTTTTTAAGACGTGATTCTAGCAGTTGAATTCGACCATTTTTGAAGTACTAAAAGCTGATTGTTGTATGAATGTCTTCCAAGGGATGGACTAAACATCCATAGGGTCAGTGGGTCCCAGATGGCAGCGGTGAGTAAAAAAAATGGTGCTAGCTTACGCTTTCGGATTAAGCTACAGCTTATTACATGGCAACCCTTCTTGAAATAACATAACGGGTTGGAGCTTACCATTGTAGGGGCCATTATTTTCGTTATAACAGCGGTTTCTAAAACCGTGGTTATGATTTATAAAAACGTGCATAGGTATTGTAAGGGTGTTTTCGGAAAAATAGTAGCAAAATAGAAAGTTTGGCAATGTAGGGCCTGTTTGGTACGTGAGGAAAAGAGTTCCAATGGCGCATATTTAGTCAGACGAATATTATCTTAGCTAAATATTCGTGCATATCAATATTAATTTGACAACATTTGGTACGTGTATTTGCTAGCTCACTTCATTTTCTTTCAATTTGTGTGGTATCAAAGTAAGTCAAATATAGGTTACGCAAGTGTGGGACCCACACATTAGGTCACAAGTTCCAAAAAAGCTCATTTTTATCTTTATATATATATATATTCAAAAACTCGTTTTTATTGAATGCAGCAATTTTCCCACGGGAAAATAAAATTTTACCAAGGCTTATTTGGTGTGAAAATATCCAACCGCGGCGGGCAAATTTGTGAGCCTGGCTAAATATTCGACGCCAACAAATGCTTGCCAAACACGTCCGGGCGTATTAGCGCTGGCAAATATTTTGTTTTCCCGCCGTGGTGGCCTACCAAACATGCCCTTAATGGCAGTTTGGAAGTACAATAGAGGGCAGTTTTATAAATTTGGCAAGGGGCAGTTCAGAAATATTTGATTAAAAACAAAGAACTTTCATTGCTTTGGCTCTTTCACAGTCATAGCTCCAAATTCATGTAAGCTCGCTCTTTTGTAAGCAAAATGATTTTGGAAATGAGCCAAAAGTCCCAAAGGAATGAACCCTGGCTCTGTGTCATGTCACTTCGACCTGTCTTAAAATTCACATGAGAGACATTGCATTCTTTTGAACAGTTGGAAAACTATGGTGAACACTCATTAGAGAAGAAGTCCATTCATCGAGTGGTTAAGACTTTACGATCAGCTCTGCTTTTTGACTTTGGAGATTTCTAGGTGAGACCCATCATATGCTGATGCCTACTCATCCCTGTATTTATCTTCATCATAGTAATTGAAAGGGAGTGGGACTGACTTGAATGCACGATACTTCCCCACATTGTTCAAGTGCTCATTCTCCAACCTGAACAACCAATTGTCGAATTCTCGTCAGTGAACGTAACAACAACAAACACTTATGCATAAGTAAGAATGATGAGAAATGATTTAAGGTGGCAACACACCGAAAGAAACTCCACATTCCACGACGAAGTATTTCTAGGCAGGCAACGATTGCTGCTAAGGCCGTTCGATGCAAGAAAGACACATTAAAGTTCAAAATTGATTGCAGCCAAGCAAATCTCAGTAGGATATTGAGCACCTGCATTTTCAGAAGAAAATCTCAAAAAACTTAGGGAACTTGATGGACCTCAAAAGGATTGCACTACTCGACTGGATCAGTTTCCTTGTTACCATGGCTGCAAAGTAGATGCTCGAGTGTGAGACAAGGAGCTTGTCTCTCAACCAACGGTTCTTCGAATGTCGTTGCAGAAGCCCCCAATCCATGACTATATCCCAATAAGTACTCATGATAGCCGCAATGGCCGAGCTGACAGCTGCCATAACCTTCCAAGTCATTCCCTGCTTTAGATCATAGGCTGTTCTCATGACGACTGCAGTAATCGTCAAGAAGTATTTCAAACCATTATATCCATGCATAGCATCTTTCTCTTCAAACCAGCGTCGGAGGCACTAAAACACCACCACATACTATCATGCACAGCAGTAGAACAATATTGGCAGAAAATGTTAAGAAAAAAGCTAAAAAAATGAAGATACCTGGAGGAAGCGAGCCCAGTATGGGATAACCGCTACAATGAAATAGAATCCATTGTAGACCTTGTTACTATGGCAATTGTTCCGTCTCTGTTTGAAGTCCCCCCAACCGTAGTAGCAAATGTAGAACTCAAGACACCTAATGGCTTGGACCTGAAATTTAACAACAGTAAACATCATTACAAACAATCTGAAGGGTATCAAAGAGTATATTGTGATAAAACAATAACATGGCACACAAAATGGAACCTGGCTAGTTAGCTGGTCTGCCAAAAAAAAATCCGGGAACGTAACCTGAAAAGGAAGATAATTAAGACTGGAAACAAACATCTCTCAGCTACTTTATCCATCTACTCACATTCTAATTCTTTTCATCCAATTACCTTGTAGAGAGGAGCACAAAAACAGTGAAATATGGATTGGATAAAGAAGAAGCGACTTGATCGGTACATGATGTTGAAGGGGCAGAAGGCTATGACAAGTAAAACCTGCACACACAAAGATTACTGCTTTTTAGATAAATCTTATTCCGTTTTTTCTACAGGACATGGAAAGAAATTGCCTGACAAGGCAATATTTTGAAAAAGATGGAGAGCCCTTGTTATATAGAAGCCAGGAGAGGAATTTGCCCGTTTCAGAATCTCACACCAAGTAAGCCCAGAGGAACCAGTTCGGTAAGCGTCTGGTAGCTTTGAGTTCTTGAGTCCATCTCCATGTCCAAGTTTGCAAGGACACTAGCCAGTGCAAGTACTGCAAGACCTACGCTGAGGAGGAATACTTCTCGGTAGCCCAACTCAGTCCCTTGATTGAATCCAAATATGAATGGATAATTTACTCGATAGCGCCTCCAAAAGTATATGTTTGCAGCATATACGAGCATATGTAGGACAATATATGCAAATAAGCTGAAATGAAGTTTAGAATGATTTATTAAACAAACAAATGGATTGGATTAAGAACTTCGAATGAAGAGTTTGTTCAGAAATCAAGAAGGAAAATGAAAAGATGCTTCAGGGAAGTCCTTGCTTGCCTGTAAAGTGGAAACATGTTTTCCATGTACTGTGTACTCCCCTCCTTATTCATGAGGTTTCTAGCATGTATAATCAAAACAAGAGCCGCTACAAGAGCAATTACACAACCAGAAGAGAAACCTGAAAAATAATAATAAAAATAAATTATAGAGATTAGTTGAAACCCAAGATACAAGACTAGCTAAGTAGTAGTTTATTTTTCATCCCTGTTTGAAAGAGCATCAACGATAAGGGAATGGAAAACAAACCCACATTTGGCTCATACCAATTATGCTAACTCATTCAGAAAAAGAAGCGGCGGGTTCTACATGGTACGAGTCTTACCAAATAAAAATGTTGTTCTATGTTTTTCTCTTCTAGCTCTTGGCCTCAAGATCTTCATGCCTTTTCTGCGGTTTGAGTTTGAGAAGTGCTTAATGAAGGTAGCCTCCACCCTCTCCATGAGTGTTGTAATCTATGAAAGCACAAAAACCGAATAGCAAAGTACTAATCAATGACAATATAGAGAAACAGGACCTCTTCCATGAACTCAAAAGTAAATGCAAGAAACAACACAGGTTGTTTCAACTGCATACGTAGACCCGGCCCAATGAACAAAATAAGCCAATCCTTTTATAAACACAAAATTCCTAATTTATTGAAAGTGTCTTATTATGTTAGTATTATTAGTTCACATAAGTATAAAATCTAGAAATGGAAAAAAGTTCTACTTTTACAAAATAGTAGCTAAGTGCAGGGGAGATAAATTACAAATTATATATGTTTGTTCATAACTGGATGACGAGTACAATAAGCCAACCTCATCAGAGCTGCCAAGGAAAGAGTTGTCCACCATTTTTAAGTACGATCTAGATGCTCTCCTTGATGAAATCTACATCAATGGAAGAAGATAAACAAATGAAATTAAAAATCTCCTTCTACAGACCTAATTGTAAACAAGCTCTTATACAAGAAATTAGGCTATAGGAAAGTAAAACACAAGTTTCTAAGCCTAATCCATATAAAAGAGACCAGCATCAAGCTCAACTGCAACTTATTTTTTGGAAGGTTTGTGGTATGAACACTTGCAAACTTTACCAGCTAAGCAACTTAGGAAGCTCAACAAAATGAAATAAACATTTGGTCTGACCTTGTCATATTTCTTCATAATCTTGGAGAATGCCAATAAGTTCATGAAGCTAGTTCATCCATTAGCAGACAAATAAGTCAATTACAATAAGCAAAGCCTTTGCAAAATATAAGTACTATAGACCCATTTACTGTTTGTTACCTGTAGCGCTTTAGAAGATAAAGCTTTTGGTAGAATTCAATAAACACCTGTTTCAGTTGATCTTCAACTTTCCTCAGCTCCTCTTTTCTGAAACTCAACTCTGTATCTTTGGAGTCCATAAGGACACCTTTAATGGTTGACATTGGAGTTTCAAATGTGTTGTTAATCTTCACACGGTCAAGAATTTCTAAAGGAGCTGGTCTATGGGCATTGATTTTTGACTTTTTTCCATGAACACTACTATGGCTGATGGTGTGAGCTAGACTGACATCCACACCCTCTATAGACTCTTCCAGATGTCCTTTATCACTCATCTCCACTTCGTGTATGGCATCCATACGCTCCCTTCCTGCACATTTGTATCCCATTGGATATCTTTAAGACTGCAAAATCTAAAATTAAGGGCCTGTTTGGATTGCCATTTTTAGACCTGAAAAAGTGTTTTTTCCACAAAAACACTTTTGTCAAAATAACAAATTGTTTGGATGACCAACTTTGGCATTTGGTAGAACTTTTTCAGGCGGAAATTCAATGATTTCAGTTATTAAAGTGGTGTTTGGTAAACAGCTTAATTTCAGCCCTTATCACCAAAATCACTGAAAAGCCAAAAGTGGTCAAATTCGCTTTTTGCTCTTAGTGTTTTCGCCGATGAGCATCTCCCAAAAAGATTCTATGATTCTTTCCTAAATTACATAATGCCCTCCTATGTAAATGACATCTATAAAACTAGGACAAAACTATCCTTATAAACATTTTATAATCCCAATTGTACCTTTATCTTAAGTTTTCAAACATAAGACCTTTACCAAGCAGAAAATTTTCATCACTTAAGCCACTTTAGGCAATCATCACTTGTTTAAGTACTTAAAGCTTTTAGTGCTAAACACTTATTATTAACGAAAGCCTTAAAATATATTTTTTAAGCCAAAAAGTCTTTTTTATAAAAAGAAAAAAATAGCTGAAAGCTGTTTTTCAAGTCAAAAAAGTCTGACACATACCCCAAGGCCTTAACCTAATCCATGTTAAGCCCTTGGTTAGTTAAGGGTGGTTAACAAAGGGTACGTGTCAGACCTTTTGGGAGGGGGGCTTCTTTTTTTTTTTTATGAGTACAAAGTTTTAATTCGATAATGGCACTTAGAGGCTAGGGAACTTCAAACTTTGCAATTTTTCCCCCATCCATCACTCTCATCAATTATAGTGATGCGGCTCACTAAGAGAAGATAAAGACATTTTTCAATAATGATGATCCAAACAACCATGTTAAGAAAAATACATTTTCAAAAAAGTCTGTTTTAAAAATAAAGCATTTTTTTAAAAATGACGATCCAAACGGGCCCTAAACTTCAGCATAAAACCCAATAAATGGTCTTGGTCATGGACTAACCTGACGTTCTAGCGCTGCTTGGAGTAGACACAGTCGAAGCTGCCCAGGAAGCAACATCTGTAGCTAGACGTGCCATTGCACAAGTGCCATCAAAATCTGGATTATCCACCTTAATCCGCAAAGCAATCAAAGCGTCCATTTGTTTATTCAACAACATCGCTTCATTCATCACTTCCTCCACTTTTTCCCTGTAAAACTTGTCAACTTTGTTGAACTCCTCATCGAGTCTCCTGAAGAAAACGATCTCGTAATCGCCTCCTTTGTCAGATGGCATAAGGAACATGGTCTCGTAGTACGCATTAGAGCCTTCTCGTTGCATTGCATTCACCAATATCACTTGGTCTTCGACGTCCTCCTTAGGACTGTTGGTATCTCTGGACCGCTGGGTTAGCCCACTGAAGGCCCTGTACACTGTCATCTTCCGCTTCAAGGCAGTAGGGGATGTTCCAGGCTTCTCTTGCTTGAAACTCTGAATCTCTTCTAATAATGTCTTAAGATAATTATAGCCCATGTAGGCTTCCTTCCACTCAGGCACCATTTGTGACATGAACTCCTTCCCAAACTTCATCTTTTAGCAAGTTCTCTGGTTTGTGATTTAGCTTTGGTTTTGTACTGTCGATTTTTTTTCTTAAAAGCTCAAACCACAACAATAGTCTGGAAGAGATTACAGTGAACAAAGGCTGAAATCAGAATTAAATTTCCACGAATTTGAAATGGGATTTCTTAATTTCCCCTCAAATGACTAAAAAGACTCAAAACCAACAAACAGAAACTAAGTACCCATCAAAGTAATCAAAAACTAAGTTCAGTAGAATCATGAAGAAGATACCTTGTTCAGGTTAGTAAATTAATATGAAGGGAAAGATGGTTTTGTTGAACTTTCATTGCCATTGATCTCATAGTATGTACATTTGCTTGAGGCTTGTTGATGAAGAAGGGAGTCCTGTTTCTTTTTTCTTCTCCAGATCTCTTACCAAACACCACTTGCAGGCGGCTATCTCTGTCTTTCTATCTGAGTGTAAAGTGGAGAACCGACTAAAGTTGTTCAAGGCATTAAGCTTAATTATTTGCAACGTTTCGCCTTTTTCCTTTTTTTTATTAACGGGCAACATATGCCGACGCACGAGCAGTAGGTATAAAGACTAAGTCTGCACAGTGGTGCTTAATTACTTTAGAGTATTAAAACATTATCCATAAGCATTTTAATTGGGCAGATCTGGTAAGCAGTGTGGTGGGGCTGGTGCTTCGTTTTGTTGTTCTTTTTGTTGTTTCTTCCATGGTTTAAAATAACGCCGTTAAAACAGTAACGCCCCAAGCCCATTACATTAAAAAACCGTTATGATGCTTAGAAAATAACTGCCGCTAAAATTTATTTAAGGGGCAACATATGCCAACGCACGAGCAGTAGGTATAGAGACTAAGTCTGCACAGTGGTGCATACTTTAGAGTATTAAAACATGGGTCGGGCTCGGGGGAACCCCATTTTGGCGTACCCACGTAGAAGATGAATCAATGGCTGATCCTCACAAAAATTCAAATCATTCCAATATTCTTAGGAGTGATGTGGGCGGACAGTGATGTTCACCGGTCAGCCAAGTTCTAGAGAGAGAGAGAGCTCTTTTTGGGGTGTGCCCCGACTAGGAGTCCACCGGGATAGGAAATGGGGCGTGCAAATATGAGCTCCCAAAAAAAGGCTTTGGGGAGCTTCTGTTGGTCGGGAGTGGTAGAAGAATGGGGCAATGATCTGAAGCAAATTTTATTAAATGTGAGAGAGTCACATTAGGAAAAAGAAAGCGCCAATGGGAGTTTGCGATAGCTCCATCCAACCATTCCTGAGTCAAAGCCAGGCCTCGCCAATGATTAGACCAAGTAAATGGGCAATTAGAGAAGCCCATATCAGAGAAAACAGCGGAGGACAAAAAAAATCCTTAAAACCAGAGGAATGTTTATGAGAGCTAGAGCTTCCTTCCTTTTTTTTCTCAGTATTCAGCCATGTCATTGATTTCCGTGGTTGAGAGATGGAATTTGACAGAGCCAGCAGTTCCTGCAACAAAATATGCCAACATTGAACACAGGGGTCCCCATAGATCAATGAAAGAATCCATGGTGCCCCATAATCCTGAAAGCAGTAATGTGTGTCTTTGTGACCTTTCTTATCTTGATAGAGTTACAGTGTTGATGACTACTCATCCCTGTTTTTATCTTCACCATAGTAATTAAAAGGGAGTGGGACTGACTTGAATGCACGGTACTTCCCCACATTGTTCAAGTGCTCATTCTCCAACCTGAGCAATCAATGATCCAATTCTCATCAGTGAAAGTAACAATAACAAATTCACTTACCCATTAGTGAGAACGTTGCGAGAACATACCGGAAAAAATTCCAAATTCCACGGCGAAGTATTTCTAGGCAGGCAATAATCGCTACTATGGCTGTTCGATGCAGGAAAGACACATTAAAGTCCAAAACCGATTGCAGCCAGGCAAATCTAAGTAGGATATTGAGCACCTGCATTTTTAGAAGAAAACATCAAAAAGCTTGAGGATTTTAATGGAGCTTAAAAGGAGTGCACCACTCCTTGATCAGATCAGTTTCCTTTTTGTTACCATGGCTGCAAAATAGATGCATGAGTGTGAGACAAGGAGCTTGTCTCTCAACCAACGGTTCTTTGAATGCCGTTGCAGAAGCCCCCAGTCTATGACGATATCCCAATAAGTACTTATGATAGCTGTGATGGCTGAGCTTACTGCTGCCATAACCTTCCAAGTCATTCCCTTCTTTAGATCATAAGCTGTCCTCGTGACGACTGCAGTAATCGTCAAGAAGTATTTTAAACCATTATACCCGTGTATGACATCTTTCTCCTCAAACCAGCGTCGGAGGCACTACAACACCGCCCCATACTATCATGTACAGTAGCAGACAGAACATGATAAGAAAACAGGAAAAAATGAAGATACCTGGAGGAAGCGAACCCAGTATGGGATAATCGCTACAATGAAATAGAAACCATTGTAGACATTGTTACTACGGCAACTATTCTGTCTCCGTTTGAAGTCTCCCCAACCGTAGTAGCAAATGTAGAACTCGAGACACCTAATGGCTTGGACCTGAAATTGAACAACAGTAAACATCATTACAAACAATCTGAAGGGTATCAAAGAGTATCTATTGTGCTAAAACAATAACATGGCGCACAATATGGTACCTGGCTAGTCAGCTGGTCTGCCAAAAAAGAATCTGGTAATGTAACCTGCAAAGGAAGATAATTAAGACTTTAAACAAACACGTCTCAGCTACTTTATCTATCTACTCACATTCTAATTCTTTTCATCCAATTACCTTGTAGAGAAGAGCACAAAAACAGCGAAATATGCATTGGATAATGAAGAAGCGACTTGATTGGTACATGATGTTGAAGGGGCAGAACACTATGACAAGTAAAACCTGCACAAAGAAAGATTACTGCTTATTAGTTAAATCTTAGTCCATTTTATTTACAGGACATGGAAAGAAGTTGCCTGACAACGCAAACTTTTCAAAAAGATGGAGAGCCCTTGCTATATAGAAGGTAGGAGAGGAATTTGCCAGTTTCAGAATCTCACACAAACTAAGACCAGAGGAACCAGTTCGGTAAACGTCTGGTAGCTTTGAGTTCTTGAGTCCATCTCCATGTCCAAGTTTGCAAGGACACTAGCCAGTGTAAGTACTGCAAGACCTGCACTGAGGAGGAAGACTTCTCGGTAGCTCAACTCGGTCCCTTGCTTGAATCCAAATATGAATGGATAATTGACACGATAGCGCCTCCAAAAGTATATGTTTGCAGCATATATGAGCATATGTAGGACAATATATGCAAATAAGCTGAAATGAAGTTCAGATCGATTTATTAACAAAAAAATGGAATCGAATAAGAACATGGAAGAAAGAGTTTGTTTGGAAATCAAAAAGGGAAATGAAAAGATGCTTCAGGGAAGTCCTTGCTGGCCTGTAAAGTGGAAACATGTTTTCCATGTATTGCGTACTTCCCTCCCTATTCATGAGGTTTCTAGCATGAATAATGAAAACAAGAGCCACTACAAGAGCTATTGCACAACCAGAAAAGAAACCTGGAAAATAAACCCAAGCCCACCTTACTGTTAGAGGTTCATAGCAATTATGCTAATTCATTCAGAAAACAAGCAAGCGGTTCTACATGGTACTATACTCACCAAATAAGAATGTTGTTCTATGCTTTTCTCTTCTAGGTCTTGGCCTCAAGAATTCCATGCCATTTTTGCGGTTTGAGTTTGAGAAGTGCTTGATGAAGGTAGCCTCCACCCTCTCCATGAGTGTTGTAATCTGTGAAGGCACAAGAACTGAATAGCTAAGTACTTGTCAAGGACAATGTAAAGAAACGGGACCTCTTCCATGAACTCAAAAGTGAACGCAAGAAACACAGTGTTCCGACTGCATACATAGACCCCAATGAACAAAATAAGCCAACGCTTGTATAAAGACAAAATTCCTAATTTATTGAAAGTGGCTTATTATGTTAGTATTATTAGCTCACATAAGTATAAAATCCAGAAATGGAAAAAAGTTCTACTTTTACAGAATAATTGCTAAGAGCAGGGGAAATAAATTAACATTCATTTGAAAAACTGTGTAGGCATGTGCATGGCAATTTTTTTTTTTTTGTTTTTCGTAAAAAAGGCATGTCCTCTTAACACACGATGTTGTTCATAACTGGATGACGAGTGCAATAAGCCAACCTCATCAGAGCTGCCAAGGAAAGAGTTGTCCACCTTTTTTAAATACGATCTAGATGCTCTCCTTGATGTAATCTACATTAATGAGAAAAGATAAACAAATTAAATTAAAAATCTCCTCCTAACAGACCTAATTGTAAACAAGCTCTTATACAAGAAATCAGACTGTAGGAAAGTAAAACACAAGTTTCTAAGCCTAAGCCATATAACAGAAACCATCGAGTCGAGTTCAATTGCAACTTATTTTTTGGAATGTAAGCTCGGGGTTAGGTGGACCGCTACCATATTTTATTGGTATGAACAAAAGATATTATACACAGCATATTTACAACCACCTATCCTCATAAAGAATAGGGTAGAGAAAAGAAGGGAAAGGAGTAATAAATAAATGTTTGGTGTTGCCACCGGGTAAGCCTGTTTTTAACAAGATCAGTAACTCGAACTTGAAGGTCATCGGTTTTGAACCTGGGTCTGTGTTATCAACACTTATAAACTTTATCATCTAAGCAACTTAGGAAGCTCAACAGAATGGAAATAAACATTGGGTCTATAAATGGGGATCTGACCTTGTCATATTTTTTCATGACCTTGGAGAACGCCAATAGGTTCATAAAGCTGGTTCATCCATTGTCAGACAAATAAGTCAATCACAATAAGCAGAGCCTTTGCAAAATATAAGTTCTGTATACCCATTTATTGTTCGTTACCTATAGCGCTTTAGAAGATGAAGCTTCTGGTAGAATTCAATAAACACCTGTTTCAGTTGATCTTCAACTTTCCTCAGCTCCTCTTTTCTGAATCTCAACTCCATATCTTTGGAGTCCTTAAGGACACCTTTTATAGTTGACATTGGAGTTTCAAGTGTGTTGTTAATCTTCACACGTTCAAGGATTTCTAAGGGAGCTGGTTTATAGGCAATGGTTTTCGACTCTATCCCGCAAACACTACTATGGTTGATGGTGTGAGCTGGACTGACATCCGCACCCTCTGTAGACTCTTCAAGATGTTCTTCACCGCTCATCTTCACTTCCTGTATGACATCCATATGCTCCCTTCCTGCACATTTGTATAATATCTTTACGACCACAAAATCTAAAATTAAACTTCTGAATAAACCCCATTAATGGTCTTCGTCATGCACTAACCTGACATTCTAGCGCTGCTTAGAGTAGAGACTGCCGATGCTGCCAAGGAAGCAACATCTGTAGCTAGACATTTCGTTGCACTAGTACCATCAAAATCTGGATTATCCACCTTAACCCGCAAGGCAATCAAAGCGTCCATTTGTTTATTCAACAACACCGCTTCATGCACCACCTCCTCCACTTTGTTCTTGTAAAACATATCAACTTTGTTGAACTCTTCATCGAGTCTCCTGAAGAAACTGTTCTTGCAATTGCTTCCTTCGTCAGATGGCATATGGAACTTGGTCTCGTCGTACACATTAGAGTCCTCTCGCTGCACTGCATTCACCACTATCACTTGGTCTTCGATGTCCTCCTTGGGATTCTTTTTATCTCTCGACCGGTGGATTAGCCCGCTGAAGGTCCGATACATTGTCATTTTCCGCTTCAAGGCACCAGGGGATGTTCCAGGCTTCTCCTGCTTGAAACTCTGGATCTCTTTTAATAATGTCTTAAGACAATCATAGTCCATGTAGGCTTCCTTCCACTCAGGCACCATATGTGATGTAAACTCCTTCCCGAACTTCATCTTTTCGACCCACCACCAATAATGGACTATTAATGTGCAGACAGCCCTTTAGTAAGTTCTGGTTTGTGACTCTTCCAGTAACAGCTAGGAAGAGGAGAACTAAAAAAAAAAAAAAACAACAGAGACCCCTTTAGCTTTGCTTTTGGACTTTGGAATTTTTCTAAAAAGCTCAAACCAGACCAATACTCTGAAAGAGATCACAATAAAGAAAGGCTGGTGATCACTCCTTTGTCCCCTAAAAAAGAAGGGCTTTTGTTTACACCTGGAATCAGACTTAAATGTCCACAAATTTGAAATGGGGTTTCTTGGTTTCCCCTCAAATCACTGACAAGAATCAAAACCAACAGAGAAAAACTCAATTGTTCTAATTTATGCATTCGTGAGCACAAAATATGGTTCTACATATCACCTTAAACTTCAATGAAGACTTAGAAATATGTTCAAACTGTTCTTGAATTCAACACAAACACTTAAGATATATCACATCACTTCTTCTCCCACTATTTGATTTTTCCATTTTGTAGCCAAAGATACTTCAGAGTTCAGCTCTCACTATAATTCAAGAAAATAGAAGCCATATTTTTCCCTCCAGCTAACTACAAAAAGTAAGTTTCACATCTTTCCACCAAAATTTCCATTAAAGACCCAAGTACCCACCAAAGTAATCACAAAGAAAAAACCCCAGTACAGTAGAGTCATGAAGAAGATGGGAAGAACGATATAGAAAATGATAAAATGAAATGCACCTTGTTCAGGTTAGTAAATTAATAAGAAGGAAACGATGGTTTTGCTGAAGCTTCATTGCCATTGCACTCCTTGTACGTACATTTGCATGAGGATTCCTGTTTCCTTTCTCTTCTCCCCTCCTACCAATCACCATTCACAGGCCTCTTTCTCTCTCTCTCTCTCATTGAGAGTAAAGCAGAGAACCAAGTAAAGTAATTAATGTTGCTCAAGGCTTTTAGGCTCAATTATTTGCAACGTCTCTCCTTTTTTGCTAACCCACGGATAATCGGACAAAAATACGAATGGTTGACGCCATTGACAGTCGGATTCAAGAGATCCACGGTCCACGAGGCAACAACTGCAAAATAGACCAGTCTCCGTAGGAGTAAAACTTTGATGAGAGGGCGCAATATGAGTCACGTGGCACACTTTTATATGACTCTGACCGTATGGATGCTTATCTATCCAATTCCTAGTTGGACCTAAATACTAAAATTCAGCTTGATTAGTGATTTCAAACCTTTGGATCTTTGTACCTCAAATAATGGTCAATAATACTCAAATTCCCACGGTTAAATTTAACCCATGAAAATAATTCCAATCCAACGACTAGAAATCACTAATCGGACTGATTTTTTGTTTGCAGGTCCACCTAGGGATTGGCCAAACATCCATACGGTTATCCTCTAAGAGCGTGCCACGTGGCTCATATTGCGCCCTGTCATCAAAGTTTTACCAAGTAAAACTTGTGTGACATGATGTTTTGACGGAAGCCGGTCACGGCATTCAATACGTGCCACGTGGCACACTATCAGAGGGCTCTGACCGTATGGATGTTTGGCCAGTCCCTCGGAGGATCTACAGACTAAAAATCAGTCTGATTAGTGATTTACAACCTTTGGATTTTTGCACCCAAATAACGCTCAATAATGCTCAGATTCCTACCGTTAAAATCAACCAATGAAAATAACTTCAACCGAATCGGTTAGAAATTACTAATCAAGCTGATGTTTTGCGTACCCGTCCATCGAGGGACTGGCCAAACATCCATACGGTCATCGTCCTCTAATAGTATGCCACGTGGCTCGTATTGAATCCTGTGACCGGCTTCCGTCACAACATCTTGTGGCACAAGTTTTACTCAGTTTTACCCGTCTACATAGTGCTGCAGACTAAAGTACGTACACATAAACTTTACTGTCACATGCATCTTGAAAAAGTGACATTTACTGTTTTCAAAAAAATTACCTTCAAAAATTTAAAAACATGTTTTTCATGAGAAAAACTTTGATGACGGAGCTCTCGATGACAGGGCGAAATGTGAGCTATGTGGCACACTCTTAGAGGACTCTGACCGTATGGATGTTTGCCCAATCCCTCTGTGGACCTACAAACTAAAAATAATCCCGATTAGTGATTTATAGGCGTTGGATTGGAATTAAATTATTGGGTTGATTTTAACCGTGTGAATTTGAGCATTATTGATCATTATTTAAGGTACAAAAATCCAAAGGTTTGAAATCACTAATCAATCTGATTTTTGGTTTCTAGGTCCACATAGGGTGGTAAAAACATCCATACGGTAAGAGTCCTCTAAGAGTATTCCACGTGGCTCATATTGCACCCTGTCATCGGCCTCGATGACAGGATGCTGTCATCATAGTTTTACTCGGCATACTTCATAGTCTGTACTGGGTGTGCAAATGACCTGGCCATTATTTGTTTCAAGGGTCAAGATGTAACAAGCGAGTCAAACTTTAATGACAATGGGCTGTCCGTTGACAGACCTACATCCCAATTCCCAACAATTAGCCTGATTGGTGATCTGTAGCCATTCGATCTGAGTACTGTACTAAAAAAAAGTACCCAAATTAATCCAATGGCTAGCTAGAGATCAACAAACAGGTTGATTGATGGTGTATAGGTTCATCAAGGGGCGATCCAATCATTCATTGGTCAGTGGGCCCGAAAAGAATGTCACGTGGCTTCTTTTAAGCACAATCCATGACATCCATGCATTGGAGTGTGCCCACTGAAATGCATGGCTCTTGCATAAACTTGGCAAAAAGGTGTTCTTTTCATCAAGAATTTTCCACTCCATTTTGTTTTCGATGTCCATAATTGTAAGCATCCAAACAGGCCCTTAAGTAGTTAAGCGTCATTCCTCCTGGCATTTGTGCAAAAAGTCTGAATATGTATACCCATAAGGATCTAATCAGAGATTAAGGTAATTTGATAGCTTCATACACAGTTCACCCACATTTGAACCTTATGGAAATTACCAAAGTTTCTACATGACAGAAGCCACAATTGAGTCGTTTAGTGCACCGTTGCATACTGATAGGGCCGTTGATGAATGTCAATGATTCAATTCGACTTATTTTGATAGAAATGATGATGGGATAGAACATTACTTGATTAAAACACAAAGAACTTCCATTGCTTTGGTTCTGTCACAATCATAGCTGCAAATTCATATAAGTAAGCTCTTTTGTAAGCAAAGATTTTGGAATGAGCTAGCCAAGTCCCAAAGGTATGAACCCTGGCTCAGTGTCATCCCACTTCCACTCGTCTAAAATAATCACATGAGAGACATTGAATTCATTTGGACAGTCAGAAAAACTATGGCACACATAAAAAAAGAATTCCATTCATCAGGTGGTTAAGACATTGCGATCTGGTCTGCTTTTTGACTTTGGAGATTTCAAGGTGAGACCCATCATATGCTGAGTCCCTTCACCTCTGTATGTTCGCAATGTGTATGAATAGTTAGGACCTTACTAAACCATACCTATGGTCTGTAATGTCTGTGTATTTGTGACCTTTCTTATCTTGTTAGTGCTACACTGTGTTGATGCCTAATCATCCCTGTTTTCATCTACATCATAGTAAATGAAAGGGAGTGGGACTGACTTGAATGCGCGGTACTTCCCCACATTGTTCAAGTGCTCATTCTCCAGCCTGAGCAATCAATGGTCCAATTCTCATCAGTGAAAGTAACAATAAAAACACTTACCCATAAGTAAGAGCAATGCGAGATGATTTAAAGTGGCAACATACCGGAAGAAATTCCACATTCCACGGCGAAGTATTTCTAGGCAGGCAACAATCGCTGCTAAGGCTGTTCGATGCAGGAAAGACACATTAAAGTCCAAAACTGATTGCAGCCAAGCAAATCTGAGTAGGATATTGAGCACCTGCATTTTCAGAAGAAAATCTCAAAAAACTTGAGAATCTTAATGGACCTTAAAAGGATTAATGCACCACTCCTTGATCATATCAGTTTCCTTCTTGTTACCATGGCTGCAAAATAGATGCATGAGTGTGAAACAAGGAGCTTGTCTCTCAACCAACGGTTCTTCGAATGCCGTTGCAGAAGCCCCCAGTCCATGACGATATCCCAATAAGTATTCATGATAGCTGCAATAGCCGAACTGACCGCTGCCATAACCTGCCAACTCATTCCCCTCTTTAGAACATAAGCTGTCCTCATGGCGACTGCAACAATCGTCAAGAAGTATTTTAAACCATTATATCCATGGATTACATCTTTCTCCTCAAACCAGCGTCGGAGGCACTACAACAGCACACCACATACTATCATGCAAAGAAGCAGAACAATAATGACAGAACATGTTAAGAAAAAAGGAAAAAATGGAAAAACCTGGAGGAAGCGAGCCCAGTATGGGATAACCGCGACAATGAAATAGAAACTATTGTAGACATGGTTACTATGGCAACTGTTACGTCTCTGTTTGAAGTCTTCCCAACCGTAGTAACAAATGTAGAACTCAATACACCTAAAGGCTTGAACCTAAAATTGAACAACAGTAAACATCACTACAAACAATCGGAAGTGTATCAAAGAGTATTTGTTGTGATGAGCAATAACATGACACACAATACAGAACCTGGCTAGTTAGTTGGTCTGCCAAAAAAAAATCTGGGAATGTAACCTGCAAAGGAAAATAATTAAGACTTGGAACAAACATGTCTCGGCTACTTTATTTATTTACTCGCATTCTAATTCTTTTTATCCAATTACCTTGTAGAGAGGAGCACAAAAACAATGAAATATGCATTGGATAAAGAAGAAGCGACTTGATCGGTACATGATGTTGAAGGGGCAGAAGGCTATGATGAGTCCAGCCTGCACACAAAGATTACAGCTTATTAGATAAATCTTATTCATCACTTCTACAGGACATGGAAAGAAATTTCTTGACAAGGCAATATGTTTAAAAAGATGGGAGAGCTAGAAGAGGAATTTGCCAGTTTCAGAATCTCACACCAAGTAAGCACAGAGGAACCAGTTCGGTAAGCGTCTGGTAGCTTTGAGTTCTTGAGTCCATCTCCATGTCCAAGTTTGCAAGGACACAAGCTAGTGTGAGTACTGCAAGACCTGCACTGAGGAGGAAGACTTCTCGGTAGCCCAATTCAGTCCCTTGCTTGAATCCAAATATGAATGGATAGTTGACTCGATAGCGCCTCCAAAAGTATATGTTTGCAGCATATACGAGCATATGTAGGACAATATATGCAAATAAGCTGAAATGAAGTTTACAATGATTTATTAAACAAACAAATGGATTGGATTAAGAACTTGGAATGAAGAGTTTGTTTAGAAATCAAAAAGGAAAATGAAAAGATGCTTCAGGGAAGTCCTTGCTTGCCTGTAGAGTGGAAACATGTTTTCCATGTACTGTGTACTCCCCTCCTTATTCATGAGGTTTCTAGCATGTATAATCAAAACAAGAGCAACTACAAGAGCTATTGCACAACCAGAAAAGAGCCCTGAAAAATAAATATAAAATATATTAAAAAAATTTCATAAATTGAACCCCAAGAAAGTAGAAAACTTCTTAGAGCGTGTTTGATTGCACAAAATTTTCCCGATCGAGAAAATACATCTGGGAAATGCTTTAAATGACTGATATATTGCAACTGAGAACACATATTTCAATCATGTGAGAAAATAAAGGCGTATTATTTTCAGGTGGAAATGAATTCGGCTTAGTAGGGAAAATTATACAGATTTAAAATGGCTATCTAACAAGGGACAGTTGTGTATTCACAAGGAAAATGCAATTTTCCCACTTGGTAATCAAACACGCCCTTAGTAGCTTATTTTTCTTCTCCCATTTGTAAGAACTAAGAACATCAAAGATAAGGGAATGGGAAACAAACCCACTTACTGTTAGAGGTTCATTGCAATTATGCTAATTCAATCACAAAAACAAGCAACAGGCTCTACATAGTACTAGTCTTACCGAATAAGCAAGTTGTTTGATGTTTTTCTCTTTTAGCTCTTGGCCTCAAGAATTTCATGCCTTCTCTTCTGTTTGAGTTTGAGAAGTGCTTGATGAAGGTAGCTTCCACCCTCTCCAAGAGTGTTGTAATCTGTGAAGGCACAAGAACCGAATCGCTGAGTACTTATCAAGGACAACGTAGAGAAACATGACCTCTTCCATGATTCCATGAATGGAAAAAAGTTCCAGTTTTAAAAGGAAAATAGCTAAGAACAGGGGAAATAGATTAACATTCATATGAATAACTGTGTAGGGTCTGTAGGCACAATATTTTGTTTTCATAACTGGATAATGAGTACAATAGGCCAATTACCTCATCAGAGCTGCCAAGGAAAGAGTTGTCCACCATTTTTAAATATGATCCAGATGCTCTCCTTGATGTAATCTACATTATGGGAAAAAATAAACAAATGAAATTAAAAATCTACTTCTACAGACCAAGTTTCTATACAAGAAACCAGGCTATGAGAAATTAAAAATCTACTTCTACAGACCATTGCGTCTAGCTCAACTGCAACTATTTTTTGGGAAGGTAAGCTTGGAGTTTGGGGTCAACCCGAGCCCATCCCCATCTTCTAGGTTGTGAGCCCAAGCCCAACCCAAGGTCTGGCCTAGAATTTCCAGACCAACCCAATCGAGTTAGTTTGGCTGGTAAATTTTTTTATATTAATTTCCAATATAAAAATACATATAAGAATTTTTTATTCGGTCATCTTTAGAAACATAAACCACACGACAAATAGGAGAATTTTTTTTTGAAGCGGCGATCATGCGCCAATGATCGTGTGCCATGTATACCCATGATTACTTTTTAATAAGTTTTTTTAAACCAAATCCTAAACCCATGTATATGTGACGCACCATCATTTTGGGCGCAAAATCCCGTCATTTTTAAAAAGATTCTCAAAAATAGGTTATGAAACATAAAACACATTAACAAAATATATACATTTATATTTGCAGTGGTGTATTGTGGGCCTCAGGTTGCCCAAAGCCTTATCCCTTGCCCGGGCAACCTTATCCCTTGCCCAACCCCTTTTTAATCGGGTTTTCAAAATCTAGGCCCAGCCCAACCCGACGTCAGGTTGAGCCCTAAAACAAATGTTTGGTGTTGCCACCGGGTAAGTTTTTTTCTTTTATCCAGAACATGCAATGACTCAAAGTTGAAGCAGGTTTTGAACCCAGAAGCGAAATAAACATTTGGGTCTATATATGAGGATCTGACCTTGTCGTATTTCTTCAAGATCTTGGAGAACGCCAATAGGTTCATAAAGCTGGTTCATCCATTGGAAGTCAAATAAATTAATCACAAAAGTAAGCAAAGCCTTTGTTAAATATAAATTCTGTAGACCCATTTATTGATTTTTTTTACCTGTAACGCTTTAGAAGATGAAGCTTCCGATAGAATTCAATAAACACCTGTTTCAGTTGATCTTCAACTTCCCTGAGCTCCTCTTTTCTGAATCTCAACTCCGTATCTTTGGAGTCCTTAAGGACACCTTTAATGGTTGACAATGGAGTTTCAAGTGTGTTGTTAATCTTCACATGTTCAAGGATTTCTACGGGAGCTGGTCTATAGAAATGTGTTTCCAAATTCTTTCCGTCAATAGACTCTTCCAGATGCCCTCCACCACCGCTCATCTCCACTTCCAGTATGACATCCATACGCTCCCTTCCTGCACATTTGTATGTATCCCATTGAGCATTTTTATATCGTAAAATATAAAATTAAGGGCCCGTTTCAATTCAATTTTCTAAAAAATGGCTTTTCAGAAAAGATATTTTTGAAAATGTGTTTTTTCTTGAAAAGGTCGTTTGGATCAAGGTTTAAAAGGGGCCGTTAAAACGGTATAACGGACTGGGAATGTTACCATTTTTTTCTGTTATTACGTATTGTAACGAACAAGGGAAAAACAAAAAAATAACAGAGATAACAGAAAAAATGGCGCTAAAATTCAAATTTTGAATTTCAAATTTATAATGGAAAAAAAATAGAAAATAATGGACTTTCTTAACAATTTTATTTTCAAAAATTCAGTTATAACAAAAGTAAAGACCATTATTTTCTGAGCGCTCAAACGGTACATAACGTAATGGTGAGGTCCAAATCCGTTAATTACAACGGCTGTTATTTTCGTTGTAAAGGCCGTTTTTTAAAGCACTAGTGGGTGCCCCGTGCCATCGGCACTCCTCGACAAAGAATTTGCCAAAATCAGGTGAGTGGCGGAGATCCACCGTCCATTTGGGGGAGGATTAGAGGAGGTATAAGTAGGGAGACAACCAATGTGTTTTGTTATATAGAATAGTAAATGGCCCATGCCCACGGCACTCTCCGACAAAAGCGTTTGTAAAAATTGGATGCCTTCGGCACTCAAACGGTATAACGGACTGGGGCGTTACTGTTTTTTCCATTACAATGGCTGTTATAACGGATTGTAATGCACAGAGGGAGAAATAGTAAAATAACAGAAATAACAAAAAATAACGGTGTTGAAATTCAAATTTTGAATAAATTGAGGTCAAATGAGGCGGATTGAGTGGCTGAAATCTAACCATCCGCATTAAATCGATGGATTTGATCTCAACCAGTCTTTATCTAACCGTCCACATTAAATGGATGGATAAGATAAGATAATACAACTGAGTTGTCTTGTTATTCAATCGGGTGGGAGTTAATCTCAGCCATCGATAGTGGGGTAAAACAACCACTGTCACTTGTTATATAGATAGTGGGTGGCCAGTGCCCACGGCACTCTCCAACAAAGCGATTGTCAAAATTGGGTGTAAATGGTTGAGATCCACCATCTATTTGGGGGATAAGATCTCAGCCCTTCTTTATCTAAATAGATAAGAAAGGGTATAAGAGGAGGAGACAACTTCTCTGTTTTGTTATTTAGATGGTTTAGATCATTTTTTTTTATACCACGGCCATCTGAGCCTCTTAGTGCACTGGACTAGATCCCCCGGGGGTCGCTCTATGGGCACCCACGCCATTCGGCTGGGCACCCACAATAGACCAAAATACCCCTTCCCCCCTTTCAGTTTGGGCACCCCACCCCTTCTCCTTCGTTTTCTTCTCTCTCTTCTCTCTCTCTTTCCCTCACTCTCTCACTATCTCTCCTTTTCTCACTCTATTCTTCTCTCAATCTCTCTCTCTCTCTCTCACAGGCAGGAGAGAGAGAGAGAGATGGGGCGGGGTGCCCAAACTGAAAGGGGGTTATTTTGGTCCCATGTGGGTGCCCAGCCAAATGGTGTGGATGCCCGTAGAGCGGCCCTCCCACGGGGCATGTATGTCACCCCTTTCACTCGTACCTGGTATACTGGGATAAATCCCAAGGGCACTAACACTAACCGTATGGATGTTTGGACAATCACTGGGTGCACATACAAAACAAAAATAAACTGATGCTGATTTCTAAGAATTGGATTGAAGTTATTTTCATGGGTTGATTTTAACCGTTGGAATTTGAGCATTATTCCGTACAAATATCCAAAGGTTTTAAATCACTAATCAGGCTGATTTTTGGTTTGTAGGTCTGCCTAGTGATCGGCTAAACATCCATACCGTCAGTGTCCTCTTAAGAATGTGCCACATGGCTCATATTGGCTGCAGTCAACAGTATTGCCGACTGCGGGTGTCATCGAAGTGGGACAGATGGGCCCACTGACTTCATGGATATTTAGCCCTTGCTTTGGTAGACACTCATACCCAAAATCGGCTTGTGTGATGAGTTTTAACCATTGGATTTAGTATCCAATATTTCTTTTGAATCCAACAGCTAGAATCACGCTTTAAAAAGTACTAAAATCTAATGGCTAGAGATTGCATATCAGAGTGATTGAGGTGTGCCAAGAGGTGGGTTAAACATCCATGTGGTCAATGGGCCCAGAGAGCAGCTATGAGTTGACTGGGTCAACACGGTCTATTTAGACTTTTTTTCCTCCTTGAAAAAAAAATCCACGTTTTTTAAATAGTTGAGGGCCCCCATGGCTCCGCCACTGGTGAGTGGTGACCACCATGGTTTTAAAAACGGCCGTTTAAACGGTAACGCCCCAAGCCCATTTCTGTTAAAACTGTTTAAACACGTTTAATCGGTTTTGAAAAAAACGGCCGTTAAAATCGTTTAAACAGCCGTTTAATTCTGAAAATTTTTCTGAAAAAAATGGCCGTTTAATTTCGTTAAAATCCGTTTAATTTTCGTTAAAATCTGTTAAATTCCATTTTTTTTTTTAATTTTCAAATTTCAAAATTTGAATTTCAGCACCATTTTTTCCATTAAAATCTGTTTAATTCCGTTAAATTCCATTTTTTCTGTTTTTTTCTATTTTTGCCCGTGGCCGTTTCAATCCGTTTTAACGGCGGTTTAAACGGTTTAAACAGTAATGCCCCAGTCCGTTTAACCGTTGAAACCGTCTCCTTTAAACCTTGGTGACCACCAAGGAGGGGGAATCTAACTCAAACCTCATTTTGATGAGACGTACGTGGTCCTGGCCATCTCACCTATCCATCATTAATGCAAAAATTTTTGACTTAAAATATGGTCATCCAATTCCAAAGTAATCTATTATTTTTGGAAAAATTCTTTTTGTGGAAAAAAAAAAAAGAAAGACTTTTCCAAGTCTAAAAGTGGCGATATACACCGAACTTTTGCATAAAACCCATTAAAGTTAAGGTTTTCGATTGTCATGCACTAACCTGGCGTTGTAGTGTTGCTGGGACAAATGCCATCAAAATCTGGATTTTCCACCTTAACCCGCAATGCAATCAAAGCATCCATTTGTTTATTCAACCCCATTGCTTCATTCATCAACTCCTCCACTTTTTCATTGTAAAACTTATCAACTTTGTTGAACTCGTCATCGAGTCTCCTAAAGAAGATGATTTCATAATCGCCTCCTTCGTCGGATGGCATAAGGAACATGGTCTCGTAGCACGCATTAGATCCCTCTTGTTGTACCGCATTCACCACTATCACTTGGTCTTCGACGTCTTCCGTGGGCTTAATCTTGGTATCTCTGGACCGCTGGGTTAGCCCGCTGAAGGCGCGATACAACGTCATTTTCCGCTTCAAGGCTCGAGGGGATGTTATAGGCTTCTTCTGCTTGAAACGCTGGATCTCTTTTAATAATGTCTTGAGATAATTATAGTCCATGTACATTTCCTTCCACTCAGGTACCATTTGTGACGTGAACTCCTTCCCAAACTTCATCTTTTCGTCCCACCACTGATAATGTACGTGTAATTAGAATTTATGTCAGCAAATAGCAATTTTTAAGCACTTATTGAAAACTATGCGTTTGGTGATACTTAATTAAAAAGTAATAAGCTCCCAAATTGCTATGCTAATTGCTTTTGCAGGAAAGCGTTCTTAAAAAAAAAAAAAGTCTTTACAAGTTTATCCTTTAAAACAAAAATGTAATATATAATACCAAAACTTTTTTTAATTTATTTTATTTTAATTTTTTGCTTTTATCACCGAGAAAACACTTTTCTTACGAAACACCATATAATGGCTTTTTTTTTTTTCTAGTTGTTATGTGTTGCTTTGTAACACTCTGGTCCGATACCGGCGTCTCAATATATATAGATCAGGAATCTCTTCCGATCCCCTTTTTCTAGTTCTTGGGTTCTTATAAATACATGTATATTGCTAGACACGTTTTCACCTAGTATTGCATCTGGGTATGCTGTCTCACATGGTGTATGAATAATCACACAAGATCGACACGCAACTAGGGGTGTCAATTTTACCCGTTTAACTGGAATTGAATCGGAATCGGAACCGGAACTGGAACTGAAAACACTGGTTCTGATTTCACAATTTTAGGAACCGATTAAAAAGGAACCGGAACCGAACTGAAAATAATGGTTCCGGTTCCTGGTAGTCTAATATGGAACCGAAACCGATAAGAACCGGAACCAAACCGAAAAGAACGGTACCAATATATTAGTGTCAAAATTCTCATATTCTCAAGATTTGGCCCAATATACCCGGAACTGGAATCGGAATCGGAACCGACAGAAATACATGATAGGTTCCGATTCCATATCCATCACTTTGAGAACCGGAACCGTTAAGGAACTGAACCAATAAGAACCGGAACCGATTGTTCCGGTTCTAGCCACCTTAGGAACCGAACCGGAACCGACCCGTTGACACCCCTACATGCAACGCCACACGTCTAGGTACGATGTCTCACACAATGAACAATCACACTACACCAACACGCATCTTGTACATGGTATATAAACCGTCTCGCGTATGGTCATGAATTGACAGCCTATTGCATCCCTTGAGCTATCCCAAGATTAGGTAGTCAATCTTTCATCACGTACATGGTCACACATCTCGAAATAATCAAGCGAATCCGCAACGATTATCTAGGTGCTTGCTTACTGAATGAAGTCTATAACCCAATATGATACATCAGAAATGTCATAAACACAATCCTTTCAAAGGTTATATGTACAATTAAAGCTCCGGCACCTTTCAAGCATGTGCCTAGCTAGGGTGATTACAAGTTACAACAACAATAAATTGAGATGAAAGCCGTTAGAGATTCAATAACAAACGATATAAAGTATGCTGATGGAGGCATTCAAATTAGTTGACACATCGTTTGTGTAAAGTCTTCTTTTTTTTTATTTTTTTTGCTATGGTTGACATATTTTATGGAATTATAATGTCTTTTGACACAACTGATGTGTATTTTGTAAAACATTATTGAATCCAAGGAGGAAGTTGATTATACCAACTCATATGTGGGCCTAGGGGTGTAAACAGCCCGGGCTCGAGCTGCTGGCAAACCAATATGTTTTAGCAGGCCATGGCCGCAAGCCAAGTTGTGCTAGGTCAAGTGTTATGATTGTTGGGCAAGAGGGGTGAAACACCATTCAATTGTGCAGGCCTAGCGGGCAGCTCCAAAGTTCCCGGGCTATATAGGTCGCGGGCTCATGGGCTAGATTTACACCCCTATGTGCGACATAAGTGTCAAATTTTTAAAAAAAAGTTGTAATCGAAGAAGCCCAAAATTAAATAAAAACAAGTTCAACAGTATTTTTAGCGCAATTAACTACTTTTAGGGGTAAAAATAGTATTTTTCACAAAAAAGATATTTTTTTACAAAACACTATTAAAGGGCTTTTTAAGATAAGCAATACTTTTCTTATATAGTTACCAAACGGCCAAAACAGCTATTGGGTAAGCACTTAAGATAAGCATTATAAGTTTACCCAAACACAGCCTTAAATGTCGCCACAAATTTGAAGTGAGAAACTCAATTGTTGTAATTTATGCTTCCATGCTTGCATGCAGCATCTACATATATATCAAATCATCACTTCTTCTCCCACTATTTGCTTATATCTTTTTGTAGCCAAAGATACTTCATCAGCTCCCACTATAATTCAAGAAATCATCAGAAGCAAAAGATACACCCATCAAAATAATCAAAGAGGAAAAAAAAAGAAAAAAAAACCAAGTCCAGTAGAGTCAGAGAAAGAAGATGGGAGGAAGAAGCAGAATATAGAAAACGATAGAATGAAATATACCTTTGTCGTTCGATCAGATTATTAAAATAATAAGAAGGAAACGATGGTTTTAATTGTTGAAGCTGATCATTGGCATTAGTAGATTTGCTGCTTGATCAGGATTTCTGTTTCCTTTCTCTTCTTCTTCTCCTCTCCTAGTTCCGAACACCACTTACATACGCGCGCAGCTCTCAATTTATAATTTTTGCAACGTCTTGCCGCCTTCTTTTTCATTGTCAACCTGCAATCTGTGTCTTTAGAGGCACGAGATAAAATTTTCTCTGTGGGACGAGCTGTAGAACTAGTCTGTCCACGCGTCCTGCAGACTTTTCGGACTTAAAAATGTTATTCCCTACTGTAATACGACTGTCACAGTCCTGTAACCAAAGGCGACAGTTACCCTCTTGGCCCACTGACGTACCCCATGGATGTTTATGCACACCAAAAGGGCTGTTCTTTGATGAAGACTTCTGTGTCAAAATTTAGATGCAGGAGTTCCTCAAATTGCAACGTAGTAGACACGTTTGGGCCCACTTGCCCCCCTAATGTTTGGTCCACACTATGATGAACCTACCCACCAAAAATTAGTGTGATTGATGATTTCTAGCTGTAGGATTTGAGCACTTTTTCATCATGGTCTTTATGAACCAGCCTGTGTTGGTTCTAAGCCCATGATGAAACAGTGCTCAAATCCAATGGCTAGGAATCACTAATCACACTGATTTTTGCTGTGTGGATCCACCAAGATGTGAGCCAAACATTCGTGGGGCCAGTGGGCCTAAAGAGTATTACATGGCAAATTGTCTTCCACCAAAAATCACATTGATTGGTAATCACTAGAATATTTTTAGTATTTTAAGGCGTGATTCTAGCAGTTGGATTCAACCATTTCGTCAGGTATAGCCTTTTTTGTTATTCACTGCCCTCTGGGCCCACTGACCGCATGGATGTTTGGCCCACCGACGGAAAAATCACCCTAATTGGTAATCTCAAGCCACTAGCCATTGGATTCAACTATTTTTTGGGTACTAAATCAAACGGTTGAAAATATCAAACAAGCTGAGTTTTGGTATGAATTTCTACCAATGGGGGCTAAAGAGATCTATGATACAGACTTCTCTATCAAAATTTTGATGCAGAAACCCCTCAATTTGCCACATAGTACTCTTTAGGGCTCACTGGCCCCCCCACGAATGTCTGGCCCACACCTTGGTGGACCCAGACAGCAAAAATCAGTTTCATGTGCTTGGAATAATCAACTCAAAGGCTGGTTCATAAAGCCCATGATGAATAGATGCTCAAATCGTACGGCTAGAAATCACCAATCATGCTGATTTTTGGTGTGTAGGTTCATCCTAGTATGGAACAAACATTCAGGGGGCAAGTGGGCCCAAACGATTTACTACGTTGCAATTTGAGCCTTTTGAGGGACTTCTAAATCCAAATAAAAGAACAGGCCGGGTGGGCTAAACATCCATGAGGTCGGTGGGCCCCGATGGCAGCGGTGAGTAACAAAAATCGCTATACACGTTGTTACGTCACACGATTCTGTTTTCTGTGAAGTATAAAGTTCCAAGTTTCAAAAACACAAAAGTCAGAAGGTATGTGCGTCATACATGTTGTCATTTGAATAAAATTTTCTCCCACTTTTCAAAATCACAGAAAATTTAAACATTGTCTGGACCGTCTGATGAACCTTGAAAACGTGTCACCGAAAATTTAAACATTGTCTGGAGTCTGGACCATAGGATATATACCTTGAAAACGTGTCATTTCACTGTAGTTTTTAAAATGGAAAAAGATGTAACAAGGTATGCCTGAAACTGTTTCATTTGCGGAAGCGGCATTTTTGGTAGTCACCGCTGCCATCTGGGCCCACTGACCGCATGGATGTTTATCCCACCCCTTGGTGGATATACAGACCAAATATCACCTTGATTGGTAATCTATTACCATTAGATTTTAACACTTTTTAGAACTTTTTAACGCGTTCTTATAGCCGTTGAATGCAACCATTTTTTGAGTACTAAAACATACTGCTAAATATCATTAAACAAACTGATTTTTTGTATGAATGTCTATTAAGGGGTGGGCTAAACATCCATGCGGTTAGTGGGCCCAGATGGCAGTGGTGACTACCAAAAATGCCGCTTCGGCAAATGAAAAGATTTCAGGTATACCTTGTTACATCACGTCCCTTTTAAAATTAAAGATATGTTTTCAAGGTACATCGTACGGTACTTACAGTTGTGCATTCTTGGAGTAAACCGCATTCTTGCACGTAATGGACCTGGCTTCGGGAAAAGGAAATTCTTGCTGTTGACTTCTAGATCCCGTTCTTCGCGATTCGTACGTAACAATCAGTGGTGTGGATGTAGGAGGACCCACAAAATAAAAGGAAAATATTGCGAAGTATCGTAGACCCCACATTCACACTTGGTCGTGAATATTGCGACAACGCCTTTTGCCGGTGCTGGCGGTGCAATCGAATGTTCTCAAAATTACCCGAGGACTTTTCAGATAAATTTTTTGAAGCGGCAGGATTTTTGAAACTGTGATCATGTGCCCAATGATCGAGCCCCACATATACCATGGTTTTTAGACTTTGGTTTTAAATAGTTTAACCATCAGTATATGTGGCACGCGATCACGGGGCACATGATCGCTGCTTCAAAATCCCGCCGCTTATTCAACGATGTCACAGGCAGGAGCGAACAACAGTAGTTCGAGTCTCGACTCCAGGGATATATGATGTCGCCCGTGCGAGAATTTTTTTGAAGTTCATGCACCAATGATTGCGCACCACATATACCCATGGTTACTTTTTAAAAAGTTTTTTAGAACGAAATCATAAATCCAGGTAGGGCTGGCAATGGATCAGATCAAACCTAAGACCCGATCCGATCCGGAAAATACAGGGTTCATAACTTAATTTTTTGTTATCGGATCATAGATTGTCGATCCGATCTCTTATTGGATCGGTACTGGATCGACCTTTTCCCGAACCGATATAGACCCGATATCTATACTATATATAATACTAGTAGGTGGTCCGTGCCCACGGCAGTCCGACAAAGTGTTTGCCAAAATCGGGTCTAAGTGGGTTAGTTCTACCATCCATTTGGGGTGATAAGATCTCAACCATCCTTTTTGAAGCTAATAAGAGGGGGGGATAAGTGACTTCTCTGTTTTGTTATAAAGATGTATAGTGGGTGGTCCGTGCCCTTGGCACTCCCCTACAAAGCATTTTCCAAAATCGGATGTGAATGGTTGAGATCCATAGTCCATCCTTCGTGATAAGAGGGGTATAAGTGGGGAGACAATTTCCCTGGTAAATTAATCCAACTGTCTAAATTTTATTTTATGTAAGGATTGATATGGACCCTTGGATATATGAAGCCTATAAGACGGGGAGACAACTGCTGTGTTTTGTTAAATAGACTAGCTGGTGGCCCGTGCCCACGGCACTCCCTGACAAAGCATTTGCCAAAACCAAATGTGAGCGGCTGAGATCCACCGTCCAGTTGTGGATAAGATCTCGGCCCTTCTTGTTGAAACCTATAAGAGGGGTATAAGTGGGGAGACAACTTATATAGATGTCTAAAGTCATGGTTTTAAAAACGGCTGTTTAAACGGTTTTAACGGCCGTTTAAACAGTAACGCCCCAAGCCCGTTTCCGTTAAAACCGTTTAAACAAGTTTTATTGGTTTTGAAAAAAATGGCCATTTTTTTGTTTTAACGGCTGTTAAAATAGTTTAAACGGCCGTTAAAATCATTTAAACAGCCGTTTAATTCTGAAATTTTTGTGGAAAAAAACGGCTGTTAAATCCGTTTAATTCCGATAAATTTCATTTTTTTTTTTTTAATTTTCAAATTTCAAAATTTGAATTTCAGCGCCGTTAAAATCGTTAATACCGTTAAAAACCGTTTAATTCCGTTAAATTCCATTTTTTTCCATTTTTGCCCCTGGCCGTTTCAATCCGTTTAAACGGTAACGCCCCCAGTCCGTTTAACCGTTAAAACGGCCTCCTTTAAACCTTGGTCTATACAAATGAGATAAATTTTTATTATTGTTATTTTTTTACTTTTTCTTCAAAAAAGTGGCAGGCACTATCTAACGTTTCGAAAAGACACCTTTTTCCTGTCAAAAGGGAGTAGAACTTTGATGATGGACATCCATCATCAAGTCCATGATGGACCAGAATATGAGACACATGGCACACTTTTAGAGGCCACTGACCGTATAGATGTTTGGCCCATCTCTAGGTGGAGCTACATACCAAAAATCAGCCTGATTAGTAATTTCCAGCCTTTGGATCTGAGTACAGCAAAGCCCAAAGAATTGTCTATCTTTCGATAGAAGGAATGCAGGGAACAACTCTCATTTCCACTCGTTCTTGAAAACAAATAATGTTTGAAATCCCAGGGTTCAAAATGAACCATGAAAAGACTAATCCAACGGCTAGAAATCACTAATCTGGCTGAATTATGAGTCTAGGTCCGTCGAACTAGGGAGAGGCAGACATCGATACATTCGGTGGTCTCTAAGACTCGTAAACGTTGATGACAAACGTCCGTAGTAAAAGTTCTACTCTCACAAGGGTAGATGGAAGCAAGGTTTAAAAGGAGCCGTTATAACGGACTGGAGGCGTTACCGTTTTTCCATTATATCGGCT
This sequence comes from Euptelea pleiosperma, assembly GCA_035048495.1. Classification (NCBI taxonomy): domain Eukaryota; kingdom Viridiplantae; phylum Streptophyta; class Magnoliopsida; order Ranunculales; family Eupteleaceae; genus Euptelea; species Euptelea pleiosperma. The sequence goes on along the minus strand of CM068550.1, from coordinate 10,341,226 downwards.
GTTATAACAGATTGTAACGCATGGGCAAAAATGAGAAAAATAATGGAAATAACAAAAAAAACGGAGCTAAGAAATAACACATTTTTTAACAATTTTTTTCCAGAAATAACCGTCGTTGTAACGAAAATACCAGCCGTTATTTTCTGAACATTAAAAGGGTACATAACGTAACGGGGGAGGTCCGAATCTGTTATTAACGGTCATTATTTTTGTTGTAGCAGCCATTTTCTGAACCGTGGTTGGAAACTCTTTTAGATGGTAAATTACAGCCCTTAGTCGTGATGTAACAAGGTACAAAGCACGATTTTTGTTACTCACCACTGCCATCTAGACCCACTGACCACATGGATGTTTAGCCCACCCCTTGGTTGACATTCATATGTAAAAACTCATTTTTATAAAACTTATTCAGGGTAACCATACAGAGCCTTAGGTTTTGAAATTTAGAATTAGAAACTTAAAAGAAAACTGAAGGTACAATTATAGATGTTTGCTAATAAAAATGGGGAAGTGATTAGGGGCACACCACTATTTTCAATAAATAGGGCACCCCTCCAAGCGAAAGGTAAGTCTGTCCTTATTTGATGCAAGATTGATCATTGTTCTGGTCATTTTTATGGTCCATGAAACAAGGGCACCTGTCTTTGCACTAAGAGTGGCACAACTTAGTGATCTTTGATAAAACGCCATCTAACCGTGCTCTAGAGTGAGATGTCGGATAAGGTGGTTACAGCATTTTGTTCCCCACCATCAGAGGATCAAGGCGATGATGACCGACACCCTACTAGGTTGGTGGGGCCATACTTTACAGCCATTTGATCAAAGTTCCTATCAGCAAAACTGAGTGGGAACCTTATTAGAGGATAATAACATCCCTGGAAACCCAATTTATATTTATAAAACAAAATTGCCATTCAAGTTCTCTAAAAGTTACAAAGTTTCAAAACAAAAAAGGACACCTGCATTATTAGTTCATATGTCTACCAGAATTTGGTGCTTCACCTTCTGAGAAGCTCATCAGCTGATGGAATCATTCCTTTCACCGGTCGTCCCCCTATCCCCACTGCAACAGTAGAAGTGTGGCAGCTTAACTCGACCACAACTCCTGCAGCAAGCAAGGTAGAGTAAGCGAACTGAAGTCCCCTTGAATACGTTTCGCAAATAAAACTGAGTACTTGGGTAACTCTAACTCCAAACAATCAGACCAGCTGTACAACATCCACACAGTTCCATACATAACGCTTCCATATATTGATAGGTGTGAGCTGTTTCCGACATGGAGATTGTACCAGACAATAAAGAACCCATAGGTGTGTTAAGAGGGTCCTAAAGAACCCAGCTTATGAGTGACAATATTTCAAAACATGGTTTAAAAACAGCTGTTATAACGTAATGCTCCAACCCAGTATTGTTATTTCGACAGTAACAACCAAAACTGAAAAAATGAGAATTGAGGTTATTTTGAAAAGAATAACAAAATAATAATATTCTGACATTTTTTTTTTTGACTCAGAGCCGGTATAATGGACATAATTGTAACACTTGCTTCCGACCCCTGCGAGCCCCTGTTCTCGGGGTCGGTTAAGAAAGTGCCACCGGTCCCTCCACATGAGCTTGGTATACGACCTATCCAGTTAAGCTTATTCAGAGTACCTTTCAACTGGCCTTATAATAAAGTAGTACTTTTAAACAGCCGGGCTAAGTAAGGAAAGAGAGAAGCGGGCTCTGGCCGTTTTATCGGGGCCCTGCCCGAACTATGAAAGCTTTGTACCGCTAACCAGTGGGTGTGGACCCAGACGAAGCAGCACTTTCAGGTTCCCTTAATCAAACGGAAAGCTCTATACAGCATAGGGGGTGGTGGGCAGAGCTGGCAACTCTGCCCTCGGGAGAAGTTCATTATAACATCATAATGGACCATTTAAAACCTTGTTTCAAAATGTCAGTAAAAGCTGGTGCCAGGGCCTAGGTGTATTTATTTTCAGGGGTAGGGGGTAGCCTGCCTAGTCAAGCCTAGACTAGGCACGCCTAGTTTTTAAGGCAAGTGCCTAGGCATTCAATCCCACACAGCGAGATTTACAGCCGGGCACCTGCTTAGTACATAAGGGACAAGATTACATACATGCATGCATGCACAAGTATTGACCCATAAGCCATGATTAGGCTTGATAATACACATGCATAGCATATTATAAGCTTGATGTAAATTTAGAATTCTTAAATTAAATTATTAAGTTTGATTAGTATATATTACCAAAATTATATGCAAAATTACATAAAATATTCAAAATCCCCAAAATATAGGATGGTATGGTTGCTATATGAGTACCTATATAAGCAAGGTCCAAGCCTAGGCTTGGTATTACATTTTTCAGAGTGCCAAAAGAATATTGCATCAATAGTCTTCCATTGTTTCATCAAATAAACTGCAACAAGGCAGCAGTCTGAGTGGGGAAGACCACATCAATGTTAGTGTCGATAGCAGTGTTTGACAAGAAGGCAATTACTTTTCACTGTGCAATCATCAAAACCGTACATTGATGGAGCTCCTCACAAATTAGATGCCAGTGCAGCAAGTGAGCCAAAGTGCGAATTTGTACAGAAGATGAACTTTAAAAACAGTAAAAGGATTAACAATCGAGCAAAAATTGCAAAACAAGTCACATTGTTGATAACTTTGTGCGTGTGTGAGAGAGGGGGTGGGGGTGGAAAACTTATAAACATAAAAACAAGTTTATCACTAGATGCCCATGGTGACCATCAAGAGCTGGAGAGACGGTCTATGGTTCGGCATCCCGGCAAGCAGTGATCAACATGGTTGAAGCATGGGCCTACACACGAGTGGGGGAGGGGCTCTCTGCAATGGAGCTGGAGCTGGTGTGAGAGGGGGTGACCTACACACAAGTGAGGTTGGTTTTATTACTATGCTCAGGGAGCTGCCTATTGTTGGGACTGGATATGTTCTTGGGTCTATTACTGATGCTGTGGTTGGGACCTTGCCAGCATCCTATGGGATGGATGTTCAGAGCTGTTGGACAGTTTGGTTGTTGATGGGAGTGCTAATTACTCCAGTGGGTAGGTGGATAGTGCTGCTACTGCAACCTAGATTGGCAATGATATGGAGAGGTTGCACCCATACATATCAGATGCTATGGATGGGCTCATGGGGTGGATTGGGGAACCTTGGAGGCTACTCAGGTTTTGCTTATACTGTTGGATATGTCAGAATATTACACTAGAGGGGGTTTGGATGCCCAGAATAGAGTTTGGGAATCCACCTGTTTTCGGCATGGAAGAAACTTCAGTTCTCCTTAACAGATGCACTGCTATCATGGAATGGAGAGAGTGCAAAGAATGACGAATGCCTTTAGTACAGTCTATCTGTTACAACTATGAAATTAATATTTTGGAATGCTAGAGGTATTGGAAACAAAAATACTGGAATAAAGGTGAGGAAATTAACTGACACCCACCAGCCAGATATTCTTTGTATAGTAGAACCTATGATTAGGCCTCCCATGGCCATCGGACATTCATTATACAGGAAATACGAAATAATATCTGATGATAGCCCTCACAAAGTTGGAAATATTTGGATTTTGTGGAGGGAATCCACTCTAAGCCAACAAATCTCCATTGGAGTTCAGTAAAGTATCATCACGGCCATTCATGCTAGCTCCTTTATAGTAGGCAGAAGAAGATTATGGGCTGATCTCCAACAGATTGGTCAATCGGTTAATTGGCTGGTCATAGGAGATTTCAACGCTGTGCTCACTCAAGATGAAACGAAAGGTGGAAGAAGACCTATAGTGAGGATAATGGAGGAATTTCAAGACATGGTGGACAGCTGCAAGTTGATTGAAAACCAGAGGTCTGGGTTAATATTTACTTGGAAAAATAGAAAAATGGGAAGTAGAAGAATCCTTAGCAAGTTGGACACATGCTTTTACAGCCAGCTATGGTTGAATGAGTTCACAGGATGGAAGTATAAGGTGTTGCCCAGACATAGCTCCCATCACTCTCCTCTTGTAGGATGGAGTTCTGTTATTCCTAAGCCTACCAATGCTCCATTTCGATTCCAGAAAATGTGGTTATCACACACAAATTTCATGAAGGTTGTCAAGGAAAGTTGGGAGGAAGAAATCAATGGATTAACCATGTTTCTAGTTTCTCAAAAACTAAAGCGACTCAAGGTGACTCTTAAAAAGTGGAATAGAGAAATCTTCGGAATGATAAATCAAAATCTGAATACTTCGAAGGACTTGGTGGATCTTCAAGAACAGCTGGAAGAACATAGCCTCAATGATAGGCTAGCGGCAGCCATATATCCAAGAAAGAAGAGGATTTGGACAGAATGCTCACTCAGGAAAAGATATTGTGGAGACAAAAATCTAGAATTAAATGCCTCAAGGAGGGAAATAGGAATACTGCTTTCTTTCACTAATAATCTGAGGAAGGCGTTTTGCTCACTAATTAGGATGACATAAAAAAACATGTAGTTGAGTTCTTCAAGGAGAGATTTTCGAGACAAGACTCCAGCATCGATGAGGAACTGATACAGGTCATCCCAAATGTTGTTTCTACTACAGAGAACGAGGTGCGTATTCATATCTCGAATGAAGAGGAGATCAAAGCTGCAACCTTTAGTCTCAATCCAGATAGTGCCCCAGATCCGGATGGTTTCCCTAGATGCTTCTTTCAAGCATGTTGGAATATTATTAGGAAGGATGTTTCCAAAGCTATTACTTATAAAAAAAAAAAGTCTCCAAAGCTATCATGTATTTCTTTAGGGGTGGAAAAATTCCTAATGGGTCAAACTCCAACTTTATGGTGCTAATTCCAAAAGAAGAGTGCATATAAGTTTGAACAATATAGACCAATATGTTTGAGAGACTTCTTCGTTAAAATAATCAGCTAGGTGATGTCAAGCAAAATGAGTGGAATAGTTCAAAGAATTGTTTCCAAAGAACAACGTGCTTTCATTCAAGGAAGAGAAATCCAAAGCAATATTGAGCTTGCATCATAAATGATAAATGAGTTGAAAAAGATGAGGAATGAAGGGAACGTTGGTATCAAGATTGACATCTCGAAAGCATATGACACCCTTAATTGGGAGTTTTTGCCTGCTGCCCTAGAAAAGTTTGGTTTTTGCCACACATGGTGCACATGGGTTAAGAAAATTATTAGTAGTTGTCGTATTTCAGTCATGATCAATGGTGCTCCTTGGTTTTTTTAGGTGAGTAGGGGCCTCAGGCGGGGAGACCCTCTATCTTCTCTCCTTTAGTTGAGGATGTTCTTAGCAAGGGAACTTCTTGGCTTAAGGATAATGGATTCATTAAACCCATGGAATGTTTGAAAAGGTGTACTTGTCCAACCCACCTTTTTGCGGATGACATTTTCTTGTTCCTTAATGGCAAGATTAGAAGTCTGAAAGTGTTGTCCAAATTGTTGGAGTGATATCAGAATTCGGCAGGGCAAAACATCAATAAGAAGAAAAGCAAGCTTTTTCTTGGATTCATGGGCATGAATAGGAAGAAAAGGATTGAAGACTTGTTGGGCATTAAAGAAGGATCCCTCCCAAAGAAATAATTAAGTGTTTAGCTTATCCAAGGTAGGGTTGCTAATGCCATTGTTAGACCTCTCGCGAACGCAAGAAGAAAGCGAGCCACTAGGAGGGTGGGGAAATGCTTTCCTTACAAGGTTAGGTTGTACTTGCCAAATCCATCTATAATAGCATTCCGATATACAATATGGTGGTCTAGAGATGGCTTGTGGGATTGATTTCAAAATGTGAAACGATCATTAGAAACTTCATTTGGTCAGGGAATCCTCAAACAAGGAAGAACATTATAGTTGCTTGGGACAAAGTTTGCAAACCTTGTGATGAGTGTAGTCTGGGAGTTAAAAGAGTCAGAGACATCAACTTCGCGTTACTTATGAAGCTAGTGTGGAAATTCCAAGATGCTAATTACGATTGGGCACAGTTTATGAGAAGCAAACTCCTTAATCTGTCAAGTATTATCATATCCTACCATAAAAATCCTCTATCTGGCATGACATCAAATGGGTTCTAAAGGAGGTTAGAAAACATTATGGCTAGTTCATAGGCAATGAGGAAGGTACTGATTTGTGGCACGAACCCTCAATGGTGACCATGAGGTTCAAGATGGGATTGAAGGCAATCCTAGAGTGTGGAAGAAATGCAATGCGAAGGTGGCTAACATCTTGGTGAACAATTCGTGGCAGATTCCGAGAGAAGTTCAAAGGCCATTCAACTTGGCTGGGTTGGATGTTGAAAATATTGCACATAAGCTCACTGGGACGAGGGATGAAAAAATTTGGAAGATCACCACAAATGAGAAAGTTTCGGTGAAGTCACTGCACGTAGGAAAAGAGCATGAAGGTTGAATGGGCAAAATGGATCTGGAATGGGCTTGTTCATCCTAGGTTTGCTGCAACAGCTTGGAAGCTATTCCAAGGAGTATTGCCTACTTACGATCAAGTCAAAAGGAGGGGCATTAATATAGTATCTAGATGTTGCCTTTGCAAAAATGACGAGGAAAACTACCATCACCTCTTCTTTGAGTGCAGATTTTCCCTTCAAAATTTAGGATGAAATAGTGAGAGTTTTTGGATTTCGTGGGATGATTAGTAATTGGAAGAAAATTTTTGAGCTCAAAAAGGAAGCAGCCCCTTATCAAGGACTTATGGACCGTTGTTGTCTCTTGTATGGTTGCAATATGGAAGACAAGAAACAGATTTGTTCGCGATGATGTAGGAGGTGAGAACATCAGGGTTGTTAGGTTGATATTAGGTTTGCTACCACTCATACCAAAAAGGCCATTAACACCACGGTTATTGACCTAATAATCCTTAAGAAAATTGGTATCGGACAGAAATCAAGGAAAGCTCCTCAAATCAAAGAATGTATTTGGATCCCTCCACAACTAGAAATGATCAAGATTAACTCTGATGGGACCACCATCGGGAATCCCGACACGGGAGGCTTGGGAGCAGTATTTTGTGACAACAATGGTAGAGTGGTTGGGACTCTTGTTGAGAATCTGGGTAATGTTACTAACTATATTGCTGAATGTTTTGCTATCATGAGAGGTGCTTTGTGGGCACTTTCAAAGGAATGGAAAAACATTTCGATTGAGTCTGACTCAGAAGTGGTGGGGATTGCGTTCTCTAAAGGAACCATTCCATGGAGGGTGAAGGCTGGTTAGGATGTGGTAGTCACTAAATTCAACAAAATATATAGCTCATCCACCTAGAGAAAAGTTAATTTTAGTGTTGACTTTGGCACCAAGCGTGGGACTACTCTCCCCTATGGATCGGTACAGTCATGGAACGGTAGACCAGGGTTCTTAACTAGCCTAGAAGAGCCGCTTAGACCTTATTTTAGATTTACATAACTGTTTTTTTTTCTTGGGAGAGTTGTGCAGATGATTGATGAGGGAGGGGTGCCAACATAGTTCGGATGCCTTCTCTTATGATGATGTAGCCCTCTTCCTAATGTAACCGTGTACTTTTCTTTTTCCTTCAATAAATTTTTTCTTATTTAGTTAAAAAAAAAAAAGAGGGGGGTGGGTGTAGGTTTAGGGGGGTTGGGTTTTGTGTTTGATTCTCTAACCTGGATGAATAAAATCCAGAATAAGAGTTGATCCAATGTTTAGCTTGCAGTAGTGGGATGAGTATATCTTCTCAACCCACTTATCCCCAATTGAGGCAATTTTTAGGGATTAGTGTACTCCACCAAAAAGTCATTTTCTTCCTTCTCTTGGGATAATGATATATGATAAGTTCTACTTCAAATTTGCTTCAGCATTTAACAATTTAACCATGCAAAGACACATATTTTAGGACAATAGTTTTATAACTAAGTATAGTTCAAGCAAATCCCCTTGATTCCCCAAACCAACTCCTGACCCTACCCGGTGGAACCGGTCGGAGGTATTCGACATAGGTGGGGAGAGCATTTGAAGGGTTGCTTCACAAAAGGTGATCACGGACCAACCCGGGCAATCACTGGCTACAACGTAATGCTACAATTGATGGAATTTGGATTGATTCTATTCAGGCAGCCGGCCGCCTGAAGCCCCAACGTAAGATTTAGCTTGTTAGTCTGAATCGTCTGACATACTGTAGCTCACACTAGATAGTGCACAGCCAAGTTCCAGACATTTCCTTAACCACAGACAAGTTTTTAACATTAAATTCAACAAATATTCAATTACTTAAGTGTTGATTGGCTACCATTCTAAAGATAAATTGCTAAACACCCATATGTAGATAAATTAAAATCTTACTTGCAGCGTATTATCACTGGAATGGGTTTCAGAGCCTTTGGTCCATTTCTTATGCCCCTCTTATGCTTCGAAACCTACATGTTTGGCAAACCCTTATCAGAGTCTTCAAGAACTGAAATGGACTAAAAATCACAATACTAAAGAAATCCATAAACCAATGGGTGGGACACCACAGAAGTTGGTGCGAAAATTTCTGAAATACTCTAAAGCACACAAAAAGCACTACACATAAATATGAAAGCCAAATATCTGGGGTTAAAAAAAAGGATGCTAGTCATAGAAGTGTATGTACTGATAGTCAAAATAAACATCAAAATAGTATAAAATGAACATTAAATAGAAGGAAACACCAAAACCAAGATTCAAAAAAGAATGAAAACCTAAATCTATGAAGTACTTGTGAATGACGGAGACAAGCAACCCAAATTGGTAGAGCGTCCAATGATTAAAAGCCAATGAAAAATAAATTCAAACCCCAATTACTAAAATACATCGGTACTAAGACGAGCATGATTCCAAAAGAACTCATATATCCATAACGATTCATACCAAAACCCGCAAAAACACTAATAACTACAGCACCTAAATCACAAAGCTTTGAAATATACAAAATGTGTCCAAACCACCCAAGTGCCTAAAACATTCAAAGAGCCACTACTCAAATGAGTAAGGCATTTTTCTGCAGTACTAAATCAACATCAAAAAACAATGAGATCCAAACCAATAATACACCCGGAAAAAATAATTATCAAATGAGTTAGAACCGGGTTTCTGAAGTACTAAAAAACCAATAATTAGGGAACAAAAGAAGAAGAAAAAAGAAAAGAAAAGAAACCCGAGTCTAAACCCTTCATAATCAATACCCAACAGAATAATTCAACATCCACATCTTTAAAACAGGCAAACGATTAGTACTCTAAAGAAGTAGAAACCCAGATCGAAATAAATCTTAAAACCCACTTCTAGGATGAGATAAAGCTCAAAAACAAGCAAACCCAGATCGCTAACACATCCAACAACCCATACCCAACAAAAATAAACCACACCCAAATCTCTAAAACATCCCAAAAACGGCATTAAAAGAATTATAAACCCAAAAATAAAAACTTCAATGCTCAAAAAGAATCAAAACCAAAATGTCTACAATATCCATGAAGAACAATAAACTCCAAAATAGGGATTAAACAGAGAAAAAGAAAAAGAGAGGTAAAGAGGTTACCTTTTTCTTTGGGACAGCCATAAGCTCCATCGAGCCACCAAAAGAGAAACTGGGTACTTCGATTCTATTGTTCTTTTCCACTTCTCTATTGAATTCTGGCACAACGAACGGAGTTTCAATCGTACAGTCGATCGCCCTCTCCAATGGTGCAGGTAGAGCGATGTGGCTCCACCTTCTACAGCTTAACCTACATCCCAGACTCCCCATCGCGCTTTTTAGCATCGTCGTCGTCCTAAACGCCATTGTGGTAGCACAGTAGACCTACCAAAAACCTCTCTTCGTTAAGCACTTTAACTGTTAAAAGAAGGGTGTGCATAATATGTAAGTGTGTATTTTAAAGGAATACAATATGTATTGCACCGTGATCTAACATAGGCTGTGGGGCCTAGGGCTGTCAATGGATCGAGTCGCCAGGATAACTCGAACCACTTGGGAATCATGATCCGACACGCTATCGAATTCCGGATCTATATTATGAATGAAATATATTATATCAAATGAATATATGTTGATAAATTTTTTTATTATTTAATTTAAGAATTTGCAATTTTTATTTTTTTAATCAAATCAACAGGCTCATTGATTGGATTGACTTGATGTTAGGTTGTCCTGATCCAATCCGATAAGCCATCCCTGATCCGATAAGTTCTGATAGCTTAACGGGTCTGGTCTAGATCTAAGAACCATGATCCAGTGAGCTATTGGATCAGTTCTGGATTAACCTTGATCCAATCGAAACCCAATCCATGCCTTAATTGGGAACATCTTGTTTTCAGGTTCTAGTCCATCCTTTGTCCAGTTCAAGACTAGTTCTTAACTGCGATAGCGGTCAACCTTGAACTGGTTCTGATTTCCATGTTGTCCGGTTGACACTGTCCAGTATTCTGATTCTGGTTTGCAAGTTGCTTGGTTGGCAGTTATTGAGTCAATATATACTTTTGCCATATCATGTAATAAAGAAATAGAGAGGAGGAAAAAAAAGTCTTTTGCCCTGTAAAGATGAATTTTGAAATGTAAACAAAATGCTCTTTAATATAAGTGCATCCATTAAGGGTGGGCCAAACATTTATGGGGTCAGTGGGCCCAAAGGAGGGTACCACATGGCATTTTTGGGAGTGGACATCAACCTTTGATGGCTTCACAGATCTAGATATCACCTTTATATTTGAGATAAGAAGGATTAAAAACACATCCCATAAGTGAATACTGCACTTCATGTGAGTCTCTAACAAATAGGTTCACAGACAACCCAACCAAGATGAAGGTCAAGAGAAATGCAAAGACCCACTTCTTCACCAGCATGTCTAAGGAGAAACCATATGTAAACCATAAACCTATTTTGAATTACAACCATTGAACTGAAACGTCAACTAGTCTTTTTTATGGTGTCCAATTTTAAAGCCTCCAACGATGCATCAACCTATATATATGAAAAACAAGTTATATATGAAAAACGGGCAAAAAGACTACCTATTTATTCGTTATAAGAAAGAACAAAACCTTTCAAGATAAAAGACTAAGCACTTCTCGTAAAATGGGTTGCAGAGTTGCAGAGACAAATATCTATCTTCAGAGCTCAAGAAATTATTCACTCTAATAATCCATCCACCGCACTCATATCTAGAATAAATGATCTACTACTATATATATATATATATAGCGCATTTTTTGTTCTATTAAATTGGTTGGTTTTCTTGGCACAAATGGTAGCATTAGTTCTTTAATCAAAATATCAAAAGCTTTATAAGCTTTAGATCATCTGATTTAATCAAATTGGATCATATCCACCATAATTAGCTTTAAGCATGTATTGCTGATACACAAGCACAGGGACCCATTCATATTCCTGGAAAGAATAGCTCATAATGGAATAGTATCACTGAATAAAGTTAGCATGATGTAGTGTCTTGTGTATGCATATATGGATTATATACCTATAAAATGGTTAGGATTTGTGGCAATGGGTTAGCTCAACCCGCCATCTGGACTAATCTTACTTATACTAGTTCCTAGTGTGAATTATCTGACTTAATAATGTTTGTTTGGCTCTACTCAAAAGACTGTTTGGCTACATTGATCCTTTTGGATTTTTTGTATTGTTTATGTATACTGTTTCCATAGAGTACCGATAATGAACGCCCCAATCATTTACTTGTCCCACTGTTCCAGCTTTGCATGGTAAGACAATAGGATGGTTAATGGTTATAGGTTCTTCGCATGTTTCTACGAAGAACATTCATTTTGATTGACAGAAACAAATGCACGTCAGGTCCCCAAAGGTTTCTAGATTTCTCTAGTTACCGTAGACTTCTACGGGTTTGTCATCATCTTGATCTTAGGCTAGTAGATCAAACTATGAAACTATGAAAAGAATAAAAAAAGAAGAATAAACATCAAGATGGAGAAATAATCAGAGAAAAGCATACCTTTTTGTTACTTGGCAATGCAGACGCCCCTTCTCCTCCGCTTTCAATTCACTGAACTTCTCAACAAATGCCGGGAGGTGTTTCTGACAGCAAGTGGGGGGTGAAGGCGCCGGTGACGTAAAAGAAGATGACTTTTTTGCCCTTTGTAAGGTCGGAGACGGTGGTTGTTTGGAGTTCTCCGGCTGATTCTAGGTAATAGAAAATGGATTCGCGAAGCTTGATCCCGATTGAAATGGTGGTGGAGATGGTTGAGGGGGTGGTAGTGGTGGTCCAGAGACGCCTCCGTCGGAGTTTGAGGCGGAGAGAAGAGGAGGAGAGATTTAAATATAGGGTTTGGGCCTTTCGGGTAGAATGGTTCTGGCCCTTCTGGGACCACAGTGTGAGCCACGTGGCGCACTTTTGGAGACCACTGACCGTATGGATGTTTGGCTCAGCCCTGGGTGGTGGTCGAGTCGTCGACCTACTTACCAAACCTTTGGATCTTTGTACCCCAAATAATGCTCAAATCCACCGTTGAAAATCAATCCATGAAAATGATTCCAATCAAACGCTAGAAACTAACCCAAATAGTGCTCAAATCCTACGGTTAAAAATCAACCGATAAAAACGACTCTAATCGAAGGCTTAGAAGTCACTAATCAGGCTGATTTTTGGTATGTAGATCCACCTAGGAATGTGTCAAATATACATACTGTCAGTGGTCTCTAAGAGTGTGCCACATGGCTCACACTGTGGTCGTCATCAACTTTGGAAGGGAGTTCTCGACTTTTCTTTCTTTATTGAACAGTTCAGTGTTGTAACGAGTATCCGAGAAACCAGGGCCGGCTCGACCATAAGGCCAGTAAGGCGGTGGCCTTAGGCCCCATGTGAGAGAAGGGCCCCAACCCAGGTGAAAGAAGGCCCCAGTCTACTTACCGTATGGATGTTTAGCCCACCCCTTGTTGGACATACAAAGTACAAACCAAAAATTAACCTGATTGGTCATCTCTAGCTATAGATTTTAGTACCTTTTAGGAATTGATTCTAGCCATTGGATTCAAACATGCTTTTTGAGTAGTAAATCCAATGGCTAGAAATAATCAATCAAGATGATTTTGAGTGTGTTTATCCATCAATATGTGGGTTGAACATCCACATAGTATAATCTATGTAGGGCCACGAGAGTCCTCTTCATTGACTGCAATGGATGTCCTGTTCATCTAAATTTTTTTCAACAACTTTTGATTATCATGAATAATTGTTAAATAAGATTTTCTACTGCATAGAGAGTTAAATTTAATTAATACCATATATTAATGGGTAAGGATGGATGGACAACCATTTTGGTGGACCCACATAGAAGATGAATCAATGGCTGATTTTTGGTGAGGATAATCTCCTCACCCCGATCACCCCCAAAAAAAATCAGCCCATTCTGAAATTTCTAACCCAATCAAATGTGGTTTTCAAGTTACACAGTAAAAATACATGGTCTATAATTCGTCAACTTCTAAACCAGTTTACGAATATCGGAATGATTTTAATTTTTGTGAGGATGATCTCCTCACCATAGAGATCATCCTCACCAAAAATCAGCGGTTGATTCTTCTTCTAAGTGGGTCCGCCAAATGGTTGTCCCCCGATCCTGATCCTATATTAATATATTAAATATTAAAGGCCTCATTTGGAGCTTTAGCCTTAGGCCTCAACTTGCATCGAGACGGCCCTGCGAGAAACTAAAGTTGGTCTGATTTTGAGCGAAAATAAGAGAAATCGCGATCCTTAACTGTGGAACCCATGTAGTTACCAAACTACGAGCAGGACCCATGGTTGAAAATCTCGGGATCGGTGGGTACCGATCCCGATCCCCGTCGGAGGGTCGATTGCTTGTCTGCTCAAGATGACGTGAGGGTTGAAGAAGAACAGTGCATCTCAAGCGAGACAACTCCATTTCAGATCGCCTTGGTAGCCACCATCCGGAATTAGATCGGCCGAGTCGGCCAAGACTACGAACCATGACCGGACCTGAACTGACCACCACTAGCCGCCAGCGCTGTCTCGATAAAAACTATTCTTGATAATAAAAAACCATGGAAAAAAATTTAGATGCATAAGAATCCGGTGCAGTCGATGCAGAGGAGTCTCGTGGCCCAACATAGATAATTTTTTGGGCCCAATGATTGCGTGGATGTTCAGCCTACCTATTGGTGTATGAACACATTAAAAATCAGCTTGATTGATGATTTCTATGCATTGGATCTGCTACTCCAAAAACATGCTTGAATCTTATGGGTAGAATCATGTCCTAAAAAGTACTAAAATCTATGGCTAGAGATAATCAATCAGATTGATTTTTGGTTTGTAAGGGGTGGGCTGAAAGTCCATGTGGTTAACCATGGGACCTTAGGCGACCCGCCTTAATGGCCTTAAGGTAGAGCCGGCCCTGCTAGCCGCACGTTGCGCCCATTTGAGTCGTTGCAAGCCGGAAATCGTTTCCATGAGAGTTGAATTTAGAAGTGACCAAAGATAGTCCCACATCGACCAGGTTTTACATTTTCTAAAGCTTCGTATACGATCACGGATAGAGTAGGATTGTCTCTTCGGAGACATCCGATAAAATTGGAACGATACAGAGAAGATTAGCATGGCCCCTGCGCAAGGATGACACGCACAAATCGAGAAATGGTCCAAATTTTTTTGACTTCCAATTTTATCTGAACCGTCCAATATACGGCGTCCTTTGCTCGTATAAAATTACTAGATGGTTCTTATGGTCTATTAATAATACCTTAAAACCTCCGAACAAATCAATGTAGCGCTGAGAGGTGAGAACTGTGAAAACCAAACAGAGTTTCACACTGGTCATCATCCCCTGTAAACTCTGTCTTCCTCTCCACCATTTTATCAGATTTGAAGCATTTGTCGCCGATTTGCCAGAACTTTTCCCTCCCATATCTCAAAGTTCATGCTTCTTCAACGATGTTCAACTTACGTATTTCTGGAACATAACCACGGTTCTTCTACTAAACCCAGATCGGAAAACTGAATTTCAGAACGACCCATTTCATTTCTGCATTCTGCACGAAACGGGTAGAAATTCGTGATACCCAGATGAAAATTTGATGGATATGAGGAGGATCAGAAGGCAGTCGTCTTCCTCGAAATCCACAGATCCGGGAAATGACGGTGTATCTCGAGTTCTAGAGAGGAAATCTGGGTTCAACATAGTGGGGTTGATGGGAATATTGGCTGCTTGTTTGATGATTTTGGTTACAGTCACAGTGGTTTACCGAGACCACTCACCGTCGGATCGAAGTCGAGGATTTGCAGAAGCAAGGGTGTTTGATGTAAAACCTGAAAAAGGTACTTATGTTGGCGTTATTTAGAAAGAATTTTTTTTTTATGGTTTTTGATCTTTTCAGTGCTTTTGAGTTGAAATGGCTGATTTGTCTAGATATCAGATCTTCTTTAATGGAATTTTAACGCCTGTTTGGTATTCTTACTTGTATCTTGTTTTAATTAGTTTGATAACACGGAAATGCAATTTTCTTTGATCAGTTAAATTGTTGTTTCTTTGCTTAGGGTGTCTTCAGTTTCAGTAGATGTTTTATGTGAAGATGCTGCTTCTTAGTCATTTAAGATCAGTTTTCTTTTATAAGTAGACTTCTTTCCTTGAATTCTCATTTTCGATATTTCTTTCATAGATCCATAATTTGAGAAGATTTGGCATCAATTTTATTTTGGTTACTCCCATATACTTATATAGTGGAAAACATTCCAGCTCAAGACAGGAGCAAAGAATAACTGAAAGTACCCAATGGATCTGGGTTCCACATATTTGAGCAATGAGACTGGTTCTTGGAATAGTGATTCCACGTCTCATGATTTGATTCATGGGTAGCTCAGAATATGAATGCTTGCTTCATGTTTAGCTCAGAAGATGATTTTAGAATTCTCCCAGAAGTATTGGCTTTTAGATCCTAATTTTGAATCTCATGTTAAATTGTTGTTCTTTTTTTATATAATCTGGTTTGAAATATTGCCTGTCTTGCTGGTTCTGTCACTATCTGTGGTTAAAGCTGTCATAATGGGGCTAGAATCTTATTGTATGATTTTACAGTGTTGTTAAAAGTCCGAAAATCTGATTCAAATACCATGCAAAAGAATTTCTAATTTGACTTGAATCTTATTTGACAAAATCATTAAATGGGTTAGAATTTTATGATTGTTAATGTTGTTAAAGTTAGTTTTATTTCATAGATTTTATAGTTTGTGTGTTGGGGTGATGAATGGAATTGCAAAGAGCATAGTAAGAGTTATGTCCTTTGTCTAATCGATCTGCATGCTCTACATAGTTCATTGTTGCAATTAAATGATAAGCGATGTTTGAGATTGGCTAAAAGTTTGGAGAATCTTTCAATATGTTTTATTAGCTATATCTTATTATCTGTATTTCTAGATCTTCTTATCAATATCATGATAAACCTTACTATCTACTATCCATTTTTATAAATTTGATTCCATTCGCCCGTCTTACAATTTAATAATCCAGTTTGTGGTGATAATATCCATCTGATTGAGTTGGCAGTGGAAGTCTCTCACACTATGTGCTTTAGCACCAAGGAACATTCTCTGAGTCTTTGCTTAAGTCAGGGCATCAGCGCTTTTGTACTTCTTATGACACTCAATTATCCCACCTAGTGTTAGCACACAAACTATGACAGTTTTCCGGTATTTTGCTGGTCTTGACGATTTGCATGGCCAGCTTTCTGGTTTCTCTTCTTCATGTATGTGTACCCTTCTATTCTCTTCAAACAAGTTCGGTATTGCCTCTTCTGAAATGCTTTAAATAATGTGAGTTGCAGTTTATCAGTAATCGAGGAAAAAGGTTTCAGAAGCTTGTGCAGCTTTTGCTTATGGAAACTATTTCTAAGTTTCTAACCCATCAAAACCTGCTCTAGTTATGGTTCCGTCTACCAGATTACCAGCTCTTATGCTGAGAATATTTTTTCTCATATTGTTTTGAGTTGTTTGACATCTGAACTACAACCTAAATGAAGCTACCAACTACGGTTTTTTTTTCTTTTTGATAAGTACCAACTATGGTTTTAATGCTTGCGTTATTGAGTTCTTAAAGGTCTAGAATATCTACATAATAAGTATTTTGATATTTTCAGTTGATACATAGCAGACACGTATACATACACAGATAGTTACATTTTTAAATATTTACATTCATACATACATATGCAAGGGTGGTCCATTTGCATACATTGTAATGCAATTACATAATACCTACACGATATTACACAAATAGAAATATGATTGCAAAAGAAAAGGTAAGCTGAGATAATTATGATTGGTTGCATAAGATCTATTCACTAATTTCTTATTCATCTGATTATTTTTTGCTCTCTGAAATTCGTGTACTAGGTCTAAATTGGTCAAGACCCGTGAGTGATTTAATCTAGATTGATCTGTATATTTTTATGGCATTCTTGCTCTCATTAAGCTTTTTAATTTGTTTTTTTCCATTTCTAACTTTTAGGTTCAGAAGACCATTCTTCTGAGTCTGTTGACGTGCTTAATGACAAACTGCTTGGTGGCCTTCTCACTGCTGGGTTCAGCGAAGGATCTTGTCTAAGCAGGTACCAGTCTGTCTTGTATCGCAAAGCATCACAACATAAACCTTCCTCTTATCTTCAGTCCAGGTTGCGAAGGTATGAAGCTCTCCATAAACGTTGTGGTCCCTACACTGAATCCTACAACAGAACCCTGGAACAACTCAAGTCCAGCCAGAACCCTGGGCCAACAGATTGTAACTACGTGGTGTGGATATCATTTAGTGGCTTAGGGAACAGAATTCTAACCTTGGCTTCAGCTTTCCTATATGCTCTCCTCACGAACCGGGTCCTACTTGTCGACCGTGGAGCTGACATGGCCGATCTCTTTTGTGAACCATTCCCAGAGAAGTCCTGGTTACTCCCCGTGGACTTCCCGCTTAATCAGCTCAACAGCTTTGATCAGAAATCTCCTCAGTGTTATGGGAACATGGTTAAAAATAATGTAATAAATGATTCAACAGGATTGCTACCGCCCTTTTTGTATCTTCATCTTGCCCATGATTATGGCGATCATGATAAGCTTTTCTTCTGTGATCAAGATCAAAGTATTCTCCAAAGAGTCCCCTGGTTGATCATGAAAACAGATAACTACTTTGTTCCATCTCTCTTCTTGATCCCGTCTTTCGAGCAAGAACTGAGTAACCTCTTCCCTGAGAAAGAAACTGTTTTCCACCACTTGGGTCGTTATCTATTCCACCCCTCAAATCCAGTATGGGGGTTGATTACCAGGTACTATCAAGCTTACTTGGCTAACGCAGATGAGAGGGTAGGCATACAAATCAGAGTCTTTGACGTCGGGACTGGCCCATTCCAACATGTGTTGGATCAGATCATAGACTGTTCCCTGAAGGAGAAACTGCTACCGGAAGTCAACATCCGGGAACCCATCGTCACACCCTCTGGAAATCCAAGATCAAAAGCTGTTCTGATGACATCTTTAAGCTCTGGATACTTTGAGAAGATAAGGAACATGTATTGGGAATACCCGACCGTGACTGGGGAGGTGATTGGGGTGTACCAGCCTAGCCATGAAGAGTATCAGCAGACTGAAAAGAAGACGCACAACAGGAAAGCATGGGCAGAAATGTATCTCCTCAGCTTCACTGACATGTTGATCACAAGCTCATGGTCTACTTTTGGATATGTGGCTCAGGGTCTCGGGGGTTTGAAGCCATGGATTCTCTACAAACCTGAAAACCAGACTGCTCCTAATCCTCCTTGTCGCCGTGCCATGTCAATGGAACCTTGCTTCCATGCACCACCATTTTACGACTGCAAGGCAAAGACCGGAATCGATACAGGTGCCATTGTCCCTCATGTGAGGCATTGTGAGGACATGGACTGGGGTCTTAAACTGGTGGGCCCTAACGAGTTGTAGTTGCTGATAATTATTATTATGTAATCATTATATTACTGGTAGTTTTGGGTATAAAATAGAAATAATAAAATAGGTTTTGTTGTATATTTTTTATTGTTGCCATTTGCAAGCACTATTGCTTCTGGCAATGCCGTTTTGCTTCAATATCAACCAAACCGGAATAAGAAAATTGTTAAGTCTCGTACCCTCCCCTTGCACCGCACATATCCTAAAAGTGTCCTAATCCACCTTAAACTCAGCCCTGTTTACTTTTCTAACATGGGTTGGAACAATTTTAAGGGTACGTGTCTTACAAAGAGGAGGGTCGGAGCAACCTTTGCTCGGCCGCCTGGGGATGAATTATTTCCCAAAAAGTTGTTGGTACTTGGGAATTAGGACCTCCAATAATGGTAACAAAAATTTGTTTTTTGCCGTCTTTCTTGTTGGCCATGGCAAGCTGGAAACTTGAACCCAAAGCCTAAGAAGATTGTAAATCAATAGGCTCAGTTCTCACTCGATGTTTGATAGTCGTGGAAGTGCCCTCCCCATCTCTTACGATCTGTTAAGGGGAAGGGTTAAAAAGTTGTAGGAATGTATTATTTTCACATACATTGAGCATACATTGCAGATTAATTACGGAGAAAAGGAGATCCTACGTTCCTAACTATGTTTAATCCGTCTTCCTTAAAGCAAAGAATCTTCTCCATAATTACATTTTATGCAACAAGCAAAACACAGTTGCAAGATTGTAAATATGCGCAACTTCGACATTGAAAATAACAGACAATGCCTCTGATTTGCCAAAAAGGGTCAGTAAATATGCAGCTGATCCATAATTTGCAAGCATAATCAGCTGCATTGCTGTTTGCCTGTAGGTTGATTGGCTGTTGTTTTGTGTTGAAATGGTGAATCAAGCCGGTCGTTCAATCTTGGCTTAACAATGTAATAGAGGAAAGAAGAAAAGAAGTAGTGAAACACTACCCAAAGGGGAGATACATTCTCTACTTTAACTAGCATTCTACTGAAGGTACAAAGGTAATTCATTTCCTTGTATCATGAAATTTACTTGCATGGAAAGAACCCATCTGCCTTCACTAAAATTTCAAACATCATGTCCACCATTTGGAGGCCAAGTGTCACACAAACAAACTACAGAGACGCAAATTCCATTTCTCTGGTCCCTACGTTTTTTTTCCTCCTTAATTCCTGTTAATGCGTAGGGGTTGAATTGGAGATTTGCTCTATCAGAACTGCAGGTTCTGTCAGTTCTTCCTCCCTTCACACAAGATAATGTGGTACCCATGCCTGTATCATTTTTCACAATGCAAGAGTGTTAGCTAGTTTGAGCTAAATAACCATAGAAAACTCGGTAATTATTGCTAAGGTGAACTTCAGATATAGATGATGTCAGTTTCAGATGTGGAAACCGGAGAGAACAGTCGTTCATGCAAGTATAAACTAAATACAAGGATCTCTAAAACAAATTATATTAAAGCTACATAAGTGGTATACACATAAATATTAGCTGAGAACAAAAGGAAACAATAAATTAAATGTCTCCTCATGGCTGTTTGGATGAAAACTTTCTTTTAAAAATGGAGTGTCAATGCTAAAGAGTCTCTCACATGGTTGTATGAAATCATGGACATTAAATCTTTTCCTGAGCCAACATGTGTACCATTTGCTTACTAGATAAACTACAAGATCAGATTTGTAGATGGGTCCAAATAATCCAACCATGTCTAATAATGATTCAGATTCTAAAATTACATAGGATCAAAAATCAGGAAATGCAAATACGTACGTTGATTTGAATGGTGCACTGGTAGCTCCAATAAGTGTGCTGAACGCAACATCTTGAAATGGGCCTGCCATCTTTCCTCGAGGAAACCATCCAAGGTCCCCACCCTTTTTCCCTGATGGGCACTCTGAATATTCTGAAGCCAGCTGAAAATAAATGGAAATACAACAACATGAAAAGCATCATTGAGAGCTTCTTATTATCCCTGAAAAATCTTACTGTTTTCCTCATCAGTTTTTATATGTATGTGATATTAAGACTCGAACAATCATGTTTGAAGAAAAAAATGCTCATGCAGTGGAAGCCCAAATTTGGTCTTGCAGGCCTCAATGAGAACTACCTGCCCCATGTGTAAACGCTTCAGGAGTTTCTGCCAATGCTTATAAACTTGAAGCTCAACTGGTACTCAATGAGTGGCTAAGTCCAAGTTGAGTTGAGTTGAATATCAATTGATTACTGAATTAGGTTTTTCAAGTTTGTTTTAAAAAAAAAAAGTTTTGAAAAGCTTATGTTTCTGATTTTTTTTGAGTTCCAAGGTACTGAATAGAAGTCTTTCAAGTTTCTCAAGTAGTATAGTGTTACTCTGAGGTATAGAAAACCAAGGCACTAATAAAATCAATTGTAGTTGGTGGTGTTCTTTCAGGTACTCATTTGAGTTCTTAAACACATGTTTATGCCATTTTTAAAAATAGATGTTGGAATTTCCCTAAGAGGGCTCTGAATGGCATAAACTAAATGTATTAAAGGAAGTTCAAACTTGAAGGATTATATGGAAGGTAGTTTACCTTTGCAAACTCAGCTGGAGGAACCTTGTCTCCATTGCTTAGCCAACCATCTTGTAGCTTCTTGTATGCTTCATTGACCTTCCCTTGCTTCTCACATAAGATATGCCTTGCTGAAACAAAATCCAAAGGCAATAAGAAACATGGAAACCAGGTCACTTAATACCCCCAAGGT
The DNA here is from genome assembly GCA_035048495.1 of Euptelea pleiosperma. Lineage (NCBI taxonomy): Eukaryota > Viridiplantae > Streptophyta > Magnoliopsida > Ranunculales > Eupteleaceae > Euptelea > Euptelea pleiosperma. The sequence goes on along the minus strand of CM068550.1, from coordinate 10,319,554 downwards.
ATCAAATAATGTAACGTACGTATCCATATTAAATTATGTCATAAGTGTTTTTAAGTGTTTTTACTTCTTAGGTGTTTCAATACATGCTGACAAGGACACGCATGCAGACAAAATGGATAGTGATCTATCTATTGAAGAGAACCATTGTGTGAAATCAGTTTTTATTGGAAAGGAATAAGAAAACATCGAGGTAAATAAATCATGGTTTCTGCATGTTGCTGAGAAACAATCAGCGTCTTGGTAGTCATGCTTCCAAGAACATAAGAGGACGTAGGGCTTGGAGCAAATGCCTTCTACACAAACATGGCCTTGAAGCACTCTCTCACATTCTCCCATTATATGAACAATCACAGAATCACTCTGTTATTTGTAAATAAACAGGAAAAATAGGAGATTGGAAAGGAGCTTCGTGTTTTCTCAGTTAATAAGTGCAAGGAGCAACATTTTGTGCAAATCATATTAGCTATGTGATAATGACACGAACCAACATAGTTACGAGGTGTATAACGTGACACCTTTAAGAAGCCGATATTTCAAATGTATTATAATATAATATTTTAAATTTAATTTAAACCAGAATTTTTTTTTAAACGAAAATAAGGAAAGAAACAAAGAATACATTTCTATGAACCATAGATCCATCCAATAACATATTAAATATAAGTAGATTTATAAAAAGGAAAACTATCAAACAACTATAGCCATCTTTACAACTTAAAATAAGTATTGTATGGTGGATGGAACACACCAACCCTCTTTTAGAAATCAGTTTTATATTAAAAATTATTAAATTAAAGGGTGACATTGCCGTACGTGTCCGGATGTGTGTCGGGACGTGTTGCCACAAGTGTCCAGGTGTCGATGTGTCTGACACGGCAAAAACCCAAAGTATCGTGTGCTTGTCACATAGCATATTAGAACTACAGAAATAGTCCCATTTCTACAAAAATTAAACCTGAAATTAACAAATAGCACTAACTATAATCAGATATCTCATTCTCCAAGCCCCCTTTGGTCTGATAATTCATAAAAGCCTCCATTAAAAATCCCAAATTGTGCTCAAACCCGAACAAAGAAAAAAACCACATCAATATTTCTGATTCAACAAAACCATCATGCGGTAATAAATGCAAAGAAAAAGGGTAAAGAGTGTAGCTGTTTCAAGGGCAAGAAAAGACCTTTGACATAAGTGCAGGTACCAAGTCCATCTGATGCCTTCCCAGCTTTACCTTTTCCCTTGGAAGCGTTTTCATCACTTCCACCCCCAGCGTGCTTTCCTTTTCCCTTCCCTCCCGACTCTTTGGACTTTGAGTCCTTCCCAATCACCTTAAAATCCTAACTTCCTAATTCACAAACGCCCAACCTTATCTCAGAACAAGAAAAAAAACACAAGCCAGAGAAAACCCCACAATGGGAATTTACAGTTCTTTGCCTAAAATCATTTAGCCAATAAAAACCAAGATATGAGCATTGCAAGCATGAATGTAACAGTCCATATACAGAAACAACAGTTACCTTATAAAACTACAAAAGCATGAACCTCAAAGAATCTGTACACCAACAAAGCAATCTCTAATTCAAAGCACAAACCCAAGAAAGCCAATTTTACAATATAATTAGAAGCACAATTATATCCAAATTTCTGATTAAAAACATGAGCTTAAGTGCACCTAGATCACTCGAAGATATTGCAACTATGAGCACAAGTCTAAGCAAGCCCAGATACAGAATCGCATTTTCTGATTAAAATCACCAAGCCAAACAATTATCCTCTAGAAACTACGATTTCCAGATAACCCATCGATAGAGATTGAAACATTTTTTATTAATCAAAAGCACAAACCAAAGCAAACCCAGGGACAAAATTTCACAATTGAAAAAAAACGTAAATCTGAGCAATTCCAGACGAAAGATATTGAACTTCTCTATACTCAAATCACAAAAAAAAAAAAAAAAAAAAAACCTAGATACTCGAATTTCAACTCTCACTAAGAGCACGAATAAAGCAAAACCCATCAACATTACTGCAAAATCAAGCAAACCCAGAAAGAAAAACATGTAAAAATTATATTAGGAACAACACCCAGAAGCAAAAATTGCATCACTATGGACCTAAATCACGAATCCAAGCAAACGAGAAGAGAATTATCGACACACACGCAAGGCTAAATTCCACAACAATTAAATCATCTATCTTACATGCCATGCTATTTAATGAAGTTTGAATATTACCTTAGATTCGATGATCAACGGCTTTCAACCAGCCAAATTTCCAGCAAGAACTGAGATACCCAAGTACCAGCAGGCTCTGGTCATCTTATATTGGAAGCGAGTATGCGGCAACGAAAGGAGAAGAGAGGTCTTCGACACCTCACGGGCTAAATTACAGATTTACCCTTTAAGTGAATGTTTATTCATCAGTACGCTTGGGCCCACCTTTATAGACGGATGTAAGCAAACCAAACTTATGGGCCAGGCTTTTACTTTAACATGAGATAATTTACCCATCTTCTAATGTTCTGGGGTAAAAAGAAGGGTGGGCTCCGTTGACAGATCTAAAATGACAGGGACACAATATAAGCCAGGTGGCACACCGTTACAGGATTCTGACTGTCCTATCCCATGGTGGACCTACAAACCAAAAATCATCCTGATTAGTGATTTATAAGTGTTGCATCTTTCTACCTCAAATATTGCTCAAATTCCCACTGTTGAGATCAGCCCATGAAAATAAGTCCAATCCAAAGCCTATAAATCACTAATCAGGCTGCTTTTGGTTTGTAGGTCCACCATAGGATAGGACAAACATCCATACGGTCAGAGTCCTGTAACAGTGTGCCACGTGGCTTATATTGTGTCCCTGTCAACGGATCCCGGCCCAAAAAAAAATGGGTCAGGCTCAGCGGCCATGCAATTTCACTCACAAATTCACACACAATTTTGGTGTACCCACATGGAAGATAAATCAATGGCTGATTTTTGGTGAGGATGATCTTCTCACCATATAGATCACCCCTACAAAAAATCAGCCCATTCTGAAATTTCTAACACCATCAAATGTTGGTTTTAAGTTAACGATAAAAAATAGACGGCCCATAATTCTTCAACTTGTAAACCATGCTATGAATTTCAGAATGATTTAAATTTTTGTGAGGGTGATCTCCTCACCATAGAGACCATCCTCACCAAAAATCACCCAATTCCAAAACTATTAATTTATATATTGGCCCCTGACAATTTTTGTGTGTGAATTTGCGAGTGAAATTTGTGGCCACTGAGCATCAAGACCATTTCAATTGGTGGGCCACGGGAACTTCAACTCAAGAATACATAGATCAGGCTATGATCACGATATATATATATAGATTGTGCCCACGTCACTCCCCGGCAAAAGCATTTGCAAAAATTGGGTGCCTTCAGCCCTCAAACAGTATAACGGACTGGGGTGCCTTACCATTTTTCTGTTATAACGGCCGTTAAAAATGAAAAATACAGAAAATAAGGACCCTAAAATTCAAAATAACTGAAAATAATGGATGGTTTTTAACAAATTTTTTTTCAAAAAATAATGATCGTTATTTTCGCTATAATGGAAATATAACAGAAAATAATGGTCGTTATTTTTTGAGTGTTAAGACGGTACATAACGTAATGGGGGGGAGGTTCCGAATCTGTATAACGGCCGTTATTTTTATTATAATGGCCATTTTTTAAACCATGGTCTCTAAGAGTGCCATATTGAAGTCAGTCATCAAAGATTTCTATCTTTATGCCATTAGTGAGCCATCCTAATGGTCTAGCTGATGGATATTATAGATTGAATATACAACTTAGTATCGTCCTAGTGTGGGATCCCAAGATCTAGATAAACAACGGTCATCGAGATTCCCACACATATCCCAATGATCATTACACGAACCCCCAAAACTCACACAAATTTCAAAGAGCATCAAAATGGTTTGAATATATGCTACAATTGTACTAATGCTACCATCTGCCATGCTTTTGGGCAATTGACCCCATTTATGTTTGGCACATATTTGGTGGGCGCACACCAAATCTTAGCATGTATAGTGAAGTTTCAGATTTCTACGAAAATCATAGCATGAGGCGAATAAATGAGTAAGAGTTAGTAGCTGAGATCCGACCGCCCAACATAGATGGAGGGATCTGATCTCAACCACTCTTATCTTTATGAAGCCGGATAAGATAAGGGATAAGACGACTGAACTGTTTGTTATATACTAGTGGGTGGCCCGTGCCTATGGCATTCACCAACAGAGTGTTTGCCAAAATAGGTGAGAGTTAATCTCAGCCATTGATATTAAGCATTGTGGATCTAACTGTTCACATGGGATGAACGGGAAGATCTCATCCATCCTTTACATTTATGAAGCCTTATAAGATAAGAGGGGGTAGTTAATCTGTTAAACAATACGTTCCTTGATAACTTCATTCAATTCTATGAGAAATGACGGGTAGCGCAATGTTAATGACCCTAAAATAATGGGACAACGGCCGTAATATGGGGACAATGCTTGATAACTGAAGTTTCACAGTAGGCATTATTTACAGATATGGTTTAACGGAATATGACCCGTTGCCGTTACTAACAGTAATAGTGGCCGATGTAAAAAAAAAAAAAATGCTCTAAAAGTACATAGATTAGAATCGTTAATGGGGGACAATAATAAAGAGCTAATAAAGAAGGAGCTTACTTTAGTACTTTTCTTGATCTACAAGACAAACAAGCCACTTCTCTTTTAGATTTTTTTGTATTAGCCCTGATAAATCTTCTATATTAGTCGAAAACCCTCCTGCGTTTTCATCCTTTTGGTCTTGCCCCCTTGACTGTTTTTGACCATCATTGACTGAGTCAAAACATTAACCCCATCACTAAAAATTGAAAGGACCAATAGAACATATAGCAATCTTCAATTTTTTGGTGATGAGGTTAATGTTTCTAACTTGGTCAATAAAAGACAGGCAAGGGGCAAGATCAAAAGAATGAAACACACAGGTATTTCACTAACATAGAAGATTTATCAAGGGGTATCACTAAAAAAAGGATCTTTTTTTCATGTTTGCTGTTATTGAAAAGCAACAATTAAAACCAAGGTTTAGAAGGGGCCGTTATAACAAAATAACGGACTGTGGGCGTTACCATTTTTTCCGTTATGATGGCTGTTATAACGGATTGTAAGCACAGGGGAAAATTATAGAAATAACGGTAAAAAAAAACAGCGCTAAAATTCAAAATTTGAATTTCAAATTTTCAATAAAATTTATAACGGAAAAACAGAAAATAATGGAGATAACAGACGTTATTTTCTGGGAGTTAAAACGGTACATAACGTAGGGGGAGGTCCAAATCCGTTATAACAACTGTTATTTTTGTTATAACGACCGTTATTTTCTTTATAACGGTCGTTTTTTAAATCATGATTAAAACATTACTATATGGGCAAATTCATAAAAAAGAAAGAGCGACAGTGACTATAAAGAGTGGATAAGGAGAGAAAAAAAAACTGATTGGCACCACATTCTTTGCGTGCTCTCTATGACTAATGACTATCCCCCAAAGCCTCGACTTTTTCTCGTTTGAACAAATAGGAAAATATTAAAAAAATGCCTCAACTTTCTCTTTTGCCTTACAAAACCCTGCCAAAGATCTACCATCTGGTTTAATCTGATTTTGATTTCAAATCTTTGATTGGTCAAAATCCATTTCACTCCGGCGATGGATGCAGCAGTAGTGTTCCAAACAGTTAACGTCCTGGCATCTTCCACCACCCGAAGAATAACGAACCCAACCACCATAATCCCTCCGCGTCCATCCACCAGGCCAGACTTGTTCGGTCTTCATGTTGCCTGTATTAGTACCAGCTCTAGTAGCATTTCTCACTACCAGAAAGGCCAAAACCCTAACCCTAGAAACAATGCTCCCTTCCTCACTCGCTGCTCCACGAAACCGGATATTGATAGCGATAACGCAATCAACAAGAATCCGATCGCTGCAAAGGACCCAAATTCGAATACCCAACAATCGTCATCTTCACCTCCTAATCAAACACCCTCCTCTTCATACTCTAGAGGCTTGGTGTTTGATTTGGGTCCCAACAACTCCTGGGATAGTCAAGAGGTCGGATCTCCTGTAGTGAAAAGATATATCAGTGACGATGAGGAGCGGTGGTACGTGTGGTACCATGGAAGCTCGAATGGGATCTCTGATTCGATCGGATTGGCGGTTTCAAGCAATGGAATCCATTGGGAGAGAGGTGCAGGACCCATTCGATCAAGTGTCGATGCGGGTTTGGTGATGAACTGCAGCAAGGATTGGTGGGCTTTTGACACGGAGAGTGTTAGGCCTTCCGACGTCGTGATCATGTCCAGTGCAAAGGTTAGAGCTTCCAGTGCTGTTTACTGGCTTTATTACACTGGATTCAATTCTGAGAAGGTTGAGTTTTCAGTTACTCCAAAACTCCCAGTGGAAAACCCAGACAGAATCCACGACAATAGTGAAGTTGACAGAGGCAGGGCTACTGGTGTCTTCAGGTCTTTGCCAGGTTTAGCAATCAGTCAAGATGGGCGGCATTGGGCTAGAATCGAAGGGGAACATCACAGCGGTGCTCTGTTTGATGTGGGGGCAGGCATGGAGTGGGATTCTTTGTTTATTGCTGCACCGCAGGTTGTTTTTCACAGCAGCGGCGATCTCAGGATGTATTATCACTCGTTCGATGCAGGATGTGGGCACTTTGCTGTTGGGATTGCAAGGTCAAGAGATGGGATTAGGTGGGTGAAGTTGGGGAAAATCATTGGTGGAGGATCAGATGGTTCTTTTGATGAATTTGGAATCAAGAATGCACATGTAGTGAGAAACCGGAAAGATGGGGGGTATGTGATGGCATACGAAGGTGTTGCAGTGGATGGGCGGAGGAGTATTGGATTAGCAGTATCTCCAGATGGGCTGAAAGATTGGAGGAGGTGCAGAGATGGGGCAGTTCTAGAGCCATCGATGGAGAAAGATGGATGGGATAACAAAGGGGTAGGATCCCCATGCCTGGTTCAGATGGACGGTGATGACGATGAATGGAGATTGTATTATAGAGGTATTGGGAAGGGAGGAAAGACAGGAATTGGGATGGCAATTTCTGAAGGCAGTGGGATTAGAAGGTTTAGAAGATGGACAGGATTTCATCTGTAAGATAGCACTTTATTTTTTATCATTTAAAGAAAATTGATTGGTACTTCCATTCTTTGTTCTATTGGTTTAACCAAACATAAATACAAAATTAGCACTCTGTCTTGAAATGGTGGTTTTCAAAACACAATCTAAATGACCATTTACATAAAAAGGTAAATCGGTGATCCTCAGCTTCGAACTTTGGTTTTGAGGATTTGCACCCTTCTTGTGAGCTTTAGAACTTCAGCCTTCCTTTTGAACAGCATCGGCTACTCAGAATCAGAGTCTGATGGTAGCAACTGATATGCATCTTTAGGTTCCTCATCAGTGATGGAAGGGGGTGGATATTTGTTTGATTTTCTTGTATGATTTCTCCTTTTGGATCTGGGTTTTTCCTGGGAAAAAAGTGTGAAAGCTTGTTAATGGATTAATGTGCATCTAGATGCCGACAAGCATATTAGATGCGACATACCTCTGTACTACCAAAGCACCCTTTATTTTTCTACAATGTCAGAACATACAAACAATTTGAACCTGATCTATCTAACAATAGGACTTACTGTTTGTCCTTTTAGGCAACTAATAGTAGCAATTCGCAATAAACTCTAAAAACAGGCTTGTGGCCATGGGGACATCTTGACCAACTCTTTCACACTAAAGATTGAAGTCTCTGCTGTAACTTGTGCACTTTGTGTTCAGCCTAGCAAGATCTTTGAAATTTAAAACCAAGTTGCAGAAAATGTTCATTATCAGAAATCTAAATGTGGCTACTGCCTGGCCTGTTCAATCAAAATATCACGGAACCCAAATTGCTGAAAAGAAGATGAAAGAAAGAAAAGAAAATAGCTTTAGTGTATCTAATACTTGTAATAACTTCAACTATTTTTTAAAATGGTCATGTTGAAAACTCATGTTAGTTACATTTGGATATGCATATTGGGACACAACCTTTAATTTATATATTGTTTCTCATCTTTTAGTATTCCCAGTTTTAATATTGTTCCAAAATTGTTGTAAGGTGATATTACCTTACCATAGGTGGTATTTTTGGTAGGTAATGACATTACAACCTATTTTGGGCATATGTATGTAATTTCCTTTCTTTCCAACCATGTTTCTTCCTTTCCTCTCCTCTCTTAGGGTAGGAATTCTATTGAAATGGATTTATGTTCCAATTTTAACACCTATGTCTTCCATTCAAATGGATTTAACAAATCAGTAGAACTTATTACAACTAATACGTTTGTAAATAACTATCCGTAACATATGTTTGCCGGAGTTGGATAACTAATATGTGCCTATTTCCTTTCCAAGATGTCTAACAGATCGTTGTGTAAAGAATATTCTAACCATCACTTACCTCCATACTTGATTGACTTGGTTGAGTTGACTGACTCCTATGCAGCCAGATGCCACCGAAAGATATAGATGCTCCTAAGAGCAAAATTGGACCGAGTCTTGGATCTCCCATGCGATCATACATATCAGTTATGATACTATGAATCCTCTGTTTCATTCCTTTACTTGTAGAAACAATGCTTTGAGCACCTCTCGACCAGATTGGGTCTGCATCCTCAGGAATAAGCTCAGGCGTTTTTGTCCTCTGCATTAAAATACAGATTGGTATGCATGAGAAGTGAATGGGAGGGTCAATAGAGATGCACAACATAAGCTCCTCGCAGTTTGAACAGATTCAACATCATGCTAATATACTACAAATGCATGTGCACATAAATTATTACTAGGGATGCATGGGAATTCTTGAGAAGACGAGAATTCCCATCTTCCTATCCCTGAGCCTTAGATGTTGCCCTGCATGCAGGGCGATTGGGAACCACCATTCAATGGGTTCCACGCAAAACATCTGCTAAGATTAGAACAGCCAGATCAAATAATTTTTTGTAAGCAAATTTTTGTGCTCACAAGACAGTGAATGCTACTCACAGAGCAACTTCCAGATAACTTTATGTAAAAAAAAAATCAATCAATTTGGTGCAGATTGATTACATACAGGAACCATGCTCACAAAATTGTGAATGGTAACTTACAAAAAAGGGAAGATCCCTGGAATCACCATCCTTAATTATTTGCGAGATCCATTGAATAATCTGCAAACGAACATCACAATGGAAATGTCCATGAGAAAAACACAATATATAATGAGGAAAATTAGTGCACCTAAAAGTTTGGTCTTCCATTAGAGAAATCGTCTACATAGTATTCAAGGCATTAAACTCAAAAATTAAGCATTGGAAAGGCTTAATTTCTATTTAAACTTTATATAACAAAAGACATGACATTTCAATTAATTAAGAGTCAGGACATCAACTTTGCAGAAGACTGTTATCCATAAGCAAGGCAGTTTCTTAACCTTATTTCAAATTTTCAAGTCAGTTGTTCTCATGGGTAGTATAATATGGATAAGGAAAAAAGACAAAGTACTACATTTTATTATCCCAATGAAGTGTGTTGAACTTGCATTCTCATCTCTGTTAATCAGTGAGATATGTCTCAAGAAAGATAAAAAGAGGTTACTGGCAAAGGTAGTCAATAGTAATTTGCATAAACTTAAAAAATAAACTAACGAAAGAAGGTAGTTCGTAGCAGTTTGCTTTGAGACGATGAGTGGTACCAATACTCGACCCCATGCTTCTTGTGGAACAACTTTGCATTGCAACCACAGGAAGAAGGGGAGAGCTTGGTAGTTAGTAGCACTTTGTTATAAACTCACAATATCAGAAGGGAAAATATTAAAATACACCAATAGGAAAAATGAAAATATTAAAATAAACCATCTTGTAGAAGAGAAAAGAGTATACCTGTGGAATTTCCCCTGAACCATTATACCTTGCCACAAGCTGTGATGCAAGATCTACATCATCCTCTTGTAATGTATCCCAGATGGTTTTAGGCTTTCTCTCAACCTTCGAATCATCCTTAGTAGAATTCCTTTTGTAACGCACAATAAATAATTGTGGTACATCATTAATATCCCTTCTTGGCCCACATGTTTCGTAGCTGTTCTCCGAATGGAGGTAGAAAAAACAGTAATTCTGGATAAAAATAGGCACTGTTAGAGCATAAAACAGTACTAGATATAGAGAAAAAAAGTTTCAATCACAACAAAAAAATTATAAATATCAAAACATCAACTCTGCCCTTCTTTACGGGCATTTTTTTTATAGGTAAAATATATTAATGAGAGGGATGGGCCCCAAAACAGCAAAACCAAGACACCATGGTCTCAAGGATGTACAGAAAAAAGACAAAAATAATTACAAGGCCAACTATCCCGGACTCTACACAATCCCCTTCCAAATTTAAAAAAAAGTCCACAACCCTAACCCCTTAAATTCTTTCAAGAAAGACACCCAACTAAATATAGACGCCTTAGTTGCAGTATTTACAATACTGCCATCATAAGTGGGAAGCCCTTCTTATGATCTTATGTGCTCTATACAACAATTACTTCTCATCAGAGTGCTCTAGTGGCGTGCTCTAGTGGCTCTTGAGTGAAATGACATCCACAGATGCTCTATGTAGACCTCATAATACCTCCTACTAGATACCTCTGCCCATCCTTGCCCACCGTAATGGAACTTCTCAAATAACCGATGGCTGCTATTTGAGGAGCCACATTACTCAAACAAAATTTAACCTTCATAACTATATTATTCTCAAATTGGCACCAATCAACAAAAACGCAAGTACTGGCATCTCATTAAACTTACACTGTCCCAGGTTTGTACATACTAGGTAACCCATCAATAGCTAGTCAAGCATGGGAAGCCAAAAAAGACCCATAGAATTGCCACTGTCCTATCTGAGAACATCACAAATGCTGCAACATGTGTTTGATTCACTTGTAGGCTGATAGCTTTAAGAAACCATTATATAATAAGTCGTTTTGGAAGTGGTGCCATACAACGAAAATTTTCCTTGCAGGTTTCTCTTTCTTTATCTTTTTTTTTGATAAGTTGAGCAAGAAATATATTAAAAGAAGGAGATCGAGGAGATCTCAAAGTACAAAAACAGACTATAAAATAAAAAAACAAAAGAGCAAAACCAGACTAACTATCCAACAAGGATTCAAAACTAAACACCCTATCCGAAAAGAAACATCTCCTCATCGCATTTTCGGTACCACCCCAACTATATAAGAGAGCCTTTATGCAAATAATAGTTTCCTGAGGTGTTTTTTCTACTCCCCTGAATATCCTTTCATTTCTTTCATGCCAGAGGCCCCTTATAACTGCATACGAAATCATCCTCCATAAAACCTTTACTATATCTGAGAGCTTAATCCTTGGCCATCCACCACACAGTGTCCCGATCTTCTCCGGCATAGCCCAAGAGAGGCCCACCTGCGCCAATAAGTATGCCCATATTTGTGATGCATAAACACAATGCAAAAAAAGGTGATCCGTGTTTTCCCCATTGGATTTGCACATAGAACAGAAGTTAACCATGATCCACTTTCGTGCAATGATGAGGTCCATGCAAAGAAGCAAATTTTTGAAGGCACCTTGGCTTTCCATATATTAGGGCTAAAATGCAAGGGTAGCTATGAAGTGGTTGAACTAGGACTGGAAAGGTTTTCATAAAAGGATTTAACCGAAAAACACCCAGATTTAGAATTGACCCAAATGAGATAGTCTTCCTCCGAGGATGAGACTATATGATTGTGCATTAAGTCCACCAGGGATGCCAGCTCTTCTTTTTCCCATTCTAGGAGGTTTCTTCTGAGCCCTAAATCCCAGGACCTCTCTTGACCGCTCTATGTGCCCATTGAGGCAATGGAGTTTCCCTTTTTTTGGGATAGGGTATATAGACACGGGTACACCTCCATAAGGCATCGATCGCCACACCAGGTATCCTCCCAAAATCTAATTCTAGATCCATCCCCCAAAACTTTTCTTGTCCCCTCCAAAACTCTCTCATGTCCTTTTTGTATCCCCTTCCATACCCCACATCCAAACGGCAACCTAGACTCTTTTGAGGTCCAGCCTCCCGGTTCCTCTCCAAACTTTCCTGAAAACCGACCTCCAAAGGGATCTCCTCTTCTTCCAGAATCTCCAAATCTATTTCCCTAACAAAGCTAGATTCATCTGTTTGATTCTCCTGCAACCTAGACCCCCTTGCTTCTTTGGCAGACATACTTGTTCCCATCTCACCAGATCATAACGAAACGTGTTCTCCTTAACTTGCCACAGAAAATTTCTCATCATACTTTCAATCTTTTTCTCTACTTCTACTTCTACTGGGACTGAGAACAGAGATAGAAAATAAACTGGAAGGCTAGAGAGTGTACTTTTAATCAGAACCAGTTTACCTCATTTTGATAAATACTTCCCTTGCCATTTAGTCAATCTCCTCCGGATTCTCTCTATCACCGAGTCCCAAATGGATTTGGATCTATATGGAGCCTCCAGGGGAAGACCTATGTAAGTGGTGTTGCTGTTTTTGGTTGTCACCAATATGCTAAAGATTGTGAGAGAGAGAGAGAGAGAGAGAGAATGGAGGTTAGGAAGAGAAGAAAAGATTAGGGTTTGAGAGAGAATGGGGAGATTGAAGTGAATATTCAATCTCCCATAAGTAATATTTATAAGTAGGGGAAACCCCTTCTACAAGTAAAAGAGAAATCGTGTGGGTCAAGTAGGGGCCCACCACTTAACCCACTAACATGAAATAAAAAGTTTGTGGGTTAAGTGGGTGGGCCCATCACTTAACCTATAAGCAATAGAGAATAAACCCCACGTGAGGTAGTGGAACGCAGCCCATTAAGAACACCCTCACGTGGGTGTACATAGAATCCAACAAGTGGTTGGTAAAGAAGTAGTGGAGCAAACTAAAATCCTAGCCAAGGCTCTAATTCTCCGACTTCCCCTATGCTCATAATTTTGCTCTTCTTGAAATTAACCTTAAGACCCGAGCAAATTTCAAAACAACACAGAAGGCATCTCAGGAATGTCAATTGCCTCCCAGAGTCCGACATGAATACCAAGGTGTCATCTGCAAATTGGAGGTGGGATATCTCAACCCCTTCATTTCCTGCTTTAAATCCTGATAATTCTCCAATCGAGACACCTCTTGAAATCATCATCCCTAGTGCCTCTATGACCATAATGAAGAGGAAAGGGGAGAGTGGGTCACCTTGTCTCAATCCCCTTGAGCTCTTGAAGTGCCCTGATGGGGATCCATTGATGAGGATCGAGAAATTGGGTGACCTCACACATTTACTCATCCAAATTCTCCATTTATATCCAAAACCCATCATACACATCATGTAGTCCAAAAACTCCCAATTATATGGTCGTAAGCCTTTTCTAGATCTATTTTGCAAACTATCCCCGGCTCTCCTGATCTACACCTTGAGTCTATGCACTCATTTGCGATCATCACACCATCAAGTATCAGTCTACCTTTCACAAAGGCATCTTGCTCTCCTGAGATAACCTCTCCCATCACCTTCTTCATGCGTGTGGCTAAGACCTTTGCCACTATCTTGTAACTTGTAAGGACCCCCTACCAGACTAATTGGTCTAAAGTCTTTGATATCCTGAGCTCCTTTGACTTTGGGGATGAGGGAAATGAAGGTTTGATTGCATCCAAAATCCAAAAAATCTTTTGTATGAAGTTCCTCAAAGTCAAACACCTTCATCAAATATGATTTAACTATCTCCCAACATTCTTGAAAGAAGGCCATCGAAAATTCATCTAGGCTAGGGGCTTTATCTCTCAACATTTCAAAAACTGATGCCCTTACTTCCTCCTCTTTCTTTATCGTTTTCTATTTCTTCTTGATCTTCTTATTTGGTGGTTTTTTGTTCTAATAATCTACAGACAAATCTATTCAAAATTCAACAAAGACATCTCCAATAAAATAAATAATGACATTTGTGTGTGATAGAAGTACTCGTTAGCAGCATCGCGAGAGGGTAAATCATGAAAGAATCGTAGTTGAACAAACTTCACTGCATTTTCGTGTTTTCATCAACACAGTTAGGATTTAAAATCTTGGCAGATATAGGTGAGTCTCATCAGTCTTGTCTCGGTTTTAGTCTCAGATGAAGCTAGGCCGTCAAGGCGAACTTAGATATGAAATTTACAGCGACTTGGGTAAGATACCTTTGTGTTGGCTGAGTCTTGGTTGTATTGTCTTGGTCTTGGACCTGCCTGACTCGGGGCCCGAGACCAAGTTCTGAAACCATGGACAGAGTTGCCAGCGTATCCATGGTATGCTTGATCTTTAATTAATACAACAACTACAGTCAAGTGTGTGAATTTCGCCACAACCAAAAGATCAAAATTAAAACAATTCAGCATGTTTGGTAGATGGGAACAACTCACTTTTTGGGCTTCCCCATCAAGCCATGTAAACGCCAATCGCTTCCCTTTTAGTGCAGCAGCAGCTGGTGGTGGGGCTGAAACGTTATCCTCATCAGCCACATTTGATTCACCATTATTTGATAATATATCATGAACCCTGCGTATGGTCTAAGAGAATGTAAACTAATGTAAGTTGACACAAGACAGTAAAAATAATTATTGTACACACTATTTACTGATGAAATCTAAGGAAAAAAATTTAAGAATTCATTAAGCAATCAACACCACCAAATTGCTAAAGAATCTTAGGAACAAAACCGTAAAACAGAGATTAAATGAACATACTTCACGCATTTTGTTGAGTTCCAGGCTTAGCCTCCCCGCAAGAATCACACAGTACCAGGTCATCGTCTCATGTCCTGCACGAGAATACCCTCGTGCATCACAACCCAACTCCATGGATGTTATACTCCTTAACTGGGGAAGATCTGAAAGACAGAAGAAAGCAAAATAAATCACACAAGGTGCTTTTCATCTGGAAAATAAACTTTTTCAAGTTACGAATTGCTAATATCCAAAAGTTGCTACTGTATCACCAAAGAACCACAACCACTGAGATATAAAGTTCTCAACAGAAACTTACCAATACATAGTGTTCTCTTACTAGAAGCAACCAGACATTCAGCCCCTAAGCATATGTACCATCATATTGTTGTGTATTGGTTTGATAAGGACTGATACACTACGAAATAAAGTACTTATTTTATATGATCCCCATGTAGAGTTCAATAGACATTTTTTATGCTTTTCTTTGAGTGGGTTTGTCATCCTAGTTTCTCTACTCCACGAATTGGCACACTATACCAATTACAAAGCACATTACCACATTAGTATGTTGATTATCATTCTTTTAACTTTTTACGATTATATTTTATTTGGTTTTCTTTATTGCAAAATGTTAGATCCTATTAACAAAAACACAACACTCTTAGGGTTTTTTGCCATGTCGACACGTATCGACATAGATATGTGCGTCGATATCCCAAACACACATCCTTACATGTACAACAATATCACCTTTAATTTCAATTTTTTTACATAAATTATTTCTCTGTTATTAAGTTGCTAAACACAACTATAGTTGTTTAATAGTCTTCTTATATATCAAGTTATTAGATAGCTTTATGGGTATGAAAATGTGTTTTCTTTTATTTTTCATATATTTCTTTCCTTATTTTATTTAAAAAATCTGTTGGTTTAAATATAACTAAAACATTATATTATAATACATGTACAAACATGCTTGTGTTTTGATGTCCTCGAAAGCTCCACGTTAGACACCCTGCAACAACAATGTATCTAAGTCATT
This sequence comes from Euptelea pleiosperma, assembly GCA_035048495.1. Taxonomy (NCBI): domain Eukaryota; kingdom Viridiplantae; phylum Streptophyta; class Magnoliopsida; order Ranunculales; family Eupteleaceae; genus Euptelea; species Euptelea pleiosperma. The sequence goes on along the minus strand of CM068550.1, from coordinate 10,303,673 downwards.
GTTACATAGTTTGGGTCCACTCTAGAATAAAATGTCAAAGCACCTTTGGATTACCAAATAGATGGGTCTCAGCTAGACACTCCCATATTTTTTGACAATACAATAATTTTAGAAAAACTTAGATCTACCCTAGAATATGATGTCGAATTAGTATATTAATGGTTTTTGTTGCACATGGCCAAACCATCTCAGTCGATTCCCCTATATTGTATCACCTATTGGAGGTACTCCAAGGTCCCCGCACATGTACTCATTTCTTATTGTCTTTCGCATCCTGAAAAATTGTGGAGTAGAAGATATTAAAGATTACAAGCATACATCTCGAGTGGGAAGCATGTACAAGATTCTTTCCAAGGTGTTGGCCTTGATGTTATGCGGGATGCCAAGTTCTATCATATCACCTTTCCAGGATGCTTTTGCAGAGGGTGGGCATATCCTTTATGGAGTGTTAATTGCCAATGAATGCATCGATTCCAGACTTCATAGTGGTAACCTTGGCATTATTTGTAAAATTGACATGGAAAAGGCCAATGACCACATCAATTGGGACTTCTTGGATTATCTCTTCGGGAGAAAGGGTTTTGGAGTCAGATGGACTTACAAGTATATATCTTTAGACTCCTTTTTTATTCTAGTCAATGGTTCTCCTGCTGGTTTCTTTAGTAAATCTAAAGGCATCATACAAGGGGAGGGGAACCCTTGTCACTTCTTTTCATCATTGTTGCAAAAACGTTTCAAGTAAGCTGATTTGGAATGCGGAGGAAGGCAAGTGTAATTGAAGGATTCTCTTCGAGGGTAGGAGGACCGGTATTTCCCATCTTTAGTTCGCAGACGATACTCTGGTTTTTCGCAATCTGAGTCACGAGCAGCTTTGAAAACTTGAGGTGCATCTTACGATGTTTTGAGGTAGTCTCCGGTCTCCGCTCCGCATCAATTTGGACAAAAGCGAAGTAATCAGAGTGGGCTAGTTGATAGATGCGGCTGATCTTGCAGGTGTTTTGGGGTGCAAAGTTGGAACATTACCTTCAACATACCTTGGTCTTCTGTTAGCTACAAATTATCGGTCAAAAGCTCTTTGGTATTGGTGATAAAACAATTTGAGAGATGGCTAACCTCGCGGAAAAAAGGTTACTTATCCAAAGGTGGCAAGTTGACTATAATTAAAAATACGTTATCGAGTCTCCCAATACATTATCTCTCCCTTTTCTCAATTCCGGCATCAGTGGCTGCCAAGCTTGAAAAATTAGAGCATGATTTCCTTTGGAATGACAAAGATGATGTGCATAAGTTCCATTTAGTGGGATGGAACAAGATATGTAATTCCAAGGAGGGAGGTCTAGCCCTAAGACTAATCATGACGATGAAGCTCTTCTGGGCAAATGGCTATGGAGATTTAGGTGGGAAGTTAGTAGCCTTTGAAGAGGTTCATTGAAAGTAAATATGGCAGTTACAACTAAGGGTTGGACGGTAATATTGTTTCCTCTTATAATGGGACCAACTCTCCAGATCACAAATTTATACAATGATTTCATAAAAGGGTGTCAAATTTAGAATGGGTATAGCCGTATTGGGGCAAAATCATATTTTGGGAGGACATTTAGTTTGGAGACTCTTTGCTTCAATAAAACTACTCTTTGCTGTTACTCATTAGCAGTCCACAAAGAAGCCCTTCTTGCTAATTGTTTTAAGAGGGTAGGAGGCCAAGTGGTTTGGAATCCATACTTTCGAGTACACCTAAATGATTGGGAACTGGTAGCTTGACTAGCCTTCTTGCTCGATTAGAAGAGGTTCCAACTCAGGAAGACACAAAGGACTCGTGCATATGGAGTAGGAGCCAAAAGGTAATTTTTCAGTTCAGTCATTTGCTTTAGCACTTATAAATCCTAACGGCAGACCTCATGATTTTCTAGCAAAATTTCTTTGGAGAAACATGGTTCCTTCCAAGGTCACTTTTTTTTTTTCCTTTGGACTGCCACACACGATAGTTTCTTCATAGTCGATCACTTGATCAACCGTGGTACGATCATGGTACGTATGTGCTTTCTATGTAAAAGGAGTGAGGAAACAGTGGAGCATCTCCTTATGCTCTACGCTTTTTCGATGCAAGTATGGCAATATTTCCTACGGGCATTTAAAATGACACGGGTGATGCTGAAAAGTCTGAGGGACCTAATCTACGGTTGAAATTATACTCAGTATCAAGTTTAGGGTCAAGTCCTCTGGAGATTTCTTCCAGACGCAGTATGTCGGAGGCTCGGATCCTTTGGAAAGAAAGAAATAGCAGAATTTTCAAAGACAATACAAAACCTTTTCAACTTGCGGTCATGTGCTTTGGAGGATCACCCCTTTTGCTATGTGCTAGGAGTTATGGAAGGAGAGGAACCGGAGGGCTTTTGAAGATAAGGAAGCCAATGTGGAGGGAATTTTTTTGAATGTCAAAGCCACTCTTTATTATTGGGCATCTGCTATTCCGGAGCTTAAGAAGTTCAGATTAGAAGATTTTGTTTTTCAGTGGGATCGACTGATTTCTTAATTGGCGGTCTTCTTTGTTTTGTTGGGCCTTGGTGTTTCCCTTCGGGTTTTGCTCTTTGGTCTTGTCTGCTGTATAGTTTTTAAGGCTTTCTCAACCCTCTTTTAATATATATCTTTTACCAATTAAAAAAAAAAGAATCTTCTTGTCATGAAATACAAGGGAACCACACAGTTGCACTTTCTGCAGTTGGAACAGTACCCAGTCATTCCTTAAACACATCAAGCTAGTACATGAAATAAACCTACAGAAAATGTAAGACACAAATAGGTGCAATACTATCTCAAAGGCCTCCCCAAAAGCAAATATGAATCACAAACTAGAAGATCGAGAAATTGGAAGTAGCCAGCATTGAAAGGTAGATATTGAAAGGTACTGACCCAAAAGGTGTTTCTTTATACAAATGTTGAAGTATCATGTAGCATGATAAGGCAACAGTTAGGTAATAATGTCAAGGTTATAAACCCAAATCAAAGAATTTAAGAATAGTGGTCCTACCTTGCTGTTTATTCTGTTCCATGAGATTTAGAAACAATGAACTGCTGACGGTTCCTGCAATGTAAGAGAAAGTTGCTTAGCTTGTCAGTTGTCACAAGCAACCAAAAAAAGAGGATATGCTAGAAACAAAAAAGAGGGTAGAAGGAAAGAAAAAGAGAGTAGCTTGCCATGGTGAACAATAGGTTTAACACCCGGATCTTTCAAAAACACAATAGCGGGGGCTGACTCCACCTCAAACCTATTCTCAATAAACAAATCAATAAATAAATAAATAGATTGTCAAGGTCATAATCCATCTATATTTTGACATGAAGCATAAAGCTGGTGAAACTATAAAATGCAAATAAGTAGTAATCAAAAAAAAAAAATGCAAATAAACCTTATGACCAAATATTGTTCATAGACTGCACAAAAGGAAATGTACTATGTTGATGTCAACGAAAAAAAAAACTATCATTTGTTCCTCTGCTGCAAAATCCATTTACAATGCACTTTTTTTTTTAAATTTGGTTGCTTTATTTAAAAACAATCTTTCCTCTTTCTTTCTTCTGTCAAAATCATCAAGAGTTTTAGACACTAACAATTAAGCATCTTATGATCCAAATAGCAGAGAAGGAGCACCTGCAGGCATGGTTTAAAATTTTGGAATGTTTCGTATGTTTTGTTTCGTTTCGTAAGAAAATAGAAATGAAACATTAAACATTTAATGTTTCGTAATGTTTTGCCGAGACAAACCGAGCCAATCCGATACAATCCAAAAAATAAAAAATATGACTTTATGATTTTGGAAATATTTCGAAATGTTTTGGAAATTTCGTTTTTTCACCATTTTTCAATGTTTCGTGAATGTTTCGCTTCGTTTCGTTTCGAAGTGTCTCAGTTTTTCGCTTGACCAAGACATTCCTCCGAAACGAAATTTTAAACCTTGGCTGCAAGAAGGTGGAAACTGCAATCCTTGAGATTGAATTCTCAAATTTGCAACATATATACATTTGACTTTTATATATTAAAATAAATATACCATATGTTGATTAGTTTCTTAAGAGCTCTTTATATTCATACATATCTTTTTTTTTGATAAGTTATATTCATACATATCCAAGATCATATTAGTGTTATCATATATGTATTTAGTCGTATTTTCCATGTAAATGATAGTTTTGTAAATATCTCTCAGTATGAGGGGTATACTTGTCCGGTAAGATGTTCTCCATATAAATATAAGTTAGAGAGTCATGTGACCTAAGCATAACATCCCTTTCCTCTCTTCTTCATCTTCAACCTTTGAAACCCTAGAATACAAACCCTAACCCTAGAAACTATATTGCAACTTGGTATTAGAGCTATCGAAGACATCGGAGAAGACGACCAAGACGATCGTTGAGTTTTTGTGTACTAGAGAGTGCTGACGTCATCCTTACCGTACGGCCAATGTTAGTAGCCTTATAGCCACACGGATCCCGAGGTCCTAAGGTCAGTCCTACTGAAGGAGTGGATTTTTCTGAGAATTATGGTGATTTTTGGGGAATTTTTTGAGACCTCTATGATGAGCTTTTACCCCTCCATCTGAAAATCGAAAATATTTTTTTTTGTCTTTTCACTTAATACAATCTACAAGGGATTTCTTGCTGCAGCTTGTTGCTCAGATCTAACCCCCCACTATATGAGCAATCGAATGGAACCCACCCTATTCGATTTCGTGGTCCTGGAGTTCAGGGGGAGCTTAAAGTCTATAACAGAGGGGGAAAAGCCACAGTTGATCCAGGACCAGTTGTACCATCTTTGGATCCAGGTAATATTTCTTCTTCTATACCTGTTGTTCCTTCTTCTTCTACTGATGCTTGTGCTTCTAAGAATCTTCCCATTGCTTTGAGAAAGGGCACTAGGAGTTGTACTCAACATCCTTTGAGCAACTTCGTTTCGTACGAGGCTTTGTCTTCTTCATACAAGACTTATGTCACATCCGCTTCTACTATTCCTATTCCCTCTTTTGTGGCAAAAGGGTTAGAGCACCCTAGATGGAGAGCTGCTATGGTAGAAGAGATGAGTGCCTTGGACAATAATAGAACATGGGAGCTAGTCGATTTGCCAAGAAGCAAGAAACCTGTTGGTTGCAGATGGGCGTTTATAGTGAAGTACAAGGCAAACGGGTCAGTTGAGAAGTACAAGGCTAGATTGGTGGCCAAGGGATACACCCAGACATATGGGATAGATTACGTGAAGACCTTTGCACCAGTGGCTAAGATGAACTCCATAAGGGTGTTATTGTCCTTGGCAGCAAACCAAGCATGGCCTTTGCATCAACTGGATGTGAAGAATGCGTTCTTTCATGGTGACTTGCAAGACGATGTACACGGTTCCTCCATCTGGATTCATCCCACCAGGGAAAGGTGGTAAGGTGTGTAGACTGAGAAAGGCCCTTTATGGGCTTAAGCAGTCTCCGAAAGCCTGGTTTGAGAGATGTACTCTAGCAATGAAGAAGCTGGGCTATACCCAGAGCTAAGTCGATCACACTCTGTTTGTGAAGCACCAAGAGAGGAGTACCATTGCCCTCATTGTCTATATTGTTGACATCATACTGATATGGAATGATGCAGAAGAGGTGGCCAAGCTGAAGTGTCATCTAGCAGGGGAGTTTGAGACCAAAGATCTAGGATCTCTATAGTACTTTCTGGGTATAGAGGTTGCAAGATCCAGCCGAGTGATCTTCATCTCTCAAAGGAAGTATGTCCTAGACCTATTAAGGGATTCTAAAAAGTTGGGAGCCAAGCTAGTGGAGACTCCTATAGAGTAAAATCACAAGTTGGGTGATGCAGGTGGTGAACTACTATAGGATGTAGGGAGCTTTCAGAGACTAATTGGGAGATTGATCTATCTCTCCTTGACTAAATTAGACATTGCGTATGCAGTGAGTGTTATCAGTCAGTACATGCACTCACCCAGGGACATTCACTTAGAGGCAGCACACATAATCTTGAGGTATCGCAAATCTGCTCCTGGTAGAGGCCTTCTATTTCAGCAGAATGGCCATATAAGAGTAGTCATATACCGATACAGACTGGGCAGGTGCCAAAGTTGATAGGAGATCCACCTCAGGCTATTGCACCTTTGTTGGGGGCAAGGAAATAGATTTCGATTTCGATGTTTATTTTGACCAGCTCGAAAACGGAAATATTTTGTGGAAATATTTCGACCAGTGTAGAAATAATACATTTTTCATGGAAATGATGGAAATATCGTGGAAATGTTTGTGGAAAGTTTGGGAAATGATAAAACAAGCATAAAAACAAACTCATAAGCTATCAAACCAAGATATAAAACCATATGTAGTGTGAAAATGAATGACTATAACGATCTTTAATATGTTGAGGCAAGTATTTGATAGTCAGTCAAGGTATAATTTAATTAGATAACTATTATTCAATTATTTATTATAAAAAAATTCATAAATCAAGGTACTAACAAATCTTTATTCACTTACATTAATGTCTTATATATTATGTATAATTTTAGAAAACCTATTTACTATTATCTTATTACATTTACTTAATTTTTTGAATGTTTAAATAATTTTAGGAAAAACTTTAACCCAACCAACTTGTAGATGGGCTGAGTAATGCAACATATAATCAATTTATGCACAAGCATGGATGTTTAGGGTAAAGACCAATGAAATTGGGGTTTTCCCTAAATTTCAAATTTTCACCCTAAATGATCTTCAATCTGTGCACAATCAAGTGTAAATGTATCATAGATTTGACGCATTTACACCTAAACTATCTATTTGTAGCAAGAAATTTTATACTTACGAACATTTCGAATTTAAAAAAAAAACTCCAAATGGGATTCGAATCATCCTCACGATCAATCCGTGAACCAAGAAATCTATAATGGATTGATCTTTTTTATAAAATAAATATATAGAAATGAGTTAAATGGATCAAATATGGGGATTTGTGGTGGTTTTGAGCTCAAATGAGATGTTTTCTACCTTCAATAGAAATGTTTCCATAGATTTCGAAACATTTCGACTGAAATAATACCTATTTACACTGTCAATTGATCGAAATTTAATGTTTACGCAAAATATTTCTACATGTATGGAAACATTTCGTGTATGTATTCTTTCCTGTCGGTAAACTAGAAATAGGAAATATTTCGCGAAATATTTCGATAATTTCGCGAAATTTATTTCCTTGGTTGGGGGCAATCTAGTTACCTAGAGGAGCAAGAAGCAACCTGTGGTAGCTAGATCCAGTGTAGAGGCAGAGTTTAGAGCAATGGCCCATAGTTTGTGTGAGATGCTACGGTTGAAAATCCTAGTGGCTGAACTCGGCTTCCTTGTCACAAGTTCTGTGAGTTTGTACTGTAACAACAAAGCCGCCATTAGTATTGCTCATAATCCAGTTCAGCACCTAGTCACAAAAATCTCCGAATTTTTTAAAAAATCTCCAAAAATCTCCGATTTTTTGAATTCATTAATCGATCGCCGAATAATCGGCAAAAACGGTAAAATCTCCGATTAATAAAAAAACTAGGCGATTAATCAGCGATTTTGCCGAATTTTGCCGATTAATCGACTGAGACCCATTTTTTGCCCCTTTTGATTATGATTTTGCCGATTTTTGGAATTATGAATGATATATGATGCTTATGACTGATGACTTACGACTTATGACTTATTATTATGGAATTATAGATGTGTTTTTCATCATATAAATGTGTTTTGTTAAAAACAACCTTTCTAACTTGAAAAATGACATAATATACTTAATTATTTTTGCCGATTTCAGCCGATTTTTACCGAATTTATCCGAATTTTCCCGACTTGACCCCTTGCCGATTTATTGCCGAATCCCGACTTTGTGACTATGGTTCAGCATGATCGGCCCAAGCATATTGAAGTAGATCGCCACTTCATCAGGAAAACGATTGTATCTGGGGAAGTGTGTACTCCTTTCGTGAAGCCAGATGAGCAAGTTGCCGATGTATTCACTAAGGGAGTTCTTAGTTGGCAACTTCACAGGTGTCTCAACAAGTTGGGAATGAGAGATATATATGCACCAACTTGAGGGGGAGTGTTATCATATATACGTAGTTAGTCGTATTTTCCATGTAAAGGGTAGTTTTGTAAATATCTCTCAGTATGAGGGGTATACTCGTCCAGTTATCCATGTAAGATGTTCTCCACATAAATAAGAGTTTTGGAGTCATGTGACCTAAGCATGACATCCCTTTCCTCTCTTCTTCATCTTCAACCTTTGAAACCCTAGAATACAAACCCTAACCCTAGAAACTATATTGCAACTATTAGTGCATTGGATTATTACATATTTATAAAAAATCAGATCCATAAACTTGTTAACTGATCTAATCTAAGTTATTACATATTTAGAACTTATCCAAAAAGAAAAAAAAAAGATTTTCATCACAGATATTAATTAGGATTTGTAGGGGATGCTTGAAAGGGCAATATACTTGTCCAGTTAAACATAATCCATTACAGGATCTCAAATGTTGCTTGGTTCTAATAAGTTAAGGAATAGTGTTAAAAAATAACTCTCCTTTTTGTGCTTTTGGCATCATTTTCACAGTTGAACATCAATTCCCATAAAAAGAGTATTTCTTGAATCGAGTCCATGGTTGACTTGACCCGGAAAGGGGTAAGGCATCGAAAACCTTACATCAAAAGATGCTCTCAATAGCAATATAATGATCTCAAAAAAGCTAAATAACCAAGGTATTAAATTTCATTTATTTTGCAAAATATTTCCATTTCAACAGGGGTCGATAGGAAAGATAGCATACTAGTCGAAATCTGCATTATTTCGCAAAATGACCATTAAATGTTGATGAACAGTATCAATTTGACCCTAACATAAACTGCTTTATTTCAGTAAAAGTATTTCTACAATATGAAATATTTCGACCTCAGCATAGTAAATCCTTTCAAAATTTTTTAAGCAGACTTTGATTCCTCAATTCATCTTTAGACCAAAACGACCATTCCACTTTGATTATTTTTTTGAAAAACTCCTCATATCCACCGGTTGAGTAGATCTAAGCGAAAATTTGGGGTTTTTGAAAATTTCAAGATATTCTCTCAGTTAAACTCAATTTTTTGTGTAGTTTCTTGTTGGAAATAGAGTTTAAAGGTGTAAAAGCATTGGATCTATAGATCTATGATCCATTTATACTGGATTTCTGCACACACTTAAAGGACTTTTAGGGTGAATTTTTTTGAAATTTGGGGAAAACCCCAATTTCATTAGTTTTCACCTTAAATGTCCCTGGTGTGCATGAATGATTGTGTGTTGTATAACTTAGTCCGATCCACATGTTGGATTATTTTTTTCCACAAAAATATTTTGCTATTTTTTTCAAAATATTATTTTAAAAGTATTTTAAAATACAAAAAGTCGGCAAACATTTTATTAGTAGATATGACTTGTAAATTATAGATAATAGTCATTAGCCAATGTAAATGAATTATGATTGAATAATTATTTCTATATTATAACTCATCATCATCATAAGGCTTAACCCAACGATATGGGGTCGGTTGCATGAATCGTGTTCGTCCATTCAATTACGTCAATTTTTTTTTAAATATTTAAAGAAATCGCAGAAATTCTAATTTATCAAATGCATATATGATAGATGTTTTTAATTGTTTATTTCTAATTATTTAATATATTGGTATTTTATTTATGATAATAAAAAGACCAAATCTTCGGTGTGCAATAGAATCTTTATGCACCGTGTGCGAAATCAACATATTTCTGTCGATCGACTATAAAAAGAGTCAATCGATAGTTCCTATGAGCAACAATAACTTTTTATGTTTTAAAATATTGCACAAAGACTCTTAGGCGGTAATATCTTTTACAAACTGTGGTAACTATTTTTGTTGATGTTAATAATCTTTCGTGCATGGTGCACGAAGATTCTTAGGCACAACGAAGAAGTGCGCAGTAAATAAAGTTTTTTTGTGACCTTCCCATGTGTAATGTAAAGTTCTATCTTGATATAATGTACTTAATGTTGACATGATTTGATGGTTATAATAACTCCATGTGTAATTATAGTTGTTTTGAGCTCTCAGGCTCTCAAATACCTACATCATCATGTTACAGGACATTGTGGACATTCATTTCCACACTCCATATGATTATATACTATAATTTCCTGGCTTATGCGTGTGTTCTTATGTTTGTTTCAACATTTCTTAAGGTTTCAACAAAACTTTCTACAATATTTCTATTATTTCCATGAAAATTATATTATTTCTTATTTAGTCTAATTATTTCCAGGTTAGTCAAAATATATCCCGAAATCGAAATTTAATACCTTGGGACTATATTGTGGTTTAGTAATTTTTAAGCAAAAGCATCCTAGCCTTTTCAAGATGATACTTACAACCAGTCATGTTCAATTCTGTTTTCCAACGACGCTTTGAATTATTAAAGAAACCTAGGCATTAGTAAAAAAGAGAAGAGAGAACTCTACTAAAATGTACAAAAAGCCAAAAAGTATATTCACCGTCTCTTTGAAAAAAATATAAGAATGACTAAATAAAAAAGAAAAAGATTGCACAAAGGGCACAAGGAATTTTCATAAATTCTTTGACCAAGTAATTATGCCATAAATAATGAGCCTTAGTTACTATGTTAAATCACTTATTTAAAGAGAACTCAAACAAATGGAGGGATAATTAAAAATCAAGAGAAAATTTGGTTGTTGTGAAAGCATATGCACGTACGTATTCCACCAAAAGGAAGATTCCTCCTCTCGCCATAACACCAATGCAAAAGAGGCATAGGCCCAATAATCCTTTGCAGCCTGGCGCAAGAATGGAGCAGCACGCTCCCCAGTTTTTGAGAAGCAAATTACTTTTACCTATATGCCAAAATTAATAAAATGATAAGTATTAGGAAAAAAGAATGACTGAATACAAACCTAAATCAATAAACTTTAAGCTAATGTTGCCAAAAAAACAACAATTAAAATTAAACAGAATACGTTTCCTACACATCACATGAGAGCATTATATCAAAATACCCCAATTAATTAATTGACATTCATGACTACTCTAAACCACAACAGTTTGGTGCTCACTCTTCAATCACCAGGTGTTTCTCAAGTTCTACATGAGGATAAGTATTGCAAATTAGAAGCAAACTTGAACCTCAGGCGATTTCTAGTGGTGCTCACATTTTTTTTGGCAAGTAGTGAAAGTGTGCATACTATTAGCGGATGGTGTGTTCCGGTGCACATGTTGTGTTGGCCTGACGACCCTTTGGTATACATAGTTGTTTCACCTTTACCCAAAACGTCGATCTTTTGGGGTAAATGGTTGTTTAACATGGTATCAAAGCCTTAAGGCTTGGGAGGTCGCGGTTTCAAGTCTCCAGCGGATGTATTCCCGCTGAGGGGGCGTGTTAGCGGATGGTGTGTTCCTGTGCACGTGTTGTGTTGGCCTGACGACCCTTTGGTATACATAGTTGTTTCACCTTTGCCCAAAATGTCGATCTTTTGCGGTAAATGGTTGTTTAACACATACTAGGAAAGAAAAGGAAAAAAATACCCAATGTACAAAAAGCCAGTATAATCAAGAGGCTAGTGAGATTGCCATCCAACTAGCACTCAAAAGGCATACAAACTAACCTAACATATTGCTGCTGCTGCTGCCATTAATTAGAAGTAAAATAAGCAAAACCAACGGAGGACCAATGAATTATAGTGGCCTTAATCCTCCCAACAACAGCACCAACAATGCCATAGTTGTCTTTAAACATGTGCTTGTCCATCTCTTTCCAAATTCTCTGACAATGCAAAAGGGAGCATCCACCATAGAATTCGATCCCAAACCAAACACCCCATTTGTTCAACCCTTCAATAAGTCCTAAAGTGCTTACAGCCATGGGTCCCACGGGCTGCTAATAAGAGCTGTCACTTTTGCATTTCTATTGTCTTTTAATAAATATTGGTAGGTTTAAGAATTAGAAAATCTTTTAAGTTATAATACGTAGAGAAATTTTCGCTACAGGTGTCTCATTGTGGCATTGTGGGTAGAATAAAAAGTGCTACGTACGCGTAAAAAACGCATAGTTAACTCGAGTCGGATTAGTTACTTGGGTTAGGTTATTTTTTACTTCTTGTGTGTACATGACACGTTCTTAATTAGACCCACAATGCCACAACGGGAGAAGCAAAAATTTTCCTTCTATTTTGTTTAGTAAATAATTAGTAGTTCAAAGTTCGAAAGGTTCCATTTCTATAGTCTCTTTGTTCCCTAGATTCATTAGGACTAGTTTAGAAAGGCCTTCAGTTATACCCCTAAGAGAATTTAGACCTATTTAGAGGTTTGGAAGTTTCTAATTATTTCTTAGTTGAATTGGGATCAGGAAACTAGTTTTCTAAGTCACTATAGGAGTTGTTGAGGGGGACGTAAATAGAGAATGTGTTGATGTTATTGTGTTTTGTTTGAGTCGAATAAAAGTTTCTTTTAGTAGTCTTCAAAGCTAGCCCACTGGTTGAACATCCAGCCTATTCTTGAGTTTCTTTGTTCGACTTAATCCATCTTTGAAGAAGCTTATCGCCATTCTTCCAGTCAATAAAATTTTGTACTGCTACAACGTTTAATTGATTCAGATCTGTCCTAATCAGTATTTCCTAGTTTAAGTGTTGCCAACAGGTTAGCTCCAAGTTCACAAATAATAGAAGAAAGCCATGTTTCCATTTAGTAGTAAACTCTTACAGATTACCAATTACAATTACTGCTAGCCAAGAAGTAGAGTTGAAGTGATTATGTTTGAGTATGGGTTAGGGAGCCATTGCACAGTGAGCATATTGAGTACTACTAACGAGTAGTAAGTGGTGACTAAGTTCCTTAAGCATCACATATCAAACTTGCAGAAAGTCAAAAGTTTAAAGCAGAGTATAAATATGAATCTACTGCAGAGATTCAGACATTGCAGGAGTCTAGGACACTGTATTGTCAAAAAGGCCCAGTTTCTTGAACCCATACAATAATGAATGAAAATAAAGAATCTTCAATGAGGCATTAGAGCTGAGCAAACAAGCTTGTACCTTATGATGACCACTCTTCGCAATGAAATTTTGACCCTGAACTTGAAATAAAGTTACACATCAGTGCCAGCAGCAGACAATAAATAGACACATAAAGGCAAAGCAGTTAAATCTAGACCATGCAATGGTAGGTAAATTGGTAGCATGTATTAGTTGATGTCGTTAAGTAAGACGGTAAGGTAAATAACAACCCATTTCAGCTGATGTATAATGTATCCAAACTGCTGCAAGACAAAGGTTTGTACTTTTTCTTTTTATAAATCAAACATAGTTAAATACTTTTGGCGTTCCATTCTACTGAAAACGAAACGAAGGTAAAATGTAGTCAGAATAGTACAAAATAATGACTTGGAATGTAAAATTGTCACGTTATATCTGTCAGACTGTCACATTCAGTAAAAGATTGCATCACAAGCAAAGATATCATAGTATCAAAGTATAGATGTTCTCTACAATAGAAATTTGATATTGAAAGGTGAATGCAATCCTCTCATAATGTGAACTTGCCAATTATCAAAGCATTACCTCACTAATTTTTCTCAGTATTTAAGTAGGAAAACATATAACCCTGTTTCTTGTTCATTCGAATGTATGCAATCCTAATTCCTTTAGATCGCTAGTAGGATATCAATACTTCATTTACTAGTGAATGATTGAAACTGATTAAAATCTAGGGACAATTTACCTTCTACTTTTAAATCATTCTATAAAATGGTCAGAGATCCATTTTTTGGAAACAATAAAGTCTCATGAAAGGTTCGTACACACCCTAGAGAAACAAGACTAGTTGGGAGTAAAAGTCATCACCTTTTGAAAGTCACCTTAGCTCTTCTTACAGAAGAGATGGTATGAATTGTCTCAAGCCTCAGTCTTGTGCACATACTGCTACAGTATCCTACACTAGCCTATGGATTTTCTGTGGTAACTAAAATGATTAGAATTTCCAAAGGGGGAAGGATATTGTAACCAAGCAATTAAACAATTTTACCAAGCATCATTGTTATAGTATGTCCAACAGTAAAAGACTATCCAGACGATTCATTATGTGCATAGAGTGATTAAAAATTGTAGGCAAAAGGATAATCGTGACAAGGCAACAAATCCAGTGATTTAACCAAGAACAGTTGCTAACCTACAATAGCACCAAGCATCTCACAAGGCATTCTTGCCCACGAATCAACTACCAAACGCAAATTAGGGCGACATGATTCTAAACCATATCTACGCCAAGGACCATAGTCTCGATTATAGATAGTGGTGGTGGTGGTAGTCATAATCATAATAGAAACGATAATGATAGTTATAATAGTAATAACACAAATGGAATTTAATTAATACTAAGCAAAACAGAACAAAGCTCAGAGCATCAGTAATAAACTTTTATAAGAAAAACTAAAATATGCTTTTCAGAGAGGCCCTGTGAATTACCAATGACTCCTTCGAATAATAAAGAATGCGAGGTAAACCAAGTATGTTTGTCGCAAACCAATCAACCACTGCATCCACTGAGAGCTCTCCCTGATACCTAGTATTAAAATTAAAAGTAATATCATGAATTATTCAATAAGAAGGGAACCTATTTTCTAAAATTAAATGCAGTGCTCATCTAGAAACATGGGTTTTTCTTGTATTGATCTCAAATGGACACCTTGCAAAAACTAGGAAAGCTTCTGTGAGGTACTTCAGGAGATCTTTGATTTTACTTTTGTTCAGTTAAAAATCAATGAACCCTAAAGAAACTTACCTAACGAGACAATCTGAACTTCTACAGCCTGCGGGAAATGCAACCAGTGAAGGAAGACCTGTATAGGAATAAAAATTAAAAAGGAAATAAGAAGAAGAAATAAATCGGGAAAAGAAAACAGTATCCAAGAAAAGATAAAAGTTAAGGTCTGAATATAAAACAACCACCATCAAACAATATGTGATATGAGTAACATACGACTGAAATTAGGACTGTCTTGGATTTACATACTCCAGCCAACATACTGAAGTTCCAATAGCCCCAGATGATAACGGTAAATTCAACACAAACAATGGCACGTCAATAAACTTTAGTTGTTACAGGGCAAAAAATGATCAAACCATAGAAAAAATGATAAGAGAAGCATGAAGCACAAATAATTTTCAGTATGACAATCTAATACTTAAAGCTTAAAATTGATTGTGTGCCCTTTATCTTTCTTGCCTATGTGGTAATTCATTCAAGCTTTGGTCCAATTATTTGGGGTCAGTTACATAAATCCTGTTGCAGCATTCCATTCTACCCAGGGCCATATCCTCCTTTGAAATATTAGGCATGTTTGATTGCACAGAAAATTTTCCATGAGAAAATACACCTGATAAGGCTGTTTGATTGCCTGGGCTCAGCCCTTTTAATAATATTTATACTTATAAAAAAAAACATACGTTTATATCAAAATAGAGGGTGTATATTGAGTACTTGGAACCTATGTTACATGGACTTCTAAATGAGGGAAGTATCCGTGTCAGCCTCCGACATGAAATGGATTCTTGTGTGACACTTCCAATTTTTTTTTCCTTGCAAGATATTAACAGTTTCCATAGGTAATGAGTTCTATCTTTCACAATTGAAGTTTTGTATTCAACAAATATAATATATTCTCTTGTTTATTAGTATATGATTCCAACAAATCATTAGATATCTACCAAGAAAATTCCGATATTTCGCCATGGACTTGTCGTTATAAAATAAAAATAAATTAATATTTAAAATATTCAGCCGAGTACCCCGAATCTTATTTTTTTGGGGTTGCCTAGTCCGACACCACGTATCCGTGTCAGATTCCGACACACGTGTCTGTATCCATGCAACTTAACTTGGAAAGCAGATTTACAAGACAGACTCTAGGTCAGTCCGATAACACTGTAAATTACTCTTTTTGACCATAAATCAGTTACATGATGTAGTTTTTAATGAAATTTTGTTGCATATATATATTTTTTAATTATTTTTTCAGAGCTTTCCAATATGGTTCCATCAGTTTCACCAAGTTTTGGATTGGAAGCACCCAAACATTTCGGTTTTGCCCATGGATGAAACCTGCACCTTTGAACCATGTCCCCGATACCTTAGCCAACCTTGTGGAAGGTTGGAACACCACGGAATTTGCTAGTAAAGGTAAATTTCTTTGGAAATTCTGCTTTGTGCCCTTTGTTGGGGCATTTGGAAGTAGTGGCATCAAAGAAGATATCGAGACAAGACTAAATCAAACCTTGAAACCTTTTAGGAATCGAACTCAAGGTTCTTAGGTGGATCTTGATTTTGGTGGAGTTCAAGGACTACAAAGTATAGATTTATGGATCTAGACATCATTGGAAAGCTATTTGTGAGTGCAAAGGAAGTAAGGAAGCAGCTACGCCATCTTAGAAGACGCCTCATGGGCATTTGGGGATCATTTTGTGAGAAAAACGAATCTCCTCTCTGGTCTTTTTGGGTCCAATCAGTTTCAAAGACTCCAATGAAGCAAAAGCATGTGCATTCCTTGTTGCTCACATTTTAACGTTCCATTTATTGTGGAAGGAGACTCAAAGAATGCTATAGCTCAGGTGTCCATCATTTGGAAGGACTGTAGAGTTGCAAATATATTGGATAAAATTCGACATTTGTATAAACAAGGAAGTTTTGTTTGCCCATACCTATAGATGTGCTAATGTATTGGCCGACTCTTATGCGAAGGATGGTGTAAATTGTCAATCTTTGTATACGAAAGATACCTTTAGAATCAACACTCCTTCCCTTCCCTATTATTACCTATAAAAAATGCATCTTTTTTTCCTATCTGAATGATAGATTAGATGGATGAATTGCAAGACTACAAAAGATAAAAATCAAATATGAGTGCATCCAAGGGACCTAGGAGTAGCCCGATAGGTGATAAAATAAAGGAGTATGGATTGAGATGATTCGGTCATGTGTGACGAAGACTATTAACTGCACTGCCAAGAAGGACACTTGTGCAGCTCAAAAGAATGATAGCCATTTTAAATCTAAAAAATTTTCCTGAGAAAATGTGACTTTCCCATCCAAGCCTGGAATTCATTTCCATTCCATATAGGTGAGAATTTGTTTCCATGAAAATCCACCCTTATTCTCTCACATGATTGCAAATTGAATATTTTCTCAGCATTTTTTTTTATAAGCATATAATGGTAAACACAATTGGCATTTTTCATCAAAAAATAAGATGTAACAATCTGAGTTCATGTTTTTTTTTTGATAAGTTACAATCTGAGTTCATGTTTTTTTTTTTGATAAGTTACAATCTGAGTTCATGTTTTATAGCAGGAGAATCTAAGAAAACATATTGCAAAAACTTTTGCCTCCACTTAGATCGAATTTGTCTCTCTGAAGGAGTGGAGAATCTAAGTCAGCCTCTTGATCTAGCTATTTTATAACAATAAAACAAAAGAAACTATAACATGAAAAATTCTACGTTCCACCACAGGACTGTTTCTGCGAGCATACTTTTGCTTGGGGAAAAAAGAATATTTGCCCATCCGAGGATAAATAAAGCATTGATGTCCCTTTCATCTAAATATTTCATGGAAGCTATCCTTTTACTTCATTTTCATGCATAGAAGTTCTGAAGTGCATTATGTATCCTCAGTTCGATTCCTCTCCCTCCATCTGAGCTCAAGATTATTACAAAAAAGTGAACAAGATTCTTACGGTGACAAATTCTTTCCTATATAACAAAAACATATTCCAGATGTGTAAAGCTGCATGAAATATAAAATCCTGCTCTAAATTAGCAATATATACACCAGATGAAGTTAACCTTGCTTATCAATTCAACTATAATAGTGTTTTTAGTAGTCACCTCTCAAAATAGATGAAATTGATATTGTAAGCTAATAGATAAGTGATACAACTACCATTTCGAAAGAAGGGTTGTCCTGTGGACTTCCTCTCCGCAAGGTACGCTGCAAGCTGAACATCACCAAGTTCCACCATACCAGTACTACCAACCCCATCCAACAAACTGGCTGGATGTACGAAAAACCACTTAACATGTGTTAAAATAGGATTCAGGTGCTCAGTGGACCCCATTTAATGACATGAAAATAATCACCACTAAAGAAAGAAGCATGCATAAACACAAGAAGAAACCTAAATTACAGATATCAAGCTTTGTACAAAAATGTTCTCAGACTCAAACTATACTTGATTATAATGGTCACTTAAAACAGCAGCTTGAGAAAATACAAAATGTACTATAATAAGTCTTTCAGCAGACTTACTTATCAAAAAAAAAAAGTTTCTTTCAGCAGACTTAGTTTCTCATATAAATGAAGGTCAACAATCAACAAAAAAAATTTAATCCTGTCTTATAGAAAGTTGAATATAATCAAGGGCATAACAGAATAAGCTGTTAGCAAATTCCTGTGCAAAGTGTTGTCAGGTGTACCCTTTACATTATAAGGGACCCCGTTATATTGTAAGGGCATACTTGTCCATAAAATGTTTTTTATATAAATAAGAAGTATGGAGTCATGTGAGACACATATGCTCTCATTTTCCTCTCTCTCTCTTCTTCCTTTCAAACCCTAGAACCAAACCCTAACCCTAACCAAACCCTAGAATCACCTATTCAACTCAAAGATGTGACTTCAAGAAATATATTTATCAGAAACAGATAACGTAGACAACCTACATAGTCTTCCCTCAATTATAAATCCACTATGCTCATGAACAACTGGGGCACAATAGTACAATATACAACAAAAAAGGACATCAGCACAGGCACGATACACATTTAACTTAGCTCAATACACTCGTGTGGTTCAAAGTAATGGGATTTTCAGAAATGGTTCAAGAACTTGGACATAAACAAATTGAACTTTCAAGCACTAATAAAGACATTCAACTCAAAATTAGGGACTCGCCTAATACTAGGTCACACAACAACTTAGATTAGGATTCAATCTGGTAAACTTGAGAGTCAGTGGTTTCATTTGATAAAAAAAATTTAGTCGTTACTTTGGGATACAATTCAGTTCAGTCAAAGTGGTGCTTGATATCATAGTGCACTTCAAGAATCCAAAATTTTGTTTGATAGTTAAACAAAAACAAGTAAAGCTCAATCAATCATGGTACAGTCTAAGCATAGGCAACTTAAGACATTGGTTGGTATAAGCA
The DNA here is from genome assembly GCA_035048495.1 of Euptelea pleiosperma. Lineage (NCBI taxonomy): Eukaryota > Viridiplantae > Streptophyta > Magnoliopsida > Ranunculales > Eupteleaceae > Euptelea > Euptelea pleiosperma. The sequence continues at coordinate 10,284,390 of CM068550.1, read as the reverse complement.
GGAAAGTCAAATAAACCAACCATGGATATAATAGAAAACAGAAAGAAACAACACAAGAAAAACCCGATAAAATTAACTTAACTTCCATAATCTGATAACCTCACGGAAGATGGAGAGCACATACCAATTCTTTTCCAATTATTGGAAAATTGCACACAACGGTTGCTCCCAGATGAATAAACCTGAGTCCAACCATAGGTTCCATAATGTACAGAGCGATGGTAATATATCAGCTCAAGAACCATTCAAGAAATAGGAGAACCCATTGAACTTTGTGTCTAGAATTTTATATCAAAAGTAAATTTACTTAATAAATTAACGCTCATATTACAAAAAATATGGCATTAATTTACAGTTAGCGGACATACCTGAATTAGCCGTGCCTTGGTGCTAGCAATAGTAGACTGAAAGTCATCAATTGTGAGTACATTAAGAGCATGGTCCACGGGATCTAATGAAAATTCATGGTTAATCATGTGTCACCCCATCACAGTAGTATTTAAACTATTAGAAAATTAAACATTAGCAACCAAAGCAAACAATGCAGGACAGAACATCTTGACCAACCAGAGGAAGAAGCATCAAGTAATGGAAGTTCTATTTTTGAAAAACTTTCCTCAATGTGTTGTCCTTTGACCTTTTCGATAACATACTACAGTCAAGAAATGAACACCATTGGGTCAAACATCTACTAATAACAGCTTAGTCGACAAAGGAAATGACAAAAGTAAAAAATAGAAAACTAATAAATCTCATTCGGATTGCTAAGAACTTACAAGCTGCTCATCAATGCCAAATATGTCATAGTCTCTCTTCCATAATGGATTCGTCAACAGCTCAAAGGCATAGCGGATCTGCAAAGCGTCTCAGCATAAGTAGCACTTGGGCATTGCAAACAGTAATGTTAGAGAAGCAAACACCTAGCATTATCGATCATTTTATATTGCAAGAAAAAGAGTCCTCTTCGGAAAACTTGTATTGCTTGACAAAGGTCAAATTTGTAGCTCCAAAAGATCAAAGAATTTATTTTTTGCATAACTTATTTTTATGTTTCAACTACAATATCCCTATCTGGCCTCTCGGTAGTATCTAGCAGAGGAAAAGATAGAAAGAATACAATTTAAATGATCCTTTATCGATCCCACATTCAAGAAAAAAAATATATATTTGTGTTTTATGTCTAAGGGTAACATAGAAATCAGGTCAAAATTCTTGCATCATGATGTGGCAGTTGATGGCAGCATTAGGGAGTCTAGAGATGGGTGGGAGCCTCAGGAAGAGTTGTTTTTCTCTGCTTACTAGGTGTCCACCCTGGAAACTACTCAACCAGGGTAGGATCCAGCGACTGGAAGAGCACCGCATGTCAAGTGGTGTACGGTGCGCCCCTAGTGGCCCTTGAATATTTGGAGGGTCACGTACCTTACACGCCCAGTCATACTCATAATGCGTCAGTCTCCAAGGTAAACACAAAAAAATGTGGATAAAAGAAAATTAAATATTTTCTTGATTTACACCCAAAAGCTATGATGCCCGGATACTAATACGGATACGGACACGGATATGGGAAGCGGGGATACGACTCGATATTTTCCAAAATCAAGGACACGGATACGGATACGAGTATCCTATTTTACAGTTCAAAATTTTTATTTTTCTATTTTTTTCAACTTTTTATGAAGGATACGTGGGGATACATGTCGGTAGAGTGTCCAGTGTCCGTAGCTGTGTTGACATGACACAACACTGGTATGAGGCACTAGTACAGGTATCCGGGTATCATAGCCCAAAAGTAAAGCAGAATTGATTAAACAAAGGACTATGGAATAAAGAAGCATAATTATTTTTAGAGTTAAATCAATCCTTTTCCAGGAATGATATAAGCAGAGGATCAACAAATGCTGATATGAAAGCTTATTCATAGAACATTTTCTTAACTTCAAGAAGATGTTTATGGCAGTGTTGTTCGACCCACGCCGGCCTGGCAAGTTGGAACGGGTGAACCAACCCCTTGACTGAACCAGGTCAGCATCAACCCGCAAAATGTAATTTTAGTTTTATTTTTTTCAACAAATGGGAAAAACCGAGATGGGCTCATGGGCCATCCTTTTGACCAACTGGTTGAACCGATTACCCGGTGAACCAGGCAATCTACCGGGTCAATGGCCGGCCTGGGTTTTAAAAAGTTGGTTTTATGGTTGATATGATTTCCTTTCATTCAAGAAGCTTGTTGAGATTCATCTCCATGGACAAATTTTTCAAAGTACTTAATGTTTTTACCTCATTATTTCCATAAATTCCATACTAGCTATGCTGATAATTACAATAACTAGATTCCTAATCCACATAATTGCCTTAAGAACAAAAGAAGATATTCTAACCTTAACAAAATCAATTGTTGCTGGGACTTCCTCGCCTGAGTTCCTGAATTCACACGTGCCAATTTAACAACAATGATAAAGGTGCCCCAAATAAATTACGAAATTTATATTCCAAAAAAAACCTGGACTAAAACTAAAATTTTTCAAGCATGTCATACAGCCAAAAACTACGACAGGGATGACAATAGGTCGGCTCAACCGAGTAAGCCACCCAATCTGAAATGTTCCTTTTTCCTGGTTTCAGTTTGGCCCATTAAAAACCAGTCAGTTCGGGTCAGTTTTGGTCAGACTAGGGACCCATTCCAGTTGAACCCAACTCACCTGTTGACATTCTTAAATACATCTACAACCATCCTTTATGATTGAATCGTTGAGACCACAAATCAACTTAATCAAGCACTACTAGAAAGCAAGATAATTTTTTTTATAAGAATCTGAGAAGTTGAGAAGTATAATTGAAACCCAGAAAAGGGGAATCTGATAAAATCAAGTAACAAGGATTTGAGTGAAACCGATTCTCAAGCTCCATATTACTCATAATCAATGAAATTATCATCAACGGGACTCATTCGAGAAAAAATAACTCAAGAGGAGATCACCATTTCGAAGAAAACTTCTCGTAGGTCTCCGTTACTTCTTCGATAGAGCCGTACCTCTTGATACCGAGAACTGCCGAACAGACGAACACGAAAATCGATTTACAGTGTTAAGAAACCCTATAACAAAACTTAATCGATACAGCGATTTCAAAGAAGAAACCCAAAAACCTGTAAAACAAACTCACCGTCATAATGCGAAGGAGGAAAAGAAGAAGGGATGATGAAGAGCTGAATGAAGATGGCAAGGGAGAGCAGAAGCAGAGGAACTGAGTAGATTTTGAGAAGGGACGCCATTGAGGCAATCGCCATGGCTTTCGAAACCCTAGCTGTGATGGTCGCTCCACAGAGAGAGAGAGAGAGAGAGACAGACAAATGATTTCGATCTCTTTGGCGCCGGATTTAGTTTCTTATTTATAGTTTCGCTTTCCGTCGGATGCTGGGGAAGGTCAAGAAGATTCGGAAACGACTGTTTTGTCACACTCAACCGCACGCGCAGAAACTAACGCTCTCAATTGATTGGGTGGCTGTCACCTTGACTCTTGAGTAAATTACTAAAACGCCCTCATAACGGAGGAGCGTGGTCTGTAGCGCGTTGGCGCGTGTGATAGCATTTTGCTTTACCTGTTTCAGCGGAGCAACCGAAAAACTGGGACTTTGGGAGCGTGTCACAACGGTGCCGCTAATTTGGCTCAAATAGAAGAGAAAAGTATTGGATGCTACTGAACTTACGCAACAAACTTTACGCTTCATCCCTCATCTACCGTCCGCGTGGTTATCAGCGGTTTGGGCCCATGATGGGTCCACATTTAGCCTGGGCCTAACCCTACCTTGGCCTATCTTAAAATAGTTGGTCAACGGGCCAACTCGATAGATATTTGAAACTAGGCTCGGCCCTGAGATGAAGAGGACTTTGCTATGGAGGGCCGCATCCATCGGTTCTTATTGGATATCAGTTAATTGGAAACCATTGACACCCCTAGGTGGGACCCACTATTAGCCTTATATAATAAGGGTCCCTTGAGCCAAGTTTCAACAATTCACCAACCCTCAAATCAAGCCCATGCCCGGTCCCATGAGCCCATCAACGTCCCTACTAAGTATTCACCTTTTTGTACCTGCTTTTCGAGTCTTCCCTAGTTTATCTCACGGCTATGTTAGGATTGTCTGATGGTGTCTTTTTTGGGTTGGACCATTCAGGAAGTTGCATACCACCTGGAGCCTTTGATACAAGAAGAAAGAGAGTGGTGTGTATGGCATAAGGGTTTGGAGTCTTTGGACTATCCATGCTATCAAGACCTAGCCCAGACAACTGGACCTGGAATGACCTTGGCTGACCTCCATTATTTGGATGTCCAAAAATTGCAACTAAGTTTGTTCAATAAATGACAATAAGAAGAAATATGGGCAGGCTTGGGTCTGGCAAATTAAGCATCTCGCTGACTCAACTTTTGGCCTGAACTTAGGCATTAACACCCCACTTAAAATCATACCCATACAAGTTCAAAATGCTGTAGTTGCAACTTGGGTGGACCCAATCAGAGCTTGACGGGCCCAACCTGAGCTAGATGGGCTCAACCTGAATTTGGGTTGGGCTTGAGTTGGTTCTGTAGTACTTGAGCTCGGGCCTGAGATTTAGAAACCGATAAAAACCCTGGCTGAGGCTGCGAGCAACGCGACCCAACCCGAGCTTGAGCCAGAGCGTATATTATAGACATAATTTATATACAATCTCTCTCTCTCTCTCTCTCTGCTTGAGTGACCCCCAATCCGACATGAATCTTATCCCACTATTGAAGAATTCATGGAAAATTACCTTCATCATCGTTCTAAGTGATTCGACCATTGACAATTGAGCATATGATTACTTTCGATCCCTTCGTTGTTGGCACTATGCTTCTCTTAATTGTTCATTTTCTCGTAATCTTTGTCGTCGAAGTCTTTCCCTTATCCTATGCCTTTCTCGTTGTTGTTCATTTTCTTGTAATCTTTGTTGTCGTGTCTACGAGCAAGTATATTTTCTCTTTGCTCATCAGACATCATCTGTTCGTCGTCGTAGACATTGAGCCATTCTTTCCCTCATTTGATGCCATCGTAAACGTTGAGCTAACCGACGTCTTTCCCTTCACAGTTCATCTCTAAGAGACCTAGATGGTGATCCTGGTTCACCATTCATTTCTAGCAAATGTGTAATAATATCAGATGAGATTTTGAATGGGGACTCAGTCGAACGTTGAGCACATGTTTGAGTTAAAAAAAAAATTTTCATTCACAATGTTAAAGGCTGTGCAATGAAAGTATCTTATTACGTCCTATGTTTTAAAACTTGCTCGACCCGACTCGGTCATATTTCGAGTCGACTTGGCATACAACCTTGTTGAGTTGAATCGGAAAGTCAACTGAGTTGATTTGAAACTCGGCCGAAGTCGATTCGAACTCAATGTTTTTTTTTGAATTTCTAAATGTTTTTAGTATTTTTTTTAATATTTTATTAATTTTCGAAGTTTTTTGATAAATGTTATTTTTTATATATTTAAATATTTGATAATTAATTTAATAATTTAATGACTTGCTGAGTCGACTCTCGAGTCACCACGACCCAATGGACTTCCGAGTCAAGTGAGTCCGAGTTTGGAGTTTTAAAACATTTACCTCTATGTTGCCTCTCATAATGACATGCCAACCGATGTAGATTTGCTCTCTCTCCTTTCCACGCTCATTCAAATCTTTCTACCCGTGTCTCTAAAGCCTTAAAGAAGGCCTTAATTATTTGTTGTGTATTAAATGTTTTGACACAGCCCTTGATCCCATTTTAAGGTGTATGATGTGGTCAAATTTGCACCATATGTTGATCTTCTCTTTCCATACATGGTCATCATCTCCCTCTATCTTTGCTGGAGAAGCCCCAAGAGTTGAGTGCAGATGGGCAGTACTCCGTTCCAAATAGTAGGAGGTTCTGAGTTTGACTTTCATTGGGGCCAAGGCCACCCCCTAGAAAGAGTTGGGTGAGTAATAAGTGGCTCAGTCCACATTAACTCTCCCAGTGCTCCAGCACGTGTGGAAAGGGGTGCTATCGTGTGCCTGGGTGACTAGTCGGGTGCTCTAAGAGGCCCGGATACCCATGGTTTAAAAAAAAAAAAAAGATAATATCTCCATTGACATCGTGATCTAGGTAATAACATAGCTGGCCTAGACTTTTCTGCTTTAATGTATTCTTACACAAATGGTTTTTAAGGACCAGGGAAGTCAATTAATAGGTCTGGTTGGCCTGGACATGGGTTATAAAAGACCCATGTGAGGACCAAATGAGACGCAAAAAAACATTCGGATATAAAACCGAAAAATATGACACAAAAAACACTCAAATAAACGTGTCATTTGCCATTGCAATGTGGCCAAAAGCTGACCTCTTTCCCTTACAAACACACACACAGCTCGAGTAAGACTTTGATGACAGGGGCTGTCATCAAGGCCCATGACAGGATGCAATAAAAGACACGTGGCATACTCTTAGAGATCTCTGACCGTATGGATGTTTTTCCAATTCCTATATGGACCGACAAACAAAAAATTAGCCTGATTTGTGATTTCAAACCTTTGGATCTTTGTACCTCAAATAATGGTCAATAATGCTCAAATTTCCCACGGTCAAAATCAACCCATGAAAACAATTCCAATCCAATGCCTAGAAATCACTAATCGGACTGATTTTTGGTTTGTAGGTCCACCTAATGATTGTCCAAACATCCATAGGGTCATAGTCCTCTAAGAGTGTTGCACGTGGCTCATATTGTGCCATGTCATCGGCCTTGATCACAGGCGCTGTCATCAAAGTTTTATTCCACACAGCTCATGCATCTAATGCACATTTTTTTGTTTTAAACTTTTAATTTTTAACGAGATATGACACATCTTCGGCACGCTCCAACTGGAACCACGTACCGTTGCGTTTCGTGCGCTCTTAAATGTTGTACACGTGGTCCCATGCCACAGTTGGGGCTATGTAATAAATTCGAGAAGATTTTTTCTTCCGATAATAATTTTTTTTTAAGTCCAAAGTCCAAACCAAGGTTTAAAAAACTTCCGTTGTAACCAAAATAACGGCCGTTATAACGGATTTGGACTTCCCCCATTACATTACACTGTTAAAATCGGAAAAAAATAACGGCCGTTATAACGAAAATAACGACCGTTATTCAAAATTTGAATTTCAGCGCCAATTTTTTGTTATTTCCATTTTTTCTCGTTACTTTCCATTTTTGCCCCTGAACGTTTTTTTCCTTATAAAGCCATTATAATGGAAAAAACGGTAATATCCCCAGTCCGTTATACCGTTACAGCGACCCCCTTTAAAAGGAGATTGAGAAGATCTCAAAAAGATACAAGGAATAAGCAGAACGGCTAGACACAAGGGAAAAAGATTTTAGATGGGGAGTGGATGCTTTCGATGCAGAGGGTCTTGTGGCCCTACATGGCTCATTTTTTGGGCCCACTAACCGCATGGATATACCCCACACCTTTGTGGATATGCATATAAAAAATCAGCTTATTGGTTGATAATTTCTAGCCGTTGGATTAAGTGCATGCTCAAAAATATGAAAAAAAATGCTCGAATCCAACGGCAACTCTCAATCCTAAAAAGGTGCTATAATCTATGGCTAGAGAAAAATCAATGAAACTGATTTTTTGTATATATATCCACTAAGGGGTGAGCTAAACATCTATGCCTTTAGTGGGCCCCAAAAATGAGCTATGTATGGCCGCATGACCCCTCTGCATCGACTGCATCCAAAGTCCGCTGCATATTAATGTTTTCCAGACACGAGGGAAACAAAAATACACTGAAATGCTCTAATTAGTAAGTTCATAATTAGTTATTAGTAAATTCTCGAATAATTCACATATTATAAGTGAAATATTAAAAATAAAAAATGAGACGATTTATTATTTCCATGTTATACTTATATTATACATGAATTATTCCCAAACTATCGAAAAAAGATTAAATCTAAGGTGGCGTTTGGTAAAACTTTTATTCAGGGCTGAAATTCAGTTATTTCGGTGATTAATGGTGTTTGGTAAACAACTTAAGGTTTGAATAAAAGTAAAATTCAACATAAGCAAAAAGTGAGCTGGATGTCACGGACTTAGTCTTTGACCCTTACTAAAGACCGTGCGGCACTTGAGTTAGTCGCTCCTTTGCTAGCTCAAGTCAGCCTTCCCCCAAAGTGACTTAGGACTTGGCCTTGCCTAAGCACTACTCTCACTCAAGAAGCACACAAAGCACACAAGAACAAGAAAGCTTAGAGAATGAGGAAGCTTGTATTGCTCAACTCTGGATGGATACAAATGAGGGGGCTTGCCCCTTTATATAGGCTTCAAGCCTTATTCTAGAATTCTCCATACTATTCTACCAAAGAATCTCTAGATGTTTCCCCTAGGAACTATCTAGAATATTTACATATAATACATGGGTAGAGATTCCCTAGAACTCTCATGAGTATTCTAGACTCTTCTATCTTCTAAGGCTCTCTACCATACTCTAGGGTCCTCTAGAAACTTCCAGAGCACTCTAGACTCCTTGAGCCATAACCGGGCTTGGTTATGGGCTTGGAACGGGCTTCATTGGTGGGCTTGGATCGGGCCCAACTAGCGACCCCGTGACACTCTCCCCCACCTGATTGCGCGACGTCCTCGGCGCGTCATCTCCATAGTATTTTGTGATTTTGTTTTTAAATTGCCATAGAGTATCTGCGTGCTCCCAAGTAACCTCATCCTTGGGCAATCCCTTCCATTTCACAAGATACTCGATATATAGTTGGACTCCACGCCTATTCACCCGACGATCAGCAAGTATGCAGTCCACTTCCTTGCACTCTACCGGTCGTCTCCTCGTGTTCGTCCATTTCTGCCTTTTTGGTTGGCTCTTAATAGCCTTCCCAGGTGGTGTCGATGCAGGCGACTTGACACCAAGCTTTATCTCGACTGGATGACCCACCTCTTTCCTAGGTGATAGCGCCTTTGTCTGCTTAGGCGACATCACGTCCCTGAATTTTTCAAGGACTTTGCCTTCATTCCTGGGTAGTTCCCTATCTACCCTGTCCTCAAGATCTTCGACCATGCCCTTCTTGGTTTCCATCGACAGTTGCAAGGCCGAGAGCATCTTTGTTCCAGACTTGGTTCCTTGGACCGTAGGAACCATGCAAGGAGCTCCTTCATCGATGATACACACCGAGTTCACAAATGGCATAGGTATTGCCTTGACCCTCCTTAGGAACTCCATCCCTAGTACCACTTGATAGTCATCCATAGGAATGACTGATAAATCCACGAGCCCCTTCCATTCCCCTATGCGTAGCTCCACCCCACGAGCCGTGCCTTGGATAGGTCTGGCTTGTGAATTCACCGCCTTTATCCATCCTTCTTCCTTGGATGCTTTCAATCCCAATCGCTTTGCCTCTTCTCCTGAGACAAAGTTATGTGTCGCCCCGGTGTCCACCATGACCCGTGTAGGCTTCTCGTTGATATGAGCTTCCACGTACATGAGTCCCTTGCTCATAGTCTTGGAAGACTCAGGTTGCTTCTTTACAGCATTGAGGAGTTGTAAGGATCCCATCCTTGGCTCCTCGTCACTGTCTTCACTTTCGCTACCCAACTTGGCAGCTAAGGCATTCAGTGCCTTCCTCTATGGGCAGTCCCTTGCCCAATGATCCCCATCACAAAGGAAACAATTAGTCCTCGATTTGGAGTGGTCCTTACCTTCCATCCTGAACTTGCCATGCTTTGGCTTGGATGACCCCTCCTTGTGATTCGATCCCTCCTTGTGATTTGATCCTTCTTTGTCACTTGATGTCTCATCTCCCCCACCTTTGGCATGATTACCCTTGGGCGACTTTGGCTTGGAGGAATCATCCCTCTTGAATTCCAGTAACTGTTCGGCAGCGGCCATGGCACTAGCAAGGTCTTGTACCCCACGTCGTCTTAGCTCCTGTTCCGCCCATAGCTGGAGACCATCCATGAAGTTGAAGAGTAGTTCCTTCTCCGGCATGTCTGGAATCTCCAACATTAGGGTTGAGAACTCCTTTACATAGTCTCGAATTGACCACGTGTGCTTAAGCCGTTTTAGTTTCCTCCTTGCCTGATGTTCGGCATCTTCCGGGTAGAATTGCCTTTTGATCTCCCTTCTAAAGTCATCCCAAGTGTCGATCGTGCACGTACCTCGTTCCATGTCCCCATGACGCCTTCGCCACCATAGAGTAGCTGTGTCAGTGAGGTACATGGTAACCGTGCGGATCTTAGTCTTCTCGTCGTGTAGAGAGATGGCATCGAAGTACTGTTCCATGCCCCATAAGAAGTTATCCAACTCCTTGGCATCCCTTGACCCACCATAGGTCTTGGGCTCTGGGGTCCTGATCCTGGGCATCCCCCGTGCAACCACGCCCTCATTGGCCATGGCCTTCTTCCATAGGATCCAGTCACCTCTCATTTCTTCAACCTGATCCTTTAGAGTCTCCACCATCCCAATTACTTGGGCTTGGAAGGCATCCCTCTCTTGCTGATGATCATGCACTAGTTCGTTGACGGTGGCCAGCATACCCCCCTTGAGTTCCTCAAATCCCGTCTTGAGGTCCTCCATGCCCATGCCTAACTCGTCGAACCTGTCACGTGCATCTGCCATGACAAGCTCCACCTTAGCAAGCCTGGCTTCCCAAGCAGCAAAGATATCTTGGGACTTATCCCTTTTCCTTCCCTTGGTGGGGTTGGGGTTGTGCCCATCACATCCCCTTGTCTCTCCAGTGACTATTGACATGGTGCCTTCTTAAGGTTGGCTCTGATACCACTTGTCACGGACTTAGTCTTTGACCCTTACTAAAGACCGTGCGGCACTTGAGTTAGTCGCTCCTTTGCTAGCTCAAGTCAGCCTTCCCCCAAAGTGACTTAGGACTTGGCCTTGCCTAAGCACTACTCTCACTCAAGAAGCACACAAAGCACACAAGAACAAGAAAGCTTAGAGAATGAGGAAGCTTGTATTGCTCAACTCTGGATGGATACAAATGAGGGGGCTTGCCCCTTTATATAGGCTTCAAGCCTTATTCTAGAATTCTCCATACTATTCTACCAAAGAATCTCTAGATGTTTCCCCTAGGAACTATCTAGAATATTTACATATAATACATGGGTAGAGATTCCCTAGAACTCTCATAAGTATTCTAGACTCTTCTATCTTCTAAGGCTCTCTACCATACTCTAGGGTCCTCTAGAAACTTCCAGAGCACTCTAGACTCCTTGAGCCATAACCGGGCTTGGTTATGGGCTTGGAACGGGCTTCATTGGTGGGCTTGGATCGGGCCCAACTAGCGACCCCGTGACATGGAGGTCACTTAATGCGGTAAGTGGTTTCGGCGAAAAGCATCTCCAAAAGAAATTCTAAGATTCTCTCTTAAATACCCATAATGCCATTTTCTTAAAACTTTCTCTTTTAAAACCTTACGAATATGTCTAAATAAACATTTCAAGATACCCACAATGTCCTTGACTTAATTTCAAGACTTAGGACCTTTACCAAACAATCCAATTCAGATATAAGTCATTAGCAAACAACCCTTAAGCACTTTAAGCTTTTAGATGTGATAACTTAATTTACCAAACGCCACCTAAGTGTGCAAAAAATGAAGAAAATGTAAAAAAATATTTTTTATAATGTTATTTTATTCTTTGTTGAATTTTTAAATGGATTCGTAAAGATATATCGCAAATGTATATGTACTTTCGAATGGCACCATGATCATGATCTACTGTTAAAACCAAGGTTTAAAGGGGACCGTTATAACGGTATAACGGACTGGGGGCGTTACCATTTTTCCGTTATAACGAAAAAATGCACAGGGGTAAAAATGGGAAAAAATGGCACTGAAATTCAAATTTAAAATTTTAAAATTTGAATTTCAAAATTTCAAAAATGGAAAATAACGGAAAAAAAATGAAAAATAATAGCCATTTTTTTCCACAAAATTTTCCAGAAAATAATGGTCGTTATTTTCGTTATAATGGAAAAATAATGAAAAAAACGAAAATAACGGCCATTTTTTCACAAAATTTTCTAGAAAATAAAGGTCATTATTTTTGTTATAATGGAAACATAACGAAAAATAACGGCCGTTATTTTTTGGGCATTTTAACGGTCCATAACGTAATGGGGTAGGTCCGAATCCGTTATAGTGGCTGTTATTTTCGTTATAATGACCGTTTTTTAAACCTTTGTTAAAACTATATGCCTATCCAAAAAAGATTGAAACCATACATAAAAGGTAATAAGGGAAGTAGAACGCACGATTCAAGGGGTCCACGCATAGTAATTTGGCATACAACAAAAATACAGAACAAGAAAAGTTAAGAGTATAATTCGGGGGTTCATCCAAAATCATTAAAAAAATTCGATAAAAAATATAATAAAACAAAAAATGTAATAAAAACTATGACTTTAGTAAAAAAAAAATGCTAAAAATTCGTGTATAATATGGGAATTTACTAACTATAGTCTATGGCAAGGTTTAAAAAACGGCCGTTATAACGAAAATAACGGCCGTTATAACGGATTCGGACCTAACCCGTTACGTTATGGACCGTTAAAACATCCAGAAAATAATTTTCTGTTATAACGAAAATAACGACTGTTATTTTCTGAAAATTATGTGAAAAAAAAATGGCCGTTATTTTTATTTTTTTCTGTTATTTTCCGTTATATTTAGTTTTTTTCTGTTATTTTCCATCTTTGAAATTTTGAAATACAAATTTTAAAATTCAAAATTTGAATTTCAGCGCCATTTTTTTCATTATTTTCCCGTTTTTGCCCCTGAGCATTTTTTTCGTTATAACGGAAAAAAAACGGTAATTCCCCCAGTCCATTATACCGTTATAACAGTCCCCTTTAAACCTTGGTCTATGGTACCACTTATGACACATCCTATGCAAAAGACTGACCTGGTTACAAATCAATTTAGCGAATTAAGTGGCTAGATTAGGTTAATTTCTCTCATAATTCTACAAGAAAAATATTGAGGCAAATGGGTCCTACTGAAATCGCATATCTTCGATCAGTTAACATCATGCATGCCATCGATCCAACTAATCAGCAGTAGAGACGTCTTTGTTCCATTGAATGGTACGTGGTGTCTCCATTCCCTTTTATGCACGTCACTTCTTTATTTATAGCGTTTCTAGACAACCTTACAATCTATAAGTTGGGGACCATTTCTTTTTTTTTTTTTTTTCCGCCGTGGATTTAAGGGCCTCACCATATCTTCTAGTGTTCCAAAATTCAAAACTAAATCTTTGTTCTCAATTAAGCACTTTCAAAACAGATATTCGCTTATGGCCACGACATATTTCATGGTTGGTAGCTTACCCCTGCTTAAGTAGAAGTTGCTTAATTGAGTTTAACCCTTTAAACCATTGTCCCGATTGGGGGACAACATTTTCATACATGTTTGACAACAAAAAGTTGTAGCCCAATATATAAATTAGAAGTTTTGGATGGATGATTTTTGGCGAGGATGGTCTCTATGGTGAGGAGATCATCCTCTCAAAAATTCAAATCAGTCAATATTCGTGGACTGGTTTACAAGTTGAAGAATTATGGACTGTCTATTTTTATCGTTAACTTGAAAACTACGTTTCATGGGGTTAGAAATTTCAGAATGTGGTGATTTTTTTTAGGGGTGGTCTATATGATGGGGAGATCCCATGTGGGTACACCAAAATTGTTGTCAAAAATGTTGTATATATATATATATATATGTATGTATGTATGTATGTATGTATGCATGAGCACATGCATGTTCATGCTCTATCTGATGTTGGGTCGCTGTTATAGTACTATTAGTTTAGTAGATTCTACCATGGATTAAAAGAACGCTGTTTTAACGGCTTTTATTTTCTGAAAAAAAATATGGAATAACAAGGCTGTTATTTCTGTTAGATTTCATTATTTTTTGATTTTGAAAATTTAAAATTTTGAATTTCGAATTTCAGCGCCATTTTTTTCTCTCTTTTGTCCCTGTCCGATACAATTCGTTTTAACGGCCGTTTTAAGGGTAACACCCCCAGGCCGTTATACCATTAATTAAAATGGCCTCTTCGAAACCTTGGCTTCTACGACAAATGGGTTCAAGCTGATGGTTCAGTTGTGTTGTGCTTTGTGATTAACCATCTGTGTTACATGGACTCTTCAAACTAGTAGACGAGTCGGGTGTTCCAATGTGTGGACATAGATTCAGACACCGACTCGTCTGGCACTGCTTTTCATTTTTTTTTAACTGAAATTTTTAAGAAAAATAAATATTCAATATAGGAAAATTTGGGATTTGATCTCTATGGGAAAAAGAGAGAAAATAGAGTTTTGCTTCTAATATTTGGTAAAAAACAAAACCCTACCAAAATCTACTAAGAAAATCTCGATATTTCACCACGGATGCGTCATTATAAAATAAAAATAAATTAATAATTAAATATTTAGCCAAGTCCCCAAATCCTTGGGTTTGTCAAATCCAACACCTCATATCTGTATCAAATTCCGACACATGTTCATGTCCATGCAACACAGTCCAAGTCACCGGCTGGAGTGTGCTGCATCGTTTCATAATTTTTGTACTCATGCAATGAATATTTAGCTTGTATCATATCGCTCATCTTATTCAAATGGAAAAACGAGATCAGCGGTATTTATTGAGTTTGTAAATAAGAAATTTCAGTCAAAAGGCAAATAATGCAAGCCAAGTTTTGAAAAACGGCCATTCTAACGGATTCGGACCTACCCCGTTACATTATGGACCGTTAAAACTCCCAAATAACGGCCGTTATTTTTCTGTTATAACAAAAATATTGACCGTTATTTTCTGGAAATTTTGTGAAAAAAAATGGCCGTTATTTTCATTTTTTTCCGTTATATTCTGTTATTTTCCATTTTTGAAATTTTAAAATTCAAAATTTGAATTTCAGCGCCATTTTTTCTGTTTTTTTTTTTTCCGATATTTTCCCATTTTTTTCCATTTTTGCCCCTGAGCGTTTTTTTCGTTATACCGGAAAAAACGGTAACGCCCCCAGTCCGTTATAACGGTCCCCTTTAAACCTTGATGCAAGCTAAAGCAGCTGACATCAGGACCACTGCGTGCAGGGCATGAGACATTATAATAATCAAGATATTATGAAATGTGATTAGTAATAGAAATTAATAAAAAAAACATGATAATTTAATTAAATAAATTTGTTTTATTAAATGTGATAATTGTCGTTATCCGATAAGATTTTCCATGATTTTCGGTTGTTCTTTATCATATTATATGTCGGTTTATAAGGTTTTTTTTTCCTTCCGGGTAATAAATTTTGATTTGGAGTACGTCCCTAAATACAAATGCTTTGAAGGATTAAACAAAGATTAGTATAAAGACAGATTTCTGTTTTAAACAGCCATTATAACGATAACCTTGCATACCATCACCGTTATTTGCTTTTTTTACCGTTAAAATTTCATAAGGGTCTAGTAAAATAAAGGTAATGGTCGCCTTTACACCGTTAAACCAATATATAACAACCCTTTTTAAACATGTTCATATGTTGACGGAATCTAATGATGGGTCCCGCATATGAGGGTCAGACACGTGGAAACTCGTTTCCCCTTTAAACTGGCGTTTCCCCGGAAACTCGTTTCTGGTTTCCCATAGCTTTCTCTCATACATAATGAACCAATGGGTTGTCTACATGATAAATCAACTTGTTTATTCTAACCATGCATCATTTGTATTTTGTAGTTAAGCCTGTTTTTTTAAAGTGATCAGTAACTCAGTGAAGGCGGGTTTTGAACCCAGGTCTATAGTATCATCACCCACAAACTTTACCAACTTACCAACGGGTACCTGACATTTTCCGCATGCCATCTTTTCGTCCTTTTTTTGTACATTTCCCTTGCTATTTTCTAATTATTTTCCGTTTTCCGTTTCTATTTCTCATATCGTTTCTCTCACCCATTGCCCCGTGGGGTGCGACTAAAATTACCCATATATTTAATATGTTCAAATATTAGAACTCCGGTTATTAAGCTAAGCGACATGCACATCTTTAGCAGTGTCTAACTAGAAACATAAAAAAATACAAAATAAAGACAAAGACATCCCATGTGTAGCACGACGCGAGAATCTCTAGAGAACCAAAATAATATAAGATTTTAAAGGTCTTAAATTAAACTAGATCGAGCACTTAAAATAACCATGAAAATAAAAGAAAGTGTAGACCAAGTTTCAACCCTAAAGAGAAAGAAGACATGATACAAGATTTGGTTGGTATATATTTTTAGATTATAAATTACCATGTTATTTTTGTAATTATAATTAATGAACGATCAAGATCATATAATTATAAGGATATTATTATTATTAACG
This sequence comes from Euptelea pleiosperma, assembly GCA_035048495.1. Taxonomy (NCBI): domain Eukaryota; kingdom Viridiplantae; phylum Streptophyta; class Magnoliopsida; order Ranunculales; family Eupteleaceae; genus Euptelea; species Euptelea pleiosperma. The sequence goes on along the minus strand of CM068550.1, from coordinate 10,267,983 downwards.
GGCACATTCTTCAATGATATGGTGTTTAGGTTTGATGCTTTGTTGGTTAGATAGTGATGCGTTTTTATTCTATTTTATTGTTATATATATATATAATCTGCGCTGATAAAAAAAAGGATATTATTATTATTATTATTAGTAAAAATATGAAGTGCATTGCAATTGGTTGTATGGGTTACATTGATCATAATCCAGGAAAAAAATTTAGATAATGCAGAGGACTTTGGATGTAGTTGATCATGCAGAGGAGTCTTGTGCCCTAAACAGCGCAATAGTTTGGGCCCACTAAACGCATGGATGTTTAGTTCTCCCTTTGTTGAATATACATATACAAAAAATCAGCTTGATTGATGATTTTTAACCATGGGATTTTGTGCCTAAAAAATATATTTGAATCCAATGGCTAGAATCAATCTTAAAAAAAACGTTAAAATATTAGGTTAGAGAAAACCATTCAGGCTGATATTTTGTATGCATATCCACCATGGGGTGTGCTAAACATCCATGGGTTAGTGGGCCCAAACAAATACGCTACGGGCCAGAAAAGTTCGCTGCATCGACTCCATCCAACGTCCTCTGCATCTAATTTTTTTTTCCCATAATCCAAGGTTTATACAGAAAAATAATTAGATAGAATTGATAGAAATTCTAATCTAATAGATGTTAATCTAATCTTGACACAACTTAATTATTACAATGCACTTATATTTCCATATCTAATAGTTTGTAGGGAGTGGCACATTATCATTATTTCTCTACATGGAGGAAAGATGCGCAAAGGCTTTAGCTTTAATATAGATAAAACGTTATAACAGCCGTTATATATAACAGTAACACTCCAAGATTCCATTACGTTATTAGCAAAAAATTGCCCACAACTGAAAAAAACTTTCTTATAATAAAATAGTCGATATTTTATCCTTAGCGATGTTAATTATTTTGAAAAAAATAAAAAATACTATTATATGCCCTTTTTTAACCCGTTATAACATAATGATAACGTTATATGTCCGTTATAACATTATTATAACAGACATATTTAATCAAACCAAGAAAGCCCATTAGGTAGGTCTATATGGAGTGGTCAAATTGTGGACCACCTCTTGAACAGGCGATAGTTCAAATATCATAATCATCAGATGATCTAAACCGTTCAATAAGTACTAGAACCAGGAAAGATACCATTAAACTTGTACAACAAAAAGTCTTTACAATTTATAACTCTCTTTCTTTCTCTCCCAAGGTTTAAATAACGGACATATAACGTTACCGTTAAGTCTAATGTAACGACAGGTAATGTCATTGTAAAACAGGTAAAAATATAACACTATTTTATTACTTTTAATTTTTTTTTCAAAATACCATTTATAATGGTAAAATAACGGCTGCTAACGGGGACAAAATAATTTTTTTAGGTTTTTTTTTTTTTTTTTGCAAATGATGGACGGTCTGGAGCATTAGCCCGTTATAACGGCTGTTACAACTTATTATAAAACCACGCTCTCTCTCCTATGTCATCTTTACCGTTATGAGTGGAATTAACTTTCTAATATGTCCGGAGGTTGACTTTACCATAGTGTCGGGCCCCTTGTAGTTATACCATTGCCTTTCTTTAATTCTCCTGTCTTAAATTTCTTTGTTGGTAAGATGTTATACCGACGGTCCTACCCGACTAATGCTCAGATTTAATCCAATTCAAGATTACCGCTACACTGTACTTTCTTTCTACATGGGAACAATTCTTCCATGTATAGCCATGGTTCGAAATCTCGGGCTCGGATGCCGGTTCAGTGGGCTCCGATCCCGATCCAGCTCGCCCAAGAAAAAAGTGAGACTTCTTTGGGAAACAATGATCTAGGGGTGAGATATTGATCCAATTTATGGGGGGGCTCTGATCCGGATCACCCGATCAAGAGCGGATCGGCCGAGACTTCGAACTTACATGGAAAACTACGAAGTCAAGGTTCCAACACCGATAGGATTTGAGTGAAGGGTTTCAACAATGTCCCCAATGTTAGCAGCATGGGTAACATAGGATCATACACAGGATGCCGGCGTAGATTAGCAGGAACTGTAGATGAATTTCCGATAGGAATTATGACTATATACCCGATAATTAGATTTTATTTATTGCAACGGCGATAAATAAATTATTATTTTTTTGTTGAGAAAATAATAATATCATCCTGAGGAGGATACTGTATTATATCTTCGTCCCAAGGTCCAGACCGATGGATAGTCTTTGAGATTTGTTTGGTGTGAATCCAGGGGTTCAGTAGTGATCTGGGGCTTAGGGACGATGGCCTCTAGATATAATGGTAACAATGCCTTTTTTTTAATTTTTTGATAGGCAGTTGGAGTGAAGAATCAGAAGGAAGGGAATGTGACAAGAAACCAACGGCAGTAAAGTCGATTCATTAATGCTTCTTCTATTGGACAGGGACACAATATAAAATGACAGGCAAAATGACAGGGACACAATATAAGCCAGGTGGCACACTGTTACAGGACTCTGACCGTACGGATGTTTTTTCTATCCCATGTTGGAGCTACAAACCAAAAATCAGCCTGATTAGTGATTTATAAGTGTTGCATCTGTGTACCTCAAATACTGCTCAAATTCCCACAGTTGAGATCAGCCCAAGAAAATAAGTCCAATCCAAAGCCTATAGATCCACCATGGGATAGGATCATAGGACAAACATCCATACGGTCAGAGTCCTGTAACAGTGTGCCACGTGGCTTATATTGTGTCCCTGTCATTTTTTCTGTCATTTTAGATCTGTCAAAGAGCCCGACCCATCTATAAATTCAGTGGGATGCCACTACAAATTATGATTTTTGCAGCGACCAACAGCTGGGTGACACATAATCACTTTTCTCATAATAAATGGTTTATAAACATTAGATTTTATTTATTTATTTATTTAATTTTTTTTTCTAGTTCCGCCCTTGCTCGCCAGACTAGTCACTCCTAGGCGGGGCTAACCCCACAGGCAACAAGGGGGACATCGACCCAAGGATACTGCGCATTTGCCCCGGCCCCCGGCGGGACGAGATTGAACCCGCAACTTATCGCATGGCTAGAAAGGGGTACACACCAATCATCCACACTAGTCGGCTGGGTGTAATACATAAGATTATCGATCGACCGGCGGAAACCTTTCGGGTTTCCCCCGGGCTCAAATAATTAAAAAAAAAATTTAAATAACTTTTTATTGACTGCAAATATGATAAAAAAAAAAGAGTGCGTTATTCAAATCTTATGCCCTACTCGTAATTAGTTTCTTCCATAGCCCACACTAAAACCTAGATGAGGAAAACAAGAATGGAGACGTGGGACTTGAGAGTCTGAGTTGAGTCGGACATGTTTTGAACACTAAGGACTATGAAGCAATGGATAATGAAGAACATGACTCGGTAGAAATGGCCGAGTTTTGAACATGTAATAGAGAGAGAGACTATAAAGCTTTCACGTTAATTTAATGAAATGGAAATTAACTTTTTAAGCACACTTGACTGTTGGTTTACAAGTGCAACGTGGCTTAAATTACAGGTCAACTTCCGGCAATTGCTTGCTACATTTTCCGGCAGGTCTAAAACGCGGGCGAATCGGATGGAGAAGAATTCACTAAGTTGAGTATGTCGTTCCAGTAATTCTTGTTCTCCTCATAGTCATCGTCACCAATTTGATCGGCATCATCGGAATCACCGCCACCATTCGATGAATTCTGGTCATTATCAGAATTGTCTAGTAGAAGATCAGTGAACCCTTCGACGAAATTCGAAGCCGGTACGTGGTGCTCATTTCCAGTTTTCGACAATTCTAGGGTCCATGGGCCATCGACGGCAAACACGACATCGTCCGTGCTTGTCGTAAATGTCATCGAATTATCCATCCTCTCCTTGTATTCAGGCAAATGGATAGATTTTCCAAAGCACTTCCATTCTTCTTCACTTTCTTCTTTGACAATTCCTCCCTCACATTTACCCGAATCGCCGACAAACTCGATAGTGCTGGTTGTTGGATTCTCGCCGAACCCGATAGTTGAGATCATTGGTCCATTCTCGGAAAAGCTCAATGTCGACGTCGGAGACTCAAGATCATGGCCGCCACTAGCACCCGAAACACCACCACATTTTGTTGATTTTGACCAGACTCCTTGCCAAGCTTTTAGCACATCAAGACAATGCGTCTGCCCCGGTAGTACTGGACCCGCCATTTTGTTCATGAGCTGACCCGAAGCAGATGAACCAAGCTGATGTTGGAATGAAGTGGACCGCAGCTTGGATTCTCGAACCAATCTAGCTTCGGCTTCGAGCCGAGCGCTTTCCCACTGAGCCATGTGGCTAAGGGTAGCTGTGTTCTTGGATTGACCGTCGACCGAGCATAAGGCGTCGCTCTTGGGCTTATGGGTCACTGGATCTATTCCCAGTTTGGCTAACCGTTTCTTGAGATGAGTGTTCCAATAGTTCTTGATCTCATTATCTGTTCTCTTGGGCAAGTGTGTAGCTATAGCCGACCACCTGATCAGAAAGATACCAAGACACAAAAAGACGAGTTCAAACCTTAGAAAACATCAACAACAGACACATTTTCAACATTCTAACCATCTAAGGACAAAAAAAAAAAAACAATTTATATGGCAGATCAAGGACAAAACAAACACATTTTTCTAAATAACATTAATGTCATTTTTCAAGATGTTCAAGATCATCAGCATCTACAGAAAACCCATTTTTTAAATTACGCGCAACTCCGATAAATAATTTCGATTAGAATGAATAATTCGATCATAGCATGGATAATTGAGAGTAACCCACTTCAAATTTTAGCTAAAAATGAGAATTTGATGTTAAACCTCTCAAATATACACTTAGTAGTGGTTGAAAACAAAATTGCAAGAAAACCCATTAATTTTTCACTCATGTTTCTTATATCCGCCATCAAATTCTCTTCTTATCTTGCCAAAGTCCACAAAATCAAGAATCAAAAGGACATTATTTGGAGAAAATTAAAAAAGGAGAACTGAAGAACCCATTAAGTGTTCTTGGAGCTAGCAGCAAAAAAATGATAAAAAAATACTAATAATAAAAAATTTGTAACTTTTAATCACCTGTTCCCAAGAAGAGCATGGAGTTGAATGATGCTTTGTTCTTCCTGCAAACTGAATTTTCCTCTCTTAATATCGGGTCTAAGATAGTTAGTCCACCTGAGTCTACAGCTCTTCCCACATCTCTGAAGGCCTATAAACAAGAAGAAAATTCTATGAGCAAGCTACATAACAATAAGTTCATCTGTAATAATTCACAATAAAGGGTCGGCAAAAGTCATGACCAGCTTTAGAAGGCAAGGCTCGCCAGCTTCCATGGCCGTGTTCTTTGATGTAAGCTAAGAGCTTCTGATCTTCTTCAGGTGTCCATGGACCTTTCTTTAAGCCAACCTTTTCGCAGCACGGAGATCGGCCCATTTCAGAGCGAAGAAGGTCTGAGACTCTGAGGTTTAAGCTTCTTGTAACAGCATATAACAGAAGAGAGAGGGAGAATTGAAAGAGAGGAAGTGATGAAGGAGAGAGAGACTGATAAATATAGAGATGGGCAGAGAAGAAAAGGTCAGCGACATATATGGGGAAAGAAACAAATTTTGATTGGAATTTTTTTTTCTCAAACACATACTTCAATTGGTAAATGACAAAAGTACCCCTCAGTTCTTACAAATCAAAATATACTCCATGTTTCGGTTTTACTGTATAAATATATTACTACTTTAAAGCCAAAACTTGGGTTCGGGCATGGCACTCACAGGGCACTCACCTTCACAGGTTGTTCAGCACGTTGACGTCCCTCATCATACTTGGGTCCATAAAATCTGGTTGCTTGCATTCCTCCTGAAAAACTATACCAACAGAGCACGAATTTGGACGACTACCAAATAAAATCTGGTCAAATTTCAAGAAAAATGTCCATAAAATGAGTGGTTAGGTTCAAGGTTTTAATATTTTTTTTTCTAAGGCATTTATAAAACAAAACAGGACGGCTGTCTCCCCCTCTTATCCGGCTTCATTAAGGATGGCCGGGAACTTATCACACCAAATGGATGGTGGATCTCAGCCACTCACACCCAATTTTGACAAACGCTTTGTCAATGAGTGCCGTGGGCACGGGTCACCTACGATTTACCTGCATATAAAGAATGAAATGGGTTGGATTTACATATAGCCTAAGGGTCAGGCTTAGGAGCTCCACTTTTTATACCTCGAGAGGGGTGTTACCGTTAAAACGGATTGAAACGGTCAGGGGCAAAAATAGAAAAAATAAATTTTAATGGAAAAAAAGTGGTGTTGAAATTCAAATTTTAAAAATTTAAAATTAAAAAAAAAATAGAATTTAACAGAAATTTAATAATTTCTTATACCCCTCTTATCTTATATGGCTTCAATAATGATGAGATCCACTATGCTTCATATCGATGGCTGAGATTAACTCCCACTTGAATTTTGACAAATACTTTGTCGGAAAGTGCCGCAGGCACGGGCCACCCACGCATATATCAGGACAACTCAGTTGTATTCTCTTATCTTATCCATCCATCTAATGTGGACGGTTAGATAAAGAGTGGTTGAGATCAAATCCATCAATCTAATGTGGACGGTTAGATTTCAGCCACTCAATCCGCCTCAAGTCCCTTAACCTTACCGTTATTGCTGCTGTTATAATGGGTCACATCGTTCACGTCTGAGTAAAAGAAAAGATCAAGAATATTAAAATTTTATAATTTTAAAAAAGAAAACCTCATTCATGGTATTAAAAAATTCCAAAATAACGTCTTTAATTTCCATCTTTTAGAATTTGGGCATTATTTTTCAAATAATGTAATGGGGTCGGGACATAACCGTCATAACGGTCGTTATTTTTGTTACAATGGCCATGGTTTACAATGGCCATTTTTAAAACCATGGCTAGGATTGCCCGGTTGGTATCTGAGCTACCTAAGAAGCAAATACTTCCTTATAACCAATGGGTGTAGGCAAATTTAGAAAAACCCACTTTAATCAAGTCACCTTTTGTTGGGGGTGTAAATAGCAATGTTCATGAAGAACCAGTTGGCTCAGACTTGGTCGAGTCAACTATAATGCCAAGTAGAACATTCTTTTAGGGCCCACTGGCCCATAAATGTTCGGCCCAGCCCTTAGTGGACCTACAAGAATTTTTTTGAAGGGGCAGGATTTTTCAAGTGGCAATCATGCACCCAATGATCGCACGCCATTTTTGAAGTGGCGAATACTTATTGTTAAAATCAACCCATGAAAATAATTTCAATCGAATCGCTTAGAAATCACGAATCAGGCTGATTTTTAGTTTAGAGGTCCACTGAGGGACTAGCCAAACATCCATAAGGTCAGCGTCCACTAAGAGTGCCAGGCATATGATTTTCACTGTGATAGTAGCATCTGTCAAAGGCTGTGATAGAAGTTTTAGGCTTGTTTCCCTAGGCATCCTGGAGGTCCGGAACTCTCTATCATTGTTGGACGCTTTAAATGTCCAATGACAGGTGATAACAACCCACCATAATAACATCAACGGAAATTTTTTGAAACGAACCCTAGTTTAAGGATATTTTCCAAAAAGAACTGTATTTTTTTAAATTTGTCAAAACAAACCTAGGACGCCAAACCATTAGGCGTATTCTCATGAAACTTTAAAATGGCCGAATTGTGCTCTTCAAACGATACGCCAAATGGTTTGGCGTATGTTGTTATAAGACACCATATAGGATGGCGTATCATTTTGTGAACCGTCAAACGGTTTGACAGTTCACAAAATGATACGCCATACTGTTGCATTTATATTTTTACTGTACCCATGTTTGATGATGTTAGAAATTTCAGAATAGGTGTTCTATTAAGTGAGGAGATCATCCTCACGAAAAATCAGCCATTGATTTATCTTCCATGTGGATACACCAAAACTGTTTCTGAAAAAAATGTCAAATTGCTGTCAGACACCATATAGTTTGGCGACGGTTATTAATAGTCGCTAAACTGTTCGGCGTCGGCTATTATAAGTCACCATACCATTTGGCGACTACTAATAGCCGACGCCGAACGATTTGGCGACTGTTAATAACCGTCGCCAAACAATATGGTGTCTGACAACAATTTGACCTTTTTTTTTTCAGGCGAGACAGCACAAGGCAAATCTGCCATTAAAATATTTTCTTGAGCATATGCCATACGGTTTGGCATCATAGGTTTGTTTTGACAAATTTCAAAAAATACGATTCTTTTTGAAAAATACCCTTAAACTTGGGTTCGTTTTGAAAATTTTCCCTAACATCAATTCTCTTCTCATAATACTGATGATGATGGAGATTGGAGTCCCAGCAAAAAGACACTTCTAGCCTTGCATTTATGTGGGAGACTTGGACTCCACTTCTTCTAAAGGACGTCCGTGAGAAATTTTCCTCACAGATGGTTGATGAGTCACGTGGCACACTCTAAGAGACCACTGACCGTATGGATGTTTTGCCCATCCCTAGATGGACCTACACGCCAAAAATCAGATCGACGGGATTTCTAGCCATTGAATTTGAGTCTTTTTCATGGGTTGTTTTTTATCTGTGGGATTGGAGAATTATTAGGGATTCTCGGATTCAACTGATAGAAATCATCAGATTTTTGGTCAGTAGGTCCACCTAGGGATGGTCCAAACACCTAGGTCAGTGGTCTCTAAGAGTGTTACACGTGTCTCATAGTCTATTTACCCTTTGTCGGCTCATTTAATAGAAGTCGTGTCCATTAATATGCCTCCTTAATCATCCATGGGCCCAGTCCAAGGGATCTATTAAATGAGCTTGCTTGAGTGCTTACTGTTGAGTTTCTAACACAGGCCCACCCCCACAAAATTATATTGGGTGATCCATGGTCTTTTTTTGGTAAAGTGTTTTAAGTATTGTAGATGGATGATGACTATCCATAGGAACAAAATAAGGACACGTGGTAGACATGCAATGAGTTGTTACCCATCATCCGATGGATCTCACCATGAGGTCTCTTATGTTAAAATCAAACCATCCGATCTTTTACTTTCTTTGGACCCTTTTGACAGATTTGTTCCAAATTCCAACCACCCTATTGAATACAATAGATCAGACCTGTATTCCAATCACATTGATTTTGACCGAGCAGATCTTCAAGGTGGAACCCACCATATGGTGGGCCTTCTCAGCAAGCAAGATTCTACAAGTAACAAAAAAAGTGGCCTTACCCATCTCCAAAGAAAGAAGTTTCTTACAAAGCAAATAAAAGGGGTATTTTGGTGATTTGATAACAATTGGAGAAGTTTTTAAGGTGGGACCATGGGCCTTAGCTTGTGGGTATATTAATTGAATTTACCCATTAAAAGACAAAAGAGGGCCCAAAATGAAAAAGGCGAAAATAGCGAACATTAGTGCTTGTGGTCAGCCATGAAAAGGACACAAGGCCCCGGATTGTATGGGTAGAGAAGACACTGGGGTCACCTCCTTAATTCCTTTTATCCCAACCAGCTCCAGCTTTCTGGATGGTCCAATAGGGGTAAATACCCAATTAATGAAAACCTCACTACACTTGTTCAAATCTTAAGGGTCCACGTAGATGGTTTACTGCCACAAAATCCATCAGGTGTACATATTTGAAAACTCGAAAACTCGTCTCAACTCGAAAGTCTACCAAGTTGAGTTAACTCGAAGACTCGAACTCGACTCGACTAACATATTAGGTCTTAACACCTTTGATTAGGACATTGTACAATCCATATTACCGAAAAATTATTAGTTTGGTAGTGTATGTAGCCAATAATAGTTAGACACGACGGCACCGTGGCCACCGCACGAAAAACTTCTACAAATGCCAATTTGTTTATTTATTTTAATTTTTACCTTTTTTAAAATATTTAATTTTGTAATTCCATGTTAGTCCATTGTTCGGCTTGATGTAAAGGGATTTGTGTTCAACCACCTCCTTCATGTGGATGTTAGGTGAGGATGTAATGTATCTAAGTATCACTTATGATGACATTAATTTCACAGTGCAGTAGTAAATTATTTCATCATTCGGTTCAGAAAATACTACAAAACCCTAGTTAATGAGTCTCTTAATTTTTTTTTTTTTTTTGATAAGTCAAATGCATTTAGAGAGATCGAGAAGATCTCGAAACGGAACAAAAGAACATCAAAAAAGAAAATACAAAGAAAACAGAGGAAGAACGTCAAATGGGGAAACCCTAGGACTTCCTTAAAACAACCACTCCAATACCCCTAAACACTTCATGCAACTAAGCATTACACAAATAAGACAGGTATTTGGTCAAGGAGAATAAATCACTTCAGTCAATGTCATTGGTCAAGCTCGAATTTCGGGATGCTGTGGCTGATTGCTTGGCTCATTTATTGGGCTATCCGATGCAATAATTCATGATTAAATTGATTCATCACAAAGTCTTTTTTGAACTAGAGTCGCAAAACATTGAGATGCATCGTCACTTCCTGACAAAGGGTACCATATATAGCATAATAGACCTTAATTCGTTGTCAAGGAAAGCTATATTGCTATTTTCTTAAGAGAATTATGGCCTGAGTTTTTTATTCTACACTTTAATCAACCAAGGTGACATTTTTGTGATAGGCAAGACGTTTCAAGCTTGGATTGTAGGATCAATCAACAAGGAGGAGATGGTCTACCAACTGTTGAAAATTGATCTTTCACGAATTAACAAAAATAAAGAGAATCAAAAGATCAATCACACAAACACAACAAATTTATGTAGTATGGTAGTGCTTTCACGTCCATGGGTGAGAAGAGCTCTTTCACTTCCTCTAAAGAATTAGGGTTACAATAGTTTCTTCTTCTCTCTCTCTCTCTCTCTCTCTCTCTCAATGTACAAGTAAAAACCAAAACACCCCATTTATGAAGGTATAAAAATTTCCGATACAAAGAAATACCCAAAGTACATCTAATATAGATTTTGTTGCTGCACTTCGTGAATGTTACTTACAGTTGATTGGACGTCTGTCCCCAAGATTCAACAGTCAACTGAATGTAAGCAACACTCCATCACCTTCCATATTGTCGAACTTTCAGTGGTATACCCTTAAAGAAATGTAAATCTTGTGGAAACACAATAAAGATCAACAGAAGAAGAGGAGAGAAAAGAGTGTTTCACAAAGCAATTCTCAAGTATGTAATTCAATAGAGGGATGGAGTGTTCTAACTAGGCTCGACGCGTGCATGTGTGTGTTTTCATGTTTGCAGAGTTGTGCCCACGGGGCACAAAATTGAGATCCCAAAGACTCCACGTACACTAAGGTCCTAGAAATAAGAATCCTCCCAAACAATGTAGAATTTAAAGATTTGTAAAGAATGAAAAAACCCACCAAAGTTTTCCCTCCAAATTTTTAATTCAAATTCTATGAATTTTGGCTTCAAAAATTTGAGGGAGATGACACATTTTTTAAATCTTTAAGAGGTCTTGGGTTCAAAATCCTTTAGCCTCTAAATGCCTTCTTTTATATTAGTTATTGTTCAAAACCTCACGAACTTTATAAATCACACTGTTTTCAAAACATTAGGACCCCACAATGACCCTCTGCGTTGGCCTTGTGGATAGTGCCCTTGCCCACATCACATCTGTATAACCTTATCACTTTTGTCCTACAAATTGGAGATTTTTTTTATGTGAACCCTTTTTGTATGTGGAGCTGTGACGCCTTGTACAGATGGCAGCACCTTAGATGGATCATGGTTCCACAGCTCCACATACAAAAAGGGTCCCCATAATTGGATTGAAAGTCGCCATATGGGGAGGTATTGTGGCATCTTTGGGCCTGCCACATGCTCATGAGAACAGTCTTGGATTTTTGGTATTTTGGAAATAATTGAGGAGAGTGTAGGTTATCTGTGAGAAAGCATTTAGAGCCACGTGCCCACGTTTTGTTATGGCAGAGTCCTGACTCGAGGAAGAGGAACAAAATCGTTTTTAAGGGGTCCCCCAACTCACTCAATCCCTTACTGAGGTCCCCCAGCCATTAGTACGTCCTTTAATGCGACTAGTTGTCTCCATGTGAGCTGTACGGGGAACTCATTTTGCGCATCACTTTGTTTGTTTTCTCTAATTTCTAAGAAATCTCAACTAGTTCTGTGAAATCAAAATTTCTGGGGTAGGTGTGTACGTATACCATGTGTGCGTGTTTACGCGCAAGCGCCCGTGTGTGCATATTTAACCAATTTTCAATATCCTATTATATGAGTTAATGGGTCGGGCTAATTGGTAAGGGTGTTAATGGGTCGGATTTGGGCAGAGCAGGTGTTGATAGATCTTGGGCTGAGTTTACAGCCCAATACATGTCTGTTTGCAAGCCCTTGGTGGGCCCAAAATCTATAGGCCCAAATAGCCCAATAATAAATATATACGGTCTAGGCTTTATGTTTCAGATGGGATTAAGCTTATTTTACTCTAAGAACAGCACAGGCCGTGTCTTGTTACGGGCTTTCCTAAAAGGTCCATTGGGCCAGCCCAGCCCATTAGGATCCCTAGTACATGGGCCTGTATTTATATTGGACATTAAACCGTGCTACTGTTATACAAGCCATGGACCATGTGACCATTTTTAGCATATGGCAGCTTTTTGGGTTTTGACTCTCGGAACCATTTACACCTTTGGATCTTGTACCCCAAATAATGCTCAAAATCCTACGGCTAAAAACAGCATATGATTGGCTGATAAGCAGTCCACATGGCACTTTTTTAGAGGATGCTGACCGTATGGATGTTTGGCCAATCCCTAGGTGGACCTAAAAACCAAAGTCAGCCTGATTAGTGATTTCAAACCTTTCGATCTTGAACCCCATTATTGCTCAAATTTCCTTGTTAAAATCAACGCATGAAAATGACTAAAAACAAAATAACATTGAGATATAGTATTGCACCGTTAGAGCATGCCATGCCAAAACAAGCAAAATGGCATTGTAGCTGTCTCAAAATATAGAATTGAGAGGGCATTTTGGCATTCTAGCGTTGGAGGTGCTCTTATTTTCTTGAGAAACTTTTCTTTTCTCATGGAAAATTTTCTTGGAAAAATACACCTGATAAGGCTGTTTGATTGCACCCGAGAAAAAAAAAAATGCAATTTTCAATTATGTGATAAAATAAGGGTGGATTTTCATTGAAACGAATTCTCACCTATGTTGAGCGGAAATGAATTCCAAGCTTGGATAGGAAAATCTCATTTTGTTAGGAAAATTTTCCCAAATGTAAAAATGGATATCAAACAAGGGAACATTATGTTTTCCTGAGAAAATTGGCAATCAAACAGGCCCTTATTGAAACAAGTTTTTGACGGCAAAGTTGTAGACTATATTGACAAAAAGCTAGTCGAACAAAACGATCAATTGAGAAAGAACCCACTATTAATATATTTTTTTGATAGGTTAACATATATTATTCTCCCTAACCCCCCTAAGGTAAGAACAGGACCGAACCCAGGTCTTTGGGAATTATCCCCCAAAGAATTGATCCCAGGTTTGTGGTTAATTAATTACAATCTCCCACAGCCTGACCAACTCAACTGTTGGACTCTTCTTACCCCACTATTAGTTTTAACACCAATACAACCCGTCAATCGACTAAGTCAAGGCTTGGAACCAAGCTGATTGAGTAGCTTCAATTTCTTTTAAGACCTAAGAAAACTCAGATCAAAGACTCGAAAAGCTTGGATTCAAGTACTTCAAATATTTTGATCATCATCATATGATGACCACATAAGATTTCTACACAAATATCTAAGGTAACGCGATCGTATTCTCTCTAATCGATCTCCTCATCTAATTCAAAAATTAAAATACAAAGACGATGACTACAAATCGTTTTATCGAGATGGGAAAGTGAAATTCCTTCTCTTTAGGGTTATCAGTTAAAACAAAAAATAAAAATGCAAAAGAAAATTTCATCAAATAGAAATTAAAATTCCAAATACCTTCTATACTAATTCCCCTCTAATCAAGAGCATGTGAACATAATTTAGTCGCCAAGTATCTTGAAATATAACATTTTTTTTGTACATTTCTTTGAATTAAAACAAATGAAAATAACCAATCATTCTTGTTTGCTAGCTTAAATGTAATAGGAAAAGAAATAAAATCACAAAATTGTTAGCTGGGCACCTGAGGGGGCTTCTCTTTGAAGTAGCTCGTATATTCTCTGATGTTCTCCCGCGTTCATCGAGTATCGTTGAGCATGTACCTTCCATTTTCCATCTCCAAGATAGAATCTCGTACGCAGATCAATTAACATCGACTCGAGTGCAATAGAACTATTAAGAATGTACGTCGCTATGCCAATTTGTCCCTCGTCGCCACAAAACCCATGTATCACAACAGATTTGAGGTGATTATGGAGGAATTTTGAAGGCCTCCTTATATTCCTTGGTTCTTCATATTTCAAGTGAGCTAGCTGCACAAAAATTACAAAAAAATGCAGTCTCAATTGGATTTCTAAATAAATCACTAGCTAAATTATGTTTCTGATCTTAGATTAAGACCCACATGGAGTTCAAGATTTTGCAAGAAAGGGGAAGCCATCAGAAGAGAATTCATCCATATGAGGAAATCTTCTTTAGGCATGCAGACAAAAATCACTAACTGATTGAGTTTAGTGTACATTGGTAAGCTCTCTGGTAGAACCTGTGGCTGCAACACCAAGAAAAAAAGGACTGAGTAAAAACATCCAACCTTAATTATATATAAAGAGGGTGTTTTTTTTTGTAAACCTATAAAGAGGGTGTTGTGGATAGTATATGGAGCCAATTAATCTAGACCATACACCTATCACCACACGTATATTCAGTGATGCGTAACACATGATTTGGGGTAAATGGTTGTTTAACATGGTATCAGAGCTTTAAGGCCTGAGAGATTGCGGGTTCAAGTCTCCAGCAAAGTGTTTTCCCATTGAGGACATGCTATGTTGGCCCAAATACCTGTCGGTGTACATAGTTGTTTCGCCTTTCCCAACAGGTTTATCTTTTGGGATAAATGGTTGTTTAACAATGTGTCCGTACGGTCAAGATTAATTGGCTGTATAAAACAAACAATTGAAAGGCTTTTAAGTAAGAAAAGCGAGCAGTTTACACACCTTGACAAAATGCCTTGTAATGTATAAGAATAGAGTCTCGAGTTGAGGGAGATAGCCTGGAAGTTTGATGAGGGTGAAAGTAACTTCTTCAGTTTTGAAGTCTAGAACATTGAGCATTACATTTATCAATCGAGGAACATTCCGAAAAGAGAACATTACCATATCTCCAATGAACTCAAATGTCACAAGATTTTCAGCATAAATCTCAATTTCCATTAACCGGGATAAGCTATCTACTCTCAAGTACTTGAGTTGGAGGGAATGACCGACGATTTTTAAATTCGCTATGCGATAGCATTTCACCAGACTCAACGATTCGAGGTGCGAACAAACGCGCAAGAGATTATCGACATCTTCTCCGCTTAGATCTACATCTTCCAAACTAAGAGTAGTAAGGGAGTCAAAACCATTGAAATCAGGGGGAGGTCTCAAGTTGCAAGAACTCAAATGCAAGTTTTTCATGGCATATCTTCTTCCGTGATTAAAAAGCCAATACGGGAAAGTATACGTTTCGTCGGCAGCTGGATGATCTGCACTGTATTTCTTTGACAACTTAAGACTAAGAGTTCCTACTCCCGCCATGATCGCAAAGCTTATCCACTGGTAAAGATTACAAGCATACTTGTTACCTAATTGGAAACAAACATTTAAGGTTTCTATTTTGGACCCCATTTGAAGCTCAAGGATTTGATCAACCAGACCTACAAACTTAGAAGTTTTTTCTTCCAAACATGGAAATCGCGAGATATAATTGCTTCCAAGCACATCATCAGCATCAAAATTCAGATGGGAGATTGATGTCATCCAAACATACCTCCATCTTCTTGATAATGTACTAGTTTGTACCGCCTCTCTTAACGTCAACGACGATATAATCAAACTTAGAACCTCGTCGGGTAATTCGCTAATTAGGTCAACCTTCTTCTTCTCAATCTCCTACAAAAAAAAAAATTCAAATTGAATTAGATCTAGCAAACTCAAAACAAATTAAAACAGCACGAATTATTTGAATTGAAAGTTGATTTACCTTTATGATCACAACTTTGGTGATGGGTGTCGTTCTTTTGCATACAAAATTGCCCATTAAATTATCTGCGTTCTTCAATAACCTGTGTTTGTTTAATAAGAGAGAAAACATGAGATTTCAATCTTTTCTTCTTCTTCTTCTTCTTCTTCTTGTTTTTTGGCTATGCAGCTGATCCAAGTACTTTATAGGATATTGGTTTCAATTTAATTCCAAAACCACCAAGGAAGAGGGCAGAGATCTTAGAAGGATAAGTTGGAACTTGAAACCAAGGACCAAAGGTCTTCCTTAAAACGTCCAAAGTTTTGAAACCACGTGGAAAGTTCATTGTTTACCATGGTTCAAAAATCTCGGGATCGGAGGACGCCGATCCGAATTCGGATCAGTCCAATCCGACACCGTCTCGGGCGAGACGATCCATTTTTGGATCAGATCGATGGATTGGCCGAGACTGTTGTTTACGTAAAATTCATTGTTTTAAGACATGACAGTGTTTCATAAGAAAACGAACTTTTGGCATTTGATATCTTATCATTGTCCACAATGTAACCTAGTTTCGGTGTCGAGATTCGAGTCACCGACTCACCGTTGGATCCTGCTTGATTGTGATCATGGTGGGAGAGGAGGGACCCACAAATGAGAAGATCAAATACATCTTATTGCATCACATCAGTGGACGTACATATATACATGCCAGTGGTCAAATATACGACGTGGCAATAGCTGGCGTGAACAACACGCAGGACGGAAATTGGTACCTGACATCTAAGAGGAAAAAAAGGGTTATCGGTGAACAAAGGTCCAAGTCTGAGTCAAAAAAAAAAAAAAACAGAGTCCAAGGGTGGAAGTCTTGAGTCAAAAAAGAACATTCTTCTATTCACTGGAACTTTACGGAGCAGTCATCCTATACCGCGTCCTACTTGAAAATTTGTATAAAAAGACAAAATTTCACTCTCGGAGACCACCGACCAAATGGATGTTTGTTTGGTCATGTGAACCAGTCGAAAATCAAAGTTGGCTGATTTAGTGATAGCTCGCCCTTGATTATTTGACTCTTTTTTAATGGGTTTGATTTTTCCCTGTAAGGCTAAGACTAAGAGGGAGGGTGGTGGGGGCATTTTTGTCCCTGTGGGTTCTCCGCTTAAAGAGGTGGATGTCTGTAGAGGCTCCCTTCAAATATTATTTGAGATACAATCGAAAATTGATCTTTCACGAATCAACAAAAATAAAGAAAATCAAAAGATCAATACACAATAATTTTCGTGGTTAGACCATACGCCTCTGTCTACATGCGAGAAGAACTCTTTTACGACCTTTAAAGAATTAGGGTTATAGTGATTTCCTCTCTCTTGCCCTTTGAATGTACAAGTGAATATTCCAAGACCCCTTTAGAAAATGGAACAGGACCCGGGACTTGCCTTTTTGGAGCTCGTGATTTCACTCGTCTTCTCAGGCATGGATTCTGAGAATCCAGTGTTGGTTTACTTTGGCAAAAAATGAATGCTTGCTCAGCGCTATCAACCAGTATTGGATTCTGATTCTCAGAATCTACGTCCGAGAACACGAGTGAAATTACTAGTACAAAAAAGGCAAGTTCCCAGATCCCGACTCTTATAAAAATAATGGGTCAGGATTAGGGACATATTTCGACAACAAAAAATTGCCATGGACCCATATTTAAATTAGGACTTTTGGAATGAAATTATTTATATATTTTTTGGTGAGGAGATTATCTTCACAAAAATTCAAATAATTATATTCAAATAATTATACAAGTTGAAGAAGTATGGATCGTCTATTTTTACTGTTAACTTGAAAATTATATTTTATAGGGTTAGAAATTTCAGAATGGCCTGATTTTTAGAAAGGGTGATCTATAGAGCGCGGAGATCATCATCCTTACCAAAAATCAGCCATCATCTTACATACGTGGGTATTCAAAATGGAAAAAGATGTAACAAGGTATGCCTGAAACTGTTCATTTGCGGAAGCGGCATTTTTGGTAGTCACCGCTGCCATCTGGGCCCACTGACAGCTTGGATGTTTATCCCACCCCTTAGTGGATATACATACCAAAAATCACCTTGATTGGTAATCTATAACCATTAGATTTTAACACTTTTTAGCACCATTTAAGGTGTTCTTATAGCCGTTGAATACAACCAATTTTTGAGTACTAAAACCAACGGCTAAAAATCATTAAAAAGCTAATTTTTTGTATGAATGTCAATTAAAGGGTGGGCTAAACATCCATGCGGTCAGTGGGCCCAGATGGCAGTGGTGACTACCAAAAATGCCGCTTCCGCAAATGAAAAGATCTCAAAATCTTTGTCCCTTGATCCTGAATATAATATCTTTAGTACAAAACACGAACTGTTTGGACTTGTATACAAGATTTTATATGAACACCATTAAAGCTAGACCCATGAAAACTCTTGCTTAATTATGAGTATAACTTATTGCAGAAGACAAAACATCTAATGATGCAGCACGTACATTTTTTACCCAAAGTAGTTGTTTATTATTATTTAGTTACATAGATCTATTTAAATAAGATGCGATTTCTAAAAGTTGCATGGTGCGAGTGATTCTTCAGTCCAAGGAATTATTCAATTCCTTTGACTGGTAGAGCGATTTCACCGAAACCGCTATCGGATGATCACAGAACTCGTGCCCCATACGTCGTCCATCACTTAACTCAATAAATACTCATATCCAACGGATAAAAATTAGCAATCGGAATGATTTATGGTTTAAAGGTCCTCCAAAGAGTAGGCCAAACATCTATACAGTCAGTGATCACTGGAAGAGTGTCAAATGGCTTATTCTACCGTTCTTTCTCTTTGCTGTGCTCGACAAGGAGCTTTAATGGCAGAAACAAGAACGAGTAAACCCAAATTCCGTGTATTTTTTTTTCAAAACTTAACTCAAATGGACCGGAAAAACAAACTCTAGAGTTGCAGTGCTTCAACTATACTAGAATTAGAAACACGTAAAAAAAAAATTCAGAACAAATCAGAAAACGTAATTGTGCTTACAAGCTGAGATGAGATCCTCTGAATCCTGAATCGAAGATCAACGATCGAGTCTGCTCTAAGAGTTAACAGATTGGTAGGAGAGGGTCAGAAGACAAGCGGCAGTGTTTGTGGAGACTGAAGAGATCACTGAAGACGCTCTATAAGAAGAACGGTGAGAGAAGTGGTATGTGGGGACCATGCGCTACGTGGCATCCCACGGAGGAAGCAAACTTTGAACCGTCACCTTTTGGGCCTACTGTCCATAGATGTTGGTGACTGATTATCGTTGAGCAGTTCAAACTTAGGAAGACTACTGCACACGTGGTGAACATTCTCTAAAGCATGCAACCGTTGGATGTACCTTGAAAAAAGTGCAAATCTTAGTTTTAATATTTTAATACACATTTTTCAAGGTACATCGACCGTGAATAGAAAATTTACAGACTTTAGAGTCTGAACTCTGTGCAGATTAGTTTTACTTTTGTCCGTTCAAATTTTGGAGCAGAACTTAATAATAATCGCTGACCGATCACAATATGAGCCAGGTGGCACATTATTAGGGGATTCTGACCGTATGGATGTTTGGCCAATCCTTAGGAGGACCTACAGACCAAAAATCAACCTGATTAGTGATTTCAAACCTTCGAAACACTGTACCCCAAATAATGATCAACATTGCTCAAATCCCAAGGCTAAAAATCAATCCACGAAAACGACTCCAATCTAACACTTAGAAATCACTAATAAGGCTAATTTTTGGTCTGCATGTCCATCTAGGGTTGGCCAAACATTCATACAGTCCAAAATTTCTAAGAATACGACGTAGTGGAAGCGTGAAGTTAATCACGAAAGTGAACCGGAAAGAAAAACAAGTTCCATAAAAATAAAAAATAAATAATTTCAAATTATGCGAAGTCAACAGTAATACCATTCACAAATAAGGTCTAAGTCTGAAAAAGAAAGTCCTAATTTCTTCGTTGACTCAAAATCAAAATTACAGGCTGTGCGGTTGAAGTAACAAAATGGAAAAAAGAAGATCAAAATAATTAATACCCAAATTAATTTTAGATATCTTTCAAACATTTAATGGAGAGTTGTTGAGCAGTTCATGACAAGGTTTAAAAGGGGACCTTATAAACGGAATAACGGACTGGGGGCGTTAATGTTTTTCCGTTATAACAGTGGTCATAATGAATTGTAACACTCAGTGGCAAAAAGTGGAAAATAATGGAAAAAATGGCACTGAAATTCAAATTTTTAAAAATGGAAATAACGACCATTTTTTCTGTAAACTTTTTCAGAAAATAATGGAAAATAACGGCCATTATTTTTTAAGTGTTTTAACGATACATAACTTAACGGGGGAAGTTCGAATCCATTATAACTGATGTAATTTTGTTAAAACGGCCGTTTTTTAAAACCGTGGTTCATGATACAGAATTTTGTACCAAAACTTTGATATAAATCCCTCAAAATGCTATTCGGGCCCACTGACACATGAATATTTGGCCCACACGCCAAAAACTCAGCCTAGTTGTTGTTTTCATGCCATTTGATTCGAGCATTTTTCATCATGGGGTTCATGAACAGGCCCATGAATGCATGGTTTGAAATTTCAAGACCTGAGGGCGGATCAGTGGGCTCAAATCCCCATCCGGATTGGTCCAATCCAGAATGGGAACAGCGCAACTTGCTAAAGACAATGTGAAAGTTCTTTAGGAAACACTGATCTCGGGGGCGAGACAATCTATTTTTTGGATCGAATCGGCAAATATCGATCCTGATCCAGGACCGGATCGTCGAGGACTTCGAACCACGTATGAATGGGTTCTATCCAAAACCATGATGAAAAAGTGTTGGAATCCTGTGGCTAGCTAGACATAACCAAACAGAACGATTTTTGGTGAACCACTCGTTAATGGGGTCAGTGGGCTCAAAAGAGTGCCACGTGATATATTCGGAGGGGTTTAGGTAGAAAGTCAAGAAAATTGATTTTAAAAGCTTGACGCGTAGATTGGAGTAAATTTCTAATACACGCTTCAAAATTTCTAAAACTAGAGCTGCCGCTTTTACCGGAAAAAGAAACAAAAATCAGGAAAATTGTCATTTAACTGTGTGTGGTTGGGGCTGAAAAGTCGGTCCCACCAAAAATAAATTCCTTACCCACCCATGTGTTTTTATTCCATGAGAATTCTTCTCCTTTTTTTCTTTTTTGAGGAGTCATTGTTTTACATCAATTCAACCAAACAGCATGAAAATGGATTCGAGGAAGTGGGTTTCCTCTTGGAAAATTCATTTTCTGGAAAATTACTTCCAACGAACCAAACGCAGCTGTGGTTAAATACGGTCAGTGTTTTAAAAATTGGACAGGACAGAGAACTTATTGTCGTTATTTTCGCTATAACTTCTATTTTTTTTGTTTTTAAATAATGGCCGTTATAACGACAGGGTCAGACAACAGTGTTGGGTTGATCCCGACCCAGTAATCTTAAAAAAAATCATTCACATCCTTGTAACCCACTCGACCTGGCCAGTTGAACCAGTGACCCGGCTTACCCAGACACCGGTTGAACCCGGGGTGGTCCACCAATAGGTGGGCAAAACATTCATGGGTCAGTGGGCCCCAAAGAGTTGCTATGTGAGGGGTTGACCCAGTCGACCCCGGCAGTTGAACCGGTGACCCCGTAAACCAGTCCGAGTATGAAAAACTTATGTTATCGGGGCTCGAGGTAAAAAAAAGAAAAAAATTGGGGAGACAAAAATCCCTTTATTTTATTCTTTATTCAGTTCAGTTGACGGAGATGCGAACAAAGTAGGATGACTCCATTTATTTTATTTTATTTTGTAATTGATGACTCCATTTTCCATATGAGTGGAAGAGATATATAACTTTCTTCAATTCCTTTTTGAATGTTGAAACAACAAACTGTGGTGGGGTCGTCTCACTTTTGGACTTTTAAAAATGGTGACTGAGGTTCATACCACGGTTTTAAAAACGGCCGTTTAAACGGTAACGCCCCAAGCCCGTTTCCGTTAAAACCGTTTAAATACGTTTTATCGGTTTTGAAAAAAGGCCGTTTTTTTTTGTTTTAATGGCCGTTAAAATCGTTTAAACAGCCGTTTAGTTCTGAAAAATTTTGTGAAAAAAACGGCCGTTAAATCCGTTTAATTCCGTTAAAATCCGTTTAATTTCTGTTAAATTCCATTTTTTTTAATTTTCAAATTTCAAAATTTGAATTTCAGCGCCATTTTTTCCGTTAAAACCCATTAAATTCTATTTTTTCCTATTTTTTCCATTTTTGCCCCTGGCAGTTCCAATCCGTTTAAACGGTAACGCCCCCAGTCCATTTAACCGTTAAAACGGCCTCCTTTAAACCTTGGTTCATACTTCATAGTTCGAGTTAAAAACTAAATTAGTTTCGAACGTGTGACAAAACCCTAAAAAGGACCCAAAATCAAGGTTTAAACGAGGCTGTTTTAACGGTTAAATGGACTGGGGCGTTACCGTTTAAATGGCAGTTAAAACGGATTGAAACGGCCAAGGGCAAAAATGAAAAAAAAAAAAAAAAAAAAAACGGCACTGAAATTTAAATTTTAAAATTTGAAAATAAAAAAAAATGGAATTTAACGGATTTAACGGCCTTTTTTTTCACAAATTTTTTTCAGAATTTAACGGCGTTTAAACAATTTTAACGACCGTTAAAACAAAAAACGGTCGTTAAATTCAAAAGCGTAAAAACATGTTCGGTTTTAACGGAAACGGGCTTGGGACGTTACCGTTTAAACGGCCGCTAAAGCCGTTTAACAGCCATTTTTAAAACGATGCCCAAAATATCCTAGAAGTCCGTTTTGATGGATGGGGCGTGCTGCTGAACCTTTGCATGGCGTGCTAAAGGTGAGCGTGGTGTGAAGGCCATCCCCAACCCCGATCTTTGGTATGGTAGATCTCCCTGGAAACCATCAAATCGTCAAGTCTATTTATAACTCTTTTACTTATTACGGAAAATTGCAGAAAAGAAAACAAACTTTAATTTATTTACAAAAATAATACAACTTTTCGCAAATCCCAAAAAAGAAAACGAAACGCCCTTTCAGTCCAATCAGTCACCGACTGACTAACGAATGACTGATGGCTGACAGGACTGACAAACGCCCTTTTAAAGGGCGTTTATTCCTGAGAAATTTTAAAAAATGTCCCATAATTCATCAACTTCTAAACCAATCTACGAATATCGGAATGATCTGAATTTTTGTGAGGATGATCTCCTCACCGTAGAGATCATCCTCACCAAAAATCAGCCATTGATTCATCTTCTGGGTACGCCAAAATGGGCGTAAAAATTGGGGTATCAAAAAACGCCATTTAAAAGGGCGTTTTCTACTGACACACGCCCTTTAAAATAACGTCTGTCAGTTGTCAGAAATCTGACAGACGTTTTTTAAAAAGGCGTCTATTACTGAAAAACGCCCTTTAAAATGACGCTTTTTACTGACAAACGCCCTTTTAAAGGGCGTTTTTTGATAAACATGTGCCACGTAATGAAAGGGCGTTTCGTTTTCTTTTTTGGGATTTGCGAAAAGTTGTATTCTTTTTTGTAAATAGATTAAAGTTTATTTTCTTTTTAGAAATTTTCCGTACTTATTATTGCATAGTTTTATTATGTGTAGATAGGCCCAACCCCGACCCACTAATATTTTGTAAAATCTTAAACCCAAGCCCAACCCATTATCTAACAAATCCATCAGGCCTATAATGCAACCCAAGATCATTTGGGCCTGTTCTAAAAGCCCATCGGGCCAGCCATGCCGATTTACGCAATCACATTCATTGAAGATTAGAAAGCATCTAAAGAGACTAGGCATTAAAAACACAATCTCTATGATGCTATATTGGTGTTGACATCAAGGTTTAAAGGGGACTGTCACAACGGTATAATGGACTGGGGGCGTTACCATTTTTTCCATTATAACAGCCTTTATAACGAAAAAAAAAAAAAAAAAACGCTCAGGGGCAAAAATGGAAAAAAGAGGAAAAAATAACGGACAAAAAAAGGGAAAAAATGGCCCTGAAATTCAAATTTTGAATTTAAAATTTTCAAAAATATAAAAAATACGTAATAAAATAACAGAAAAAATGAAAATAATGGACATTATTTTTCACAAAATTTTCCAGAAAATAATGGTGGTTATTTTTGTTATAACGGAAAATAACGGCCGTTATTTTCATTATAACGGCCATTTTTTTTAGTGTTTTAACGGCCCATAACGTAACGGGGGAGGTCTGAATCCGTTATAACGGCCGTTTTTTAAACCTTGGTTGAAACCATGGTTTAAAAACGGCCGTCATAACGAAAATAACGACCGTTATAACGGATTCGGACCTCCCCCGATACGTTACGTACTGCTAAAAGGCCCAGAAAATTACGGTCGTTATTTTTGTTATAATGACCATTATTTTCTGTTATAACGAAAATAACAATCTTTATTTTCTGATAAAATTGAGGATAAAAATGGCCGTTATTTTCCGTTTTTTGAAAAACTGAAACTCAAATATATTCAATATTTGAATTCCAGCCCCATTTTTTCCGTTTTTTGAAAATCCGAGGCCCTACTTGGTATTGCCGTAAATATTTGTTTGCAAACATTTGCAACGTGTTTTTTGCATTTCTAGGTGCTTGGTTGCACCCCACAATCATTTACGTAAGTAAATATTTTTAGTGAGTCCATTTTTTTTTACGATTTGAACTGCTAATATTTGTAGCCAAAAATGGTCACAAACATTCACTTTTTGGCTTAAACTTCCTTTAAATATATATAATATTTTGCCCCTAGGTGATTACTAAAATTCACTCACCACCCGTGATGACTGTCCACAATATGTGCTAGGTGGTATACGTTTAGAAGACATTGATCGTATGGATGTTTGGTCCAATTTTTAAAGGGGGCCTTATAATGATATAACGGATTGGGGCGTTACCGTTTTCCGTTGTAACGAATTGTAACGCTCAGGGGTAAAAATGAAAAATAATGAGAAAATAACATAAATAACGAAAAAAATGGCACTGAAATTCAAAATTTGAAATTTCAATTTTAATTTTCAAAAATAAAAAATAACGGAAAATAACAGAAATTAACAAAAAATAACTGATGTTTTCTTCACAAAAAAATCCAAAAAATTGCCGCTGTTATTTTCTTTAAAATGGAAAAATAACGGCCATTATTTTTAAAACGTTTTAATGGTTCATAACGTAACGGGGGAGGTCTGAATCCGTTATAACGGCCATTTTTTATACTATGGTTTGGTCAATCCCTAGATAGGCCTACAAACCAAAAATCAGCCTAATTAATGATTTCAAATTTTGGAGGGTCGGGCTCGAGGAACCCCCTTTTTGACACCTATTTTAGCATACCCACATAGAAGATGAATCAATGGCTGGTTTTTGGTGTGGATGATCTCCTCACCATATAGATCACCCCAACAAAAAATCAGCACATTCTGAATTTCTAATCCCATCAAATGTGGGTTTTCAAGTTACATGGTAAGAATCGACGGTCCATAATTCTTCAGCTTCTAAACCAGTCTATGAATATCAGAATGATTTGAATTTTTGTGAGGATAATCTCCTCACCATAGAGATCATCCTCGCCAAAAATCAGCCATTGATTCAGGGGGGGGGGGGGGGGGGGGTCCCTCGAGCCTAACCCATCTTTGGATACTAGTACCCAAATAATGGTCAATAATGCTTAAATTCAACGGTTAAAATCAATCCATGAAAATAACTCCAATCCAACACTTTGATGCTCAAATTCAACGGTTAAAATCAATCCATGAAATCCGTTAATCAGGTTTATTTTTGATTTGTTGATCCACTTAGGGATTGGCCAAACATCCATACAGTTAGCAGCCTCCACAAATGTGCCACGTGGCTCATATTGTGGGCGGTTATAGGAGGAAATCATTGTGGAGTGTCAGCAAACTTATACTCCTAGATAGACATCTAGACCAAAAAAATAACGTGATTAGTGATTTCTAAAAGTTGTATTGGAGTCATTTTCATTGGTTGATTTTTAAGTGTAAGTGGAATTTGAAATTATTTGGGGTATAAAGTTCTAAAGGTTTGAAGTCACTAATCAGGCTGATTTTTAGTTTGTAGGTCTATTTAGGGAATGGCCAAACATCCATACGGTCAGTGTCCCTCTAAAGTATTCCCCGTACTTAAATTGTGGGCGGTCAACAAAGTTCTACTCGGACCAACTGATCAATGGGTTCCCGTCCAAAATCAACTTGCCCGGACCATCTCATGAATTTCATTCATCTGTTCCGTTGTTTGATTGGTTGTGATCATCCAATTCATTGACATTGTTCGTAGGTGATCTCCATCTCCTATTTTGGATTCATCAAATACTCTGAAAATATTTGCATTGCACCCTTCACCCAAGCGGTGGAAAGTATTTGCAACTGATTTTACGGGTTAATACCAAGCAATAGAAAATGTTTGAAACTGTAAACATTTACGAAACAAATATTTGTAAAGGTAAATATTTGCATCCTACAAATATTTACTGGATACCAAGTAGGGCTTGAAACTCAAATTTCAAAATTCAAAATTTGAATTCCAGCCCCATTTTTCTGTTATTTTCCATTTTGCCCCTGAGCGTTATTTTCGTTATAATGGCCTTTATAATGGAAAAAACTGTAACGGCCCAGTCGTTATACCATTATAACGGCCCCTTTTAAACCTTGGTTGAAACCAACGTTTAAAGGAGGGCGTTTAAACTGTTAAACGGACTGGGGGTGTTACCGTTTAAACGGATTGAAATGGCCAGGGGCAAAAATAGAAAAAAAATGGAATTTAACGGCTTTTTACGGAAAAAATGGCGCTGAAATTCAAATTTTGAAATGTGAAAATTAAAAAAAAAAAAAACGGATCTTAACAGAATTAACGGATTTAACGGCCGGTTTTTTTAAACGGCCGTTATTTTCAAAACCGATAAAAAGTGTTCAAACGGTTTTAACGGAAACAGGCTTGGGGCGTTTAAACGGCCATTAAAACCGTTTAAACGGCCGTTTATAAAACCATGGTTGAAACTACTAAAGAGACTAGGCATGAAAGGGTTAACAATTTTCAAACTTGAAGTCTCCCTCCAAAACCGCCATGATGGAATACTCACTCTTTCGGGCCCACAGATTGGTGGACCTATAAACCAAAATTCATTTTAATTAGTGAAATTTTAGCTGTTGGATTTGAGCCTTTTAATGGTTCATTGGATTTTGAGCCTTTTGTTAAAATCCAACTGCTAGAGATCACCAGTGAATCTGAATTTTGGTTTTATGGGTCCACCAAGAAGTGGGCCAAACATTCAAAAGGTTAATGGGACTGAAAGAGGGCTCCATGTGGCATTTTGGGCGGGGAGATGCAGTCGATGAGTGGCCAAACAGGGCCTTTTTTGACCGCATGGATGTTTAGCACCCTTCGTGGATATACCTGGAATGCGTGGGGAGTTCTCAGCATAAAAAAAGGGTCGGGCTCGGGGGACTTCCATTTTGACGTACCCACATATAAGATGAATCAATGGCTGATTTTTGGTGAGGATGGTCTCTATGGTGAAGAGATTATCCTCACAAAAATTCAAATCATTCCGATATTCATAGACTGGTTTAGAAGCTGAAGAATTATGGACCGTCGATTTTAACAGTGTAACTTGAAAACCACATTTGATGGGGTTAGAAATTTTAGAATGGGCTGATTTTTGGTTGGGATGATCTATATGGTGAGGAGATCATCCCCACCAAAAATCAGCCATTGATTCATCTTATATGTGGGTACGCAAAAATGGGTGTCAGAAATGGGGGGAGCCCGACCCATCAAAAAAATTCCAAGCAGGCGTGTTTTAAATTTTCTCTCAGGCTGACGTGGCATCTAGGTGGTTAACTTATCACCTTCGCGATATAAGACGAATTAATTAACAAAGTTACAAAGGAATCACATTAGACAGTTTTAAGGTATTCTATTCCATATAAGTGGTCCATATTCTATACAATCTGGACCCACCAATTGTGGGCCCATAAGGAGAAAGAGGAAAAAATTTATTCTTCAACTTTTTGATCCACCGTCCTGCAACCTATAGTTAAGTGCCACCTGTCCCATGGTTAAGCCCACCAACTGCAGTATCACTGGATCAAAAAGTTTCTCCGTCCCCATACATGCCCACTGACCGACGAACGTTTGGCCCTTCTCTTGGTCTACCGACACCAAAAAATCAATCTGATTGGTGATTCAGGCCCAAATTTAAGAAATTTTCACCATGGGCTTTGTAACTGATTGATAGGGCAGTTCTTAAGCCCATGAAATGCTTAATCTATGGTTAGAAATCACTAATCAGACTGACTTTTAGTGTCTAGATCCATCAAGAAGTAAGCCAAAACAATCATGGGTTAGTGGGACCAAAAGAAAGCCACGTGGTAATATTAAATTAATGACGTGTCAAACTTTTGAAATGGATCCGTATAAAAGATGGGGTCGTAGGAGACGTCTAAGAAAAATAATGGTTGATCTTATCTGGTCAACAAACATACATTTCTCTAAACTTTTGCTACTCTCTCATCCTTCAAAAATTAGAACTTGCTTCTGCGAAATGCATGAGAGAGTCGCTTTGACACGATAAGATCGACAAGATCGATCCACCTCAGCAACAAAAAACGTAATCATGACCGTTTGATTAAGACTGGGAAGAAAGTTTAGAATCATCCCAATTTCCCTTTATTAGAGAGAAAAAGAAGAGAGAGAGAGATGTATTAAAATTAGCATGCCGTCTATAACCTATTTTGCACATCTGTTTTCCCTGCTTTGGAGAGTCCTCTTTTTTTTGGCTGAAGCTGTGGCCGATCTCTTCACCAACCGCCTTTAATCACTCTCTCTTCTTTCTTTCCCCTTTTTTTTTTTTTTTAATATTCTTCTTGGGGACGAAAGATCTGATCGGGATGAAGCAAATTTCGGTGTGTTTTTCAGGTAATATTCTTTGGATTATATAAATTAATATTATCATTATTGTACAAGTACCTACTAATCCAATTTCTTACCCCACCAAAAAAAAAATCCATTTTGGGATCTCGCAAAAATCGAAGAGCTAAATTTAGATCGTATTACGATTAAATGAGTTTGCGGAAAAAAGAACGGTATATGAAGATTAGCGCATATAATCAAAGAAATTCAAGAATTGGTTTGACTGAACATTTCGTTCCCCTTAGTTCCGAGATCGGCTAATGCAAAGGCCAATTCCTTAGCGAAAGAGGGTGTTCTTATAGAGACTTTGTTTAGAGACTCGGTGGTACTTTTGTAATTATGATTTCTTTCTTGTGACCCGCTCATCTGTCACCTATTTTTGCCTCTTTTCTTCGGTAATTTTCGCTAATTCGTCAAAAAATTTTTATTTTTTGAGTGTTAAAGATATTTTTAATTGTTTTTGTTTACAT
The DNA here is from genome assembly GCA_035048495.1 of Euptelea pleiosperma. Lineage (NCBI taxonomy): Eukaryota > Viridiplantae > Streptophyta > Magnoliopsida > Ranunculales > Eupteleaceae > Euptelea > Euptelea pleiosperma. The sequence continues at coordinate 10,238,300 of CM068550.1, read as the reverse complement.
ATTAATGCAATTTTTTAATTTTATTTTTCAGGAGACCCTATTGTTTCATGACTAAAATGCTCTTAAAGAAACCTAATATGCCCCTCATGTCCCTAGTGCCACGGCCAAACGTCCCATTCACGGGTACGATCAATGGCTAGTTTCCATGGAAAGGATGATGACATTATGCAAGGAGCGAAGAATCGGGCGAGTCCAGATTACCGAGTGAGCGAGTCAGGTAGGGAACTCGGCAATTGTGTTGGTCTCCACGCTGTGAGGATCAGGAACCAATATACTCAAATTGCGTATCTCGAGAAAAAGAGATTGATGAGGAAAGAGAGGGTGATTTGTGTGGAGGAATTGTATGGGCTTTTTAACACAGAGTGATACTTCTTTTTGCCTAATTTAATTTTTATTTATTGTTCTTTTTAGTACATTTTCTTTTATAAGAATGAAGATTTTTACTTCTTAATATTTGTTTGGGCCTTCCAATTATATGACCACGTGGCTCACTTCCGAGTCACTGATCAATTGGTGGGCAACCAATTAAATGGTCAACGTTTAAGGTTATGGGTTGGTTGTAGTCAGCATTGCACATGGTGCAACACGCTGAATCAAATATTCTCTCTGTGTAATCAAGATATATTTTTAAAAGAAAAATTTTTTAAATCAAAAACTAAAATTAATATATTTATAAAAACATATACAAGTTTTGAAAAATTATAGAAAATACAATTAAGCGCCCTTTTAAAGGGCATCTCTCCAAGATGATCAAAATACCCCTGACAGATGCCCTTTAAAAGAGTTTATGCCAGGTTCAAACACCCTTTTAAAGGGCATCACTTATCAGGCTTTGATCTTTGTACCTCAAATAATTGACAATAATGCTCAAATTCTCACGGTTAAAATCAACCCATGAAATGAATTAAAAAAGAAAAATTTCAGCCTAGGAAACTAATTCCAATCGACAACCTTGAAGTCACTAAGCAGGCTTATTTTTGGTTTGTAGGTTCACCTAGGGATTGGCAAAACATCCATACGGTTAGAGTCCTTGAGAGTGTGCCACATGGCTCATATTGGGGCCAACGACAGTGCACTGTCATCAAAGGTTTACTAAAAAATGAAAAAGACAAAATCTAAAATCAACATACCTGATCGAGGATTGGAGAGGAGGGCGCACCACCTTTTTAACCTTGGCATGCAACGCCTCCCTCAAGTTCAAATGCCCTTTGAAAGGGCATTTTTAGACCTGACAAATACCCTTCTGAAAGGCGTTTATCATCTCAAGGATATTTTGGTATTTTTGGCATTTTAGCATTTGGACGCCCTTTAAAAGGAGGGTCGGGCTCCAGTTACCACTCATAAATTGACAGGCTCCGGTTACATGACACAATATGAGGTATGTGGTACACTCGTAAAGGACTCTGACCGTATGGATGTTTGGCCAATACCTAGGTGGACCACAAACCAAAAATCAGCCTGATTAGTGATTTCTAGGCGTTGGATCTTTGTACATCAATTACTGCTCAAATTCCCACAGTTGAGATTAACCCATGAAAATAAGCCCAATCCAACCCCTATAAATCACTAATCAGGCTGATTTTTTCTTCCTAGGTCCACTTAGGGATTGGCCAAACATCCATACAGTCAGAGTCCTCTAAGAGTGTGCCACGTGCCTCAAATTGTATCCTGTAAATCTTGTCATTTTAGGGCGGTAACTAATACCTGAGCCTTAAAGGGCGGTTAGTTATCTTTTCTATAATCTCTCAAAACTTGTATTTGTTTTAAAAAAATTCAAATTTTAAAATGTTTGGATTTCATAACTGAATTCCGTAATAAACAAAAAAAACGCGACTTAGCCGTTGCCGTTGCAAAATATGAAACGAAAATAAAGGGTGGAAGATCTTACAGTTACGTTTCCCTCTATTTTAAAATATAAAAAAAGTGCTACACAGAGCTGAGAGAAGAGAAACAACACCAAGAGATGGAAGAAGAGATGATGCAGCAACTCAGATTCAAAGCTGCTGAGTTTCTTCTAAGAGAGGAATGGAAGGACTCCATCAATGTCTACTCTCAGTTCATCTCTCTCTGTCAAGAACAGCTCTCAAAGATCCATGAAAAGTCTGCCGCAGATCAAATCCCCAAGCTCCACAAATCCCTTTGTCTAGCCTTCTCGAATCGAGCCGAGGGACGATTCCGACTTAGAGAGTTATCCGATGCTTTGGAGGATTGTGATCTAGCGCTGAAAATAGATTGTACCCATTTCAAGACTCTACTCTGCAAAGGTAAAATATTGCTCAATCTCAATCGGTACTCAATTGCTTCAGATTGCTTCAAACGAGCTCTCCTTGATCTTCAGACCAGTGGGATCCCTGAGATCCTTCTTGGGTATTTAAATAAGTGCAGGAAACTTGAGTTTCAGTCGAGGACTGGGGCTTTCGATCTTTCGGACTGGGTCTTAAATGGGTTTCGAGGAAAATCTCCGGAACTTGCAGAATACATAGGTTCAGTCCAGATTAAGAAATCCGAGTATGGCGGTCGTGGGCTATTTGCTACGAAGAACATCGAATCTGGGACTTTGTTGCTAGTCACCAAAGCAGTTGCCACTGACAGGGGTATCTTGCCGGAACTCGGTGAAGATTTGGATGAGAGTGCTAAATTGGTTATGTGGAAGGACTTCATAGATAAAGTTCTCGACGCTGCAACAAAATGCAGCAGAACTCATAATTTGATATGTATGTTATCAACTGGAGAAGATGAAGAAGACCTCCAAGTTCCTGATATAAGTCTCTTTAGGCCTGAAACTGAGTGCTGCTTTTCCAAGGAGAAGCCTGAAATTGGTAGGATCCTAAGCATATTGGATGTGAATTCTCTAATCGAGGACTCGATTTCAGCCAAAGTCCTTGGAAAGAAGTGTGATAATTATGATTACTATGGTGTTGGGCTATGGATTTTGGCTGGCTTCATCAATCACTCTTGCAATCCTACCGCTAGGCGCTCGCATATTGGAGATCATGTGATAGTTTATGCTTCTAGAGACATCAAGGAAGGGGAAGAGATCACATTCGCCTACTTTGATGTACTTCTGCCATTTAAGAAGCGAAGGGAGATTTCTAAGACATGGGGATTTTATTGTAAATGTAAGAGATGCACGTTTGAGGAGGAGATTAGTCATAGAGAAGGGTTAAGAGAGATCGAGATAGCTCTGGATTATGTGTCAGATATTGGTGGTGTTGTTGTCAGGCTGGAGGAAGAGATGAGAATATGGATGGTGGAGGAGGAGGAGAAGGGGTATTTGAGGGCGTCATTTTGGCCTGCATTTTTGGGAGTTTTCAAGTCGGAGAAGTCAATGAAGAAGTGGGGGAGATGGATTCCGGGAGCTGAGGCTGTCGTGGAGAGCGTGACAGAGGCAGTGGGTGGTGATGAGAGGCTGTTGAAGGTTGTGGTAGAGAGGTTGAAGAGAAATGGTGGGGTGGTGGAGATGGAAAGAGCCATAAAATTGGGGAAAGGTGTGTATGGGAAAGTGGTGAAGAAACAAGCAATGAGAGCTCTCCTTGAGCTTAGCATTCATGACCAAAGCTATTAGAGCAAATTTCTTTTCAAGTTTCTTTGTTTTTGTTGTTTCCAAGTTTTCTTGAACAGGATTGTTACTAGAATTTTTTTATATAAAATAATAAGTGTGGTTCACACCATTTTCTTTTCTCTTTATCTTCTGTAATTTGCTAGATAAGAGGCTTATCTGCTTTTCTTCCTCTTCCTATACTTAGATTGACTAATTCTAGATCAGTTTTTCGAAATGGTTTGCAGTGTTCGATTCCCGAGCTTATCTTTCTTTTGGAGTTCCTTGCACTACAATGAAAAACTTATTTGCCTTCTGGGTTACAAGAGAAATAGCCCACAGTGTCGGGACTCAGGAGTATTACTAATCTGTGTAACTAGTGCAATCGGCAGGTACAACTGGCAGACATTCAACCCAAGTAAGAAATTAACTAAGATAATGGATAGCAGCCGTTACCGATTGAAAAACAAAATACCAATTGTTGGTGTCAATATCAACCAAAGATTTTGAAATAGAAACCACTTAGCTGGAAGTCAAAACCCCAGAGGATGAAACTGAACTAGAATAGGACTCTACATGATTGGAGATTGTTCCTAAAGCTAGGGACTTGTTGCCAATTGGGCAACGATGCAATCTTTCAACTGACTTGAGCGTTAGAGTGTCTTTTCCAGGAACCCCGCCAATGGAGAGAGAGAAATATTCTTCTTCCATGATAATCCACTTTTTCGTCATTCAACATCAACAAGCTCAACAGTCTCATTCGTAAGGAGTTCACAAGCTTCCTGAAGTTCTCGGCCAAAGTTTGATCGCCAACAGTCTTGGATTTTTGGTATTTTGGAAAGAATTGAGGAGAGTGCAGGTTATCTGTGAGAAAGGGTGGAAGTTTGAGGACTTCGTCTTTAAATGGGAGTCGATTATGAGTAGGGTTAGCCAGTTTTCCTGCTCCTTCTAGTGCTCCTTGGGAGGCTTTCTCAGCCTCCCCTGCTTCTTGTTTTTTTCCCCTTTTCCTTTAATAATATCCTTCACCTTATCAAAAAAAAAAATCTGTGAGAAAGCATTTAGAGCCACGTGCCCACATTTTGTTATGGCAGAGTCCTGACTCGAGCAAGAGGAACAAAATCGTTTTTAATGGGTCCCCCAAGTCTCTCAATCCGTGCATCACTTTGTTTTTTTTTCTAATTTCTAAGAAATCTCAACCAGTTCTGTGAAATCAAAATTTCTGGGGTAGGTGTGTAAGTATACCATGTGTGCGTGTTTACGCGCAAGCGCACGTGTGTGCATATTTAACCAATTTTCAATATCCTGTTATATGAGTTAATGGGTCGGCTAATTGGTAAGGGTGTTAATGGGTCGGATTTGGGCAGAGCAGGTGTTGATAGATCTTGGGCTGAGTTCTACCCAAACACAGCCCAATACATGTTTGTTTGCAAGCCTATGGTGGGCCTAAAATCTATAGGCCCAAATAGCCCAATAATAAATATATACGGTCTAGGCTTTATGTTTCAGATGGGATTAAGCTTATTTTACTCTAAGAACAGCACAGGCCGTGTCTTGTTACGGGCTTTCCTAAAAGGTCCATCGGGCCAGCCCAGCCCATTAGGATCCGTAGTACATGGGCCTGTATTAATATTGGACATTAAACCGTGCTACTGTTATACAAGCCACGGACCATGTGACCATTTTTAGCATATGGCAGCGTTTTGGATTTGACTCTGAACGATTTACACCTTTGGATCTTGTACCCCAAATAATGCTCAAAATCCTACGGCTAAAAACAGCATATGATTGGCTGATAAGCAGTCCACATGGCACTTTTTTAGAGGATGCTGACCGTATGGATGTTTGGCCAATCCCTAGGTGGACCTAAAAACCAAAAGTCAGCCTGATTAGTGATTTCAAACCTTTCGATCTTGAACCCCATTATTGTTCAAATTTCCTTGTTAAAATCAACGCATGAAAATGACTCAAATCCAAAATAGCATTGAGATATATAGTATTACACCGTTTGAGCATGCCATGTCAAAACAAGCAAAATGGCACTGTAGCTGTCTCAAAATATAGAATTGAGAGGGCATTTTGGCATTCTAGCGTTGGAGATACTCTTATTTTCTTGAGAAGCTTTTCTTTTCTCATGGAAAATTTTCTTGGAAAAATACACTTGATAAGGCTGTTTGATTGTACCCGAGAAAATAAATTGCAATTCCCCCCCCCCCCCCCCAGTAAGAATAGGACCGAACCCAGGTCTTTGGGAATTATATCATCTATCATTAATGTGTATGAGTGTTTACCATACACATACACATTAATGTGTATGTTTGGATGTGTTTTATATTTTAACTTTTGAAAAGTTAAAAATTAACTTAAAACTGAAACTAAAATTTTTAGCTTTTGACTTCTAAGAGAAATAACTTCTCAAAAATTAGAATCCCTCCCGACAATTGAATTTCTATGACTTTTTTGGAGGTAAAAAATCAACTTATAACATCTACTACAAGTAGAAGCGCTTTTACTTCTCGTTCCCAAATGCCCCCTAAGTAATCCATTACTTATACATTAAGTATTAGTTTTTAAACCCAACCCATTTAAACTATTATATTTTAACCCACCTTTTATAAGACTTTTATGAACTTTGTTGGTCTTCAACAAGGTTTAAAAAACGGCCATTATAACGAAAATAACGGCCGTTATAATGGATTCGGACCTACCCCGTTACGTTATGGACCGTTAAAACGCCCAGAAAATAACGGCCATTATTTTCCATTATTTTTTTATTATAACGAAAATAACAACCATTATTTTCTACAAATTTTTGTGAAAAAAACGGCCGTTATTTTTGTTTTTTCCATTATTTTCCGTTGTATTCCATTTTTGAAATTTTGCAATTCAAAATTTGAATTTCTGCGCCATTTTTTTCTGTTATTTCCATTATTTCCCATTTTTTTTCATTTTTGCCCCTGAGCGTTTTTTTTCATTATAACGGCCATTATAACGGAAAAAACAGTAACGCCTCCAATCCGTTATACAGTTAGAATGGTCCCCTTTAAACCTTGGTCTTCAACCCAACCGTACCTTCTTAGTGGTATTATTATATTCTTTTTTTTTTTTTGTCTTTCATGAAACTCTTCAATACACAACCGTCCAAGCCCACCACCTTTTAGTGTTTTGACAAACACACAAACATAACCCTATGTTGACTCCTTCCACCACATTCTCATTAATAACCCACGACATATGCAATTGAGACTCAAACCCATCTCAACCGTCCAACCCAAAACCCTAGATCAAATAGGACTCTATAATTTTCCTCTAAAGCCTAGCGTATCTATTATCTATACTAAAGTTCGGCACTGCTGAGGTGGCGCTCTCTCCATCTTTTTTCCATCGATTTTTCCAAATATACCCGTTATTTAGTTTTTTCAAAAATAATCCCTTCACACTTACTTTAATGTTACTAAACTACAATGGTATATTGGACTTTATCTTAACAAAAACCTTTACTCTTCCAACCTCTTTGTTCTCAAACGTTTACTCCTATTAAAACCATCTTCATTAATCATCTAAAACCCACCCCAGCACTGTTGAGGTGGCGATGTTTCCATGTTTTTTTAAAAATACCTTTGAACCTCTTTAACATGGGTCGGATTCGGTGCCAACATTTTTGACCAACACCTTGGTGTACCCTCATAAGAGATGAATCAATGGCTGATTTTTAGTGAAGATGATCTATATGGTGAGGAGATCATCCTCAGAAAAATTCAAATCACTTTGATATTCATAGACTGGTTTAGAAGTTGAAGAATTATAGACCGTCGATTTTTACTGTGTAACTAGAAAACCACATTTAACGGGGTTAGAAATTTTAGAATGGGCTGATTTTTTGTTGGGGTTATCTATATGGTGAGGAGATCATCCTCACCCAAAATCAGCCATTGATTCATCCTCTATTTGGGTCCACCAAGGTGTTGGTCAAAAATGTTGGTAAGAAATGTTGGTCACTGAAACCCAACCCCTTTAACATCTCCTAAATTCTAAAAAAATCCTTTACACTTCAAAACGGTTCAAAACCCTATTCATGTTTTTAATTCCAAGATGCCTTTTACTCTACAGCATATACGGCTCCCCAAGATGTCTCTCTATCTCCCCCATTACTCGTGTTGAACGAAAAACGATTTGATGGTATTTGAACGGTCTCATTCCTGCCTAGTTCTAATCTCTCACATCTCCTACCTCTAATACTCTAAGTGCTAAATCCCAAATCGTAATTTTATTTGTTCTAGATATTGAGCAATATATAGAGATTTCTGAGACGTCATAAGCCACATACATAAGACATATTTAAACAAGTCTGCAAATAGAACACTGTTTCAAAGGATTTGACACCGATCATCGCACACTGCTAAGACGATTGAGATTTGGTTTTAAGTAAAGACAATTATACTATCTGTTGTTCTTCAAAAAAAAAAAATTTCCAGACACTTCACCCCTTTTTTTTATTTTTTGATTTTTATAAACAGATCGATAAGATAAAAGAATGGTTGCCATATGCGTCTCCCATTCTTTTTTTCCCTAAGGCGTTGTCAACTATTCATCTTCTATCAGGTATTTTTTCTAGATTTATTTTCTTTTTTAATTAATTTTGATTTTGATTTGTGTTCTACTTTATTTTACTTTAGAAATGGAATAGAGATCTTGAATCAAGTGTTTGTATTTATTGTTTGGGTTGCAATCAAAATGTATATTTACACATCGTATATACACACAAAAAAAAATGGTTCTAAATAATTTTGAGAGCAATGACTTACTGATGGATTTAAATAGTAGATGGACATACAATCAGCCTGATTAATTGTTTCTAACCGTTGGATTTAAGTCTTCTATCAATTGTTGTACTGTCATGGGTTTTGATCCTTACGCTTGACATCACCATCAAGCTTAGTTTTTAGTCTACAGGTTCATCTAGAACTTAATTTATGATTATTGTGATATCTAAACGTTGCATTGGCATTGGATTTTGAGAAATTTTATTTTATTTTATTTTTAAATATATAACTTCTAGAGTTCACTAATCAATCTAACTTTTTATGTATGTGTCTATCAAGAGGTGTGCGAAGCATCCATGCAGTTTGTGGGCCCATCGCCTATAATCTCAAACATGCAACATTCTGCAACAAAATTTCATTTATTTTTCTTTTAATATTATAACCTTTGAAAAGTATATAAAAAAACTTCATGGTAATTAGCCTAATATTGGTTCTCAGAGAGAAATAGAGTGCTATTGGAATGCGATTCATCATTGATCTCTAAAAACTGTGTAACATTGCGTTTTAAGGGAGATGCGCACTGGTTCTTAAAGGTGCCCATGTCCTCTCTGACATGTGTCACTAGATGTTAGGGGTTAAGATGCCTAAACTAAATGTTCGACAAATCTATATCTATATATCACCAAATCATAGAAGTGATATATATCACAAAAATCATAAAATGTCTTATTTTTAATAGGCGATTTGAGGTGAATGTAAAAGTTTGAATAGGTATAGTCCACACACATGTACCATTAACACAATAATAATTATTTTTTTAACATTATATAAGTGTCAAAATAAGATATAATTGTATATACAAAAAAAAAAAAACATTCATTTTATTGTGCCCGTGCTAAGCACGGGCTATTGATTCCTAGTATAAGCTATATTTTGACATTCCAACCCTCCTCCATTATCTGTTGAAGTTCCCACAAGAGTCCTACCCGTATTGAAACCCACAGACCTTCATTGAAACTGGTTCACCTCCATCCTCGAGTTGCTGTGGTGCTCTTTTGAAGACCTCCACTGTGGTGCTCCAATCCCTTCACCCGGCTGCCTCTTCTTATCCAATTGTTGATCGATTTCCACGTGCCCAGTAGCAAGACGTATCTCCTTTTGCTCCCACCTCGCATCACGTAATCAGTTGCCGCCCATATCAACCCCATCAACTGTAAGTTTCTCCATCAAGAAGACAAGTAACCCAACTCACATTCCAACTGATGCCTCTTATCCAAGTAAGGGTTACCTTATTTGATCTTCTCCAAAGAATTTTTATGGGTTTTAGTTCTCGTCTTTTCTTTTCTTTTATTGTTCATCCATCCGGCCAAGAGTTGATGTCTGATCTTCAAAGAACTGAGTTTTTCCTAACTCAAACTCTAACGGACCTACTTGAGACGTATCCCACCCTCCCTTTGTTTTTTTTTTTTTTTATATAAATCAACACAAGTTTAAACCAACAAAAGTTTCTTGATTAACAAAACTATTGGTCACCTTAATAGAAACTTTTATCAAATAAGAATTTTTTTTGTTTGAGACCAAAACTCACCACCGTCTAAACAAAAACCACCCTTTTTTGGTACTTTTGTCTTACTTTAACTTCTCCTTGTACCCATTATATTTCTTGTTGTTGTTGTTTTTTTTTTTTTTTTTTTAATTCTTTGTATTTATTTTTTGGGCTGTTAGAACTATAGGTAAGTACCCAAAACCATTGTTTAACTATTACCTTAAAACCATAACCTTTGTCTCGGCTTTGATTTTTCTTACTACTCAACAACGTTTATATGCATATTATAAAGTTATACAAAATCAGTTGACCACGATATCTAGACCATTGAATCTGTGGCATACATTTTAGATGATTATATATAGACTTGTCATTTTCAGGACCTCAACGGATCAGTCCTCAATATGCCAAAATACATAAATCACAGGCTTAGTATTATCATTACCAATTATATTTTGAAAAATAATAAAATAATAAGTATGATAATAGTTGACCATTTTTTAACTAGGGCGAGGATAACGTTGACTCCAATGACCCTGTAGAACCCATGTTAAGTGTGAAATATTTTTTGACAAGCATACACCTAACTTAGACATTAAAATTGAAGGTTTCATAATCTTTGATTGAAATTACACACAGATGACCGATTAACAGGATTAAAGTGAAAATCTGGGAAATCGATCAAAGGTAGGTACCCCCTATGATTTTTACAATACGGCTTAAAAGTATGCGAACATGTATTGATTATTAAATGGTAGATCTTGTATCATGATAATTCTGTTTACCAATATGATAACATATTCAGAATAAGATCCCCTGCGTGGATATTTATTTTTTAGCAATTTCTTATATAAATGAAGACATGTATTGTATTTTCGATTCAGAAACGATAAATCAAATTGGGAGTGAATTCTCCAGGGTGAAAGACTCGAAAACCCAAGGAAGACCCCCTGTGTTGGTGAAGAAGGAGACGCCTTTGTATGGGTTGTGCATTACTTTTGATTAATTGTTCATGCATTCATTATAACCATAATATTAATGTTTGACAATTCAATCTGTGTTAGCATAACTATAAATTGTATTGTTTGAATTATGTTAGGGATGAAAAACTTGAGTGAGCGCTTGGCTCACTCCTACAACCAAAATTTTCAGATATAGATGAGACCGAGACGTACGAAGAAGGATAAGAGAAGGAACTGCAACCCGTTGACGAATTAGGAGATGAGACATACGAACCCGAGGAGCAGGAGCCGAATCTTGAAGATGAACATTATTAGTCTTTTACTATTTATTTGCTTATAAATTCTTGTAATAAAATTAATTACTTTATATATTTGAATCGTAGAGCAGATGCAATATTTTGATGAACCGTGACTCGTAGGTCATTGGTTCTTTTGATATTATGTTTCTTTTGACCTTATGCGTTATAGACGACGTTAGTTATTAGGGACTTTGATTGAAAATCTTAATATATTTTGATCTATTCATTTTCTTATTTAAATTATATTTTTCTTAATTAGTTCACCCTTAAATTCGGATAAATGAGTCGACCTACGAATATTTGGGTCGGGTCATGGATCACGAATTTGGGGCGTAACAGTCAAGGCTTGGAACCAAGCTCATTGAGTAGCTTCAATTTCTTTTAAGACCTAAGAAAACTCAGATCAAACACTCGAAAAGTTGGATTCAAGTTCTTCAAATATTTTGATCATCATCATCATGATCATCATAAGATGACCACATAAGATTTCTATACAAATATCTAAGGTAACTCGATCGTATTCTCTCTAATCGATCTCCTCATCCAATTCAAAAAATACAAAGACGATGACTGCAAATCGTTTTATCGAGATGGGAAAGTGAAACTCCTTCTCTTTAGGGTTATCAGTTAAAACAAAAAATTATACAAAAAAAAAAATGCAAAAGAAAATGTCATCAAATAGAAATTAAAATTCCAAATACCTTCTATACTAATTCCCCTCTAAGCAAGAGCATGTGAACATAATTTAGTCGCCAAGTATCTTGAAATATAACATTTTTGTTTGCTAGCTTAAATGTAATAGGAAAAGAAATAAAATCACAAAATTGTTAGCTGGGCACCTGAGGGGGCTTCTCTTTGAAGTAGCTCGTATATTCTCTGATGTTCTCCCGCGTTCATCGAGTATCGTTGAGCATGTACCTTCCATTTTCCATCTCCAAGATAGCATCTTGTATGCTGATCAATTAACATTGACTTGAGTGCTATAGAACTATTAAGAATGTACGTCGCTATGCCAATTTGTCCCTCGTCGCCACAAAACCCATGTATCACAACAGATTTGAGGTGATTATGGAGGAATTTTGAAGGCCTCCTTATATTCCTTGGTTCTTCATATTTCAAGTGAGCTAGCTACACAAGAATTACAAAAAATGCACTCTCAATTCGATTTTTAAATAAATCACTAGCTAAATTAAGTTTATGATCTTAGATTAAGACCCACATGGAGTTCAAGCTTTTGCAAGAAAGGGGAAACCATAAGAAGAGAATTCATCCAAATGACAAAATCTTCTTCAGGGATGCAGACAAAAATCACTAACTGATTGAGTTTAGTGTACATTGGTAAGCTCTCTGGTAGAACCTGTGGCTGCAACACCAAGAAAAAAAGGAGTGAGTAAAAACATCCGACCTTAATTATATATGAAGAGGGTGTTTTTTTTGTGTAAACCTATAAGAGGGTGTTGTGGATAGTATATAGAACCAATTAATCTAGACCGTACACGTATCACCGCACGTATATTCTGTAATGCGTAACACATGATTTGGGGTAAATGGTTGTTTAACATGGTATCAGAGCTTTAAGGCCTGAGAGATTGCGAGTTCAAGTCTCCAGCAGAGTGTTTTCTCGCTGAGGACATGCTATGTTGGCCCGAATACCTGTTGGTATACATAGTTGTTTTGCCTTTCCCCACAAGTCTATCTTTTGGGGTAAATGGTTGTTCAACAATGTGTACGTACGGTCAAGATTAATTGGCTGTATAAAAGAAACAATTGAAAGCATATTAAGTAAGAAAAGCGAGCAGTTTACACACCTTGACAAAATGCCTTGTAATGTATAAGAATAGAGTCTCAAGTTGAGGAAGATAGCCTGGAAGTTTGATGAGGGTGAAAGTAACTTCTTCAGTTTTGAAGTCTAGGACATTGAGCATTACATTTATCAATCGAGGAACATTCCGAAAAGAGAACATTACCATATCTCCAATGAACTCAAATGTCGCAAGATTTTCAGCATAAATCTCAATTTCCATTAACCGGAATAAGCTATCTACTCTCAAGTACTTGAGTTGGAGGGAATGACCGACGATTTTTAAATTCGCTATGCGATAGCATTTCACCAGACTCAACGATTCGAGGTGCGAACAAACGCGCAAGAGATTATCAACATCTTCTCCGCTTAGATCTACATCTTCCAAACTAAGAGTAGTAAGGGAGTCAAAACCATTGAAATCAGGGGGAGGTCTCAAGTTGCAAGAACTCAAATGCAAGTTTATCATGGCATATCTTCTTCCCCGATTAAAAAGCCAATAAGGGAAAGTATATGTTTCGTCGGCAGCTGGATGATCTGCACTGTATTTCTTTGACAACTGAAGACTAAGGGTTCCTACTCCCGCCATGATCGCAAAGCTTATCCACTGGTAAAGATTACAAGCATACTTGTTACCTAAGTGGAAACAAACATTTAAGGTTTCTATTTTGGACCCCATTTGAAGCTCAAGGATTTGATCAACCAACCCTACAAACTTAGAAGTTTTTTCTTCCAAACTTCGAAATCGCGAGGTATAATTGCTTCCAAGCACATCATCAGCAACAAAATTCAGATGGGAGATTGATGTCATCCAAACATACCTCCATCTTCTTGATAATGTACTAGTTTGTACCGCCTCTCTTAAAGTCAACGACGATATAATTAAACTTAGAACCTCGTCGGGTAATTCGCTAATCAGGTCATCCTTCTTCTTCTTCTCAATCCCCTACAAAAAAAAATTCAAATTGAATTAGATCTAGCAAACTCAAAACAAATTAAAACAGCCCGAATTATTAGAATTGAAAGTTGATTTACCTTTATGATCACAACTTTGGAGATGGGTGTCGTTCTTTTGCTTACAAAATTGCCCATTAAATTATCTACGTTCTTCAATAACCTGTGTTTGTTTAATAAGAGAGAAAACATGAGATTTCAATCTTTTCTTCTTCTTCTTCTTCTTGGTTTTTTTTTTGTTTTGTTTTTTGGCTATGCAGTTGATCCAAGTACTTTATAGGATATTGGTTTCAATTTAATTCCGAAACCAGCAAGAAAGAAGGGAGAGATCTTAAAAGGGTAAGTTGGAACTTGAAACCAAGGACCAAAGGACTTCCTTAAAATGTCCAAAGTTTTGAAACCGTGTCGAAAGTTCATTGTTTACCATGGTTCAAAATCTCGGGATCGGAGGGCGCCGATCCATGCCGATTTGGATCATTCAAATCCGACACTGTCTCGAGACGATCTATTTTTGGATCAGATCGGTGGATTGGCGGAGACTTCGAACTATGTTGTTTACGTAAAATTCATTGTTTTAAGACATGAAGAGAATGATTCAGTGTTTTATCCGAACACCCGAACTTTTTGGTGTTTGATTTCTTATCATTGTCCACAAGCCCACTCATGCTTGTATCAATGTAACCTAGTTTTGGTGTGGAGATTCGACTCACCGACTCACCGTTGGATCCTGCTTGATGTGATCGTGGTGGGAGAGGAGGGAGCCACCAATGAGAAGATCAAATACATGCCAGTGGTCAAAATGTGCGACATGGCAATAGCTGGCGCGTGAACAACACGCAGGACGGATAATATTGATAACGGACAGCTAAGATTCCTCTTTCCTTAAGTAACAAAAAGGGTTATTGGTGAACAAAGGTCCAAGTCTGAGTCAAAGAAAAAAAAAAGAAGAGTCCAAGAGTGGAAGTCTTGAGTCAAAAAAGAACATTCTTCTCTTTAGTGGAACTTTACGGAGTAATCATCCTATACCGCGTCCCACATGAAAATTTATATAAAAAGACAAAATTTCACTCTCGGAGACCACTGACCGAATGGATGTTCGTTTGGTCATTTGAAGCCGTCGAAAATAAAAGTCGGCTGATTTAGTGATAGCTCGCCCTTGATTTGACTCATTTTAATGGGTTTGATTTTTCCCTGTAGGGCTGAGACTAAGAGGGGGGTGGTGGGGGCATTTTTATCGCTGTAGGTGCCGAGCTGAAAGACGTGAACGCCTGTAGAGGTTCCCTTCAAATATTATTTGAGCTACTCTTTCACGAATCAATAAAAATAAAGAGAATTAAAAGATCAATACACAACAATTTTCGTGGTTGGAGTCGTTGGACCATGTGCCTTTACATGTGAGAAGAACGCTTTCACTACTTCTAAGGATTTAGGGTTACACTAATTTCCTCTCTCTCTCACCCCTTGAATGTACAATTGAAAACTACACCACCCCTTTAGAAAATGGACTAGGTTCCAAGGACTTGCCTTTTTATACTCGCAATTTCACTCATCGTCTCAGGCAGGGATTTTGAGAATCCAACAATGGCTTACTTCGGCAAAAAGTGAATGCTAGCTCATCGCTATCAACCACTATCGGATTCTTTGAATCTACACCTGAGAAGCCGAGTGAAATTACAAGTGCAAAAAGGCAAGTCCCTGGATCCCAACCCATATAAAAATAGGAGAAATTTTGTACTACCCCTGTACTTTTGTCGATATTTGCGGTACCCCCCCTGGTACTATCAGTTTGTTGCTAAATATCGACGAAAGTACGGGGTAGTACAAAATTTCCCAAAAAATAATATGTCAGGGACATATTTTTGACAAGAAAAAATTGGCATGGGTTCATAGAACTTTTGGAATGAAATGATTTTTGGTGAGAATGGTCTCTTTGGTGAGGAGATTATCCTCACAAAAATTCAAAAAATTATACAAGTTGAAGAATTATAGACCGTCCATTTTTACTGTTAACTCGAAAATCATATTTGATAGGGTTAGAAATTTCAGCACGGCCTGATTTTTAGAAAGGGCGATCTATAGAGCGCGGAGATCATCATCCTTACCAAAAATCAGCCATCATCTTCCATGTGGGTATGTCAAAATCTTTGTCCCTTGATCCTGAATATAATATCTTTAGTACAAAACACGAACTGTTTGGACTTGTATACAAGATCTTGTATGAACACCATTAAAGCTAGACCCATGAAAACTCTTGCTTAATTATGAGTATAACTTATTGCAGAAGACAAAACGTCTAATGATGCAGCACGTACATTTTTTTACCCAAAGTAGTTGTTTTAGATCGATTTAAATAAGATGTGATTTCTAAAAGTTGCATGGTGCGAGTGATTCTTCAGTCCAAGGAATAAATTCTGATCACAGAACTCGTGCCCATACGTCGTGCATCACCTAACTCAATAAATACTCATATCCAACGAATGAAAATTAGCAATCGGAATGATTTATAGTTTAAAGGTCCTCCAAAGAGTAGGCCAAACATCTATACAGACAGTGATCTGGAAGAGGAGAAAATTTTTGAAGCGGCGAAAGTTAGAAGCGGCAGTCATGCGCCAATTGGAGTCAACCACCTGTACCGTGGTTAAACTTTCCTTAACCGCAGCTAGTTTAATAAAATACAGTTTTCAATTAAAAAAAATAAAAAACTTTTTATCTCTCCTCAGTCCTCCCCGATTCCGTCGGAGGAATCAATCGTCTTCCCGTTTTTCCCTGCAAACAAATCTATCTCAACGTTTTTCACTCCACCTCTTCTCGCTGGTGTAAAACGGGTATATCGGAATCAAGCCACCTGTCTTCGCTGGTGCCGGAGGTCTCGGAATCAAGCAACCGACCAAGTTCCCGTTCCTATCTATTTTTATTTTTCGCGTTTGTTTTTCCCTTTTGGAAAACAATGTAACAAGGTATGCCTGAAACTGTTTCATTTGCGGAAGCGGCATTTTTGGTAGTCACCGCTGCCATCTAGGCCCACTAACCACATGGGTGTTTAATCCCACCTCTTGGTGGATATACAGACCAAAAATTACTTTGATTGGTAATCTATAACCATTAGATTTTAACATTTTTTAGCACATTTTAAGGCATTCTTATAGCCGTTGAATGAAACCATTTTTTGAGTACTAAAACCAATGGCTAAAAATCATTAAACAAGCTGAGTTTTTGTATGAATGTCTATTAAGGGGTGGGCTAAACATCCATCCATGCGGTAAGTAGGCCCAGATGGCAGTGGTGACTATCAAAAATACCGCTTCCGCAAATGAAAAGATCTCATGTATACATTGTTATGACCATTTTCTTTTTCACAACCAGCAACCAGCATTTCAATTTGGTTTACACAAAAAAAAATTGACAAGGACAAAATATAAGCCAGGTGTCACATTGTTACAGGACTCTGACCGTACCGATGTTTGTCCTATCCCATGGTGGACCTACAAACCAAAAATCAGCCTGATTAGTGATTTGTAGGCTTTGGATTGGACTTATTTTCATGGGCTGATCTCAACTGTGGGAATTTGAGCAGTATTTGAAGTACAAAGATCCAACACTTATAAATCACTAATCATGCTGATTTTGGCGTGTAGGTCCACCATTGGATAGGACAAACATCCGTACGGTCAGAGTCCTGTAACAATGTGACACCTGGCTTATATTGTGTCCCTGTCATTTTTCCAGTCATTTTATATCTGTCAACGGAGCCCGACCAAAGAAAAAGAAACAACCATTTCAATTTGGAAAAATATTTAACAATGTATGACTGAAACCTTTTCAAATCTGGAAGCACGATTTTTGTTACTCAGAAAAATGGGAATACGACTGATTCCTCCGACGGAATCGGGGAGGACTGAGGGAGGAGAGATAAAAGGTTTTTTTATTTTTTTTAATTAAAAACTGTATTTTATTAAACTAGCTGCGGTTAAGGAAAGCTTAACCATGGTACAGGTGGTTGACTCCAATTGGCGCATGACTGCCGCTTCTAACTTTCGCCGCTTCAAAAATTCTCTCTGGAAGAGCGTCAAATGGCATATACAGACGCTGTTGAGAAGAAGTAATAATCCCTCTTTTTCTTTCTTATTCTACCGTTCTTTCTCTTTGCTGAGCTCGACAAGGAGCTTTAATGGCAGAAATAAGAACGAGTAAACCCAAATTCCGTGTATTTTTTTTCAAAACTTAACTCAAATGGACCGGAAAAACAAACTCTAGAGTTGCAGTGCTTCAACTATACTAGAATTAGAAACACGTAAAAATAAAAAAAAATTCAGAACAAATCAGAGAACGTAATTGTGCTTACAAGCTGAGATGAGATCCTCTGGATCCTGAATCGAAGATCAACGATCGAGTCTGCTCTAAGAGTTAACAGATTGGTAGGAGAGGGTCAGAAGACATGCGGCAGTGTTTGCGGAGACTGAAGAGATCACTGAAGCCGCTCTATAAGAAGAACGGTGAGAGAAGTGGTATGTGGGGACCATGCGCTACGTGGCATCCCACCGAGGAAGCAAACTTTGAACCGTCACCTTTTGGGCCTACTGTCCAAAGATGTTAGTGACGGATTATCGTTGAGCAGTTCAAACTTGGGAA
Organism: Euptelea pleiosperma; assembly: GCA_035048495.1. Lineage (NCBI taxonomy): Eukaryota > Viridiplantae > Streptophyta > Magnoliopsida > Ranunculales > Eupteleaceae > Euptelea > Euptelea pleiosperma. The sequence goes on along the minus strand of CM068550.1, from coordinate 10,219,811 downwards.
GACTACTGCACACGTGGTGAACATTCTCTAAAGCATGCAACCGTTGGATGTAACTTGAAAAACGTGCAAATCTTAGTTTTAAAATTTTAATACACATTTTTCAAGGTACATCGACGGCGAATAGAATATTTACAGACTTTAGAGTCTGAACTCTGCGCAGATTAGTTTTACTTTTATCAGTTCAAATTTTGGAGCGGAACTTGATTATAATCGCTGACCGATCACAATATGAGCCAGGTGGCACATTATTAGAGGATTCTGACTGTATGGATGTTTGGCCAATCCATAGGAGGACCTACAGACCAAAAATCAACCTGATTAGTGATTTCAAACCTTTGAAACTCTGTACCCCAAATAATGATCAACAATGCTCAAATTCCACGGTTAAAAATCAACCACGAAAACGACTTGAATCTAATGCTTAGAAATCACTAATAAGGCTAATTTTTGGTCTGCATGTCCATCTAGGGTTGGACCAAATATTCATACAGTCCGAAATCTCTAAGAATATGACGTAGTGGAAGCGTCAAGTTAATCATGAAAGTGAAATGGGAAGAAAAACAACGTCTAGATCTTCAACCGGAAACAAACTTTGAATCCACAGATAAAAAAGTAAAAGAAGACTTAAACGATATACTCTTGTAGACCCCAATGGCCTATCCTTAGAAACTTGCTAAAAGTTTAAAACTGTTAAAATAAAAAAATAAAATAAAAAAAACATGTCAGAATCGAAGGGGAGTGATTATAATTTTCACGACTGAAGTTATTGTCAAAACGAAAATTTTCAAAAATAGCTAAAATGCCGTTTTGGCCCATTAAACTATGAATTTGGTTAAAATTAGGCGTACATAATCATGATCAAAGCTCATGACTTTCGAAGATCTCGCCGTTTCCTTTCAAAGAAGTCCGACCCTAAGCAATTCGACACTAAAAAAAATGTGTTAATGCATATTACGTCCTTTTTAGTGTTTCTTTAGCGTTAATGCATGTTACGTCTTTTTTAACACCGTTTTGACTTTTGACGGTCCGAATGTTCTATGAACTCTTATGCTGCGTATTCTACATTAGAATATGCCACGTGGCTCATATTGTAGTCAATCAGCAACTTGCTGCCCGGTACCTCTCTCATTTTTGTCCGCGTGCATCATACGAGCGAAGTGGCACACTCTTAGATAATATTAACCGTATGGATCTTTTGCCCACCCCTAAAGTGGACCTACAGGCCAAAAATCATCAATTTTTAGCCGTATGATATGGGTACCCAAATAATGCTCGAATCACACAGCTAAAATAAACCCTGAAAAGGACTCAAAATCCAAGGGTTATAAATTGTCAGTCAAGATGACTTTGGGTGTGTAGGTTAGGTCAACCTAAGGATGGGCCAATTGGGTCTATAAGAGTGACTCCCTGTTTAAGGACCAAGTTGTTTTCTTGTAAAAACAATAATAAAAAGGGTCGCTCTACGGGCACCCACCTCTTTAAGCTGAGCACCCACAAAATAAACTAATTTTTGAGGACCAAATTGCCCTTTCTCATCCTTTACAGTTTTGTTTGGGCCCCCACACTGAAAAAAAAAAGAGAAGAAGAAGAAGAGGAGGAGGACGCCGCCGCCATAGGTCTCTCTCTCTCTCTCTCTCTCCGCCGTAGGTAAGCCAGGCACCCCTAGCCACTGTGTTGGTGGCGGTGTTAAAGTGGTGGTGGTGATGGTGGAGTTAGTGGTGGTGGTGATGGTGGAGTTGGTGGTGGTGTTGATGGTGGTGTTTGAGTGGTGTTGATGGTAGAGTGGTGGTGGTGTTCATGGTGGAGTTGATGGTAGTGGTGGTTGTGGAGTTAGTGGTGGTGGTGGTGGTGGTGGTGGTGGTGGTGGTAGAGTGGTAGTAGAGTGGTGGTGCAATGGTAGTGGAGTGGTGGTTTGGAGCACCCCATACTCTCACAAAAGGATGGACAATATGCGGCAAGTCCGTATTTTTTTTTTTTTTTTACTTTCACGGCTTGGAACTACCGTGGCCACCATGGCACCTACGTCTAGGAGCCCAAGTCAAAAATTTTTTTTGGATTATAATGTGGGTGCCCAGCAAAATGGGGTGCCCAAACAGGAGTCCTCTAATTGATGTGGGTGCCCATCAAATGTTGATGTCAGCCGAAAAAGGTGGGCGCACGTAGATCTACCCTAACAAAAAACAAATAATTTCAAATTATATGAAGTCAACAGTAATAGTGTAATACCACTCACAAATAAGGTCAAAGTCTATATTTAGAATTATTTATTACTTCAATAATTAGCCATATGTCCATATTTAGAAAAAGAAAGTCCTAATTTCTTCGTTGACTCAAAATCAAAATTAAAGGCTGTGCGGTTGAAGTTACAAAATGGAAAAAGAAGATCAAAATAATTAATACCCAAATTAATTTTAGATATTTTTCAAACATTTAATGGAGAGTTGTTGTGCAGTTCATGACAAGGTTTAAAAGGGGGACCTTATAAACGGTACAACGGACTGGGGGCGTTACTGTTTTACCGTTATAACAGCTGTTATAATGAATTGAAACACTCAAGGGCAAAAAATGGAAAATAACGGAAAAAATGTTGAATTTAAATTTTTAAAAATGGAAATAACGACTGTTTTTTCCACAAACTTTTTCAGAAAATAATGGAAAATAACGGCCATTATTTTTTAAGCGTTTTAACGATACATAACTTAACGGGGGAAGTTCGAATCCATTATAATTGATGTTATTTTCGTTATAACGGCCGTTTTTTAAAACCATGGTTCATGATACAGAATTTTGTACCAAAACTTTGATATAAATCCCTCAAAATGCTATTCGGGCCCGCTGACACATGAATATTTGGCCCACACGCCAAAAACTCAGCCTAGTTGTTGTTTTCATGCCATTCGATCCGAGCATTTTTCATCATGGGCTTCATGAACAGGCCCATGAATGCATGGTTTGAAATTTGAAGACCGGAGGCTGGATCAGTGGGCTCAAATCCCCATCCGGATCGGTCCAATCCAGAATGGGAACAGCGCAACTTGCTAAAGACAATGTGAAAGTTCTTTAGGAAGCACTGATCTCGGGCGAGACAATCTATTTTTTGGATCGAATCGGCGAATACTGAACCTGATCCAGGACCGGGTCGTCGGGCACTTCGAACCACGTATGAATGGGTTCTATCCAAAACCATGATGAGAAAGTGTTGGAATCCTGTGGCCAGCTAGACATAACCAAACGGAACGATTTTTCGTGAGCCACTCATTAATGGGGTCAGTGGGCTCAAAAGAGTGCCACGTGATATATTCGGAGGGGTTTAGGTAGAAAGTCAAGAAAATTCACTTTAAAAGCTTGACGCGTCGATTGGAGTGCTAGACAGCTCTTTGATTACCCATACACGCTTTTCCGGGAAAAGGAAAAAATCAGGAAAAGTGTCATTTACCTGTGTGTGGCCTAGTCACAAAAATCTCCAGACTTTTTTAAAAAATCTCAAAAAATTGAAGATTTTTTGAGTTCACGAATCAATCGCCAATTAATCGGCAAAAATGAAAAAATCTCCAATTAATAAAAAAATTCGGTGATTAATTAATGATTTTACCGATTAATCGACTGAGACATTTTTTTTTTCCTTTTTGATTTCGATTTTGCCGATATTTAGAATTATGAATGATATATCATACTCATGAGTTATGAATTATTACTTCATATTATAGAATTATAGATGTGCTTTTTATCATATAACCGTGTTTTGTTAAAAACAACATTTCTAACTTGAAAAATGCCATGATATTTATTTTTTTTATTTTTGCTGATTTTTACCAAATTTATCCGAATTTTACTGACTTAACCCATTGCCGATTTATATCCGAGTCCCGACTTTGTGACTATGGTGTGTGATTGGGGCTGAAAAGTGGGCTCACCAAAAATAAATTCCTTAACCACCCATGTGTTTTTACTCAATGTGAATTCTTCTCTTTTTTTTCTTTTTTGTGGAGTCATTGTTTTACATCAATTCAACCAAACAGCATGAAAATGGATTCGAGGAAGTGGGTTTCCAAGAAGTGGCACTTCTTGGAAAATTCATTTCCTAAAAAATCACTTCCAATTAACCAAACGCAGCTGTGGGTAAATACGGTCAGTGTTTTAAAAATTGGACCGGACAGACTATCTTACTGGATTCTTAAGCAATTGGTCAGTCATACTGAACTGAGAATTTGAAGAGAACTGGCGATTTTATGAAAATTTGAAGAGATCTTACTGCTGTTATTTTCGCTATAACAGCCATTTTTTTTTAAATAATGGCTGTTATAACGACACGGTCAAACAACCGTGTTGGGTTGATCCCAACCAAGTAATCTTTAAAAAAATCATTCACATTCTTGTAACCCACTCGACCTGGCCAGTTGAACCAGTGACTCGGCTTACCCAGACACCGATTGAACCCGGGGTAGTCCACCAATATACGGGCAAAACATTCATGGGTCTGTGGGCCCCAAACAGTTGCTATGTGAGGGGTTGACCCGGTCGACCCCAAAAGTTGAACCGGTGACCCAGTAAACCAGTCCGAGTATGAAAACACTTGTGCTATTGGGCCTCGAGGTAAAATAAAATAAATTGTGGAGACGAAAATCCCTTTATTTTATTCTTTATTTAGTTCGGTTGACGGAGATGTGAACAAAGTAGGAGGATGACTCCATTTTCCTTATGAGTGGAAGAGATATATAACTTTCTTCAATTTCTTTTTGAATGTTCAAACAACAAATTGTGGTGGGGTCGTCTCCTTGGGAAACCATCAAATCGTCAAGTCTATTCATAACTCTTTTACTTATTACTAGTAGCGCACGTGGATAGTTAGAGGTTGACTGAGGAATCCAATGAACCTACTTCGTATTTAACATAAATTTTTATAAAATCTAAATATCTTTATTCTTTTAATTGCATAGGTTAAGTCTGTATGGAGTTTTTGGGAATAGGTTAAAAAAAGAGTTGGAATGGGGAAAATCATTTTTTTTTAAAGAAAGAGTTGGAATGAGAAAATGCTGACTTAGATTTTTAAGCAGGGCTTTAAGTGGTTCTAAAATCGAGAAATAAAAGAAGAATTTAAGAAACAAATGAAGGAAAGGGAAAGACGTTGGGAGAAGAATTTTATAAGGGGCATTTAAGAAATTGATGATAGATGAGGCATGGTTTAAAATAACGCTGTTATAACGAAAATAACGGCCGTTATAATGGATTCGGACATAACCTGTTACGTTATACAAAAAATAACATATTTTCGTTATAACGAAAAAAAACATTATTATATTTCTGTTTAAACCTTGATTATAACGGCCGACATTTTTCATTATTTTCTGATATTTTCCATTTTATTCCGATTTTTTTCGATATTATAATTTATAGCAAAAAATGGGTGGGACTGTGGGATTTGACATTTTGTAGAGGGAGTTGATTTAATTAGGGTAGGCTATTGTAGGCAGATAGTGTAGGCTATCCACTCTAAGAGTATGCCACGTGGCTCCTATTGCACCATGTCATCGGCCTTGATGACAGGGCCTTGTCATCAAAGTCTTACTCTATTCAGTGTAAGCTTTTTTTATGGTAGGTTATTGTATGCTTCTGCAAAAGGAGTTGATTGTTTTAGGGGAACAAGACTTGTCTGACCACCCACAATATAAGCCACGTGGAAATTTATTAGAGGACACTGACTGTATAGATGTTTGGCCAATCTCTAGGTGGACCTACAGACCCAAAATAAACCTGATCAGTGATTTCTAAGCGTTAGTTGAAGTCATTTTCGTTGGTTGATTTTTAACCATAGGAATTTGAGCATTATTTACCATTATTTCCATATAAAGATCCAAAGGTTTGAAATCACTAATCAGGCTGAATTTTGGTTTGTAGTTCCACTTGCAGATTAGACAAACATCTATACGGTCAGTGTCCTCTAATAAAGTGCTACGTAGCTTATATTGTAGGTGGTCACGTAGCTACTTGACAGGCAAGTCTTGCTTGTTTTTGGGTAGGCTTGTAGGCTTTTTAGTGAGAATTGATGCTCAATTGTCATTTCAAAAGGCTTGCATGGGATTTAAAATTGGGTCGTGATGTAACAAGGTATACCTGAGACCTTTTCATTTGCGGAAGTGGCAATTTTGGTAGTCACTGCTGCCATCTGGGCCCACTAACGGCATGGATGTTTAGCCAACACCTCAATAGATGTTCATACCAAAAATCAGCTTGTTTAATGGTTTTTAGCCGTTGGTTTTAGTACTAAAAAATGGTTGCATTCAACGGCTATAAGAACGCCTTAAAAAGTGCTAAAATCTAATGGTTATAGATTACCAATTAGGATGATTTTTGGTCTGTATATCCACCAAGGGGTGCGATAAACATCCATGCGGTCAGTGGGCCCAGATGACAGTGGTGACTACAAAAAATGTCGCTTCTGCAAATAAAACAGTTTCAGGCATACCTTGTTACATCTTTTTCCTTTAAAATTTTAAGGCTGCGCTATTTTCCCACCTGTCATGGTACAAAATAAGCCACGTGGGAAATTAGGACAAACAAAAAAATCAACATGATTAGTGATTTCAAACCACTTGATCTTTGTTCCTCAAATATTGATCAATAATGTCAAATTTCCAACGGTTAAAACAACCCGTGAAAATAATTTTAGTCCAACGTAGAGAAATCACTAATCGGGCTGATTTTTGGTTTGTGGGTCCACCTAAGGATTAGCCAAACATCCATACGGTTAGAGTCCTCTAATAGTGTACCACGTGGCTCATATTGCCTTAGAAATTGTTATTATTGCATTTTAGAAAAAGAATGCTTGCCGTTATTTTTAAAATAACGGCCGTTATAACCGTCATTTTCCATTATAATGTAAATAACACCCGTTATTTACAACAACAATAAAAAAAGATTTTAAGATCCATTTTTTTCCCGTTACGGATTAGACAAACATCTATACGGTCAGTGTCGTTTAATAAAATGGTGCGTAGCTTATATTGTGGGTGGTAAGGTAGCTACCTGATAGGCAAGTCTTGCTCGTTTTAGGGTAGGCTTGTAGGCTTTTCAGTGAGAATTGATGCTCAATTGTCGTTTTAAAAGGCTTGTATGGAATTTAAAATTGGGTCATGATGTAAAAAGGTATACCTGAGATCTTTTCATTTGCGGTAGCGGCAATTTTGGTAGTCATTGCTGCCATCTGGGCCCACTAACGGCATGGATGTTTAGCCGACACCTCAATAGACATTTATACCAAAAATCAGCTTGTTTAATGGTTTTTAGCAAGGTTTAAAGGAGGGTGTTTTAACGGTTAAATGGACTGGGGCGTTACCGTTTAAACGGCCATTAAAACGGATTGGAACTGCCAGGGTCAAAAATGGTAAAAAAAAAAGAGAAAAAATAGATTTTAACGGTTTTAACAGAAAATATGGCGCTGAAATTCAAATTTTGAAATTTGAAAAAAAAAAAAAATGGAATTTAACAAATTTTAACAGATTTAACGGCCATTTTTTTCACAAGATTTTTCAAAATGAAACGGCTGTTTAAACGATTTTAACGGCCGTTAAAACAAAAAACTGGCCGTTTTTTTCAAAACTGATAAAACGTGTTTAAACGGTTTTAACGGAAATGGGCTTGGGGCGTTACCGTTTAAACGGCCGTTTTTAAAAACCATGGTTTTTAGCCGTTGGTTTTAGTACTCAAAAATAGTTGCATTCAACGGGCTATAAGAATGCCTTAAAAAGTGTTAAAATCTAATGGTTATAGATTACCAATTAGGGTGATTTTTGGTCTGTATATCCACCAAGGGGTGTGATAAACATCCATGCGGTCAATGGGCCCAGATGACAGTGGGGACTACAAAAAATGCCACTTCCGCAAATGAAATAGTTTCATGCATACCTTATTACATCTTTTTCCTTTAAAATTTTAAGGCTGCGTTTTTTGTTCCCACCTATCATGGTACAAAATAAGCCACATGGGAAACTCAGAGGACAAACCAAAAAAATCAACATGATTAGTGATTTCAAATCACTCGATCTTTGTACCTCAAATATTGATCAATAATGTCAAATTCCCAACGGTTAAAATCATCCCACGAAAATAATTTCAGTCTAACGCCTAGAAATCACTAATCGGGCTGATTTTTGGTTTGTGGGTCCACCTAAGGATTAGCCAAACATCCATACGGTTAGAGTCCTCTAATAGTGTGCCACGTGGCTCATATTGCCTTATAAATTTTTATTATTGCATTTTAGAAAAAGAAAGCTGGAAAATAACGGCCGTTATAATCGTCATTTTCCATTATAACGTCCGTTATTTACAACAACAATAAAAAATGGTTTCCCATTATTTTCGTTACTTCCATTATTTTCCGTTATTAACGTTTTCCGTTATTATGGAAAAAACGGTAACGCATCAGTCCGTTATATTGTTATAGCGTCCCCTTTAAACCTTGGATGAAGGAGAGGGAGAAACGTTTTAGGATAGAAGTATATTAAAAGTAGGGGCTGAGGGATATTTTAAGGAAAATAGAAAAAAATCAGGGATAAAATAGGAAGGAGAGAAGGAGATGGAGAGACGTTGGGAGAGGAATTTTAGTTGAGACATTTAAGAAATTGATGATAGATGAAGGAGAGGGAGAGAAGTTTTAAGATAGAAGTGTATTGAAAATAGGGGCTAAGGAATATTTTGGCCCAGAAAATTGCATAGTTTTATTATGTGTAGATGGGCCCAACCTCGGCCCATTAATATTTTGTAAAATGTTAAACCCAAACCCAACCCATTATCTAACAAATCCATCAGGCCTATAATGCAACCCAAGATCATTTGTGCCTGTTCTAAATGCCCATCGGGCCAGCCATGCCAATTTACACAATCACATTCATTTGAAGATTAGAAAGCATCTAAAGAGACTAGGCATTAAAAACACAATCTCTATGATGCTATATTGGTGTTGAAACCAAGGTTTAAAGGGGACTGTTACAACGGTGTAACGGACTGGGGGCGTTACCGTTTTTTCCATTATAACGACCTTTATAACGAAATAAACACTCAGGGGCAAAAATGGAAAAAAGAGAAAAATAAAGGACAAAAAAACGGAAAAAATGGCCCTGAAATTCAAATTTTGAAGTTAAAATTTTCAAAAATAGAAAAAAATAATACGTAGTAAAATAACGGAAAAAATGAAAATAATAGCCATTATTTTTCACAAAATTTTCCAGAAAATAATGGTTGTTATTTTCGTTGTAACGGAAAATAATGGCCATTATTTTCGTTATAATGACCATTTTTTTAGTGTTTTAATGGTCCATAACGTAACGGGAGAGGTTTGAATCCGTTATAACGGCCGTTTTTTTAAACCTTGGTTGAAACCATGGTTTAAAAACGGCCGTCATAACGAAAATAACGACCGTTATAACAGATTCAGACCTCCCCTGGTACGTTACGTACTGTTAAAAGGCCCAGAAAATAACAGTCGTTATTTTTGTTATAATGACCGTTATTTTCTGTTATAACGAAAATAACAACTTTTATTTTCTGATAAAGTTGAGGATAAAATTGCTGTTATTTTTCATTTTTTGAAAATCTGAAACTCAAATGTCAAAATTCAATATTTGAATTCCAGCCCCATTTTTTCCGTTTTTTGAAAATCCGAAACTCAAATTTCAAATTTCAAAATTTGAATTCCAACCCCATATTTTCCGTTATTTTTCATTTTGCCCCTGAGCGGTATTTTCATTATAATGGCCTTTATAACGGAAAAAACTGTAACGCCCCAGTCCGTTATACCGTTATAACAGCCCCTTTTAAACCTTGGTTGAAACTACTAAAGAGACTAGGCATGAAAGGGTTAACAATTTTCAAACTTGAAGTCTCCCTCCAAAACCGCCACGATGGAATACTCTCTTTCGGGCCCACAGATACATGCATGTTTCGTTCACCTCTTGGTGGACCTATACACCACAATTCATTTTAATTAGTGAAATTTTAGCTGTTGGATTTGAGCCTTTTAATGGTTCATTGGATTTTGAGCCTTTTGTTAAAATCCAACTGCTAGAGATCACCAATGAATCTGAATTTTGGTTTTATGGGTCCACCAAGAAGTGGGCCAAACATCCAAAAGGTTAATGGGACTGAAAGAGGGCTCCATGGGGCATTTTGGGACGGGAGATGCAGTCAATGAGTGGCCAGACACGGCTATTTTTTTACCGCATGGATGTTTAGCACCCTTCGTGGATATACCTGGAATACGTGGAGAGTTCTCAGCATAAAAAAAGGGTTGGGCTCGGGGACTCCCATTTTTTACCCCTCATTTTGGCGTACCCACATATAAGATGAATCAATGGCTGATTTTTGGTGAGGATGATCTCTATGGTGAGGAGATTATCCTCACAAAAATTCAAATCATTCTGATATTCATAGACTGGTTTAGAAGCTGAAGAATTATGGACCGTTAATTTTTACAGTGTAACTTGAAAACCACATTTGATGGGGTAAGAAATTTTAGAATGGGCTGATTTTTGGTTGGGGTGATCTATATGGTGAGGAGATCATCCCCACCAAAAATCACCCATTGATTCATCTTATATGTGGGTACGCAAAAATGGGTGTCAGAAATGGGGGGTGGGGTCCCCATCAAAAAAAATTCCAAGCAGGCATGTTTTAAATTTTCTCTCAGGCTGACGTGGCATCTAGGTGGTTAACTTATCACCTTCGCGATATAAGACGAATTAGTTAACAAAGTTACAAAGGAATCACATTAGACAGTTTTAAGGTATTCTATTCCATATAAGTGGTCCATATTCTATACAATCTGGACCCACCAATTGTGGGCCCATAAGGAGAAAGAGGAAAAAATTTATTCTTCAACTTTTTGATCCACCGTCCTGCAACCTATAGTTAAGCGCCACCTGTCCCATGGTTAAGCCCACCAACTGCAGTATCACTGGATCAAAAAGTTTCTCCGTCCCGATACATGCCCACTGACCCACGAACGTTTGCCCCCGTCTCTAGATCTACCGACACCAAAAAATCAGTCTGATTGGTGATTCAAGCCCAAATTTAAGAATTTATCATCATGGGCTTTGTAACTGATCGATAGGCTAGTTCTTAAGCCCATGAAATGCTTAATCTATGGTTATAAATCACTAATCAGACTGATTTTTAGTGTCTAGATCCATCAAGAAGTAAGCCAAAACAATCATGGGTTAGTGGGACCAAAAGAAAGCCACTTGGTAATTTTAAATTAATGACGTGTCAAAACTTTTGAAATGGATCCATATAAAAGATGGGGTCGTAGGAGACGTCTAAGAAAAATAATGGTTGATCTTATCTGGTCAACAAACATACATTTCTCTGGACTTTTGCTACTCTCTCATCCTTCAAAAATTAGGGTAAAACTTACCTGACCACTAGTGGTCTGGTAGCTACCTGACTACTACCACTAGTGGTCTCGTAGCTACCACACACAAGCTGTTGGATATGTGTCCACTGTACGGTGGCATGTCATATCAGCACGAGCCACTCCAAACTCATCTCCTCTTCTGGTTAACTGGTAAGTTTAAAAAAAAAGGAAAAGCTAAATAAGAAAGTTTAAAAAAAAAAAAAAAAAACTAACGGAATGACCGCACTATACGAACCACGTGGCATACTCTTAGTGGACACTGACCATATGGATGTTTGACCCAAGGTTTAAAGGAGGCCGTTTTAACGTTTAAACGGACTGGGGGCGTTACCGTTTAAACTGCCGGTAAAAGGGATTGAAACGGCCAGGGGCAAAAATGGAAAAAATAGAATTTAACTGAATTAAACGGATTTTAACGGTTTTAACGATTTCAACGGAAAAAAATGGCGCTGAAATTCAAATTTTGAAATTTAAAAATTAAAAAAAAAAAAAAAAAAGGAATTTAACGGAATTAAATGGATTTAACGGCCTTTTTTTTCACATAATTTTCCAGAATTAAACAGCTATTTAAACAATTTTAACGGCCGTTAAAATAAAAAAATGGCCCTTTTTTTAAAACATATAAAACGTGTTTAAACGGTTTTAACGGAAACGGGCTTGGGACGTTACCGTTGAAACGGCCGTTAAAACTAAACCTGATCATTAGTTTCTATGCGTAGGATAGAAATTATTTTCTTGGGTTGATTTTCACCGTTGGAATTGAGCATTATTGAGCGTTATTTGGATGCAAAGATCCAAAGGTTGTAAATCACTAATCACGCTGATTTTTGGTTTGCAGGTCCAACGAGGGACTGGCCAAACATCCATACGGTAAGCTTCCACTTAGAGCGTGCCACGTGACTCGGATTGTGCGTTGTGACCGGCTTATTGCAGAAGTTTTACAAATTGTAAATCACACAATCAAAAGCCAATGAGTTCTCGGCACGTACACAAGTGCTTTTGCAAACGTACCCATGTGCTTTTGCGCTGAGGTGTACGTGCCGAGAACTCATTGGCTGTGATTGTGTGATTTGCAACTTTGTTGTGACAGAAGTTTTACTCTTACTCAGTAAGCTGTAAATCTCTTCCCTTTATCACCGGTGTCCCGCAAAACGAAAATCTCTCCAGTCTAAACCTCTCTTCTCCTCACCAAAAAAATCAGCCATTGATTCATCTTCTACGTGGGTCCGCCAAAATGGTTGTTAAAAATAGTTATCCCCCGATCCTGAGTCCTTGACCCCAAAAATTCTACCTTTTTTTTTTTCTAACTTAACTCCACAAGAATAACGGAGAAATACCCGGAGAAGATGAGGAGAAATCTTCTGAAGAGCTTCCCCGTGAGCTTTTCTTTGTTACCCACGAGTTGGTGGGATAAAGATTTTTGCTTGGCGGGATTCTGAACCAGGGAAGGGTCCTGATGTAATAAGGTATACCTGAGATCTTTTCATCTGCGGAAGCGGCAGTTTTGGTAGTCACCGCTGCCATCTGGGCCCACTTACCGCATGGATGTTTAGCCCACCCCTTAATAGACATTCTTACCAAAAATCAGCTTGTTTAATGATTTTTAGCTGTTGGTATTAGTACTCAGAAAATGGTTGCATTCAACGGCTATAAGATCGCCTTAAAAGGTGCTAAAAAGAGTTAAAATCTAATATTTATATAATACCGATCCGGGTGATTTTTGGTCTGTATATCCACCAAGGGGTGGGATAAACATCCATGCGGTCAGTGGGCCCAAATGACAGTGGTGAGTAACAAAAATCGTGCTTCCGCATTTGAAACAGTTTCAGGCATACCTTGTCACATCTTTTTTCAACGGGGAATAGGGATTTTTGAATAAAACTTTGATGACAGGATCCGGGTCATCAAGGCCGATGACAGCTCACAATACTAGCGACGTGGAACACTCTTAGAGGACTCTAACCATATGGATGTTTGGCTAATCATTAGGTGGACCTACAAACCTAAAATCAGCTCGATTAGGGACCTACAAACCTAAAATCACTAAAATAAGCCTGATTAGTGATTTATAAGTGTTGCATCTTTAAACCTCAAATACTGCTAAAATTCCCACAGTTGCGATCAGCCCATGAAAATAAGTCCAATCCAAAGCCTATAAATCACCAATCAGGCTGATGTTTAGTTTGTAGGTCCATCATGGGATAGGACAAACATCCATACGGTCAGAGTCCTGTAACGGTGTGCCACGTGACTTATATTGTGTCCCTGTCATTTTGGATTAAAAGATAACTAAGCGCCCTTTTAATGGGCATCTCTCCAGGATGACCGAATACTCATGACAGATGCCCTTTAAAAGAGTGTATACTAGGTTCAAACGCCCTTTTAAACGACATCACTGATCAGGCTTTGATCTTTGTACCTCAAATAATGGTCAATAATGCTCAAATTCTCCTGGTTAAAGTCAACCTATGAAATAATTTAAAAAAATAAAAAAAAATATTCAGCCCATAAACTAATTCCAATCCAACACCTAGAAATCACTGGTCATGCTTATTTTTGGTTTGTAGGTTCACCTAGGGATTGGCAAAGCATCTATACCATTAGAGTCCTCTGAGAGTGTGCCACATGGATCATATTGGGGCTGACAGTGCATTGTCATCAAAGGTTTACTAAAAAAAATGAAAAAGACAAAATCTAAAATCAACATACCTAATCGAGGATCGGAGGAGAGGAGGGCGCGACATCGAGGATCTGGTGAGTTGAGGAGAGCTCGTCACCACCTTTTTAACCTTGGCACGCAAGGCGTCTGTCAAGTTCAAATGCCCTTGGAAAGGGCGTCTAGACCCGACAGATGCCCTTTCGAAAGGCATCTATCATCTCAAGGGTATTTTGGTATTTTTAGCATTTTAGGATTTGGACACCCTTTAAAAGGAGGGTCGGGCTCCAGTTACCACCTTAAATTGACCGGCTCCGGTTACTTGACACAATATGAAGCACGTGGCACACTCTTAGAGGACTCTGACCGTATAGATGTTTGGCCAATCCCTAGGTGGACCACAAACCAAAAATCAACCTGATTAGTGATTTCTAGGCGTTGGATCTTTGTACATCAATTACTGCTCAAATTCCCACAGTTGAGATTACCCATGAAAATAAGTCCAATCCAACGCCTATAAATCACTAATCATGCTGATTTTTTGTTCGTAGGTCTACTTAGGGATTGGCCAAACATCCATACAGTCAGAGTCCTCTAAGAGTGTGCCACGTGCCTCATATTGTATCTTGTAATCATTGCCTGTCATTTTAGGGCGGTAACTGGAACCTGAGCCTTAAAAGGGCGGTTAGTTATCTTTTCTATAATCTTTCAAAACTTGTATTTGTTTTAAAAAAATTAAAATTTTAAAATGTTTGGATTTCATAACTGAATTGCGTAATAAACAAAAATAAAAAAACGCGACTTAGCCGTTGCCGTTGCCGTTTCAAAATATGAAACAAAAATAAAAGGTCGAAAATCTTACAGTTAAGTTTCCCTCTATTTTAAAATATAAAAAAGTGCTAAACAAAGCTGACCGTTATAAACGGTCGTTATTTTCTGTTACTTTTCTGTTATAAAAAAAATAACAACCTTTATTTTCTGATAAAATTGAGGATAAAAAGGGGCCGTTATTTTCCATTTTTTGAAAATCTAAAAATGGCCGTTATTCTCCGTTTTTTGAAAATCTGAAACTCAAATTTTAAAATTTGAATTTCAGCCCCATTTTTTGAAACGCCCCAGTCCGTTATACCGTTATAATGGCTCCTTTTAAACCATGGTTGAAACTACTAAAGAGACTAGGCATGAAAGGGTTAACAATTTTCAAACTTGAAGTCTCCCTCCAAAACCACCACGATGGAATACTCACTCTTTCGGGCCCACAGATATATGCATGTTTCGTTCACCTCTTGGTGGACCTATACACCACAATTCATTTTAATTAGTGAAATTTTAGCTGTTGGATTTGAGCATTTTAATGGTTCATTGGATTTTGAACCTTTTGTTAGAATCCAACTGCTAGAGATCACCAATGAATCTGAATTTTGGTTTTATGGGTCCACCAAGAAGTGGGCCAAACATCCAAAAGGTTAATGGGACTGAAAGAGGGCTCCATGTGACATTTTGGAAGGGGAGATGCAGTCGATGAGTGGCCACAGGACTTTTTTTGACCGCATGGATGTCTAGCACCCTTCTTGGTATACCTGGAATGCGGGGAGAGTTCTCAGCATAAAAAAGGGTCGGGCTTGGTGGACTCCCATTTTGGCATACCCACATATAAGATGAATCAATGGCTGATTTTTGATGAGGATGATCTCTATGGTGAGGAGATTATCCTCACAAAAATTCAAATCATTCTGATATTCATAGACTGGTTTAGAAGCTGAAGAATTATGAACCGTCGTTTTTTACCGTGGTACTCGAAAACCACATTTGATGGGGTAAGAAATTTTAGAATGGGCTGATTTTTGGTTGGGGTGATCTGTATGGTGAGGAGATCATCCCCACCAAAAATCACCCATTGATTCATCTTATACATAAAAAATTTTTCCAAGCAGGCGTGTTTCAAATTTTCTCTCAGGCTGACGTGGCATCTAGGTGGTTAATTTATCACCTTCGCGCTATAAGACGAATTAATTAACCAAGTTACAAAGGAATCACATTAGACAGTTTTAAGGTATTCTATTCCATATAAGTGGTCCATATTCTATACAATCTGGACCCACCAATTGTGGGCCCATAAGGAGAAAGAGGAAAAAATTTATTCTTCAACTTTTTGATTCACCGTCCTGCAACCTATAGTTAAGTGCCACCTGTCCCATGGTCAAGCCCACCAACTGCAGTATCACTGGATCAAAAAGTTTCTCCGTCCCCATACATGCCCACTGACCGACGAACGTTTGGCCCTTCTCTTGGTCTACCGACACCAAAAAATCAATCTGATTGGTGATTCAGGCCCAAATTTAAGAATTTTTCACCATGGGCTTTGTAACTGATTGATAGGGCAGTTCTTAAGCCCATGAAAGGCTTAATCTATGGTTAGAAATCACTAATCAGACTGACTTTAGTGTCTAGATCCATCAAGAAGTAAGCCAAAACAATCATGGGTTAGTGGGACCAAAAGAAAGCCAGGAGGTAATATTAAATTAATGACGTGTCAAACTTTTGAAATGGATCCATATAAAAGATGGGGTCGTAGGAGACGGCTAAGAAAAATAATGGTTGATCTTATCTGGTCAACAAACATACATTTCTCAGGACTTTTGCTACTCTCTCATCCTTCAAAAATTAGAACTTGCTTCTGCGAAATGCTTGAGAGAGTCCCTTTGACACGATAAGATGGACGAGATCGATCCACCTCAGCAACAAAAAACGTATCATGACCGTCTGATTAAGACTGGGAAGAAAGTTGAGAATCATCCCAATTTCCCTTTATTAGAGAGAAAAAGAAGTAAGAGAGAGAGAGAAGTATTAAAATTAGCATGCCGTCTATAACCTATTTTGCACATCTATTTTCCCTGCTTTGGAGAGTCCTCTTTTTCTTGGCTGAAGCTGTGGCCGATCTCTTCACCAACCGCCTTTAATATTCCGATCGGGATGAAGCGAATTTCGGTTTATTTTTCAGGTAATATTTTTTGGATTATGCTCAATATTTATTTGGAGCTATATATATATATATAAATTATAATTAGAAAAAACAAAATTTAATGTTTTTCTATTATGTAAATTAATATTATGGTTATTGTACACATACCCACTAATCCAATTTCTTACCCCACCAAAAGAAAATCGAAGAGCTAAATTTAGATGGTATTACGATTAAATGAGTTTCCGGAATTGGTTTGATTGAATATTTCGTTCTCCTTAGTTCCGAGATCGGCTAATGCAAAGGCAAATTCCTTAGCAAAAGAGGGTGTTCTTTAGAGAGACTTTGTTTAGAGACTCGGTGGAACTTTTGTAATTATGTTTTCTTTCTTTTGACCCCCTCACCAGACATCAGTCACCTGTTTTTTCCTCTTTTCTTTTATTTTTTGCATGTTAAAGATTTTTTTCATTGTTTTTTGTTTACATATTAGTGCAATTTTTTAATTTTATTTTTCAGGAGACCCTATTGTTTCATGACTAAAATGTTCTTAAAGAAACCCAATATGCCCCTCATGTCCCTAGTGCCACGGCCAAACGTCCCATTCACTGGTACGATCAATGGCTAGTTTCCATGGAAAGGATGATGACATTATGCAAGGAGCGAAGAATCGGGCGAGTCCATATTACCGAGTGAGCGAGTCAGGGAGGGGAACTCGGCATTTGTGTTGGTCTCGACGCTCTGAGGATCAAGAACAAATATACTCAAATTGTGTATCTCGAGAAAAAGAGATTGATGAGGAAGGAGAGGGTGATTTGTGTGGAGGAATTGTATGGGCGTTTTTTACACAGAGTGATACTTCTTTTTGCCTAATTTAATTTTTATTTATTGTTCGTTTTAGTACATTTTCTTTTATAAGAATGAAGATTTTTACTTCTTAATATTTGTTTTGGCCTTCCACCTATATGACCAAGTGGCTCACTTCCGAGTCACTGATCAATTGGTGGGCAACCAATCAAATGGTCAACGTTTAAGGTTATGGGTTGGTTGTAGTCAGCATTGCACATGGTGCAACTCGCTGCATCAAATATTCTCTCTGTGTAATCACAATATATTTTTAAAAGATAAATTTTTTAAATCAAAAACGTAAATTAATATATTTATAAATTCATACGCAGGTTTTGAAAAATTATAGAAGAGATAACTAAGCGCCCTTTCAAAGGGCATCTCTCCTGGATGACCAAAATACCCCTGACAGATGCCCTTTAAAAGAGTGTATGCTAGGTTCAAACACCCTTTTAAAGGGCATCACTTATCAGGCTTTGATCTTTGTATCTCAAATAATTGTCAATAATGCTCAAATTCTCACAATTAAAATCAACCCTTGAAATTATTCAAAAAAAAAAAACGCCCAGGAAACTAATTCCAATCGATAACCTTGAAATCACTAAGCAGGCTGATTTTTGGTTTGTAGGTTCACCTAGGGATTGGCAAAACATCCATTCGGTTAGAGTCCTTGAGAGTGTGCCACATGGCTCATAATGGGGCCAACGACAGTCCACTGTCATCAAAGGTTTACTACAAAAATGAAAATGACAAAATCTAAAATCAACATACTTGATCGAGGATCGGAGGAGAGGAGGGCGCGACGTTGAGGATCATGGGGAGCTGAGGAGAGCTCGTCACCACCTTTTTAACCTTGGCATGCAACACGTCTGTCAAGTTCAAATGCCCTTTGAAAGGGGTGTCCAGACCTGACAGATGCCCTTCCGAAAGGCGTCTATCATCTCAAGGGTATTTTGGTATTTTTGGCATTTTAGCATTTGAACGCCCTTTAAAAGGAGGGTCGGGCTCCAGTTACCACTCTAAATTGAAAACATGACACAATATGAGGCACGTGGCACACTCTTAGAGGACTCTGACCGTATGGATGTTTGGCCAATCCCTAGGTGGACCACAAACCAAAAATCGGCCTGATTAGTGATTTCTAGGCATTGGATCTTTGTACATCAATTACTGCTCAAATTCCCACAGTTGAGATTAACCCATGAAAATAAGTCCAATCCAACACCTATAAATCACTAATGAGGCTGATTTTTTCTTTGTAGGTCCACTTAGGGATTGACCAAACATCTATGGTCAGAGTCCTCTAAGAGTGTGCCACGTGCCTCATATTGTATCCTGTAAATCCTGTCATTTTAGCGCGGTAACTGGAACTTGAACCTTAAGAGGGCGGTTAGTTATCTTTTCTATAATATTTCAAAACTTGTATTTGTTTTAAAAAAATTCAAATTTTAAAATGTTTGGATTTCATAACTGAATTCCGTAACAAACGAAAAAAAAAAACGCGACTTAGCCGTCGCCGTTGCAAAATATGAAACGAAAATAAAGGTTGGAAAATCTTACAGTTACGTTTCCCTCTATTTTAAAATATAAAAAAGTGCTACACAGAGCTGAGAGAAAAGAAACAACACCAAGAGATGGAAGAAGAGATGATGCAGCAACTCAGATTCAAAGCTGCTGAGTTTCTCCTAAGAGAGGAATGGAAGGATTCCATCAATGTCTACTCTCAGTTCATCTCTCTCTGTCAAGAACAGCTCTCAAAGATCCATGAAAAGTCTGACGCAAATCAAATCGCCAACCTCCACAAATCCCTTTGTTTAGCCTTCTCGAATCGAGCTGAGGGACGATTCCGACTTAGAGAGTTCTCCGATGCTTTGGAGGATTGTGATCTAGCGCTGAAAATAGATTGTACCCATTTCAAGACTCTACTCTGCAAAGGTAAAATATTGCTCAATCTCAATCGGTACTCGATTGCTTCAGATTGCTTCAAACGAGCTTTCCTTGATCTTCGGACCAGTGGGAACTCTGAAATCCTTCTTGGGTATTTAAATAAGTGCAGGAAACTTGAGTTTCAGTCGAGGACTGGGGCTTTCGATCTTTCGGACTGGGTCTTAAATGGGTTTCGAGGAAAATCTCCGGAACTTGCAGAATACATAGGTTCAATCCAGATTAAGAAATCTGATTATGGCGGTCGTGGGCTATTTGCGACGAAGAACATCGAATCTGGGACTTTGTTGCTAGTCACCAAAGCAGTTGCCACTGACAGGGGTATATTGCCGGAACTCGGTGAAGATTTGGATGAGAGTGCTAAATTGGTTATGTGGAAGGACTTCATAGATAAAGTTCTCGACGTTGCAACAAAATGGAGCAGAACTCATAATTTGATATGTATGTTATCAACTGGAGAAGATGAAGACGACCTCCAAGTTCCTGATATAAGTCTCTTTAGGCCTGAAACTGAGTGCTGCTTTTCCAAGGAGAAGCCTGAAATTGGTAGGATCCTAAGCATATTGGATGTGAATTCTCTAATCGAGGGTTCGATTTCAGCAAAAGTCCTTGGAAAGAAGTGTGATAATTATGATTACTATGGTGTTGGGCTATGGATTTTGGCTGGCTTCATCAATCACTCTTGCAAGCCTACTGCAAGGCGCTCGCATATTGGAGATCATGTGATAGTTTGTGCCTCTAGAGACATCAAGGAAGGGGAAGAGATCACATTCGCCTACTTTGATGGACTTCTGCCATTTAAGAAGCGAAGGAAGATTTCTAAGACATAGGGATTTTTATTGTAAATGTAAGAGATGCACGTTTGAGGAGGAGATTAGTCATAGAGAAGGGTTAAGAGAGATCGAGATAGCTCTGGATTGTGTGTCAGATATTGGTGGTGTTGTTGTCCGGCTGGAGGAAGAGATGAGAATATGGATGGTGGAGGAGGAGGAGAAGGGGTATTTGAGGGCATCATTTTGGCCTGCATTTTTGGGAGTTTTCAAGTCGGAGAAGTCAATGAAGAAGTGGGGGAGATGGATTCCGGGAGCTGAGGCTGTCGTGGAGAGCGTGACAGAGGCAGTGGGTGGTGATGAGAGGCTGTTGAAGGTTGTGGTAGAGAGGTTGAAGAGAAATGGTGGGGTGGTGGAGATGGAAAGAGCCATAAAATTGGGGAAAGGTGTGTATGGGAAAGTGGTGAAGAAACAAGCAATGAGAGCTCTCCTTGAGCTTAGCATTCATGACCAAAGCTATTAGAGCAAATTTCTTTTCAAGTTTCTTTGTTTTTGTTGTTAACTGACCATGAGTTCCAAGTTTTCTTGAACAGGATTGTTACTAGAATTTTTTTATATAAAATAATAAGTGTGGTTCACACCATTTTCTTTTCTCTGTATCTTCTGTAATTTGCTAGATAAGAGGCTTATCTGCTTTTCTTCCTCTTCCTATACTTAGATTGACTAATTCTAGATCAGTTTTTCGAAATGGTTTGCAGTGTTCGATTCCCGAGCTTATCTTTCTTTTGGAGTTCCTTGCACTACAATGAAAAACTTATTTGGCTTCTGGGTTACAAGAGAAATAGTCCACAGTGACGGGACTCGAGAGTATTACTAGTCTGTGTAACTAGTGCAACCGGCAGGTACAACTGGCAGACATTCAACCCAAGTAAGAAATTAACTAAGATAATGGATAGCAGCCGTTACCGATTGAAAAACAAAATACCAATTGTTGGTGTCAATCTCAACCAAAGATTTTGAAATAGAAACCACTTAGCTGGAAGTAAAAACCCTAGAGGATGAAACTGAACTAGAATAGGACTCTACATGATTGGAGATTGTTCCTAAAGCTAGGGACTTGTTGCCAATTGGGCAACGATGCAATCTTTAAACTGACTTGAGCATCAGAGTGTCTTTTCCAGGAACCCCGCCAATGGAAAGGAATATTCTTCTTCCAAGATAATCCACTTTTTCGTTATTCAACATCAACAAGCTCAACAGTCTCATTAGTAAGGAGTTCACAAGCTTCCTGAAGTTCTCGGCCAAAGTTTGATCGCCAAATTCTGACTCCAACTCAGAAATTTTGAAGTTAAAATCATGTCTTTTTCGAGCTTAGTGGGAGAGAGTGATTCTAATAAAACTAAAGTTCTTGCTCCTCTTCAAGGTTTAAAATGCGCCAAGAGCCTCAACTTGGAGAATCTTGTAGTTGAAGGTGACTCCTCAAACGCCATTTGTTAGTCGTCCCGGTAGTAATAATTATAATAAAAGAGGTTCTCTAAAAGTCGTATACTCGTACTTTATATCGCGGAATCTCCTCGGTAGGTGACCTAACATATAAAACTTTTTCTCAGGTTCATATACAGGGAACCACTGGACGGATCTAAGAACACATCCTAACATACATTCTCAATGCCAAAAAAATCCAGAAAAAAAAAAAAAAAAAAAAAAAACCCACAGTTGAGCCTCCACTGGAAGAAATAAATTCAAAAGAAAAGAAGACAATCACGTCAGACTGATAAACTGAATCTGTAGTTGATAAACTTATATGGACCCACAATTCGCGCTCGAGCCTGGAAGCTCAATGGATCAACCTCACACTTCCTAACCTTATGAAAAAAAACAACCATGTTCGATTAAATAAGAAGAGAGAGAGATATAAAAACACCTAGTCAAACCCATGTCCTTGATAAAATAAACACTAAAATCCATCACAGTGGATAGTTAAATTAATAAAATCATTCCAAGATCAGTTAGCCACCAAATGAATCTTATGTGTCATGTGGTTTTTACAAGGAATTTGACAATTTAGAAAACATGATCACATAAATCAAATAAGTCTTTAATTTCTTCTAATGCAGAATAACATCCTTTCTTTTCTTCTTTCATGTTATTTCAGTTCAGATTATATACACACACCAGCAATTTTAGACAATATTAGTAACTGAATCTCTTCTTCTTCTTCTTCTTCTTCTTCTTCTTCTTCTTCTTCTTTATTTCAGTAGTTCCAAAGGCAATCAAGGTCTACAGGTCCAGCTGAAGTAGATGGGTCCTCTTGACCTTCGAAAGACCGCCTACTCATTTCATGATTCAATATAACTGAAGAGATTTCGGTGTTCATATCAGTAGTTAGGCTTGTTTCTTGTGAGATACTACCCATCTCCTTCTCTGCTTTGCAATTCTGTTTCATAGTTGATCCATGATTTTCTAGTAAAGCCCTCAAAATGGCCTGATCTTGCGTTAAAACAGAACCTGAGTATTGTAAATTGGCTAGATTTGGAGGAGCTTGATTGAAGTAGAATGAGTTTGGAAGAGAAACTTTGGAGAAAATCAATGAAGGCGGCAAGATGTCAGAGGGATTTGCAGAAGCAGAGAAAAGAGAAGAATTTAAACAATCTATAATCTCTTCCCTGTTTTTCTGTCCCTCCATTGTGTTGGAGAAGCAGGTCACGTGAGCTCTCTCAGCTACAGTAGTTCTAGTCTTCCCACTATAATGCAAAGAATCCATTAATGGAGGCAGAAGAGATGGACCCAATTCATCTCCCAAGGAGCTCAATCTCACCATCCCTGAAACATAAGTTTTCTTCTCACCTGAACTCTTCTGAAATATCCTGGAAATCACCCATTCGTTCTGTAAAAGAACGAAAAGTACAAAGAAATGGAAAACCCATCAAGAACATAAGAACAAAACACAGTAAAACAGAAGAAAGCAGACGAGGGACTCTACCTTGGCTGTTTTGGGATGGTTATAGAGAGAGTATTTCCCCTCTAATCTGTACTCATGCATAACCCAGTTGGTTTTTTCTCCTTTCGGAGCTCTCCCTTTGTAGAAAACTAGAGTTTTCTTCATGCCAACTAGTGATTTTCCTCTGTAAATTTCCTTATCTTTCCCTGTGGCTTTCCAGTACCCGGCTTCAGTAGCCCTGTTTGTCCTTAAACCAGTTGGATATTTTCTGTCTCTTACACAGAAGAAATACCACTGCTTCTCCCCCATTTTTGCTCTCACTTTTATTCAAAACACACAAAGCTTAAATTTTACACACAGCTCATAATTTCAAATGGTACTCATCTAAGAAGAAAAACAGAAGAGGAGAAGAGAAGAAGAAGAAGATCAATAAGAAAGACAAATTGTCTTAGAAGACTTACTTGGCAAATCCCAAGGCTCACACTTATTCAAATCCACCTCACCAATTGCTCGAGCATAAAAACTGCTGTTAAGGACCTTCTTGTAAAGGTAGTGAGTTATAAGCTCTTCATCAGTTGGGTGGAACCGAAAACCCGGAGGCAAATCCATCTGATTCTGATAATCTCCCTTACTAAGTCCAGAGACGTTTTCCATTCCTTCAAAAACCTTTATTTCTGTCTAAAACCTCTGTTTCAGAAGCCAAACTTGCAAAATCTCTAAAAAATTCAAATGGGTTTTGACCAAAGGAGCTTAATTTCCTGAAATCAAACCTGAAGAATCACTAAAATTTCAAATGAGTTCTAATCAAATAGCTCTAATTTCATCTACCAAAGGTAACCCAACAGAGAACCCCCACCAAAAGATTCAAATTGAAAGGAGATAGATAGCTAAAGCATAAAGGGAAAGCTAAAGAGAGATGAAAAGAATTGAAGTGATAGAGATAACGATACAAGAAAGGAGGCCATGGAATTGAAAACTTTCTAACCTGAGAGATTGAAAGATGCTCCTAAGAAAAGTGTTCCCGAGGAACACCACCCCTTAAAGTAAATACTGATTTTTGGAATATGGAGAGAAAGAAACGTGGTTTCTAGGCAACTTGGCAGGTAGTTTTAGCTCTCTTTGACTTTTCTGTACTAACTTTTATTCTCCAATTCGACCAAATACAACTACAATGACGACGACGACGACGACGATAAGTGTAATATGATGATGATCATAACAACCTGCTTCTACATTTGGAAAAAAAAAATCCAATTATTAATCTATAATTATGTTTATAACTATAATTATTAGGTAGAGAGAAGAAAACTTAGATTTTTGTTAAGTCACTTTGATATTTTTTAGTGTTACCAATATCCTTGTTTAATAAACGGCCGTTATAATGGTAACGCCCCAACCCCATTAAGTATTTTCAAGTTATAATGCCAAAAACTTAAAAAAAATATGGGATATCTGTTATAACCGCCGTTATTTTGTAGAAAAAAACCGTTATCGAGTTTTTTTTTTTGACAAAAATTTGAAAATAATAATTTTCTGAACATTTTTTTTACTCAGATGAGACTGATGTGATTGTGTCCCTGCTACAACGGCCGTTATAACAGTAACGTTATGAGAGCTTTATAATTTTATATTGGGTCAGATAAAACCTTGACCAATACAACTATAGTCATCTACCATGCAATATTTTAACAAGAGCAGAAGAAAGTTAACATGGTCTCTTTTTTTAGTTCAAAATGAGACATTTTCCAACAAAAAATTCTTACCAACGGCCCATTTTTTCAAATTTCGTTGAAGTTTTCTTCATTCAGTCAAAATGACAAATATGACCCCACTTGTTTTCCACATGAAAAAAAAAATCAATTTTTTTTCATTATTTAGAAAATGAGAACAAATATTCGACACGGCACACGTGTTGGCTGCTCGTAAGTATTTAAGCATGATTTCCATTTTATGAAAATTTGAAAGTTTCATCATTACTATTTATAAGTAAATTTTGTAGTGAAAATGATAAGCTCTGGTGAGAGGTAAGTACTAATCAACTGGTGCATGCGATGCCGGTCAAAACCGTCTAATTTACGAAACCCTTTCTCAATGGATCCTAGTGCCGCAAAGTGTACTATTTGGATGATCCACATCTTCAAATTACATGGTAATAAAAAAAAAAAAAAATTTCCTTTTTTGATGCCGCGGATATCTGGGCCTATATGGTTCAAAGTCCTCTAAAGAAACCTGATGCTTCATTTTTTTTTCTGTGATCAAATTTGGGGGTGACCATGACATAAAAGTCGCAATCTAGGCGTTTGATAACTGAGTTAGGTTAGCGCCTAGTACCTTAAGGTTGCAACATGGAACACCGATAAAATTAGGTTATTTTAGATCGAATTATGAACTTAACATTCCGAGTCGCATCAAACTATAGTGCATGAGCTTGACCTAGATGAGCATCAATGGTTTACAGTATCAGCGACAAGCGTGTATGGATAGTGCATGCGTAGCGCCTCTCATTTTCTTTGTTTTAATTACAAACTTATATTTACCTGAATGACATTTTTTCTAAAAATATTTCATAATCATCTACAGTGACGGAGCCGGGATTTTGTTCTGGGGGGCAAGGCGGCACAAGACAAAGTTGAGGGTGGCAGCACAAAAAGAAATAACGAGAGGGTGCAATTTCGCTCTAAACTACGGTATTTTTTGAAGGTAAATTTCTTTTTTTTGTTTTTCTTAATCTAACTAATAAAGTCTTATTTTAATAAATTATGCACTAATTGTGATTTATACTCGCAAATGACAGCAATATATTAGATACTAGAATTTTAAAATCCTTTAAATTAATTCTCTTGAAATGCTATTTTCTATTGGAGGAGTGAGATTCGACCTCCTGTTATTATCAGTGCTCAAGAAAGACCAAAATACCCTCCATCCGCCTCTTTGAAATCTCACAAAATCAAGGGCATTGAGGTCATCTTCAGGAGCTTTATTTGTCTATTCATTAAAAAAAAAAAAAAAAAGACAAGGGAAGGGAGGTATCCGTAATTTTGTCAAAAGTAAGGAGATAATGGTAATTTAACGATATCCTTTTTCAGGTAACAGACCATCAGTAACGAGTAAGGACTCGTGGCAACTTTGGCTTTTTTGAGGAATTTCAATCGCCTTGGTAACCTTGAGATCGGACGGTTCTGATTTAATAGAATAGTCAACGTCCATATCTGCCACGTAATGATCCAAGAAAAAGGAATGGGCACTGCGGCCGATGCCGATAGGGAAGTAACCAACCTATCCACGTGGCGAATTCTGATTTGGACAATTAAAAGATAAAACCAAACCTAGTTTTTCGGAGTAAAACTTCGATGACAGGGCCCTGTTATCGAAGGAGATGACAGGGCAGCAGATCACGCCAGCTGGATTTTGTACGGTTGGACCACCTCCCTCTCACCGCACACCTACACGGAGGGTAAAACTTCTGTCACAATCGGATTGCAAATCACACAATCACAGCCAATGAGTTCTCGTCACGTACACCTAAAAGCAAAAGCAGTTGTACGTTGCAAAAGCAATTGTGTACGTGCCGAGAACTCATTGGCCTGTGATTGTGTGATTTACAATTTCTTGTGATAGAAGTTTTACTCCGGGGGTGGTTAAGCAAAAAGCACCCAAGTACTCACCTGCGTACGTGTGTGGTGAGGCCGAGGTGATCAGTCCGTACAAAATACACGTGCCGTGACCTCTGCCCTGTTATCTCCTTCGATGACAGGGTCCGGTCATCAAAGTTTTATCCGTTTTTCGAGGGTTGACGACTAATTCCAGGTGATGCTGAGCTGGTAGATGTGGGCCCTGTTTCCTTTGTTCCGGCAGGGAAGCACGACACTAGGGACATGTGGCGGAATATGGTTCGTTGAATGACCGCGAATGAGATAGATATGGTCAGGGCAGTTGAAGTCTTGCGTGATTCGTCTACGCATTTTGATAAATTGGGATTTTGATTTGATTGAACATTTCATGCAAAACCGGCCTAACTAAAAATGGGATCATGCGAGGCCTAACTGATTGAGGGGATGAACTTGAAGTTGGGAAAAATATAAAAAGTCACGTGGAGTACTATTTAGGGCCCACTGACCTCATGGATGTTTGGTGGCGGTTCGTATAAAAAGTCAGCTCGCCAGTTATGCAGTAAATTGCCACATGCGCCAACAAGATCTAATGGTGTTCCTAAAACACTAAATGGTTTGTGTTGGGGTACAACTTGTATTGGAAATGTAACAACCCAATCTCAAGCGACCTGCCGACCGAGTATATGTGGGCTGATCCGGACTACAATCCATGACTCGACCCCCGACCCAAGAGTCTTAAGAGAGAGAAAATAAGGTAGAAAATAAAGTTTAATTACTAAAACATTCCACTTAATTTTTAATAAGTAATATAAATTATTTTTTAGTGATAATTAGATGAAAAATAGTCATAAATACTAAAAAATATAATTAAATTAAAAATTGACCCTAAAATGTTGGAGAAAAATTGAGCATCTAGGATTTATAACTCTCTACTCCGATTTTTGTTTCGGACGTGCCACCCCATGGAAATGTTTTCTAAGAAAATGCATATGATAGTGTTGTTTGATTCGTCCCGAGCAAATATACAATTTCCAATTACGTGAGAAAATAAGGGTGAATTTTCGTGGAAATTAACTAATTCTCACCTATGTGGAATGGAAATGAATTCCAGACTTAAATGGGAAAATCTCATTTTCTCGGAAAAAAATTTCCATTTTAAAATGGCAATCAAACAAGGGAAAATTAATATATTCTCCTAAGAAAAGGAGATTTTTTTCATGGGAAAATGACAATAAAAAACGCCCATACTTATCTAAAAAGGAAAAAAAGAGAACACTTTTTTAAAGATCATATGAAACCCTTTTTAAAGATCATACAGCATATCAAGAAGGTAAATAAAAGAATACCCACTTGTCTATATCTTAACTACTTTTTATCCATTAACTCCTTTATAAGCAAACAAATCCCCTCTTAGCTCTCCGTCGACCATTAATTACATTTTTCTTTTATCTTCTTGCTTTGGAATGGAGGAGAAAACGGTTACATCCATTTCTTCATCCAACATGGCGATGATGATGCTCAATACCCTGATCATATCATGGATCTTCATCCACAGATGGAACCAGAGAAAACTAAAAGGCCCGAAATCATGGCCTTTTGTTGGGGCAGCAATCGAACAGCTAAGGAACTTTGATCGGATCCATGATTGGTTAGTCGAATACCTCTCTGAATCAAAAACCCTTCAAGTTCCAATGCCCTTCACAACTTATACTTACACAGCAGATCCTGCAAATGTTGAACATGTTCTCAAGACCAACTTTGCCAATTATCCTAAGGTAAAAAAAGTCTTTTTCGTGATATTTAGTTTATGGTTCTTTGTTTGTCTTTCATGGTGTTTGATTTTAAGAGCTTGTAGGGTGAACTGTATCATTCATACATGGTTGTGTTGCTTGGTGATGGGATCTTCAACTCTGATGGGGAGCTGTGGAGGCAGCAAAGAAAGACATCTAGCTTTGAGTTTGTATCTAAGAACTTGAGGGATTTCAGCACCATTGTTTTTAGACAGTATGCCATGAAGCTCTCAACTATTTTATGCCAAGCATCTGTCCATAACCAAGAAGTGGACATGCAGGTTAGTCACAAGCCTCTGCCTTATATTATGTTCCTCTGCCTTAGAAAATAGTTTAATTTTCTCATTCTATTTCGTTCCGGTACTTGATAAGTCTCATTCCGTCAGTTTACCGAAACAACGTGATGAAACGACGTTGAGTGAATCGTGCCGGTGTTTCTGTGCCTGTGCAGCTGTGCATCCATATGCCATGCAAAATATATGAATTGTGATGCAACCTAATGAAAATATATATATTAACATCATATTTTCAATATAATTGGTGACATTGTGAATGACTAAAAGGGGTCTGAAATTTCTCTTCTTAGGAACTGTTGATGAGGATGACCTTGGATTCCATATGTAAGGTGGGATTCGGTGTAGAGATAGGGACTTTGGCTCCTGAACTACCAGATAATCACTTCGCTCAAGCATTTGACACTGCAAACGTCATTATCTCCCGTCGGTTCGTCGATCCGTTATGGAGAATAAAGAGATTTTTTAAAATAGGATCTGAAGCTCTACTTGATCAAAGCATTAAAGTCGTCGATGATTTTACATACGCCATGATCCAGAAAAGGAAATCAGAGATAGAAGAAGCTACAGCAACTACTAAGAATGATAAGGTAACCATATATCCCCTCCCCACTGCCCCCGCCGCCCGCTTCCCTCGTCTCTTCGAGTACACTCCCTACTCAAATTACTAACTTAATTCATGATGGAATGGATCAGATGAAGCATGATATTTTGTCGAGATTCATCGAATTGAGTAAGAACCCAGAAAGCAATTTAACTGACAAAAGCCTTAGAGATGTAGCCCTCAACTTTCTGATTGCCGGACGTGACACTACGGCCGCAACCCTCTCATGGTCTATCTACATGATCATGACTCATCCTCATGTAGCAGATAAGCTCTACTCTGAGCTCAAAGCATTCGAAGAAGACCGAGCGAAAGAGGAGAATGTCTCATTGCTTCCATATGACCCTGAGAACCCCAAATCTTTCAATGAAAGAACAGCACAATTTGCAGGGCTCTTGACTTATGATTCACTGGGAAAACTATCTTACTTGCATGCAGCCATCACAGAGACAATTCGATTGTACCCTGCTGTCCCTGTGGTATGTGACCCATCTCCAACTCTTAGGGATAATCTGAAAAGTAATGGAATTAATCAAATGTTTGAGATCATCCAACCATTGTGGTTCTGAGTTCTGACATAAGAGATTCTTAGATTGGACCCAATGAATCTCGTTTCGGAGGAATGTCTCGATCAAGTGATGAACAATGGAGACAAACTCCGAAACGAAACGAAATATTCTTGGGATATTGAAAAGATGGCGAAACAAGTGAAACAGCTGAAACATTCCTAGACATTGCGAAACAATCCGAAATGAACCAGAACAAAAAGAATTTATGTTTGTTTCATTTTGGTTCTCTTAAAATCCAAAATGTTATGTAGGAAACATTTCGAGATTTTAAACCATGGCCGTCCCATTTAGACCGTAGACTTGTCTTTTTGGTCTACCCAATGGGGACCCCTAAATGTTTCCATTCAAATCAAACAAGGGGTCCCTTTCTTTCACATAAGTTTAGGTAAGCTGACAAAGAATGTACAATTATAGGACCCCAAAGGCATCTTGGAGGATGATGTCTTGCCTGATGGAACCAGAGTAAAAGCAGGAGGCATGATAGCTTATGTCCCCTACTCAATGGGGAGAATGGAGTACAACTGGGGCCCTGATGCAGCTTCATTCAAGCCTGAGAGATGGCTCAAAGAGGGGTTCTTCCAAAATGCTTCTCCCTTCAAATTCACTGCATTCCAGGTATGTAGAGACATTAATCAAGTCTACTTAATTTCATCGAAACAAATTGATCAAGCAGTTAAGATAATTGCATTATGATCGGTGTGAATTGCAGGCAGGACCAAGGATATGCCTAGGAAAGGATTCGGCGTATCTCCAGATGAAGATGACACTCGCCATCTTGTGTAGATTCTTCGAATTCACTCTTGCACCGAAACATCCAGTGACGTACAGGATGATGACAATTCTATCCATGGCGCATGGATTGAAGCTTAGTGTTACTAGACGTTCTTAAAAATGCCACGCACCAGAAGTCTTATGGTTGGTTATTAAGTGAATAATGCTAATTGGGTACGTTTAATAATATTGGGTGTGGTATTTTAATCAAAGGGATCATGTCTCATTATTGAGACTGCACTTATGATCATGGATCTAAATATCAACTAGTGTGATTCAGTATAAACACCAAAAATGGGTAGTACTGCTTGTGTTGATACATGTCTTGATCATCTCACCAAAAATAAATAAAGAATATAATTTGGGACGCCCAAATTTGATCAAGGATCGGACGTAATCTATCTATTGGATGGTTAAGATCATCTAATCAGACAAAATTTTGGTCTAAGAGGTCCCTAATGGCGCCCTACAAAGTGTGTTTAAAATCTATCTTCAATGAACCAACAAAAATAGAGAGAACAGAAGAGATGAAACACAGACACTGAACATTTAAGTGGTTTGGCTGTCCCAACGTCCACGGGTGAGAAAAGCTCTTTCATTATCTCTAAAGAATTAGGGTTACAATAGTTTCATCTCTCTCTTAATGTACAAGTGAAACCCCAACATCCTTGAGAATATATAATATCTGGACCATGAAATACCTAAAGTACACCCAAATACAAATTGTGATTTATACTCGTAAATGACAACAATATATTTTAGCGTTCGGTGACAACTATTTTAGCGTACCCACATGGAAGATGAATCAATGGCTGATTTTTGGTGAGGATGATCTCCTCATCATATAGATCACCTCAACAAAAAAATCTGCTTATTCTGAAATTTCTAACCCCATCAAATGTAGTTTTCAAGTTGCACGGTAAAAATAGACGATCCATAATTCTTCAACTTCTAAACCAGTCTACCAATATTGGGAATGATTTGAATTTTTGTGAGGATAATCTCTTCTCCTCACCATAGAGATCATCATCACCAAAGATCAGCCAACGATTCATCTTCTATGTGGGTACGCCAAAAGGTTGTCCCCCGAACCTGACCCAATTTAAAATCATTTTAAATTAATTCTGTTGAAAGGCTGTTTTCTATTGGAGGAGTGAGATTCGACCTCCTGTTATTGTCAGTGTTTCAGAAAGACCAAAATACCCTCCTTCCGCCTCTTTGAAATCTCGCAAAAATCAAGGGCATTGAGGTCATCTTCAGGAGCTTTATTTGTCTATTCACAAAACAGAAGAAAAAGACAGGGAAGGGAGGTATCTGTAATTTTGTCCCAAGTAAGGAGATAATGGTAATTTAACGCTTTCCCTTTTCAAGTAACAGACCATCAGAAAGGACTCGTGGCGCCTTTGGCTTGTTTGAGGAATTTCAATCGCCTTGGCAACCTTTGATATCGGACGGTTTTGATTTAATCTTATAGTCAACGTATATATCTGAGACGTAAGTATCCAAGAAAAAGGAGTGGGCACTGCCGCCACTACCGATAGGGAAGTAACTAACTTACCCACGTGGCGAATTCTGATTTGGACAATTACGGGTTCTGATAACCAACAAAAGTGAACCAAAAAAGTTCACGTTTTTTCTTGGCCGTGGATCCCGAAAATCCGACGGTGGTTAATAGTGCTGAGCTGGCATCACTTTTGCAAAAGCTGAAAAAACCACCGTTGAATTCTTGGGATCCGAGAAAAAACTTGGAACTTTTTTGGTTAAACTTTTGTTGGTCCTGACTCTGACAGAACCTGTTCCAAAGATTAAACCAAGGTTTAAAGGAGGCCGTTTTAACGGCTAAACGGACTGGGGGCGTTACCATTTAAACGGCCATTAAAACGGACTGAAACGGTCAAGGGCAAAAATGGAAAAAAAAAGGGAAGAAACGGAATTTAATGGCTTTAACGATTTTAACGTATTTTAACGAAAAAAAATGGAAAAAGTGGCGCTGAAATTCAAATTTTGAAATTTGAAAATTAAAAAAAAAAAAAAAGGAATTTAACGGATTTAAAACAGAAATTAAACAGATTTTAACGGAATTAAATGGTTTTAACGGCCGTTTTTTTAACAAAATTAAACGGCTGTTTAAACGATTTTAACGGCCGTTAAAACAAAAAAAAAACGGCCGTTTTTTTCAAAACCGATAAAACGCGTTTAAACGGTTTCAACGGAAACAGGCTTGGGGCGTTACCGTTTAAACGGCCGTTAAAACCGTTTGAACGGCCGTTTTTAAAACTATGGATTAAACCAAACCTAGTTTTTCTTTTCAAGAGTACAACTTCTGTCACAACGCACAATACAAGACACATGGCACACTCTTAGTGGACACTGAGCGTATGGATGTTTGGCTAGTCCCTCAGCGCACCTCTAAACCAAAAAAATCAGCCCAATTAGTGACTTCTGAGCGATTCAATTGAAGTTATTTTCATGGGTTGATTTTAACGATAGGAATTTGAGCATTATTGAGTGTTTTTTTGGGTGCAAAGATCCAAAGGTTGTAAGATGGTCAACGCAAAAAACATGTAATTTTCCCATGGAAAAATTGGCAATCAAATACGTCATTAGCTTGTTGTTTGTATTGCTCTCCTTTTTACATCACCTCAACCTA
Organism: Euptelea pleiosperma; assembly: GCA_035048495.1. Classification (NCBI taxonomy): domain Eukaryota; kingdom Viridiplantae; phylum Streptophyta; class Magnoliopsida; order Ranunculales; family Eupteleaceae; genus Euptelea; species Euptelea pleiosperma. Next base: position 10,186,000 of record CM068550.1, on the reverse strand, counting down.
ATTGGTTGTTGAGAAAAACGCAGCACACACAACCGGATAACGAGAAGAAAAATAAATAAAATAATGCAAGAAAAAGAGAAACACGGAGACACAAATATTTACGTGGTTTGGCAGTGTGCCTACGTCCACGGGGCAGCAACAAAGGAGTCTTCTTCTTCACTATGGAGATCACAAAATTACAAGGCGTACAAGCTTCGTCAACGAAGAACGAGCTTTTCCCACGCCCAAAAGCCAAAGCCTTTCTCACACACAATTTTTCTCTCACACTAAAAAAATCCTACACATTACAAAAAGGTTTTTATACCCAAACCAAAAAGACATTCTGATGTTAGCCATTAGATTTGGGGCTACAAGAAATTGGATGGTCAAGATTAAAGACCTCTTTCCTTCTCTAACAAGAAATCCCCATGTTTGTATTCACCGTGTAAGCTTCTTGTGAAATAAGACTTCACCAAAATAGAAAGTTTCTAACATTCTCCCACTTGAAGACTTGTTTCTCCTCCAATGCGAAAAACGCTCCCACGTAACAGTTGCCCAAATGTTACCAATCATCAAGTAACCACAAGCTCGAGAAAAGTCCTACACCATACAAAATTCTCCATTGTAACAGGCTTCGTAAGAATATCCGCAAGATTATCATTGATATGAATTTTCTGCAAAGAAATTTGACCGTCCTCCACAACGTCATGAACAAAATGATACTGTACGTCAATGTGCTTAGTCCTTGAGTGAAATACTAGATTTTTCGCCAAATACAATACACTCTGACTATCGCAATAAACCAATACCATCTTTTGTTCTGCTTTTAATTCACCAAGCAACCTCTTTAGCCAAATAGCTTCTTTACACGCATGTGTAGCTAACATGTATTCGGCTTCTATAGTAGACAATGCAACCACAGATTGCAGCCTTGACATCCAACAAACTGCACCACCTACCAAAGAGAAGACGTAACCAGTGGATGGTACCCAAGACATATCTGTCTTCTCTGCTTCTGTGCTAGGAGATTGATCAGAAGACAATTTATAATTCACAGGAAGTGGAGTACTGACTGGTTTAGCATTCTACATATTGAAACGTCGCAGAACCTTTTCAACATAACCCTTTTGAGTTATCCAAACTTTCCTGTTCTTTCTATCTCTAAGTATTGTCATCCCAAGTATCTGATTCACGGCACCCAAATCCTTCATTTCAAATTCCCTAGCCAAACGAGCTACCAACATGTCATCCACATACAATAACAAGATTATGAAATCACCATTTCCAATGTCACAAACATAGGCACAATGGTCGACTTCACATCTACGAAAACCCAAGCTCACAATGAAGGAATCAAATCGCTTATACCAACACCTTGGCGCCTGCTTTAAACCGTAAAGTGACTTGTTCAACCGACAAACCAGATTCTTCTTATTTTCTTCAATAAAACCTTCAGGTTGAGTCATATAAATTTCCTCATCCAAATTTCCATGCAAAAAGGCAGTTTTTACGTTTAACTGCCCAAGTTCTAAATCTAGCACAGTTGCCATACCCAAAACAACACGAATAGTATTCATACGAACAACAGGAGAAAATATTTCATTAAAGTCAATACCTGATTTTTGAGCATACCCTTTCACAACTAATCGGGCTCTGTATCTTTCTACATTCCTGTTAGCATCTTTCTTCAACCTGTAGACCCACCTGCAACCAATGGCTACTCTCCCTTTGGTAATTTTACCAAATCCCATTTTTTATTTTTATGCAAGGCTTCCATTTCCTCCTCCATGGATGCTCTCCATTTACTAGTATCAACGGCTTCACAAGCCTCTTGATAAGTATTGGGCTCACGGTCCTCCGTTATACATGCGTAAGCGGTGACGAAGTCGTTAAGCCAATTTGGTGGTTTATGGGTTCTTTGGGATCGGCCCTGATTTTCTCGAATTTCAACTTGTGGCTCTTCTTGCTCATGCTTTTCATCAACTTCATGTTCATAATCCTCAACTTGTTGAATTTTTACATCAACATGTTGCTTTTCAGCTTTCTTTGCAAACTCAAATTCAAGTGTCTCCATCGTTTGTGAGTCAAGCTGCTTCTTTTCTTTCTGCATAAAATTTTCATTAAAAACAACATCTGGGCTAATAACTATCTTGTGGGCAGTAGGATCCCACAACTTGTACCCCTTTGTTCCAACTGCATAGCCAAGAAAAATACACTTTTTGGACCTCATGTCCAATTTAGTTCTCTGCTCCTTAGGAATCCACACATATGCATCACAACCAAAAATCCAGAGGAAAGAATAATTAACAAGTTTTTCATACCATACCTCTTCAGGAATTTCACAATCAAGTGCAGTAGTAGGAGATCTGTTCACTAAATAACTCGCTGTCAGAACGGCCTCTGCCCAAAAATGTTGCTCCAGCCCAACTGTGCTCAACATGCTTCTAGCACATTCCATAAGAGTCCGGTTCATCCGTTCAGCCATTCCATTTTGTTGTGGCGTACCACTAACCGTCCAATGTTTGTCAATGCCATGTTCACTGCAAAAATTCTGAAATTCTTTATCTGTATACTCTCCCCCATTATCAGTTCTCAAACACTCAATCATTTTTCCTGTCTGATTTTCAACCAAAGCTTTAAACTTTTTAAAACAAGCAAAAGTGTCAAATTTCCTCTTGAGCATATAAACTCAAACTTTCCTGGAGAAATCGTCAATAAATGAAACAAAATATGATGCACCTCCAAGAGATTCAACCGGAGCTTCCCAAGTGTCAGAATGAATTAATTCTAAAATATCCTTACTTCTAGTAGCAGATTTAGGGAAACAAATTCTACGCTCGCTCATATGACCCAACCGCTTGCGCCATGTCGATACAGATTCTGTCACAGCATTTGCAACAATCGCCTCGCCCACAACGGTATCTCCGATAAGTCTGTACAGGCTGCCCAATAATTCTCCCTTCGCAACTACTAGTGCTCCTTTGACTATTTTCAAACGACCATTTTCTCCAGAAAATTTATAACCATCTTCATCAAATTTCCCCAATGATAGTAGGCTCTTCCGTAGATCTAGAACATGCCGAACACTCGAAATCGTACGAGTAATCCCATCAAACATTGTAATTCGGACATCACCAACTCCCACTATTTTACATGTGTTATCATCACCCATGTAAACAGTGCCACCGTCACATGACCGATAAGAATAAAACTAGTCCTTGCACGGTGTCATATGAAAATAAGCGCCCGAATCCAAAATTCATTGATTCATCAAACTCTTACGTTCAATCACCGACAACACTTGTCCGTCTTTAGAAGAACTTCCATCCTCTGCTAAATTTCCTTGGAAATTATTTGATTCTGATTTTTGTTCCCGCAAATAAGATTTTGAATTATCCTGATTCGCTTTTCGCAATCTACAATCTTTTCTCAAACAGCCCGATTTTCCGCGAGACCAACACTTCAGGTTCTTCCGCCCTTTCGACTTGGATCTCGTTTGACCACGTTCCCCGGTATTTCTCTCAGTAGATCTGCCTCTTGCCAACATCGCATCACCCGAAGATCCTTGACCGGATTTTCTCCGAGATTCTTCGGTAAGCAATGAAGACACAACTCCATCCATGCTAAGAGATGTCCCACCACTGAGATTCATAATCAGACCATCCCACGAATCTGGCATCGAACAAAGTAAAATAGAGGCCTTCTCTTCTTCATCGATCTTGACCTCCACAGCTATTAATTTGCTAATCAGAGTATTAAACTCATTCAAGTGTTCTTGCAATGGAGCCCCTTCCTTCATCTTTAAATTGTATAATTGCCGACAAAGAAAAATTTTGTTCAGTAGAGATTTTCCTTCGTACATGTTCTTCAATTTGCCCCACAACCCTTTTGCGGTTGTTTGATCAGACACGTTGAATAGAACCGTATCATCCAGTGCAAGAAAAAGATCCGCCAATGCCAATTGATTTTTCTCTGCAAATTCTTCTTCCTTCATCCCTACAGGCTTCTTCTCTATGCCCTAAAGTGCAATTGCACATCCATCTTTAACGAGCATCGCATTCATCTTTAATTTCCACAATGCGAAATTGGAACCGTTAAATTTAGGAACCTCGAATCTAGTAGAACTCGGTCCAGCCATCTCGTGCAACGTAATAAACAAAACCGATTATGCGTAGACAATCCCACAACCGTGGTGCTCTGATACCAGATGTTCAGAAAAACGCAGCACACACAACCGGATATCGAGAAGAAAAATAAATAAAATAACGCAAGAAAAAGAGAAACACGGAGACACAAATATTTACGTGGTTCGGCAGTGTGCCTACGTCCACGGGGCAGCAACAAAGGAGTCTTCTTCTTCACTATGGAGATCACAAAATTACAAGGCGTACAAGCTTCGTCAACGAAGAACGAGTTTTTCCCATGCCCAAAAGCCAAAGCCTTTCTCACACACAATTTTTCTCTCACACCAAAAAAACCCTACACGTTACAAAAAGGTTTTTATACCCAAACCAAAAAGACATTCTAATGTTAGCCATTAGATTTGGGGCTACAAGAGATTGGATGGTCAAGATTAAAGACCTCTTTCCTTCTCTAACAAGAAATCCCCCTTTTTGTATTCACCGTGTAAGCTTCTTGTGATATAAGACTTCACCAAAATAAAAAGTTTCTAACATTGGTGAGAGCTTCTTGTGATATAAGACTTCACCAAAATAAAAAGTTTCTAACATTGGTGAGCTGTTCCTTTGGATTTGGCCTTTCCAATAAAACTCATGTTTGATTGCACAGAAAACTTTCCTAAAATAAATTCTTTTCCCATGGACCTTTTTTTCTGAGAAAATACATCTGATAGGGCTGATTGATTACGGCCGATAAAATATACAATTTCAGGAAAATTTTCATTTCCCATGGAAAAGTTTCTTGAGAAAATACATCTGTATGGCTGTTTGATTACACCCAAGAAAATAATTTCCAATTATGTGAGAAAAAATGGTGGATTTTCGTGGAACGGAAATGAATTCCAGGCTTACATGGGAAAAATCTTCCATTTTAAAATGGCTATCAAAAAGGAAAAATTATATTTTCCAGAGAAAATGCGATTTTCCATGGGAAAATTGGCAATCAAACACCCCTTTACTTACCAAAAAAAAAAGGAAAAAAGAAAATAAATGAAAAAAATACAATGGCCATGGATGAAGCAGTGAAGTAGAAGTCTAGAAGGTTAGGTTAGGTGAGGAGCAATAAAGATATGAAACCATTTTTTAAGCCTATAACATACCAAGAAGGTTAATAAAAGAATACCACTTGTCTATATCTTAACTACTTTTTCTCCATTTCCTTTTATAAGCAACGGATCCCTCTTATCTGATCTCTGTAAACCATTACATTTTTCATTTTCTTCTTGGTTTGAAATGGAGGAGAAAACACTTTCATCCCTTTCTTCATCCCCAAGTGTTTACAACATGGGGATAATGATGTTCACTAGCCTTGTCATTTCATGGATCTTCATCCACAGATGGAACCAGAGGAACCTAAAAGGCCCAAAAACATGGCCTTTTGTCGGTGCAGCAATCGAACAGCTAACGAACTACGATCGGATGCATGATTGGTTAGTCGAATACTTGTCTGAATCAAAAACCATTAAGGTTCCAATGCCCTTCACAACTTATACTTACATAGCAGATCCTGCAAATGTTGAACATGTTCTCAAGACCAACTTTGCCAATTATCCTAAGGTAAAAAAGTCTTTTTCATGATATTAAGATTATGGTTCTTTGTTTGTCTTTCATGGTGTTTGATTTTAAGAGCTTGTAGGGTGAAGTGTATCATTCATACATGGATGTGTTGCTTGGAGATGGGATCTTTAACTCTGATGGGGAGTTGTGGAGGCAGCAAAGAAAGACATCTAGCTTTGAGTTTGCATCTAAGAACTTGAGGGATTTCAGCACCATTGTTTTTAGACAGTATGCCGTGAAGCTCTCAACTATTTTATGCCAAGCATCTGTCCATAACCAAGAAGTGGATATGCAGGTCAGTCACAAGCCTCTGCCTTACATTCTGTTCCGCTAAACATGACGGTGCTGTTATGTGTATATCGAATGTAGATGCTAATATTATAAGTACTAAAAGTGATTTTAAAACTTATTTTCATGATGTGTGTGTCTTTTATAGCTGAAAAAACAAGTTTGTAGGGAAATAAACATTAGAAAATAGTTTAATTTTATCAAGACATACTTTTTTTCCATTGTCTTGTTCTGTTTCGGTCGATAAGTCTTGTTCTGTCAGCTTACTGAAACAACGAGACGAAATGATATTTTAAATCTTAGGAGTATGTACTGTCCATGCATTTGAACGATGTTAAGTGAATCGTGCCAGTGTTTTCATGTACGTGTGCCTATGCGGCTGTGCATCTACATGCCATGCAAGATATATGAATTGTGACATTGGGTATGACTAAAAGGGGACTGAAATTTCTCTTCTTAGGAACTGTTGATGAGGATGACCTTGGATTCCATATGTAAGGTGGGATTCGGTGTAGAGATAGGGACTTTGGCTCCTGAACTACCAGATAATCACTTCGCTCAAGCTTTTGACACTGCAAACATCATTGTCACGCTTCGGTTCATCGATCCTTTATGGAGAATAAAGAGATTTCTTAACATAGGATCTGAAGCTCTGCTTGATCAAAGCATTAAAGTCATCAATGATTTTACATACACCATGATTCAGAAAAGGAAATCAGAGATAGAAGAAGCTACAGCAAATACTAAGAGTGATAAGGTAATCATATTTATCTTCCATCTGATATTAACAAATTAAACGTCTTGCTTCTATACATAGATGATCTTCATTAAGACGCGGCCGCCACCCGCTTCCCCTGCCTCTTCGAATACACTCCCTAGTCAAATTTCTAACTTAATTCATGATGAAATGGATCAGATAAAGCATGATATTTTGTCGAGATTCATCGAGTTGAGTAAGAACCCAGAAAGCAACTTAACTGACAAAAGCCTTAGAGATGTAGTCCTCAACTTTCTGATTGCTGGACGTGACACTACGGCCACAACCATCTCATGGTCTATCTACATGATCATGACTCATCCTCATGTAGCAGATAAGCTCTACTCTGAGCTCAAAGCATTCGAAGAAGACCGAGCGAAGGAGGAGAATGTCTCATTGCTTCCATATGACCCTGAGAACCCCAAATCTTTCAATGAAAGACTAGCACAATTTGCAGGGCTCTTGACTTATGATTCACTGGGAAAACTATCTTACTTGCATGCAGCCATCACAGAGACACTTCGATTGTACCCTGCTGTCCCTCAGGTACGTGACCCATCTTAATCTGCAAAGTAATGAAATTAATCAAATGTTTGATATCATCCAACCATTGTGGTTCTGAGTTCTGACATAAGAGATCTTTTAGATGGGGATCCACTGAATCTCGTTTCGGAGGAATGTCTCGGTCAAATGAAATGAACCAAAACAAACAAAATTTATGCATGTTTCATTTCGGGTCTCTTAAAACTCGAAATGTTTCGTATGAAACACTACGAAACATTTCGAGATTTTAAACCATGGCCGCGGCATCTAGACCATAAACTTGTCTTTTGGGTCTACCCAATGGGGACCCCTAAATGTTTCCATTCAAATCAAACAAGGGGTCTCCTTCTTTCACATAAGTTTAGGTAAGCTAACAAAGAATGTACAACTATAGGACCCCAAAGGCATCTTGGAGGATGATGTCTTGCCCGATGGAACCAGATTAAAAGCAGGAGGCATGGTAACCTATGTCCCCTACTCAATGGGGAGAATGGAGTACAACTGGGGCCCTGATGCAGCTTCATTCAAGCCTGAGAGATGGCTCAAAGAGGGGTTCTTCCAAAATGCTTCTCCCTTCAAATTCACTGCATTCCAGGTATGTAGAGACATTAATCAAGTCTACTTAATTTCATCGAAACAAATCGATCAAGCAGTTAAGATAATTGCATTATGATCGGTGTGAATTGCAGGCTGGACCAAGGATATGCCTAGGAAAGGATTCGGCGTATCTCCAGATGAAGATGACACTCGCCATCTTGTGTAGATTCTTCGAATTCAGTCTAGCACCAAAACATCCGGTGAGGTACAGGATGATGACAATTCTATCCATGGCGTATGGATTGAAGCTTAGTGTTACTAGACGTTCTTAAAAATGTCTCCAGAAGTCTTGTGGTTGTTTGGTAAGTGTAGTTAAGTGAGCAATGTTACTTGGGTATAATTTTGAGTATGGTATTTTAATCAAAGGGATCATGTCTCATTATTGAGACTGCACTTATGATCATGGATGTGTCAACTAGCTAGTGTGATTCAGTATAAACACCAAATCTTATTAAAGATAAGAACTTGAGGTTGAAATCCAGTATTGATTGGATGGGTACTTGTGATGATACATGTCTTGATCATCTCACCAAAAATAAATAAAGAATATACCACACCAAATATGGAATATTAGATTGTGGGGGGAAGATTTCGATTATCCTAATCGTCCTACCAAATCAGCGGAATTCAATAATCCTAATCATCCTACCGATTTTTATGCTTTAAGATGTCCAAATTTGATCATCCAATCAGACAGATTTTTGGTCCAAGATGTCTTTAGTGGGCCCACGGAGTGTGTTTAAATCAATCTTCCATGAACCAGCAAAAATAGAGAGAACAAAAAAGATCAATGACACAGACACTTCAAATTTAAGTGGTTCGGATGTGCCTACATCCACAGGTAAGAAAGCTCTTTTATTATCCCTAAAGAATTAGGGTTATAATAGTTTTCCAAACTCTCTTTCTCAATGTACAAGTGAAACTTCAACGTCCCTGAGAATATATAATCTCTGGTATCTTGAAATACATAAGGTACCTTCAACACAAATTGTACCAACATGTATGGACAAAGAGGGCAATGAATTGATCCATTTTTTAGCAAGAGATGTAGAGAGAGAAAACTAGGTCACCTCTGTTTGGGTGTGTAGTCACGGTGGGACGGTGAAGGAGGTTCGGTCAGTCTTATGAGAATTGAGTCTGTCATTGAAACTAACATTAATCACTAGTTTGAATGGGAAACGAGTTTCCTGGTAACTATGGGTTACAAATATTGCAATTACAAGGGTGGAAGTAACCTATTGATCTGACTTTCGGGCGTATGCCCCCATCCAAAGAGGTCGCACCACTGAACGAATGGTTGGTTGGCATCAACATAAACTACACTATTTATGATGCATCATGTATACGCCAACAGACTAAAAGCTTGGTTTGCAACTTCTTATGGTTTGCCTTCTAAAATAAAACTCTTGTGTGTCCCACTGCTTCTCTCAAAGCTCCATCTCTCTACTTTCTCTTCCCATTCCACAACCACAAGAAGCTCAAATGAGAGCTGTAATTCAAGAGGGCAAATTCTCCACTCTCTCTTCAAGCAATGTTCCACCATGATGGATTTGAAGCAAATTCATGCCAAAATCATCCAAACTGGCTTTGATCAAGACCTCTTTGTGGTTGGCAAGATCATCACCTTTTGTGCAGTTTCAGATGATGAATCAATGGATTATGCAGTTTCAATCTTCGAACAAATTAAAATTCCAGATGGGTTTCTTTGGAACACCATGATTCGGGGAATTGGGAATACTAGTGAACCAGAGAAAGCTTTTGGTTTCTACAAGAGAATGCAAGATAAAGGAGAGGTAGCAGACAACTTCACCTACTCTTTCTTGCTCAAGATATGTGGACAGTTGAGAGTTATCAAGTTAGGGAAGCAAATCCACTGTTGTTCTCTGAAACATGGTCTGGATTCTCATGTCTTTGTCAGGAACACCCTTATCCACATGTATGGAATGTTTAAAGACATCGAAACTGCACGACAATTGTTTGAAGAAATACCGAGATCAGATTTAGTAGCTTGGAACACAATCATCGACTGCTATGTCTGTAGCGGCAAATGCAAAGAAGCACTGGAGCTGTTCTTGAGAATGCAGCAAAGCGGCATCGAAGCCGATGAGGCCACATTCGTTGTTGTCCTTTCGGCGTGTTCTGACTTAGGTGCATTGGATTTTGGAACGTGGGTCCATTCTCATATCAATAATACTGGACTTGATCACATCGTTTCAGTCTCCAATTCACTGATAGACATGTATGCGAAATGTGGAGCAATCGAGAAAGCACGTCTGATATTCAAGGGGATGAACAAGAGGAACCTAGTGTCATGGAACTCAATTATACTAGGACTCGCGATGCATGGATATGCAGATGATGCATTAGAACTCTTCTCTAAGATGCAAGAATTGATGCTTGAGACACCAAATGATGTTACATTCTTAGGAGTTCTATGTGCTTGTAGTCATAGAGGGCTGATCGATAAAGGAAGAAATTATTTTGCTAGTATGAGTAGGGACTACTGCATCCAGCCAACTATAAAACATTATGGGTGCATGGTAGATCTTCTTGGACGAGCAGGGTTTGTGGAAGAGGCCTACCAAGTGATAAGGAGCATGCCAATGGAGTGCAATGCAATTGTGTGGCGAGCACTTTTGGGTGCATGTCGGGTTCATGGGCACCTTGAACTGGGGGAGCTGGTGAGGAGACATCTTGTGGAGCTGGAGCCAGATCATAGTGGGGATTATGTTCTTCTTGCGAACATGTATGCCAGCGAGGGCCGGTGGAATGAAATGTTGATAGTGAGAGAGGCAATGAGGGACAGAGGAGTTCAGAAACCAGAGCCAGGTAACAGCTTAATAGGCACCCATCCTTCTGTGTAGTTAGAACTGGAGTCATTTTATAAAGCAATTAGTGCGGCAAACACAACATTAATGAAGAACTGAGCCATTAAAAAGGCTTCAGAAAGGTTGTCAAATGGTGCGGGTGCTCTCTAAAGAAATATTAAGTGAGTTTTATAAATCTGCTGGTGGTCTACGTGACAAAATGTTAGTTACATCAAAGACTCCATGGCCTATGAACTGTGCTGATTAACAGAACAACTGAGCCGCAAGAACTACCTGAACAACGGGAAGCTAACAGTTCTTTTCCTTCTTTCGGAGGTCACCTCGACCTCCTCCAGTCCTCCCCCGCTTTGTTCCCTTCTTTCTCATTCAATATATTTACCTTATCAAAAAAACAGAAAAAGAACTACCTGAACAAATTTGTTGCAAGCACATCAGATTCAGCGGGTCCCTCAACTGCATGTTACCCTTCATACACCATTGGACTTCCCAACCCATGGCCATCATCGTTAGAGAAAACTTTGGCTGTCGCAACACGACTTCAAGGGTGAGGTCACATCACTTTAAGAATCTCTCTTTCTAAAACATGTTGACCCCACTTCAACATGTGCTCCTGATCTTGATTGGGTGATCTCAAATGCTTGGGAAATTTAGTGGGTCCCACTCCCCTTCATGTAGCCAAACTCTCATGCGAAGCTAAGGTCAACTTTTTTTTCTCCCCTCTTCTAAGAAGATAACGAGTGCCACGCGGCAAAAAGCTAGGTCGATGTTGGAGTAACGGGCAACTCGGTCAGAAATCTCTAACCTGCCCGGAAACCCCATTATGAATCAAGCCCCCAATATACCATTTGGTGAATTTGAATTCATCCCATTTCTCCACCCATGACCATGGCTAGCTTGGCTAAGCCCACGGTTCTATGCCATCCTCATATGACCACACCCCGCAAATACCACCAGAACCGATCACTACCGATAATCCGAGCGTCATCTGGCTGCGAAGAAATTCTGACACACAGACGGAAAGTTGTATCGACACTCTTTGCCGCTTCAGTCGCACTCGGACTACAAGCGACCCCAATTGCCATAGCTGAGAACTGGGGAACAAGATCATTCATTAGGGAACATTTCTTTGAACCGGGGCTTTCTCCCGAAGATGCCGTCGCACGAATTCGACAGACTGCCGAGGGCCTCCATAGCATAAGAAACATGCTAGAGACAATGTCATGGAGATATGTCATCTTCTACATTCGCCTGAAGTCAGCCTACCTTTCTCAAGATCTGAAAAATGTGATGACAATTTTGCCGCCAAGCCGCCGGGAATCCTACGTAAAAACAGCCAATGAGCTGGTGGATAACATGGCTGAGGTACGTTTCTCTATATTTCTTTTTGTTTACAAGTTAGAACCATGGTTTAAAAACTGCCGTTATAATGAAAATAACGGCTGTTATAACAGATTCGGACCTCCCCCGTTACGTTATATACTGTTTTAACGCTCAGAAAATAACTGCCGTTATTTTTCCGTTATAACAAAAATAATGACTGTTATTTTCTGAAAATTTTGTTAAAAAAAAACCCGGTATTTCCATTATTTTCTGGTATAAATTTTATTGAAATTCAAAATTTGAATTTGTGCGCTGTTTTTAATTCCGTTATTTTCCATTTTTGCCCCATGTGCGTTACAATCCGTTATAACGGAAATAACAGTAACTCCCCCAGTCCGTTATACCGTTATAACAATCCCTTTTAAACCTTGGTTAGAACCATAGATTAAAAAAGGATGTTATAATGAGAAAATAACGGCGTTATAACAGTACTTCGTTTTTGTTTTTCCCGTCATAGATAACACTTGAATGCCTAATGATTGGGAAAAAGTCACTATGTTGGGTGGTTAGGATTGTTTGATTACTATGGGTTTTAGGATAATAGCCTATCAGAGTGGTGACCAATAAATTGAATAATCATGACTGATGATGGCTTCATTGCATATATATGATTGGACTGATTTCATCATATTTTTCTTTTCTTTTTTTAAAAATAAAAATGATTTCGTTTTTCCTGCCTTGGAAATAATATGGGATCATTGAAGTTCAATTCAAATTTCAACAAAAAAAATTGTGAAAAGTCTCTCAATAATTTGTGATATTAATTTCTCTTCCAGCTTGATTATTATGTCCGCACGCCGAAAGTATACGAATCGTACCTCTACTATGAGAAGACGTTGAAATCGCTAGATGATCTAGTAGCGCTACTAGCCTAGAAGGTGGAACATCTCGTGATTGATCGCAAGCTCGTGCGCTCACACATGTACTCCTTCAACAGGGTGCCACATCTTTTCTCTTCCCCACATGTAAGGTTTCCTCATTACATGCAAGAAGATTTTATATTTTTTGGATTTGCAAATGATTATTTCACTAGCAAAATGACTATGACTATATACCTGAATTTTATGGGACTTAACCCTAATTTTTTTGCAACATTTGATTTTTTTTTTTTTAACAAGATGCAGATGGGAGAAAAGATCAAGCCTCGATATTAATAGGAAAGGCGCGCAAATGTAGTTATAGGATTGCCAACCTCTTTGACAATCTGAATCTCGAATTCAAGTAAATTAAAATCCATGTTGCATGAATTCGATCATACTCGTATATCATTTAATTTATCGATGCTTTTCTTGGATGTTTATTGAACTCCAATATCGATTCATGGGTTCTACTCCCTTGGATATGGATTTTAAGCGTTGAAACACCGTCGATGCGACATCATAAGGTAGCTCGCAAACTATTTAGCATTTCCCATTTATTCAATGAAAAATAAACAAAAACATTTCAAATTATGTATTAAAGCCTTAGGCAAAATCTGTAAGGAAACATTTAAACTTATGATGATATGTTACGACACTCACACGTACTTATACGGTCACTCTTTCACATACAAACATGGACACAGGAGCATGCATATATGACTCTCGCACCCGCACCCGTTATTGAACGTATGGTCCATCTCGCGCGTGCCATATCAACGTCTAGAGATGGCTATGGCTGACAACAAGATTAGTAATATAAACACAACTATTCCACCAAAGGAGCCGATCAGAGAGCCAGAGATGCGCTCGCAGAAGGAGTTAAATTGTTGGCAGATTGCAAGCCAATTTGTTCGAGCATTCCCCTTGTGTGCGAGGTATACGATGGCTGCCGCCGCAGAAGCTCCGGCCGTCAGAAGAGCTAGCATTGCCTTCACAATGTTAAAAACATACTTCGTAATTAGAGAACTACATCACTAAATTATATAGGGACTTTATGTGTTCCTCATGCAACACAAGTTGCCATGTATTGAGCTTAATCTCTATCGACTTACCGTGTCGAAAAAGATTAAGATCATCCTACTCCTTCTCGCTCCGCTCCTTACGATATGGAATATGGATACGGGGAGAGATAGGACAAGATATGCACTTACGATCGAATTTGCGATTACGAAGAACCTGAGTAACAGAAACACATGGATAATCAAACTTATCGTCAGTGCATAGGCTATTTATGATGAACACATAGAAAAAGACGACAATTTACGTGAAAGATGGGAGGTCATCATATTCGGCCTTGAATCGGATGAACTGTGTGAAGAACGGAAGCGTTTCGTCGGTCGTCCCCATGGCGATTGCACTTCCTAAGGTACCCATGAGTGCAACCAGCCTTAGAATGAAGTCTAGTATAGAGACCCCTTTGTTCATGACCCCTCTTCCTAGGGTTGGACCCTTGGATGCTTCTCCAAGTTCTAATGCTCCTCCACTCCTCATTATGTTTTGAGAGAATTGCTTTGAAGTTCTGTAGTTCTTGAAGCTGATCTAGGGTTTTAGAGGATGCTTGAGCTAACAGCTTTGAAGAGGTGATGGGGGAGAAATGTATTTATACAAACAAATTTGGTTCTTCTCAAAGCATCCACCATTGATAAGCAACCAATCTGCATATTAGGTTTACTAGTCTTTAGTGGGATGGGACCCATTTCTCTAATCAAACGACCTATCACCATGTGATATGGTTCATGATCATGCTTACTAAAGCTTTGTTAGGGTCTACTTTTCAGTCTCACCTGCCCTTACTTGCTCTTAAAGCTAGCTAGGGTAGGGAAGCCAAAGCCAAGGACACTTGAAGGTTGAGTAGGTATGATTGTGTAGTCAGCAGCAGGACTTATTAATTTTAAGTCTTGTTACGTCTTTCTGTCCTAATCCACCTAGTCCTTCGTAACATTGTTCATAAAGTGGGAAAAATTAAGTTTGCCCATGCTTTCAGGGCCTTTGTTCAGTCTTTTAGCCTGGAAGAACTGGTTCAATGTTGCATCCTCTTTTTAAAAAGCCAACTCTGGTCCTCTTTTAAGAACAAAATTTGAAAAAAAAAAAAACACAGATCTCAAAAAATTGAACCCTACACGGTTATCAAACACACAGGGCCAAAACAATTGGCCTTGGACTAACCTCGGCTGGCCTTATTTTTTGGGGTTCCAAACGGATCTTTTGGGTAGGGGGTAGAAGTTGTTTGTTTAGTAGGCTAAGGCGCATTTGGATAGCGCTAGTTATGAATGTGCGTCGGCTATCTTCAGAGGGTTCAGCATCCCCTTTTGAAACCAGCAACAAAAGGACAACAAATCAATGTTTTTCTGCTGTCCCAATTTGTGCTATTCAATTCTCGACGTCCAAACAAACCCTAATGCTCTACAAACTATGGTTTGCAAAGGGGGAAAAAAATCAAATTTGGGGTACAAACCCTAAATTAATTTAAGCGGGGGAATTACTTAAAATGGTTGACACCCAAACACAAACATGAGACTAAAAGGAACCAAATTTGCTGAGAAATGCAGGGTTGGTGGTTTAGGTTAAGATTTAACCAGCGTAATCTCGAGCAACGTGGTTGTTCAACACGAATAATCTAATGGTTTATGTTGACTAAACCTAGTGATTAATCCCAAACAAGGGCACAAAATCTGCTTACCTCATCAGGCCACCTCTTCCCACTAACTCATGTTTATTAAAATTAAGTATCATGGCATGGACCATGGTTCTATTAAATTACTATTAGTGTCTGGACCCGAACCCCGGCTTAAAGATTAATTAAGCCTAATGATCTAAGACTGGTTTCAGCCCATGTGCCAACTAATGTTGTCCAAGCTTGACTATTTCCAGCTTGGTCCAGCCCAAAAGCCCATTGATAGCTCCATGCTTCTAGACAAAGTATTCCAATACCAAAAAAATCAGATTATTTTGACATGCCTATGTGGGGCACACATGGAGTTGAATTAAGGGCTGATTTTTTGTTATGAGCTTTTTTTTTTTCTTAAAACCAAGTTTGTATGCCGAGTTCTTGAAATACGATCGAGTCGAGTTGAATCGGCGAGTTTTAAAACAAAGATTCCAATTAAATGATCCCAACCAAGGTTTAAAGGGGACCGTTATAACGGTATAAAGGACTGGGGTGTTACCGTTTTTTCGGTTATAACGGCCGTTGTAACGAGAAAAAAAATGCTCAGGGGCAAAAACAGAAAAAAAAAAAAAAAAAAATTAACGGGAAAATAACGGAAATAACAGAAAAAAAAAAAAAAAAAAAAAAAAAAAAAAACGGAAAAAATGGCGCTGAAATTCAATTTTTAAATTTTAAATTTTAAATTTTGAATTTCAAAATTTCAAAAATGAAAAATAACAGAATATAACAGAATATAACAGAAAATAACGAAAATAACGGTCGTTATTTTCGTTATAATGGAAAATAACAGCCGTTATTTTGGTTATAACGGCCGTTATTTTCTGGGCGTTTTAACGGTCCATAACGTAACGGGGTAGGTCTGAATCCGTTATAACGGCCGTTATTTTCGTTATAACGGCCGTTTTTTAAACCTTGATCCCAACTATAAGGAGTGGAATTTACTTTTCCACCCATTGATGAAATTTTTCTAGACCCCACCAAGTCGTAGCAATAGACCCATTGGTTGTTAAGATCATAAGATTGGTACTTGTTACTAATTTTGGGGTTCATTGGTTAACAAGTAACTTAGCAGAAGATCTCTGTCTTCTACCTAAACACAACCTTAACCTAGAAATTATGAATTTCCAACACAAACCCGTTGCAAAAACAGCTAAAAATAAGTTAAAACAAAAATTTGCCAAAAATAGTAAATTTTCTTTAAACCAAGGTTTAAAAGGGGCCATTATCACCATATAATGGACTGGGGGTGTTACCGTTTTTCCATTATATAAAAGATTGTAACATACAGGGGACAACGGAAAAAAATTGGAAAATAACGGTGCTAAAATTCAAAATTTGAACTTCAAATTTTCAATAAAATTTATAACAGAAACTAACGGAAATAACGGTTGTTTTCTTTCATTTTTTTCATAAATAATGGTCGTTATTTTCGAAAAAAAAAAAAAAAAGTTCTGAGTGTTTAAACGGTTCATAATGTAACGGGGTAGGTCCGAATCTGTTATAACGGCCGTTATTTTTGTTATAATAGCCTTTTTTTAAACCAGGATAATACCTAAAAAAACATATATACTTGAATCCGATGGCTAGAATCACTCATAAAAATTGTATATAGATAACCAATCAGTGCGAGTTTTGGGGTGGGCTAAACATCCATACGGTTAGTGGGTCAAAAAAAAAAAAATGTTTTACTCGTAGGGCCATTGGATCAACTGGTTCAAAACCTTGTTGTGACAGTTTTAGGAGTAAAATCTCATTATAGGGTTTTGCCCATTTCTTACCGTTTTACCCTGTTATACATGGTGATCAATAAAAAAATAATTCAGAAAATGTTGATATATGCAAAAAATCAATTTTGGAAAACTTATTCTGTGCAACCATAGCGAACCTTAATCAGGATTATTAGGCATAAAATGTTTTGGTGTGTATATATATATGGGTCGGGATCCGGGGACAACCTTTTCTGACAACCAAATTTTCACACCTCTTTTCTAGATTGTTGATCAGATGGATATCCTCGGAATTCTATTTTCGGCCCATCGTTTGGTGGACCTACATGATAGAAAATGGAATTATTGATAAACTTTGACGATGCTACATTGACCCTAATTAAGATTTATATAAAGATAGAAAGTTATCGGTAGTCCTAACAGATTTAATCTGATATCTCAATCATAGAAAATATTATCCTAATTGATTTCTCCTAATCTTGACAGTCCGGAGAATATGTGATGAGATACACTAATAATGATATGGTGCACCTCAAGCCATTTGATTCTAACGTCTAAAATCACCAATTAGACTGATTTTGGTCTGTTAGTCCAACTAGGGATGAGCCAAACATTCATGCGTCAGTAGTCTTGAAAGATGTGGCACATGACACATAGCCGCTGAGAGAATCACTCCCCTCAATAAAAGTTGGACTCCCTTTACCGACATTTCTCTTATATATCCGATTTCCGGATCAGATATTAATAGAAATGTAAGATATCTATTCTACTTATTAACAAGCGAAGGGGGTGAGTTACTCACGCTGTTAGTTCCGAAACCCCATAATTCCCAAAATGTCCCTCTTTTCCTTCGTTCCTTTTTTTTTTTTAATTACTTGTGTTTAATAACTATAACACATTAAATAAGTGTAAAATCTTTCAAAATTTTCCCTTCTTTTGATTCTTTCATGTTTTTATTCAGGGAAGAAAAGATTTGATGACTCATCGTCCATCATTTGGACTACAGTATGATCCACATGGCATACTATTAGAGGCTACTTACAGTATGAATGTTTGGTCCATCCCTAGCAGGTAGACTTATGCAACAAAAATCAGCTGTATCATAATGCTCAAAATTAACGATTATAATTAACCATGAAAAAGATTAATCCCACGGATATAAATTACAAATCAAGATGACTCGTAGTATATAGGTCCACCTAAGGATGTGCCAAACATCCATACTGTCAGTGGTATCTAATAGCGTGGGGCATCTATCAATGTGGTACTAATTATTTGATGTCAAAATTGAATGTTTGCATCCCTTTTGTCATTGGCCAAAAATATACTCGAATTGCATTCAAATAATAATGCTGAAATTCCACGGTTAAAAATCAGCTCATGAAAATGACTCCAATCAAATGCTTAGAAATAACTAATCGTACTGATTTTTTTCATGTAAGTCCACCTAGGGACGGGTCAAACATCCATACAATCAGTGGTTCTAATAGTGTGCCACTTCTTCAAAATAATGCTCGAAATCCAAGGTTAAAAATAATTTATGAAAAAGATTCTGATCCAATGGATAAAAATTACTAATCATGATGAATTTTGGTGTGTAGGTCCACATAAGGATAGACCTAACATATATGCGATCAGTGCTCTCTAAAAGTGTGTAAGGTGTAGGTGCACGTGCATCGCAAGTGGCGTCCGCCTAGTACACTAAAAGATCATAAATGTATTCGTAGCAAACCATGTTTTAAAACTCAGTCTTGGCAAGCTTTTCATTACTTGTCGAAGTGTAGAGGCTTTAGTGACTGAGGTGGGTCACTTCTTTAGTGACCAAAAATGGACTCCCGTCAACCTCTTTTGTAACTCTGTTTCTTTATCCCTTCTCCTCTACTTCGTCGTTTGAAGGAAGACCTCTCCCTTTCTCTCTTGGAAAACTGTCAAAGATTGGATTTTTATTTTCTGTTCAAATCTCTTTTTCCTGATCGAAAAACAGAGGTGGGGTTTTTTTTTTCAAGGTTTTAGTGGGGATTTTGGTCTCTCTGAGCCGGTTTACGTAGCCATGGCTGGTTCTTTGATGAGAAATGGGTTACGTATTTCTGGGTCGGATGAGATTCAGTTGTTAGAGACGAAGAGGGCCGTTGGTTTTGGTTCTCTACGATTTACAGAGTCGAAAAGAACAGATCTTCTGGTGTTTTTGAAGAATGAATTTAAGGGAATTCAATTGGTTGTTTCTGATCAAAGCGGTTTAGGTGATTGGAGACTCAAAAGCCCTGCAAATTTCCCTGTTCGTGTATGTGAACGAAGCATAGCAACACAGTT
Source organism: Euptelea pleiosperma (assembly GCA_035048495.1). Taxonomy (NCBI): domain Eukaryota; kingdom Viridiplantae; phylum Streptophyta; class Magnoliopsida; order Ranunculales; family Eupteleaceae; genus Euptelea; species Euptelea pleiosperma. The sequence goes on along the minus strand of CM068550.1, from coordinate 10,166,268 downwards.
TTAGATTCACAAAGCTTTTTCCAGTTTCAAAATCTAATCTTTTTTTTATCTAATTTCAGGCACAAGCATCGATCTGTGTAAGCCGAGCTATGAGATGGTGGGAGAAGAATCTCAAACCCAACATGATTGAGATTAATTCAGCTCAAGAACTAGTTATTTCCTTATTAAATGCCGCAGATAAGCTCGTTATAATCAACTTCTACTCGCCTGGTTGTGGAGGCTGCAAAGCTCTGCATCCCAAGGTAATTTATTGAAACTCTTCTACAATTAGGCTCTCTATGGTTGCCCTTAGGGCTGTCAATGGATTGGGTTCGAATCGGATCAGTGCTGTATGGAGTCTATGGACCCGATCCAATTCTGATCAGATCCTATCCAATCTACTAAATCAAAAAAAAAAAATAATTAATTTTTAATGTTTAATTTTAATTATGTATTTTATGTACTCAAAATTGAAGTATTGTACAATAATTGCATAAAAATACATATAAAAAAGGTAAATTTATTATATATAACAAATATTTTTATCAATATTTCCAATGAGAATATAAGTGGTTCTGGACCTGAAATTATCGGATCAGATTTTCGGGTTAATCCGTTCCATTGACAGTCCTAATTGCCCTGTATAAGTTTTCGAGATATAATTTTTGCATATAGTTGTCATAAAACGTTTTCTATATCAGCACTTTCCAACGTACAAATTCTTTTTCTGTAAAACTTTTTGTTGATCACTATATAGAGCCTTAGGTACCAATTTTTGAAACGAGAAATAAGAAGGATTCATAAATATATTCTTATTAAGGGCGTGTTTGATTACACGGAAAATTTTCCTGGGAAAATATTCTTTTCAGGCTCTGTGAGGTGATCGACAAAATACTTTACAGAAAAAGTCTTATAACATTTATACGCAAATATCATTTTCATAAAACTTTTTCATGGCAACCATATATAGCCTCAATTATAAAATTTTCCAGAGAAAATACATCTGAGAAAATGGCTTAAACGGCCATTTGATTGAACCGGAGAAAATATGCATTTTCCAATTTTGTTAGAAAATAAGGGTGCATTTATGGAAATGAATGAATTCCAGTCTTTTGACAGAAAAATGTCGTTTTCTCGGGAATATTTTTTTGATTTAAAATTGCCATCAAACAACGGAAAATCGTGTTTTCCGGAGGAAAATCCTCACTGAAAAATCGGCAATCAAACCACTATGTTACTTATAATTGGAGTTGTGGATTTTTTTTTTTATTTTTTTTTTTATTTTACTTTGTTTCAGATCTGTCAGCTCTCTGAGATGACCCCGAATGCGCTGTTCCTGAAAGTAAATTACGAAGAACTTAAAACCATGTGTAAGATTCTCAACGTCCATGTACTCCCCTTCTTCCGGTTCTACAGAGGAGCGGAGGGTCGTTTATGTAGCTTCAGCTGCACCAATTCGACTGTAAGACACCATTTTATCAATCAGATAATCAGAATTTGTTAAAAATCATTCAATTCAGTCTTATTTTAGCTTATAATAAGTCTTAATTTATCTTTTCCAGATCAAGAAATTCAAAGACGCATTAGCAAAGCATGGTACGGATCGGTGTAGTCTTGGACCGCCAAAGGTCTAGAAGAAGAAGAGCTATTAAATTTAGCTTCAAACAGGATGATTACATTTAATTTTCCTTCTAATTCTTCGAATATTAGAACCAATAAGATTGAAGTTGTTGAAGAGAACATAGCACTGATCATATAGATTGTTGCTTAATCTACTATCATTATTGTAAAGGCTCAAGCTCCAGTTATCACCCTAAAATGACAGGATCCAGTTACATGACATAATATGAGCCACGTGGCACACTCTTAGAGGACTCTGACCGTATGGATGTTTGTCCAATCCCTAAGTGGACCTAAAACCCAAAAATCAGTCTGATTAGAGATTTATAGGCGTTGGATTGGACTTATTTTCATGGCTTGATCTCAACTGTGGGAATTCAAGCAGTATTTGAGGTACAAAGATCCAACGTATATAAATCACGGATCAGGCTGATTTTGGTTTGTAGGTCCACCTAGGGATTGGTCAAACATCCATACGGTCAGAGTCCTCTAAGAGTGTGCCACGTGGCTCATATTGTGTCCTGTAACTGGAGCCTGACATTTTAGGGGGGTAACTGGAGCTCCGACCCTATTGTAAAAAGCAGCAGCTTTTTTTTTTTTTTTTTTTTTTTTTTGATTGTATATATTTATTATTGGGTTTTCCATAAGCGGGTTTCAGATTTTTATTTTCATTTTTTTTTATTTAAGCCAGTAGGATTGGTTAATCTGTAATTAGCGATATTTGATCAGATTAAAGAGTTCAATTGAGATCAATGTTGCCTGTTCTATTTCATTTTTAGTATGCAAATGAGATGATATTACGATGATTCTTCGATATATACCTTACCATAGGACCTCAAATGTGTATGTTAAGACCCAAACCAATACTCCAAAAGCACCTAGGTGATAGAGGTGCGGAAAGCTCAAGTCTTAACCTTTAGGATCCTAATATTCTATCACGCTTCCAAGGCAGACATCCACGGTAGCCTACTCTGAAGTAGCTTTTACTCTTGTACCTCTATTTTTCACTTTTTGTAAGTGGGCCCTTCATAATAAACATCTATTTTACTTAAAAGATTGACCCGTTGAGGAAAGGCAAAACAATTATGTATATCAATGGGTTGTCGGGCCAACACAACACGTGCGGGAAACACATCATCTGCTAACACGCCTCGTCAGTGTGAATACACTCCGCTGGAGACTTGAATCCGCAACCTCTCAGGCCCTGGCTCTGATATTATAATAAACAACCATTTTACCCCAAAAGATCAACCTATTTGGGAAAGGTGAAATAATTATGTATACCAACAAATCGTCGGGCCAACACAACACATGCGCCGGAACAAACCCTCTACTAAAACTTCACAATTTTTGTCCCCGCGTGATGCCATTCCCCCCATCAGTCTTCTAGGAACTCGGCCAAGTCGAGTCAATTTTGCCAACCTTTGAGTCAAAATAAAAGCCCAAGTTATAAATTGTCTTTCTATAAAAAGGATAAGATAGGATGAGTCGTGGAGAAGGGATGGGCTCGTGCCCAGTCAAGCCACGACACATTATTCTATCCGTTACCTACCTTAAATGATAACTTCTTTCACGTCATGAGACGGCAGCAGAGGAGTAAAACTTGTGTCACAAGATGTTGTGACGGAAGCCGGTCACAGCATTCAATACGAGCCACGTGGCATACTATTAGAGGACGATGACCGTATGGATGTTTGGCCAGCCCCTCGGTGGAACGGTACACAAAAAATCAGCTTGATTAGTGATTTCTAGCCGATTCCATTGAAGTTATTTTCACGGGTTGATTTTAACGGTAGGAATTTGAGCATTATTGAGCGTTATTTGGGTGCAAAAATCCAAAGGTTTTAAATCACTAATCAGGCTGAGTTTTGGTTTGTAGGTCCACCGGAGGACTGGACAAACATCCATACGGTCAGCGCCCTCTGATCGTATGCCACGTGGCTCGTACTGAGTGCTGTGACCGGCTTCCGTCACAACATCTTGTGACACAAGTTTTACTCGCAGCAAAATCTTTTATGGAATCTATTGGGTCCCATTAGCTCACAAAATGAGTCAGATTCCCTGTTACTGACGTGGATGGCTGAAGCCTCCATGGAAATATCCACCAGAGATTATGGATCAGGATATGTACGTGGCACAGACACGATTCATGATCCTTATCCTAATCCTAATTTGGGTCTGTTTATGGTAATCAATCAGTCTCTTTTTGTATTCTTTCTTTTCTAATTATTCTACTAAAAGTAGGTACTTCCATCCATGTTTTAAAATGCCCATTATAACGGAAGTAATGGCCGTTGTAATGTTTTTTTTTTTTTTTTTTTTCCGAAAGGTTAAGAGAATATTTTATTGAAGGCTCGGAGGCTGAGAAAGCCTGCCAGGACGCAAAAAGAGAACAACAAAAGAGAAAAGAGAACAAGAGGGCTCCCACAACCCACCCTACAAAGGAACTCAACTCCTCTTGGTCAAGGACGGCCAACTAAACACCACATCTTCAAACCTAACTCTCCTACCTTCATCGTACAATTTGACCCAGATAAAGATAAGACCACGAATCTCCAACACGAGGGCTTCAAGGAAAGAACATCTACCCTCAAATGCCCTATTATTTCACTATCTCCAAATACCTCATAAAATAGCTAGTGGAGTGAGAGCCCATAACCTCTTCCCGAGATCACCAAATGCCTTGTTGTTCAAAGACAAAAACAAATCTATGATTCAAGTTGCGTCACAAATGAAAATTAAAAAGAAATGAGGCTTTGACGAATCTGGCTACAAACGAAAATTACGACCTTCCACAAATCCTAGTTTTTTCGGCTACAAACGAAAATCACGATCTTCCACAAATCCTAGTTTTTTCAGCTACAAACGAAAATCACAATCTTCCATAGATCCTAGTCTTTTTCTATAATCAGATATAGATTAACTAAGACAAAGCAAAAAAAAAAAAAAAAAAACACATCAGTGGGAGTCACAAGCCACATCCAACAAATGGCCTGAGCAAGCCAAGGAGGAGGATCGTGTCCCCAAAGTTGAGAACAGACCAGAGTTTTGCCTTTTCAATGATGGAGTGAGCAATCATATTACAAACCTGGGGAATAAAAGAGAAAGAAATAAAAGAAAACGAGATTTTTAAGTCCAAAATGTGATGCCCAACCAGTATCAGAGGAGTCCTTGTTAAGAGAGGCCACTAGTTTTTGCGCATCGAGCTCCACCTCTTGCCTTTTCAATGATGGAGTGAGCAATCATATTACAACCCTGGGGAATAAAAGAGAGAAATAAAAGAAAATGAAATTTTTAATCTAAAATGTCTGCACACCATGCCGAGGATGCCCAACCAGTATCGAGCTCCACTTCTAGCCGCATCACCCCCATCAAAAATGAACATTGTAATCCTTCCTTTAGGGCTTGAGCCTCTTCTTCTTTAGCTAAGCTCGCACGAGATCTGAATCCTCCTGCCATGATAAAAGAGTTAAGTTCATTACGTAATATAAAGCCCAGCCCCGCGACCTTGGTGTTTTAGTTCCAGGCTGCATCCGTATTTCATTACAGGTTGGCATTCTTTGGAGGTGTCCAATGGGTTGGTTCGGTTGTTGTCTTCACTTGCTATTCAGATTCTAAGATATAGCGTAGAGATTTTTGAGGATGTCAAGCGGATTACACTTTGTGGAGTGATGGATCAAGTCGTTTCTCCAATACCACATCCTCCAAATAAGCAAACACTCATTAATGCCCGGACATAAGCCTGGTCAGGATGCTGCCTATTCGAATGAGCAAAAAGGCAGAGGAGCCACTGCTCAATATCACTATTAGAAAGGTTAGGACAGCGGAGAGAGAGGCAAAGCAAACCACACCCGAGGATAGAGTTTGTGTCGAGGTAGAGGAGATCTCTAAATAATTTCCAAATGAAGAATTGTCCACGGTAGGGGATTCGAAGGTTCCAAATGTTTCTCCATAGCATGAACAACTCATTGTGCGGTTGGATTGTCCAACATGATATTCATGTGGCCCCACCCCCGGGTGTAAGAATTAGGTGCTCTAGACGGACTCGTCAAAAATTCCCTCGAACATAAAAAATAAAAGGATGAAAACGTAATTAACTTCAAAGTAAGGGATGCAAGAGTCATATAACCATAAAAAGTCAAAGGGTCGCTCTAAAGGTGCCCACCTCTTTCAGCTCGGCACCAACATTTGATAGGCACCCAAGCCAATTAAAGGGCCCCTATTTGGGCACCCCATTTTGCTGAGCACCCACATTAAACTCCAAAAAACAAATCTGACTTGGGCTCCTGGCTGTGGGTGACCTGGTGGCCACAGTTGGCTTGGCCGTGGGTGCCATGGTGGTCACGGTAGTCCAAAGCCGTGGAGGCAAAAAAAAATTGCGGGCTTGCCGCATATTGTACATCCATCGGTGGGAGTATGGGGTGCTCCAAACCACCACTCCACCACCACTCTACTACCACTCTACCACCACCACCACCACTAACTCCACAACCACCACTAACCCCCACCACTACCATCAACACCACCACCACTCGAGCATCAACTCTACCACCACCACAACTCCAACACCTCCACCAACTCCACCCTCACCACCATCACCACTCTAAAATCATCAACTCCATCATCAATCACCACCACTCCAACACTACCACCATCACCATCACCATCAAGAAGAGGAAGAGAAAATGAAAAATTGGGAGAGAAAGAGGGGGGGGGGGGGGGGGGGGGGGGGTGTAACTTCGTTGTTTTTTGCGCGAATGGAGGTAATAAGTGTGGGTGCCCAAACAAAATTGTAAAAAGGTGAGAAATGGCAATTTAGTCCTCAAAAATTAGTTTATTTTATGGGTACCCGGCTTAAAGAGGTGGGTGCCCGTAGAGCGACCCAAAGTCAAAAGCAGATGTGTTCCTCTGGATTGTCTGGTGAAGGGATCCAGATAGGATACATCCCCATTGGGTCTGGGCTCTACATACGCCAATGGTTGGATATTGGCTTGTGAGTCGTTGGAGTTTGATCTAAAAGAAGAGAATAGCCAGAGTTTACTGACAGGATAGAGAGTTTCTTCACTTCAGGAAAAAGGGAGACAGGATAGAGAGTTTCTTCACTTCAGGAAAAAGGGAGACTAAAATAGGGAGAAAATAAGAAACCAAAAAGAAAGAAACAAATGGGTCAGAACTTGAAGGGTTTTCTGATCGGATTGATTGGAGCAGCAATTACTTTATCTGCTTACACACAGACCCTCATCTCCACCACCCAGTGCATCACATTTGGTCTCCTTGTTCTTGTGTTTGGTCTACTTGTAAAAGAAGGTCTTATATTCTGATGTAAACTCCAATAATAATAATTCTGGGTTTCTCTGAATATTTGGTTTCTGGGTTTGCTTGTAATTGTGCATCTCTTCTATTATGGTGTTTCTTGTATTTTATTTTGTGGGTTTTTGAAGGATTTTAGTAGAATTTTATTGGGTTCTTCAAAAAAAACATGTTTGTTTGATGAAATCAAGGAAAAATTATTGAGTTGAGGAATAATTTTTCTTGAGGCTCTGTTGATGAGGATGAAGGTGGAGGGGACGATACATTTGATAAACAGCAAAATTATTGCTTCCCAAACAAATGAAAGTGTTAAAACTACATTAGAAGCTTGCTTCAATCACACTAGGCCTTCTTGACGGGGACAATCCATAATGCTTGAGCGTGGGACTAACAGTAATCAATTTCAAGAGTTTTGGGAAGTTCTACTACTGTCTCTGCCTACTTAATTCCTTAAATGGCTCTTCAATTGCACTACATACCCTTCTCCCCTCTAGTTTTTGTAGCTAAAGAACCAACCTTCTTTGCCTAATTTAATAGATTTATAAAACAGGTAACTGGATGTTCGGTTCTTGGATCGGGTCATGGTCACATCAATCTGTATCGCGCCTGGATCAAATAGGTACTATTGGGTCCTTCCCGGATCGTTCGAGTTTCCGATACGAACAGCCCTGTCCATAGTATAGTTCATATTTTGAAGTGAGCATAATCTCAGAAAGGCCCTGATAATTCATCATCCCTAAATAAAATCAAGGGTAATTAGACTAATTTTAGTTGTAACAGCCAAGGATGAAGTCTTCCTTTGGTTGGAAATATCAACTTAATCACCATAAATATTTGGAGGAAAAGTATGAAGTCTTCCTTTGGTTAGAACATTCTCACTAAAAATCAACCCTCAACTCATCCATGTGTGGGCCCCACTACCATTAGTCACAAAAACATGAGTCATCGTATCCCAGCCCTATATGTATATGGTGGTCTTGGGTCGGTCAAGATATAGTCTACCAAGAACCAGAACCTATTACTTACTTGGGATCCAGGTCTTTTTGGGTTTGGTTCTGAACCAGTTCCTATCAGGTATCGGTTAATCGGGTACAAATTGACACCCTGGTTGACCCAATGGTGCGAGGAAGAAGACTCTCCAATCAAACCTTTGTTAAGAAAGTAATTTAGAGTCTAAATCTTGCATTGAGTGAGATTTTTTGATCGGTTGATGTTACCCATCAAACATAAGTTGCTTATATGGGGATGAGGCACTTTTGTGAAGGCTCAGCTCAATTACTATAAAACTTGTAAACGAAACTAACATGCCCACATAATTTATATTCTTGCACCATGCAAAGAAGTCAAGCATAAAGCAAAGGAACACACCAAAAAGGTCTTCGCTGCTGCATGTTTTTTTTTTCCAAATCTGCAAAAGAGAGGATATAACATTACGCGAGAAGCATATGGGGGATAAAAAAAAACTAAAAAAAGAAGTACTTTTTTTAGGGGCAATCAACGGGAATATATATATTTTGAAAGGTAAAGAGAATATTTTATTGAAGGCTTGGAGTCTGAGAAAGCCTGCCAAGGCGCAAAAAGAGAAAAACAACAAAAAGAGAAAAGAAAACAAGAGGGCTCCCACAACCCACCCCTACAAAGGAACTCAACTCCTCCTGGTCAAAGACGGCCAACTAAACACCACATCTTCAAACTTAACTCCCCTTCCTTCCTCATACAATTTGACCCGGATAAAGATAAGACCACGAATCTCCAACACAAGGGCTTCAAGGGAAGAACATCTACCCTCAAATACCCTATTATTTCGCTCTCTCCAAATACCCCATAAAATAGCCAACGGGGTGAGAGCACATAACCTCTTCACGAGATCACCAAATGCCTTGCTGCTCCAAGACAAAAACAAATCCATGATCAACTGAGGAGCACCCCAACTGTAACCCAAATCTCTAACAAACTCTGACCAAATCGACGAAGCAATTCTATAATAAAGGAAGAGGTGATCGCTGGACTCCCCACTCTCTAAACACGTGGGACAATGATCAATCACCACGATGCCTCTACTCCATAAGAAGTCCATAGTCTGAACACTACCACGAACCACACACCATGCAAGGAATCGAACTTGGCCCACAAAAGCATGAGTATCTTATCCCAACCCATATATACATACATGTCACTGTGTGACGGCCATTAGTCATTATATTAGTCACAAAAGCATGAGTCAACGTATCCCAGCCCAAATACAGACACACCGGTCTTGGGTCGGTCCATGAGAACCGGAACCTATTACTTCGGATCCAGGTCTTTTTGGGTTTGGTTCTGAAATAGCTAGTGGAGAAAGGGAGAAGTTCCTATCAGGTTTGGGTTAATCGGGTACAGATTGACACCCTAGTTGACCCAATGTAGTGAGGACGAAGGCTCCATTACTATAAAACATATTCCTGCACCATGCAAAGAAGTCAAGTATAAGCACAAGAACATAACAATATGACCAATATAAGAGACTTCACGTATGGTAACATGCAAAAAAGGCCTTCACTGCTTCCTTTGTTTTTTTCCAAATCTGCAAAGAGAGGACATAAACATTAAACAGAGAAGCAAATGGAAAAAAAAAGTAAAGAAAATAAGTGCTTTTTTTAAGTAAGAAAACTATATGATATATAAAAAATCCAACTACCATCTCCACCATATGTTGAGCATGATCATCTTTACCATCATCAATAAATCTAGCATGAGAAAAGGAGGCAGAAATGTAGCCAAGGACAACTTGCCGATGTGCCTCTCTACCTATATATGTAGACTTTTTTTCTAGGATGGACACATGAAATCACGAGTACTTGATCACAATCAACCGTTTGGAGAAGGCTTGCCGGCAAGTCATCCTTGGCTGCACCACGCAACCTCATCCCCACATGCAAGACCATAGATGAAGGGTTAATACCAAAAGGTCTTTCCCAAATAAGGAGAAAGATTTATATTCCCCCATTAGAATGGAGTCTGTAAAATACTAAAATCAGGTGGAGAAGAAGGAGTCGATTGGACTGAAAGCCCTCTTGACAGGGTTTGAAGAAGGAGAGTGTTGTTTGGACTGCTTATAAAGAATGCTTATTGGGTTCCTTGTACGAAAGGAAGGATGCAAAGATATGTTGGTGTTTGGCCCATTTGGGTCTTTAACCAATGGAATAAAGGGAAGGAATGAGTGGTGATTTGAAGGTTTCATGGCTTGGATTTGACATTGCATAGGTGCTAAAACCAAGAATTTAAGAGTAAGGATCTGTTCCCATCACCTAAGCTTGTATATATAGCTCTCCCTCTACCTATCAAGACTTGTACTCATACTGTATGTCTGTAATTGATGATCTAATTAGTGATTTGTAATTTTGCCTGCCACGTTTGGCCACATAACAACAAAGCAGGGAGTTTTCCCATGTGGGCATTCAAGATATACTTTGTTCCCGAGTTGCTCTCATTTTCCTCTTGTACCACCATTATAGAGGGAGGTGTAACAATCCATATCAAAGGGTCCACGGGTCTAACAGAGGTGGAGTGCTGGCCACACAGCCAAACAACACACTCCAACAACAGGCCCTCTCAGCATTTTACCGAGACTCGAACCCACGACCTATTGGGGGCCTCTATATCAAAGGGTCCATGAGTCTAGCGGAGGCGAAGTGTTAGCTACACAGCCAAACAACACACTCCTACAATATGCCCCATCAGCACTTTATTGAGACTCGAACTGGCGACCTACTAACAATGTATATCGAGGGTCCACGGGTCTACCAGAGGTGGAGTGTTGGCCACACAGCCAAACAACACACTCCAACTTTACCGAGTCTCAAACCCACGACCTACCGACCTACCTACTAGGACCTTTTGCTCCGATACCATGTTGACTACCACTTTACTCTAAAGCTTAAGTTGTTAGTAGGAGGCTTAACAATGCATATCAAAGGATCCACGGGGGTCTAATGGAACAGAGGCAGAGTACTACTGACCACAGTCACCACACAGCCAAACAACACACTCCATGCATTTTTGGTTAGATGATTCCATGTACTTCATGTTTCATCTTTTGCATGACTTTTTTTCTTTATTTTTTGAAAACCATTCTTTCAGACCAATTTGACAACCCTTTAGATTGTCTTTAAGACACCAAAACTTAAGATTTGCTTTGATTTAATTTGATAAAGATTAGACTTGTCTTCTTTTCATGGTGTTTCTATATACATCAAATGACATGCAGTAAAAGGGGTTTGGAACTAATAAATCCAACAAACTTTCCTAACCCGGACCAAAGAAACCTGGAAATCTCAAGAAAAAGTTTGTTGCAAGGAGGGGAAGGCCAATTTTTTGACAACTCCCAAACCATCCCCAATGGAGTAAACGCTGAAAGGAGAAGTGGAGTGGTTATCAAGTAGAGTGCGACCCCAATCTCTTCTTTCAGACAGCCCTCGTGATATTTAATGGGATTCTGTATATTACAGACCCCCTTGCTGACTACGGAGTGTCAACGAAGGGGTAAAACTTCCATCACAATGGGATTGTAAATCACACAAAACACAGCCAATGAGTTCTCGGCACATGGGTACGTTGCAAAAGCACTTGTGTACGTGCCGAGAACTCATTGGCTGTCTTTTGTGTGATTTACAATCTCGTGTGATGGAAGTTTTACTCTCAACGAAGCTGATATAATCACAGAGTTCCCGGCACGTGGATTTTGTACGGACGAACCATCACCAAACACGTACCCATATCACTTTTTTTAAGATTTCATTTTTAACTCACTTGGGTAGTGGCAAAAAGCACTCAGTAAAGTGCCCAGAACTCTGTGATTGTCAGATCAGAGAAGGTGGCCACCGGACGAAACCAGAGACAGTGAGAGAGAGAGAGAGGTGTAGTAATTTTGGTCCTTGGACAGTGGATCTCGTGAGTCGTGAATATGGTTATGGTGTGACATGGGCTTCAATTGCCTTGCCGGGTCGTGATGTAACAAGGTATACCTGAGATCTTTTCATTTGCGGAAGCGGCATTTTTGGTAGTCACCACTGCCATCTGGGCCCACTGACCGCATGGATGTCTAGCCCACCCTTTAATAGACATTCGTATAAAAAATCAGCTTGTTTAATGATTTTTAGCCATTGGTTTTAGTACTCAAAAGATAGTTGTATTCAACGGCTATAAGAACGCCTTAAATGGTACTAAAAAGTGTTAAAATCTAATGGTTATAGATTATCAATCAAGGTGATTTTTAGTATGTATATCCACCAAGGGGTGAGATAAACATCCGAGCGGTCAGTGGGCCAGATGGCAGCGGTGACTACCAAAAATGCCGCTTCCGCAAATGAACAGTTTCAGGCATACCTTGTTACATCTTTTTCCTTGCCTTTATACCAGCTTTGGTTCCTCGTGGAAAACTGCTCCCATGCTTCCATGTGTCTTCTGAACTCAGCCTCCTTCTTTCCTGCCATCTTTTCAGGTACAACACCCCTCTTTTCGGCTACTCTATCCCCCAAAAAGAAATACTTGCTACATTTTTCTCTTTTTCCTGCTCTTTCTTTTTGGTAAGAGATGATTATTGTAAATTGTAAACTGTAAAGTGTAAACAACCAACCATTAATCCCAACTGGATAATGTAACATCCTTGCTAATCTATTTTGAATAAATCAAGGCCAAATTTTGATGAACATGGAGATCACACTCAAGGGGGCCCTTAACAAATCATCTCTATTTTTACAAATTATATTCCATATTAGAACGCACTTTTTCATTTTTTTTCTTCCATAAAACGATACACTAGTTGCATGGTATATTCAGAACTAAATCAATTACAAAAAAAAATATTTAAACTAAATTAAGTTGTACTTTTTTTAAGTAAAAAAAATCGGTTGTTATACCCACCCTTCATTGTCCAATTAGTGACGAGAGTTCCAGGCAAACTAGGGAATCTAACCCTTTTTTTTTAAAACAAAACATACAAAAGAAAGGGAAAAGCAGGTATACGTGTCCTGATGTAATTGGTGTTGGGTACTTTTGTACCCAACAATCATCATCGTTGGACACTACGATTATCTTAAAATAATATGCATTTTTGGGTCATTTCCAAACGATTGAACCATTCCAAAATTATGAGCGGCCCAAAACTATTCCTATTTCGAAAATTTTAAGAACTGTTCAAAATCGTTCCTAAATTATTTTTTTAGTGTAAATTTATAATATATTATTTATATTATTGAGGTTTTAAAAAAAAAAACTAAAATGTTACATTTTCAAACCTTACGATGAACCCCCATAACGAAAAAAATTATGATCATTCATTGAAAATTCTACATATATTAAACACGTTCACCAAGTCAAATGCATTATTCAAACATCTACTTTTTTCTTTAAAAACTTTCTATTTTTTAATACTCTTCTTCTAGACCTACGCCGTACCTTGACTTGACAATGCCCTAGCCCTTGAGGGTAGGACGAGGGCCTAGTTGGTTCAAGCACTCTAAGGGCTAGGGTAGAGCTATGACCTTATTCGTATAAGTGATGGTAGGGCTAAGGTGGGGTTAGGCCTAGGGGTGTCAATCCGACCCTCTTGTAAAGTGGCTCAGCCCGGCCTAACCCTTTGAAAGCCCTAAAAAGAGAGGTTTAATTATAAATTTCAACCCCTTAGGGCCAGGCTAAGCCCAAATATGTAAGGCCCTTCAAAATAAGCGTCGGGCCAGGAACACATTCAAGGGGGCCCAACCTTACCTGGCCCTTCGCAAATCATCTTTATTTAATTATTTTTTAAATTATATTCTATAAATCTTTTTTTTTTTCAAAAAACAATACTAGATGCTTGGTATATTCAAAACTAAATGAAGTTGCCTTTTTTAAACATAAAAAAGACTTATTCTAAGGTCATTTGTCGTTGGACACTTATAATGAGAGTTCCAAGCTACTTAGGGAACCTAACTCTTTTTTGAAAAACAAAACATACAAAAGGGGAAAATCAATTGGTATGGTCTCCCTATTTACTTAGGTACACATGTTATTGTGTTGGACACTACAATTATCCTAAAAATGATATAATTTTGGACAATTTCTAATTATTAAGCCATTCCAAAATTATGTACGGCCCCATATCATTCTTATTGTGAAAAAATTTAAGAATAGATCTAAATCATTCTGAAATGAAATTTTTCTTGTGTATATTTATAATATATCATTTATTTTATCTTTTTAAGAAAACAAAGGTTTCTTTTTCAAACCTAAATGGTTCACCCATATAACAAAAATATTATGACAATTCATTTAAATATCTACATACATAGATTACACCGAGGAAACACGTTACCAAACCAAGTGCATTATTCAAATATCCATTGTCTTTACTTAAATTTTATATTTTTTAATACTCTTCCCCTAAGCCCTGGCCTGACCCGATCCTAGCCCTTGAGGGTAGGGCTAGGACCTAATCTGCTCAAGCCCTCTAAGGGCTAGGGCCGAACCATTATAAGTGAGGGAGGGCTAGAGTCGGGTTAGGCCCTTTGACAGCCCTAACTAGGCCCTTGTCTGGCCCAGCACTTGACAACCCTAAATGAACGGTGTTTTGTAAGCTGTACAACTCTTATGTAAATTTTTGAAGGGTGGTGTTATTTGCACACATTTTCTGAGTGACACCCACCTCTTGGTATGGAATGGTGTGTGCAAATAAGCTACACAAAAAAAAAAAAAAAAAACCATCGAGAGAAGGAGAGAAGAAGAAAAGAGGAGAACCGCCACCAGGTACATACATCTCTCTCATACTTAGTGGTGGCGGTAGAAAAAGACAGTGGTGGTGCAGTGGTTGTGGCAGCGGTGGTGGAAGAAGAAGGCAATAGTGGAGGTACGGTTGTGGTTGTGTAGTAGTGGTGAAGAAGAAAAGGACGGTGGGGGTGAGTTCCTCATCATTCTTTTTTTTTTCTCTTCAACTTTGGGTATATGTAGATAAGATATGGGTGCCACTCAAAAAAAATGTGTGCAAATAACACCACCCTTTTTAAAAACAGAGGTACATTTTGACATATGACACCCATGTTTTTCAATGTTTCCTTTGAAATAGGACACTCGACAAATTGAAAAAGTTGACTTACCCCATGACCTGACTATCATGGACTAAAATTGACTAACAAAATTTTGGACAAGAAGACAACAATATTATGTATTCAATCTTGGATTATAATAACGAGCCCAAACGAAATGGCTGTAGTGAACACCAGAATCTTGCAGCTGCCGACAAGCAAGCCAACTATTGTTGCCCTTGCACCAGCAAATGAACAATTATGTTCATTATGGTCCACTGCAAATCACACTCCGGAGTCCAGCGAGCTTAATGCCCAAAGTTTTGGATTGACCCAGATTGGGTTGGGAAATACTACTCGTCTTTTACATTTCAAAATTTTACACAATAAATATGAAATTATTAAAAAAATGCAGCAACTCAGAAAATTTCGATTACATCTCGAAACTCTTCAATTTCCAATACTCCAAATTTAAAGCACATATTGATACAGACCAGATTTTGGAAGTGAATAGGAGAATTTTGATAACAGACTGACAGATCAATGGTCAGCAATGTATTGCTAAGATAGTTGTGAATTTTGAATGGATCCAAAACATATTTCATTTGAAGAAGACACAATCAGAGTAAACAAGGAGATACAATTAGCCTTTGAGCTAATCCTCAGCCATCAAGCCATTAATCCTCAAAATCCTCCCTTGTAATATTAGTGAAACTGAATGGTACTACAAGCAACACTGGCGGAACATCTGAACAAGTAGAACCGATGTATCTTAAACCACTCTCCTGGCATTCTTCAATGCATGTTGGGTGTCAGCGGCAAGAGATATACACTGCTTACCTTGAGACACACAACGTTGATTCAAGAAAGGGTTGTTATGGAAATAAGAAGCTACCCGGACAAAAATTAATCAAACAGTTCATATTGCAAGCCCTCATATACCATGTAGAAGCATTTATTACATGGATGCAATTTGGAGCCCAACCAGAGACTAGGCTACTACAAAGAGCACCATTCAAATCTCCGTTCTTCTAAAACAATCATCAGGCTTACATTAAACATTTTCAAGTCCAACTGTTAGCAAGAACAAATGCTAGCTCCCTCCCGATAAAAAAGAACAAAGTCGCAGTATAAGAACATGTGGAAGGAATAGGATTGATCAGATAAAAACTCATAGTCAGGGGTAAAGGAATGTATAGAACTAGTGCAGAATCACTTACAAAGGCAGTCCAAGAAAAAAGGAAAAGGATCAAATGCGAACTTCATACACAGATTAGAAAACTCATAAGCAATGGTGAATTTTCCTAATAGATGGTGGCAAACAGTGTACCATCATCAGCATTTCAAATGATAATCCGTGCATAAATATTACTTCACAGAGAAAATGGAAAATATACCATTAACCCATTAAAAATCTAGCTGCTCATTGTAGATATGCCTCAGCGGTAGTGACAATTACATATCATCATCTTTTAGTCTGATAATACGTGCATATATATGCATCATTGGCAGATATCTATGCATTTTCTATTAATTACAAAATTAGTTTAAAACACCAGGACACCACAAATCAAATTTGAACTCAACTAGGAACTAAAAAATAATAACAAAATTTAACTAAGGCTTCAAAGAAGGAAAAAATGGAGATAAACATAATAAAAGAAAACATTTAAATGCCCAAAAATGTGCCACAGAAGTTAAGAAAAAGCTCACGCAAAACAAGGGCAACAAACACCTTGAATTTCCCTTCCAACGGGCATTTTATTTTGTTCATATTCATATATCAATCATAGAATTATAATATGATCCTTGAAAGCGTTTCAAATTATGCTCCATAAACCTCATACTATCCATGAGGGTGAAGACCCATCAGCCAACTCTAGGATGGAGCATATACCAAGTAAAAGACAACCCAGATGTACCTGACAGATTATTGAATAGGTGCTTTTCCCTAACAGTGGCAGTAACTTCTTCATAATATGTCCAAGAGAGAAGAGTACAGTAGGGAACATATAAGGGAATAAGGGATGGGGTGTTAGACATAGAGAACAGCTAAAGAGATTAAAAAAAACATCCCTATGATACAGAAGAAGGTGCTAAAATGTTTTTTTATTTATGCATCAGAGAGATTCCCAAAGACGAGTCATCATGCTCCAAAGGAGTGCGGATGTCCCTGTCTGTTCTATCATCACTTGCACAAACACAAACAGCATTGCACAAATAAAACCTACAAAAAAAGTAGACTCCAAGAACACAAGGAACAACCTGAAAGAACCAATAAAGAAAGGACAATGGTGTAGTGCCTCAGATTAAATTCTTTTCATAGTAATCACTCATTGTATATTTAAACCCATCATAGGCACTCAAAAATCCACAGAGTGTTAAAGAAACTAATTACATCAAGGCATGAAGAAGTAGAAAACAATTTCAAACCAACAATAAAAATATTGCCACTAATTAATCTCCCAAAACACAATCAAATAGAAAAAAAATTTAAATGAAATTGACAATGTCAAGACAATCAATAATCTCACAACGATTCAAGTAGAGTTAGGATTTCATTTATGCATCAGAGAGATTCCCATAGACTAAGTCAACATTCTCACAAATGAGTGCTGATGTCCCTGTCTATTTTATCATCACTTGCACTTCCTCCCCATGAATGAACAGAACAAAAAGAACCCAAAAAACGACTGAATCAGCCAAAAACACAAGCAAGTACCCAATCTAGTCGATTAAAGATGGCACCTGAACTGAAAACAAAAGATTCAATAGAACATAACAGAATACAATGTTCATGAAATAAACTACAAAAAAATTATAAATATAATATACCCAAATGCATCGGATCAGGTTCTTTTCATGGAAAATATTCAAAGTATATTTATACCCATCATCGGCATGGAAACAAAGCAACGTTAACGAAATCCCGATCCAGAAAAGAACAAACTTTGATGGACAATAAAATTACAAGCTCTAATTTTAAATAGTTCTTGATCTACCGGATCAAAATCCCCTTGATCCCAAAGAGGATAAACAAATTACGTTTTTTCTCTGAGAAAAAGATTAGCTTTAATCAATTGAAGTGCAAATAAAACCTCGGAAACAGAAAGATGACTCATTTCACAAACAGAAAGACAGTACCCTAAGCTTCAACCTAGGAATCCCAGAGGAATTGCTCGCAAAATCAACAGCAACTGAAGAGGAACACTGAAAGGAACTAACCTGTGACGAAGAAAAAATAAGAAAACACTCTACAGTAAGAGCGTAGAGAAGTAGAGGAGGAGAAAAGGTTGAAAAGGGTAAGAGAAGCTGCAAGGTTTAAGGTTTTAGGGTTTACGAGTCCTTATATAGAGAGAGATGGAAACTAGGGCAAACAAGAGATATTTCATGATGTGATGAGGACTATGTAAGTAACATAGGTTTCCATTATCGACGGCTAGTCGATAGACCATCTCAGCGATCTGGATTCTAGACCATGGTTGGTGGGAGACCTTTTTTAGCACGTAGGTAATGATCCTAGCCGTTGGGACTTGATAAATAGTATCTTCTTTTGGACTATACATGCCTGTGATCAAGCTTCCAAAATAGGGCAAACAGCAATGCAACTGGCCATCAATTTCGTAGTCAATCTTGCATCTATCAGATGGTTAGGATCGTCCAAGGAATGGTGAGTTTTATTTTTAAGCCCCATACATAAGCTTATACAACATTTAAGACATAAATTGATAATTGCCCTGTCTTCTCCTAACTCTAACCCCAAATCAATTGGACGTGGTAGACAACTGGCCACCACATTCCAGGATGTTGGTCGCCCATCACCTGCACCAACTTATCAGAGTCTCATGGTCGGCTAACGACCACTAAGGCAAGAAAAACAACATCATCCATTGAAAACATCCCCTTACTTTAATCCCCCCTTGGTTCGGAAAAAATTGAATATTGATGGGGCTTGGGATAAGTCCCAAAAAATAATAGATATATGTTTCATTATTAGAAAAGCTATTAATTAACCAATAATGGCATCACAAGGAAATAGAACGTTTAGAGTATGTGAAAGAATCGAAAGCAAAAGCAATAAGATGGGGACTTCAAATAACAAGGGATTTGAGGATGAAAAAGGTCGTGGAGTCTGATGCAAAAGGGCACATGGATCAACTTTCAAATCTTATTCAAGTTCATGTTGGCGCACCTCTGCTATCTTGCTAGATTTTCTTTTTATTGTTTGTTCTTTTAACAACAATTTTCTTGCTTTGAGACAAATAATGTGCAAACTTAATAGCCAAAGCAGCTAAAAAATGGTCCTCCAACCAATTGTGGTCGGCCTCTCCTCCATCGTGGCTCATTCAGCCAATTTTGTTCACAAATGAGAGAACCACAATGGCTCCTACTTTCTGAATAGCATATATTATGATCTTGATTACACAAACAAAACAAAAGAGATCTTTTAAGTGGATTTTTTTTTTTTGTAATCAACCCATTTATTTAAAGAAACAAGCAAAAGAGCAACACAAAACAGAAAACCGACTTCAACCCCTCAACAAACGTACCCTCTCGGGAAACAATTGATGCCAACCAGGGGGAAGATCATCGGTCCACACCACAAGGACTAAGAAAGTTTTAGCCTAACCGGCTATAGTATGAGCTGCAACATTTGCAGCTCAGGGTACATAACAAAACGAAAGATAGGAGAATAAAGAAACAAAGTCCAAAATATATATAACCTGATGAGCTATGGAGAACATGCCTAGAGAAGAACCATCCAGCAACCCAAAGACCACCATAGGTTCATTGAGATCCACCACCATGTCGGTCTTGCAAAATTGGGCCACTACCTACAAACTCCATTTCACCGCTTGCACCTCTGCTTCTTCAGTAGATTTTGATATGGAATTGAGGCCACCTGCCAAAAGATATTTTCCTGATGAATCACGCAGTATAAAACCAAACCCAGCTATCCCGGAAGTAGGAGACCAAGAAACATCAAAATTAAGTCTTAGAAGGCCATTTGAAGGGGGGTTTACTAGACTAAGGTGGCGTTTGGTAAAGCTTTTTTTCAGACCTTAAGTCTGAATCAGCTGAAATTAAGTGATTTTGGTGATTAAGTCGCATTCGGTAAACGACTTAATTTCAGCACTTATCAACAAACTCAAGAAAAAAAAGACAAAAGTAAAAAGTGACCCAACCTTCACTTTTTGCGGTAAGTGAATGAATCTTTAAAAAAGATTCTTTAATTCTTTTTTAATACCAACAATGCCCTTTTTTCAAACCTTTCTCTTTTAAAAACTTACGAAAGTATCCTAATAAATTAAAATACCCACAATGCCCTTAACTTAATTTTAAGACTTAAGACCTTAGTCAAACAACCTAATTTTAACATAAGTCATTAAGCTACCAGATCTTAAGCACCTTAAGCTTTTAGATCTGATAACTTAATTTACCAAACGCCACCTTAAGTTAGGAATGGTCTGAGTGCGCTGCTCATGTTTATGACAAATATAAGATGCGATGAATTTAAGAATCTCCAAAGGGTGTCAATGAGAAGTTAAGTGAATCATGTCATTCCTCAGCAGCCAAAGATGCCACATGAGCACACAGACATGTTCTCGGTCAACATTGTCCTCATCCACCTAATTTTTCTTGCCATTCAAAACTCTAGCACTAATCGGACAATTGAAAAGAACATGAGAGAGGATCTCAAAAGAATGGTGGCACCTTGGACAATCTCCAGTAATGGTAGGAATTCTAGAGTTCAGAAAGTCTGGGGTAGGTAAAATTTGCATGCATACCTTCCAGATAAAAATTTGAGCCCGAAGGGGGATACAGTTTCCGGATATCTGTCCAAATTTTAATTGAGAAACTTGAAGCAGTAGCATCATGAGAACTGCTAGTTAAAGAATGGTAAGTTGACTTGGTAGAAAATTTCCCTATAGGATGAGAGAGCCAAAACCATCTATTGGGAAACGAACAATGATTGAGAGTAATAGAAACAATGACTTGAACGATCTAGCTCGACAAAATGGTCTACATCAGCTCTTAATTCCATTGTATGGAAGGTAAAATGAGATCCTTTACAAAATTGATTTGACAATTAAGGGGGCTATGCACATTGACCAAATGATTTTCAATATCAAAATTCATCTTGGTCAGTAATTTATAACCAAGTCTTTTTCTTGATTTATTTGTAATCGTGGATTTTTATCATTATAATCCAAAGGTTAAAAATCCCTAATCAAGTTTATTTTTGTTACATAAGCCCATCTAGGGATGTTCAGTAGTCTCTGATAAAGTGACACGTGTCTTACATTGTAAGTTCATCATCTAAATTTTAAGAGTTTAAGTGCAACGGGATGCAATAATTGCTTGCATAATTGAGTTGAAATGTGAAAATATTAAATGACCAAAGCATCTTTGTAAATTAAAAAAATTTGAATGCTGAAATAAATAATTTTTCTCAATTTAAAGATCTTGAGGGCATATTAGGAATAAAGATTTATTTATTTTTTTAACATTGAATGAGCTGCAGGGTGATGTGATGTGTTCTTTGGCACCAAAAAAGATCGGAAAGCCCATTTCAAGTAAACAAAATAAAGAAAATAAAAGAAGTAAAAATAAGGGTATTTGTAGGATATTAGAGTTTAGCATGAGGCAAACAATAAGGGCTTTCGCCTTTTAAATAGTAGAATAGCTTTAAATGAAATATCATATAATTTTTGTTTTATTATCCTTATATTACTACCCGTTCTATATTACATCATTCGCATATGCACATATGATATGTATACGTTTTTTTGATTGCGTAGCTTTTGACTATAAAGGTATTAAACCTAAAGTCCTCATTTATCGATATTTTGACATTCGGATCTTTTTTACATCTGTTTTTTACTCTGTTTTTTTTTTTTTTTTTAACTCAAATCGTTTTAAACTCGCATTTTTCTAACTATAGTCAGAATATTTTTATTATATTATTTTTTCTAAACAACCTCGATAATTATTATTTTTTAATAACACCCGAAATAATGGTTAACCGTTTTTAAGTTTTAGCCGTTATTTAGAAAATAACGTAGCCGGGGGTTGGGGCGTTACCACGGCCGATATAAGGGCCGTTTTATAAACCACGCTTCCTCTCATCCGCTAATCCTATCAGCAGGGCCCACTGATAGCACCGTTGATCCGTGGCTCTCGGTAGGAATAGATATAGATATTCCAAAATAATCAAGACCAAATATACGATCCACTAATCAATGGTGAACGTGATGTAGTCTACTGATCCAACGGTGATCTAATGTAAGTAAGCAGTTTTCAAATTGCTCTGCCCCGTCTCCTTTCTGGGATATTTGACTAATTTGTTTGTTCTTCACTTGCGTACGCGTACACACGCAGAGGTGGGAGAGACAGAGAGAAAGAAGGGGCGTGAGGGTTCTTATCGAGCACGTCGAGGTAACAATTTTTATTTTTTTATATTTTATTTAAGTTTTTTTATTGTGATTTAGTAGAGGTGGACCGAACGATTCATGAATGTTCTAAAGATTGTTCAATCCGATTCTCGCTATGCATGGATAGGTTTTAGCATCTAGGGTTCAGATTAGTTTTTTTTTTTTTTCCTATGCTTCAATATAGTCTTTTTTCTGTTAACAGATTGATCAGAGTTCTGTATGATTCGCTTTTAGTGTCCCCTTTTTTCTTTCTTAATTTGTTCTCAGTAGAACTATTGGTAGATCTGATCATGGTTCTTCTGCTGTGAGTTCTTATTTTTCGATTCCGTTGATATTCCCAAATTGTCTTTTTGTAAGCTGTATTGAGCTCTATGTTAAATGAAATTTGGAAATCTCAAATACCCAGAAACAGAAAATTAATATTATATATATGGGTATTTATTTATGTGTGACATTGTTTCATTAAATTTCCAAGTTCGTTTACTTGATAACATAATTAATATTGAAAATAAGTTTCTAGAGAAAACACCTGTTTAAATGAGCTACCGGGTTCTCCTATGTTGAAAATATTAATGATGCAGGACGAAGGATGGTTCAATCGATCGTTTCTAAACAAGTCGAGATGAATCCATTGCAGTTGGGTCATACCCTAAGCATGGTTATTACAGCAAATATATCCTTTAAATATAGCTCTAAATTCCACTATCAAAATCAAACTCTGGTTTTTACAGCAAATATATTTTATATTTATACAAATCATTTAACCTAAATCCCTAATTGTAATCAAACTGAAAAATAAACTACAATTCAACCATTTCTTAACCTCATTTAAATTCTAGAATCAAGATCCAACAAAGATAAAACAATTAATAGAGTAATTAATCTTAAATCAATTATGCTTGCTTTAGTAGTCTTCTAGCAGCACTCTTTTTCTTTATTCTCTTGTATGGCCACTTCTTCTGTTGAGAGTTCGATTCTTAGTGGCACTGGTGCACTGAAGCAAGGATGCTCATGCATCTATTAAGACCCAAAAACTTTATAATTGATGGGGTTACATGCGAGAATGAGCGTAAATACCTGCTACTAGGTTTTTATAAGTTGAATGATGATTTTAACTCGATGAGTAAAAAGAGTCTGTTTACAAGTTTATGATCCAAGTTAGATTGAAAACAAATTTGTAAATAATGAGAAAAGGTAACGTGTTAGAAGCTAGTGCAAGTGTGCAACACAACAATTGTTAATCACAAGTTTCTTATTTTCCAAAATTTATTATTTGTTCTGTTTGTTGTAATTAACATTATCTGATTAGCTGTGTCTGAGTAGAACTGATAATCCACAAAACATTTGGATACACTTTCAGTTGACTTCATAACTTATCACTGAAGGTCACACTACTTTTCCAAGCAGTATTAGTGCCACCGAAGTTGCATGGCTAGCTGCCATCCATTAATCATCTTAATTGGAGTAAACTTCTTCATTTCTATGTTGGTACCTATGGATTGCATTAGATGTTAGGGTGCGTTGTTGAAGGAGTCGATCTGATAAAATTCGGAAGATTCTCTATGTTGGGTGTGTGCAGAATTTATTTCTTAATGTGAATATATAAATGGATTTTGAGAAGGGCCTTTTTTGTATCTCTTACCTTGGCCATCCTCTTTGTGTGGGAAAACCTATGAAAGCACTGTGGTGTGTGGCTGTGGAAGACTCAACATAAGATTGGCTTCTTGGAAGAATTCCTTGTGTATTGGACTTGTATTCCCCTTGTTAGGTCTACCATCTCAAGTATGCTTATTCATCTCATGTTGTTATTCTAAATGCCAGATGTGGTGGAAGATAAGTTGGAGCTTATCCAATTTTATTCAGAATAGGAGTCGAAACTTAAAATCAGGAGCCAAGATTCTGCAATATTGTGAATTTATCGAGAGTGATCATTAAATGCATTTATTTTGCTTATCTGCATTGTGTATGTTATCAGAGGAAGATTGTAAAACATGAGAAATGGCTGAACTGACTTGAGGAACTTCTAAAAATTGATTTTTCTCCGACCAATGAATGTTGATTAGAATGAAAATTCTTGGAAGTTTGCAAGCAGAGCCACGGATAGAAGGCTGCAAATTGCTCATACCAATGTAAAATTTTCTACTTTAGATATAGATCTGATCGAAATAATGATAACTATATATGCTATCGTATAAGGTCAGGTTGTTAGGATGCCCCTGAATAAGTATATGACCAAATAGCCCCTTGATATGTCTATTGTGTAAATTTTGACCTTCTCATTTTTTAAATTTTATCTTCAATTTTTTATCCCAACTGGCATTTATTCATTCTTGGAGTCGGGTTGAATCATCCAGTTAACCTCAAGTTCACCATCTCTCACACACAAGGATTAGATACAAGATGCTTGAGGTCCCTCATATCTTGCAAATAATATAATTAATTTCTGAAACAAGTATCCCATCTTTGCTTGGCCTTTCCCCTTACATGCATTGACTTTTATTACCTTTTGTACATGACTTCTAAAGCCGAATTGCCATTCTTTCTTGTCATTTGATTATTTCTACAAGCTTTTCTGTTAAAGCATGGCCATTGTGCTAAGATCATATTTCCTAACCTATTGTTCAGAAATCTTTGGCTTCATGTCAAAAATTTATTCAACTTATTCTATTTGAATTCCAAGCAATTTTCTGCATCATATGTGTAATGGAAAATGAAACTTGGCTATTTTCGGGAAGTTAGGAAAACCCTTCTTCTCTGCATGTGCTGTACATCGGGCATATCTGTAGCAATTAGGGACCCACTACCTAATTGAACAATCTAGGAAAAAGTCTACAGATATGCTCAAATAGTTGCAATCATCTTACTGGGCCTTAATAGCCTAGGAAATCAACCGTACAAGGGTAGGGAAGATGGGAAACAATTTATCAATAAAAAAAAAAGGATGGGAAATCCCCTTTTATCATAATGGAATGGTATAAATATAATTGTAAGGGTGACATGAGCCAACTGTTTTCCTATTGTAGCTGCTACCTTTGTGAGTAGTGTACTGGGCACAAAATGTCAGCCACAAATCCTGAGGATGCCAAGGAGCAACAACATGCAGATGCAGAGGATACTATTAAAGATCAGGTTGGTGGAGACCTTTCTGAGGAGGAACCACAGGACAAAAAAGAGGAAAATCCCATGCCCTCACCCCAGGAAGAGGTAGTCTTACATCTTCTTATTTTGGTAGCATCTTGTTTAATTTATGTAAACATTAGCATCTGATAAAATCGGAACAATATAGAGAAGGTTAGTGTGGCCCTGTGCAAGGATGACATTCACAAATAGGACACAAAAATTATGCAAAGATTAAAACGTTGGTAATGGAGCGTATAGCGATCACCAAAACACAATACATGCCATATATAGTGGTTTTCATGCATTGCTTATGAAGTCCCTGGTATTATCTAAAGCGGAATAATTCAGGCCATTTATGGTGTTTCCTTTGGGTCGCAATTGAAGTCCAGTGGGTTTCTGAATGAGCAGTATTATCCATCCTGTCTTCTACAGGAGGCAATAATTAAGAAGAAATATGGAGGAATGCTACCTAAGAAACCTCCGTTGATATCCAAGGTAATAATCTTTTTCCTCGTTCTTAAGTTTTATAATGGATATAGGTTTTGTTAGTTTTTAGTGGGCTGACTTCACCCACTAACAAAGATTTGTAATTCCCAGGACCACGAACGTGCTTTCTTTGATTCTGCTGATTGGGCATTGGGAAAGGTATTTATCTTCTGTTTCATGTAAAGTACATCCTTTCTGATGATAATTAACCATCCACCATGTGCTTCAAACATGCGTTTGAGGGGGTCCTTGTCAAGTTAAATGCCTAATTATCAGTTCACTGTGTTGGATGCCAACAGCAAGGAGCACCTGTAGGTCAGAAGCCCAAAGGACCACTTGAAGCACTCCGCCCAAAATTGCAGGTACTTTATGTCAGGTTTTCCACAAAATAAAACTTATGCTGCAAAACACATCCTGGCCTTCTTTCTATTGCAGTTGTCTGTTGTGCTCACAAGTCAAATACATTTACAGGAATTATGAATAAATGAATGCAAAATTATGTGTGTGTGTGTGTGTGTGTGTAGGGACAGGATATTGTTACATGCCATCATGGAGATGAGACAAGGGCTGATTTTTGGTGAAGATGATCCCCTCACCAAGGTGACCATCCTCACAAAAACGTTAGCGCAGTCTGAAATTCCCAACCCTATGGGCATAAAGCTACTGGTGAAATGGATGGTCCAGAATTCTTCAACTTGTAATCCACTTTCATAGGGCTAGAAATGTCATGATTGGATTGTTTTTGCCCAGGATGATCTCTATGATGAGATCTTTTTCAGCAAAAATGAACCCAAGACTCATCTCTAAGTAGGCCCCACAGAGCCGTCTAAGAATCAATGTCTAGATATGTTGGCTAAGAATGTCCTGACCCATAATGTATACACAATCATTCATTTACAAAGCTTCTCTCTTCAGACTGTAATAATGATCTTTCAGCCGATCTACCATGGGAGCTGCCACCTGATTTTTTGTCAAAGCAACCAGTGAAGCAAAGGCACTTGGGCCAAAACTAACTAAATCTGGCATGGGAACATCCACCAACCTGTTTTGTCTTCCATGTTTTCATAGGAAAAAACTAGTATGCAAATGGTTGCATACTTTTAGAGTATGCAGATGTGGCCAGAAGGCGACATGTAACAACCAAACCCCCACTTAACCCAATGTTTCCGCAACCGCTCTCCTTAACCAGGGTTAACCAGAGGTTTGGTTGTTTTGTGTCGCTTTCTGGCTGTATTTACATACTGGTATGCAACCGTTTGCATACTAGTTTTCCCTGTTTTCATAAATTCTTGATTTTAATATTTTGCTCCAATTATTTGAGAACAGATATAGATATCGCATTACTCTTATTGACGTCTCAGTCTACTGTGACTGGTTCCCCCAAGAGTTGCCATTTCTTACACCAACATGTATTTGCTCCTGAGTTGCAGAGTGAAATCAAGGACAATCTTGGATGCATCTAGAAATAAAAAATTTCTGGATACTCCTGCATTTGTGTGTTTGTGCTGATGTCTTTTGAATGAAATTGAACATTACATCATTAGTAGTTTAAAATTACAGATTTACTAAGAACTGGCCATAACAGCTTTCTGACGTCTAAACCCACTTCAACCTTTGCTCTTGTTGCCCTTTACTTGGAAGGACTTGCACAAACAAATATCAGTTATACCCAATTACGAACATAAATAAACTTGTACGAACATGTCCATGCAACATGTATGAGAAGATAGAGATTTGCTAACTGCTAACAAGCATTTTTGGCAGTTCTGATATTTCCTTTTTTCCTTATGTTTTATATTAGCCCACACCACACCAGCAAGTGCGGTCCAGGCGATCAGCATATGCTCCTACAGACGACAGTGAAGGTAAGTAACAATTGGTGATCCCATTTGCGAAAGGCACATGCTTTGATGTTCTAGATATTGGGGATGGTCTCAAATGTGGTTTTCTCTCGTAGACGGAGGCACTAATAACAATGTTAATTCTGAGGATCTGAGCTGCTAATTCTGAGGATCGGAGCCGCCAGGAGGAGTTCTTGGTGTGATCGCCATTTTTATCCTCGTCCACAGCAACAATATCCAAAGTAATAAGCAACACAATGTTTGTTATATTTGTTGTTATTTCTATTGGTATAACGAATTGATGTGGGCTGTTCTTCAAACTTGTGCCTTCTATTGTGTCACCAGTGCGTCTCTCTGCTCTGAATGTATCGTAATCTTTCACTCGAGAAACATACTTCATATTAGCTTTCAGTGTTTTTGTTCATTTGTGGAAGACTACTATAGTGACTGCTCGTCCTATAGGGAGTAGCACTTCCATCGGGACGAAAGAGGGAGGAGCCTTAATTCTACATTTTGTGCATACAGTAGAACCATTAAACCTTCGTCACTACATGGACCCACTTTCATAGGGTCCCACAGATTTGTTTTAGATTAAAAACTCAACCAACCTCGATGATCATAACCATTTGGCAAATGGAATACATTGTAGTTTCCTTTTTCACCATTTAAAAAATTGCTTAGTGTGAACACACTACATCTCAACAGTAACATGGCTCACACACTCATGTTATGCAATTGATGTAGATGGCAAGCTAGACACCTTCATTTCACGTGCTCCTCATACAACTCAACAATGAGGTAGCTTTCTAGAGAACTCGGAGTTTGAACAGAGTACCCACGAGGCCGATTACCAGAAACCTTGGCCCTTGACAAGTTGGAATCCCTTGAGAGGCAATTAACAACTGCAAAGTGAGTTTCAGGTGGCAAACAGAAGAAGAGGAATTGGTGCGCCTCTTAAGAGATCCCATTTCTTCTGATCTGTTACAGGCACCTACTTCTCCCATGTAAAGTTGAGGTAATCCATCACCGAATTTATCACCCACCTCACTCTTTTCCCTTGATTATATCCAAATTCCCTAGTGATTCGGTCCACAATTCTTTCCACCACCTTCTTTAATCATCCACGTTTCCTGCAATCATGTGATCCATCTTCTCTTCAAATTTGCAATGCTGAAATGTAGTCTTCATCGCACACCGATATTTGGACTCTAATGAAGTCCCAACTTCCTTCTTTAAAATCGGTCACAAAGTGATGTTGCCTGGATACGAACTTGAGTAGGTTGGTCACCCATCACCAACGACAAACCTAGCATCATGGCCAGCCAACCACCACAGCCGTTCGATATGAGATTAGGGTTTGGCCAAAACCCCAGGTTGAAGGGGGTATTTGCCTTCTAAAAAATATTTTATTGGACAATATGGGTCATAGGAGTAACGTTTTTCAAATTGTGGGGGCATGTCCAAGTGTCCAAAATTCCCATAAAAAAAATTGAACCTTACCCTTATAGACGAGGTTCCATCTATAAAATTTCTCTTGCCAAAAACCTGTTACGCAATTTATTCTCGACTTTTTTTTTATTGATTGGTAAAAGATTTAAATTAAAAATGGGATTGAGAAGGCCCACAAAAGCTATACAACAGCAGCAAGCCCACGCAGAAAGGGCACCAAAGACTCGACCGACTTTCAAAGAGCTCTAATAAAAGCCAAGCAGGCAGTCCACGAATGGGAAGCCCTGGGGCGTGCTTTAGCATCACGTTTACAATTTCCCCGCAATAATGACTGCAGACCATGCCTCAGAAATAATATATTGTATAAAAAATAAAGGTATTAAAACATGGTTTCAAAAAAAGGCAACACTCAAAGATCAGTGGCAAGCTAACCCAGAGCCATTACCATTCCACATTGACCTTTCCAGCATTTTGCTTCAACTCAGTGCAGCATGTACCACCGTCGTAGTTAAACCCATTACCCAATTCATGGTCCAAACAAATGCACGTGGTTTAAGCCAGCTGCAATGACAATTGTTATCAGTCCAAGGGCAAGTTGACTCGTCATGATGTATGTCGCTTTACTCAAAAGCATTCAGCCATGCATGGCCTTTAACACTAACTCTCACAAACTAGAAGCTAACTATAGAAAATAAAGGGCTCTTCAAACCTATCAAAAGATGGAACACTAAAAAATACAGGACACTTAAGGGAGACATTGGAAAACAATGACAACCCGAAATCCTGTAAAAAGGGGTTTGGTAAACTTCAGGGAAGAAAAAAGATGTCTTAAGTCACATATGCTAATGGGAGGTGGGCGGGGGTTGTCTGGTGGAAGGCTAATTGAAACAGAACTATAGAACATAATGTGTAAAGCAGGTTAACAAACGGAGAGAAAATAACAACTGCTAGGCAAGCTAATATAGCTTGTGCCCTATCTACATACCTGCTTGACATGTGCCTAGCCATGAAAAACTTACTTGTTTGTAATGCGAGGGAAACCAAAAATCCTAGAACCTGCCAAGTTTGTAATGCGAGGGAAACCAAAAATCCTAGAACCTGCCAAGTTATTGCATACAATTACTTAAATTGCATTCATTTAAGGCCACAAAGTGGCATGAAGACAATCACACGATGCAGAGAATCAACCTACCGCTTTTTGACCGATTGCACCACTACCACTCCAATGGATCTTCAGGCAGCTTCCAACAGTGATCTAAAGTTCTAAACATGCATTTGAAAGATCCTCAACCTACCTTTCAGGTGATTTGCAGCTCCATAATAACTGTGATTTTGCCTTCAGGACATAGCCTCCAAAAAGCACCTGAACATGCATAAAAACGGCAAGACACCTGCCTTTTAACAGTTGTGATCTATAACCTTCTAGTGTAGTTAACTCCACCATTGTTCTTTAATAACCACCAAATATAGAGAAATGGCTTTTCCAAAATTATTTAAGTTCAGAACAAAGGAGTGCTTGCTAAGGAAAAATAAGCAAGCCAAGGGTACCGGAGTTGATTGCATCAGCAATGCATTTGTATACACAACCAAATTCATAATTATTGAAAAGAAGACCAAAAAGTGCATAGCATGAGCATATTGAATGTAAGAGATGTAAGCCAGAAAGGAAAATATTTAAAGTTTAAAAATCCTTACACTCATAATACACGAAATCCATTACACCATATTAGTGCCTGCGTGTAAAATAAAGTGACAACTTCGCCAAAAATACAGTCTAACCTGCTACCTACAGTCCCAAGGCTCTACTACCTAAACCCAAGTTTCCATTAAGTAATAACAGGCAGCCATCAAAATCCACACAAACAGTTGAGATCTAATTTTAATCCTAATAAAACTGCCCAGGAGGAGACATTCACGGCCAACATTATACGTAGTTTTACAAAGCAGTGAATAAAATTGCCGTGAGTCATAAAGGCCTCATGGCTACATAGGCCCCTTATAGAACATAACATTGTAGATGTTAAGATGCGGTGTCAAGGCCGTGAAAGGATCAAATAGTGAATAACATCGCCATAAATGTTGGTCCTCCTAAAAAAAGCTTCAAAGGTGGGCCATAAGTTTCTCAAACCCTGTTCATCTGGTTCTCTGGTCTAGGCTGGAGGCTTCGACAAAAGAGGCAGTGGGCTGGCTTCAGGCTTCATAGATCTCAGCTGTTTTGATAGGAATGGGAGGCAACAGGTAAAACAGGAGCATTAGAAATCTAAATACCACAGGGCTGGCTAGGTTAAGATAGCAAATTCCCATATATCAACATGTGACTAGCATGTATCAAAGAAACTTGGCATTTAATCCAAAGGATAAGAATGTAAGGGTGACAATGATCTACCTGTGGGTCCTAATCATCGGGCACTCTAATAACCATGATGTTTCCCGTGGGAAACAGGGTTTTGACCAGATAACCTGATGACAAAAGCTAAACATCAGGGTCCATGGGGAGATGAACAAATCATAACAATAAACAAACACAACAACGTGGGGCTTATTCTAAATAATAATATAAATGTCAACCGCTGCACACATGTACAGGAAAGAATAATGAAAGAAAAACAACAAAAATAACAAAGAAACATATTTTTTTTTACAAGTGTAAAAAACATTAAAGAGGCAAAAGCCTAACAAGAAACATATTTCTTCAGCAGCATAAATATATTTTACAGACAAAAGAAGACACCAATACCAAGAGTTTGTCAAAAAAATAAAAACACTACTTACCCTGCACTACCAGAACGGCCCGAAGAGTAGCCACCATACGCTCCATAACCACTACCACCACCACCGCTCTGCAAAGAAGACATAATGGCGCAGGACTATGAAAACTAATCCTATATGATGAATTGAGATCAATAAAAAATTACCAAGAAACTTATCAAAAAAAAAAAAAAAATACCAAAGAACAATTCTAAGTATAAAATAAAACTAAACCTACCACAAATATTTAGAAAGTCTAAAAATACTTAAAGATGAGTTCAAGACCAAGTTCACAATCTGGCCATGTGAATCTCCAATTATTGATTGAAGACCTATAGAAGTTGGAACTTCCACTAGCCTATGATTCAACCAACGGAAGTGGATTTGCTAGTTCCTTGCCATGGATTTGAATAATAAATTAGAGTCAAAGGGATTGATTAGGGACTATTTTAATATTAAAATCTGATTTTGGTTAAGTGCAAGCAAACAGGAAAAAAAATCAGCAACCTTTTCTTTTCATTAATTTTTTTGCTAAAAAAGACCAAAAGAATTAACTAAAGGGTTGGAAAATATAGGGTTTAACAGACTGCAGGGTTAATGGGGTGTGGGGGTGTGCCGCAAGGTGAAAGTGGGGGTTTCAGGTTGCCACAGTGTTTATAGGATCCACTAGGCATGCCACAGGGTGTATGGGACCCACAAAGTTGCCGCAGGGTATATAAGGATATGGGAGTGGTGCGGCTCAGGTTCTAGGGTTAGTAAGGGTAGGATTAGGGTTTTGGATGGGTTAGGGTGTGCAGCTAGGGTTAGGGTTTGGGTTTGAGAGAATCAGAGTTTGGAATTGGAGGAGATTAGGGTTTGGGATTTTAGTAGATTAAATGAAAAAAAAAAAAAGCAAGATTGGAAGAAAAGAGAAGATTGTTGATTTCATACCTTGGAATCACACCAAAGTTAATGGCTTCACACAAGATCCTTTCACAGGAGTTCTCAAAAGCTGAGTTTCTTCATTTATCATTCACCCCCTGGTTGTCCTCTTCTGTTCCCTCAACCAGTTGAGCCTTAGTGGGTTCTCTCGTGGGACATTTGACTGCAAAGTGTCCATAAGCTTGACACCTATAGCATCGAGTTTGTTCATTTTCTTTCGACTTCCCACCAACCACTCCTTTTCCTTTGTCGTCGTTCACCCCCTCGTCATCCTCTTTTGTTCCCTCAATTAGTAAAGCCTTAGTGGGTTCTCTCATGGGACATTTGACCGCAAAGTGTCCATAACCTTGACACCTATAGCATTGAGTCTGTTCGTTTTCTTTCGACTTCCCACCATCCACTCCTTTTCCTTTGTCATCATTCACCCCCCGGCCGTCCTCTTCTATTCCCTCAATCAGTAGAGCCTTAGTGAGTTCTTTCGTGGGACAATGGACTGCAAAGTGTCCATAACCTTGACACCTATAGCATTGAGTCTGTTCCTTTCCTTTTGAATTCCCACCAACCACTTCTTTTATTTTGTTTTCCTTAACATTGGATGGAGTGCTAGAACTGGCTCTAAATAGTTGATACCCTCCCAATGAAGGGGGCTTAAAATTAGGAGTGGGGGAATCGAATCGTCTTTCAAACTGCGGTTTTAGATACCGCTCTAACTCTTGTGCCACCTGATAGGCATGCTCCAACGAGTGGATGTCATGAGGGATGAGCTCTGTCTGGAGTTCAGAACAGAGACCCATTCTAAATCTGGACAAAGTCATGAGAGGATCTTCCCTAACATTGCATCGCATCATATATTCATCGAATTTTGCGATGTAATCGGCGACAGACATAGATCCTTGGCGAAGGGATTGCCATTGATCCAAAAGTCTTTCACGATAGCACTGGGGAAGGTAATTTTCTTTGAGAACTTCTTCCATCTCAGTCCACTGAACAATGGGTCATTGCCACATAACAACATAATTAATAACAAAAGGAGAAAATAACAACAAATTCGGGAAGTTGGTTAACAAATTAAAGATTAGATAACTTTCAGGCAAATTGCATCGCATGCAAGAGCCCAAAAGCACAAGAGAACAGGAAGTGAAAATACAGGTATTCAGTCATCAATTCAATAACTAGTATATAGGTACAAAACGAATATGCCAATCAAAATTCATGTGCAGAAAACGTACCTGTGAACCACCATAACTTCCGAAACTCTCACTGGGAGGCACATCACTTGAGCCACCGTATCCAGCAGAGTAAGAAGAATATCCACGTCCATGCGATTTATTGTCTCTACTTCCATATTTTGAACCATCTGAAACATCTGCTGACATGGGAAAGAAGGGAACAGCTGGTGGAAATGCAGATAATGCACCTTCCCTGTCAAAAAAATTGGCTTTTAACCGCGTTGTTACTTGTACAAGAGCATTCCGAGCAACTTCAATGTCTCCACTAATCTGGACAAGATCACCATTCAAATATATAAGGAATTTGGTTTTCATTAGATTTTCATTAAATGAAAATACATAAAGTTGAAACAACAAAAGATTCCATAAACAAGAAATACATGTTTAAAGGGAACAAAATTATGCTTTACCTGAACCATCTCATCATCTTCAGATGCAACTTTTGGAAGGTTTTCCTTTGAAAGTATGCGAATATTTGCTTTTGTGAGTTTCCTCATCTCAGAGATGATAGCCCCGCCTTTACCAATAAGGCATCCAATACGGGATGTTGGCACAAGTAGACGGGTCGTATAAGATTCACCGTATTCCTTTTCACTTTTCTCGCTACATCTGGGCTGCAAGCGCACAGCCGCATCGATAGTTGGGGAGATTGGGTCTTCAAATAACTGAAGGAGCAAACATTAGACTACCATCATGACATAAATCTGCATTTATTCATCCATACAAAACCAGAGAAGAACAGAATAAGATGCTCACCTCTTTCGCTGATATAGATATTATGCAATCATCTCCTCCTTCAGCAGCTGAGCTATCAACTTTGATGAATGCACCAGATTCCTGCCTGATTTGCTTGATAATAGCACCGCCCTTGCCAATCACACCTCCAATATTTCCAGTTGGACAAACCAAACGAAGAGAGAATTCCTTTGCAGAGGCTTCATCCCTTGGAGCGGGATAAAGATGATGCGAAGACCAGTCACCTCCCATGTCACCTTTGTATCCTCCATAAGGACCCATCAACGGAGCTAAACCCATGACTGGGGCACCTGCACTTGGACCCATGAATGAACCACCCGACTGATACATGTTGGACATGGCAGAGGTGAGCAAATGCTGGGACCGAGAGGGATTATCGTGAAGTCGAGATGATATTTGATATAGAGCCTTCTTCACAACTGAGGCTTCCCCGGTAATCTGATACGAAACCCATCTCGAGTAAGTTCCATTCAGCTAAGATAATCAATTTACAGCACCAAGAAGACATACTTAAATGCCACTAACAGTACTGGCAATTCTACATTCACGCACACACTCAACATGATACAATTAAGAAATACCCACAAAAACAAATAAATAAATAAATATAGTCAGTTACAAAACTAACATACATCTGCACCAGTATCGAAAAACTCACATGCACTTGAACAATGTGCAACTGTTTACGGTATGATTTAAGTGAACAATCACAGAATGTCTTTGGACTGGAAACCCAATAACATAAAACTCAATCCAAGTCTTTTGTTCAATTGTATACGCCACATTAAACAAGCAAAAAGAGACAGAGAACAGAGAACAGAAGTACATAGGCATCACCATATATGCATAAATGCATCCAAAACAAGGGGAAATAACTGAAATTGGCCCACGTTACCTGTAGAAGCTCATCGGTACCCATGGCACAAGGAGGCAGATGTTCATTCTTTAGAATGCGAATCTCAGCACCAGTCTCACTTCGTATGCCTTGAATTATCTGTCCACCTTTCCCAATAACACATCCAATCTGATCTGATGGCACCAGCAGCCGAACAGTAACTTGCTGCGACCCTTCGGCATCTTCATCAACAGGCACCTCATCGGCAACAAGCCTGTCATGTACCCTGAAGAGAGCATCTTGTGCCGGGCAAATATAATCTCCAGTATCTTCAAAAGCATTAGTTTCCCGGTTTGAACTAAAGATAGTGACTACACGCTCCTCACAGCCTGGAGTACTCTCGCCGATCCTAATCTTTGATTGACTTTCTGCCCGTAACTGCTTAACAATCTCACCGCCCCTACCAATGATACTTCCAATCTTTCTCCCTGGACACAAGTAACGGTATACAGTATCGTCTGGCCCAGGAGCGTACTGTTCTCTATCACCAGGAGGGTTTCTTCTCTTACTTCCTCCATTGTCAGCATAGTCGTGTTGAGACTGTGATCGCTTGCCATAGTTATTTCTCTGACCAGCCATAATGGAAAATTTGGCGTGATATCTATTTACAAATCAAATGTCTGCAAAGATAGAAGCAATTGATCAGAAGATGCTGGCATGTAAAATGGACTTTCTTCTTAAATTGAGGGTGAAACGGACGGTTTATGGAATAAGGTTAAAGGAAAAGTAAGAAAAAAAAGAGCTCTGACAGAGTAAAAAAACACAAAGGGTCATTAAATATTGCAGATAAATATTCTTGGGATGTAAAACGGAAGGCCTCAAGTGTATATCCTAGTTAAAGAACAATACGTATAAATATGTAAAAAAAAAAAAAATTGTAGCCTCAGATCTACCATATTCCAATATATAAAGTGAAATTCAGCAGACTTAGACTCTCCAACTCCATGACACAATACTGAAATTAAAGTTCAACAATGCAATAAAAAACATAAACAATATACTCTGGGCATCAACCTGATCCAACAAAGGTGAGAGCACACAATTGACTTAGAGGAATTTCCCAACGCTCGCCTTAAAACAATGAAACCGTATTTTTTGTCCCCGTAATTTTTAAAAGGAAAAAGGCTTTTTTTCCTCCTTGTGGGGTCATACTGGAATTCCAGCCCTCAAATATGCACAGATAAATCACTCAAACAACTGTTTTGCATCCAATATTTGATAGTACCCTCCAATTTTCTAGTAATTAATGACCAGGTCGGGCCTGGGTATCTTGATATGCACAGATAAATCACTCAAACAACTGTTGCATTCAATATGTGATAGTACCTTCCAATTTTCTAGTAATGAACGGGTCGGGCCTGGGTACCTTGATATGCCAGTTATCTAAAACATAATTCGAATCCGATATCCCGGTTACCTGATAGTCCCAATGTCGATTGTCGACACTTCTCTGCATATACTACTAGTACCCTATAGGAACTTGACCCGATGACGCCTTTAATTCCAAAGAGACAATTTTTCGGGAAAAAATCCAACTTAAAGAGACTAAATAACACTAAAAAAGGCAACCAAAATAGGAGACCCAAGTTTCCATATCACAGTAAACATCTGCGTTGAGCAACAAAACCATTGACAGACGAACATAAATGCTTCAAAACGAAACCCTGGTAACAAAACCTACAAAAAATGTAACTCCTATGCCCTCAAGTTTAAGTTTTTCAGACTTATAACCGAGAACCTCTTGAACAGTAAGATCTGCGGAGACCTCAATCAACGTTACTACAAGAATAAATAAATAAATAAATAACAGCGAAACGGGCACAAGGAACAGTGATGAGGAAAAAAATAAATTCTTCGAAGATGCAAAAACGAACCAACATCTCTATAACCATAAACCCTAACCAAATTTCACGAAATATATATCGATTTGCATTGGAGAGAACGGAGAACATAGATCACGCAATGAAATTGAAAATCTGAAAAGAAAAAAATACTGTTACCTTCGGTGAAAATCTGAGAGAGAATTCTCTTAGTTTGGATTCTCGGGCCGCAGGGGTGAGGAGACGGGAGAATGATAAGGAACCGCCACTTCATACGGAAATAGACTGTTGAAACTAAAAAAATATCTTCAGTAAACACTTCTTTTGGTTCTAGGGTTTTGACTTTTGACCATTAGTTTTAAATTACCACGAGACCCCTAAATACTTCGTAAAATAACGAAATACCCCTCCACCCTTCTTTATCGCAAGCTGTGGCAATTTGCCCCACGGACCGTTTTTCCTAAGGCCCGACCTAAGATCGGGACGTGAGCTGGGCTTGGGCTTCAAGGTTTTTGGAGAGCCCACCCCGCGACCTACCTCGGCCCGGCCCGACGGACCAAATTGCAACGTTTACCGCAGACTATCGCGATCTGAGCCGTTCTATGATACAGAACTTTTTGAAGCAGAAGTCCCTCAAATTGCCACGTATCACTCTTTTGGACCCGATGACCCCTTGAATGCATGGCTAGCACGAAGAGTGCCAAGTGACAATTTGAGGAACTTTTGCATCAAAATTTTGATACAGAGTGATCATATATTTTTCCGTGGTGATCCCATAGCCTTGGTGCTTAAAGCTCTGGTTGGTTCCGAGATGCAAACGCACCTGTATTAGTTGGGGGCATGCAAATGAGCTGGCGTGAAAGTGCTTGCCGAGCCTTTACAATCAACATGATGGATGCAGCCCAAAAATCGTGTCATGTGGGTGCATTGCAATAGCTCAACATTTTCTCTCCCATAAAAATAATAAATAAAAATGGTAATCAAATAATAATAATAATAAATTGCTTGTTTCATGTCAATAATAAAAATACAAGTATAATATAAAATAAAATAAAATAAAATAAATTTTAAAGAAAAAACACCATTCATAAAAGTATAATATGAAGATAAAATAAAATAAAAAATAAAGAAGTTTAAACAATAAATTTATAATAAAACAAGAATAAGATGGAAATAAAATAATAGAATGCACTCAATAATAAAAATAAAAGTATAATATGAAATAAAATAACTCATGTGCCACTTATCAAAAATTAGTGAATGTTGTAAGACCCACTTTTAGCTTCTATTAATTATGGGCTTACGGCTTACCGTTCTTGTTGTCATCCATGTAAGTGGGTTAATTGATGAATAATGTCTTATATATGTTTTTTCAGCAAAACGAACAATTGCATTCATTTGCAATGCACTGCCAACCAATCAACTAAACTTTGTTTCCATCTATTTAGTAGATGACACAATTGCAAGCGAATGCAATGCAACTCACCGCATTTGCATTTGGAGTGCAAAATGTATCCGTGTGCAACAAACCAACAAGGTGGCACATGCTTGTGCATGAATGATTGTAGGTACAATATATTTTTGGAAGAAGTGGCAAAGTAAAAAAGAAGTTTCAAACCAAATGGTGCAAATTTCGAACCCTTGCAAAATGGGGATAATTTTGGTAATTTAGCACCTAAAGAGGTAAGTTTGGGAGATTAGTTTTGAGGCGAATCTGTTAAGAGCACTAATATTCTTTGTTGTTGTTGTTGTTGTTTTTTTTAATTAGTTATATAGATTTCTTTCTTCACAAATCAATCAAATAATTGAACACAGGGTTCGAAGTCTCAGGCAATCCAGATCGGAAGCGGTGGCTATCAAAACAAAGAACTAGTGTATGGATTGGATCGTAAAATCTCAAACCTACGGAAGTGGGGTTGCTTTCTGGTTTGTGTGGGTGTTTGGAGAAGAGGGTTTAGACTCTTTAGTAGTATTCCCCCCCACTAGAGTTTCTCCTCCTTCATCTTCACCTTCACCTTCACCTTCAGTGGTACGGTGGGTCAGATGGTTCTAGCTGTTTTCATATTTGGTGACTCTCTAGTTGATGTGGGCAACAACAACCACATCAAGATCTCCCTCGCCAAGGTGAAATCCCTCACAATGGTATCGATTTTCCCATAAAAAAAAAACCCATCGGAAGGTTCAACAATGGAAATGATATTGCAAAATTTTTGTGCGTTAAATCAAATCATCATACCGACTTCCAATTTTGCATAAACCATTTTTTTGGGTATTATCAAGGATTGTTTTGAAAACATGGAAGTATTGGCATATAAAGTGATTAAGTTGTTATTAAGGAACTATTTGTAAATATGCAAAAATAAAAAGAAATTATTTATGAAATATAAAAATAACATGTTAAGTAATTAAGTGGTTAAAAAATTTTTCTTTTGAAAATATGGATAGAATGGCATGGTAAGTAATTTAATGAGTATGAATGACCTGTATTGAAAATATAGTAAAGGAAATAGGTAGTTAAGTAATTAAAAAGCTACTAAGTTTCCATTAAACCAAAACATTTGTTTTAATAACGAGTGAGTACCTTGTTAATGACTTATAGGTGGCCTTTCTTACATCTAACATGGACAAATCTAGTATGCATATGTTTGCTGCTCATTGTATCTACCATTAAATGCTCCTTGAAAAACGTGTTTTTAATTTATAAAATATATATTTTTGAAAACATTAAAATAACACATTTTTCAAGGGACATCAAACGGTACTGACAACGTTTGCATACTTTTACGTTTGCAAACAGTTTCATACTAGATTTGTCCATCTAATAGTGGAGCCCACATGGGAATTATGTTGGGCAATCCGATTCCAACCACACGTTGAGTCATCATTGCGTGTCATGATGATGATCATCACTAAAAATTAATCGTCTATGTTGAAGTTATCAACCATATAAAATAGAGACAAATTTTGAAGCAGTGGATTTTTTGTACAGACCGACCCTGACATGCTTTTGAAGAGGGGATTGTGGCGTGATGTGATTGGCCATTGCTTCGAAAATTTTCTCTATAAAATGTTGGTCGGGCTCAGGTGACCCCAACAGCCCAACTCGGCTGCTGGGGTTCTCAAAGCCGAGCTGGCATCACTTTTTCACTTTTTGGTGCACTGACAGCCACTGTTGGATTCCCCAAAGGAAAAGGATGTAATAAGGTATGGCTGAAACTGTTTCATTTGCGGAAGCGGCATTTTTAGTAGTCACAGCTGCCATCTGGGCCCACTAACCGCATGGATGTTTATCCCACCCCTTGGTGGATATACAACCAAAAATCACCTTGATTGGTAATCTATAACCATTATATTTTAACACTTTTAGCACTTTTTAAGGCATTCTTATAGCCGTTGAATGAAACCATTTTTTGAGTACTAAAACCAATGGCTAAAAATCATTAAACGAGCTGATTTTTTGTATGAAAGTCTATTAAGAGGTGGGCTAAACATCCATGCGGTCAGTGGGCTCAGATGGCAGAGGTGACTACCAAAACTGCCGCTTCCGCAAATGAAAAGATCTCAGGTATACCTTGTTACATCACGACCCCATAAAATATTGGAAAAAGATGTAACAAGGTATGCCTGAAACGGTTCATTTGCGGAAACGGCATTTTTGGTAGTCACCACTGCCATCTGGGCCCACTGACTGCTTAGATGTTTATCCCATGGTTTTAAAAACGGCCGTTTAAACGGTAACGCCCCCAAGCCCGTTTTCGTTAAAATTGTTTAAATGCGTTTTATTGTTTTTGAAAAAAAACGGCCGTTAAAATCGTTTAAACAGCCGTTTAATTTTGAAAATTTTTGTGAAAAAAAGGGCCATTAAAACCGTTTAATTCCGTTAAAATCCGTTTAATTTCCGTTAAAATCCGTTAAATTTTATTTTTTTTAAAATTTTCAAATTTCAAAATTTGAATTTCAGCGCCACTTTTTCATTTAAAATCCGTTAAAACCGTTAAAATCCATTTTTTCCCATTTTTTTCCATTTTTGCCCCTGACCGTTTCAATCCGTTTTAATGGCCGTTTAAACGGTAACGCACCCAGTCCGTTTAACAGTTAAAACGGCCTCCTTTAAACCTTGGTTTATCCCACCCCTTGGTGGATATACATACCAAAAATCACCTTGATTGGTAATCTATAACCATTAGATTTTAACACTTTTTAGCACCATTTAAGGCGTTCTTATAGCCGTTGAATACAACCATTTTTTGAGTACTGAAACCAACGGCTACAAATCATTAAACAAGCTGATTTTTTGTATGAATGTCTATTAAAGGGTGGGCTAAACATCCATGCGGTCAGTGGGCCTAGAGGGCAGTGGTGACTACCAAAAATGCCACTTCCGCAGATGAATAGATCTCAGGTATACCTTGTTACATCACGACCCTAAAATATTTACCTTAAAGTTACAGTTTAATTCGATGGTTGGGGAGTAAAACTTCTGTCACAATAAGGTTGCAAATCACACAATCACAGCCAATGAGTTCTCGGCACGTACACCTCAAAGCAAAAGCACATGGCACGTTGCAAAGCACTTGTGTACGTGCCGAGAACTCATTGGCTTGTGATTGTGTGATTTACAATTTGTTGTGATAGAAGTTTTACTCATGGTTGGGATATTTTCAAATTGAATTCATTTTTTCACGAGGTTGAGAATATCGAAATGCCCAGATTTTTTGTTAAGATGGCCACCACATTATTAACAACTCATAAAGCCGTTGGATTGTCAAACATGATATCTATGTGGACCACACCAATGGGTTTAAGAAATGGGTGCAGCTGTAGCATAGTTGTTTCTGCAGCAGTACACTGCTCGAGAGTGCATATACCCACCGGCGCAAGATAGAATAGATTATGTCCTCGTAACATAAACCATTTTTGGTGCACTGTACAGGTAGACTCGCGAATCTGGGCCGTACAATAAGAGGGCCACTCCCGGGTGGGCCATGGAAGACGAGTTATCCTACCGAACCATCGTATATACAGCAAGTTACGTGTACCGTCTGCATGCTAGGCGTCTACTCATTAACGGTCTAGAAAGGGAAAACATTTGGAGCGGAAATTTGCGATTACGCGCCATGCGTATGATAGACAAGTCATACAGATTGAAGCATAAAGGGCGTTTCTGTCGGTTCACTCCAAGAAGAACCGAAACGTGTACAGCTACAAGAGCCTGCCAATTCTCTCTCGGATAAACAGGGACACTATCCCTTTCGATTGAGCCCTAAATTCGTATTTCTCTCTGTGTTCGCTTCTGAAACCCTAGTTTTTATCTCTCTTGGCTTCGAAACCCTAAACCTAAATTTGAAACCATAACTATAGACTGATGTCTTCGTCTTCGGGGCAGCCTCAGTTCCGGTACACGCAGACGCCGTCGAAAGTGCTGCACCTCCGTAACCTGCCATGGGAGTGTACAGAAGAAGAGCTCGTCGAGGTCTGCAAACCCTTCGGCAAGATTGTTAACACCAAATGCAACGTCGGAGCCAATCGCAACCAGGCTTTTGTTGAATTCGTGAGTAGTTCGGGTTTAAATTTGCCATTTTTAAAAATTTCTCCCTTGATTCTAATGCGGAATTTATTCGATGAACTGGATTTTGTGTATTAGTCCATGAGTGTCTCTAGGTTCACGGCCACAAATTCAGAAGGCGGAGTTAGACGATTTAGCGTATCGTGTGTCGGGATCTGTGTGAGAGCCTTTCCGAAACTTGATAATCAAGTTGGTCTAAGATAATGGTACAATTCAGGCTTCAGCATATTTGTTCTCTGAGTTTATCCTCGTGCAGTAGCGGGTGTTACTTCGAGGCTATTGTTGAGTGTTGTTGTTAAATACCAAAGAGAGAAACGAGTTACCTCCAGAACACCAAACCTGACATAGGGACAGTCTCCCAATTTAAACACACAGATTCAATATTGCAGCACTTGGCTAGCTCATATTTCTTGAAGAAATTGTCTCAAATTCAAAATTTTCTCGATAAGTGAAATTGTCCTATACTCCTATTCACCATAGAAACGATTTTTTCTTAAACATACATTGTTTCTATCTTGTTAACATGCGATAGAAAATCATTCTCTTTATTTTTAGCTTCACTCACACAAAGAATAATTTTTGATTTCGCTTGCTAGAATATGTTTTGAACGACTTTAAGTAATTCTGTCACAGATATTCTAGAAAATACTAGCAAGAGATTTTTTTTGTTGATTAGGAGCAGGAGGATCCTTTTCCTTTTTAGAATTCATAACAAAGATCAACGATCATATACAACTATAGCAAGTATGCAGTTGACATGAAATCACTGCTCAAAGCCATTGCTGGGAAATGTAGTGA
Organism: Euptelea pleiosperma; assembly: GCA_035048495.1. Classification (NCBI taxonomy): domain Eukaryota; kingdom Viridiplantae; phylum Streptophyta; class Magnoliopsida; order Ranunculales; family Eupteleaceae; genus Euptelea; species Euptelea pleiosperma. The sequence goes on along the minus strand of CM068550.1, from coordinate 10,122,258 downwards.
ATCTTTGTTGGACGTTCATTTTGTCTCCCTTATTCCATGTGCCATGTCAGGCTGTCAGCATCTGTGTTCATGGAATTTTTTGCCTTTTTTTTTCTTTGTAAATAAATTTATTGTAGTGAGGGGATTATTTACTATTTTTTGAGTTTTGAGAATTGAAAGAAACCCCAAGAGGGGGGAGCTATTTTAACCTCTTGCTGATTCTTCTTGCCTGGTAATCTCCGTTTCTTCTTTTTCTTCAGGATCTATTTCAGTTCTTTTAGTGGCTTGCATCATTTTTCAAGTGCTAGCCGTATATTAACAGAAGCCAGTTCCTTCTTTTGCAGGTAGACCTGAATCAGGCTATCTCAATGGTTTCCTATTATGCTTCTTCTTCAGAGCCGGCACAGGTTCGTGGTAAAACTGTTTATATTCAATATTCAAATAGACAAGAAATTGTCAATAATAAGAGCTCTGGAGATGTTGCTGGGAATGTCTTACTGGTGACTATTGAGGGTGTTGAAGCCGGCGATGTCAGCATAGATGTTATTCACTTGGTAAGTTCTTATTAACTAGAATTCTTTATAATACCTTTGGGACACTTCAGCTATTAAATGAAACGAACACTTCTCTGTATGTGTGATCCAAGTGTAATAAAGGACGGAGTACATAAGGGTTATTTTTTATCTAAATGGTTTTTTTTTTTTTTGATAAGTCTGAATGGTTTTTTTAGGAAGGTGGTTTGCACTTTAACTTTATATTTTCATTTCTGGTTGACATACTCTGCATGGATCAGCAGGTCCATGTTAACGTGGAGAAATTCTCATTGTCAGCGTACTGCATTGGGAGACATATCACGTGTGTTTTGCTTGTCTCTATCTTTTGATCGTTCTGTTCTAAGCCTTGTGCACATAGTATGATATTGATGGTATTTCTTCTAACTGCTCTTGATGCGTCATGCTTAATTCAAGTCGTAGGACATGTCAATCTGTATGGAATCTATTTTTTTGTGGTTAAGGTTAATTACTTCCATTGTTCATTATGGGAGTTCCTTCACGTGTTCCTGTTTAGATGAATGTTGATTCGGTAATCGGGTGCTTATCCTTCTTTCATAGTCTTCAATTGAATATTTTGGCCTAGTCATACTCTAGAGCTGATATACTTCTATTTTTTGGGGCATTACTTTTGTTTGGAGATGGCATCCTGATTAGAGTATGTGCTGTTCTTATTTAGGTCAGTTGCACCACTTATGGTGATGTTCTTATTGAATTTATTTTACTAGGACAGTTTGAAAATATGATATTGCCATGCTTGTACCTACAGGTGTCCTTCCGCACTTGCACTTAATTGAGATCTGTTGGCATTTCCTCTTGCAACTTGTATCAGTGTCTGGAATGGTTGCATCTGGTGTATTTTATTTTATTTTTGGTGTGCAAGTATTCAAATCAAGCTGTGTTTCAGGTGTTCTCTGCTTTTGGGTTTGTGCACAAAATTGCTACGTTCGAGAAGGCTGCCGGTTTTCAGGTGACATGGTTACTCTGACGTTGCATTGCAAATCTTCTTGAAGTAACTTGTTTTCATTTAATCTATTTATTTACCCTCAAGTGATAGCATTTTTTTGGCAGGCATTAATCCAATTCAGTGAAGCTGAGACTGCATCTTCGGCACGTAATGCATTGGATGGAAGAAGTATACCCAGGCAAGCAAAATTCACACACACACACACACACACACACCCCTTACACATATACATACATACCAAATCCAAGTCTCTCAACACACGTTCCTGTACATACACACACACCCACACACTCACGCATGCGTGCGCGCACAAGTAGGGGGCATGTGCGTTGCATGTACAAGGTTGCAAGGCCTTTCTTGGAAGAAGCCGCAAAATAGGAAAGTTTTAGCCCAAATGGCAGTTTGGAAAGATTAGTTTAGAGGGGCTAATCTAAAAATTGTGGCAACTTAAGGAACTGTTATAAAAGAAAAAGATGAAGTTAAAAAAGTCATAATTGCCCATAGCGGTTAATGAAATGAAGGGGAAAAAAGAAGAAAAAACGGCCCACTTGAGTAATGGCCTTAATGGTACTAGTGGATGGCACGTGTGTTTGGATGTGATTAACAAGCAAATCATCAAGATTTATGGGCTGTATTGTATTTATAAGGGACTATTTTGAAAATATGGGAGAAATGCCATGGGAAGAAATTAAGTGGTTAAAATGGCATGGTAAGTAATTTAGTGATTATGAATGGGCTGTATTAAAAATATATTTAATGGCATGAGAGAAATTGAGTGATTGTAGGGGTGTCTGTCTTTGGAAGAAGTTGTAAAATAAGAAAGTTTCACCCTAAAGGGTAGTTTTGGAAGATTAGTTTGGAGGGGCAAATCTGTAAATTGTGATAACTCAAAGCTCAGTTAGAGAATTTTTTTTTTTTTCGATAAGATGTATTTCATTGAAAAAGAAAGAGAAAGAACAACCCGCGAAAGAGAAGACAGAGGTCGAGAAGACCTCCTAAGCAAAGAAGAAAAAACAAACAAGAAAACCACCTAGCCTATGAACATGACTGAAGGAGAAGCGCTTTGAACCACAGAGGTCAAAGGATAGCCCCTTGCATTCTTTGAACCATCTGGTCCAGAATAGGAGAAGCGCTTTGATAGAGAGGATAATTTCGAAGATGGGTAGTTATTATGGAAATATGGAAGAAATGGCATGGAAAGTAATTAAGTTGTTATTAAGGAATTGTTAGGGAAATATAGAAAAAATGGCATGGTAAGTAATTAAGTGTTTATCAAAGGGTTGTATTGATTAATGGCATGAGAATGGCTGAGTACTGAAAGAGGCATTTAGTTGACTTTTTTGTTTTTGGTAGAGGGGCATTTAATGAACTAATTGGTACCTATGGTTTTTATTGTATAGACAACTAATAGGTGCGTAGGTGAACATCGTGTGGCATACCCAAGTTTTGGCTTTAAAATAGTATATATAAATATATATATATATATATATATATATACTTATTTATTTCAAATAATCATAAGGAATCTGAAGTTAAGATGTATTTTTTTATCAGTTTTGAAGTAACAATTATTATGGTTCCTGTTCTGATATATGTGGTTGCTATATTCTAAATTTTCAGGTACTTGCTTCCGGAACATGTTGGATCATGCCACTTGCGTATCTCTTTTTCTGCACATACCGATTTGAATATCAAGTTCCAATCTCATCGCAGCAGGTATTAGGGAGCTCATGAGGGTGCTAAATTGGCATTGGCATTGCCTTAGTTTAATTGTTTAGATTATCTGCATATCTTGCATCTCACATTCATCCACATATGTATTGTTAGTTTTGGCTTCTGAAGGGTTGCTAATTGGTGTATCCACTCAGTTATCTTAGGGGTTAGTGAAGCCTGGTGGTTAGAATACATATGCGTTAATTATGGCTTTGTAATGGCAATGTAATATAACTTTTCAATGTTCATTCTTTTTCTCTAATGTATTGAATGAATCTAAGCTACCTCTTTGCTTCTTCAATGCAGACCCTTCTCAATTATCTTGTATCCAAAAGGCTTGAATCCCCTTTGTTTTATCACACCTATGCTTTCTCTCTATTTGTTTAGTCTTCCAAATTCACCCTTATTGCATAATTTCTACCCTGAGGATTTAGACTATTGGCCTTTTTCGGTTTACCTTTATTTTTTTGTGATTATACATTGTTATCATTCTTTAACCAGGACTCATGATCTGTGGCACGCATCTGGGTCCAACTTGGAAGATCAAGTCAACTTGGTTTGATCATCACTTGGCGTTTTCGGTATCAAACATCCTCCACAAAGTTCTCATATTTGTTGAATTTGTGGGAGGGTTAATTGCTTAAAGAGTTAACAACTTGAAGATTCAGAATCTTGGATGTGACCGTAGCTCCTTTAGTCTTTAAAGTCAATGAAAAAGCTCAGAGCATGGATGGTTTCTGGATGGATTTGATGATGCTTCTATTTGTTAGTGTACCGATAGAACAGTTTAGGAAAATTATCATGGTTTTAATTTAAAAAACTGTGATGACATTATGCGAATTGCCATGGAAGCGGTACAAATCACTCAGTATGATGTGTAGGAACTAACTTAAGCTAGGTGTTCTTTAGCAAGTGAACTATCATAAAATATAATTATAAACAACTTAAAACAACATCAGTCTATTCGTACAACTAAACAATCAAATTAGACCAGGAATATAAACCTAACTTTAGTCCTGTTCTTGTTTGGCAGGTTGACTATGATATTATCTTAAGCAATGGTCAAAATAGAGTATTGAATTTTTAAGACTAAATAGAAGCTTAAAAATTCATGCGAGTCCTCGTTATGGTTCATTGACTTTTTGTATTTTGAAATTTGCAAAATAATACAATTAAAGCTAACAACATCCTTACTTTCCAGAATAAGTGAATGGGTAGATGCCAAAGGTAGCTACCAACCTACTACTTGGAAAACATAACATTCACATCTTCCTATCTGTAGCTATTGGCATACCATTGAAAGATAAAGCAAGTAGTTCTTTATTGCAAGATCATCAACTTCATCTTCCGAGGAGAATTACTTGGGTAGTGACTTGAGATTTATAACATATGGTGTAGCACTTTCTAGATATGTTTTCTAATGCGCCTCCAAAACTAGTATTGCGTGGCAAATACATCCCAATATGCCAACCTCTGGAGCTCGAGAACCCACTTTGCATCTATACTCTCTCACTGAGATTACCCTTAGGTTCCGATTGCTTTAAACAAGTCACCTTGCATGATTTGCCTTGGGTTTCTCTAGTTCTTTGGGGCACAAGAATATGATTACTAAGCGTAACTGCATAGCAGTCTTATCAGCAAATGCTGCATGGTCGCACATGCTTCATTAGCTATGTATAATTACACTAGTTATCTTGCATAGTTTTGCTATAAAAGCCGCATCTTGATGATTGGTTATACTGTAGACAAATCTTATTCAGCTTTTCATGGGATGACTTAACGTTAAATCATTTTCTGTAATCATCTCCAGTCTAAATGATATCGTTGCATCTTGTGGATTGGATACACCATGAACAAAATTTATTTTCGTCATCTTGTGATGTGAATCTCTTTCAAAGCATTCACTGTGATCTTTTGAAACATCATCATGGACATGCTATGACCTTGGAGCTCGTTCTTCTAGGTGTTTATCCTTATAAACCTAGGAACTAAAAGTGTGAGTCAAACCAATGCAATGGATGTCTTTCCAGCGTAGTTAAGGTGCATCGAGGCGCGAGTTGCACTGAGGCGCATTTATAGCACCTCATATGGTCCAAGGCGAGGTGCCATTAGTAAGTCACACACGGAGGTGCATACCTTATGTGCAAGGCGTGTGCCTTGAGCCAGGCGAATGAGGCATGCACTTTGCTGAGATTTCATTTTTTGTGTGTATAAATTTGATTGTAAGATATTATTGTACTTTTGTTGCAAGTTATTATCGTACTTTCATTACGTATTGCAATTTCTTGTTAATACACTAGTCCCTAAGAAGAGAATTGACCTTGTCTCATTGAAAGAGATTGATAAAAGCAATTAGTGGCTATTTGGGGAGATTGAAACACAAAGTGGAGAAGCATAGATATGCTTTGGTGTTTTAGGATGATAGCTTGACATGGGGTGTTGTTGATAGAGCTGCTGGAACTGGAGAATCAACATAAAATGCTAGTTCACAATTCAGGGTCAAGGGCAAGAGTAAGGGCTTCAGTAAGGGAGATAAAAGAGTTAAAAGGCCAACTTAGAGGAAATAGAAGAGGAAGAATATATTGAGGCTGACTTATCCGGTGATGATGGGGATGCAAATAATTATTGTCTTAGACGATGATGATGCTACTAGGGCAGCTCTTGGGCTATTTGAAATTTTGGATATTGATTAGTGGTTCAATGCTCACATGAAAATGAACTTATTATTAATTCCCATATAGGGACGTAGGATGAGATTTTGTGTCTAAAGTTGGAATCACAACAAAACAATTTTAACAACTCAATGGTGTGCCTTTACTCTATACCTTATTACCATTATGGTTGCTTATATGTTTTATGATATTGTTATTCATGTTTTGAATCATTTAATTCACTATAGCAATTTGCAATTTGCAATGTTTCTTATTTGCTTACTTTATTTGTTGATTAATGGTTTGCATGTACAGAAATTGTATATAGTAATTGTTTAGAGTTCATCTTTCATTTTTTTCTTATATTTTTATGTACTGTAGATTAATTATTATTTTTTAATATTGTGCCTTGCTTCAGTCAGACACGTGCCCCCTTTGCTTCTCAAGCGCCAAGGGTTCTGTACTCTGTGTCTCAACCTCCATTATATCTTTATTACTAAGTAATTCGTCTCTAAGAACTGTGGTTGCATGAGTGTGTGGACATGAATGTGTGTTTTTTAGGGCCTGTTTGGATCGCCATTTTGTCAGAAAAAAAATATTTTTAAAAGTTTTTTCTCTCGTGTATTGTGAAAAATATATATTTCTTTTGGAAAAAAATGGCGATCCAAACAGGTCCTTAATATGACGAGGAATTATTACCTGACGATGTTATTATCTACGTCATGATACATATGTGGAAATTGTTTGATTTGTCATGTAGGGACTATACAAATCCTTACCTTCCTGTGAATCCTTCTGCTATTGAGGGAACTATCCAGGTAAGCTTCTTTATATTTAGAACGTCCGCTGCATCTGGTCATGTTTAGTGTGCACTAACAAGTGGTTATATCCAGTCTACATTAGGTCCTGATGGAAAGAAAAAGGAACCTGAGAGTAATGTTCTTCTTGCTTCAATTGAGAATATGCAATACGCTGTCACGGTTGATGTTCTTCACACGGTAAAAAAAAGTTCATTTATAATTTCCTTCTAGGGACTTATTTTTATTAGGCGTTTAACTACATATGTGTAATGATGTGGTTCTCGCCTATTTCAGGTATTCTCAGCGTTTGGTACTGTCCAAAAAATTGCTATATTTGAGAAAAATGGTGGAATGCAGGCACTGATTCAATACCCTGGTAGGACTTTTTCCCTTATTGAATGAAACTTGATATTGGTTGTTTCATTTTCTGTTTATTTGCACTGATTTAGATTTATGGTTGGTGATACTCTACTGAAGCCTTTTTTTCCCATTTTTTCATCTTACAAACTGTTCTTAAAAGATTATTGACGTTCTATTCTGTCTGAGTTATACGCTGTTTGACTATTTAGTTGTAATCTTGTTAATGATTTATACAAGTGTCATTTGTGTGTCGACTTGTAAATAACTTTTTGTTTATTTTGGTTGTTTTCTTTTCCTTTGAAATGTACTTTTTTTTATTGGTAAAAGTATAAAAAAAATGTACTTTACTAGGTTCCAATTTTAATAACCATTTTCAGATCTAACGCGTTTGGTTTTTGTCTGCTTATGAATAAAATAATACACAGCTGCAATTATCTGAACTTTAAATATGAAATGGAAGATAGATAAATATAGAAAACTCTAGCATATCTGTGGAAAGAGGTTGACGGACTCCTAACTTCAGACACATTCTCACTCTTTGGTGCATATGTGCAAATTGTTGTATAAAATGGAAATCAATCTACAGATAGAACTTAAAAGGTTATAAATTATAAACTTGCTGGAAAGGATTACATTTTCCATACATGACAAAGTTCTCACTGAGCCACCTGGTCCTGATATAGAGTAGGACCACACCCAAGACTCCACTGTATGTTGTATTAGTGTAGAGCAGAACTTAGCTGAAATCAGTTGAGTGTAAGAATCACAATGCAATAAGTAGCTGCTTTTCTGAGTGACAACGGTATTGGAGTTTATGATAAAAACGAACACAAAAGGAACCTCAAGCCACATGGCTTCAAATAGTAGAAGGTTTCTAATAATCAATTTTTTTTTCATTTGTGAAGGTTGTGTTCTCCATGTCATTGCAAAAAATAGTGGAAAACAAAAGGATTTCTTAGAAAAATGTCCTTTTCCATGAGTTTGGTTCACTTGGAAACCGGTGGATCTAGAAAAACAATTTCATTAAATTTGGAGAATAGGGCGACTTCCTTTGTTAAAGAAAGGAAGTGATTTTCTCACCGGGCTTGAAATGGGCGGGGTCAAACCTGAGAACCGATCCAATCAAGACCCATGTTGTGTGTCTAGATCCTTAAATCTATATCAGAATTAAATCTAGGGAATCTAAACCAAGTCAAATTCATTTCGGGTCCGTGTATGGGAATGGATCCGATCGGATCGTTATTATAAAGTGATTTTGTAGCGAAGAATGTGGATTCAATGGATCAGGTCTAGGTCCTATTACTTGGATCATGGTGAGGGATTTGGATCTGAGTCAGATCCAGATATGGGTTTAACCTACCTTGGTCCGGCCCATTTTATTCTGTAACCCTAGGCATTAAATGGGTCGGAGCGGGGTATATGGCGTTAAAGATCCAAATTTGAAATTTTTACTCAGATCCAGATTGGATCCAACTCAGATCCATAAAACGTTATCCAAATCCGAACAGTGATCCATATGTGAAGATCCAGATCTTACCCATTCGAGTTGGATATACTACAAAATGAAAATAGCTACTTATAGTTAGGATCCAATTGAATCTAGGAACCAAAATCGGATATGACCCAATTTAATGACCTAAAAACAGGATCTTAAACCTGACCCGGATACATCTTGGTTTGGTCTACTTGAATCCGTATTCGACCCATTAAAGATTCAGATCTCTCTATCTGTGACTCTATCTCTGTCTCTCTCTCTCCCTTTTTAAAATTTCTCATGCAACCAAAGACCAAAAAATTCATTTCGGAAGACATTTTTTTGATAGGTAATTATATTGTATTAAAAAAAGGGAAGATCCCTTGAAAACTATACAAAATGGAGCACCAGCGACAAAGAAACGCACTGGCCTGTGATATACAAACTATATAGCCTGCATAAAACGAAAGGCAGAAATATGTTTTTACTGGAAGGCTGTTCTTTGAATTTATTTTTCCTTATGAAAACGATTTCCACTGAATCAAACACAGCCCAAATTCCAAACCCTGGAAAAAATACACGATCCATGACTGTGAAACACTTGCACTCCCCTCCCTATCTATAGACCACTAAACTTTACTGTACAACCAACTAATACTGTAATTTCTAATTCTAATCATTACTGACAAGATAATATTCCTGGTGCTATTGTAACTTATTTAAGAAGCTTCTTTTGCAATCTTGGTTATTGTTTGATGTTGATTTTTAGTCGATTCACATTTTCTTGGTTTCTTTGTTTATTTGCAATAGAACCGCTGAAAACATTCTGCAACTCGATATCAGTAGCTGACTTGGCTCATTGTCATTAGTTCCTCACATGAATTTTGTTCTCCATTTGAGCATCCCTAGTACTTTTGTAATAAATTGCTGCAACTTTATTTCATTTTTCTCAAGCTTCATCCGTGCATCATTTATAATGTATGAGTTAGTTCTTTCTGCACGAATGTCTTGTATTTCAGCTATTAGTCTGTTCAACTAATCCATTGACCTGTTGATTTTATCAGATGTAACAATTGCAGGAGTTGCCAAAGAAGCTTTAGAAGGACACTGCATCTATGATGGTGGCTACTGTAAGCTTCATCTGTCATACTCTCGTCATACTGATCTCAATGTAAAGGTATAAATATAAGTTTTTGAGTTATATCCATGGCAAAAGGGGAAAAAGTTAAAAAGGAATAGAAGAAAACACCAGAACCATTATTGAAAACAAAACAGTTGGTCCGTCAATGTATGCTTCTTGACACTCTTTTTACTTGTGCGAAGAAGCTTTTCTTGAACTTGACTAGTTGTATGTGTATTCTTGTAGGCTCATAATGACAGAAGCAGAGATTACACAATTCCAGAATCAGGTTTGCTCCCTATGCAACAAGCGTCTGTTCTACCTACTGCCGCAGCTGGTTGGCAAAGTCCTCAGGCCGCTTCAATGTATCATGGGAATGAATTTGCAGTCGGCGCACAGGCACAATTCCCTGATGGACAAATGGCATCATGGGATCCGAGCGTGCAAGCAGGCAGACGGACATTTGTTTCAGTTTCAAGCACATTTCCTGGTCAAACATTTGCACCATCCACAATTCCTGCGCACTCAGGTGCTGGGACTCTTCCAGGACTCTCACCCCAGCAGCAGCTGGAGCAAGGAACTGCTGGTGCAGCTTCTCAGAGAATGCCTCAGTATGGTCAGCAGCCAAATGTGCGACCTGGAGGTGGTCCACCCACAGGCCAGCCTCATTATTATGGCAGGTAAGCTGTAAAATCTTGAGAATTCGTTTACATAAATTATGTTTGAGAAACACACTGGAGTTTTGATACATGAATTTATTTGCAAATGGCTGGTGTCTGTTGTATATTTTTCCCTTCTTTTGTGAGTGTGATCTGCTACCCTAGAGCTGAATATATATGATGGTAGGTTAGTGTTTTTGTTGTAGTAGTTAGCCTTTGTCACGTTGTGGGTTGTAGTCAAATCTTCCCGGGGGTGATGTAGCAAGTCAAAATAACCAATTTCTGTAATTTCTATATAAAATAGTTTTGAAGCAAGGGAACAATATTTACAGATTAGTTTGCTCTTGGTAAGTTGAGTTAGTCCAGTTCTGATAGTTTAGAAATGTATTTGAATGATTAGAGCATTAGAAACGGCATATTAGCGAATTAATCTTCTTGTGGTGCACAAGTGAAAAAATTGTGTAATGAGAAATGAAGATCCTGACTTAGGCAGCGAATGAGGTTGTTCAAGCCCTATTTATTTTGGGGTTCAAGTACTCGAGATTGTTGCAGGTCGAAGGGAAACAATTTCTGGTTCTTGACGTGTTAGGCAGGAAAGAAACCTGAATCTTTGTCCACTTGGCCGATTAATTTGTACATTTTGCCGTTTCTCTTTACTTCTATAGCTCTTTTGTATGGTTTACTTGGAAATGAATTTCTCAAGAAAATGAGTATTTCAAGTGTGACGTGCAGGAAAATTTATTTTCTGACTAAAAAATAATTCTGGTTTACCTGGTTACCCATACTTTTCCTATAAAAATGAAAAGTTTTTCCTTTGATTTTTGTTTGAAAGACTCTTTTTCCCATTTGGGTTTTTGGGTTTGAGATTTTTTTTCTCCTTCCGCCATGGGTTTTATGAACAGGCCTATGAATGAGCTCCAAGCCAAATACGAAAAAAGCTCAAATCCATCGGTTTAAAATCACCTGATTGGCTGAGTTGGGTTCTATGTATGCAAGAACGCATGGGACACAGTTACAAAACCCGAACTCAATTAGGTCCTTGGTTTGATTGCTTTCTCCTATATCTACTAGGTCTTTTTTTTTATAAGGATATCTAGAAGGTCTATAATAAATTTAACTCGTGATCTAGATATCCGATGGATCACAAATCATCACATGGGTATGATCATCCAATCAGATTGATATATCATCTAGAGATTCTCACGTGGGCAGGGAATTTCTCTGGAATAGTGGTGCTATACGTGGAATTAATAACGGTAAAAGTAGGGGAATAATTGAGTGAGATGGGTAATCTATTAAAAGTTTGGTACACCAATAGGTTTGTTTATTAATGCCTAATCAATAAGGAAGTAATTGCACAAATGACTACTTTCTTGAGAGTTGAGCTCAAGTCTCCACGATACCACCTCCTTTGAGTAAAACTTGTCTGACCCGTGACTCCCTGACCGCTCTCAATATGAGCCACGTGGCACAGTTTTAGAGGATAATAACCATATGGATGTTTGGCCAATCCCTTGGTGGACCTACAACCAAAAATCGGCCTGATTTAACCTTTTGATCTTGTACCCTCAAATAATGCTCAAATTACCACGGTTAAAATCAACCCATGAAAATGACTCCAATCCAATGCTTAGAAACCATTAATCAGGTTGATTTTTGGTTTGTAGGTCCACCTAGGGAATGTCCAAACATCTATATGGTCAGTGTTCACTAAAACTTTAAACCTTTATCTGATGGGGAATTTTAGGATAATTGTAGTCACGGCAATAAAATAGTGACACGTGTACCTAGGGAATCGGGGAGCCCATGCCAACCGGGTTTATTTTTAATTTTTTGAAAAATTAAAAAAAATACAAAATTAAATCGATTTATAAAAAAGCAATACTTGTTTTGAAAATTTTGAAAAAGAATACAAAATGTCATTTCAATTGGCGTCAAATCTTCTAAAGTTTAATCTCCAAAATACCATTTGAGAAGCCATTTGAATTGGTGTCAGATTTAATCTGGCGCCATTTCAATTTACGCTGAACTTGATCTGATGCCAAATGGCTTCATGTCATCAGAGATCACATTGACTGAATTATCGACACAAATTGCTATTGATTGTGAAATTCAACAAAATTTCATTTTAATGTTAGTTATTAGTTTTTATTCTAAAAAATATTTAATCTATGTTTTTAACAATCCATCTTTGCAATATCTATTTGAAATTAATGTAAATTATCCAAATATAACTATTTTTGTGTGTACTACACCTACACAATCACAACAATTGGATTATAAAATAAAGATCCTGATCTTGTACCAGTTGATGAGGATACAGATGATCCATGTGTCGAATCTTCATCGTCGAAGTCGATAATGATAATGATATGCTTGCTATATGTGCTATAAAAGTTTATCATAATGTAATTGAATTTAAGCAATCATTATTAAATTTGACAATTAAACAAATTTTTAGAATAAACTATGTTAAATAATAAAGAAAAAGTTATTGTAATGTGTGAAGTTCCAGATTGCCCGTGACGTGAATATGTTAAAAAATTTATTAATTATAAACTTTTTAAAATCTAAACTTTTAACAATCACATATGCCTGGGTATAATAAGGTAGTAAGTCATCCTCAAGCAAGTAGTAATTGGATTAAGAATATATTAAAAGTCGTTTAGCAGATAACCAATATTATAGTCCGATAGAGATAATAAAAGACATGAAACGCGATCATCATGTAGACGTCCCGTAGAACAAAGTGTGGAATGACAGAGAGAAAGCACGATGAGATATACACGGTTGCGAAATAGAGAGTATTAATGTATCCTGCTTGCGACGACTTTCATCGATTCCTAATTGTGGTATTTTTTTATTTGCATCTGCAGTTGTCGAGGCTGAAGATAATCATAGTTGGATTTATTTTTAAACGTTTTTGAAATAGTCTTTAGACCATTTGAGCATAGAATATCTTTTATCTTTGATAGGCAAAAATGACTTATATACACAAGGGGTTTCTAAGCATTTTCCTTCACATTGTCATTTCTTTCATATTAGACATTTTAAACAAAATTTAAAAAATGATTTAAAGAAAAAAGTTTTTACAAATTATTACATAAATTAACAAAAATATATAATTTAATATATTGTAATTCTAAGAGACGATTAAAAATGAGAAGGAAAATGTGTCAATTCTCATGCTAATAATCAACCTATATTTATTATTACAATGTTAGAATTCTTTAACGCAGTTCTAATATAATGATTAATTTAAAAAAAAAAATGATAAGTAATAATTACTAACCTGTCCACCGTAAATATCAGAAGCTTGATCAATCATTACATCATGTGTAGTCAGAGCGCCGAGAAATCGACCATCATTATAGGACATCTAACAAATTAATCAAAAATAAATTATACGAACTTAAAAATATTAGTGATGCAAGTATAGTAATTAAATAATAAATATTTTTTTCTTTAGTTTTCTTGGAAAGGCCCTCACTTTTTGAGATAGATATACTCTTCTATGATTAATTGACTATTAAATATTTATATTTAATTTAGACTTGGGAAACTTCTTAGAGTAGTTTTTCTCTTTTTATAATAAAGAAATTAAGACAGTGATTTAAAATCTATAAAATTGTGGCATTCAAATATAACCAAGGAAGAAATCTCAATTGTGGCATTCGGACCTCCCCCGTTACGTTATGTACCTTTAAAACGCATTAAAAATAAGTCATTATTTTTCCGTTATAACGAAAATAACGACCGTTATTTTCGGGAAAATTTTGTGAAAAGGCAGTTATTTACGTTTTGGAAAAATTGAATTTCTGAGCCATTTTTTCTGTTATTTTCAATTTTTTTGGTTATTTTCCATTTTTGCCACGGATTACAATTTGTTATAATGGAAAAAAAATGGTAACGCCCACAGTCTGTTATACCGTTATAACGGCCCCTTTTAAACCTTGGTCTCAATTGCTTACTTGTTTGAATTTAGACTAATATAATCATTTTAAGCTCAAATTACTTCAGACTGGATTTATAGGAACGCTTCAATTATCTCATGGGTTAAAAAAAAGAAAAAGAAAAAGAAAAAGAAAAGGAAAAAGAAAAAAAAAAAAGGAAATCCCATATGTCGAAAGTTCAAATTCACTAAATAAATAAATTTAATGATTAATAAAAATAAATATCGTACCTGAAACGAAGGACAACACCCTATAAGAAGAGAAGGTAGAGGAGGTGTGATCTAACGCCATTTGTTCAAATACCGAATTTTATTGTATAAAGGGAGCAGTTCTGGCGCCATGAAGTTCTGAAGCCATTTCAAATAGCGTTAACAAGAAATGTGATATGACGCCGATTGAAATGACGTCAACAAGCTGACGCCAATTCAAACAGCGTTTTGTATTCTTTTTTTCAATTTTTTTTTATAAATCAATTTAATTTTTTTTTCAAAGAATAAAAAAAGAAGGTGTTAACGTGTTAGATTCGCTGGTAGCCTGGAAGGTGGAAGTGTCATTCAGAGTTTTAAGTGTCCAACGACAGGTGACCCTTTTTAACAACCCGGAATTTAATATAGTAGTGATTAGCAGGAGCGTTACATCACTACTAATTAATTACAACCCGTTGCTAATTATGAGGTTGTTGCTAACTATTTTGTGGCCTGTGGGCCCAAGATGTAATCGATGAAATGCTCACTAATATCTATCAGTCGTGTTTGTCATATCATATATTGCCACATGGCATGTTTATTCACTACACATCGACCTATGAATGTTAGGTACACCACTTGGCAAACCTACACAACAAAACTCAGCCTGATGGGCTATTCTTGGCCTTTGATCTGAGAATGATGGGCTTGGACTATGTTTTTTACCCGCTGCCTGTTTATCAAGCCCATGATCTCATGGACTGAGGTCCATGGTACGTTGTGCTGTCTATTTGTTATCCCAGGATAACTGGACAAAAATGACCATAGGATTCAAGAGATCCGCCGTCAATGAGGTAAAAACTGTAAAGGGTACAAATGCAAAATACAGTTGTTGCCTCGTGGACCCTCTATCTCTTATCCTAGGGTAGAGTAAAGTTAAAAGAGTAATAATGACACCACTGTGCAGTGTGCACCATGACAACGCCACCCCAGACCATGTGATCATTACTCCAAATCCAATGGCCAGGAATCACCTTTCAGGCTGAATTTTGTAATGTTATGCTTGGTTCATCAATTGATTTGCATACATTCGACGTTGGGAAAGTGTGCCACGTGGCTATACTTGAGTGATAAATAAGAGGGGGAAAGGTATTAGTCACCAACACCTTCGAACACCTTCGGCTCCTCGGGTAGAGAGAGTAAAAAACTTTGATGACAGGGTGCAATATGAGCCACGTGACTCACTCTTAGAGAGCTCTGACCGTATGGATGTTTTTCCAATCCCTAGATGGAAATCAGCTTGATTAGTATTTTCAAACCTTTGGATCTTTGTACCTCAAATAATGCTCAAATTCAAACGGTTAAAATCAACCCATGAAAATTATTCCAATCCTACGCCTAGAAATCACTAATCTGGCTGATTTTTAGTTTATGGGTCCATCTTGGGATTTGACAAACATCCATACGGTCAGAGTCCTGTAAGACTATGCCACGTGGCTCATATTGCGCTCTGTCATTGGCCTCGATGACAGGCCCGTCATCAAAGTTTTATTCGGGTAGAGAATATAGGCTCCGACTTTCTCTCTGTCATTAAGCAAGCAACATTCTTTTGCCCAGCTAATAAACTAAAGAATGAAAAGGATATCTGATTAGCTGAAAAGGAGAACAGAAACACTTCCGTGTTATGTAGTATCCACTCGAGGATGACATCCAAGGTTATCGTCCTTTGGTAAGCACCGTCGACGGGTGAGAATCTCGATGAAGATGGCTCCTTTATGAATTCAAGTGAGGGGATCCAACGGTATTTATATAAGGACGATAACCTGGGCCGTAGTTCTCCGGTGGATACTAATACGTCAATCACTCTCGCGCGCCTCTCTTTCTTTTCTCCGATAAATTAGGGTTTTTGTTTCTCCGATCATTCCGGAGCTATTCGATCTCTCCTGCTTTCGTTCCCTAAACGAAATCGTAAGCGCTTTCTCTCATTTTTTGTTCCCTTGTTTTAGGGTTTTTAAATTTGGTTTCAGCTTAAAAAAGACCCCATTTTAGGGTTTCATTTGTTATATTTGCGGAGCTGTGTTCTGTTTCGGAGCTGTGTTTTCTTTGCAGATATGTTGATTTGTTGTATTTTCAGTTCGATATATTAGGTTTTCGGATTGAAGTAACTGTTCTTAGACGAAAAATGGGCTCCAAAAGATTTCATCTTGTTATTTATTTGAGTGTCTGTCACTTAGAAGATTTTGGGTTTGGTTGTGTGTTGTTCTGATTTCTTATTTTTGGACATTTTGTTCAAAAGATTACCACTGTGGACCGTTTTAGGTTTCAGATAACCAATAAGAGAAAATAAGGGAAAGTCGATTACCCTGGCACCACTGAGAAGGAGCTCTTCTGTACAAGTTACCTTCAAAAGGAGAGTGGAAGGACGAAAATGACAGGGGTGGAGGTCATGAGAAAAGATATGAAGACATATAGATTGACAGGAGACACAACTCTAAACGGAGTCGAATGGCAAAAATAGGATTCATGTTGCTGACCCCAAACAATTGGGATAAGTATAGAGGATGATGATGGTTTCTCTATCGTTAACCTTCCACTGAACCAAAAAAAAACCCGAAACTTTTTCTTAGCTTTGATTGGGTAGAAGATTCTAGTGATTTCACAGCGTTTTCTGTTTTTTCAATCTTATGAAATTATAAAAAAGAAGAAAAAAAATTCCATGTCTCATCTATTGTGTGCCAACTGATGATTTTGGGCTTTTGGTGTTTTTTTCTTTCAAAAACCGCATGATCCTATGAGGTGCCAATATTAAAAAAATTCCATCTTTCTGTTTCTGTGTGCGTTTTCCACATCAAATGTCGATTGGTTTGACAATCATTTCCTTCTTAACTTATCTCAGTGTGCATAGGTGGTTTTATGGTTTATTGTTGTTATTTGATTTTCCATGTTATTGGTTTCTCTGTACAGCTGTTTTAACTAAATAAACTTTTCTCTATTTGAATGTCGATAGACGATCCTCTTGATTTTATTGTAAGATCTTCTAATGATTTAAGGATTTTGGTTTTCTGATTGCTCCATTTTTCAAATGGACCTTCTTTATCTTTGACCTTTTCTTGGATTTGGGTAATTATCATCATTGGTGCATGAATATGGTCTTGAGTTGCATTTTCTGTTTGAAACTGTATTTATTGTAATGTACATTTCATATGCTATGTATGTCATTAATTTTTAGAGAATGTTGAAAAGTTCCAAGACAGAACTTTTGGTGAATTTGATGAGTAAGTGATTTATTTACTTCTCTTTGATGCTAGGATTTTCTTTACGGCGCTAATGGATTCTTCAAAACCTTTGGATTCCCAGAAGAGATTAAGCGTGTAATTGGGATTAATATTCTGTTGGGGATGTTCGCAGAATATAATTATTGTACTGAGATCTGGTATATGGATATGTCTGTTGTATGTTGAATTGTTCTAGCCGATGTTAATTTATTTTAATTATGAAACGAATGTATCATTCTGTGGTTTCCATCTTTCCAAATCATAGATTTTTGCAGTTTTTTGTGCCCACGATTAATTCAATAACCTGTGGAAGAAGCTAAAGTTGAGATAGAACGTTTGTAACATATTTCTAAAATGTTGTATTTGAGAGACTAATGTCTGCTTTGAGTTGGTTATCACGAACTCTAAAAGGATAAAAAAGAAGTGATACTGCTTTTGGCAAGTTCCATAAAAAAATAGCTAAGACGGGGTCGCTTTGTTGTGTGGCTGCAAGGCCACATGGATCCAGTACATCCAGCAGAGAGTGGTCCATGGGTCACAATGAACCCTACTGGCAAACTAACACAAGCTTTTCTCCTCCTCTATCGAGAACATGGGATCATAGATTCCAATCTGAAGGGCCACTTTATGGTTCACGTAGTGGTGTTCAGCTTTATGGATCTTCTCTCTCGTCAAACAGTAAAGAAAGCAGGAGCTGGGTGAGAGGCAACCATTTCCCCAATCATCAGCATTCCACATCTGATGGCGTGGGGTCATATTTTAGCAGCCCTTCTGACAGTTTTCTGACTCAACAGTTGATTCCACGACCAATGCAAGGAGTCAATATTGACAATTACACATCCACAACCATGAGAGGTACTACACAATACTAATATATGTCCATTAGTACATTGCTTGTATCGTATATTCATTTTTTTCCTGCCAGTATACATTGGTTGATGATATTTGCATTCATATGATTCATACCCCATTATATCTGTTCATTTCATTCTGGGTGGATATTGAAAAGCACATACATGTTTATGCTCTACTGTGGTTTTTTCTACGTTTATCGTTAAAACATCCCTCAACCACTTGGTTTTGATCTGGCCTATTTTGACGTTTGCAGAGGAAGTGATTTGGTAGCCTCATTTTTTTACTTTCTTTCTGTAGTTTCAAAGTTCAAACTAACGTTGAAGAGGAAATAGACTAGATCATGGTTTAACTCAATATTAACAAAGTGACTAGGATGTGCATCTTTAGATTACAATGACACTAGGTTTGGATATGGAAGCTTGTCTCACCTTGCTACCAGTCGTATAATTTGATTTTTTTAGGACAAAAGTTACTTCATATGTTCAAATGAGGTGGAAATTTTGATTTAGAAGCCATAGGTGAAAGCTTCTTATATTTAATTCCATGGAAATCAGGCTGACGTGGAGGTCTCATGCTGTAGGGGATGAGAATGAGGCAGATGTCAAAATTTAGTATTGATCAGTTTATCTTCTGAATGAGGAGGTCATGTTTACAATATGACGGCATGCTGTTACTGATTTCCATAATCTTAGGTGGTTCAAGTACGTATGTGGTTGTATGGACACAAAAGTTTGTGTTAGACATTTGCTTCTTCAGTGCCATTACATCCAGTTTATGATCTTAAGATGAGTTGTATTCACTCTCCAACATGATGCATTCTTTTATTGAAAGCAGTCATGTGAGATGAATCCACTAAAGATGTTTTAAATGTTTGTATCCACCCATACATGTACATACTCATACATACATGAAAGATCCGTTTGCTGTAGCCATGAATATCATGCAGGCAATCTCAGTGTTTCCAAATAGATCATATGATAAATGAAAAGAAATAGAACAGTAATTGGAACTCCTATTCTAGACATGGATCATGAAATGGAAGTTCTTGTAGACAATCCAACAATCTTATGCCGGGATGAGTGCTTATACTACATAAATTAGGAATTCAATTGTATAATGTCTAACTTGAGCATCACTAAAAGAGCATATTGAGCGTAACTCAGTGTGTACTCAACTTGTACAGTTTGTCGATTGGCCGTAAAGGAAGCTTCTAACATGCTGAAAAGGTTCATTCTTGTCCTTTCACCTGATATGTTGTAGTCTCCTCTCTGGATACTGACTGAAGCTTCTGAGGTGTGTAGAAATCTGCATCCTGTGGGAGTTAGGTGAACATTTAGTGTTAAACTTGAGAATCTGCTCTGTTATCTTGTTTATGGATCATGTATGCGTATGTGATTTCTTTCATTGTTGGTGTTACAATTAACATTGCAATGATTTTGTGTTGTCTTCTCCTTTTTATTTTTGTCCTCCTTGATTTCTTGAATCCACACAGCTTACTTGCACGCTGCCCTCTTTCCCTGCCATGAAAGTCATGTATTGTAGGCGCGGTTGGGATTTAAGAGCTATAATAAAATAATGTGCCCCTTTATGTATTGTAGACTATGTTTGAAGATAAACAGTACTTTGTCATGTGTGTTCTTGTCTACTGTCTAGCACTCTAGGCTTTCAGCGTTCTAAAAGGATTTTGAGGCTCGCCTCGGTACGAGGCTTCCCCAAAATGCACTGAGACTTATGTAAAGGTATAAAGCTTGTGAGGCATATGTTTCATATATTGAGGCTTTAAAAATGGCATATGCCCCACGCTATTTACACCGTTCAAATGTCATGTGTTAGATCCTAGAGGTGTACACCTCACGTCTGGGTGGTGGCAATTTTAGGTGGTTGTACTTAAAAAAAAAAAATTAATGTAATTTCCTTTTTTTGTCTTGTTTTTCACCTGACCCTTAGTCTAACAATAATAACATCTCTTTCCTGCCATATGGATTAGATCAATTTATTTATTTTCATATTTTTTCTAGATTTCTCTTTTTTATTCAATTTATCCTGTTATTTATTTATGTTTATTTTTAATATTCATTTAAAAAGGTATGCTTGTGAGGCTTACGCCTCAAACTTTAGGCCATTGAAGTGCCTCACCCCACACCAAAAATATTGGTTTGTTTTCCATTGCTTTGGGGGGGGGGGGGGGGGGGGGGGGGTCTGTGGAAGCGTCTTGCTGGGTATTCCAGTTGGCCAAGAAGAAGAAAAGGGAATATAAGAATTAAGAAGAATAAAAGTTTCTTCTCTGTTAGTCCAAGGATCAGGAAGATGCCAGAAATTGATCTTGTTCTTCAAATTTATTAGATCTGAGAAGACTAAACCCAAACATGATTGGATAAATCTGAATCAATAGTTTTAGGATTACAAATGACTCGTTCAGAATGACGGTACATTTTAACCCATAAGGAGATAGGTATCAGCAGAAAATGGTACTGTGATTTTTTTTTTGTTTTTCTTTTTTCCCAGATTAAAGTTCAACCATAAACGAAAAGGATGAAATTGTGTTTGTGAGAAAGGGAGGGGACAGGTGCAAGTAGTTTTGATCCGTAGATAACTCTTATGTTTCGCTCTCTTCAAACTCTACAAGTATTATCAGTGGAGAACTCTTTTGTAACTCCCTTTCCAAAATCTCCAACAGAAAAGCATTTTCTACCTCTCTTGCCGAATGTTTCTATTTAGGATTTTATGAGTAGGCTGGGATTGAATGGGACATAAATTTTATATTTTTATGTGGAAGAAATGACACTACAAAATTTAAGTAGCTTTAAATACTTCAATGACCTGTTGTTTTCCTTACTGAGGGATTGCTATGATTGATTTTTTCTTGGTTTTAGGGATTTCTTGGGTCACTTTTGAGAGGAGTTGGTCTGGACTGACCCATTGTTGTTGATCCAAAAGGAATATTATATTTTTGGGGGGCGGGGTGGGGGTGGTGGGGAATTGATGCTGTGGAGGGCAGAGGTGAGGAAGTTAACATTTGCATAGATTGACTCTCCGCCATGGCAATCTATGCATTTTATGGACACATACATTTTATTTTCATATATACCCATTCTATTTATTGTTGAATATCATGCATTTTTCTTTAAACTTCCCCGCCAATAGTGCTCCTGGCATTTTCTGTTGTGTCAACAAAGAAGGGCATTGTCATTTTCTTTGTTATTATTATTACAATTTACAATCACCACCACAACTGCAACTGCTGCTGCTACTACTACTTGTATTCCCTGCATTTACTGAGGACTATCCTTTTCCTCTGCCAGAACCAGCGTCTGGGCCGTTGGCTTTTACACCGTCTATGGAGGTATTCTCTTCCTATCTTTGTATTTCATATTTTCCCGCACTTTGTTCCTTCACATAAATCAACTTCTTACTGAGGTGCTTACTTTGCAGGGAACTTCAGCGATTCCATACAGTGCAGGCTCCACGTCATCTCCTTCAGATGGCAACGAGTATGAGTCCATGGTCAAGACCCATATTTCCTCACATAGCAACTTCTCAGGCCACTGTTCCTTCATGTCCAAGCCCATTCACCCTATCTTATTTCCGAGCCAAACTCTTGAGAGAGAAGCTCCTGAGACCACTGCCACTGGAAATTCCTTCAACCTGCCAAAACCATACAAAGGCAGAAACACCTCACATTTAGATTCCAAATCCATTCGAAGTGTTGAGGAGCTTCATTCAGTTTCTGGATTTTCAGAGGTTGGTGCTACTACTCCTCAAAGAGAAATGCTACGGTGGAGCAGTAGTAGTAGCAGCATTGATTTCACCGATGTTTCTGAGCAGTTGGATTCTGAAAGTGTCGGCCCATCATATAAGCCATCAGACGACTTTAAATGCGGATTGTGTGAGAGGCTCCTATTGCAGTCATCTCCATGGAGTTCGCGCAGGATTGTCAGAAGTGGAGACATGCCAGTCACTGGAGTTCTTTCATGTTGCCATGTTTTCCATGCCGAGTGCTTGGAGCAGACAACCCCGAAGACGCAGAAGCACGACCCTCCTTGCCCCTTGTGTGTAAGATCAGAGGAACATGCCCCAGAGCAGCCGATGGTTTCTCAAGTGAGAAATGTGCCCCAAAAACTTAGGCCTTTTGGGGAGGATGGACCATCAAGGCCTTGGGATTGTGGGCAGGTGGGAGATTGTGTGGAAGGGGCTTTGCATGCACCTCCACGCAATAGTATGGTGTTACTGAATCGAAGTCGGCTCAAGAAGCATCTTTCCTTGAAGGGTAATTCGAGCAAGGGGATCCCAGATAAGTTGAAGAAAAGTGAGTCAATTTCTTTGCAGCTGCTCAATGGAAGGTCTGTTGATCAGGGATTAATCGGGTGCTCAAGGACAACAGCGGGCCCAAGCCTGAAGAGATGGTGAAACTTTATTAGGAAAACGAGGACCATAGAATTTTACTTTGTCAGGGGGCACATTTCTCATTTTCTTGCTTTGCCTCTCGACCGTCAGATTGATTTTAAGTCTCACTGTAGCTGATCTGATTTTGAAGATCAAAATGGATTTACCAGATTATATTGTAGAGACTAATGGATGGGAAGATTTGTAGTTCTTACAGTAGGGGTGGGGTGTTGCATATCTAGATCTGTTTTTTCTTAGGTACAAGGTGTAAAACCGTCCTATATTTATTGCTTGAATGTGCCAAATCTTGGGCAGAGTTCATGCCGGCCAGACTTCTATCCTTGTTATTTTCGTTTCCCTTGTATTGCAGTAAAACTTCGATGACAGGGCCCTGTCATCGAAGGAGATGACAGGGCAGCAGATCACGGCACCTGGATTAGGTGGTCTCACCGCACACGTACACAGGTGAGTGTTTTGACAAAAAGCACTAAGTACTCACCTGGGTACGTGTGTGGTGAGGCCGAGGTGACCCTTCCGTACAAAATCCAGGTGCCGTGATCTGCTGCCCTGTCATCTCCTTCGATGACAGGGCCCGGTCATCAAAGTTTTATCCCTTGTCTTGTCATATTGGTTGGTTCAATTTGCAGCATAAAAACCCGTCCTCTATAGGGTATCTGTCAAGGATTTAAATGGACAACGGAACGGATAGGTGTTGCTACTGTTACAACGCCCCTGGAATATAACAAAAACAACGGTAAATAATGGAATTTGGAATAAATGCTACTTATAATGAACGAGCTGCGTTTGTGATGTTGGACATTTTGTCCATTTTTTTCTTCTAATAATATGCCCCTCTTTTGATTCTTTAACCTTTATTTTTTTCTTACTTTTCAAAGGTGTTTTTATACATTCAACTCAAGCTAAAAGTATTAAATGCGTTGACGTCAGCGTGCGTTAACTGCTCATCTCCCTCTTTAAACGAAGAGCAATTGATACGAGACGTCCATCGTCAATGTTGATGAAGGGACTTTGGTGAGAGATACGTGGCACAATATTAAAAGACCATATGGATGTTTGGCCCATCCCTAGGTGGAGTCACGTTACAAAAATCAGCTTGATTAGTATTTTCTAACCTTTGGATCAAAATGCTCGAAATACACGGTTAAAAATAAACCAAGAAAAATATTTTAATCCAATGTATCGCACGTGGCGTTCCCTAGTTTGTTATAATAGAGTTAAGGACCGTTATTTGTGAGAATTTATAATGAATTTGAAATTTGAAATTCAAAATTTCAAATAAAAAATGAAATTTAAAATAACAAAAAATAATAATAAATGGGAATAATAGAAAATAATGACAATAAAGGAAGTAAAATAGACGTTTATTTGAAAACGATATAAAAAAATAATAGCCAATATTTTTCGTTGATAGTGTTACATCAGAAAGACCATAAGGAGGTTAGGACATTACCTTTATAACAACCATTTTTTGTGTGTAAGCAAGATATATTAATCAAAAGAAAAACGGAGGATACACCTCCTCAACAAAAAAGAACATCACATCATAATCCAGCCTTTGGCCTTATCAGACGTTTGTTTCGCCATCTAGGAGCGAAGTCTGACCAAATCTAAGCTGATTTAAAGCATCTGGTCTTCCAGGCAATATTAGCAAAGGTATTAGTTAGCCGTAAAGAGGAAATAAAAGATAGTTTGTCAAAAGAAGATGAGAGGTCAAGAATCTGAGCACAACTCCCATAAACGAATCACTTAGCTTGTGATGATCCATTTTGAAGAAGAGAAACGAGATCCTTTGTGTTTGATTGCACAAAAAATGTTCTTTAATGCCTTTTGCCTAGTTCCCTCCAACCCACTCGAGATAGCCTTTGCCTCCGACTCATTTGCTAAGGCAGCTCTATCAGCTCTTCCTCGTGCTAAGACCAAATCTCCCAAGGAGTTACAAATAACAAAACCCAGACCTGCCTCTAGAAAGAGGTTATGGCATTGAGAATAGAAAAAGGATTGGACTTACTGTTGGAATGGATAGTTTCATCTCGAGTAAGCTAGCTAGAGTCGCCACATCATGGTACATATATAGGCAATAGTAAAGCGACTCCCATCGTCTCTCGATTTGAAAGAAAGATGATCATTAAACCATGCAGCGATCTCCTCTTTTTCCCTACTCAGCGTAGGAACAGAGAGTAGTGAAGCAAACCAAACCCGGGCATTGCTGGGGCACTGAAAAATAGAATGAATAACGTCTTTCGAGGGCTGACCACAATGAGGACCAGATGGATTGACAAGGGGAATTCTCGATGATAATTTAGTCGTAGAGGACATGATGTCTCTACAAAACTTCCAAATAAAAAATTGAGCTCGGAACACTGGGGTAGAGTCTAGATGATCGATTAGACCTGAGAATTGTGAGGTGAGAGTTGGGAGGCTGAATTATTCCTTTGACGCTGATGGTAGACCGACCGAACTGAAAACTTTCCCTTAGGGTGCAGAGACTAAAATAAGAGATCATGAGGAAGTCTAGAGTTAATAGGAGTTTCACTTATCTGGTTGATAATGGAAGAGGAGAAGCTACTTCTCAACAGCTCAATAACCCATTCTACAGAGGAAGTAATCAGTTCGAAGGCCTTCTTAATCTACACATCTGAAGGGTGGGGACCTTGTATCCGATAACCAGACAGGCTTCTGACCCATGGATTTTCCCAAAATTGATATAGAATTCCCAGATTCAATCATCCAAAAGAAGCATGATTTAACAGCATCCTTGGCTGTCAAAATACTTTTCCACGCCCAAGTATCATCAGGTTTCAAAGTAGTTTCCAAGAGCGAGAGGATGATGGGTAGGATTTGGCTTTTAACACTGTTCAGAAAGGACTCCGGAGAACTAAGAAGTTTCCAGATATTTTTAGCCAAAAGACTACGATTTTCATGTTTTTGAAGTTTCTAAATCCCAAACCTCCAAGATGTTTTGGTAAGCATATGGATTTCCAATTCGTAAGGTGAAGGGAATTTTTCTCAACGTCTCCACTCAACCAAAAATTGTTGATCAACGAATCTATTTTCCAGAAAGACATTTAGGAAACAAGGATTGCATTTGATAAGATGAGATCGCTGAAGCAACAATTTTATTAAAGTCATTCTACCTGCTTGAGCCAGGATTTGCCTTCCAACCCGCCATCAACTAAGAGAGTTAATCTAGAGAGAAAGCAAAAGCTTTTGCCTTTGATCACCCTTTGTACAATGGGGTACCCAGATATTTCTCCGATATATGGACATTTTTAATACCCAAGATATACAACATAGCTTTCTTTTGTTTCTGATAAAAGTTTGGGTTAAACAAGATTCCCGATTTATCACAGTTTATAGCTTGGCTTGCCATCTGATAGAAATCCTTCAACAAGTCCCTGAGATTCTGGGTCTACCAGATTTGCCTGGTTGAAGAGAATACAATCATGAACGAAAAGAAGATGAGAAATAGGAGGACATGTAGGGGCAAGTTTGACACCATGGATTTTGTTTTGAGATTCATACGAATGCAACATGGCTGACAGAACATTCATTCATAGGATAAACAGAAAAGGGGAGAGAGGATCACCTTGGCACAACTCTCTAGAGGAAGGGAAAAAATTGAAGGGTGTACCGTTGAGCATGATAGAAAAACTCGAGGTTGAGATACAATTCATCATCCAGATTGAGCAGAAACTCATAGCCTTCGAAGTAGTCGCAAGGAACGACCACTCTATCTTATCGTAAGCTTTGGCCATATCAAGTTTGACTGCCGGCCACCGACCCATGTTTTAATTTTTTCTGCTTTATAATGCGAAAGGCTTCTTGAGCAAGGAGACTTGTCTGAAATTTGTTTCTCCGAATGAAGATGGCTTGATTTGGGACAATAATTTTGTCAAGGATGATTTTAAGACATGAGGCCAACAATTTAGATACGATCTTATACAATGTGTTGCAAAGACTAATTGGGCGAAAATGAGAGCAAATTTTGGGGACTGGGTTTTTGGAACAAGAACAATGTTTGCGTGGTTGATCAGATTAAGAGGGACATTTTCATGTAGGAATTCATTGACCATCTTAAAAATATGAGTTTTGACATCATCCTAGTAATGTTGGTAAAATAGGGCGGTGAATCCATCAAGGTCAGATCTTGGGATTGGTGCTAGATTGGTGGGCTCAGATCTTGAGATGCAATTGAGTATTGAGTATGTACCCTTAAAAAAAGGGTGTGTAAAGTCTAAAGTACCCTTAAAAAGTAAAAGACTTAAAAATGTTAAAGAAACATGAGAAGGGCATTTTGGGCAAAGTAATGGTAATTTTAAGATTTCAACCGTTTCTAACGCAAAAAAGGCCTTCTCTCCAATTGCCGAGCTAAGAGGAGCTGAGTTGCCCACCTTCAAATTTGAATTGTTGCACATCCCTAAGTGGTCTACAATCTGAGTCAGTCCAACACTCTTACGTTTGCCACTTTCAACTTCAATGTTTGGCCCATCCCTAGGTAGACTACAGTATTTGCCACATGCAACACTCTTAGAGACCACTGACTGCATGGATGTTTGGCCCATCTCGAGGTGGACCTATATAAAAAAAATGAGCTTCATTAGTGTTTTCTAACCTATGGATCTAAGTACCCCATGTTATGTTTGAATCCAACGGTTAAAAATATCCCCACAAATTCAATAGTTAGAAATCACAAATCAGGCTGGTTTTTTGTCTGTGGGTGCACCTAAGGATGGGCCAAACATCCATACGGTCAATGGTTTCTAAGAGTGTGCCACGTGGCCTCTACTATGCTGACCGATCTCTGTCAACACATATTTACTCAAAAAATTGGCTCTAGGGAAAATGATTAAAAAATTGATAGGCTTTAATTGCCCATTTTTTTATAAGGGGTTATTGACATTGTCGATTGACTGTTGCTTGCCACTTTGATCAACCTTAAACAAAATCCTGCATCCGCCACTGATTCTCTCATTATACAGTAGAATAGATATTGCATGCTTTCAAAAATATTATAGTACTTTTTAAATAAAATTAATAATAATTAGTTAGAATTAGATATCGTTATAAAACTCTCGTCAAGAACTTTCT
The DNA here is from genome assembly GCA_035048495.1 of Euptelea pleiosperma. NCBI lineage: Eukaryota > Viridiplantae > Streptophyta > Magnoliopsida > Ranunculales > Eupteleaceae > Euptelea > Euptelea pleiosperma. The sequence continues at coordinate 10,094,224 of CM068550.1, read as the reverse complement.
AATGGTTCTAGTTAGAATTGGATATCATTGTAAAACTCTCGTCAAGAACTTTCTAATGGTTCTGGTTTGTCAATAACTATCATACTGTGATAAATTAACTTATAGATTGAAAGTTCTGTGCTTTTTGAAAATCATAAAAAAAACAAAAAATTAGAAGAGAAAGATGTAAGTTGTTCGGGGCGTGGGATCTGAAGCCACTTATCTTCGACAACAAATAGTAAAGATCTATTAATATGAATGAAAAAAAAATAGTTTTTGAAAATAAAAATGGCAAATGTTGTTACTAACGGCCCACGGCTAAAAGGGCGAGTTAGGGCTGTCAATGGGTTGGTACCAGTTTGATTATCAATGTACCCAGAACTGGAATCTATTATATATTAGGGTATGATGGTTCTGGGTCCTAAACAAGTGGCTCTAGAATTGGAAACGATAAATATCCGGATCTCTATCGGATATTGGGTATCTATACGTAATATAAAAATGTGTAAAAATAAGTAACAAATATTAAATTTTTGAAAAAAATGTCATCTTTAGCACAACTATTTATGTCGGTTCTAGGTCCTATCAGTTTGGTTTCAATTCAATTCAGTGTACCAAGAACCAGAGCCTATTACATACTTTTGTTCCCAATGGCGAAGCCAGGTAGGGGCCAGGGGGAGCAGCTGCCCCCCCCACCTTGGAAATCAGTCTTTTTGGGTTCGGTTCTAAAATAGCCAGTCTCGAAATCAGTACCATTTTCTATTGAGTGTCGGTTAATCAAATACAAATTGACACCAAAAAAAAAAGGACGAGACCCCCACACCTTTAAATGAAAAGCCCACGGGCTTTTCCCTTCTCCATTCAAAGATATGTGCATCTTTTGCTCTGCCGACAGGACCTCCCTCCCTCTCTCTCTCTCTCTTTCTCTCTCCTTCATCTGTGTGCAGTTTGCGTTACAACGAAATATCGCACATAAAGCATGCAATACGACATGACTAGAACCTAACATGCAATCATCACTACATGCTGAATTGAGCCCAGTTGGGCCGTGACAAGACTCGTCCATGTTCAAGGCCTTTATTGTCATGCTTCTACAATTGGCCACAATGAGAACCCTTGGCCTAGATGTAGGGGTGTCGACGGATCGGTTCATAAGGTACCCATAACCCGAACTAATATTGTCGGTGCTTATCGGAACAATTCCTATTAGTTCGGGTTCTCAAAATAATGGATTCGGAACTGGAACTGATTATGTTTGGTCCTGGTCAGTTCTGGTTCTGGGTACATCAGTTCCAATCTTGATAAGAGGAGAATTTTAACACTATATTTATATATTGGTTCTGGTTCCTATCAGTTTGATTCCAATATCAAACCACCCAGAACTGGAATTGTTATTATCGGTTCAGTTCTAGTCTTGTTTGGTTTGTTCCCAAAAAGGTGGAACCAGAACAGGGCCGGCTATATCTTAAGGCCATTAAGGCGGTTGTCTAAGGCCCTCAGCCCAGGTCCCACTAACTACATGGATTTTTAGCCTACCCCACATTGGATATACAAACCAAAAACCAACCTGATTGATTATCTCTAGCCATAGATTTTAGTACTTTTTAGGACATGATTCTAGTTGTTGTATTCAAGAATGTTTTTTTGGGTAGTAAATCTAATGGCTAGAAATCATCAATCAAGCTGATTTTTAGTTTGTTGATCCACCAATCCAAAAAAATGATCTATGTAGGGCCACGACTCACTAGAGTGAGATAACCGAGGTTTTCGATTCCGGTTCTAATATGGTTCTGGTTAAATGGGTACAAATTGACACCTACCTAGAGGACACATTTAAGATGACGACACCTGTTAAAATGAGATAACCGATTGAGGTTGTTATTTTTAGGTTGTCGTAACGCGGCAACACCGACAATTGATAATGCTGTAATCGCGGAAGGAAACTGATGGCATGGGATGAATCTAAGAGAAGGGACCCCAACATCTAACTGACACCTCATCATCAGAAGTCCCACATTGGGCCAAGGAGATGACCCAATTTGGTCAATCAGCCACATGAGTACGTAGCCAAACAAAGGGACAGTTGATATGGCTATGGTATAGTGAGACTTTACTCAGATCCATAACATAGTCACCATATTTGTCTCACATGGATAATGGTGTGGCTTTGGAGTGAATTTGAGACGGCAAAAACCACCACATCCTCCTCCCACAAACAAGGGGATGATTCAATTTTTTCGTTTTTGATATCGAAGGGTATCCCCACACCTTCTTTTAGATGGGACTAATCCCTAGGGTCGTACATACCGACCCCACGGAAGTTTCCCTTACGTACCACTGGGTTAAACAGGAGGCAAGGCAATTTCAAACACACGGTCATACCCCTATCCTATCCTATCGCAGTTTTACGGCTGCGCCAACATCCCTAGGGAATATTACCCCAAGATGAAAACTGAAGGTGTTGGCTAGATGTTATATATGTACGATCAAGTAGCCATGTGATGACCATGTGGTGAGGGGTCCCATTTCTCCTCATCATCCGTATAATCAAAGTTCTTTCATACCCATTCATACCCTGACGAGCTCAAACATGTAGGTCCCATTCTAATAATGTCTTAATAGCTGATCCATCCAAAGGTCGACTCCCAACCCTGCTATGAAGAAACCGTAGAGGGTATTTTGAGCTAAAACGAAGAAGGTCGAGGCATTAATAGTGGGGTAGGCGTTTAACAATGCCATTTCAATATATGTTGGTAGGTGCACAAGCCATATGCACATGGGACTTGACCCCCCCCAGGACCCTAGCTTCACAAGCAAGGGTCTTAGGGCTGTACTAATGGGTTTGTTGATTAGTCGACAACGACACCGTTTTTTTATTAGTCGACGACGACACACCATGCCATCCTCATCATAGAGTAACTTACTTCTTTACACTGTTTAATTATCCTATTTTTGCTTGGTAAGTGTCACGGTTTAAGTGGTGCTTGCAATGTAGCATTATACATGACGATAAGATTGCGCATATGGCACGTTATGGCTTATTTTGTAGAGGAAGTTTCGTAGTATATGTGAATATTAGTCTCATATCGCATTGCACGTGCATGAAGGCGATATCCAGTCACATGCTTGTTCCGCATGATAATTAGCCCTTGTCGCTAATCTTTACTTAATATAACATGACGACTCATGCTGAATGACTAAACTTGTACGCGGTGCGTACGTATTAATTCAGATTGGAAGATGCATGTCCAATGGTAGTTCATTACTTCATATAACAATCCGTAAACGATTCCTCTCACATGTGTAAGCAAAAATGGAACATATGCACTTGTAATTAAGCACGCACTGTACGTATGTGCTATGCGATTTAGGCCAAATGCTACTACATGTGATGTCAAAATCATGCCATCCTTCTCTATGTAGGGCGTGACTCATCGAACCATCATCCTTTGTCACCATAAAAGCAGATCGCACTTAGCTATGTAAGTTAATTCGTTACGCCAATTAAAAGGATGTAAGGCTCTGTATGGTTGCCATGAATAATAAGTTTTTTCTAGAAATAATTTTTTTTCGCATTAGGCTATGTATGGTGATCAATAAAAAGCTTTACAGAAAAGTGATTTGTATGTCAGAAAGTGTTGATACAGAAAACGTTTTATAACATTTAGACCCAATACTATGGTAATCAACAGAAGTGTTGATACAGAATCAGAAAAAGTTTTACCACATTTACATTCAAAAATCATTTCTAGAAAACTTATTCCAGGCAACACGATACGGAGCCTTATAGGCAAAAAATCATTTCTAGAAAACTTATGTAGGACAGCCACACAGAGCCTTAATGTCATAAAACTTTTTCTGTATCAACACTTTCTAATATATAAATCATTTTTTCTGTAAAACCTTTTGCTCATCACCAAACAAGAGCCTAAGTATCTGGGTTGCACAGATGTTTCCTTTTTTGATAATGGCAGAAGAGTAATTTCACAGCTGACCCTAAAATATTCAGGGTATTTTAGTAACACCCCTAAAATTTAAAGGTAATTTGCAATACCCCTTATACTTTCAAACTTTAGGATTACCCCCTTGACCTAGTTTAACCATAATTTGACTAACATTAAAATGTGACATGCATCATGCGCCTGTTAATGCACCTATGAAAGGACCATAATATTGCAATTACAATGATAACGACGAGTGATTCAAGTCCATTTTAACTCAAGTCAACCACTGTTAAACTAGGTAAGGGGGTATTCCTAATGTTTGAAAGTATAAGGGGGTATTACAAATTACTTTCAAATTTCAGGGGGTTGTTACTAAAATACCCAAATATTTATACAAACTATTATCCTATTCCAAATGACAGCCAGCTGTGCCATTATGTGCAGTTTTCCTCCATTATTCAAGCTCATGTTTCTAAATCAAGCACTGGTAAATTTGTTTTTCTATAAATTGAGTTATTTATTTTTGGACTTTTTTTTTAATTCAGAAATAATTATTTATCATTGTAATTGTAACATGATAATTTCTTAAAATAATTATTTATCATAATATATAATTCAGAAATCATATTACACATTTTTTTAAAAAGTGTTTTCGTTTAATCAATTTCTTTTCGACATAAAATAATTGAGTCTAAAATGTGTACTTATTATTTGATAAATGCGTTTTTCCCATTGAGATCTTATAACACACATTAATCAAATATAATCGGTTAATCAATTAAAAATATTTTACACAAACATTCCTCGATATGAATTCACACTTCAGATGATACAGAATGTTTAGTGCCCCATGTTGTACATCAATATGTGCACCTACCATGAATGAGTACCAAATGACGTTAGACGCTTACTCATAAAATCCCATGCATTATTTCCTTATTCATGAAGGGTTCCTCGTCTTCAGGAGCCGATCCCATTGATATCCCATGGCATTAAGTTACAATCATATGTATCGGACTTGATAAAATTCCATCAGCGAGTCTCGTGGTCCTATCACCACCGCTCGATGTACTCCGTGTGTTTGTTTCCGACACTTTGTCGGTACAACATTCCTAACACCTTAATCACTGAGAGAAATATAGGTTCCATTCCATTGGAAGATTTAACAAAATATTAAATCACATGGGTTACCTACCAAAAAAAAAAAATCATTTGGGTTAATAATAAGCAAATAGGCCCCACACATATATGTTGAAATTTTCTGTCTTTTATGTGTCGTATTATACATTTATATGGGTTAATAATAAGCAAACATTATTTATTCACTATAAATATAAATCTCTGATAGGTCATATAAAAGATAAATAAATATCTTTAAAAAAAACCCATTTACTTACCATAAATAAAATAAATGAAAGTAACCTTAAATCGATCCCAAGAACAAGGAAGAGATTATCTTATAACCTTTAAAAAGTTTTATTCAGTTTTTAAACTTTTTTTTTTTCAATTCTTAATGGGTTGACTACAACCCACTATGTGCTTCATTTTCTATATAGATCACTGAATAATTAAAAAAAAAAATAGTTTTCTGGTCCCAACACCAACAGATCGAATCGTCAGTTATTTGTGACGTTGGCTGGAAGTCCCACACTCCCCTCAAAAAGCTATTTATTTCCCCTCCATCCCATCTCAATTTTCCTCACAAACTCTTCTTTCAGTGTCCCATCCATCTCTGTCTCTTTCTCTCTCAAGGTTCATCTTCATGTCATTTCTTTAATGTCTTTTAACTTTGACAAAAAAATGCTGAAGGAGTCACTTCTCTGTGCAGGAAAATGGGTCTTCTGGGGTTTCTCCTGGTGGGTTTTCTCTCTATGGTCTCATCTGTTTTTGGGTATGGTCGTGGAGGGTGGATTAATGCTCGTGCCACCTTCTATGGAGGGAGTGATGCCTCTGGCACAATGGGTATGTTTTATAAGACTTTTTTGCCTGCATTATGCACCGAGTCGTCTTTTAGAAGAAGGCCCATTTGACATAATTTTCTTGTTTTTTGTAGGTGGGGCATGTGGTTATGGAAACCTCTACAGCCAGGGTTATGGGACTAATACTGCAGCTTTGAGCACAGCCCTGTTCGACAATGGATTGAGCTGTGGGTCTTGCTATGAGATCAGGTGTGTGAATGATCCACAGTGGTGCCTTCCTGGCTCCATTGTGGTTACAGCCACCAACTTTTGCCCACCAGGGGGTTGGTGTGACCCTCCTCAGCAACACTTTGATCTCTCTCAGCCTATCTTCCAGCACATTGCTCAATACAGAGCAGGGGTTGTACCTGTGGCTTACAGAAGGTATGTGAATTCTCTTTTCTTTCTCCGGGCCTTCTGTTTTGTTGTAGGGTACCTTTAGACTCATAACCTCGTAGAGCCTTTCATTTTAGGCCCAAAGACGTACTGGTATGTTTCTGGTTTGTAATTGCAGCCCTTCATCAAATGGATTTCTTTCTGGGTTACCTCCATCTTGTTAGTGATTCTTAGTTTTCTTTATTTGAATATCTTTTGGTCCTCTCGACAAGGTTTTCTCTTTAGTTTGCTCAAGGTTAGGTACCCTTAGGAGAGGTAGGACTCATAGATGTCAGTAGACACCCTTGTTTAATTGATATAATGTTGGGCTCTTGAGTAACTTTGACTTTTTGTCTTCTCTGTAATTCTTCTGCTATTTTCCCCTTTGTTTTCATGTTTGGATCCAAGTTTTTTATGAGTTGGAAGCCAAAGAAAAAAAATTATGTTGGTCTCTTTTTTCTCCACTTTATAGGGTGCTGAGGCCTAATTTTTTTTTCTTTTGGGTATTGTAGGGTACCCTGCAGAAAGACGGGAGGGATCAGGTTCACCATCAATGGCCATTCCTACTTCAACCTTGTTCTGATAACCAATGTGGGAGGTGCTGGTGATGTGCATGCTGTTTCCATCAAAGGTTCAAGGACTAGTTGGCAACCAATGTCAAGAAACTGGGGGCAAAACTGGCAGAGCAACAGCTACCTCAATGGACAAAGCCTCTCTTTCAAGGTTACCACGAGTAATGGGCATAGTGTAGTCTCTTACAATGTTGCCCCTGCTAGCTGGTCCTTTGGCCAGACATATAGTGGAGGGCAGTTCTTTAGTGGAAGGAAGTTCCCCTAGAGACCAACCCCTCAGCTAAATATAGCAGTGCTTCATCTATATATAGCAGTAGTTGGTAGTAAGTTCCACACATATTATAGAACTATAGTACATAAAGGTCCATGTTGGGTCAATTGAGAAGGGCTTATTGCAAAATGGCCCTTAATATTTTAGTTTGATTGTGGGTTTTATGTTCATGGGTCCCTTTGTTTTGAAGGCCTCTCTTTAACTGTTGTGACCGAACATAGAGAAGTACTGTACTGCCCCGTTTATAGAATTGTTAAAAGAATATTGATATATTGGAATGTAAATCCGATTTCTCTAGTAATATAAAGCGAGATACTTCACTGTTTGTGATTTTGAAGGAAGAATCCTCTAAAACCAATGAGGGGGGTTGGTCATGAAATGGCCAGGACCATGCCTCGGGAAGCGGAGGTTCTGAGTTTGATTCCCCCCTTGGTGGGGGTACTTGTGGAAGGGGTGACACAAGTACCCGTGGGATTTAGTCTGGATGTTCTAAGAGGCCTGGATACCCCCATGGTATCAAAAAAAAAACAGAGGAAGAATCATCTCTTTTTTTGGGGTCCATTAAAGAGTCACTTTTAACGTTCTTCAAGGTTTAAAATATGCTAAGAGTCTTGGCTTATTAGATAGCGTTGTAATTGAAAGTGAGTCCTCAATCTGCATCCGTGGGGCTTTCGGAAAGAGGGTACAAAGATATTATTCCATATTATTAAGGAAATTTTGGAATCGCGAGCATGTACCTTGAATATCTCGATTCTCTCACATGCCAAGATCCACGAATGAATTGACAGATTCTCTTGCAAAAGAAGGCATCATTAAAGATGATTCTTATTGAGGTGTGAATCTTTTTTTGTAGTTTGCTTTCCTTGTATTCCGTGCTTTCTTTTTTTTGTTTCTTACCTCTTTGTTTCTTACCTTTTTGTTTCTTTTTTGTTTTGTAGAGGGGACTAAATGGTTGGTATTTTTGTAAATATAGACTTAAAAGTATTTTTTTTTTAAATTTATTTTAAGCCCTCCATAAATACAAACAATGAAGAACAAAGAACAACAAAAGACTTAACCCGTCGAGGTAGACAGTTGTCCATCGGAAGTTGTCTTATCTTTTATCTTATCTTTTCCGGTTTCAACAAAGAAGGGCCAAGATCTTATCCCCCAACTGGATTGTAGATCTTAGCGACTCACACCTGATTTTGACAAATGCTTTTTCAGAGTGCCATCGGCATGGGCCACATACTAGTAAATAAAAAGAGTATATACACACTTCGATTGGAATAAAAGAGTAGAACTTTGCTGATGGACCACAATATGAGCCATGTGGTATATTCTTAGAGATTTCTGACCATATGGATGTTTGCCCCAACCCTTGGTGGACCTATAGACCCAACATTAGCTGATTTTTAACCGGGGAATTTGAGCATTATTGACCATTTTTTTGGGGTATATTAAATATGTTTTTTTTTTTTTTTTTGCGGACTAAAATCCTTCGGGCGCGTGCAAGAAGCCCACATCCACACACACCAGGTAAGCTGGGCCGGAGCCTTAAGGTGGGGATTCGAACAATCGAGACCTTCCACTACATGCGAACTGAAAAGTTATGCTATCTACATCAAGTAAAGAATAGTCCCCATATAAGAAGAATCAGTCAAAATTATTTGAGGCCCAAGCCCAACGTACTAGATGTAGTAAAACCCTAAAATGGTTCGGCCCCATTCCATTTTGTAACAAGAAAATGTTGGCAGTCCTGAAGACCATGGTGATCCTTAGGTCCAGACCATTGATCATAAACCGTTGAAATGTGGATCATTTTATTCTTCAAGGTGAAATGACCACAGCCCTTGGATATGGAGTCAATTGACTCTAAAGAAAGGGTCTGTATACTTTGTAGTTACGATCATTCAATTGGGTCGGTTTATTGCGGACACATCACATGGTTGCCATGTGTACAAGCTTGCTAGTTATAACTGTATTAACGGCCGATAAGACAACTGGGATCTTGAATTATCTCGCAAATTAAAAAATATTCACTACGGACCATGATTTATTAGTGAGTTCAACAATAGGTTATTGCATCAGGCCCAAATTCAGCTGAACATGGGTTGGGCTAAAATCCTATTATGTTTCCTGGGCCATAGCCCACAGGCCAAAACTCAGAGCGTTACTTAAAAGGCTGTATCCAATAATGCAGCATCTAGTCATATCTGTCGACCAATCTGTGGGTCAACAATCCAAATCATTTAATCAATGGACCACCGATCACTTATCGATAACCTGTTTTCTAAAGATCACATGGATGAGATGATTTCTGACCATCCGATGAGTTACTTTCCTTTGGATGGTAAGAAAGAGTTCCCCATAATGCCATCAGATATGGAGAAATGTTTGGTATGATTGATGTGATTTTGGGGCCATGGCCAATTTAAAAGCTACCCCATTGATTGAATAGTCCAGATCAAAGACATTGCCCACCAACTATAAAAAAATCAACTCTTTCTAACAACTTTTGATTTAACCTCAACCAGCCATTTGTCAGACAATGATTGGATAGTTCTATGCGGGAAAGAACTCTCCACCGCTCAGTATTTACACACAGTCAGCGACGCCGCTGATGCAGCCACTATGAGCCACGTGGCACATTCTTAAGAGGAGACTAACCGTGTGGATGTTTGGCCAATCACTAGGTGGACCTACAAACCAAAATCGAGCCTGTTTAGTGATTTAAAACCTTTGGATCTTTGCACCCAAATAATGCTCAAATTCATACGGTTAAAATCAACCCATGAAAATAACTTTGATCCAACGCTTAGAAATCATCGATCAAGTTTATTTTTGGTTTGTAGGTCCACCTAGTGATTGGCCAAACACCCATACGGGAAGTGTCCTCTTAAGAATGTGCCACGTGGCTCATATTGGCTGCAGTCAGCGGCGTCGCTGAGATGTCATCGAAGGTTTACCCCAGAATTTCTTATGAGAATCAGAGTAGGCAGCAGTAACTATGGAACCCACAAGATATTTTTGGGCAACAGCAACAAAGAGAGAGAAATTGTGGATATGGCAACAAGATAAGTAAGGATAAGGATCAGAAACACCCATTGGTCAGTTTAGCTCCCCAGTAGATCTCAACCGTTGGAATCTCAGAACAACCAAACCAACCGTCAGCTTCAAATAATGAATCTAGACCACAAGAATGTCATTGAAATCAAATACAAAAGGACACAAAACACACACTTACCAAACACGACTACACCCTCGCCTGAGACCCATTTTTTGCCGGAATTTAGGTCGGAAAAATGGCAACCGTCACAACACAGGCGTCTCTCGCTGTTTTCCGGCCGTGTACATCGAAGTCAAGGTTCCTCACTGGGTCTTCTAGCAAACTCACTAGAGGATTTTCAGTCAAAACGACCGCTTCGTCGTCACCCAGTTCCTTCAAAATCAAGGCCAAGAAGGGTGAATGGCTGCCGGGTTTGGCCTCGCCGGGGTATCTCAATGGCAGGTAATTTCGCACCGAATAATTTAAATTATGCATTTTCTTATGAAATCTTTTACATCAAAAATCAATCAGTCAGATCATCTTATCCGTCCGATCTATCACATTGACAATTAGATGAAGTACGGTGAAATTGTATTGAAAACATCTATAGAACAAATGGTTACAATCAATCTGATCAAGTTGGTTTCTGACCTAGGAGATCTCCTAGGCGGGAACCTAAGAACGAGTCGAAGTCCTGATCCGTGTCACTGCATAGAAGACCCGGGTTATTGATAGGGGTGTCAATTTTATCCTTTTAACCGAAACCCAATCAGAACTGGAACTGAAAACACCGGTTCGGTTCCACATTTTTGGGAACCAACTAAAAAAGAACTGGAACCGAACCAAAAATAGTGGTTCCGATTCTGGGTAGTCGGTAGTTAGATTTGGACTTGAAACAGATAGGAACCGGAACTGATATATAATTATAGTGTTAAAATTGTAATATTATCAAGATTACCCAGAACCGAAACCAAAACCAATAAGAACTCGCAATATCGGTTCCGATTATGGGTACCTTAGGAACCGAACAGGAACCAACCCGTTGACACCCCTAGTTATAAATTATTCCTCAGGCCCTGCTTGGTATCTGTCTGTAGCGTTGCAGGCAAATATTTGATAATCAAATGTTTGTGTCAAACATTTGTTGGGAAAATATTCAAATGGTTGGGGTGGGGAGAACTGTAGGGGGAGACAAGGGGGCTGAAAGAGTCGTTTGCCTATTGTTTGCAGCCACTTTTTGGCAAAAAATGATTGGGATCTAATGCAAATATTTGTTGGATGTTCATCACCAAGCACATGCAAATATCGCAAACATTTGCGGCAGCTCAAACATTTGTAGCACTACCAAGCAAGTCTGAATGTCAAAAATGTTGATTGATATCAAAAGTACCAGTCCCGTCGCATTTGGATTAATTTTAATTTTGATTTAAATGAACTATCCATGCATTGGTGCACATCAGTCTGTTTTCTAAGAGTGTTAACATTGCTGAACGTAGCCTCCCCGGCGACAACGGATTCGACCCTCTGGGACTTGCGGAGGATCCTGAGAACTTGAAATGGTTCGTCCAGGCAGAGCTCGTTAACGGGCGGTGGGCCATGTTGGGTGTCGCAGGAATGCTGTTGCCTGAGGTCTTCACCAAGATTGGAATAATCAATGTGCCGGAATGGTATGATGCAGGGAAAGCCGAATACTTCGCGTCGTCTTCAACTCTGTTCGTGATTGAGTTCATCTTGTTCCATTACGTAGAGATCAGGAGGTGGCAAGATATAAAGAACCCAGGAAGCGTTAACCAAGATCCAATCTTCAAGAGCTACAGCTTGCCTCCGAATGAGGTTGGATACCCCGGTGGCATCTTTAACCCTCTCAACTTCGCGCCGACTCTCGAGGCCAAGGAGAAGGAGATCGCCAATGGTAACGTCTCCGTTACGACCACTATAACCATCATTACTGTTTTATTGCACACAATTAGATCTGCTTAATGAAGTATGCGAAAAACTAAGCTGATTTTGCATATAATTAGCAAGATTGCTTTGACTTATTTTCATTGACCTTGCAAGTCTTAGATTCTTTGACTAAAATTACTCTAAAACTAGGTAGATGTTGGAAATGAGAAAAGAAAAATAAAAAAAGAAGAGGAAGAAACTCAAGTAGGAAAGACAAAAGAAGGTAGAGAAGATGTTGCATGAGAAAGGATGTCTTGGATTGAGTAAAACTGACTTCTTGTGTTGTGTGTGTGGTGCATTTGCAGGGAGATTGGCAATGCTGGCATTCTTGGGATTTGTGATCCAGCACAATGTGACTGGGAAAGGACCCTTTGAAAACCTCCTACAGCATATCTCTGACCCATGGCACACCACCATTGTTCAAACCTTCCAGGGTTAAGTCCAATGGAGATTCTATTTCTTATTTTGTAACCATGAGTAAATGAGTTTTAAGTGAAGATGAGCTGCAATGTAGAAAAAAGAAAACCTTCATTGTACAGGTGAACTAAGGAGTTGTTATCACTTCAATTTCATCTAATTTTACTCTACAACCCCACCCGATGGAAAGTCATGCTCAACCTCGCAAGGGTTTCGCAACAGTTGGTTTCCCCAACAAAAAATGAAAGGAAGAAACACCCACTAGCAATCTCTCTCTCTCTCTCACACACACACACAAAAAAAAATCAGACAGAATGAAAATATAATATATTTGAATTACTGTTATTAAATTTATGATTTTAATTTACAGCTCAGTTGCTGAGAAATGAATAGAGACTCCACCCCTGTTTCAACTAAGGCTCTTTCATACAGAAAAAGTTTTATGACATTTATATGCAAAACAAATTTCTAGAAAACTTATTCAGGGCAACCATACAGAGCCTTATAAGTAATATTCTGAAGGGAAAAAAAGAGAGAAACATAAGAACTGAATACCTGTAATTAAGTATGACATATATACTATACAGGTGATGTGATATTACAAATTTGGTGGATCAAACAATAAAACCAATACTCTTCCATCTTTGTGCTCAATCAATGTCAGGCCACTGTACATACACTTGCAATATAGCTTTCATATCTTATATGCAGACTCTAATATTTGTGTGGAGGAGAAGACCACCCATCAGCTGACCAATCTGCATTGATTTTTAGATTTCATATACAAAAATTCTGGTGGTGGAGCCATGGCCTTCTGCAACTCAACTTGGTCAGTAGATGAAAGGCAACATTACTTATGAAACTCAGTTCGGTTGCTGCAAGAAACAGTTAAAAGGAATCATAAAACTGGAAGACGGTTTATAGCTAAAAAATCAAAAGCCTAGTGGTTGTGTGGAGTCTTGAGTGTTCTGGCGGTTATAAAATTTTCATTGATACTGTACTGTAAGGACACCTCTTGGATGGGCAATAGCCTGAAATTCATAAGAGTTAGCTGTCTTAATCGTCCATTCAAGAGCAAAAGCTTCGAGGTAAAAATATGCAAAAGATTAATGGTCTGATGAAAAACCATACATTAGACACAAGTGAATCTTTGAATTTTCCTATTCTTTTGACTTTTGGGCCATTGCTTATTCAAGAGATGGTCCACGAACAAACGTTTTTGGATCCATTCATAGGTGGGGTATGTGTACAGTATAGCATAAGGAAACAAAATCACTTCCAAAAACCATAGAAATTGTAAGTCTTGTCAATTTGAGCAAAACCAGTGTACTGTGCTAACTCTTGCCTGGGTATATGAGTGCTCATTCAACATGGCAACGTCACAATGTCCAGACGTGGAAGCCCAACTATGGTGGCTGGTGTCGTACCCCGATCTAGGTTGGTCAAAGCTGCTGCTAACTTGATAGTCCACAGGGGGTTCTTGCAAATTTATCCCGCTCTCAGGCTTAAATTTCTTATCACCCAGCAAATTGAGACTATAAGGCGGGTAAGGGTACTGGCCACCCAGTTGTAGCCTTAAGCACGTAGTTCTGCTTAACTCATTCAAGTCACAACCTTCTCTCCCCGAAGAATCAATTTCCACTTGCTTGCCTGTGCTGAAGTAACCAGAATAGCTTGGAAGGGAGGCATCTGTTGAGCACTCCATATCTCTGGATAAACACAAGTCAGTGACATTCAGGTTTCAAATGACCAAAACTAAGGGGTAATGAAATTGGAGTTTGAGCATCGTTCACCATTATAACAGTTATAGCGGGCCATTATATTATTAAACTCAATGTATTTCATACTAGAAAGAATTATAAAATAATATTCTTAAAGAACTATAAGACGTTATAGCAGTTCTAAAGTAACAGTCATTATAACAGTATAATTTCAATCAGCAGCAGTTATTTACATATAACACAATGGAGATGGCTTAAAACCATTATAACACTGATTTAGCTGCCGTTATTAAAACCATGCATCAGCATCCCATGGATTAGGAACAAGTATTAACTGGGCAAGGTTTTCAGTTAACCATTCAGCAAAAAGTATTAAACTAACAGGAAATTGAGTAGATTAATCAAAAAAAAAAAAAAAAAAAAAGTTACTGATAAAAACTTAAACAAACCCATTTCTATTCTTGAAGTTTCACTACAACATTAATAAAAGAATATCTAAAATTCTAGATATTAATCAGAGAGAGGGAGGGGCGGGGGAGATTCAGTGTAAAAGAAGTGGTAATCTGTGTATGGGTCATTCATATCTACCCAATCACAATCAGATGGTAATCAAGTGTTGGACCCAAGACTTTTTGAGGTACAAATCTGCATAGAGAACATCGCACTCCTCCCTAGCAATTAGAAACTTGTGAACTTGAAAATATTAATGAAAAAAAAAAAACTTTTTACAGCTATAACACATTTCTTTATACTGACTTTACAGTATGTTAGATTGGTTAACACAATTTCGAATTACTTTAAAGATTAAAGTACTCCCTTTTAGAATATTGAAGCTATAAGTAATTAAATTCAGAATTTTTTTTGTCAAATATTTTGGGTCATATTCTAAATTGTAAATGGCATTGCTTTAATTGACTTTACAGCATAACGATATGACTTTTCATTTCTGCTGGGGTGGTTTGTGAGATCAAAATTCACATATAGATTCCTTTTTTGGCTAAAATGAAACAGACCACACATAAACTATGTCAGAGAAAACCATCCAAACCACGGTTTTTGTTTTTTGATCAGGACAACTTACATTCATAATGGTCCATTAAGCAAACCTGACCTACAAACCTTCCACTTCCAATGGAACCAAGTCAGAGCAGCCAGAAACATCATTTACTGGCCATGCATGACAATGCACAGCCAATCATCATCTGGGTAGATAATTCGTTCTTTTTCTTCTTCTTTTTTTATCCTTTTTCAATAAAAGCAGAATGACTCTGTACTCAGATTGCATCCAAACTGGGGTGACTCACAAGTTTTGAGACAATCAGAAAGTTTTGGAGCAGTGAGTTCAGAGCTTGAATTTAGCCCACTTACCTCTGAGGCAGTAAGTTTGGGTTCTCGGATAGCATCATATGTTCACTGTCAATATTAGGCATCCATGATATCGATTGGGCTTGTTGCTCTCCACCCATTCCTAAGGGTAAATGCATCCCATTCTGGAACTACAAGATCAAAATTATTTATATAAAGACTTTTCTCATCTTTGCACCCATAAACCAATTGAGAGGAAAACTTTAAACCAATAGAACAATTTGTTACCTGGCTAGTGCATTCTAGTGCCATAAGTTGCTCCTTACTGAAATTTCCCTGCCTCGTGGAAGAAAATTGTGTCAATATATTACAATCATCCTATCAGGTCGCTTACTGCCTAGTATATCTCTAGGTACGCATTGAATGGCAGATCCCAAACCTTTGCATTTTTGCCATGACCATGGCACAAGTAGATCAGGACAAAGGTCGGACATGTGGACATCCTGACCTAAGTATTCATCTAACAAATTGTATTTCAACATATCGCTAGTAAACATGGAAGATGACGCACAAGAATATGTCAGAATGCAGTTCATGTACGATTGCTAAAATAGTTAAAACAATATATAGCTAAAATGGTAATAATGCTCAGTAATTTTGAAATCTAAGGTATTGACACCCTGCTATGTTTTGGGAGTAAATAAAAAAGAACTGAATAAACTACATGCATGACAAATGAAAACATCAAATTCATAAGCAATAGACACCTAACACGTAGAATGTAAGGCCCACCTTATGTGTTCGAATGCGATCAAGCGATTCCTTGAGAAATTCTTCCATTGCCCTAAGATGTTCAATATTGTTGATCTTATCTAGATGAGTCCAATAGCTGAAAGAATACAACCACGTGTAATTATTATATGATGGCAATCAATCAACGCATGTTTTTTTGCTACTATACATGCATGGCTACCATTACAGAAAAGGTATTTCAAAGCCAAATTAAGGTCCACTATTCCATAGCATGTGATAACAAAGGATAACTAAATACCATGAGGAACACCCGAATCAAAAGAATAAGGAAGTGAAAACTAGGCGAACAAATAAAGCACGAATCAAGATGAAATTTTCACAATTGCACCAAGATTTTCACAAACATCAGAATGTATGATTAACTATATATAGGACCCAGGTTTGGTCTGTGTATGTGTCACTTAAGCCATTTCGGGCTATTTTTACAGAACATCATACACTAATTGGAAACATTATTAGGTAAATTTCATTGTAAAAAAATCTAACCATCCATCTAGCTAGGATTGTAAATACACCAGGAATGTATAAGGATAGAACCATATAAAGGATCATAAATTCAAAAAGGACATAATAAGGTATACAACCTAGAGTTTGACTGAAACTATAAGACATAGCCATGGTTCAAAATTTCATTTCGTCTCGGCTGAGACGTTTCATTTCGTTAGTGTACCGAGATGTCGTCTTGTGCCAAAAGCCTAATTTAAGTACTAAAACTGATTTTAAAGCTTATTTTCATGATAAGTGTGTCTTTTATAACACATATAAATGCTAAAAAATAAGTTTGTAGCCTAATTAGACATTAGAAAATGGTTTAATTTTATCAAGAAAATATTATTTTTTCTATTCTCTCGTTCTGTTTTGTTTCAGTTGATGTGTCTCATTCCGTCAGCTTACCAAAACAATGAGACGAAATGATATTTTAAACCTTGGACATAGCATAAATGTAAGAAAGAAAGGATGTAACATTTGTGGTAATCCAGATCATTGAGTAAAGAAAGAGTTTTCATTATATTATTAGCTAGTAATTTTTAAAAAAATGGGGTTTGAATGGTTTCTCTCTTAAAACTAATTCAAGAAAAAGGCTAGTTCGGGAACTGAGGCGTTTTGCATAAAAAAGGTGAGGTGTAGCCTTGAGGCGGTACTGAAACGTAAGCCTCATTTAAAAAAAAAAAAAAGTGCTTAAAAAATTCTTAAAAAAATAAATTTATTCTACAAAAATTAGAAACAACATACCATGTGAAAAAATAACTTAAATAAGCATAAAAGTAATTGAAGCTATAACGTTTACCTTAGGAGTGACACTGTCAAGAATGCCTGAATGCTGATATCAAATCTTAAAAAACATTAAGCACATAACTAAATTACCAAATCTAAGTAGTTAATAAGCTACTAACAAAGTAACTAACAAGATAGATTAAGAAAGTATAGCAAGTTTATAATGTAGTAAAAGCAAAAATCTAACAAGTTAACAGACAAACACTAAGTCCAAATTATCCAATAACAAGAACACAAATTCAAATCCTATTCTTATGGTCCTCACAAGAAAACCGTCGGAAGTGTTAGGAATGCCTGAAGTGACCGTTATTTATGACAGAAGTGGGGAGGGTATTTTGGAAAGAAAAAAAATGGGTCCACGGCTTTAGCATTTACTGTGTAAAATGAGGCTTAAGCCTTAGTTGCACCTTGAGGCTATAGCCTCACTGGCCTCAGTTATGTACCTTGAAGCTTTTTTGGGCGCCTCAGTTATGTACTTTGAGGCTTAAGCCTCAAACGCCTTTTTAAACTTTGGTATGGTGCATGAAAGATTCCCTATTTAGAAATTTTATTTTATTGATTAATCAATTGAGCCTTTGTTGTTCTTGTTTCTCTTATGTGATATAAATAATAATATAGTTTTTTCTCCTCAAGACAATACCCCTTAAAACCGTTTCATCTTGAGATCAAGTTCTTATTGAATAACTCAAAAATCTCATTTGAGTTTGTGAAACTCACACTTATATGCATAACCCAACGAATCACTTATATTACAATGCAAAATTAGAGTGTTTGGAGTGAGATTACCAAATAAAAAGGACAAGACAAACTGAATATGGCTTGGTAGTTTTCAAGGTATTAATAAGATAAGATATGTGATAGCTCAAAATGAATATGATTCAAATGTGACAGGCAACTTTATCACACTATTTAACAGCTAGATGCTCATAGCAGGCTTCATGCTAATTTTATGCTCCATAAGACCAAAAATGAAAAATACTACATTAATGACCGAAGGTTCTGAAGAAGTACCTTAATCTCTTATGCATTTCTGACAGTTGAGCTTGCAATAGCCTTGAATAGTTAGTCAGTTCCTGCCCAAATCAATTTAGCCACACGTATTTAGTGACAATAAGGACATGCAAGATAATTTAATGTCTTAAATACTCAAGAACAAAAGAATAGTTACTATCTTTTGTGATGCATACCTCAACTGTTTGAGTACTGCAACAAAACAAAAGAAAATATCAGAATTTAGGTTTTATTTAGATGGGCGAGTACCAATTTGACCTTTCACAAACCTTGTACCCAGAAAGTCTTGTATATTTACATCGTGGTCCAACTTCTGAAATGTTTTCTTTAGTGCCTATACGATCAAAAGAAAACACAAAAATGTTCGTATGAACAAATAACTACGATGGTTCAAACAATTCAAATGAAATCTACAGAAGAATGGATCGTGAAGGACTGGCTTACTTCAAGGCTCTCCAACTTCCTGTTCCAATGCAATGCAAAATCATTCAACTTCAAGCCCATCCACATTTACACCAAATCTAGATAAATATATATAGGTATCATGGTCAGAATGATTTTGATTGTACCTTTTCGCTCTTTCTTGTGGAGTTAATTGAGCAAACTTTGCA